>CP141162.1:1333333-2661666 GCA_035233585.1 Antiaris toxicaria | reverse complement strand
CTCTAGATTTAATAAAAAGGAAAAAAAAAAAAAAGGAGAAAATTGAACTTTGTTTCTCATTTCTAGAATTGTTTAATTATAGTGCATGAGCACATAGAGCTGCTTGACTAAGACAACAAAACTTAAACAATGTTTAGTGCGGCAACAAATTCCAACGACAGGCTGGATGGATAAAACAGCTAAAAGTGCAAAAATCAAATTATAAAAAAATAATATCTATTTGTTGCAATGCATTTTCCTTTTGTGTGGCGTGCTAGCTTTGTAAAATTACAAAGGAAAAATAACAACAACAACAACAACAAGAGGCTGAGTAACTTCTTCCTTATTTTTTATTTTTTATTTTTTCTGACCATTAAAATCCCTAATAATGTGAAGATTTAATAGTATATACTTCCTTAATCATTACTCCATCCATATTACTCATATCTTATATATTTAAAGATCTCAAATCCGGCACACGCACTAATTGCAACATTCTATTTAGATTCTTGTGATTATTAGCTTTTAAAGCTTAAAGTGATGGATTCGAACTTTATACCTTTAAACATTAAGTTATGCCTGTAACTATTAACAACTAATTGATTTATATGTAACTTTCTATTTAAAATATTGTTCTGGTATTATTTAGAACTATCAATACAAAGAATAAGTATAATCGAAAAATATATAATTGATTATTAAAATAACATATTAAAAAATATTACAAGTAGTGTTTTATAAAGGCACCAGATATGAGCAATCCCTAAATATGCAAGAGGAAAGGAAAAGTAAGTTGGGGTTTTATTAATCCTTTCATGCAACTATAAGAAATGCAAGAGGAAGATTAGTCACCTGAGCTTAACTATACGTAACCTGTCCCTATAACCTAAACCCAGCTGCACTTTAGCAATATCCAACCAAATTAAACCTTAAACAAACGGGGTTAATGATGTCACACTTTAAGACAGCAAAAGAATTTGAGATGCCAAAAGGAAAAATCAGGAACAAGAGCAGATCCCCACAGTCTTCCGCCCCAAAAAAAAAAGGAAAAATAAAAAATAAAAAAGGAGCAGTGGACATGAAAAGAACAAATACTGAACCTGCTTCTCCAATTTAGAATGCGTAAGTCTGACGTTGAAGAATATGTTCCAAGAACCAATCCAGCATTAAGATATGCAAATCAGTTCTCACCACACCTTTTACCGAATGACTCACAACCATGAAATTTAGAGAGCACAAGTCAAAGATAAATCACAGATATTATGTCGCCATGCCGTGTACATAATCAGCCTTAAGAACATGCTATAGTTCTGAGCCACAACATTCTTGAATCAATGGAAAAGAGAATCAGTTCCGACAGGATCATATTCATGATATCATTAAGATGAAGAAAGTAAAAGGTATATGCAAATAACAGCAGAGAAAGGATAATTTAGCTTCAAATGGATGCTCTAAAAAAAAAATCGTGTTAGCTTCAAATTTTTGATTATATTACGAGATAAGTAGAATACAAGAGGGAGAATACTCACCTAACATGAATCCGCATTATTCAAGCCAGAGGACAATGGTGGTATAGAAAGACTATCGAATCGACCAATGGAGTTTATACTTACTGTTAGATGCTCCAGAGTAGCTTCAATAATATTAAAATGAGGATGGGTTTTATCTTCTACAGAGAATACATGAACTCTGTTGTTGAGCTCAATCCAACTACATCCACGACCCTTTTTCACTTCCAAGCTTCTCATTCTCTTCTGCAGTTTTATCTTCTCGCCCCACTTCCCCAGGACACCGCATATGTTAGACAAAATAACATAAGCATAAAATGGTTTTGGTTCCAAGCCAAACATCTTCTCGGCCACCTTCTCACCCAGTTTCATGTCCATCCAGAACCAACATGCATTAAGCATAGCTCCCCAGACAACCGCATCAGGTTCAATAGGCATCTCTTCAATAAAATCCACTGCTTCTTGTAGATGGCCTGACCGACCGAGTAGATCCACCACACAAGCATAATGTTCTAAAGTTGGGTCCAACCCGTAATCTTTTCTCATTGTGTGAAAAATTCTTATCCCATCATTGGTTAGACCAGCATAACGGCAAGCGCACAGAATGGCAACAAAAGTAGCTGCATTTGGTGAGATTCTTAGCCTCAGCATATGTTCAAAGTGCAAGAGCGCCATAGACCCAAGACCATGATGTGCGTACGCATTGATAAGGGCCGTCCAAGCTGCCACATTAGGCAAAGAGATGCAAATAAATGACTTATGAGCATCTGCGAGGGTTCCACATTTTGAGTACATGTCTATGAGTGATGTCCCAACGTAAACATTAGATTCAAACAGGGTTTTGATCAGCTGGCTGTGAAGGGATTGTCCTAGTTGAAGAGCTCCAAGGAACGAACATGCATGAAACAAAACAGAGAAGGTTGATCTTGTACAGTCTATACTTATTCTATGCATTTTCAAATATAGTTCCAAAGCCTCCTCATGTAGACAATTCTGAATATACCCTGATATCATTGAGTTCCAGGTAACAGGATCTCGTTTCCCTTTGGTTTCTTCAAAAAGCTCTAAAGCCCTTCCAATTTCCCCGTTCTTGGAATAGACGGAAATCATGGTATTCGAAGAGGCTGTAGTTTTGTGCGTCATGTTCTCAAACAATCTTTTTGATTCCTCCACTTGACCACTCATGGCATACCCTTTAATCATCAAATTACAAGAAATAGGATCCTTTTGTTTTCGCCTATCAAAAATCATCTCCGCTTCTTGGATTTTTCCCTTGGATACGAGCTCCGCCATAAGTGAACGAGAAGCATTTACAGAAGGAATTTCTAGTCCATCATAAACTCTTTTGGCAAAATGGATAGCTTCACAACCGCAATAAAATTCAATCAATGCACAACAAACGTAGTGTTCGAATTCAAACCCATATTTAATCAAAAGCCCATGCACAGCCCTTCCTTCACTAAGCACGCCCAATCTCCCACAGGCCCGAATTACACAATCAAAAGTGAACTCATTAGGCACCACCTCACGATCATCATTTCTCATCTGTCTAAACAAATCCAAAGACATTTCACACCCATCCTCGCTCTTGGCGTATCCCGAGATCAAAGTAGTCCAAGCCACAACATCCTTCTTCGGCATTTTCACAAACACCTTCATGGCATCACTCAACAAGTTACACTGCACGTAACCAACAAGCATGACGCTCCACAACAACTCATTCCCGCCGCTAAGCTCATCGAAAACCAGCTTAGCATCTCCGATAAGAAAACAGTTAGCGTAAAAGAACAGCAATGCACTCCCTACACGGCCATAAATTTCGGCTCCTGACTTCAAAACCAAGCAATGAACTTCCTTTCCTTGTTCCATCGACCCTGAACGCCCACAAGCCCTAAGGATGTTCGAAAACGTAACGTCGTTGAGCCTTACATTGCTCCAATGCATCAACGAAACCAGAGATAAAGCCTCGTTATATCTTCCCCACTTTGAGTACCCAGAAATCATCGTGTTCCATGAGACAACAGTTCTGCGCGGCATTTCGTCGAACAGGTTCCGAGCAGGGTCTAGTCGGCCGTTTTCGCAGAGTCTGGTTATGGAAACGTTGGTGGAAAACACGTCGTTTTGGTGTAGTGTTGAAGCGTGCGACGGAAAGGTCGAAAATGGCTTGATATTGAGCTTCCATCGGTTGAGTTTCTTCCTCGTTCCAAGCAACTGAGACTTCACTAACATGAAGAGATGAACGACACCAAGACGATGTAGTTTTGGTCGAGCTTCACTTTTTTACCTCCTTGTGGCAACGACACGACAATGTTTTCCCGAAAATCCGAAAATCTCCCTCTCTCTCTCTCTCTCTCTTTGATCCTACTGTTTTCGAAGTTGAAAAGAGAAATGCAATACATTTCACAAAATTGCCATATAAATTTAGCAAATTTTTATATAATCAGCTACTTCCGTAGGGGAGGGACCCTCTTACTTTCCAAATTCATCATTTTTTGAATCAAAATCTGATTTTATTTTTTTAATGGAATCAAAATCTGATTTTATTACTATATTAATTAGATATTACCATATTCATTAGATATTTGACAAAATTCATTGGGAGAGGATCAATTCATATATAAATTATATTGTAATGTAATAATTTAATAAACCGATTCAATATTTTTGTATGTCTCTTGTTATTATAGTGTTTTTATAATGCGAGACTCATTATTCTTTGTATTCTTAATACGTCTTTACAAGATTGTATTCTCTGTGAAGTCACTAATCTTGTATTAGATCGCTTGAGCAGCTTATCTGAACTCATTATACTCTAATACCTTGTAAAGATTAAAGAGAAAAAAAAAAGATTTGGGGCCGTTAAGGATTGAACTTCTAATTTAAAAATAAGTAAAATTAAAACCAATACCCTTATATATCTGTTATTATTATTGTATTTTTACGATGTGAAACTTGATATTTTTTTTATCCTTAATAAGAAAGTGAGGATAAGAGGGGGGCATATGCCCCCTAAACTTTTGAGAAATTATTTTTTAGTACTAAATTTTTTATAATTTTCTCTTATGATAAAGTATTTTTCAATTCTATCCCTTATTTGTCCCTTCAAATTTTTTAATTACTACATTTATATGATTTTTCAACAAAGTTTTAAATTTCACCTAAATTTTATTTATTTTTAAATACTCACATTTAAATTTTTTTATTTTTGTTTCACATTTAAATGAATCAAAATCAATTTATACTATCATGTAGAATTCATAATTTTTAAAATTTTAAACTTTAAAATGAAGTTAAACTCCATTACAACCTTAATTTATTAAAAAATATCAAAAATATAAATTAATAAATGATCGCAAAAAATTTTAACTTTATAATTTTAATTCAAATTTTTTTGTTTCAATAACACCCGCAAAAAAAAAAAAAAATCTCTGACCAAGTCCCACAATGAATAAGGAGTGAGGGCCCAGTCATTTACAAGTGTCAAAAGAAATTTTTTTTTTAATCAATAATTATCTTAAAAATCATAATATCAGGGCTCACTTATATATCTACTAAGATTTCCCATCTTAAAAAAAATTAAGACCAAATCAAAATAAAATAATTCTTATCAAAAAAATAAAATAATTTTTTCTTATAAAAAAATTAAAATAAAATAAAATCCCCTCGTCCTCGTACGAAACGACACTTGTCAAAGCAAGAATAATTCATAAACTCTCACAGCCTAACAGCTTCTCTGTTTCAAGTACCTTCATGCAAGCGACACGTAAACCCCACAGACTCATCTCTTTTTCGTTTACCCTTTTTTCCTTTTTTTTTCTTTTTTCACCCGCAGACTCATCTCTTCTTCTTGACCAATTCTCTCATGAATTCTGATCTGCCAAATCCCAAAAAATAACAAAGAAATTAACGACTCCGCTCTTGTTGTAAAAATGGTGAAGCTAGCGTCGGCCCGACAGTTCCGGGTCTACGGGCCACTGGCGGCGAGAAGCCGGGCCGAGTACACGAACGCGGGGCTGTATCTGTTCGCGACGGTGGTGCTTCTGAGTGGGTTCGCGGCTCTGTTCTCGTGTGACGCCAAGTCGAGCCTGGTGGTGCTGATGATTGCGCTGCTGCTCATCTTGGTGGCGAATCTGCACGACCTGGTGGCTCACCTGGCTGGCTACGATTACATGTTGGGTCTCATGCAGTACGATTTGCAGCTCGCCCTTGTCGAGTTTACGGTCCCTTTGCTTTACGCCTTGGGCTCGTTTCTTTCCATCTTGGGCATTCTTTTTCTCTTCATCCAGGTATATCTACAATACATATTTATATATATATGCATTATATCATTTTTTTCAAATACATATTATGTACATGTATGTATATACGTACGTATGATATAAATATCTATTAAGTTTTTAATTGTCAGTTCATTTGGGGACAGTTGAAAATTTAGTGAGTAATTAGTCTTTGTTATTGGTTTATTGGTAGTGTTCAATTTCTTTTGTTAACAATTGCTTTGATTGAGAAATGTTGCTATAAATGTAGTACTTATACATGGAGAAAAAAAAATAAGGGAAGAAAAAAGTGGGATCGTATAAACAGTACTATTCCTATATATATATATCATTATCATGGTATGAAAATAAAATGGAGTGCCCTCTAATAGAACAAAAAAACGAAGATTCGTCGTTATTTCCAAAATGTGCCTTGTAAATATTTGTGTATATATATGTACATGAAAAAATAAAGTTGAATTCTACCAAAAAAAAAAAATTTAAAGTAACAAAAAATATATGGAAACTACTATGTATTTTCTTTTTTCTTTGTGTTAGTTAACAAGATTATACTCTGTGAGGTTGTCTAATAAAACAACATGTACTTTTTTTTTTTCAATTTATGGTAAAGGATTTGAACTTATCAAGTGCCTAATTATTTTTAGATCACTAAAACTATAAATATGATAAGCATCATATATCTCTACAACCACTAAAACTAAATGTATTTTAAGCATTCATATGTGTAATCAATTAATCCAACAAGTTGTTTAGCAAAAAATAAAAAATAAAATAATCCAACAAGTTTAGACAAAAGATGAGCGTGTGCGAAGCACAGTTAATTCAGTTGATTTGAGAATATATGTTTATTTTCAGGAAGAGAAAGGTCCTGAAGACTCTAACTTGGATAAGCATGCGCTGAACATGCTCATCGCTGGCCCTATTTTGTGGCTAATAGGTTCGATCTACAACTCCTGCCAAATCTACGAAAGAGCCGACAGCCATCTCCAAATCTTGCAGCAGAGCGTCCACATTCCTTGCTTGATCGGTAGCGTTCTCTTCACGGTGGCCGCAATTCTCAACGCCCGCGAGCAAGCCGGAGTTGTCCAACACGGCCTGGAATTAGTGGTAAGCAACCAAGCCATACATGAACATCGAATCGAGTCGACTCTAATACCAAATAACGAAAAAAAATCGACATGTCATAAAAAATCGGTTTTTACATAGGGGATATTGGAATGGTTTTGGTTACAATGCAGGGTACGACATGGATCTGGCTTGGCATATTTGGGAGCCTATTTCTTGTGATGGGGGGTTTCATGAACGTTGTCAAAGTGTTCAAGATGCAACATGTCGACGGTCTGCGGCTCGAGAAACTGAGAGGAGGAGCTCAAGAAAGACTGATCCAACAAAGGGAAGGCCAGGTCCCTTTCATTCTAGAAAATCAGGGAGGAAGAAGACAATATGATGAGGAAGTTCAAATATTGCCTCCGCCTCGTACTCCTTACAAGGATGTCCTCGTTGGTCAGTCTCAAGCGCTAGCATGATTACTGATGTTGTGCATATATACATATATATATATATATAGCAGATATATATATATATGTACAGATCATTGGGCAATAAATTCATTGTGCTCTAGTTTAATTTGCTTTTGCTGCTATATATGTGTATGAGCTGACTAGTCCTACAGAAAGAAAGAAGCAAATTTTTTTTTTTTTAATAATTTTGCTAAACAAATAATTTAAGGAACAATTTGTATCCTACTTTTGTTGCTCAACGTTTTATGCTCTTGAATGTATCAGACGTGAAATTGTTTAATATGAACATACTTGTGGAATTTTTTATTTGATGTTTTAATGGTACATAAAAAGATTGACTTCTTATGATAGAGAACTTTTTTTTTTTTTTTTTTTTTGCTAATATATAAAATTTCATTGAGGTTCTTAAAATAAGGAAAGTAAAACCGAAATTTAAGTACGTAAATTAGAGAATTATGGGATTGTAAATATTACCGTTTTGGATAGTTATTTTTAATTTAGAATCTTATAGTCGTTTACCTTCTATAATGGTAGACACTAGTATTTATTGTCCCATTCCCAAATCTGTCTCATTTTGCCTCCCAATGTAATAATATTTAATCAATAATACTATATTTATTTATATCTTATTTAATCATTTTAATTATATCATATTATATTTTTTAATCAGTACCATAAGACTACAAAATGACATGATATAATATGAGTAGATAAACATTTGAAATATTAATTTAAAATTAGACGGGTGATTTATCCTTTACAAAATATTACTTAATTTAATTTCAAAACTTTTGTGTCTGGGTGTAACATTATTTTCTTTCTAGACTGCAAAAAGTGTATGTAATTTTTGTGATTTCATTTTTTGCGCATTTGATTCCATAATTGTATTTGTATTACGTTAAAGGCAATATAATTTTTATCCAAACATAAAAATTTTGTGTTGAAATACAATATTTTTTAATAGTGCTACGAAAACAATTACTACTCCTTTTTTTTAAATAATTATTTATTAGTTTTTCAATTTTATTATTCACATCATGTTCTTTTTCTCTCTAATTTTTTTATCTACTTTTATCAATCACATTAACTTTTCCACTTTATAATACAATTTAAATACTTTTCATCCAAACACATATTTTATTCAAATACAAATCAAATACTTTTCATCCCAATACAAAATGCATATCTAAAATTGTATTTAAATGTAATGCGAATACAATACATTTACCAAACACCTATATATTTCAAAACTTTTGTATCAGGGTATAACATTATTTTCTTTATAGATTGAATTTAAGTGTTCTTAATATTTGGGATTTAACTCTAGTGTCCCTTATTCATGTCACATTTATGTCCCTTTAATAATATAATAATACGTTAAAAAAATGTGCATTCAAATATAATATCTTATCACATTAATTAAAAAATTAAATTAGTTACATGGAGATATAAATAAGGGACATATTAGTTTGTCAGTTTCATGTATGCACATTTATCTTTTTTATGTTCACAATAAATGACATACCATTTATTTATATTGTATTTGAATGTAATATATATTTGGATGAAAAATATTTACATTGCATTCAAATACAATGTTTATTTAAATGAAAAATATTTAAATTTTATTGTATGTGATGTAATTAATAAAAGTAGAGAAAAAAAAAGAGAAAAAAAAAGAGTATATGATGTGATTAGTAAAAATAATAAAAAAGTAACATATTAAATAGTAATTCTATTAAATTTAAAATATAATATAATTGATATTTGAATATAATATTTTTATATTTAAATATAAAAATTATATTATATTTAAATATAATAAGAATACAATCGGATAAATCATTAGTATTCTCTTTTTATATTTCAAAAAGCAACACGTGGCCTTTCCACGATGATGCAGAGCTTTGTGATGTTAGAGGCTTCCAAAGTTAAAGGAGTGTTCCGATAAGATATCTATTTTCAGAATTTTTGTTTGAAAATAAGGTAGTGTTTAGATGTTTAAAAAATTTGTCTTCCTAAAAACTAGAAGATTATTTTAAATGAGAAGAAATTGTATTAAAAATAATACATTATTGGAAGAATATTATTTTTCTTTTTCTAAAAAAGTATTGCATAAAACATGTTTGACTATAAAATATCTTTCGAAAATAAAATTGAGAAGCATGATAAAAAAAAGTTGAAAACACAACATTTTCTAGAAAATTTAGACTCTCCAAAAGCTATCCAAACAAACTATAAATATTACTGCTCTGTTTCAGTAGTGCCAAGGACGATATTCACCAAATGAGGTGTCGTTGTCTTAGCTGGATAACGACATTAAAATAACGGACGACATTACCAGGAAACAGGAATAAAGACATCGCACAAGAAAACGACATTATGTTCACTAGGTCGTGTAGAAACGACATATTTACATAACAGTATCATACAGCTCAGTTTCCCCTCCAAGTATTGTGAATGCACCACGTCGTTTCACAGTGACCAACGCCAAAACAAACGACATCGCTGTTTTGTAAACGACATCATCTTTTATCAAACGGCATTTTCGCAAATTACACATCGCCGTTTATTTTTGTTTTAATTTTTTCAATTCCATTTAATGCACCAAAAGCGATTTCTAATTGTTCAATCCATGTTTCTTCTTTCATTTATTTTAAGAAAAGTTTTGACTTTTTATTCCGAATTATCAATACCGGATTTAACAAAAACACCCAAAAATTTGGGGATTACATCAAGCCAAACATAAGAAACAAAAAGATATTGCATAACTAACTAAAAAAATGGACCACGATCTTTTACTAGATCCATAGTAAATATTATCATTTTGAACCTATAAAATGTGAATAATCTAATTATGATGGGGTTTCACATCGATGATAAAAACCACACTAACATAAAAATATATACCAAACCAACCATTTTCACAAGTCTAACTAGTTTTTTTTTTTTTAAATAAATTTTCAGATCCTTATAGAAGAAAATCTCCCAAGTTAAAAAAAAAAAAAAAAAAAGAAGACCCCCATGAAGAAGGGAGAAGGAGCGAAATAGATCAAAATTAAAATTGAATAAAAATAAATAGCAGAAAAATTTTGGACCTTTAATAAATAACATACTTTTGGTAAATAATGATTTACTATGATTAAAATTTTAAAAATACCCCTTATTTATAAATCTTGGTAAATTTATTTGAAAATTATTTTTTACTTGGTAAATCATTTATTTATGTGTGTAAATCATTGATTTATCAATTCTGCACCCAGAATTTTCTCAAGAAACGAGCAGATAACTTTAAAATTTTACTAGTAAATCATTTATTTACGTATGTAAATCATTGATTTACCGATTCTCTACTCAAAATTTTCTCAAAAAATAAGCAGATAATTTCTAAGAAAAACAAAAAAAAAGGAGAAGTCTAGTCTCCAACAAAATTCACAGAATAAAAAGAAAGGGAAAGGGAAAGGGAAAGAGAGAGAAAAGAAAAGAAAAAAAATAAAATCTAAAAAAAAATATAAGTATAATTATAAAATTATATAACTCTTAAATCAAAATTATTATTTATTTTTTAAATTAAATAGATATGTTATTTATTTTATTTACTAAAATAATTTTTCTATTTATCACAATTTCCCCGATAACAACTACTCCCCCGAAAGCAAAAAAGAGGCAAGCGGGTCCGGGTGGCATTTACTGCGCGTATCCAAAAGGACGAGCCCAAGGCCCAGACGACGATACGAGAGAGCGATTGAGTTGTGTCCCGCATTTGCATTTGCAGCGAGCGAACCCTAATTTTCAGAATTACCATCGCCAAGTTTCAAAGCTTTTTCCTTTCTTTCTTTCTTTCTTTCTTTCTTTCAATCCTTGCCAAGTTTCAGGTAATCTCATTCGGATATTCAATTCTTCTGTACTTTTCCTCAAATCTCTACATTTCAATTTTCATACAACACTTGTATAAACTTTGCTTATATATATATAGATATGTTTATGTATGCGTGTATTTATGTATACACGCAGCGATTTGGCTAACTGTGACTTTTGATGGTGGTTTTCAGAGGTGGGTTTGTTTGAAAAATGGCGTCGGTGTCCAGTCAGCCACAGTTTCGTTACACCCAACCACCATCGAAGGTGCTCCATTTAAGAAACTTGCCTTGGGAGTGCACTGAAGAGGAACTAGTTGAGCTTGGGAAGCCTTTTGGTAAAGTTGTCAACACCAAATGCAATGTTGGGGCTAATCGAAACCAGGCTTTTATTGAATTCGTGAGTTTCTTTCTTTCTTTTTTTTTTTTTTTTAATAACTTCCAATTATGTTTTATTTTATTCTTTTCAATAATTATTTGTTATTTTTTGTCTTTCTATTTTAATCTTGTTAAGGATATATACCGATTTGATATGAAATTGAAATTCAAAGGTACAATATTGACGGGAACATTCGAAATGCATATTGTATATTTCTGATGAGTTAAAAATGCAGGGTATAAAATAGTAAACAGCCCTTTTTTATTAATTAAAAAAAGGGCTAATTGTTCTTTGTTAACCATATTTAGGCAGATTTAAACCAAGCTATTGCCATGATATCATATTACGCCTCATCCTCGGAGCCTGCGCAAGTTAGGGGGAAAACTGTCTACTTACAGTATTCCAATAGGCAGGAAATAGTGAACAACAAAACTGCCGCAGATGTTGCTGGTAATGTGCTCTTGGTAACAATAGAAGGTGCGGACGCCCGCCTTGTCAGCATCGATGTTTTGCATTTGGTAAGCTTTCTTTCTTAGGACTGTTACTAGGGATATTACTAATACACGTGATTGTGTTGATGTTGGTGTTGAGCTATTGTGTTTTGGGTTGTACTTTGAAAATTTTAGTTTGTTTGACATGAATGTGAATGGATCAGCAGGCCCATGTGAAGGCAATATCTTTGATGGCAGCTTAGTGCGTCGGGGGAAAGAGCGCATGTGTGTTTGTCTCCTTTCTCCTTCCCTTAACGCTGCCTCTTTCTTCCCTACTCTTCCTCCTCAACATCCTAACTCCTTCAGTTCTAACATGTGCATCACTCTCCCTTTCACTTCTTGCATGCTATTCGGGGGCTTTTTGTTTTTGTGGGCAATGTCATGTTTGGGACAGTTATTTTTCAATCCTTGTCCCAAATAGAGTTTCTTCTAATTGATTGCACTGAGAGTGTGTATTTCATTGGCTTTCATAGTGAAGGCTTGTGAATCTTACTGTAGCCGTACTTAATTTCTGTTTGGTAGAAGCTAGATGATTGTTTTAATCCATTAGATGATGAACCAAAATTTTATGCTTGTTATGCCCCTTCTCGGCTATTTATTTCTTGTAATCTCTTGTGGGTAAATAGAGGCATTCTATCTTCCTTTATTGTTTTTCCCCCATCAATTCTTAGTCCTTTTGTTTTTCCATATGTTAAGTTAAAACCTGTAATGCCAGGATAATGGCAGCCCTTGCTGTTATAAGTTCTCAAGATATCTTTCGAATTTAAGACTTCATATATTTCTGAGACTTGGAAGTAATGCAGGTATTTTCAGCTTTTGGATTTGTGCATAAGATTACTACCTTCGAGAAGACTGCTGGATTCCAGGTCATTATTGGTTATATCCTCCTTTTCTCCTTGCATCTACAGCCATTATACAAGCTAATTTCATATCTTATGTTCAGGCACTAGTGCAATTTTCAGATGCAGAAACCGCCACTTCAGCAAAAAATGCCCTTGATGGAAGAAGCATCCCTAGGTGACAGTTGTATTACTTGTTTGACATGGTATTATGTCCGAGTCCAACAACCATATAACTATAAAAGATGGCGAGCATCTGTTTTGTCTGCTCAGCCCTTGGACTTAGATACTGCTAGGGTGTATTATTCTGTCAGAAGTCTTGCATTTTGATGTTTTATAAGTATGTATGATTTGCTGAAACAAAAGCTAAATGGTCATTTTTCACGCTATGCAAACATGTCCAGTGCTTTCATAGAAAATTTCCCAGAGTCTTATCTCACTCTCCTCTTCTTGTGCTTTATCAGTATTCTATCTTGCTTACATCATCAGGTGCTTGGTTATATTGCTTTGTGTGTCAGGTATCTGCTCCCTGAGCATATTGGGCCATGTACCTTGAGGATCACGTACTCTGGACATACGGATCTGAGCGTCAAATTTCAGTCCCACAGGAGCAGGTACTCTTTTGACATGTCCTACGTTGTTTTATATCTATGCTATCTTATTCTTTTGTTTGATAGGATTTTGTTTAAGGTACATTCTTTCTAATTGCCTATGACAATGCCTCATACTTTCAGTAATAGTCAATCTAACAAAATTGGAAATTACAACATTTGTGATTCAGGGACTACACTAATCCCTATCTTCCTGTTGCCCCGTCAGCTATAGATGGAAGTGGCCAGGTATATGACTCACAATTTTCTTTCTTGGTTATCGGATTTTTTTAAATCATGTGCTATTATGCAAGGATCACCTTTTCTTATACTTCTCTTATCAAAAAACATATTCTAGTACTTTAATATATATATATATATCCTGTGTTAGGCCCTCGTTCATTTATTGTATAGTGTAATGTTTGAATTTCTAACATTAAATGGCTGAAGTTGTTGTACTTGTGTCGACTGAGAACATTGTTATTTTTTTTTCCCCCTTTTTCCGATAGATTAGAACTTTGCTTTTGGTCCCTCTGTTTTTCTTTTCTTAAAAGAGTAGATGATTTCCTACTGATAAGATGCCTAGGATGTTGCATATTTATATGTAATTCAGTTTGCTGAATGATATTCATGAATCCTGATTGCAGTTTACTGTGGGTTTGGATGGGAAGAAGCTAGAACCAGAGAGCAATGTGCTGCTTGCGTCCATTGAAAACATGCAGTATGCTGTCACCCTGGACGTTTTACACATGGTATGTCATTTACTCTGAGCGCTTGTAAGAAGTAAGAACTTTGTTACTGGAACATGCTTTTGTTAGAATATTTCCCTGCGACTAATTTATTTTTCCCTTTGGTCAGGTATTTTCTTCTTTTGGGCCGGTTCAAAAGATTGCCATGTTTGATAAGAATGGTGGAGTCCAGGCTTTGATTCAGTATCCTGGTAATTTCTTGCATACTCTACTTTATTGCGCTATATAATTGTTACCTTGAGGCTTTGGTTCACCAGATGCTTTATTTATAATCTTGGGAGCTAAGCAGTCAACCAAAGCAATTTTGCGATAGATAAATGGCAATAGATAAATGTAGTATTTTTGGGAATTGTGGGACTAGAAAACTTGGTACTTTTGTCTCTTTTCAACTATGGACTCATTCCTCGACATAACTGTTATTCTGATTTTTTTTTTATTCTTCTTTCAAATAGTATATATGTCTCATGAGTATGTTATTGAGACGTCAAATTTACATATTGCGGTGGTATGTGATGTAGACATTCAGACGGCCGTTGTTGCCAAAGAAGCCTTGGAAGGACATTGCATTTACGATGGTGGGTTTTGCAAACTCCACCTCTCATATTCTCGCCATACTGATCTCAGCATTAAGGTAAATAAAATAGTAATAAAAAATCTTGGGGGATATTCAGGCTCCTTTAATTTTTGATTTCCCTTGACCTTAAATTTATTCAAATTATAGACAAATGGGCACTTCCTGATCTAAGCTTCATATGCTGTCTACAGATTAATAATGATCGGAGCAGAGATTATACACTCGCTAATGTTGTTCCAATGGTCAATGCCCAGCCTTCCATTTTAGGTCAACAGCCAGTCCCAATGATGACTTCGAATCCTCCTCCTCAGTATTCTGGGGCTCAATTTGCTCCACCTGAGCAGGTTGGAATGCCACAGAATTCAGCAGGATGGGCTACTGGTGCCCCGGCTGTTCCTCCTCAGTCCATGGCCATGGCCATGCCTAGTCATCCGTACATGCCACCGGGGACCATGCCTCACCCCGGAATGCAACCGCAAAGCCAGAATGGTCCACCACAGGCGACAATGGCCCCATATCGTCCCGATGGGATGCAATAGCTCCTACCTCAATTCTAGATCTTCTACTCAATGGGGCAAAGCCTATAACGGTATCACAAGGACTTTGCATTTTGAGAGAGGGATATCAACCCACTTGTGGAAGTCTCGGAATCGTCATTTCATTTTCCATTTTTATTCGTGAAATTTGGTGATGAGATTCTGTAAGCAAGTGGGCTTTTCTGACCTTGTATCGTCCCATGACTTGTATAATTTATGTTACCCCTTATGACAACCCTGAGGTATTATTGCTTTTTTTATCATGGATGGAAATTTTTCTTTTGCTAAGAAAACTCCATTATTATTATTACTTTGATAAACCAACTTCCATTGAACATTTGACAAAGAACAAATGGCCGTTGAAAATTGGTGTTGTTTTCTTAAGACAACAAAAAAGCTACAGGGAAACTATTTTCAAAGGAAACAAATATCCACCGAAGAAGAGCAGCAGCATATGGACGGCAAAACAAAATTGCTTATGACTTATCATTGTGAGAGTGATTTGAAAGCAACGAATTTGAATTTGTATTTGTATTTGTATTTGTATTTATCGAAAATACCACAATTATAGCAAACATTAATGTGGCTGTATAACGCGTGGCAATGATAAGAGCATTCAGAAGCAACACGCAAGAGGAAAGTGAAAAGTATCCCAGCAGTTACCACACTGCAGAGTGCAGCCTGTGGACTCGACTTGTTTCTGATGCTTGACCATTTCAACGTCCAAACCTTCTTTTCTTCTAATCATCTTTCATGATACACACACACACGCACACATGTATGTATTTACGCATGTATGCATCACGAGAGGAGAAAGAGAGCCCAGTCTGCCCCTTCCTCTTTCTTTTTAATAATTTCGTAGTTTGTAATGCAAGAAAGGGTTTTGAAGCCTATATAATTGATGCAAACTCCAAAAGGAAGACACAGAACACGGCAAACAAAAAGAAAAGCGAGTACAAGCGTACGTTTATGAGATGTGTATATATATATATATATACTGCTACTGTATCTGCATGTCCGTCTCCAAAGCATCTAAGATTCGAGAGCCTGATTCAGTATCCTGGTAACATCTTTCATAATCTTCTTTTAGTGCAATATACTTGTTACCTTGAGGCTTGGCCATGGTTGCGGCTGCATTTCTAATCTTGAGAGGGAGCTATGCAGTCGACCAAAGCATGTGGCAATCAATGAATGTCGTATTTTGCGGGATCATAGTTTAGAATAACTTAGTACAGTTGCCTCATTTCAACGATGAACTCATTTCTCGACGTTAATGTTATTTTGATTTTATTTTTCTTTCAAATAGTATATATGTCTCATGAGTTTGTTATTGAGATGTCAAATTTACATATCGCGGTGGTAAGTGTTGTACACATTCATGTTAAAATATTAAATTGGTTAGTTTTTTAAAACTATTTTTTAGTTTGTTTCCTGTTTGATAATTAAATGGTTTTTATTATTTGTTAATTTACTTTTTATTTTTTTATACGTCATCTTTTAAGTATTCTTTGTAATTTGAAATACAAGAATAAATGAAAAATATTGGCGTCTTTAATTTTTCAATTATTTAGACAGAAATTGTTGCCAAAGAAGCCTTGGAAGGACATTACATTTACGATGGAGCCATACCGATCTCGGGGTGTTCCACCACAGGCGACAATGTCCCCATATCGTCCTGATGGGATGAAATAGCGCCTGCCTCTGTGCTTCAATTCTTGGTCTTCTGCTTAACGAGGCAAAGCCTACAACGGTATCTCACAAGGAATTTGCAATCCGACAGAGGGATAACAACCCACTTGTGGAAGTCTCGGAATCGCCGTTCCATTTTCCATTTTTATTCCTGAAATTTGGTGATGAGATTCCCCAAGCAAGGGGGCTTTTGAGACCTTGTATAGTACCATCAATGACTTGTGTAATTGTATTGCCCTAAATGACCGCCTTGAGGTATTATTGCCTTTTTATTCTAGTCGGAAATCCTCTACACTAGAAGTAATTTAGCTTCATTCTTTGATGATGGCATAGCAAATTTTCTTCTGGTTAAAATAAATAAATAAAAAATAAACGCTCTATCCAACTTATACATATATATATATATGTATACACGACTCCGTCGAACATTTGACTAAGAATAGATGGCCTTTAAACTATTGTTAATTTTTTTTAATCAAAGACTGAATAGTACTATAGTAACTATACCGAATTGTGTTTGACAACATAAAATTCGTATTTGAAATCCCAATCTGGAATTAAAATATGATCTCCTTTTGTTTGAACAAGAATTATAGAACAGAAGTTCCTCAGTCTAAGCTACTAGGAAACTTGTTTGAGGAAAAATAAACATATAAGCAAGAAGAACAAGAAGCATAAAGGTCAAAATTGCTTATCGGGTTTATCATGTGAGATTGAATTGAACAAGAAACAACAAATTTGTAATTATCGAAAACTAACAAAAACATGAATGAGACTATGCCCACCCATCACACGCAACACAGAGAAAGGAAAGTTAAAGTATCCCAACAGTTCTCAAAACTTGGTTTTAAGCTACTACCATTGCAGCCTGTGGACTCCTAACTTCCACGTGGCAGTACGTTTAGAATGATTGCTCTTTTTAAGAACTCAAATCCTCTTTTTCCTACATATCTTTTTCCTGTGCGTACATATAAAAATATATATATAATTTATAAATAAAGGATAACAACACATCACGAAGAGTGTGGACAAAATTTACTACAAACAAAATGGCAAACACTGGCATCTAACATGAACGGGGTCATTGACTATATGAAAGCGAAATATACAGACGCCATCTTTCTCCAGCACATATACACAAACACACATACACACACCACAAAACAGCATACCACCAGAGAAACCCTGAAGATCATAAGAGAAAGAGAGCCTAGTCTGCCCTTCGTTTTAAAATAATTTTGTAGTTCGTAATGCAAGAAAGGTCTAAAACCTATATAAGAATTGTGGTTCGTGAGGTAAAGATGGAAAATCGATTGACTTAACTCCATATGGAAAACACAGAACGTGACAAACAAAAAAGAAGAGTGGGTACAAGCGTGCGCGTATGAGAGATATATACTACTGCATGTCCGTCTCCAAAGCCATCCGAGATTCGAAAGCCTCGGAAGCTTCATCCATGGCAGCTTCAACCTCCAAGGTGTGGTTCCACAGTTCCTGATTTTCACGTCCGATCAATAGGCTCCGTCCTGTCCTGAACTGCCCGCCGCTCTGAGACATCAGCAAGCGATTTAAGATTGCACTTGATCAAGGCTTCAACAAAGTAGCAGGTCTCATCCTTTGTGTTCCCTTCAGGCACATCCACCACAAATGACTCGATCACCAAAGTCCCCGGTCTCCCATCGATGATCTCTGGATGTAGGGAAATGATTGACGAATAGTTCTGCAAGAACAAAACAAGAAAAAAACTTAGGGATCAACGTGGTTTGGGCCATTTGTAATTGACAGAACGAACAACTTTAGCCATAAAGCAAGCTCAAATAGGACTACTCGGCCATGGCTCTCCTATGGAAAACAAAACTAATACCATGAAGTCACCCATTAGTTTGAATTTTGGAAGCAAACTTCCTCGTTTGCACCCAGTTCACACGGCAAGCAATTACTGTTTAAGCACCCATAACTGGATATTTTCTTGATTACTAAAACAAAAAATGAACAAAAAAAAAATATATATATATATAACGTATAACAATATGAGAATAAGCTTCGTTCTCCTACGTTTTTCCCACTTAAATCATCATAACGAACCTAGAAGAAAAAATTTGAACGATAATAGTATATAACTTCAGCTTAGTCAAATTCTTATCCAATTATACTAATTTCCCAAAATTGCAAAACTTAACATGTCCACGCACATACACTTTCCTTTTCTTTTTCCCCCCTTAAAATATCTTATGGCAGAAAATAAATTGAACTCCTAAGGCTGAAAAGAAAAGGATGAGCGTAATTATAAGGAGTACAGTACCCTAAGTCTGTGATCACCGCCAATTATCCTCATGCTTAAGATATGCTCGTTATCGTCAAGATACTCCAATCTTTCAGTACTTGTCGTGGCCGGAAGACCAGACTTGACATCAACCTCTCTGAGGCTCCCAATCTCAAGGTTCCCTTGCGCAACACACCTGCTGATGAACGGCTTATACTTCTGCGGTTGATCGAATCGCCTCACTAATGACCAAACCTGATCAAGAGAAAAGAACAAACCAGTTTGATTTGTGGAACAAACAAACATGCAAACCCTAAAACAAGCAATTTACTCATTAAATTCCCACTGACAAAGCATTGTGAGTCCAGTGATTCGGTTTTTACTCTTTTTATCCAGTGGGCATAGGCCAAGTTTAAACCTTTGACGCTCCAACTGGTACGACATAAAACAGGAAATGTAGAATTCCCTCAGCCACCAATCAGAGCGTAAACACACAGGCTTCCAAAATACTCGCATGGCAGAAACAAAGGATTCTTTTAGAAGGTAATAATCTTGTTTCAGTACAACTTGGAAAAAATTAATAACTAATGGGCAGTAAGTGCAAAACAAAATCAAAGCATTCAATTTTCTCAAAAGAACCCCGCCAAGAACCAAGTAAAAACCAGGATAGAAAATTTCAATTTTTTCCCCATTTCTTGTTCTCGTTGGAAAATAACAAGGAAAATCATAGATCAAGATCAAATACTCCCTCCAAATCAGAAAAGTTCCCAGAAAACAAGCCCTAACAATCCCAAATCAAACGGAAATCATTAACAAAAAAGATTAAAATCAAAAGAACAACATCAGTACATTTTCTATGTAAATTTATATAATAGATCAGAGATGAAGCTGAAGCTAATTCACAGACGCGAGGGCTTCAGAGACTGTTAAAGGGACATGCGCCGACAAGAGGGGAGAGAGAGAGAGAGAGAGAGAGAGAGAGAGAGAGAGAGAGAGATTAGTACGAGATGAAGGGGGGCTTTGATGTGTCGGGAGAGGACGGAGCTGCACTGATTGTCTCCGGTCTCACGCCTATGGTGCCTCCGAATGAAGTCGCTCTCCAATCCCCCAATTCCGCCATTGCCGACCACCACTCCGTTCCCATTCACATTCATTCTCGCACGAATTGACCAATACGAATCCAGTTCAACCAAAATCCAAAACGGCGGCCCTAGATTTCAGCTTTCCTCCAACGGCGATTGCAAAATCAAGAACGACAAATAAGAAGAACAACTTAGTCGCCTTTGTTCTAAAATAAGGTCGACTCAACGCCGGCGAAACGGAGCTCCGATCACCGACGGCGGTGACTGCGGGAAACGGCGCGCCGAACAAATCTTGATGAGTGATTGATTCTAGAGAGAGAAAGATGAGAAAGAGAGAGTTAGGGGAGGCACAGAGCGGAGAGCAGGAGACTCACCGCCATAGATGAACCAACCTCAAGCCTCCCTATCATCCTCATCACCTAAATTAATAAAAAGTCTTTACTTATTTTTTTATTAAATATTTAATATTTTCCATTAAAATAATGTATTTTGTTCACGCATTTTTTTTCTTATTAATTGGCTTGCTAAATGCCCTTGGCTCTAAGATTAATTACGAGTTTGCCAGTTTTTGTCTGTTTCTGCAAGCTGGTCCCGATTCGCTGCGAATTTAACCTATTAATTTGTTTAGTTACAGTAACCCAATTTAAATAAAGTGATAAAAACATGATTTAAATAGGATAGATTATCAAAACTCACAACGGGTTTAGAGACGGGTTTGGGTTTCAATTTTATTATTTATCCTAAATATGTTTTTAAAATATATTTATATGTATATATATAAATTTATAAATTAAAAATTTATTTATCTTATAATGAAGAATATACATATATATTATTTTTTATATATTTTTAGATTATTTTATATTATATATTTTTAAACAGGTTAATAAGAAAATCCTAAATCTACTCCTTAAAAATCCACACCAAACCCACTTCAAAGCCATTAATGTAAACGGATATAGAAGGTGGAGACAAGAAGGTATTTCTTATTGCTGGGCAAGTTGGCAAGAAACTCATCGCCACCCGAATTCATCCTAGTGTTATCTTTAATTTTAATATATTTTCATGACATTTTCCCATAAAAGAATTTTATTTTTCCTTTAATAGTTGAAACTGTTTTTCTTTTTTATACGTGATTGTGAGTATAGTTTAACTTTATTATGGATTATTTTTTAATATTATTAGGTCTTGTTTGATTCATTAGTCCGAATTCAAATTTTTGAATTCAGTTTTTTTTAATTTTTTTTTTAAAAATTAATAAAAATTATAATTAAATCAATTAACTTAAACCTAAATATCATTTCATTTCAAACACAATTCATAAACTAAACAAACTTTATTGGGCGTTTGGGACACAAATTTTTTTAGCATTGCATTTAAATGCAATGCAATTTTCCCCCAAATACAAAAACATTTCATTCAAATACTAATCACATCACATTTTAAATCTAACACAATCACTATTTATTATTTTACTTTTTCTATTACTTTTATTAATTACATCATATATTCTCTCTCCCTCTTTTTTTTCTCTCTACTTTTACCCATCACATCACATATTTATTATTAAAATACAATTCAAATACTTTTCCCCCAAACACACATTGCATTCAAATGCAATGCTAATGCTTTTCCTCCAAATACAAATTGCATTCAATACATTACATTCAAACGTAATGCAAATGCAATGCGTTCACCAAACGAACCTTTAGATTGTTTATCTTTATAACAACTCATTTACAAAAATAGACATTTTACTCTGAAAAAAAAAATCAATTATAAAATATATATGATATAAAATGGTCGTTTTCATTTAGCTCGATATTTTCTTAGTTTATTTAAAAAAGAAATAGCTAAAGTTACCTGCACTTGCAAAAATCGATAGTTACATTATTGGTTTTATAATCGAGTTACAACTCTTTTGACTTCAATGCACAAAGAAAAGTTGCTTCCCCAATTTATTTTCCTTGTTACTTTAGTAACAAAATTTTTATTTTGCTTTCTTAGTTTTTAAGTGTGAAATGAAGGATAAAAATCTTCTCAAGATAGTTTTCACCGTCCTTTTCATATTTTCTCTTAAACAAGTATTAATTAAATGAAAGTTTAAACAATCAACAATAAAATATTTATTTGGGTTCCATTCCACATTATGTGTCTTTGTTAGGGCGTGCCTAAACATTTAGGATCACATGGGCCATCGAACAATGTGGATAACATCCACATTATTATATAACCTATATGTATATGTATATGTATATATTAAGCAAAAAAAATACATATATGTATATAATAATAGATTGCTATCGGATATTCTCTAAAAAATGGAGTTTGCAACTTTTTTTTATAGTATATTTGTAATAATTAGGTGATTTTAACGTAATTTTTTTTATTAATACTTATTATTTATATTAATTTTTATATAATACTATGCAACAAAATTTTAGATAAAAAAATACATGTAAAACAACTCATTTTCATATGTTTCTAAATAAACAAAAAAAATTACAATTGTTACACGTATTCTCTCACTAGACCTATATATTTATTTTTATTTATTTCATTGTCTCAACCCAATTGCAAAGTACACAAAAATATAATACACATATCATGTAGACAATGATGGCAATCCATCTTTAGTTTTTTAACTCCTTTTTATTCTTCCTTTTTTGCTTGGAATCTTTGGTTTTTAGTTGTTACATGACGTAACTTTCACGCGAATTTCACTAGTGTCATTCAATAGCTCAAACTCAGACGTCCAATTTTCCGAGTTGCCGCTTTCAGTAGATTAAATTATATGGAAGGTAGATATTCACCAAAGGTAAGTGTATTTTGTATATTTTTAGGGCTAGTTCGAGGGAAATGCTTGAAAACTTTTTTTTTTTAATGAAAAATTGTTTTGCAAAATATGTTTGGAGAAAAAATTATTTAAAGTGAAAAAATATGAAATATAAAAAATTTTTTTATAAAAAAAAGAATCAATATAGATATTGTTTTGTTCATATGGAAATTTTATGTAATTTAAAAAAAAATCTTATTTGAATTTATATTCATAAAATTATAAATTTTTAAAATGTGAAACGTATTGTATCGTTTTGAAGATATAAATAAAAAAAGTAATGATTTGTTGAAAAAAAATAGTTTTAGAGACACCAAAACTAAAACCCCAAATAGGCCCTTAAAAAAACAAATATTAAGAAGATGAGATAACATTTGTGTTATTTTCTTGGATTCTTTATTAAATTTGTGTATTCTTTTTTATTTCTTTTAAGTGGAAGTGAAGTGATATTTACCAATACCAACTTCTTAAAGAAGTAATGTTAGACACACTAAATTTAAATGTCTTTTTAACCAAAAAAAAAAAAGTGTAGCCACATTATATTAGATTAATAGTGAACTTAATCTAATGTGATGTACTCTAACATCAAAAGAAGTTCAACATTAATCAAATGCTTTATTTTTTTCCCAAAAACAACTGTGAAGGGAAAATAATTATGTGGCTTGGAATGTACTATGATTTTTTTTTTCCTAAACGTTCTTAATATGTATATATATTTTTTCTTCTAATTTGAGCTTTCATAATAAAAAAATAAAAAACCATTAAGCTCCTTGGGGAAAAAGATGAAATAAAAATATCATTTGCTACTGTTTAACTAAAAAAATGTAATGATTTAATGTGGCGGAAACTTCAAACTAGGCCTAACTTACGCATAAAGGGATAGAACTCATCAAAAGTTTTGCGCCATAAACTGCATACAATTATAACCATTAGCTAAAAATTATGCAATTAGGAAGCTTTCTTAATCAAACCAGGCAAAAAAGTACACTCATGGAAGTATAGAAAATGCAACTGAAATTATAGCTATTTACTATATATATATATATATTTTTTATTAATTTGCAATTATGAAAACATGACATAATCGATTTAGCAAAAAAAAAAAAAAAAAAAGGGCCCATGGTTGTCTAGAAATAGTAAGTTAATTATTGATGCTGTCAAATTAAGTGGATGTTAGCACGTTGCCAATTATCACAGTGAGCTTCAACAAGTAAAGTACAAAATTTGAATATCTCATTTTATTATGAAAATCTTTATCATCGAAAGTTATTTTTTGCTGCAGTAAAATGCGTACAAAAAAAATAAATCTTTCAAGTTCTTTAATTAACGACTTTGAAAAACCTTTTATTCATTTTATTGGTATTTTCCCTACTATTTATTAGACTAAAATTTATTAATCCTAATGAGAGTAACTCAATGAATGAGAACGAAAGAGTTTGAATACAAACACAATTTTAACACCTATATTTTAATTTCTGTTCAATGTAAATAAGAGTCATGAGTCGTGGCGAAAAAATATACATGTATATAAATATATATTAAATTAGTTGTTTCCTAAGATGATCCATCATACATTTCAACATCTATATATATATATATATATTAATGTGTGTGTGAAAATAGCCGGTTCCATTAAATTGTAAGGATAAGGCCTAAAATAAGAGAGAGAGAGAGAGAGAGAGAGAGTAACCAATTCCACTATGTTGTAAGAAAAAGGGTGTCGTTGAACCTCAAAATAAAATGTGTTCGTTGAACCACAAAATAAGATGTGTGTGTGAGAATAGTCGGTTGTACTATGTTGTAAGGAAAAAGGTGTCGTAAAACCCAAAAATAAATCAAACTATATAGAGCACTCTAGCCTGTTATAGATATTGAGAAATTATTCTAGAATATAAAACTAAGGGACCACCAAAATCTCTTTAATTCTGTGGAAATATCTAGAACAAGTCATAATGGCTGAGATGTAAACCGCACATAAATAACAGGCAAAACAGGTGAAGAAAGAAGTAAATATGGGATTTTTTTTTTCCTAACTACAGTCTGATATTATAGACTGATTTAGCAAGAGAGAGAGAGAGAGAGAGAGAGAGTTCTTAATAACAAGCTAATATCAGTACCCGATTAAAATTTTGTCATTTCATTTCATTTTATTGATTTTTTTTTTTGTGGGGGGGCTGAAGTTAAACCCTTTTTTTTTTATTTAGTTTTCAAACTGAAAGTTGAACTTTATTATACGGCATGATTTTTTTTTTATCTTTATAATCATATATGACTGGGTTTATTTAACTTACGTTTATATCCATGTTGCTGCTGGTTTAAAACCCTAAAAGGAGTGACTACCTAATTTCCCATGCAGTACTAATCAACTTTAGTTTGGTACAAAAATTAATGATTCAAATTGCCCAATAGATTGTGAATTCAGCCCTTAATTTGTTTTATTCAATAATATCATATCAATTAAAAAAATAAATTTGAACTGTCATGATTTTTTTATTAATACAGCACAAAAGTAAAATGAAAATGGATTTTTTTTTTTTGTTTTTTGAATTTGAAAACAAGGGATTAAAACTCTACATCGTATGAAAGTTTGATATGTAATTTCTATCCAGATATATTCATAATTCAAATAAATATGATATTTTAACTAATATGCATGATCTTACTGAAGAACATGAAATTAAGTTTAAACAAGGAAACAAATAAAATAAAAAGGGCTTAGAAAGTACAGCTATATTCATCTTAACATGTAGTGGAGTTTGCAATTGGTGTAAGCTAATTAGTATATTAACTTATAATCACTAGCTAACGTGATAATTTTATGGCAACAATATAAAGGATTTTTATTTTTATTTTTATTTTTATTCTTGTTCTAACTTAAAAATGTAACGTAGAAAAATTGCTTGTATTGGCTAAAAAACTGGCTCTAATATTATTCCAACTATTCATATTCAATGGAATTATCTTTAGCTCTCCTTTTCAATTAATCTTGCATTAATTAGAAGGTCACTCATTTTCTCAAATCACGGCGGATTTACAAAATAAGCTTATCAAATTTCGCCCTCAAAATTTATGTCTTTTTTACCCCTATTTTTCCAACCTCCAACAAACCAAATTAACACAAAGAAGTAGTATATCAAATATCTCACTCTAATTGGAGAAATTTTAACCAGTATCTAACAAGGAGGAAAAGAAATTCAATGAATGAATTAAGAGAGCCATATCAATTAAAGTGCCATAAATTCAAGACTTAAACCACTGGTATAAATCAAGCCAAAAAGTAAGTATTACCATTGCCATATTTGCCACACTCAACCTCTTTGTATTAGACCTGAAAATAGCAAAACATTAATGCTGTCTTTATAATCTTTTCTCTAATTGTACCACGGCTCCATAGATATTAATATTAAGTCTTTTTCATATCCTAATTTTTTTTTTAGAATAATTATTTATCAGGCATACCCTTTTAATGAATTTATAGTTTATAAAAATATATATTCTGCCTTTATAATTAATTATATTGCACATGCATGAAATCTATGAACCAACCCTCCCCACACTCCATAACAAAAAGAAAAAAAGGTGCTAATTAAGATAAGAGTTATATTATACGTGGATTATTTATTAAGGATAGCGAATTTCATAAATTAAAAAAATCACAAAAAATATGCATTTTGTCATTTTTTTTAGAGGGAATATTTCGTAATTTTTTTTTTTTAATGAGCTAGTGAGTATTCCATAGTTAAACCACCATCATTATAGGTTTAGTATACCATATATATAGCTAATTCACCATTCTTATAGGTCTGGTAATGGGTTTAGCTAGCTTTGGGTCATGTTCGACAGAGTATATTATCATGAATAATTGCATTTTTTTTAATTACCGATATTGCCCAAGTGGCTAAGTTTTATATATAATGTGACAAAACCATCATTTTCATTTTCCCCATGATGTGAAAAATATCAAACCAAGCCAACCCGTGGCTTAGGAAAATAAATTATATAGCTTCATCATTAATATATCTCTTTCTTCGGCGATTAAATTATCAACCTAGTACAAATATATCAACACATATATGTAGGGGCGGAGGGAGGTGAGGCCCGAGGGCATATGCTTCTTTGGATTTTTAAAAAATTTCTTTATCAACCTCTTAAATTTTACAAATTTCAATGGCTTCCTACAGTTTCCTTTTTATTCGCTACCGAAAACTTTTTGAATCACTAAATTTCTATGATTAAAAAAATTCAGTTTCACCTTAAATTTTGATTTTTAAATAATCTTATTTAAAATTTGGTATTTCAAATAAATCAAAATTAACTAATACTATTTCATATGTTAACAATTTTTCAAACTCTAAATTTTACATTTAAGTTAAACTTTGTTAATTATAAACTTAGTTTGTTTAGAATAAATAAATAAATAAATGGATAAACGATAGTAAAAAAAAAAAATTCATACTTTTGGTTGGATTCACACTCATTAAAAAAAAAAAATTCTGCCTCTACCACTATATTTGTGTATAGACATGTCTGAGAAAGAAGAAATATAGAAATTAAAGTACATAGAAATTTACCGAAGTACATCATATTCAATAATAATAAAAGGACTTTGCAAAAGGCCTAGCTTTATATAGTACATCTTTTTTTCTTCACACTACATTTTTTTTTTTAAATTTTCTTCACACTACACTGAACCACAATCTTTTTTACTCAACTAAAGATATAACATGAAAAAATTAGCCAACAAAATAAGTACAACAAGAACACATGATCAAAATTTTTCAAAAAAAAAAAAAGAGAGAAACTTTCCGAGCCCGGGAGAGGTCATAAACTCGTCTTTAAGGGTTGTAGAATTGATCAAAACCGGACTTGGACAATCGACAATATTTGGATTGCTTCTCTATTGATAGTTGTAATTTTTTGGAGGATTGATTTTGTATGGATTACATCACACCCAACCACACGTACACATCAATGTAAATACATAGCAAGATGAAGATTAAATATAGATGAATATGAATCTGAATTAGAGCACTCCACTAAATTAACCAGCCAATCCAGTGGGGGATTTATTTATCATTAATTGTGCAATAATTATCTAGGGGTGTGATCTCAGGAAATTAATTAAAAGAAAAGGAAAATGCTAATTAATAGCGACCGAAAGTAATTTTCTAGTTATGGTGCATAAATATCAATGTTCAATTTGGAATAAAATATAGTTACAGGGAATTTTCTGATATGATAAACTTATTTATATGAGAATTTTATAGGTTGTCCAGTCACGCATACACCAACTTGCGCAGCCATCTCCACTGAAGAAATAAATTAACAAGATTATAAAGCTCGTTGTATATTCTCTTCAATATGCAAATCTTCATCTACGCTACAATTGGTTTATAGTGCGTATGTAACGATATATTGTTTTGTTACTAAAACGCAGTTTTTATTTATGAGGTTTTCAGATAAAGCTTTTTTTTTTTTTTTTTTTTTTCAAGTAACTTTTTGGAAACTATATATATATATATATATATAGATGCCATGTACCTAGTCTAGAGTCTAGACATACATGTGTATGTGTTTCTGGCTTTGCTGGAGTATATTGCGCGCTGCAGCGCGCAATGCTTACGTTGCAACCCATCTAAATTTCTTCAATTCCTCATTTTTTGGTGTTTTTTAAATTTCAATTTTATCTTTTTTTTTTTGTTATTGACTTATATAAACACAAAAACACAATAAAATATAAATAAAGTGCTTAAAAAATAACAAATACATATAAAGATAACTTGCTAAAATCAATATATCAACGTTTCATATGTGTATAAGCATTTATCTTATTAATTAACCGATTTCCGTATCGACAAAAGAGCATTTTAGCTATATATTTGACATTAATGGATATATATATATGCACACACTTATAGGACTTGTTTATGACCATATTAATTCCAACGTAAGATATTGTAATGTGAAACATAATATAACATTATATTTAATGTAATACTATTGTTACAAAATTAAAAAGGAATATTTATAGTCTGAAATAACTAAATTTTTTATTTTTCATAATAAACCTTTTCAATGTATTAATATCATGTTGTATAAATATCATATTATAGATTTATTATTTAGTTGGCCCTAACTAGAAATGTAAGAGTGAATGCAAATACGTGTTCAAACATTTTTATGTCTAATAGCACTGAATCTCTCTCTCTCATCTCGAGATAAGGCAAACACTAGAATAACTTCATTTTTTTTTTTCAATAAAAAAGGAATAAAAATGTACCTAACGTCTATCCAGGAACGTTTAGGGGGAAGGGTAAAATAAAATTATAGGAACTGATCTCATTCAATGTACAGGCCTAAGTTATCAGCTCATTTAAAAAAAATTATCATCGCAATAGAATCGTATATATTTGTTTGTACAATCTACGGGACATGAATATTGCACAAATGGATGATCTTTTTGTTACTCACAAAAAAGAAAAAAAAAAAAAGAAACTAGAATAATTAGGTAATTAGATGATTTTGGACACTTGTTTAAAAAATGATCAATTTCGCTTTTAAAGAAAATGGCTGGAAGTCATTAAACTAGTTGATAGTTGATTTGTTAGTCAATCAAATCCTATCATTTAGGTACGTTTGGTAAACGTATTACAATTTGATTATATTTAAATGAAATTTATTTTTTGAATATTGTATTTGGTCGAAAATTATTTATTTTGTATTTGAATGAAATGTGTGTTTGGATGAAAAGTATTTTAGAATTAAAAAATTGATGTGATTGGTAAAAATAGAGATAAATAGTGGAGTTGAAAAGTTGATGTGATTGTTTTAAAAAACTTTTGAATAGTAATTGTTTTCGTAGCACTGTTGAAAAATTTGTGTTTGGTATAAAATTGTAATGCATTTGAGTAAAATTAAAACGTAATTTTTTTGTCAAATAATACCTTAGTAATTGACCGACAAATGACATTTCTTCAATATATATTGATAGTTTATTTAATAAAATTTACGAGATTTATTTAAAAAATTTGCTTAAATAAATTTCCTTTTCTCACATAAGTTTTTCTATATAAGTATATGCGTAATACATACATTGTTTAGTATTTTAGCTTTATATAATTTATATAAGAGATATTTTAGCTCAATAATTGGTGGGGGAAGAAGACATTTAAGAAACAAGCTCCCTTAACTTTGCATTTGTTTCGTGTTTCAAGCCCAATAATACGCACGCCAAGTAAAAATAGAATCAAATTTGTTATCTTTTTTTAATCCTTTTAATTAAACTTTGACCCTTCTTTTTATATCACTTGTATTAATTACATCATATATTATCTTTTTCTCCCATTTTTTTATCTACTTTTACACATCACATCACATATTTATTATTAAAATATAATTCAAATACTTTTCACCCAAATACAGATTGTATAATGCTAATATACTTTTCCTCCAAACAAACTTTGCATTCAATTTATTGCATTCAAATGCAATACGCTCATCAAACGGATCCTTAGACTCAGTTTCACCTTCATCTTCAAGAGTCTATTGATTCATGAACTTTAAAATAGGACATGTTCAAGAGTGAAACCATAAACGTAGAAGAAAAAAAAGTATCCTAAGGTTTCGTTTGGTGAACGCATTGCGTTTGAATACAATGCATTAAATGTAATTTGTATTTGAAGGAAAAGCATTAGCATTGCATTTGAATGCAATGTGTGTTTGGGTGAAAAGTATTTGAATTATATTTTATTAATGAATATATGATGTGATGGGTAAAAGTAGAGAGAAAAAAGAGAGAGAGAAAATATATGATGTAATTAAAAAAAGTAATAAAAAAAGTGAAATAATAAATAGTGATTGTGTTGAATTTAAAATATGATGTGATTAATATTTGAATAAAATATTTTTGTATTTAAATGCAATGTAAAAAAAAACGTTATCCAGACGCGGGCTAAGTATATATTGCCCAAATCTACCATTGCTGCACACACGATACACATACATATACGACCCCCAGACTCCAGTTTACTTTTTGAAAAAAAAAAAAAATAGTAAAGGGAAAATCTGTGGGCACTAATCATGACGTAAGGAATTGCATCACCTCCAAATGCGCCAAAAAAAGAAAAGTTAAGGGCAATAAAAATAAACGGTGAAGAACAAACAAATAGAAACAAACAAAACAAAATCTCAAGCTTGTATCATCACCAAAGTTGAGTTGGTTGAAACTTCGGGCATGTTTGGTTGGGAGAAGGGAAGCTAGAATGGGAGGAAGAGGTGAAGAAAGTGAAGGAATAGAGAGAAAAGAGAGGTCATTTCTCTTATATAATACGGTATTTATAGTAAGAAAGAAGGAAGGAAGCAAAACAAAAATCACTTTAGAGTTCATTTATATAACAACTATTTTGTCGTTAGTTGGTTTGGTTTTGTCCAAGGGGAACGAAAATAAATTAGATATTATAATACAATTAAGTGGATGTATATAAGTTCCATGTAGCAATCCCTGCCAATGGAACGGGATTAAAAATTGAGGTTCTTTTAAAAAAAAATTTTTTTTGAATCTCTCAATTAATTCATTCCCACCGATCTCTAATTAATTTTTCCAACTAATTAACCAATCATATGATCTTTTCATCAATCTCTTATTCCTATCTCTCCTAGAGAAGCTATAAGACATCCCAAAACAAAAATGTAGAATATGTACAATTATTGAATGGAAGACCACTTATATATATAAGAATGGTAAGTTATATGGCAGGCGATTTTGCTGGATAGGAACAGCACTGAAATGATAGTCATTAGATAAAAATCGAACGGTGATGGGCGAAGTATCACGTAGAAAGGTATCCTACAATGAAAGAACTTGCCAGAGCATGGAGAGATTGAGGGCTGCCGATTCCGTCGCCAACGTGATGTGGCAATCTCGCCATCGCTGCCACCAAAGACGAGGAGGAGGAATTGCTGCTCGCGGTATTGGTTGAAACCATCATTAATGAAATATCCACAGGGTTGTTTTAGGAAAAAAAAAAACACCATAGGGTTGTCTGTATGTTAACTTTAACGACACAGTATTGGGTTGTCACTTGACACATATTTTCTCTCAACAAATTGAATTTGCATTTCAACCCTTTAATTCAATATTTTATCTTTTATTTATCTGACTACTCAAAATTTAAAAAAAAAAAATACGTTTGCCACGTTACTCATTTATTTGAAGGTCATCTGTCGTTCACTCCCCAACCTTCTGACTTCCCTATTGCACTCATGGGTGGTGTTCGTTCCGGCGGCGTCGGATAAACGAGCACTCGTGTGTGTGTGTGTGTGTGTGTGTGTGTATGTGCGTGTATATATATATATATATATGTATATAATGCAACAATAATTGATGTTAATGCAGGCTGGCATAACAAGAGAGTAACAGTTGCAAGGCCACAAGATTACCAGCACCGCAAGGCAGAATTGCCTTTTTTTTTTTTTACCAATTCCTAACGCCGTTTTCCAAAAGAAGATCATTTAAAATGTGGTGGATATAATCTTGAGCTAGTTAAGTGTAACACGTCTCTATTCATTGGAAGTCTGAAACCACATATTTAAGATACTCATGGTTTTCTCGGGAATTGATCGTTTTCACGTGAATTCTTTTTTGTTCCTTTTGTGTGCCGCAAAAGTTACATATTTGATTCTTCTCTTTAACTAGCTAGTGGTTAATTTGCACTAAATGTGAGCACGGGTTTTCTGCCACTATAAATTGATCACGTGTCGATAAAGAGAAAATATCCACTGCTTTTCATTACTGTTTTTTTGTTAGCTTTGCGTGTTTAAATGATTTTTACAAAATAAAAAACTTTTGAACAAAAATTGTTTTTGACTTTGAATCGATGTTATTTATAAAAGTGTTTAGATGGTTTATTTGTAGCGTTTTGATTATTCGGGGATCTTTCTGTCAAAAATACAAAATATGCATGTTGGATGGTATTTTTGGCCGTAAAGATGATAATAAACGATGTGTTGACTTTGACCACAAAGGTTGCCCGAGACCGAGCCTATTTTTGACCCAAAACTTGAGAAAGCTTGAGCATCACAAAGGACTGTAAAGGCCATTGATTAACGCGTTTAAACTTCAAAAATTAAAAGCACATTATACTTATGGTTGGTCATGGAGTTAGATTGTGAAAGGCCTCATTGCTTTAAGGAGATATTAGACTCTTCAATAAATGAGAGAATTAAATTATCAGGTCAATAATGTTGATTTAGTGCTAGACGAAGTGCCTGGGAGCTTATATGAATAGATTTTGAGACCCAACAAGATATTATAAACTTCATTATTAGCATTTTCATTGATTAATTATTAAAATATTTAAAAATTGATTTGACCTTTTAAACTATTTTTTAAAAGTGGTTTCAAATACTTACTTGTCGAAATATCAAAATCTTTTATTTATCTTCTTCTACTGACTAAATACAAAAACAAAAGTTGTTTCAAACATACTTACGTACCTCTTAATCAGGTTCTTTTAAGAAGACTTAAAATGTCGTTTTAATAAGACTTTATAAACTTTATTCAATTATTTATACTACTTATTAGAAAATTGAGATATCATATATATATTTGTTATATTAAGTTTTTATTTAAAACTATGATACCAAACACCTTTTGAAGGGTAATTAATTGTGTTTTCAATTCTTTGCTTTTAAAAACGAAATGCACAAGCAAAAATAAAATGCTAAATCAAGTGAGCTTTGAACACGTTTTTGCTTCGACAAAACCATGGGCAAATAATTTACAATATTGGTGATCAAAAAACAACACCATCCCAAAGTGCACGGTAGTTTCAGGACAAAAAAGCTGAAACCGTGTGCTTACTATAGTACACTATTTTAACGTAAAGCCCTTACCAAAACCACTTCACGAAAATTCACCCAAAAAACATGCTTTCTTAGTCCTATCATAGGTCCTCCATAACACAACATAATTAAAGCACCTTTTCTTTCACCCTAAATTTTAACAAACATGTACACAAACGTACTTTAAAACAACCATCTCAACTAACTCCCAAGGCCCCAAAATTGAGGAAATGATCTGCTTGTGGAAGAGGCTTTTCTCCATCTTGCCAGACGCAACAAGAAATTCAACACTTCGGATGGATCATGCAGTGAGTAGGAAGCTTTGGTGTCCTTTGGCATTGAAGACACTATTATTGGAAACCCTAGTCCTCTACACCGTATGGCCTGCAAAATATAAAAGAGGGTTCATCACATGCTCGCTAGCTAAATCAATATTTGGACGGAAATGCGTTGGTGCACGTTACATTATTATTACCATTTACTCGAAATTCCAACACTCGCTCATCTCTTGAAACGAGCTCATGCGACATGCACAAATAAAGGCATTTCCGACCTAATTTTCAATGGTTGCCCATTGATTCGAGACACTCAGCGCTTTACCTTGAATGCATCTTCGTCCGTTCGATCATCACCAATGTACAAGGGAAGGACTTCACTGGAATTGCTGAGGCCTAGGGTGTCCAGTAAATATTCCAGGGCGTGGCCTTTGTTCCATTCTATAGACGGTCGAATTTCCATAACCTGCTTATAAAATATATTGAAATCATAGGTTTATGGCAAGAATAGTTTGGCCTTTTAATTAATATTAGTTAAGTCCTAGATTCTATATTTATGCACGAGAGTTTTTATGATGAGATTCGGTCATACCTTTTTACCCCCGGTTAGGTGAAACTCAGGGTAGTTTTCAAGCACAGACTTCACCTTCCCTTCCAAAATGCCATAATCCTGCCATTTAATTTATGGATGATGATATTTGAAATTAACGTTCAGAAAACTAAACTCACAAGATATAAGAAAAAGAAAATGTGATTTTTACCTCTTCCTTAACCCTCCGGAAATGTACCGAGACACAGAATCTATTATCTTCTATTTTTGCGCCTTGAATTTTCTTGGTTTTCTCTTCTAATGTTGTGATTATCTGTCCAAAGAAAAAAGAGTTTTGTTTAATATATATAAGAAAAAATGTAAGACAAGAAAAAGTAGCTTCCAATTAATATATATATATATGTATGTATGTATGTATATAGTCAAGCTAATAACCTCTTGAACGGCAGGTAGGAACCTTTGAGCAGGTTGAAAAAGAACATCACTGCCCTGTTGTAGACACGCAAATTCTTGTAATGTGATAGTTGGATATATTAATGGAATAACTATATACCGAATTCAAATTAATGCTGATTTAATCACAACAATTAATTTCAGAACCATAGCTAACATACACTAGCTTACTTATAAACTTAAAAAATAAAAATAAAAACCCTAATTTCTGAAGAATAGCCGGGGAAAAAAAAAAAAAAAGTAAAGAGAGAGAGCTGATTTCGGAAGGAAGAAAATTGATCACCTTTTTGTCCACAGGAATGGCATGGTTTTTAGCATCATTCAGACTGGACTTGAGTGGCCTTGCTGGGGCCATAATGTCCATCCCATGGCTACCCGCATAATATACATTGCTCAATTGTACAAATTCTTTAACCTGAAATCCATCCACAAATTGTTATATATCATTTATAGAAAGAGTTCTATACATATATATAATATAATATATTCCAAACTTTTCATATCTCTACTAATATATATATATATATATATGCACACATACACACATACGTATTTGAGTTTTTGGTTGACTAGAGAGTGATTACCTTATCTCTGCTCCTTCCACTGATAATTGCTGTCGGAAAATATTTTGCAACTTCACGTACAGCTGCACGCATCTGCCATTTAATTTAATAAATATATGTGATCATTAGGAAGATGATAAAAAAAAGGAAACCAAAAAAAAAAAAAAATCAATATAAAATTATGTACATTTAACCTACATATAACTATAGCTATACCTAATCCTTATATATCTATATGTCTACACATTACGTTTATGCTATGAAAGTCTGTGAAAGAAGTAGCCAGGCTTGTGGGGTTTGGCCAGTACAGTAGACTGGTATATATATATAAATATATATATATATTAGAATATTATAAAATGCATATATATGGACATAAGTGTGTGTGTATATATCTATATATTTGTATGTATGTATAGATGTAAAGAATGAAGGATGGCATATGGCACGATTAAATACCTCATCAGACATGAAAGCACGATCAGGGTCATCAACTATGGGGGAGAGGGTTCCATCGTAATCTAAAAACAGTACCATCCTCTTTCCCTTTGCTGCTTTCATCATCCGATCAAATGACCTCAATGCACAAGGGTGCTCCGACTAATATAACCATTATTATCCAATTTACCCACCACAAAAAATTTTAAAAAAAAAAATAATCAGGCAACAACTAATTAAGAACAAGCTTGAGTTGTACAGAAAATGTATTTTACAAAATGTGACACATTCACAATATATCATTTGGTCTATTGTATTGATAAGTGCTTGTGGAGCCAACTTCGCATCATGAGAGAAGACGTGGAGCTCCACATCGTTTTGGGATACACTAAACGAGGGATGCAGAGTTAGCTCTACAGAGCCGAATAATGTATTGCGACATAATATAATTACATAATGCTTGAAGAGTTAAGGAAAAAATAATTAAGGAAATTACCAGCCATGAATTATAAGTGGAATCGGAGGAAACAGGTTTAATCATGTTTGAAGTTATGGATGTAATGAAGCAGTCGCCACCATTCTCGTCATTCCTTTGTTTTGAGATGGGTTGGGCCTTGTGTTTTTTAGTTGGTGGCTTCTGGAGTCCCATATTTGCCTGGTTGGACACGGTCAAGCTCCCCATCACTCTCTATAAAGTGCATATTTAAATAAATAAATAAAGTAAATGATTATATAAAGTAGTCCAAGGTCCACTCATTTTTGCAAGCCCAAGTCACAGTGGGCCTACAAGTTACAATTGAAGATGCAACTTTTGAGACCGTGGAGTTGACCAATATTTTCACACCATGAATTAAGAGGTCTAACCATTTATAGGGAGAAAGAAGTAAATAATAGTATTTTTACAATATATTTAAGTATCTTACGTTTTACACATACAAAATAAATAAGTAATTAAAGTAAAAACCAGTTGACAGTGATTAGACCATCACACGGTTGATGACAAGGCTACCCATTACATGATTGATGACAAAGCTACCAGCTTTGAAGGGGAGGAACAAAAAACACTATTTATAGAGTATTGACTCTTTAATTATTAGGTGTAGTTATAGATTTGTAGGTGTAAAATAAACAAGTAAAAACAATATATATATTATAATGATTAAACTGCTATGCGACTGATGACAAAATTATCACACGACAATCTTAAAGGGGAGGACCAAAAAACATTATTCATTGTACATGCAAAATAGAGAAGCAAAACAAAAGTAAAAACAATAGAAAAAACATCACATGATAGTAAATGAATCACCATATGGCTAATGACAAGGCTATCACATAATAAACTTGGATGAAAGGGGGAAAAAAAAAACTATTCATAGTCTATTTTCCTCCCTTTCTTTTTTTCAAGATGTAGATTTGTTTATTTACCGTACAAATATTATAAGAAAGCGTGTGGGAGTCACCCTTATTGGTTGTTGAACGACAACAATAAAATATTGTCAAAAAAAATTGCTGGTCAAATTATGATGATTTCTTTAATTTGTTGTAATTAAGGAAGCTATCTCTACGGGCAACAATATGCACTTATAATACGTATATAATATGATGTTTGAATCTGATGCTATCTATTTTATGGAATTCAGTACTCCAATTTGTGAGCAACATGCATGATCAATATGGAGTTCCAAGTTAGAAGTTAAAAAGACCTATATTTTAATAAAACAATTCAAAACAAAACATAGGCATTAGGGCCTCAAAGCAAGAAACGGTCTTTATTTGTTTTTTTAGTCTTTTTTTTTTGTTGTAATTTTTTAGCTTTGGTAAAAAAATTTGTCATTCAGTTGACATATCATGTACAAACGTCGGTGGCACAACATCCACTTGTTAATAAAGGAAACAATCTAGGTCAACAAATCAATGTACAAGTGTTAATTAAATAAGGGAATATTAAATATTAATAGTGAAATGTCCTTGTCACCCATTGGTTAATTACCTAGATGTATAATTATCAGTCTCAAACTTTTTCCTTATTGGCTAGCTAGGCACTTTCACGTATTACCTGTTCAACCAAAATGTAACAAGTGTTAGGGAACTGGTTTCTTCTTGCTTTCACTGGTTCACACAATTCAAAAAGAGAGTCATTTTCAATGGTGGAAACGTTTCCACCCCTCCTCAAAAAGTGTACTACTACAGTACAGAAACAATAAGAAACTAAGAAGATGGAATATATACCAGTGAACAATCTAGATTTGATGAGTCAAAATTACATGGCGATTAAGAAAGGTGGTTTGTCTTAATCGGGATGACTCGGATAGGACAGAGAGAAGAGCTGGGCATGTGATACACAAATATATATATATATACACACACACACACACGCATATAACACACATATATATGATATGGTTGGTTAGTCCTGGCTCCACCACCTAACCTTATTCCAACTCCTCCAACTGAATTAGCATATAATTATAATGTTATATAAAGTAAACTACCTTTCGCGACACATTTCATGTGATTAAAGAAAGCGTATTATTATACGGAACTTCAATTCTAAAATATTGCTAGTGGTGGACTTATCACGGGAATACATGCATTACTTGATCAATATTAGCTTTTCATTTGTGTGAATTATTGTGTATGGATCATGTAAAGTATGCCCTTGATCAGTAATGGGAACTTAACATCAAATTGTCGATAGAGAATTAATGAAGCATTTTTGCGAAGTAACAAACCAAAATAATGAATATAGGCAAAATCGAGAAAACAATATCGAAGAATATTATTAATGTTCAACATCATATAATAATAGATGATGAACTCTATATAATTTGACAGATTAGATCCACTTTTTATGATGTTTAACACAATTAATATCTTTTATCTTTCGGTGAAACTTGATTTCAAGATAAAGCTCATTGATTAATATGTTTTTTCAAGTCCCCAGAAGATGTGAAATACACGCATGCATACGTGTTCATTGTTTGAACATAGGGCAGACTCATTAGATGTTTGCTTCTAACCTCTTAAGGAAGGAAACCAAAGGGAATATACCTGGAAATTATGGTGAAAACTACACTAAGCAAAAACTATCTAATTAAGCTATTAAAAACGTTAATAAATTTTATTTAAAGACATGCCAATTATTTGAATTGTTTCTTGCAATTATCTGGCTATTCAAATTAGATTGGAAAAAAAAAGCTAATTTAAAAAGGAAAAAGCTAATTTAAAAAGGTAAAAGCTAAAAACTTATGTCGTTAGCTAGTGGAAAAATCAACTATGTTATTAATATAAAATTTTTAACAGCAAAAATGTGAAGTGTTTTTTTTTTTTTTTTTCCTTTTCCCCTCTCTCCCTCTCAAGATCATCAAGACAAGGGATAGAGCACGACTATAACAATGAATTCGACAACAAAATATTAATTTAAAGAAGAGAAAAATGGGAGTCGAATTAGTAAAAGTGTTTTACCATAAGGACGTGCTTTGCAAAAGATATAATCTGAGGAGTCCAATATGTCAGTTAAAGTTAAACGCATTAAACGCAATATTGTCGTTGTTACTTTAACGAAATATCACTTCCTCACAAATTCATCATTAGACAAAAGTGCTAAAGAAATAAATTTAAAAAATATATAAAAAGAAGAAGAAGAATACAACACACGCGTCGTTGGAAGAAATTAGAAACAGACAAAAGTGATTGCAAAAAGCGAAAAGGCTATACATGGACAAAAAGGAAAAAAGAAAAATCAGGATACTATTAGTGTTAAATATTTTATTATTTATGAACAAATTTTATTCATGAACTTTTATTATAAAGTTTATATTTTATTAATAGATAATGTCCGTTTGTATATAATTATTCGTAAGTTAAAAAAAAAAAAAAGCCTGAAAAAGGTTTGTCGCTAGTACTAAGCTAGTACATAGTTTAGAGTTAGAACAAAAACCAACAATACTTTTGTTGTCTTTTCTGGTCTAAAACCAGACATTCTTCGTCTCTTTTTTAAATCCTCCATTAAAGGGAAAAAAACCCACAGGATTGTACGTTTTGGGTTTTGCATGTTCTTCCAAACTTGGGAAGACACAAAACCCACTAAAGAGGCAACGAGTACAAATATCACTGATAATATGGAAACACGTGTATTCTTTGATTATATTAACTGACAAACTTACGCGGATTGACCTGTCTCGTCACCAAAACCTAGCGATAACCAAAAAATAAAAAACAAAAACCAATAAAGCAAAAGCAACGAAAAAGAACCTTGACTTTCTTAAACTTTGAGTGTGTGAACAGGGAAAAAAAAAAAAAAGGGTGTCTTAATAAATTATTTTTGACAAGAAAGCAAAAAACGACAGTTCAAGCAAAAACGACAAATGTCACGTGTAAAAAGGAACAATGGTTGATGCAAAGCTTTTAATTTTGGATATCTACACTTGCCTAGACACGGACTAGTCGATTAGACCAAGAGAAATTTGAAAAAGAAAAGGAAAAAAAAAAAAAGACCCAGAGGAGTCAACAAAATAAATAAATTAAAATTAAAAAACCAATTAGAGAAAAAAGTACCATTTACAACCAGACACGGCACGTAGGACAAAATGTGCAATAGGAAAGAAATTTCAATAAAAGGTAAATTAAAATGACATCAAATACCCACTATGTTTAATAACAAAAATAATAATAATAGTATCCTCAAAAAGAAAAATTATACCATCCAGAGATCCAAATGCGATGATAAGTTTAGGTGTCGTTTAGGAAAAAAATTACATTTTAATTTTATTTAAATATAATATAATTTTACACTAAACATAAATTTTATAATAATACTACGAAAACAATTATTATTTAAAATATTTTTAAAACAATCATATCAATTTTTTAACTTCACAATTATTATCTATTTTTACTAATCACATCAACTTTTAAACTCTAAAACACTTTTCATCTAAATACATATTTCATTTAAATATAAAACAAATACTTTTCAACCAAATACAACATTCAAAAAACAAATTTCATTCAAATATAATCAAAATGTAATACGTTTACCAAACATCTCCTTAATTGTTATTCTTCATAAGTTATTTTATTCGAATCAATCTAATTCATAAATAATAATGTAACACACAAGAATGCATTCTATATATAAGAAATCCTCTATTCTTACACATTTTTATATTTAGAGATGCAAAAAAGAAATCCTCGTAAGAAAATCTCATTAACACCAAATGACTCGTCTTTTTGTTTTTTTTTTTCCCTTAAAATGATATGTATGTGTATTTTTTAAATAATATCTAATTAATAATATTATAATATATTATTTTAAAAAATTAAAAGAATTTTATAAATAATTTTTTATATTATTTATCAAGACAAACAGAGGATTTCAATCCAGGCGACACGTAATGAAAAGAGTTGTCACAAAACTACCTCTGACCGTTTTTGAGGTAAATGCGTTTTGCTTTTGATGGCCTTTCAGGTTTCAACTTTCAAGACTCACACGTCCCGTAAGCAAACCGACATGGACAAACGAATCTCTACCTCACACGTGGCATATTCCACCGACTTGTTTTTGGTGTCGGTTGTTGGAAGGGTCTGATCTTAACGGGGTAGTTAAAGACTGCCCATCCTTTTTGTAAAGTAATTAACTACTCTCCTTTTTTTTTTTTTTAAAGTAAATTGCTTTTTGATTTTTAATCTTTTTATAAAAATTATGGCTTGGTTTTAATATTTTTCTATGGTTATAAGTTTTCTAATCTCTTTAAATAAAGACGTAATTTAATATTTTTATTAAAAAATAAAAAAATTTAACAAAAAAATATCATGTTTATGATACGTGATCGGTACTACGGCATTACTAAAAAAATTACATGAATCAACTTACATGTGGTATATACATGACATCCTCCATCTAATTTTTAATTGTTTTTTTGTAAAAATAACCAAATTTTACCGTATTAAAGAGTTTAGAGACCTTTGACATAACAAAAAAATATATTGGCGATTAAATTACAACTTTATAAAAAGATTGATGACCAAATATATAATTTATCTTTTTATTTTATTTGCCCACACATAACTACTCATATTATCTTGGATCATGCACTTTTTTTTTTATTGCTGGATTTTTGTCCTTCGAGTTTTTCAGGTAAAGGGTTTTAATTAGACACCAGACTTATTAGATATCAACATAATAGTTATTTTTGTGTTTTCGCTCTGTTAGAGTTTTATATTTCATCAACTTTTTTGTATTTTTAATATTAAAAGAGATATGACCTAATCAACATGTCTTATTACACCTACTAATTCCTATAATCAATATTTATTTAAAAAGATACTCATAATTGATTACATATCTACATTTTATATTATATTCTTCAACTTGAATAAAAAAATTGTTAGAAAAAGAATAAGGAAAAATAATTATATTTTTAAATTTTGAGAGTTCATATCATTTTTATTCTTACCTATTAGACCAAATGTGTATTTGATACACTGATTTAATTTAATCTTTTAATCTAACTTAAAAATTACATTAAATTAGATATTTTAATTTAATTTAATTTAATTTAACTTGTATTAAAATTATAAAAATAAAGATATCTTATATTAAAAGTTATATTAAATTTTAAAATTTTGTTAAAAATATATTTTTAAAATTTAAGTTTTTAAATTATATTTGAAATTAACTTAGTTGATTTTTTTTTTTTAACTCAAATTAGTGCCCTGTACACTAGCTTAGTTCTTCCTTTCTCCGTCCTGGTTTGGTGGGTCAAGGGAGCCTACTGGCCAAGTCAAAGTGTGGGCCCTACTTTTCTAAAAAAGAACACGTGTACGGTCAAAAAACCAAAGATCGTGTACAAAAAAGCGGGAAAATGACCGTTCCCATTAACTAAAAGATCGCCACACTTGAGTGAAATGGAAACAACTGTATTGGAACTTAAAAAAGGTTTAAGAAAATAAAAATAATAAACAAAACAAAACAAACAAGGCAATGAAAGAGCGCGTGAAGGAAACGACCGAAATTTAATAATGAGAACGTGAAGTCACGCGCACTCGTCTCGAGTCAACTGGAAAATCTTCAAGTTTGGTTTGGAGGTCAAAGAAACAACGACCTTAACCGCTTCTCTAGTTAGATTCTCGGAGTTTTTTTTTTTTTTTTTATTCGTTAATCTTGTTATGTCGAAAAATCTTGTTTTAGATCGTACTTTTTTTTTTTTGGAAACATTTTAGATCCTCCTTTTGGACTTAAAAAAAAAAAAAGAAAAAAAAAAGAAAAGTATTTATTTTAATGGAAAAAACAATAGAACTGAAGTAATTATTTCTTTAATGACATTTAGTGTAATTTAAATAAAAAAAGAACAAAAACAACAACAACAACAACAATAAATAAAAAAAGAACAAAAAAGATTAAATACAGAGATCACAAAGCGAAAAAAATGCAATCTTTTTTTAATTTTGAGGTGATATTTGGGAAATGAAAAGAAATTATTAGAATGCAAAATGAGATGTTAAGGTTAAGCTTGAAAAATGGAATTGCAAATTGTCTTACCGAGAGAGATAGGCCGTACGAACGTCTAAGAGGAGTAAATACGTTCCTTGGTTGCTCGAAGGGGAGGAGTGTTTGGAGGCCGAGAAAAGCAGCAAGAAAATGGAAAAGAAATGAGAATGTGATCGAGAGATAGAGAGAGAGAGAGAGAGAGAGACAAAAGAGAGAAGGGGGAGAGGGAGAGAAAGGTGGTGGTAAGGTGGGTTATTTATAGAATGCAAAACAAAATGAGTTCATATATTTTATGAGTTAATGACTTTTCTCAATAAAACTTTTACCCCACAGTTTAGAGAGTGTGACGGCCAAATAGGGCAAACCCCATACAAGGACACTGTTATGTGAAAAAGACCTTTTTTTTTTTTCTTTTTTTTTTCCTTAACCTAAAAGTAGAGACTTACCTTAAAAAAAAAAAAAAAAAACGTAGACCCCTCCTCTTTACTTTTTCTTTTTTAAGGAAAAAAAAAAACGTTCCCTCTATTCGTTGGTCTTATTCTAATTTAATGCGTGATAATAGTTCATGCAGTACATGATAATGTGTTCATTTTATTATTTACTAAAAAATTGTCTTGTAATACACGATAAGAAAGGTATTTTGTCCTTAAAAAAATTATGGCAGTCTACTTTCTTCCCCCCCCAAAATGGGACAAGAGCTTAAAGGAGAAATTGTTAATTCCCCACTCCAAAAAAAATATTTGTAGTCTTGAAATGATTTTGCAAATTGCATTGCATTTTGACTCCAAAGGTAAATAAATAAAGTTAAAAAAAGAAATGAAAGCAATAAATTACTATTTAGAGCAGAAAATATTGTATTCTACTTAAAAATCGCGACAACTAAAAAAATAAATTTGGATCCACATTATTTGTCATAGCTTAGTCACATTATTCAAACCATCATATCAAAATATCAAAAACATTAAAGTCTTCCAAGCTAGTATTATTCATTGTATTGAAAATATAAAATTACATATCATACAAATCATTACTCATCATGGCCCTATATTCGAGAACCCTGAAACCTTGATCTCAACTTTGAAACTTCTAGAAATTTTCTTTTAAATTAATAAATGAGTCCAATAGGGGGAAATTGTAAATAACAAATAAAAAAAAAAGCTTGTTTGTGGGCAGATATTTTGATTGGCTATTCGCTAAAGAACAAAGTGTAAAGTGTAAACAGAAAACACATAAAGGAAAAAATGCAAAGGGTAATAATATAAAAAATGATGGAATTTTAGTTACTGAAACACCCCTACCACGTAGCTGGACAGGTGTTGCCTCCAGTAGACCAAGCAAATATATTTAACTTTCTCACTAAGGAAATGTCAATGCATGAGATTCCACATAAGCTTTAATTTAATTTAGTTTAGTTTAGTTGATTTATTTTTCTCTGTCTTCTATTAATCATAACTCGTAAGTTCCTTGAACATCACCCTTTCCTAAGGAATTTGCCCACGAAACTTCCTTGGAATTTTTTATGGTCATATGAAGAACAAGTCTTATAATATAAAGAAATATTGGCCCCAAGACTCCATCTTCCGTCCTTCCATGCAGATGCAGGACAGTGTTGAAGTCTTTGCATGTAAATGCACGCTGTTTTGATTTTTAACCCGAAAAAGTACATTTTCATTTAAAACTTATTTAATGGCCATTTCATTTTTTTTGTTTTTCTTGCTAAAAGAGTCATACAATGCAACTAGTCCAACCTTCATTTTCTTTTTTTTTTTTTTTTTTTGTCCTGAGCTTTTGGAAGTACTGTTGGAAAAATGTCAGATTCTTTCTGGATTACCAGGTAGCTTATAATTATGTGGAGAAATTGGTTACCCTTTTTGTAAAGCACTCACGAGAAGATGGCATTGTGGCCGAGAAAATTACCCTTTTTTTTTTTTTTTTTTTACCACGAGGAAAAGAAAATACTAGATCTCACTGTTGTTTTTTTTTTTTTCTCCTTAAAAACTTGATAACCAATCAACGGTAATGTGATTCATGTGTACAGCTTTTAAATCATGTCCTCAACGTTCAGAAAATAATTGAGATTTTTTTAGCCCCTGTTTTGCATGTTAGAAACGGTTTTTGATGGGAAAAAACTGTATAAGAGCAACCATGTGTCCAAATTTTGGTTCCTAAGCTAAACTTTCGAATTTTTCTCAAACACCATTTAGTGAGTGAAAGTTAAAGCTTAGAAGATCAAAACTTTCTGTTTCGGTTTAACGTTTTGTTGAGTTTTACAAAAAAATTGCATTCTGAAAGGAAACTGTAGTCAATGACTGGAGGTAACAATTCGACTCATTCTTCCGCATTATGTTCGATTTAAATCATTTAGTTAATCAAACATTTGGTATTAGAGCAATCTGGATATGGAACATTGGAGAGCTGCGAAGAAGGTAATGAGATACCTTCAAGGGACCAAAGACTATATGCTTATGTATAGACGGATTAATAATTTGGAAGTCATTGGCTACTCTGATTCACACTACGCGGGCTGCATTGATTCACAAAAATCAACTTCATGATATGTTTTCATGCTGGCTAGTGGAGCTGTATCGTGGAAAAGTGTGAAACAAACATTAACTGCTACTTTCACTATGGAAGCCGAGTTCGTATCTTGTTTTGAGGCTACTTCGCATGATGTATGGATTAAGAGTTTCATTTCTGGATTTAGAATCATGGATTCTGTTTCTAGGCTGCTAAAGATATATTGCGATAATTTAGCCACTGTCTTCATGGTTAAGAACAATAAGAATGATAGTGGAAGCAAGCACATCGACATCAAGTATCTGGTCATAAAGAAGTGTGTTAAGGATAAATCAGTCATCATTGAGCATATTAGCACTGATTTAATGATTGCCAATCTTTTGACTAAAGGCATACCACCATTGAAATTTAAGGATCATATAGATAGAATGAGACTTGGTTTATCGATGTAATTTTCATTGTAAGAATGATGTAATTAAAGAAACTCTAATTGTGATATTTTCTTATATATGGTTGTGTACACATATTTATATATTTTAGTATTTGATGAGAAAAAGGAAATCATTAAATTTTGGACCAAGAATAAATATGGAGTTTATTCATAAAGTTGTATGGGTTATTATTGAGAAACATAATACATTGTGATGCATAGAAGATAATACTCGCATTTAGAGGACCTATCACCATGATTCATGTGTTTTGTTTCTTGCTGTTGTAAATAATGGTACATGTGGATCAAGTGGGAGAATGTTCTTTTCTTTGCTCCTAAAAACTTGGTAACCAACCAACAGTAATGTGATCCACATGTGCAGCTTTTAAATCACGTCATCAACGTTCAGAAAATGATTGAGATTTTTTTTTGCCCCTGTTTTGCACGTTGGAAATAGTTTTTAATGGGAAAAACCGTATAAAAGCAACCGTGCGTCTAAATTTTGATCCCTAAGCTAAACTTTCAAATTTTTCTTAAACACCATCTAGTGAGTGAGAGTTAAAGCTAAGAAGATCAAAGCTTTCTATTCTAGTTTAACATTTTGTTGAGTTTTACAGAATAATTGCATTCTGAAATGAAACTGTAGTCGAAGGCCAAAGGTAACAATTCGATTCATTCTTCCGCATTACATTCAATTTAAATCATTTAGTTAATCTAACAGTCACTAATAGTTATACTAAGTCATTACACATTTTATTATCGATAAAAAAAATTAATAGTTGATGTATATAAATTAATTGCAGTTTCATACCTGACAACATTATAATGTATATAATTTGAATCTCCAAATATAATTGTGGGGAGACGACATTGAGGACTTGAAAAGGTAAACCTTGTGTTTGACCACAAAAGAGAAACAAAAAATGCTTCGCTAGAAATCACTGGTTGTTACAACTATTACCCGCTTTCAAGTCAATAATTACCTAATTCAATCTTAATGTGAATATAACAAAAACCGTTAAAAACTATAGATCGTATTGTGATTCTAGTCTAGCAAAAATTTCATACTTCATTATAAAATATAGAATTTGAATTCGTTGCTCTAAGTCTAAAATATATTTACCATAATAACAACAACAACAACTATAATTGTATTTCTAATAATTTGAGGTTTCACATGTAGTCTTAAACAAGTTACTTGGTGGCCAGTGCCCTTTGGTTTTATTGGATGGATATAAGGGCCCGTTGGTAATAAAGTTTAGCTTAATCTAACTTTTAAGCTACATTATATTATTCAGTTTAGGCCAATTTAATTTAACTTAGTCTAACTTAAAACAAACATTTTTTTTAAGTTAAATAATACCAATCTAATTTAAAATAAACATTTTTTTAAAGCGACATAGTACATTATAGTTTAAAACAAACTTTTTTTTTATTTTTTATTTTTTATTTTTACCAATACATATTCAATTTCAGGAAATAGGGTGAGATTTTTTTTTGTTTGATATATTTTTTAATCCAACATGTTAACTAACGGGAAAAATACAAAATTTATTTCACATTTTCATGATCCTCTATATTGGCATTCAACAACCATGATATTAATAACATTGACAATTATTTATTTTTGTTTTATTTGATTTTTTCCATACAACATGTTGGATGGAAAGAAAAAAGATAAATCATATAGTTAGTTATTTTTTTAATCAATATTACAAAAATTAAGTAGGTAGAAATCAAATTTAACTGCTTGTTAAATTTTTTTATTTTTCTAGTCAAACACACTTTTCAAGACAAAATTAAAAAAATTTCAAACTAAACTATATACAAAATAGACAATTTAGTTTAACTTTTAATTAAATTAAATCATAAAATGATTAGTCTAACTTTTAATTAAAATAAAAAACGTCCATTCTAATTTAACTTTTAAGTTAAATTAAATCATAAAATATATAATTTAACTTAATTTTTAAGACCATATTAAACTATATCATATATCTAAATGGTTCTAAGTAGTGACTAGTCCCTTCGATTGTCTTACTAATATAAATGTCCACTTGAACTTCTATTTGATTGGGTTAAAGTTTTCAAACAGAGGACTTTTGGGTTTGGGAGGTGCAAGTTTAGACACTTTGAATAGAGCCAAACGAACAATCCCTGCACATTGGATCACAGACTACCGTCCAAAGCTTACATAAGTATGGGCCCAAAAAATACGCATTGAAACCTAATGAAGTCTAGACAAAGGCCAATGAAAAAAGAAGTTAATTAAAAAGAGGAAAATTATGAAGAAACTATTATAAAGTAGTATTTGGTAATATTTTTAAAATATTTTTTATTTTTAAAAAAATTAAAAATAAAATGTTTTAAAAACTGTGTTAAGATCATTTATAAAATTATATTTGATTATGTTTTTTTTGAATATATATTCTGAAAAACATAAATATAAAATTTTGTTTAGTTATATTTTTAAAAATCCATTTCATAAGTCAATATTTTATTAAAAAAATTTATATTTAATTTTAAAAATATAAAAAAAAATTTGTTGGTCAGAATAAAAAAAAAATTGATAGCGGGTTTTACAATGAGGGGTAAAAGTAAAAGACATTAATAGTCTGAATACTAGATGGCAGTGACAACGAGATTTAGATTACAAGTTAATAATCATCACTACAAGTTGGTGGTCTTCGTAGAGAGGAGGCCGTTGACGTCGTCGCTAGTCTATGATCGTCGGCTTTCATCAGAGATGAAAGCTATCATCAGAAATGATCGTCGTCACCAACATTACACATGCACACAAAGAGAGAGAGGAGAAGGTGAGAGAAAATGAAAACAAAAAAGTGAAAATAATTTTTTTCGTTTTCAAAAAATCAAAAAAAAAAATAAAACTGATGTTTTTGAAAACGTTGAATAAATAAACACTATTTTGATATTGTTTTTATTTTCTGTATTTTTGAAAATGAAAAATCATTTTTAAAAATAAAGACAAGGAAATGAAAAATCATTCTTAAAATTAAAAACAAACGCACCCTAAGTAAAACAGTCTGACACGGGGAAACAAAAGAGGTTCTTCAATTAAATCAAAAGGGGATCAAATCCCAGTAGACAAAGAAGCAAATAGCATTTAATCATCCGAGTAACAGCCATTAACCCCCTATAGTCCTATACACTTCATCTTCAAAAAGAAAAACCAAGACAAAAACTTACCGTCAGTATACCCATGCATGAACTTTCTCTAAAGTAAGATTCAAGACAAATCCCCACATTATACAGCCACAAAACCCAGAAAGCTCTGGATCCTTTTTTTTTTTTTTTTTCTAAATAATGACGGTAATCAGAAGCATTATGTACACTTGGTTAGGCTCAAAATAATCAAAAACCCAGCTTTACTCAGTCTATCTTCTTCAGTGATATTAATTGCGCGCCCTAAATTCTTTGTTTCTTGCTAAGCATAACCCTCATCAAGTTCTCTGGCTATCTCTGTCATTCCATCACTATCTATCTTCATCATCATCATTCTTCTTTTGTTTGCCATTTTCTGTTACTTTTTCTTCCTCGGCTTTTAAAGCAATTTCTGTCGCTTCATCTGTTTCTCTACTTGGGGAGCTCTGAGGCAACTGTTGCACTACTTTTCCGCAATTCTCCTTAGCTGCAGCATCGTTAGCTTCTGTTGTCATCTGAATAAGTTCCAATGGCGTGGCTGCTGGATCTAACTCGCGACATCCCTTTGGAGCATTGGGGGCTTCATCACCGGTTAGCAAGTAATAAGGGACCTGATGTGAAAACCGGAACAACTCTTCTTTAGGAATTCTCCTTACGTCTTCGGGATTAGACCGCATTCGAAACACTGTCCTGAAACCATCAACCTTAATAAGAGGGGCAACACAAACACCTTGTTTCTCGGTAAAATCGTCTAGCACTTCCACCATCTCATATTTATGTATCACTTCATCTGGAGTGTGCTCATTCCACTTGGGCGACCAATTCTTATAAACGGCCCAAACTTGCCCCTTTCCAGGATAAATCCGAATGGACCCACGTGTGCCTCTTGCCCAACTGACCTTGTGCGAGAAAGCATTTAGCGTCCCAGTCGTTTCGTGTCTGCCAATTCTAAAGTCCCCACTGGTTTTGGTAAAACCAGAGCCAATCCAGTCTATGGGACCCAATTCACTGTTGCTTCTTGAATTAAGCCAACTGATCCGCATCCTAAATGGCATCAAAGAGATAACCTTGTGAATTCGAGCATAAAAGCGTGGCATCCCATCATCATTGTCATATGCAGCCCAGACTTGCTCATCTCCAAAGGAATTTTCAGTTCTGTCCGAGTCAAAATTATGGAAATCCGGATCAGGAACATTAATGGACACAGGTGTGATCTCACCTTCTTTATCCGTTTCATCAGCAACGGACTTTGCATCAATACTAGAGTAATTACTCTGTCTAGGGTTCTCTTTGTCACCTTTCATTACCCTCTTCTGCTTTTTGTTCGCTTTGTCTTTCTCCCTCTCCTTTTCCTTCTCTGCTCCGCCTTTAGAACTCAACGATCTCCACTCCTCAAGCTTCCTGCGAATTGTAGTTCTTGCCTTATCCATCAGCATATTTTTAATTTCAGGATAAGATAACTCTCTCACAGTGTTGGGCTTAACAAAAATACCAGACACACCAAAGATCCTATTCGTTTCAGAATTTCCTTTTCTAAATTCATACACGCCTCCTGCACCAGCTCCTCCATTTCCCACTGCCATTCCATTAGCCACGTAGCCTCTATAACCATTCATATGATTGTTTTCCAGGTTCCTCTTTTTCATTGGTCTGTCTAATTGAGAAGAAGGATTAAAGAGGTGACTCCTCTCCCACTCAGCAGCCGTCTGTCTTTCCTCTCGCTCTCTTTTCACCTTCTCACTTGCTTGCTGAACCACACTTGCAGCTTGAGCGACGGCAGAGGATGCTGGAATTGTGCCATGATCGCCTGTTGTTCTCAAAAAAGGACCCCACTGGTAGTTTGTTTTATTGAACGAATTAGCATTAGTAGACACCCCTGCTGCAGCATTTTGAGTACCTGGAATTTTTTTTCCAGAACTAAAATGGTTGCTACCTGCAGAAGAATGACCCTTATTTGAATGCGAGCGAGAAGACCAATTGGATTGCTTAAAAGCAGTTGGAGGTGGATCCTTCTCTATGGCCATAAAAGCCTCATGGCAGTTGGGGCAGAGGAGAGTGTGATTGAGATAAATCCTGAGATATTCATAATGAGTCTTGCATCTGTGGCAAATAGTCCAAAAAGTATCCGCCTTCTTAACTGAAGGAACTGGGGGGGAACTTGTCGTGTTGCTTTGTTGAGTCCTTACGTTTGAAGTTCCGTTGTTGGTAAACTGTTGAAAGCCATTTGAATTGGGTGCTGCCGATTGACCCCCAGTTTTGGTTGGAACTTTCTGTTGAAATCCTCTCAAATTCCTCTTCTGGTTGTATGCTAGTCGCTTGCTCTTGTCTGATAACAAACTCCAGGCCTCTGAAACCAACTTAAATGCACCATCTGCACCAATAGACTTATTTTTATCAGGATGAAGCGTGAGGGCCAACTTTCTATATTGTTTCCTGATCGTGTCGTCATCGTCCGAGGGATTCACACCAAGTATGCCATACCAATCTACTTCTCCACTAACTTTAATTTCTGCGGAGATGTATATATCAAGTGTTGTTAACATTTGGGACAGACCCTCAAGCCCAGAGTACAAATTTTGAGCCTTCATCGCAAACTTCTTAGCACTTGCATAATTTCCCTCAGTGAATTTCTTCTCAGCAATTTCCTTGGCTCTAGTTGCCTCATCTTTATTGCACTCCATGACTATCAAAAGCGTCTCAATATCTTTCTTTCAGCCAGCTAGTATGAAGATTAACAATAGTTCAACCAATGCATCAGATTCTAGAACCTGAGGCTCTTATGATCTCAGGCAAAGTGGTCTATCTTCTCTTCAAATGATAAACACCTGATCCCGAGGGGATGGGGAGAGGATAAAGCCCGTCAATTATGAAACATTTACAATATGGTGGAGTGTATTAGAAGCATTATATATTAAAAAAACAAAAAAAAAAGGTGATACGCATTCTCCTCTAAGCTTAAACTTCCATTCATAAAGAAACGAAATGAGCTTCATATCAAACCTCAAGTCACACTATCTTAACCTGAACTTTTTAGGATAAAAAAACGAGACAATTGACTCCATAATATAACAATAAAAATGCTCTTCCTCAATTTTTCATAATACGGTAAGGATAGAAGCTATTGACCCCAAAATTACAGGGATCACAAAGCATATCATCCTTCTTGTTTCCATAATCCAAACTCAACAAATTCACCTTCGATGACCCGCTAACAATCTCATTCTTGTTCAAATTATATCACTAGATCAACCAGCCCAATGGTTTGAAGCGAAAACTATCAACAGCAACATTTCAAACTTACAAAAATCCAAAGTTCAAACCAAATTACAAATGTCCAAACAACTAAACGAAGCATCAAAATGACAAGGGAAAAATTAAATCTAAAAATCATTTTCATTGTGTTTTTAGATCATCCAAATCTTAACATCAAAACACAAAAAAATTAACTGCATTTCAACAGTGTCACACACAAATTCTGAATCTTCACTCAGTCGAAATCTAAGCCACAACACAACCCCAGAATAAACTCTAAACTAAAATCATTTAAATATACAAAAATAAATAAATAAGCAGATTGCGAAACTTTTAACTAATCATCCATAAAACTTTCAAAATATCGACATTAATCACATTTATTTCAAAAGTAAATCCTACTAATTACACCTCACTCTCAGTTTGAATATCTAATCTTTATAAAACTCATTTTTTAATTTTAAGATAAATCTCGTAAAAACATGAGCAAAATTCTCACGCCTCAAATCAAATGCATTTAATTACAATCAAAATCCAACTCAGATTTTTTGAACTGAAAACAAAAGGCTTCCATAGTTCATGCCGAACCAAGATATTATAAAGATTTTCCATCAGTTTTCAGAACTAGCAAGCAAATCATCGTAGAAAAACTCAATAACATATACTAAGAACCGAGAATTTCGGGATTATAGTTTTTTTTACTTTTTTTTTTTGTAAAATCAGAATGACGAAAGAGATTTCATCAAACTTAGAATTGCAATCAAGAAGAAAACACGAATTCAATGGGGAGATTTCAGATTTAGGTCATTCAAGAGGGAAAACCCTACCTCAGAATTTGGTAAGATCTACAAAATTTATTCTCGCTCCGTAATATTTCGCGGCAGAATTTGACCTTCTACTGAGTGGATAGCTCGGTGGTGAGCCAAGGAAGGAAAGCTTGGCTTGTGCTTCTGTGAAAGAAGAGAAACAGAGAGACGCAGAGAGAGAAAGAGAGAGGGAGAGGGAGAGGAAGGGGGGAGAGAGAGAGAGAGAGAGGGAGAGAGAGAGTGCTTGGCCAGAGAGAGAAGAGGAGAGGTTCAGAGGATTATTTTTATATTTCTTCCCCATATTATATCATTTATACCACTTTACTCCCCAAATTTCAAATTACGTTTTGGCCCTTATCTTTTCGAATACACCGCTTCGTCCCCCAAACTTATTTTATTAGCAAGTGGCCCCCTTTAGTTCAATTTTGTTCGTTTTGGGACATTTTGTTGATGACGAGACCAGGTCTGTTTCTCAGAGAAGCTTTCGACCACTGAACTTCACTGAGAGACATGGTTTGAGTCTTAATGATCTTATTATGGTGTTTTTTTTTTTTTTTTCATCTTAAACTATTTTTTATGCTGGGGTTTGAATGACTTGTTGTAGAAAAATATATTCATGCATATAGAGTTAATTAATACAGAGGTCATCCAAACTTAAAAGAAAAATGATAGTGATTTATCAAGTAAAATGGAGTTGGACGAAAGAGCGTTGCCTGTTAAGGGAACAAAGTTTGAGGGATGGAGTGGAATATTATTAGTCGGAAATAAGGAAACAAAATTTGAGGGGACGGAATGGTGTATTTTGAAAGTCAACTAGGGAGGATGGCAGAATTACAAAAGGGACATATTCCAAGGGTGAATATAAAAATATCAGATTGGAACACTTTTGCAAATTTCAAAAATTTTGAAGACTAAAAGATAATTTTCAAAAATTAAAGAGTTAAAATATAATTTTTACAACAATTCCTCAAATTTTCACAAATATATTTCTTTTGCTAAACATAGTTGTAACCCACACAATTATCAAACAGTTGTAACACAGACAAACAAGAAAAATCTCTAACTAAATAATAAAAATATCATAATTTTAAATAATAAATAGAATTGAAAATTCAAATGTTTTTAATATAATGTAAAAGACATTTTTTTCTTAGTAACTTTTTACAGATCATTCTTTTTTTTAATGGACTATTTATCTTCCCAAAATGCCACAACATTTTCTTTTCCAACATCTCTTAAACCACTCCCAAATAATTATATTGAAAAGTAAAGAACAAATAATTTTTTTTATTATTTCCATAGTTGTTAAATATAAGCACTTTACTTTTATTTTTACAACTAATCAATTTCTTTTCAAGATCAGTCTTATCATACTCTTTCATGTAACTATTTTATGAGTTTTGAAAGTGAAGAACAAATAGTAGATCAATATTTATTTTGTATTGTTCTTTTTTTTTTTTTTTGGCTTTACTATATTATCCTATTATTCATGGCTCTTATTCTTCACAAGATTTCCTATTGTTTTAGATTTTTTTTATACTTATATTTTTAGTTATAATATATCTTATAAGATGTGAATTTAGTATGGAAAACTTGAGAAAAATAAATATCAGAAAAACTAATTGAATTACACCAAAGAACTTTAAAGTTTGTAGAAATCAATAGAAAAAATGCAAAAGAAACTAATATAGATTGAATTCCACATCGTATAGAAACATATATATATATCTGCAATGCTTATTCTATTTTAAAAAACTTGAGCAAAAGAATATACAAGTGTAGAATTAACTAACCGAATTCCACAACACATAGAAAGTATTATAAATATATATATATGTATATATTTATCTGTCTTTTATATAAAAAATCTAATTAGAATTTTGCCCAAGACCGCCTAATCATGTTGAATCGACTCGGAAAATAAGTAAAAGAAAACATCAACACCTAAGACGAACACAAAATCTAGCAACTTAAACCCTAATTTTTTTGTTCGACGTTCTCTTTCTATAATTAAAATTAAAATTCACTGGCTCAAACGTCCTCAGACCCCAAATCAAATGAGAAGTCCCGATTGATTAATAAAACAAGAAGCTCATCGATAGAATTTCGTTGAAATTTTTTGACCTCATCACTTGAAAAATCAAATTTTTCGTTGAAATCCTTGATTTTTTTTTATTTCAAAAAAAAAAACTACACGCTAATAAAAAAAAAAGAACTTTTCACAACAAAAAATGAAAAATTGAAATAAAATTATTAATCCATGGAGAGAAAAAAGTGCTTATTTTTAATCTTAAGTAATTATCACTGCCTGATATAAATATACTAACTATTTGTCAAAACAATCTTAAGAAGTATTAGAGAAATCTCAAAGGCTTCCCCGCAAAAGTAAAATAATTTCCCAATGTTGCCTCTTGAGCTTATCACATAGTTTCAATTTCTTCTCTAAAGTTTAATTTTGCCAATTGACATCTTTAATTTACAAATTTCTAGCAAATCTCCCCATTGAAACAATTTTTTATTTTTTATTTTGGAATTGACATATGTCTTGCACATGGGTTGTTATTAGAAAGCATGAAAGTTTTTTGTTTAATCAATATTATCCAAAATTTATATTTAAAACACAATTAGTTCAAAACTTTTTATTACAATAAATTTAATTACAGATCGTATGTCTTAATAAATTTGAGTTAAAATGGATTAAAAATGTAATTCATGTCATTAATAAATGATTCAAGGGCAAGTCACATGTCAATTTTTGTAAAAATAAATTAACACCATTATCAACAGGGATGGTTTGCCACATGTTTATAGATTTAGGGAGCAAATTGTTAAAATTAAAACTTTATGTAGTGAATTATAACTATAGGATAAGTTCAAGGACAACTATGCAATAAAACCTAAAATAATAATAACAACAACAATAATAATAATAATAGCTAACCATAACTTGGTTAATATATAACTTTTTTTGGTTAACCCCAATGTAGCACCCTTTTTTTTTTTTTTTTTTGGAAAGAAGCCCAATGTAGCCCTTTTTATGATGCCTTACACCCCAAAGTCTTAACCATGGTTAACTTGTAAACTGTCCAGAATGATTTTGGTGAATGTTTTAACAATCACATATACGTATATTTCTACGTATCTACTTGTACGGGTAAGGCACCATATACCAAACTAATAATTGCACGTCTAACGGAAAAAAATAATATTAATAATTATTAGTGTATGGTAGTTCAAAAAATAAATTACAATGACGAACTCAAAAATTATAATAACATATAAAATTTTCCAATTATTACCTTTAACTACACATTACCAATATTGACATTACTACCAAAAATTAAAAGAAAAAAAAGAAAAAAAGCTCTCTCTCTCTCTCTCTCTCTCTCTCAAGACAAAAGAACAAAATGCAAGGAAAATGGAATGCTATATACGCATTAATCTGGTGATATCCAGATATTTCACCATTATTTTTTTTATAATTTGGTGCTTGAATTTTTTTTTCTTTTACAATTTACATAGAAAATTGAGTATATATAAGTATATTTTATTAGCATACGTACGTACAAGACTAGGGAAAAAATAAAATCTTGGAATCTTTTTCTATAGTTATTCCACTTTGTGACAGGGTGACAGAATAATGTAAATTGAATTACTTTAGGAAGGCTTTTGCATCTTTTGCTTTTGTACGTATACCCTCGTCTATTTCTTTCTCTGTCTTTCCCTCGTGGCTTGTTTGGTTAATAACAGATCGACATTGTTCAATCTATACCACTCATTTTTTTGTCACATGTAAATTATATTGTGAACTTATGAACAAGTTCTACGTGGTTATGTTTTTTATTCTCAATAATATTATCACGGTTATCGTTACATTTCACGTTTTTATCAATAACTTAATTTATTATAATAGTTAAATTTATGTCATATAGTTAAAATAATGACATGTATTAGACAAATATTAGAATAACTATTATAACTACTTATAAGCAGTTTTAGCATTAAAATATTTGCATTTAAACCTCCAATCCACATTTTGAAGAAGACCAAGTGGCCCATGGCCGGACAAGCATGTATTACCTAACAAAGGGTTTGGTTTCAACTAAAATCATGAGAAAGCTAAACAAATAAAAATCCAGGCTATAAATATTATTTAATAAATAATGTTATGGGTTTTATCAAGGCGAATGTCATATATTCTGAGTTAATAACATAAATGACGGTTTTTGTTTAATGAAAACAAGTGTAAGATGGGAAGGTCATATCATTTTTCATAGAAGGAACATACAAGTTAGTTGGCTTGTAGATGGAATTTTATTGGTTTCCATTGTAGTGTACTAGTTCATGATTCAAATATATATATATATATATTAAATGATAAAAAGATTAATGGAGTTCTTCCTTTCTCATTCATAGTTACTTTTGGAATTTAATAGGACTACAAATAAAATGAAAATAGGACTAATACACACTATTATTGGTAATCTTTGAATACCAGTACACAGCAAACGAAAAATCTTTTTTTTCATATTACTAAATGCCAACATCAAGATATTATTTCTCTCTCATAATCCAAATAGAATACTCATTCAATTTTGAAAATTAGTCAGGAAGACTAAAGGAATTGCAAAAGCTAATATGTAAAGCTTTATTTTGTAACTAAAAGTACAGTGGAATAATCAAACAAAAAGTAAAAGGAGATCTTTGTTCCTTGGTGAGTAGGTTTTGAAAGCATAAATATGTGTCAGTCTGGAGGAAAGTCACGCTTGGCTTGTAATAATATTTGGTCACTTGTGCGCCTTTAGTGTTGAAATTCTACTAGGGACAACCTAAAAAAAAAAAAAAAGCTCAGAGCCAATAATATTACTGCATGATCTTAGTATTAGCATATTTAAAAAAAAAAAAAAAGGGAAATAATTGGGCATTTTCTGAAGTTGTCAAAAAGCACATTGAGTGCAAGGCTCAATAGTTGAAAAAGCACAAGATTTCCCTATTGTTAAATCATCTACTAAACTTGTCCATAAATGTCCCAACATCCAGTAATCTATTTACACACATTATTATATCATGTTATATATCAAAACATAAATGATTATATTAAATATAATTTTGTTAGTTATTACATTATTTAACGATTGTTAGAATCAAACTTTGTTTATTATGGAATTGTACACGTGGCCTGTTTATCATCGAACATTGAGTGATTTTAGATAAAGTTGACAAATTGTTTGATCATCTCAGTGGAGATCAAATGTTGAGTACTAGATACCTACAAACAATGTTAATCGATCAATTTCTTCAGTGATTGAGTGCTCGGGTGTCCATCGTTGCCTCTTCGGACATAGATGTTACCTCTAATCATTATTCGACGATCGTTTGATCATGAAGATAGTAGTCAGCTTTAGTTACATGCAATTTCCATATCACATATTGATGATCATTATCCAGTAGGTGTACTAGGCAGTTTTGAGGATTCACGACTTTGAGAATTTGGCCTTTTATCTTTGATCATGACCACGTAGAGCCCACGATCTTGGCAGCATGAGTAGTGGGCTCATAGCCCACTAAGTCCTAAGATTGGAAAAACCATCATTTATTACTCTCTCTCTATAAATAGAGTAAAAAACCCCTTAAAATGGGGAGGATCAAAAAATATACTATTAATCTGCCAAAATCAGAAAAGACATAGGATATTGTGATATTGTATCTCTTTCAAAATATAGTGCTTAGAAGATGTAGCACATTCTAGTAAACCTCTCTAATTTCTAATGTCTTTTTTTTTTGTGCATTTTACTTGTTAATTAAGGTTCACATGATTTACTTATTCTTAATTACAGTGTCCAAATGTCTAATCAATGTACTCCGCCCAACTTACTAATTTAATTGAATTTTATTTGACCATAGATTTCTAGCATCTATGAAGGAATAAATTAAGATATGCTTCTAGATGTGTTAGATGCACTTGACAAGTGAAGGAATAGAGCACTATCGCAAATAATGACAAACTAGCAGTTAGTCACTTGTTATTACATTAACAAAGTTTGTGCGACAACTTTCCATGAAAGAGATCTCGTCCTTTGACGAATATTTCAAAACACTGCGAAGTTGAACGCTAGTAAACTGGGAGCAAATTGGGAAAGTGCCTATCAAGTTTTGAAGGTCATTCATCTAGGAGTTTATAGGCTTAAGACGCTTGATGGAGTTGAAGTCATTCGCAGTTGGAAGCACATCACCTTAGAAAGTATTATATGTAATTCAATGTACTATTCACCTTTTGATATCATGTAATTCATTAATTCATGAATTTTGTGTTTTTTTTTATAGGTTGATCCTTTACACATGATATTTGTTTTCACGAGCTACCTAGGTCGATGCTAGTATATTGTAATAATTGAACTACATTTAGGCTTGATCCCTAAACATGAGTATATACAAAGCTTGTGAACTATGAATGAGTTCAGCCCCTTCAAAATTTAAAAAACCTATTTGATCAAATAGTAATTTGAATGTGTTTGTAATTGCATAATCATTGTTTTCACTCGACAATCAAGGATTGCAAATACATTGCTATTACACTATCGCTTTTTAGTGATTAGCTTACTTTTAATAGCAAATTTTTTGTCAGCCTATTAACACTATATTTGGCTACCGATAAAGTAGGTTTGCAAACTTTGCTTTGTCAATTGAAATGTAGGGTAATTTCACCATTCGTCGTACATTCAATGTCATCTTGTGTTAAAATAACGTTATTATCATAAATACTCCTTAGATTTATTAGCAATGATGAAAATCAAATACAATTCACTTTACTACATTTGTTTTAAGCAACTGACCTATAAATAAATGTGATCTGCAAAATCCTTGCATAACTAGGTATCGACTAGGTTACTAAGCTATCGACAAAGTAGTTTGTAGACCATACTTTGCCAATTAGTTATTCATCTTCATTTAGCGAAATTTCATTTGTCCCTAACCCAGGCAAAGATGGATTCAACACGAATAAAATGCAATAGTAAAATAAAATTTCTACACTAGTTCTTTGATGGCTCGATCAGGAGAGCTTATTTATTAGCCTCGCATGCTGGTTGATCGCTTAGAGGTTGGCTATCATGAGCTTGGTTGTTGATAGCTGCCACTTCAATATTCGTTGTAGGGGCATCTTCCATAAACTCTTCGTATGTCTCAATTCCCCTATCTACATCCCATTGGGTGTGGAAACCGTCTATATATTCCTTAAATAGCTCGTACCAAGCTATAAGCATTGACTCCTTATGTTAATTGACTACAAGAAAGACCAGCTGTTCAATCTTAGCATTTTTCTGAGTAATCAACTTTTTTATGTCAATGTTTGCTCTATTAAGATAGCATTGGATGACTTAAGTTTGTCGATTTGCTTCTTGGAAGTCTCAGTGTTTCCTTAAAGCTCATTCTTCTTCTTTTCACATTCCTCGTTAAGAAGGTTTACATTGTCGTTTGTCTTTTTGAGCAAACTGATGAGCTAAACATTAATTTGCTTTTGAGACTTCAGCCTCTTGGATACGTTATGCCTTTCGTCATTCAACCTACAGAAAATTGAGGCTCCTCTGACCACACTCTGTAACATTCACATTAGGTTAGGATAAGGTTAGATTAAAATTGGGGCATGAATTAGTTAGTAGTTTGATGCATACCTTGGGCGCCTCCCAAGCCCATTCTTTGAAATGCTCCCTCAATAAGCCTTGTTTGATTATTGATCAATCACCTTTTGGAACAAGGTCATATAAGAGTTTGACAGCCAAAAGCTTTGTCATTAAAAATACTAGCCCATTTCGATAAGCTGACCAGAGGTTGTTTGTTTTTGAAAGTAGGTTTTGTTGTTTGGTCATCTTTTTAAACCCCGTCTCTTGTGATAGAGCCATTTTCTTACTTTTCGTAGGGCCAACATCCACCATTTTCCTCTTCAATTGTTATTTCGCCTTAGGTTGCTCAAATATTAACCTTTACTCTAGGGGCTTGAGTTGCTCAAATATTAACCTTTACTTTAGGGGCTTCAGGCTCAATTCTATTACTGGAAAAGGGGCTAAGGTAGTTAACTGCGAAGCGGTGGCCTTCACCGCTTTAGTAGCTACTTTGGCTACAGCTTTCTCTACACGTTTCTTTACTACAATGTCCTTTGTAAAAAAGAGGTTAATCTTCATTGTGTCTAGAACTCGATCTGCAACTAAGGCTTGTTCATCAGACAGAGGATCGATGAATAGTAGGGTATCGAATAGCCAACGCAATGTGCCCTAATCACAAAAGTCCAATCGACCCAATTTAGTAATCTTTTTATAACACCTATAAGGACATCAGCAAAGTTTTTCCAAAGGCTCGATCAGTGAAAGCGTTAGGCTATGAAGTCTTCCAACTCCTGTTTAGGAACTACTTTTAAAGCTTCAAGCTTCACTGAGAAGTTCAGTTTAGGTAAAGGAGTTTTCTTATTATCCTTGCCTATTTAAAAGAACAAAATAAACTTGATAGTGAATAAGACTTAAAAGAATTAAAAAGTGCATTCAGTAATTTAACTTTTTTCCCTTACTTACAGAGTCTATTCCAAAAGGGATACAATGAATCTACCAACAGACTTCGCATTTATTAGCCCGAAGAAATACCGATCTTACCAGTATCAATCAACATTTTTATTTCACCTATAATTTGCTTTTGATCGTAGCACCATTGAATATCAACCGTGGTCGAATCGATTAAGCTTTGGATAGTAGAGATTAAGGAAGCCCTCAATTGCTAATTCGATGCCCACTTCTTCTATTACAATGGCAAGGCATAAAAAAACCTGCATAGTATTTGGCATCAGTCAAGGGATCGCCAACTGATAATGAGATTACATTGGATAATGAGTGGGTGAATCGGTAATCGCAGGTTGCATTTAAAATAGCTAATTCATAACCGTTGTTTTGGGTGAGCCAATGAAGGTCTGCCACATGTAAAGCTAATCCTCATTTATTACCTCCAACATCAAATGATAGGAAAGCATCCAACGTAACAATTGGTGGTCAAGATAAAACTAACACTCTACCAAGTACAAGTACTTGAGAGAGTAGGGTTTATCTGTTGGAGTCAAACTTTGTTCATCCCAGGATTACACATATAGCTTGTTTGCCATTGAACATTGAGTGATTTGAGATGAAGTTGATGAATAGTTGGATAGATCAAATGTTGACCACTAGGTACCTACGAGCAATGTTTGTTGATCTATCTCTTTGGTGATCGAGTGCTCAGGCGTCTATTGTTGCCTTTTTAGGCATAGATGTTATCTCTAACCATCATTTGATGATCATTTGAAGATAGTACTCAGCTTTTGCTGTATATAATTTTCATACTATATGTCGATATTTGATATCCAGTAGGTTTACAAGGCAGTTCCAAGGATTCACGTCCCCGAGAATTTGGCCTATATCTTTAATCATGACCATATAGAGCCCATATTCTCGGCAACATGAGTGGTGGGCTTATGGCCCACTAAGTCCCAAGATTAAAAGAATCATCATCTACTGCTCTCTCTTTCTCTATAAACAGAGCAAAAACCCCTCAAATGGAAAGGATTGAAAAACATTCTGTTACTTTATCAAAATTAAAAAAAGCATGGGATATTGTGATATAGTATCTCTTTCAAAATATAGTGAATAACTCTCAAAGGACATAGCACATTCCTGCGAACTTCTCTAATTTCTGGTATCTTTTATTTTTGTATATTTTACTTGCTAATTTAAGATTTACATGATTTACTTGTTCTTAAGTATAATGTCCAAAGACTCAACTGATTTAATCCATGCAACTTGCTAATTTAATTAAATTTTATTTAATTATAAATTTTCAACATCTACAACTATAATTATCCATCTAAATTTATCATATAAGATATAAAATTTAAATTTCTGTTTTCGTTACCAAATATAATATATAAAGTACATCTTTAAGAAAGGTGCTAGCGATGAGTCTAATTATTATTGTCTTTAGGGAGTTAACTAAATTTATGGTAATTAAATCATTCCACACATGGGTCATAATAGGCAATTCCTTGTATTTCCAATTTAAAACTAATTAGAAAAAAGAAGTCAGAGCCTGTCGGTGGTGTCTGGAGATTGCCAGCTAGGTAAGAAAACAACCTTCTATTTTTTTTTTAATGAGAAAACAACCTTCATACTAAACCAAACCTAATCAGCTTGCGCCGAGTCCATAAAAAAGAAATATTGGGCCGAAAATCTGAAAGCCCAGACCAATAAATAGAGTACCAAGAGTTAGCCCAAAAAGAACCCGTTGAGGAGTTCAATCAAAACCGTACTTCCTAGAGGGAATTGAAAAATAGTAGTGATTTCCGCGTTTCATATACAAAATTCCACAATAACCATTACAATGATGTGAGTTATTCCTATTTGAACAACATTTTAATTTAGTTTTATCATCATCCAAAAAGGGCAACATAGGAATTTCAGATCTCCATTATCCTCTCTTTTACTTGTATTTGTGACTGTATATGTATTTGTATTCGTATTTGTATTCATTGTCCATGTCCTACATGGTTTATGATTTCCGCATAACTTATAAAAGAGAATGGCAGTAACACAAATCTTCTTTTGATCATAGAAAAATTTGACGCAGGTATTTTTCTTCTCTCTCTCTCTCTTCTTTACTTGTTTATTTTGGGTTGTGGGGTTTTCGTTCTTCAACTGTGCTATTTTTATATATATTTCTTTGGCTGTTGAATTCTCAGCAGAACTAGGTGCGTTGTTTGGTTTTAGTTAAAATCTAAGAAAAGTTTTGTGTCACTTAATTTGGTGGTGGTTTTCTATTAGCTTGTTCGTCCACTTAAAGTTATGTGTCGATTTTCCTTTCTAGTAAGTTTTTTTTCTACATATTGTGGATTTCAATACGTCTGAAGTGAACAATGTTAATAATATTTTCTTTTGGATGTTTTTCTTTTATCTTTTTTTTTTTTCCGAGTTATGACAATATCAATATAATTTCAGTTAAATAAAGTTTGAAGTTTTAATTTGTTTGAGATCAATATCTCAATCCAAGCTACGCAGAGGATCTTGAGATTTTTGAAGCAATCTAAAGAACAAATGTTATCCAATGGAGCATTCACAGGTTTTGGAATCTTGACTAATCTCCCTTATCTTCTTCTTCTTCTTTCTCTGAATAAAGATCACAGTAAGAATCCATGAATAACAACATAATAGAGTTGGTTTTAATAAACGGCCATCTTTTAATAGAATGTGATATAGCCTAGGGCTTAGCTCAGCCTGTAGAATGAGATTTACGGTTTTCGTCTTGTTTTCAAAACTAAGGAGGATTTTTTTTTTTTTTTTTTTGCAAATTATAAATCCGGTGCCTATAACCACAATATATACTTATATATACATATATATTATGGTCATATATCAACTTTTCTTAGCGAGCTATGTGAGTAAATGTTGTATACCATGATAATTACCATGTATCTTTATTATTATGTTTTATATGTTTCTTTCAAGGCCTTTTAACTTTTAGCGTTGCAGATTAATTAGAAACAATATTCTTGCTTTCTTTATGTCTTAATAACTTGGTAGTCATTTGCTTAACATGTCCAGTACTTAGTAATAATTAGCTTTATGATTGAAAAGCTTATAATAGGTCCACGTTCTAAACAAAACAAAATCACTACTAAACTTATTATAATCATGCATGTTCTCACTACATCTTTTGGCTGTTCATATTACTAATTTGAGAGAGCGTTTCAAAATAAAATAAAATAAAATGTTCAAGGGTCATTCAACTAAAAGTGTACAAAGCAACACATCTAAGATGAATGGAATCGAGCCACAAATGAGGATCCGATGGGAAGATATTGAAGTGGTAAGGCAATATTCTGATCTACATTTGAATGTGTGTGTGTGTATATATGCATATATTTTTAATGTTTTAGTTGTTTGGGAATACAACTAAAAATTCTAACTTTCTGCATTCTTTTAAATTTTGAATCATCTAGGTCAAGGAATTGATTGAAAGGTGTATGTGGCTGTACCTGAACAAAGACCAGGTGGTAGAAGCTCTCCGGGTTGTTGCAAGGATTGAGCCTAAGCTTACTAGCATGGGTAACAAAACCAAATTTTATGACATTTTTCCTCCTTGTGTAACTTAATTTCTCAACATCTTATGAGAAAATTGCTTAGCAATATTTGCTCTATCTGACATCTTTCGTTCTTTTGTTTAGTGTGGGACAAGTTGGAAGGAGACAATCAACAATTTTTCGAGGACTACTATAAACTTAGCATTGTTGGACTACCTGTACCTATCCACAGTGTTCAGATAGATAGTAATAGCAAGTCAGAATATAATGAGAGCGATCTTGAATCAATTGATAAAAAAACTCGACCGAATTATAATCCGTCAATCATGATGAGTATGAACACACAAGAATCAAGCAACGCGAGGGTGAGAAACTCCGAGGGAGCTCGTCGCTTACTAGGTTTGCGGCCGAGGTATTCTAATGCAACCGGCCAGTTTCTATACTCGCCAGGTAGTGAGCAAAAAGTCTCAAGATAAAGTTTGGAATATTTTTTTCTTGCAACTGAAGAATTCATAATAAGTGATTTTACATCTTATTTATGGAAATTCTTTTTCTTAGGCATAATTCAAATCCTCATTCCAATTTAAAGAACGACGAATTTTTTTTTTTCTTGGTTTTCATTTTTTTTTTCTTTGTCTCAGGTTATGATTCCCAACAAGCGGGGAATTCGCCAGGAGTATCATAGAGGACTTCAAAGGTCAAAGTACGTTAGTCATCAAGGCTTTGGGTCCCTTTCTTTGAGTAAACGAGCGACGACTGCAAATTCACTCTTTTTTCACCTTTTTTCTAGACCATAATTAATGGCATTCGATTTCTTTTTTAATTATAATGATATATTAATTAGCATAATAAGACCTTTACGGGATATGTTTTGTCTTTTTTGTTTTTTGTTTTTTCATTTTTGGGGCGTGGGCTTGTGCTTGTATTTTTTGTCCCCCCTTTGTGGAACGTGGAATCATTTTTATTGAGTTTGGAACCATTGGTTTAATGAAAAAATGTACCTAATTCATTTGCAACTTGATTTCTCCATTAAAGTTTCATCACTATATATCCTTAGTTCCGCTTCTGGTTGGGGATAATCGATAGCTCAAAGTGTTGTTTTTTGGGCTCCGAAAATAGTCGATAGTTCGAACTGGTTGATTCACCAGTGTTTTGCATTGGCCCCATTTTTATGACAACGAGCCGTCTAACTAGTAAGCAGTTGAGAAATCTGAAGAAGCTTAATACTCTTTATTAGCTTATTATTGAAACAACAAAAGACCCCAAATGACACCTACAACAAGGTCGACAGGTGAAGAATACACAGGGGACGGCCTACGGAAGAAACAGATCACGCAGTAAATTTAGAAACAACCAAAAAGAATAAACAATAGCCGGCTTTTCAAAAGAGGCAAATCAAACCATTTTGCACGTGTAGACTCGTTCGATTATTTACTCTATGTTTCTAGACCTACACATGCCATCTAAAAGTTGTTTTCAGTCTTGTTGGGGACTGGATGCTACTGCTTTGTCGTGGTGGAACCTTACCACAATGCATGTTATGTTGTCTGCGCTGCCACGGGTGAAAGCAACCTCCGTTAACTTTCGAGCGGCAGCCTCGGGTTCTTCTTCTTCACGAGCAAGTGAAACAGCATCCTGACATCATAGATGAAAAGTCTAGTTGAAAAGCTTATTTTGGTTGCAATTAGATGAAGTTATCTGAATTTCAAAACATGCAAATAAAACTGCGAACTTTTTCTCTACCATTTTTCTCTTCCCCATTCGGAGCTCTGATTGTGTGGGGACTGTATGGCATAATACCTCCACAAGTCACTTATTGACTTGTCCTCCGTTTTTAAGATCACTTTTTTTAAACACGTTTACTGACTAAGAGGTCCAAACTATTTATGGTTCTGGCGATCCGTTCTTGTCGTGTTATAGGTGTGTAGGGGAAAAAAATCTTAATATCAGCCAATAACGCATGTCAATGCATGCGCCTACAGGCCAGTTGCATGTGGCCGAAAAGGAAGAAGATAAGAGGGAGAGGCGCAGCAGCCTTACCTCATTGGGTACAACATCCCATAGCCCATCACTTGCAAGCACAAGCAATTCAAACTCTTCATTAATCTCCAGGTCCTAAAAATATCATAAGCATTCATTGGCATGAAATCCAGCAAAACTTGTCATACAATGTGAAGGAATAAATTACTCATTCCAACAAGAGCAGTAAAATAATTCCAGTAATTACCTGGATCTCTGGTTCTGCTACAACGAATTGCTTCAGCATTCGGTTGCCAAAAGCCCGAGACATGGCTAGAACACCTCCTACCCTCCAAGTACCTGACAGCATAACCAAAATAAAAAAAAAGAGGCTAAATTTCAGAGAAAGATTTATCAAAATTGGTTCATCCTAATTCACTACAATCGACCCTACGACCAGACATTTGTATCGAGCAACCACGAGAAAATCATCAGGCATAACTAGAAAACAGCTTAACAGAATTAAGCCATTATTTTGACTTAATTTTACTAACTCAGGCCATTGTAGAGTTCGGAGACTTAATTTAATTACAAATGAGAGAAAATGCTGCGAACAACAACAATCTTTCAATTCAATGATCCATATATGCAGGATATTAATTTCTGTTAAACAAGCCATGTACCTGCCCACATAACCACACCCCCTGCATTTTCAATTCTCTTTCTCTCATCACTTCGATTTGGTTTATGATCCTCAGAGAGAGGGATTGCTGTACAAAAAGAAATGCAACTTCTTTTAGAAATCCATATGACAATTCCCTATTTCTTTATTTCAATTCACTATTAGATTAGGCAGTTGAACCTCTGATCTATATGCTTATTCAATACATTCGGTAACAGTAATTCAACAAGGTTCAAGATATTTTCATTTTTTACCTATCCCATCCTTTGATATTATTGTACGAGAATCCCCAACATTGGCAACGTATAGATGGTTACCAACTAAGACTGCAGTGGAAGCAGTAGAACCATCATCTCGAAAAGTATCTCTTTCAGAATCCAAAAAATCAGAATCGGTCTGCTTGTATGATTCACCTGCAAGTTTTAAATAAGTTACAAGACATAAAAAGAAATGACCATGTCACAGGATGAAATGAGTCTCATGCAGAATCCCAGATCCCACATTTTACAGATAAATTTAAACCATCCAACAAAAATAAAAACAGATAAATTTAAACCATACTATGCAGTTCAGCCTGTGAAAACCAAACAGATATATAATTGGAAACTTTAATTGTATGGGATCCCGCAAGCGACTCAAAGGGCAAGCAACAATCACATGAACCTGCCACTTCATAGATTTTTTGGTGCACAGGAAGGTTTCTTTATAACATACTAATAGCCAATTTGGTATCCGTCAAAAATTGTGGATGCTTCATGAGATTCTCAAAGAGATGCTCTTTCAAATATTCAGCAGCACGAGATCCACCATGCCCTGTAAAAAAAAAAAAAATCATCAATTATATGAAAGCAAATCAGCTTTGGGATGAAGGTACCAACAACTAGCCTAGCCTATGAATGACTCCTGCAATATTGAAATAAAATCTCAGAAACTTGCAAGAAATGAATTAAATGACATGAAAACTTACCATCAAATATTCCAAACAAGCAGACCGTTAGACCATCAATCTTGGCTGTTTTAATATCATAGAAATCCTCCATAGTCATTCTCTTTCCTCTGAAACTTGAGTACCCCCAGCTCAATTTTCCATCTTCACTGTCACAAAACAAGAAAAGAAGACAACTTTAGTCCACAATGGAATGAAACTTCAGGGGAAATGAATAAGAATATATCAATTTATTGGACAATTAATCTGCAGAATTGGCAAAAGAAAGAAGCGTATAACCAAGGCAAGAACTAATAAGAGCGGGAGAAATTAGAAATCTAAAAATAATTAAAAACTCACTAGTTCTAAATCTCTACAGGACCGATATTTTACAGAACTTTTATTATATATATTTATTCTAATAACTGTGTTGAGATCTTAATGGCATTAATATTAGATCCGGTAACGAAACACATAAATTTCCTATTAAACTTGGTTAGTAGATGTAGAACTATGAGACAAAATACACCTGTCTTTAATACTTAAAATTGCCAGAATTCATAAAAGTAACTCAATGTAACAATTCAGGCAATATAAATTCAGACATAAACGCACAGATAGCAGCACAAATTGAGTGTAAAATCCATTCTCCTCAAGTTTCATATTAAATAACCAATACACGAAAATAAATAAGAGAGGAAGTAGGTTTAACCTTGTCCATCCTCCGCTGGAATATCCACTTCCTTCTTCATCTTTCTCTGGCAATCTATCAACAATAAGCCCCTGTTTCGCCGTTGCACCAGTATCAACCATCATCCTCAAACCTGCTCTAAATCGACGATTCCACCAACTTACTAAGCTTCGACCCGCATCAAAGCTTTTGCCTGTAAAGCTCGTGCTGGTACTGCTCAATTGCACCGCCTTTCTCGTAAATGCTCCGATATGCCCAGCTTGAATAATCACATTCCTTAGGCAACTTTTGCATAATACCATCTACGTGGACCAACCTGGCCTTCAAAGCCAGATATGGGTGATTAACTGCTCAACAACCACGTAAATGTTACTAAACCACGAAAAAGAAAGTGTCCTTTAGCTGATAATCAACGTTTGAACTACCAAAGCTTTAAATTACAATATCCAAAATTTTCCCAAAACTCATTCATTTCCTAAATCAAATAGACCGTGAAAAATAGAGATTGGAACTTTTATCGGTCGCAATTTCTGAAATCAGATAAAGTACTTGTTGGTCGCCATCAAAGAAATCATTACATTCTACTTTTTAAGTAACGTGAAAAAAAAAAAAAAGAGAAAAAAGAAATCCAAACTTCCTTCTTCATTTTCCAGACAATTTCCTCGGCCTTCTCGCGAACCAAACACCAATCAAGAAATGCTATTTAGTTAACATCAAAATATACACAAAGATTGGATCGTGAGTGGAATTAGATCCGTTTCGCGAAGAAATTACGTGATAATCAATGTCGAACTACCGAAGCTTTGAATTACAATATCCAAAATTCCCCCCAAACTCGTTCATTTCTAAAATCAAATAGGCCGAGTAAAATAAAGATTGGAACTTCTATCAGTCGCAACTTCTGAAATGAGAAAAAAAGTACTTCTTAGTTTTGAACCAAAACACACACACACACGCACGCACAACATACTAAAATCCAAACTTCTTTCTTCATTTTCCAGACACTTTCCTCGGCTTTCTCGAGAACCGAACACCAACCAAGCATGCAATTTTAGAAATTTAACACCAAAGCATACACAAAGATCGGATCACGAGTGGAGAATTAGATCCGTTTCGTGAGGAAATTAGACGAAAAAATAATCATTATTACAGATTTCTAGCGCAGAATCTTCGATTCGGAGCTCCAAACAATAGTCGGATAAGATCGAATATACCGAGTGATGCGATCTGGTGGCTGTTAGTGAAAGTGAAGGATTCGAATCTGGAGATGAAAAAGGTTTTGCACAAAACAGCTCCGCGTATACATATATTATATATATATACACATACACATATATAAAGCACAAAAATGTACTGGTCGTACTACTGAATTATACTCTCTCCATTGAGAAACTGAGAGAATCTGAAACCCTAAACAATATAGGAGAGAGAAAATTTTTTTCATTTCTCTTTTTTTTTTTTTTTTGGAGTTTTGGCACCGAGGGCGCTGGCAACGTGGCACTCATCATGCATCTGCTTTGCAAGTGTTATCTTCTGCTTCCAACTTCATATTACTTTTTGATTTTCCAATCGTAGCTTGCCACGAGGATTCTTTACTTTCGTCCGAAGGTAGTCTCGTTTTGGTCCCCATACGTGTTGGCCTTTTCATTGGAGTGTTTTTTTTTTTTTAACTATTATTTTTGTTTTATTTTTTGATGAGGAAGAATCGCCTTTTACAATGATTACAGAATAAAGAAATCTTGCTTTTCTTTTTTAAGCAATAATGGCAATAGGAGCCTCTCTCTCTCTCCATTTTATTTTATTTTAGGGAGTGTTTGGTAAATGCATTGTATTTTGATTATATTTGAATAAAATTTATTTTTTGAATATTATATTTGGTTGAAAAATATTTGTTTTGTATCTGAATGAAATGTGTGTTTGGATGAAAAGTATTTTAAAATTGAAAAGTTGATGTGATTGGTAAAAATATAGATAAATAATGGAATTAAAAAGTTGATGTGATTGTTTTAAAAATGTTTTAAATAGTAATTATTTTCGTAGCACTGTTATAAAATTTGTATTTGGTGTAAAATTGTATTGTATTTGAGTAAAATTAAAATTGAATACTTTCTCCAAATACTCCCTTATTTACAATGTGTTGACCTTTTTTTCACCTTAATTCTGGCTCTATTTAACAAACTATTTATCTTAATTTTAAGAATATTTTGGCTCATTTTATTTTATTTTATTTTATTTACAATGTGTTGACCTTTTTTTCACATTTTAATTATATTTAAATACAAATTTTTTTAATTTTATATTTAGTTAAAAAAATTTATTTTGTATTTAAATAATATGTGTGTTTGAATGAAAAATATTTTAGAGTTGAAAAGTTAATGTAATTAATAAAAATAAAAATAAATAGTTAAGGTTGAAAAATTGATATGATTGTTTTAAAAAAATTTTGAATAGTAATTGTTTTCATAATACTGTTGAAAATGATTGTATTTGAATGTAAAATTTTACGTTTAATGTAAAATTAGTTTTCATAACATTTAAAAATATTTATTAAACACGCTCTTAGACAATTTCATATAAATCAAATATAAATTTGTCTTTTTTGAGATGGATTGAAACGAAGCCTTTGATTGTTTCACAAATTTAGACAATTTTTTTACTTTTGAATTAAAATGTTTATTTTTGAGAAAATAAACTTTCTAAATTTTTGTGTTTAAATTTAAAATTTTTTTTAACTTTAACATGTAAAAGGGGACTTTTTTTTAAGTAGAATTTTTTTTTGCTTATCTAAACATATTTTCATTTCAAATAGAAATAATTTTCTAGCTTCAAATAAAACTTTTTTTTTTTCATTTTTTAAAATAGACACTTCGTTTCAAAAAGTAGAGTATTTGGACAGTTCATTTGATTTATCTAGATTTAAATTATACAATGTATATATGGATTAAAAATTTGAAAACTAATTCCATTGTCTCTCTATCTCTCTCCTTTGAAAACCATCTAAACACAGATTTAAATATTTTTGTTCAAAATGTTAACATCCTAATTGCATTTTGGATGATTCAAATGTTTTAATTTAAATATTTACAATCATAGCTTTATATATACAATTTTAAATAAAATTTTTTTAATCAAATTGCTTAAAATTTTTAGGTGAACTAAACAAGTCTCATAATTAATTTTTTTATAATATATTTGAAATTTTTATATTTTTTAACTTTAACCATTCAAAATCATACAATAAACACAAATAATTCAACTCAAATCTAACTTAAAAAAACTTAATTCAAACCCATGCATCATACACATGCTAAATTTCCTAGGGAAAATTTTTTAGGTCATGATGATATATATTTTTTGTTTAAAAAAACTTAAAATTAATTTTGTTTTCTAATTTTTTTAAAAGGTTCTTATTTGGAAAATAAAATAAAATAGATTAATTGTTACTTTTTTGTAAAAAGGTATTGGTTCTTTGTAAAATAAAAAAAATTTTATTTTTTTCATAAACGACAATCATTCAAATATTTTCATTTAGGACAGTACGACAGTAGTTTTTTGTTGGTTACAATTTCAACTGAAAAAATAAATACTATTATAGAGCAACGGCATATTAACTTTTATTCAGGGGAAATTAAAAAAAAAAAAAAAAAAAACACAAACGGGGTGCCGTTTATTAATAACCTGTTTAGATAAAAATAATATAACTTTGCCTTTTTGGTAGATTTTGAAGCGTTTGCACAGGAGGAAAATTGGAACCTTAATTGGATCTTTTGTTTAAAATATTGAAGATAATTGAAATAGTTAAAATTAGTAATAAAAATTAGGGGAAAAAAAAACATTGTTAGATCCAATCTATCTCCATACAAACTCAAATTATAACGCATTAAGAATTGTTGGACAGGGAAAGAGAGACAGAGGACAATTGTATTGTAGATTGGTATTGTTGTATAAAACTTTTTTTAAGGGATATTTAATGAAATTTATAAATCTAATTGACCCATTTAACCCAAATCAATTCTCATATGTAGGGGTGAGAAGACTTTTGATTTCTTATTGCCATACAAGTTGAGAAAACCTTACTTCGCAGATTTTGGAGTTTTGTTTGTTATGATAAATTGTAATGTTACTTTTTAGTTCATTGTAACAGATTGTAATGTTAAGGTTATAATAAAACAAATTCATTTAGGTTACGCATATTTATTTTAGGGGTGTTTTGCAAAAGTTTTATATTTTAATCATATTTAAACGTAATGTAATTTTATATCAAACACAAAGTTTTGCATTTAAATATAATCTTTTTCAACAGTATTATGAAAATAATTACTATTTAAAAGTTTTTTAAAATAATTACATCAACTTTTTAACTCCACTATTTATCTTTACTTTTACTAATCACATCAACTTTTTAACTCTAAAATACTTTTCATCACACACATATTTCATTCAAATACAAAATAAATACTCTTCAATCAAATACAACACTTAAAAAATGAATTGCATTTAAATGCAATCAAAAGGCAATGCATGTTGGAAAATAGCTTATTTAAGCAATGATAAAGGCCTATTTTGAGGCCTAATTTTGAATAAGAGCCAATTAGATTTTGGACCGAGTCTCGATGGATTTGCGTTCTCTGTTGCGAAGAAATCAAATATTCACACGCTCAAAATGATAATCGAGTGAATAAGAAATTGATGCTCCAAATGTACCACTTGAAATGATAGTGTGGAATAGAAATTGTAAAAATCCCATATTGGTTAGGAGTGAAGTCATGGTGGTGTATATAATAGATTGCATTTCAAGGTCTAGGTAAACATGTATACCTAAGAGGCTCTCTCATACGTAAGGGGGGTGCAAATCTCGGACGTGATGGGTTAGGGGCCTATCGCGTGCGCTCGCGACCTACGGACATAAATGCCAAACCAGAAAAGCCTACTTCATGCGGGTTTTGTTTTGTAATTTTCTTGATTTTTTTTGGGCTCAAGAAAAGCGAAGACCATCTATATTCTCCTCAAAATCGAATTTGCTTAGTTAAGGAGTTAATTGGCTTGATTAAGTAGCTTAATGGAGATCACCATAAATATGCATGAATGTGAGATTTTTTTTTTCTTGAGAATACAAAAGGATTTCGGTTTCCACCATAGAAAATCTGAACTTAGACATGGAAATGGCCAAGTGTAATGCAAGGAATGAAATTCATAAATTTAAAGGTTAAATTTTGGTTTAATGGGTGATTAATCCCATTAATCTATGCATATAACATCCCATTTTGTCAGCCCATATAAAGGTCATTCTCCACATAAAAAAACACACAATACAAACACACAAAACACTAGCTTTCTTTCTTTCTTTTGTTCTTGAGTTCTTTTCACAGCTTTGAAGTCTGTTTTAGTGATAGAGGAAAGGGGTAAGTTCGAATTCGGTGTGACGGTTCCGATAATGCTACATGATTGTATTGTTTCATTATATCTTGAGAAACGGACGTCTTACGTATCCTCAAGCACTCTTGGAGGGGACGAATCTGTTTTAAAGAAAACGTGTTTCACGTACCTCGACATTGATTCTATTTAAGTTCGGTTGAAGGTTGAATTTGCTTAGATATGGAGTTAATTGACTTGGTTAAGGAGCTTAATGGGAATAACCATGAATATGCATGAATATAAGAGTTTTTTTTTTTTACTTCAGAATGCAAAAGAATTTCGGTTTCTATCATGGAAAATCCGAACTTAGATATGGAAATGGCCAAGTGCAATGCAAGGAATGAAATATTTAAGGGTTAAATTTTAGTTTAATGGGTGATTAATCTCATTAATCTATACATGTAATATCCCATTTTGTGAGCCTATATAAAGGCCATTCTCCACATGAAAAAACACACAATACAAACACACAAAACACTAGCTTTCTTTCTTTCTTTTGTTCTTGAGTTTTTTATGCAGCTTTGAAATTGGTTTTGATGATAGAAGAAATGTGCAAGTTTGAGTTCGGTGTGACGGTTCCGATAGTGCTACGTGATTATGTCGTTGTCATTGTATCTTAAGAAACGGATGTCCTATGTATCCTCAAACACTCTTGGAGGGGACAAATATGTTTTAAGGAAAATATGCTTAATGTGTCTCGACATCATCTTTGATTCCATTTAAGTTCGTTTGAAGATTGAATTCGTGTTGTGACATTTTCCTTATTGTAACAAGTTGATTAGATAAATTATTCTTCTTTGTATTTTTTATATTTTACCTAATAATGCATATACCAAACGTCTAATTAATTTCTATTAAAAATGGACATTTTGAAGTCTTTAATTTAGAGATCTAGACCCTATGCCAAATCCATAGAATCTGCAAAATCCTGTAAAAATTGATTGGTTGGTCGAGGGAAGTTTTGTTCAGTCTAAGGTTGGAAAATTCACAAATCTAATGATAAACTAATAATAAGTCCATGCGTAAAGTTTAAATTTGTATTTTAAATTAGAAAAAAAAAAGATAATTATTGCCTCATAAAATAAAAGAAGTTAGAAGTTATTTACAAAATTTTTAATAAATTTCAATTTTACTCGGAAGAGAATATTTCACATAGAACAAAGTAATTGACTTGATTTGTTCAACACCAAGACCAAGATGACTTAACATATTGATCGATATTAATTTGTGTACCTACTTTTAGGGGACATTTGACAAAAATATTTCATTTTAACTTCATTCAAATACAATACAATTTTACACCAAACACAAATTTTACAACAGTGCTACGAAAACAATTACTATTCAAAACATTTTTAAAATAATCACATCAACTTTTCAACTTTACTATTTATCTCTACTTTTACCAATCACATCAACTTTTCAACTCTAAAATACTTTTCATCCAAACACACATTTCATTCAAATACAAAACAAATACTTTTCAACCAAATACAACATTTAAAAAATAAATTTCATTAAAATACAATCAAAATACAATGCGTTTACTAAACGCCCCCTTAGAAAATATTTAATTGGTGCACAGAATTTCAACTCATGGCACAACACAAATGCTAAACCGTGAACATTCTAGAAATTTTCTAATAGTCAAACCGAATTTAAAATTTCATTTTATAGGTAATTAAAATTTAAAAATCCCCTGTTTATCACAAACTGGACGCAATTATACAATTGCTTTAGAACTATTCATTTCAGAAGAAAAATACAGATTACTTGTAGAAAACTCAATAAAAATCACAACTTGCACTTTCTTATTTAAGTTTTATATTGGAGCGGAGAAATAAATGAATAAATAAATAACTTAATAAATAAAAAAATGAGCAATGTTTAATAGGATCTCTAGTTTTATACTATAAGTAGAAAAATTATTATTTAACTGCTGGATTGAATTTTTAGCAATATAATACTATAATTTATAAGTTTAAACATGAAATTTGAAAATAATTAAATAAAAGGTTATACAGTGGAGAATTTTAAAGTAATTATAGATATAATATAATGACAATCTCATACTACATTCTAATGAGATATGTAAAACTTTGTTATATTCAAATTAAAGGTTCGTTTAATTTATTAGTTAAATTTAAAATAGAATTAAAATTTTGAATTAAAATTATTTGATTTAATAATAATTTTTATTAAGTTTTAAAATAAAATAAAATAAAATCTAATTTAAGATTGCGAATAAAAAAAAAAAAAGAGGACTATTATTGTTAAGAAATGGTCAGGTAAGAATGGATTGGAATGGTGGGGGTGGAGGCACAGAAGTCGTCCGTGACAAGGTAGTTAGTGGAAGTCAAACAGGAGAGAGAGAGAAATTAAAAAAGAAGAAAAATGGAAAAAAAAAAAAAAAAGGAAAAAAGGTAGCTGGCCATTTTGACTTGTGCAGTGCATTAACTGACTTTATTTTCATTTTTCCCCGACAGTTCTCGTGCGCTCGCTCTTTCCCGGCAACCCCCCCATGTCCGCCGTACCCAACCATTCGGTCCGGTTCCAGTTACCCCTCATCTTGCTTGTATTATTATCATTAGTTAAACCAAAATAAAATTTCCCCAAAATAATTAAATCAAAATAAATCAATACCAACATTGGAATACTGTTACTTATATAGTTTGCAAAATGAACTATTTTAGTCCACAAGAATCTCATATGTATATATTTACATATTTTTAAAAGCCAACACGTAATTGTAATTAGATTAAGTTAATAACTATATATATTTTACCTTTTGTTCTGTCTATTTGTTTTTGCAACAATACCAAATGTGAATTTTTTTATAATTTTATTATAAAAATTTAATTGTTTGTGCAGAATTGTAAGTTTCACTATTTGATAATTGTCTGTAATTTTTAAATTTAGAGTGAGAATTTACACTCAAAATCATGATAAAATAGATTATAGTATAATTATTATGATTTTATATTCATAAACTATCATAATTTTGTCATGGTACCAATGTTAATAATAATTATATGTTTTATTTTTATGCCAAGACTTTGAGAGGTATTTTCACTTTTTTTTTTTTTACTTTATTTTCAATTAATAGGTTGTCAAATATTTGATTTGTCAAAGAACGCAGCGGAGGGAGAGTAGCCGCAGAGAAGCAGTTCGTACAGCAACTTGCGGTCTTGCTTGCAGAAGAGCGTGGGACCCAAACCCACAAGAGTTTCTTTGGCTCATCCCCAACTCCAACCGCACGCTGTTGGGTGTTGGATTGGACTCTTCTCTCTCTCTCTCTCTCAGTTTCTCTCTCTAAATTAATCAATCAGAGGCCGACTCATTATAGACCCCGCTCTCCATTTCCGCGAACTTTCTCTCTCTCTTTCTCTCTCTAACTCATGGAAATACAAGAGGCAAAAGAATCAATCTTCAGTTGATAGCCAGCCAAGCCCCATGGGGTTTTCCTCCATGGACAGCCTGGTTCTCTCCGTACTCTGATTTCCTTCCTTTGGTCTGTTTTCTTCTCCATTCCTCTCTCTCTCTCTGTTTTTCTTTTTCTTTTTTTTTTTTGGGTGGAATTTATGTAAGGTTATTGAAGTTTGAGTTTTTAAATGAAGAAGTGAAGGTTTGGTTTTGAAATCTACCAAAAAAAAAAAAAATTAGAGAAGAATGTTTTCCTTTCCTCAAGTTTGATTTTTGATTTTTTTTTTTCCGTTTTTCCTGAAAAATTGAAGTAAAAAAAGGGCTTTTTTTGTTTGTTTAACATGCAACTTATTCCCACCCAATTTTGGTCAATTGGGTTTCATTTGTTGGAATTAATTGTAGATGCAAAACACTAATTGGGTATTTTTGTTGGAAGGCTCGTAGAATTTACTTTAATGTTTAAATGTACGGAAAATTGTGACAAAAATTATGCTTTTAATTACAAAGTTTCCCTTCTTAAGTAGGTCTAATAATACGAGTCTAATCCGTTTTGTTGTTTCTAATATGTACAAATTGTTTATTAGTTGGGGAAATAGAAAGTTTATGATAAGAAATTGTCCTTTTCCTTCAATTATATTTTTTCAGGGTTTGACATTTGGAGCCTTTGTGGTGCATGAAGAACTTACTTGGGCTCATTAGTTTTTAAGTATTTGACTTCAATTTTGCTTATCCATCTAGAGAATCTACAGCCATGAATTTCCAGCAAGAGAAATTAGTGAGGTTAGTCTCTTCAATCAACACTATATGCCTTCATTTTTGTGATGTTCCTAGTTATAGCATTAAGAAGAGGTTTCCATGGTTGTTCGGAATGTTTTTTTTTTTTTCTAAATGTTTAGTGGTGGAGGAAACATGCCCAAAAATTGTCTGATTTTCATGTTAATACTTGCACAATTTTCAGGTTTCAGGATTGGAATTCGGAGAAGAAAACCGATGGATTGTATGATCCGGACGTCGATGACATGCACCCCGGAAAGATTAAAACGACAATAAACTCGGTTTCGCACAAGGTTCAAAGAGGCTTTGAATCCGGTTCTGAGAGGATTAAAAGGATTAAACGATCATTTAAATCGTGTTCGTTCGATAATGCCATGGCGAAAGGCTTTGGCTCCCAGAAGAAGATTCTTGATCCGCAAGGGTCGTTTCTTCAAAAGTGGAATAAGATATTTGTGCTGTCGTGTGTCCTTGCGGTCTCTCTGGATCCTTTGTTCTTTTATGTGCCAGTGATTGATAATGTGAGGAAGTGTCTAGACTTGGATAGGAAGATGGAGATCACTGCCAGTGTTCTGCGTTCGTTCACAGATATATTTTATATACTTCATATTATTTTCCAATTCCGTACCGGATTTATTGCTCCTTCTTCTCGAGTATTTGGAAGAGGTGTTTTGGTCGAAGATGCTCGGGCTATTGCTAAGAGATATCTGTCATCATACTTTCTGATAGACATTCTTGCAGTCCTTCCACTCCCACAGGTAATCTCTTAAGCAATAACTTAACTTGCTTTTCAGTTATTCCTTGTCAGGATTACTTCGGTTTTGCTTGTTCCATGAACTGAATTAAACTCGCACACTGTGGTGCTTTTCCCCTGTTTCGAATGTAAGATATAGAAGAAGTCTTTGTCTCCGTAAGGGACCAATGGTCGCTTTTTTAACTCTGATGTTCAACATTTACTTTTTATGTGCCAGGTGTTGATTTTAATTATTATTCCAAAATTGGGAGGCTCAGAAACGTTGAACACAAAGAACTTGTTGAAATTCGTCGTCCTGTTTCAGTATTTGCCGAGGGTTATCCGAATCTATCCATTGTATACGGAAGTTACAAGGACTTCTGGAATACTAACTGAAACGGCATGGGCTGGAGCTGCACTTAATCTTTTTCTTTACATGCTTGCCAGTCATGTAAGTCGGTATTTGTCATTAGGATAACTGGATAAGTGTAATTATCTGTATAAGTATCTTCCCTTCATATGTCAATTGGTTGGTTTTGTTGTATTTTTCCTCTTGAAAATTTTTTGTCTTTCATTTTTGCATGTGTGCTTGTACTGTTATACTTTACATGCATGTAAAAGTATCCAAATATCTAACTTGAGCAATTCTTTTCTACTACAAGAATATTCTTAGTGTCTGGTAGAGGTTTTTAGCTCAGTTAGACAATCGAAAAACTTTTTCTTTTAGGGTGTTTTGTTGTGTGTGGGGGGGGGGGGGGGGGGGGGGGGGAAGGGTGCGGGGGTGTGGTAATAACCAAAAAAGACTTGTGAGCGGAGAGGTTAAAGTTAGGCTGCGCAGGGATTCTTGTATGTGTTTAGGTAAATTATGTTTATTGCGTATGATAAGAGGTTTTGAGACACTTGCATGTTTGTGCTCTCACACAGGAGACACCCATTTGGGTGATCTATGCAGGCAGAAATTACATATACCGTCTTTCAAATCTAGACCCAAAAAAATAAAAAAAATAAAAATGGTTGCTCGGAAGTTTTGGCTTGTCTATGGTGGCAGACATTGCATTCCCGTAGTCTATACATTTGGCATGTACTAGTTGATAAAGGCCGTGTAGCATACATGTAAATTGCAAGATCAACAATATATTCAAAAACTTATTTATTTATTTATTTTTTTGGCTTGAACTGATTAGTGTTAAACAATTTAGCACTGTTTAAACAAATTAGGCGATTGTAACTGAAGTGGAAAGTCCTAAGAGAGAATGTAATAATACAAAACTCTTGATATCATAGTAACACTAGATCTTATTGAGCTTAAAGATCTGTCTTTCATTATCCTTCTTCATTATTTCTGATTATCATGATGTGCTGGTTTAGGTACTTGGAGCTTTCTGGTACTTGTTTTCTATAGAACGGGAGACCACATGCTGGCAAGATGCATGTGGGAATGATCCTCATTGCAACCGTGATTCTTTATATTGTGGTCGCGGCTTCCAAGGGACGAATGCATTCTTAAATTCTTCCTGCCCGATACAAGAACTTGAAGATCCGCCTTTTGATTTTGGGATATTTTTAGATGCCCTTCAGTCTGGTGTTGTGGAGTCAAGCACTGATTTTCCACAAAAGTTCTTTTACTGTTTTTGGTGGGGCCTACGAAATTTAAGGTACGCGCTGCGCTGAAATGTGCATTATTTCTTTCATATTTTAAATACGTCTTTGAAACTATTTTTTTTCATTCTCTCCTCTTCCTTTTTTCTGCTCTAAGGGAAAAAGAACAAACATAAGAGCTTTTCTGCCTTAAGCATGAGAACTCTGTTACGCGTCTCATCGTCACTTTTCAATGTCAGATCAGTGCACTGAGTTTCCATTTATGCTAGCTTTTTCTGTTCTGCAGTTCTCTTGGTCAAAACCTTGCCACTAGTACATTTGTTTGGGAAATCTGCTTTGCAGTCTCCATTTCAATTGCCGGATTGGTTCTATTTTCATTTCTCATTGGGAATATGCAGGTTAGTAAGCACTGTGTTTGTTCAACTTGAGCTTTGTTTATGGACAAGTTAAATGGTCTTAACTTGATTAGGTTGTTTTTAGTATAGTGCTCATATATTTTGGCATGATGAAACTTGATTTTTCTTTGAAACAGACATATTTGCAGTCGACGACCACGCGATTGGAGGAGATGAGGGTGAAAAGGAGGGATGCAGAACAGTGGATGGCCCATCGCTTGCTCCCTGAGAATCTGAGGGAGCGTATCAGGCGGTATGAACAATACAAATGGCAAGAGACGAGAGGTGTTGATGAAGAGTATCTAATCTGTAATCTTCCTAAGGATCTCAGAAGGGATATAAAGCGCCATCTCTGCTTGGCTCTGCTGATGAGAGTGAGTTCTACAGCCTCTCTATGGTTGTTTATTTTGATTATTCTGCCCTGTATATTTTCTTTCTTGAATTTAAATGAAGTCCAGTTCTTTTCTGGATATGTTGCTTTTTTGAGGGATTTGAGGCTTGTCTTGAAGATATAATTGAGTTAGAACGTGAAAAAGAAAAACGAATTCTTTTCTTGAAACGATGCAAACTTAGTGCTAGTTTAGTTAAGCTGGCTAGTTGTGTTAAGAATCCAGACTCTAGCTTTAATTCTTGACTATTTTCGTGTATGCATAGGTGCCGATGTTTGAGAAAATGGATGAACAACTATTAGATGCAATGTGTGATCGTCTCAAGCCAGTGCTTTACACAGAGGAAAGCTACATTGTTCGGGAGGGAGACCCGGTCGACGAGATGCTCTTCATAATGAGAGGCAGGCTGTTGACTGTGACCACAAATGGTGGAAGAACTGGTTTCTTCAACTCCGAATATCTCAAGGCCGGTGACTTCTGTGGAGAAGAACTTCTTACATGGGCTTTGGATCCACACTCTTCATCCAACCTTCCTATATCGACGAGAACCGTGCAAGCCCTCACGGAAGTGGAGGCCTTTGCGTTGAAGGCCGATGATTTGAAATTCGTTGCCTCTCAGTTCCGGAGGCTCCACAGTAAGCAGCTGCGCCACACTTTCAGGTTTTACTCACAGCAGTGGAGGACTTGGGCAGCTTGTTTTATACAAGCAGCCTGGCGCCGCTATAGTAAGAAAAAGCTTGAAGAGTCTCTTATGGAAGAAGAGAACAGGTTGCAAGATGCTCTGGCCAAGGCTGGTGGGAGTTCACCAAGTTTGGGCGCCACCATCTATGCTTCACGCTTTGCTGCTAATGCACTCCGTCTTTTAAGACGTAATGGCACACGAAAAGCGAGGGTCCCAGAGAGAATACCACCAATGCTGCTTCAGAAGCCAGCAGAGCCAGATTTCACTGCTGATGAACAATAGTTAGTACGTGATCGGTAATATATGCTTGATTTTGTTGTGTGAGACGTAAAATGTAACTACTTTAACTTAAAAAGGTAGTGAAGAATATTGAAGGTAGAAGCCTCTTTTGTTAAGTGTAGAAGGTTTGTATAATCATGTTGTTGTATATGAAAATCTGACATGAAATAGTATTCAAAAAATTGAGATTTGAATTGACAGCCTTAGTATTTTCTATTAGTAAATATGGTTAGGATAAGTATTATTGTCTTGTAAAAATGTTTTTGTAAAAATTGGTATGTTAAAAAAAAAAAAAAAGTTAGTACTACAAACTTCCCGACTGTCCAATTTGTATCTTTAAAAGTAAAAAGTTATCCAAATTATTTATTTTGCAGACAAAATTAAATTTATATAATAATAATATTGTATGCACATACAGAATGGTTAACGGCCATTAAAATTTAAGAGTGATTCTTTTTTCTCTCTTGCAATATGATTACCTAGGCAAATCCAATTGCAGTTTTAAGCTTTACAAAATCAAATTGCATGCACATAGAAATGAAAAAGAAGTCGTCGAAGAGCATAAGTGCTGATTGTGGTTTGTCTATATTTAGTACTTGATTTAGAGCATCAAGAATCATACTCATGCCTTCACGTATTCTCACGGTTAACACATTAAGTGAGGTTGGGGTGATATGTTCCTTATACGAAGGGTAAAATATGATTGCATGATTTTTAATAAACATTCTTGTCAACATCTAAGTCTTATTTGTTATGTCCAAAAGAGCATTTTAACATCAATTCCCATCATGGACTTAAAAAAAAAATATGGGGAGAAAAAATATAATAATAAAAGAGAAATTATTCAATAGATTGAATGTACTATGTCATTATGTTTACATAGTATATTCATTTAATTAAAATTTGACATTTGAGTTATTTATCTTTATCATCGTTTTTGTTTTAGATTTTTCTTTCTTAATAAATATTAACTTAATTATTAAAGTAAAATTATCATTAATATCTCACCTAAATCCTTTATAATAATAAATTACCGTTAAATAAATTTCACCTTTTATTTTGTAAAATTATTTAGGATACAAAATTGCGGTGTTCTTTTTAAAAAATTATAATTGTATACATAACTTCAGTGTTCAGTGTCTAGAATGGGAAAATTTCATCATATAGGTAAACTAAAAATCAAAAAATATGGAAGGGGCCAAAAAAAAAAAAAAAACCTTCGCTTGTACATATATAGATGTATACAATTATAAATATCACCCATGAAAAATAATTCTTGGTCATATAAAGAGGATATGAAATACAAATATATATATATAATTTCAACACCTATCAACATGAAAATTCAAAAATATACTTTTTTTTTAATTGAAATTGAAAATGCTTGCTTTTAAAATCTATTGAAGGTTTTGTTTTTTTTCTTTTTGTTTAAGGGTGTGTTAAGGTTTAGCATCAATATTACGTTCGTATTACGTTTGAACGTTATGCTATTTTTATTTAAATATAAAAATTTTACATTTAAATATCAATCACATCATAATTTAAATACAATATAATCACTTTTTACCATTCCACTTCTTTTACTATTTTTACTAATTACATCACATACTCTCTTTCTCTCTCATTTTTTTCTTTCTATTCTTACTAATCACATCACATGTTTAATATTTAAATATAATTTAAATAGTTTTCATCTAAATAAATATTATTTTTAAATATAATACAAATATTTTTCATCTGAACACATATTATATTTAAATATAATATTAATATAATACGTTATCTAAATATCCCTCGAAAATGAAAATGGAGTTGTTTTTATAATAAATTAAAAAATAAAAAATATAACTTTTGAGCAAATTGATTATATTCCTCTCGTGTTTTTCCATGAGTGATGCTTTTTTTTCTATTTTGATTTTTAGTTTAAGTTCCAAAAAAAAAGCAGTTAATTACATCTGAAGAACTTTCCCCATTCCAAGCTGTGATTGTTTGTTCGAAAACAATAGTTCAAGGTGGTTTCATTTATATATATATATATATATATAAAAGGAAGAAAACTAAGTGTAAAAAAAAAAAAAAGGATAAATTACATTTTTTTTACTTAAATTTTAATTTAAATATTCTTTTTCTCTAAATTTTAAGGTGTTCGTAAAATTTTTCTTTTAGTTAATTTTTTAACAGAATTGTACGCATGACTAGAAATGACCATCACTGATTGGGGTATTACGGATAAAATTATTGGATAACGAATTTTGTTGGTATTATATTTGAATTTTTCATATTAAATATAATTTATATTTGAATAAAAGTATTTATATTGTATTTAAATATAATGAGTATTTAGATGAAAAATATTTGAATTATATTATATATGATGTGATTTATAAAAATAAAGAGTAAAAACAAAAAAAGAGAGAGAGAAATTATGTGATATGATTAATAAAAATAGTAAAATGATGAATAATGATTATATTAAATTTAAAATGTAATATAATTAGTTTTTAAATATAATATTTTTATGTTTAAATGAAAATTATATTACATTTAAATGTAATATATAAACAAACGATATATATATATATACCATTAAAAAGAGTTTTTCAGATTAAATTAAAAAAAAATCCTTAAATTAAATCATCTCCTTCAATGACCCCCTTCTCCTCCGTATCTTCTTCTTTCTTTTTAGTCACCACCAGCGCTGTTCTGCAACTGGGCCTCGCCGCCGCCAGCCTCCTTCCCTGGAAATGAGCAGCCCCTGCTCCCCGCCAGCGATAACGAAGGAGCAACCGCCATCTTGATCTATGGAGAATCCCAGATCCGCGCCAAAAAAAGCCAGCAAAAATCTCACGAGACGTGTCAAGAACGCCCCCAAATTCAAAGAAAAACAACCGTCTCAAGTCCAGCCTGAAACGCCGTCAGGGTCTCACCGGATCACGTCGGCTGTGCTAGTTGGAGCATTTGGCCCATACCGCGTTTGTTGGTTTTCAAACCATACCATAGCATGTAGCCCTTTGTCACGAAACCTCGTCACTCATTCAAGATTTCAGGAAGCAAGGGAGAGACGAGAGGGGAAGAAAGACGATTTGAGGTTAAAGTTTGATTTGAGATAACTTTGTAAATTCAAGGATTTTCGTTACCATGGAAGGAGCGAAAGGCAAAAGGGGTTCTGGATTTTGGATTTCAGTCCGTTTTTTTCATTTACATGCATACATACCTGCATATATATATATATATGTATATGTTAACACCAATGAAAATGTTTTGTTGTTAATGTTCCTTCTGAAACCAATTGCAGTAAGAGAAATTGTTTCAACACTGGAGAGTAAGAGACTCCGCCTAAATATCATCTTATTCTTCAATTCTTTTGTCTTTGATATAGCGCTGCGTACTCTGTGAAATGAACTCCCCTAAAAATTTCCAGAAAAATAAATAAATAAATAAATAAATAAATAGACTCCCCAAAAAAGACATAGAATTAGAACTTACCAAATTGAAAATTTTACAAAATTGCCCTCAAATTTATTAATGGAAAAATTGCCCTAAAATTTATCAATTTCCATTAAAAGTTAGTTGAGCGAGAAATTTTACAAATATTTCAAAGTTGGAGGAAAAAGAATATTATAAATAAAAATTAGAGGATATTTTATGACATGATCTAAAATTCAAAAAAAAAAAAAAAACTTTGTCCCAAAAATATATATATATATTTTAAGATATCCCAAGGTTGGTTTCCATTTTAAAGAAATTTAAATATGTAAAAATAATTCTTGAAAATAAAAGGTGAAATTCATTTAAAATTAATTAATTTTTATAAAAATGTTTAACTAAGATATTTACAATGATTTTGATTTAATAATAAAGATAATATGCATTAGGATATAGAAACTAAAAATAAAAAGATAATATAGATAAATATATAATTCAAATATTAAATTTTTATTGAATAAGTGTATCATTTAAATATAAAAATATAAAATACCTAATATACAGTGGTATAATTTCTCCAGTCAAAGATGACTAGCTGGTTTTAGTTAAGTCATTTGGCAACTAGCAAAGCATTATTCTTGTAAGATATTAAAAAAAGAAGAAAAAAATTCAGAACTTTGACGGTCAAATCCAGTACGCTTGCAAATTGCCAACTCCAATTTTTCTTTATCTTCTCTTATATAATAATATATAGATAATTTGGCCACCGTCACGTTTTTAATTACTCAAAAGTCACTTTCAAGGTTGCCAACTTGCCAATTTGCAGCAGCATCGGCTCATCAAAATGGTGAAGGCTGATGAAACGAGAGCGAAAAGTAAAACCCGTCTTCAAAGTTTAAACGACTCGGTCCTTCTATAAACACTCCCATCTTCATCAGAAATTTCAAATCTTTTCCTTTCTACAAACAAAACATCAAACAGGACTTTAACTTAATTTTATTGCATCTGAGATCGAACTTTCCATCTATGGAGAATAAGGAAGAGAAGGTTGTTGTGAGGTTAGTGTCTCTGACTCTTGGTTAAAAACTTGGGAATTGTTGTGCATTTACAGGTAGAAGAATTCGACTATCGGGAAAAAAAAAAAAAAAAACATTATCAGTAAGGCGGAGTCCAGAACTCGAATTCAATTAAGAATTGTGCCTTGCCTGTAGGGTAATTTTTCATACCTTATCCAAAAATATTTTCCTAACTAATATAGTGCTTTTGTTTTGCTTTGTTTTTCAGCATTCCCGAATGGAGTATAGTTGAAGACTACACTTTTACCGAAAATTTGGCGAACAAAAACAGGGCGGGTTCAAAGAAAAGCAAGACAAGCATCGTGGAGATTCTCAAGCGTGAGAAGCTTCTAACAGTGTGGAACATGATTTTTGTGTTGGTATGTGTGACAGCGGTTTCACTTGACCCTCTCTTCTTTTATGTTCCCATGATCAACCGGAAAATGATGTGCATTAAGATGGACGAGAAGTTGGAGACTTCAGCTGTTGTTTTGCGATCAATCACGGATATATTTTATCTGATTGATATTGCCTACAATGTGGTTAAAGCTCTTGAGATATTGAAAAAAGAAGGGCATCGTTTGATGTGGAAAAGAGGCCAGTTGGCTAAGAATGCTCTGGCAGTCGCTCAGAGACTCTCATGGTTTGTTGTCGTCGTCGACTTTCTGGCTATTCTTCCCGTTCCACAGGTATGCGGAGAAAGTAACACTTTGCATATGTGTCAAATTTAATTTAATTTAATTTTTTAGCATGGTAATTCCTAAAAAGCGGTACAAGTTTATGCAGATAACAATCCTAGTTTTCCTTGAAAGAGTGAAAACTTCGGGATCTTCAGGAAAGAGGTGGCTAAACGCAGTTCTCCTCTCTCAATATGTGCCGAGGATTTTCCGAATCTACCTGTCCTGTAAGGAGCTCACGGAGACTCTAGACCAAGTCACTAGAATTGTATGGGTTAAGGGTGGATTAAACTTGTTTCTCTACATTCTTGCTAGTCACGTAAGTTCATTAATCAACTATTTTTTAATGGCTTTACACGAGCTGTTAATTCTTTCAGATCATCATTTAACAATATCATATACTACGCGGTGATTTTAATTAGGTGTTCGGCGGATTCTGGTACTTTTTTTCCTTTCAACGCGAAACGTCATGTTGGCACCGAGCTTGTAAAGATGATGGAAATTGTAAACCTAGTACTTATAGTTGTGATGATGGAGCTTCAGGAAATGAAGCGCTTCTCAAGTCCAAATGCCCTGTAAATCCAAAAAACGAAACAGAATTCGATTTTGGGATATTTCTCGGAGCCCTTCAGTCCGGCATCATGGAATCTTCTGATTTTCCACAGAAGTTATTTAACTGCTTCTGGTGGGGTCTGCGGAATCTGAGGTAGTTAAATTTACAAGTGATCTCAGTCAAAGTTGTTTTGTTTTTATTTTTTATTTTTATTTTCCTAAGCAGTTTTGCTCGTTCATAGCATATTGTTCTACAATCTTAAGTGTGCTGCCCGAATCGATTTTCGCAGCTCGCTAGGTCAAAATCTGGAAACAAGCGACTACATATGGGAGAATTGCTTTGCAGTTTCTATTTCTATCATTGGCTTGCTTCTGTTCTTGTATCTAATAGGAAATTTGCAGGTTTGTATTTTTAATTAATCTTTTTCTTTATTCTTCTTTCATAAACAATTCTTTTATACATAACTAATTTGACGATCCTTGACCCCTTTGTCTAATATATGTAATTTTCTCGAAGTAGAATTAGGAGATCATATTATTGACTTGCTATCAATTTGCACTAATTTAACAACATTTCTTTGGAATTCAATTTTCTTTTTTCCTTGGCACAAAGGAAAGAAAACAACAACTTCAAATCGTTTGAAATTCAGTTTAATTTATCTTATTTTTAATGTTAAGTATAAAGGAAAAATTACGAGTGTTTTGAACGACATTTGTTTTTATTTATTTTTTAAGAGTTAACGTATATGTTAAATTCATATTATTCTTAATTTTGTACAAATAAATATTTTTTTAAAGGTTTAGAACCTAAGACCTGCTATCCTACCACTGCTAATCCCAGCTGATGAATTTTGTACATAATATCACATAAAAATTCAAATCTCATTATTGAAGTATCATATTGTTCATATAATTGAGGGATTTGAAAAAACAAGCTTAATTTGTTGTGGCATTCTCAGACATACATGCAGTTGGCAACAACGAAATCGGAGGAGATAGGAGAGAAGCTGAAGTTGAAAGAACGAGACATAGACTTATGGATAATGAAGAATGGCCTTCCTAAGGAGATGAAGACCTCCATCATGCAAAAAGTGAAACACAAGTTGAAGAAAAACAAAGAGGTTGATGTGGAGAATCTTCTCTCCATACTCCCCCACGATGATAGGAAATCCATTAAGCAGCTTCTTTGCTTGCCTATGCTAAAAAAGGTAATTAACTTCAAATTTTCATTTACCCTACTACTACTATTATTAGTATTATTATGATTATTATGATAGTAATTATTATTATTTTGGATTTCTATTGTAGGAATAGTCATTTTTTTAATTAGAATTATAGTTTTAGCCCTTGAATTAACTTTTTTAATCCTTTGATCCATAAATGCCTATATTAAAAATTTTGGCAACACAAAACTGCTTCCATGCATAGATTAGACGGTTTAAAAGTTAATTGAGTGGCTAAAACTATAGTTTCTCCTAATAGCTAAAAGTGACATTTTTAATAGATATTTCTCACTTTGTTTTTTTTTTTCACCTTTTTTTTGCATTTCGCCCCTAAACTTTAATTTTGGTTTTCCCCTTACACTTGAAAAATAAGCACCAAATACCCCTAATTGATAATAGTGTTAATATTTCAACCGAAATTCACATGTGACTTGTACATATGTTATTAATTAATTATAAGCGTAATTAGTTTTATTTATATTAGGCCAATTTTATTGGGTTTAGAGTCTTTAAGGAAATTTTATAAAAATAAAAAATTTAAATTAACCTTGTTAAAGTATAAAATCAGGCTATCATTGATTGAAAAAGACCTTTCATAATATTAATTAATGATCCATGTGCATGTCATATATCATTTACGGTTAGAAAACAAAAACTGTTACCAATTTGGTGTATTTTGCTTTACAATTCTAAGTTTAGGGGATAATTTTTCAAAATTAAAAGTTTAATTATGTTTGTGTGACAAGTTAGGGGACATCAATGCAAAAAGCCCTTTGTTTAATTTAGATTTTTGTGTCCAAGTTATTGTTTTAGTTCAAAATTAATTATCCGTGCAATGTGTCTTGAAACGTAGATTCCAATATTCCAAAACATGAACGATCAAGTGTTGGCAATGATCTGCAACCACCTCAAGCCAGTGATCTACAACGAGAGCACTTGCATTATCCGAGAGGGGGACCCACTCGATCGGATGCTTTTCATCTCACAGGGCACTGCGTGGGCCTATACAAACACTATTACTCATGACCATGTCAATAGTATTAATGGTGATTCCACGAACAGAAGTACTAGTAGTAATACTGAAACGAGGCGTCTTAGGAGGGGTGATTATTTTGGAGAAGAACTCCTGCAGTGGTCACTCACACACACCACAATTTCTGAGTTCCCAATTTCAACTACAAATGTCAAGTCCCATACCAAAGTTGAAGCCTTTGCTTTTATGGCCAATGACTTGATGAATGCGGTCTCTAGATTCTGGTGGCTTTTCAGGCAGAACCTCCCTGCTGACTTGACTAATTCTCAGGCCGGACGGTGGGAGACTTCGGCGGTTTCTGCCATGCAGACGTTAAGGCGCAGCCGTATGAAAAAGAAGACGGCGAATTCTGCGGCAGCGCAGCTGACCGAGGGTGGTGGCGGGAAGTCGCAAAGATTTAAGTACAGACGATTACACCACTAGTGCCCTATGTGGCTAATGGCGAAACAATGGGAAAACTAGGTCAACATTAGGCGTTATGAGATTGCCATTAGCTCCTTATTAAGTTATATGTTCTAATTAAAAAGTTAAATCTTTGGGGTCACGCTGAAGCAAATCAATATTCGCTGGTGATATTTAGCTAGAAGTTAAATGTTAGACGTCCGTTGTGTAAGTTCAATAATGATATGAAGTACTTAATAAAATTTATCCAATTCAACATCCCTCCCCTCCTCCATTTTTTTTTTCCTTCTGAATAATATAAAAGGGGTTATTGATGTTATTTCGTCTCATTTTATCATTTGTAAAATTTTAGGGTCCATCAATGGAACGTGGAATGATAGGACTAGTTTCCCTCACACCATTATGAGTTTGACACCGCATAGTCTATATGCCAAATATGATTTTTGAGTGAGATTGCTGAAAGATTTGTTTTTAGCAATTTACTCAATTTGATTTAGTGTCACATTAATTAAATTACTAAGAGCATAAATAAATATGAACAAAGACAAGTTAACGTGGTTCGATTACTAATAAATGTTGAACATTTCACTAATAAAAAATAGATTATAAACACTAATAAATTTAAACAATTTAAAGACTTCTTCTTGTTACCTTGTACAACTAGTTGGATTTATTTAGTGAGCGCCACTCAGTCTTCAACGTTTGCATATATAGTCGAACTCTCTTGATCAATTTGTAGATCGTATTCTCTTAAAGACCATAAATTTTTCTCCCAAATGATGTTGAACATAGACGTCTTAAAGCAATATGCATGAATATTTTCCAAAAACCAATCAAACATCTGATTTGAGACTTATATAGAGCTGCAAAAATTCCTAGTTCAAATCTTGGATAAGGATCTCAAAATTTGAAAGTTGTAACAATTGTTGAAACATTATTTGAAGTTAAAATTTAATTATATTTTTCTTTGAAAAACAGAATCTTTTTATCCGCTTTTTAACTGTTCTATTCTTCACAAAATATTCGTAGAATCTCCAATAGAAATCCCTTTATAAAAATCATATGCTAGACTGTCCACATTATCTTGGTGATGATTGACGAGGGGGTTTTATACCGGTAAAACAAGTGTTTTTGTAGTATTATTTTGTTGGTTTTTAGAGTTGTAGTCAGTTTCACCAACTCATGAGCTTTATTTGTGGCGGAATGCAGTTATACATGCAGTTACCAACTCAGCGATCGGAGGACAGAAGACACAACAGGAAAGAAGAGAAACGAGAGATTGTGAAAGGGAAGAAATCTGACATTCAAATCTGGGCGTCCGCCCATAATCTTCATGTGCACGACGAACCGGACGAAGTAATGACAGCGGTTACATTATCAAAGCTAAACAACAAACAATAAAGCAAGGAATCGACCAAGCTGCCATGGGTTACCTAAAAACAGTAAGCTTCTAAATAATGAAATTAATTACACTAAAAGTTCATTTTTAAGATATGTCTAATTTTTAATAATATTACGTAAATATCTATTTTAAACTAAACAAATATATGTAGTACTATTTTGCCTTTTAATTATAATAGTTTCTCTTTTGTTTATATTCTTTTTTCTATTTTGACATTAATAATTAATTTTTTTTACTGATAAATATGAATTACTTTTAATAAACCTAAACATTTTAACCATAATTTATATATATTTTTTTCATATTTAATTTTCACAAAAAATGTGAATTATCATAATGAATTGACAATTTTCAAAATAAACATATTTTAATCATTAAAATACCATACATAATATAGTCATAGAAAACCAAAAATTACCATAAAAAAACTATAAAGGTAACAATATTATTATAATAAAAGTGCTATACCATTCATAATGATATAAAAATTATGATAATTTAGACATAAAATTTTCTTTATTATAAAAGTTAAATTTCTCTTTGATATAAAATCTGATTACCAATACCATGAAATTAATCTTAACCTATTTAATTAAACATTTTTTTATTTCCACTTTTTTGTTTTCTTTTTTATAATTTCTTTATGTTTATTCTTAATTCTTTATAACTGGTAACATTGTCTTTAAAAATACCATTTTAGACATTCATATAAATAAAAAAAATAGATATTTTTCAACTTAATACCTCTAATTTAGACATCTATATAAATAACCCAACAATATGTCCTGGTATTCTTTTGTATTACCAATGGTAGAATATACAAGACTGATTGCTAATTCATTGATAAATATGCCATGTTCAACAAATGTATTTGCAGTTAAAATATCAAATATCAGGGGGACAAAACACCAGTGGAGTAAGACAAAAGAAACTGCACAACTATGGATGTTGAAGAACGGCATCCCGAAACTTACTATGCTCATGATCAAGCAATATATCCACCACAGATTGCAGAATAACAATGATGATGTTGATATAGTGTATCTGTTTTCGGTTCTTCCAATCGAACTTCAGAGGACTATCAAGCGATACCTCAGCTCGACGTGATACAACAATTGCCTCCAATTTAAAATGCCTTAAGATCAATATATGAAATGTCTCAAGCTCTATGTCGAGTTTGAGCGGTTGAATTGTCCATCTTCTTTTGTTGCATCTCCGTTAAATGCCTGTTTCTCTTGCAAGTGTAGGGTTGGAAACGTGAAAAATAGGAACAAAGGTTGCCTACATTTAATGATTTAGCACAGAGCATGAAGATGGACATGATTAGCTCAGCCTGATATGTGTTCTATTTTTATGAAGGAATTGTTTAAAAATAATCACCTTTTTTTTCCTTGAAAAAGAATGCAAGAAATTTCAAAATGTTAGTGTGAGCTTACATACTCGGTATTTGTTATCCACAAAGAGGGAATTCTTTGAGGATAACTAAAAAATTTGGGTGCGAGCTTATAGACTGGGCACTTGTTTTCTCTTCTTCTTACCTTAAAAGGGAATTCTTTGAGAAAATTCAAAGTGTCAAGTCATAGACTCGGTACTTGTGTTCTCTTTTTCTTCCCTTAGAAGGGAATTTTTCAAGAAACTCTATAGTGTTGGGTGCAAGCTCACAGATTTGACACCCTTTGTCTCTTCTTCTTTCTTTAAAAACGAATATTTTGAGACTTTGGTGCTTCTTGCTGTATGGACGTTTAGGCACGGCCATAAGAAAAAGAAGATGACGACCTCTGCGGCCATGCAATTGGCTGAGAGTGGCGAGAAGTCACAAAGATTTAAGTACCAACGTCCACACCACTATTCCTTAGGTGGCTAATGGCGCAACAATGGGGAAACCAGGTAAAATCAGGTGTAATGAAATTACCATTTGCTCCTTATTAAGAGATATATATTTGTTCTAATCATAATGTTAATCTTTGGGATCAGGTTGAAGCAAATCAATACTCACGTTGGAGCCAAACATATTTTTCAATGGGGGAGTATACTAATTTTTATTTTGAATAGACAACATCAAAGTATAAAAACTAAGGGGTGAAATTTTAATGGGAGCAAGTGAGAATTTTTTATTTTTAACAGGGAAAAAGTAGAAAATCATTTTTGGGTAGAATTAATTTTAGTGGAAGTTATCTGATAATTTATAATTTTTAGTAGAGAAAAAGTAGAAAAACTATAAAATATTTTATAGGACAGAATTAAAAATTTAAAAGAAAACTAAAATATTTAGTGAGGGCTATAGCGCCACCGGGCCCTTGACAAATCCGTCCCTGGCTGGTGATCCGTTGTGTAAAAGGGCTAAATTAAAGCACGTGTTAGGTAAAACTTATCCACTCTAACCTTTATTTCGCTGAATAATACAAAATATATAGTAATCAATGCCATCTGGCCTTTTATCTCCATGTATAGAAGAAATCAGGGATCCACTAGTAAAATGTGAAGGGCTAACTCAATTGTTCTATTTGAAAGATATGTACCTAGTTTAGTATTTTTATTCATATGACCATAATAAGCTTGACACCATAAGTGGAGGAAAAAAAATTTTCAATTTTAGGATCATTCTCATTTTACTTCTTAAACTTTAAAAATTCTCACCTTATCTGCTAAATTTTGAATTAAAACTTCCTTTATATCTTCTATGAGAATTTAAAAATAGATGGAAAAATAGAGAAAATAGTTTTACCAAAACATTTTTGTTAGGATTTCTACTAAAAATAAAAAGAAAAGGCTATATATGATTATACTTAACTCATTTTTTTCCGATTTATTTTTAATAAAATTCTGATAGAAGAAATAAAAAGGGGTTAAATTTAAAATTTATAGAATAAAGTGAGAATTTTTATAATTCAAGAGATAAATAAAATGATCTTAAACTTCAGTAGACAGGGATGAGAATAATCTATAAATATAAGTATAATTGGTAAAGAATAAGCAAATCGTGCATAATTGACAAGTCAAACTTATGGAGTATAGTAATTATTCAACAATTTGCTTGAAAGTCTAATTAGTACGCTTGCAGTCTCATTTTCTTCTTTCTACCAAATATATATATATATATATATAGTCATTTTCTTCGAAGGAGCCAGGAAGTTGTATCAATAGTTGTTCTCCATGCTGTATGTGAACATCTGAATTCCACAATGTTTTAATACAATTTGACCCGCAGATATGTAGCTTAAGAAATCTTCTAATTAATAAAATATTTGTATTAATGCTTGGTGGTAATTTATGATCTATACATCAATTCCTAATTATGCGGATGTTCGGATATATATATCTTTGGATGTCATAGTTAATTGTTCTGGGATTCAATGGCAAGTGGCAAGAAATATAAGATATATTTATAATATAGTAATGTACTGTGCTTAGAGGAAAGAAAAGATATGATATATGTATAGAGTATTGATCACATGGTCAATGTATGCTAATGGTCATTACAAAATTAAGCCTTTATCTTGACCTAATTCTAAGGATAGGGCTAGCCATATCTTGCGTTAGATAATTGATCTAAAACACACTCTAAATATTGTGTACACGTTGAACTCCTGTGCCTTGGGTAAACCAAATTTACGATGTAGTATTCAATATTTTTGTTGAAAGAATCATTCTTTGTGGTGTTGTTTTCTTCCTTTCAATTGGGAGTTGAATATCTTTGTTTGTTTCGATGATTCAAGTGAACACTTAAATTTCATAATATCTAAATACAACTAGCTAGGTATGTAAAGCTGGAAGAGTAAATTTAAAAAAAAAAAATTAAAAATAGATCTTAGACGGTGACTTTATCATAAAATGTAAAGGTCGCTTTTTCTATCTTAAGTTTAAAAAAAAAAAATTCCAAGTATAATTGAATAAGAATAACACTAGTATTATTTGACAAATATTAACTTTTTGTATCAATCTATGAATTGCTTTCTTATTGATAAATATTTAAAATATGACCATGTCGAATGAAACTAAAAAATATTACATCTTTTTATGAAAAGATGATAATTTACTAACATATAAAGATATATAAAAGTTGATATTAGAATTAGCATCCTTAATTAGCAGTATTCAATAAATATATATAACAGTATATCTGGTTAGATAATCAAGAAGTCTATCACTAATAATACTAACCAAAATTCAGATCTCTTTGGATAACCTTGTTCTGGAATTCATTAGCAAGAAGAAAATATATTATTTTTGGAATATTCGATTTAATTATATTCACAAGCGCATTGACTTTAAGGCATGTGCATGCCAACAATATTTATGGAGCCGTGCAAACATCGTGCAAAGTTAATTTATTTTCAAACAAGATAAGCAACTTTGTATAAGCTAATTAATTCGAATATCGGAATGCTGCATAATCAAATTGTCAATTGCAGTTGTCATATGCATGACCTTAACGTTAGTACGTCGCACGAGGTTTATTTTTTTAAAATGTTTAACAAGGATTAACTAATTTATAATTATGCTTGAACGAGATCACAATATCTTTGATCTTGCAATTGTTAATTAATTTTTGTTTCTGCCTAGTTTTACCTGTCTTAATACTGCATTCATGTGAACATATAATACATGCTTTTTACGAGCTGTTGCAGCGCTGGTACAGGATTTGAATTGATTTTATTCTTTGTGAAAACTAGTTATGACTAATTACTAATTGCCAATAAATAAATGGAAAAGTAATCATGCTTAATTCCGAGTCCTTATTAAAGCGTCGGACTAACTTGGCTTTGTTTATGCATTTAATTATGATGAGAATTCATTTCTCTTCCACATATTTGGTTGAAATTGTGGCCTAATCTAGTTTTCTCTTTCACATTTTACTAATCATTTCATTTGTTCAAATCCTCTGATCTCCACTATTTGCACTTCGCCGCAGGTATATCTACTCTTTTTAACCGTGTTTTTGTTCTTTCGCAGGCTTCATAGTTACCGTCCGTGTATGCCTCTGTTGTAGTTCACTCGCCGTTGATGCTAAACCTCTTCTATATTCACATTATTTTTCTTAATCATCTTCTAATCTTGTGCAGGAATCCGTACTAATTGTAACAATCATGTATAACCGCCGTGAATGTGAAGTAGCGCCTGTAAAGGATGATATGTCCCCGGAATTAGAAGAGATTCATATAGTGAGGTTAGTCTCTTTACCTTGTTCTTCTTAGCACCAAAAAATGTCTTATAAACAATTTACTCTTGGTAAATTCTATGCATATAACTTTTATTTGTGTTAAACCTAATTCAACTTATAACCACCCCCATTGCTAGTGTACTAGAATTACCTATTCAAGTTCTTAGTTATTCTTAAACAAGCAGGTCGGATGTTTTGAATCCAAAGAGTGTTAGTGCTGATGAGAGGCCGCTTTCGAGAAAATATGAGGAACACTCGCTGAAAATGACAAGGACAAAACTATCGATGATGAAGGAAATTATCGATCCACGAGGACCTTATCTTCCAGTGTTGAACAAGATATTTCTAACGTCATGGGTGATTGCAGTCATAACGGATCCATTTTTCTTGTACATTCCCACTCTAAACCAGGAAAAAAAGTGCCTCAAAATGGACAAGAATTTGGAGATTGTAGCCCTTGTGTCGCGATCTGTCACGGATCTCTCTTACATACTGCATATTGTTTTCCAACTTCTTGTCGGATTAATGCCTAAAACCTCGGCGGAATGGAATGACAAAAAAGGGTTTCTTGATTATGCTTGGGAAAAATCTGGAAAGATTAACTGGTCACATATCCTACTTGATGTTCTAGCCGTTCTTCCTGTCCCACAGGTAATAAAAGCCAATTAAGAAAAGTAGAAACCATGTCGTTAATAACCAGATTTAATGACACTTGACACTAAATATGTATGGTAATTTATGCAGGTGATAATTTTAGTATGCCTTTCGAAGATAAGACCGGGATTCAGACCATCGAGCGCAAGGAAAATTTTGTTATACATAGTTCTCCTCTTCCAATATGTGCCTAGGGTTTTCCAAATCTATCTATCTTGTGAAGCACTGAAAAAGACTCGCGACGCACTCAGTAAAACTGTTTGGGTTAGAGGGGCATTCAATTTGTTTCTCTACATCATTGCTAGTCATGTAAGTATACTGTTTTCGTTACTTTTCATCTCAGAATTATACTTTATAATAAACGATAGTTACAATTAATTTCACACAACAGCATTTGCAATTACAAATTCCCTTTTTTTTTTGGTATACTGTAGAAATTTCTAATTATTAGTTTGCCAACTTTTTTTCTTTTTCAATTTTTGTTCTGTTCCTCGTACTTCTAGATACTCGGAGCATTTTGGTACTTCTTCTCCATAGAACAAGAGACAAAGTGCTGGCAGTATGCGTGTAAAAATCAAATCGGATGTCTTCCAAGTGTGTTTAACAACTGCAACGACAGCACTTCGAGGAATATAACATTTGTGAATGATTTTTGCCCTATAAATCCACCAAAGGCGACGAGCTTCGAGTTCGGAATATTCCTTGGAGCCATTCAATCTGGCATCGTTGCCTCAACAGATTTTCCAAAAAAGGTGCTGCAATGTTTTTGGTGGGGCTTGCGGAATCTAAGGTGTGTAAATATGTGTATAGGACCTTATAACCTTTTTTTTTAGTATGAACTTTACGAGCATTCACTTTATTAATTAAAAAAAAAAACTTCTAGATTTCAAATTTGAGACTTAAATCTTGAACTCTTTCCCCCCAGCTAAGCTGGTCCCAACAGGAGGACCTTACAAATAAATGCGTATGTTGTACTCATCTTTATTGCTATCAAGACTAAAGACCATGACTATCATGGTGATACAAAAAAATCAATCCAAATAAAATTGAATAATGGATTTTAATGAGACCTCTCTTAGTTTTTTGATCTAAAGGATATATGTTTATATAAATATTCCTGTTGTTGTTATCTTTTCTCTTTTGTATAGAGTTAATTTTGTCTTTCTCATTACTTTTGTAACTTTTGACTAGTTTAAAAAGGTAATTCTATTTTGTTTTTTTTGTTTTTAATTATTCTAAGGGTAATTGTTGTAATTTTGCTTAAAAACTTATCTCTTTTAATTATTCTGTACCAACTACGAAAGTTAACGGAAAGGATCAATTTGCATACTCTTTCAAAAAGTTTGAGTATCGGTCACTAAAAAAAAAAAAAAAAAAAGAAAACCAAACAATATCCTTTAAAAAAAAAAAAAAGTTCGGGACCAATATAGCAATTTATCTTTTCGTTTTTAAATTAGAAGGATTAGATATAGAGGATGAGTAATTACTTTTGAGAGAATTAATCTCGTTGGGATGTGCTAAGTGCATCTAAGATCAATTTATCTCCTAATCTCTCCATTTACATTAAAAAAATGGCAGAAATCATGACGATTTTGAAAATTATTGTCATTTCTTTTTGTTGGTAGTAAAAGTTTCTAATGAGTTAATTACAAACAGTATATCTTGTGGTTAATTTGCTCGACCATTTTGCAGTTCTTTTGGTTCAAATCTGGAAGCAAGTTCCACTGCGTGGGAAACCTGCTTTGCCGCTCTGATTTCTATGCTCGGCTTGCTTATATTTTTGTACCTCATTGGAAATCTGCAGGTTAGAGTTGTCATTTATTTTTTGAATCAACCACAGTTTATCTTTATTTTTTTATATATATAGTTCGAATTCCTATAATTACACTTCAGGATTTGTTAATTTGTAGTCAGTTTCACCAACTCATGAGCTTTATTTGTGGTGGAATGCAGTTATACATGCAGTTACCAACTCAACGATCAGAGGACAGAAGACACAACAGGAAAGAAGAGATACGAAAGATTGTGGAAGGGAAGAAACCCGACATTCAAGTCTGGGCGTCCTCTCATAATCTTCATGGGCATGACGAACTCGACGAAGTAACGACGGCGGTTACATTATACCTACAAGACTTATTGGAAAATGAAAAGGACCTTGATTCCAAGAAACAGCAAAGGAAACTGCAGAATCTTCTGAAAGCTAAACAACAACCAATAAAGCAAGGAATCGATCCATCTGCCATGGGTCACCTAACAACAGTAAGCTTCTAAATAATGGTAGTAATTTCACTAAAAATTCATTTTTAAAATATGTCTATATTTTAATAATATTATATAAATGTCTATTTTTAAATAAACAATTGTAGGTAGTATATATTTTGCCTATTTACCCTAATTGATATAATTTCTCTTCTACTCATATTTTTTATTCTTTTTTGTTTTTTTGATAAATGAATTTTTTTATTAATAAATATAAATTACTTTTAATAAACCTAACACGTTTTAATCACAGTTTGTATTTTTTTCGTATTTAATTATCATAAAAAAAATAAAATTATCACAATAAATTTATAATTTTCAAAACAAATACATTTTAACTATCAAAATAGCATATCTAATATAACCATAAAAAAATTAAAAATTATCGTAAAGGTCATAAAAATCACAACATTATTATAATAAAAGTGCTACATTATTCATAATAAAATAAAAATTATGATAATTTAGACACAAAATTTTCTTTATTATAAAAGTCAAATTTTCCTTTTATATAAAATCTGATTATCAATACTATAAAATCAATCTTAACTCATTTATTCAAACATTTTTTATTTCCATTTTTTTGTTTTCTTTTTTTTTAATAATTTTATTATTTAATTTTTAATTCTTTATAATGTTGCCTATAAAAATATCATTTTAGACATTCATATTCATAATAAAAAAAAATGGACATTTTTCAACTTAATATCTCTAATTTAGACATGTATATAAATAACCCAATAATATGTCCTGGTATTCTTTTGTATTACCAATGGTAGAATATAGAAGACTGATTGCTAATTCATTGATAAATATGCTGTGTTCAACAGATGTATTTGCAGTTAAAAGATATAATATCAGGGGGGACAAAACACCAGTGGAGTAAGACAAAAGAAACTGCACAACTATGGATGTTGAAGAACGGCATCCCGAAACTTACCATGCTCATGATCAAGCAATATATACACCACAGATTGCAGAATAATAATGATGATGTTGATATAGTGTATCTGTTTTCCGTTCTTCCAATCGAACTTCAGAGGATTATCAAGCGATACCTCTGCCCGAAAACGTCCTTAAAGAAGGCAAGTTTCCTCGGCCTTTTTTTATCGTTTGCCAAAATAACAACATAAAGCAATCTTATCATGATGCGTTATTTAAAAATTTGTAATATTTTTAGATTGAACTTTTTATATTTTGATATGTGATGGAATTAAGGAATATCGTGCATTGTAATTAGTTAGAGACCATGTACAACGTCAATATTGGACGGAGGATTTGAATTCGTAGTAGTTTGATATGGTAGTTTTCTCTGCTAAGTTAGGTATTTTACATGAACTCTGTTATTTTAGCACATTGCTAATTTGGGTTTATTGTATGTAAGCTAGGTGCCAGAGCTTCAAAATATCGATGACCAAGTGTATGAAGAGATTATTAAACATCTGAAGCCGGTAAGCTACGTAGAGAACAGCTACATCATTCGAGCTGGAGAGCCAATTGGTCACATGCTTTTTGTCACACAAGGCGTTGTGTGGGTGTTCGGCAATGGTTCTATAGAGAGCGTTGCGAAAGGCGATTACTACGGGGAACAACTTCTGGAGTGGCAGTTGAGATCAGCCTCCTACACCGAGTTGCCGATCTCGACCAAAAATGTCCAGTCCCACACAAAAGTAGAAGCCTTGGCTCTCAAGGCCGTGGACCTGAAGCATATATTCTCAAAGTACTGGTGGAAATTCCCAATTGCGAAGCAATACGAGGTCGAGCTTCTGAAGCGATTTGCCGCCAGTGCCATCGGGGAAGCCTGGCAGCGCTGCCGATGTAGAAGGCAAACAGATCCATCGCTTAGGTGGACCGCGCTCAACCGGAAAATTAGTGGTGGAACCACATTGTCATCAACTATGTCGAACCCTTTGTTTGAAAATATGCGTTATGATAACCAGTAATGCTTTTTGGTGATTGCAGGCTTAAGCCTAACAATGATTTCACACATCAATAAGCTCTAATTGTTAATATTGTTTTTTTTCTTTTCCAATTTTAATTTCGATTTAATTATAAGTACTATTGACTGCGAGGAATGTGCCACTCCAACATTGTGCAAAGTTGAAAACTAATAAAAAACAATGAGAACCTATGATAACGAGTGCAGTTGACTTGTTGCTAATTTTAATGGGGAATAATTCTTTTAGGTAATATGCTCAAATCAAAATTGGAGATCAGAGTTCATCGTGTTACACGAGCTGTTTTATTAATGAATATATGTTAAAAATAACATAATTATTAATTATGCTTGAGATATGAGATCGTATTTAAATTTTTTTAAAAGTAAACGGAGAGATGGAACTAAAACATCCACTCAAATTTATTAAAAGAAAAATAAAAATGAGAAGAGATACAATCAGAATTCAACCACAATGACAAACCAAACAAAAAAGAAAAAGAAAAAGAAACGACCCCTCATGGAAGGTAAACAAAGACAACCTAAAGTTATCATTTACACATTTTACCGGTAGTAAAAATTTCCTGCTGGTAGTAAAAATTTTAAATTAACTTGTGCATGTGTTACTTTTTTAAGCTGTGAATTATTGCCCTGATGACATTATGCGGTTAGATCAAAATTTCACCAAGAGTACTTTAGAAATTTCACACTTGTAATCTATTGCCTGATTTATCTATATATATGAGGGCATCATTTTTAGGGTCATAAGGAGAAGTTAGAGAAGCAACGTAAAGTGTTTGAGGGGTGTGTGATTTTCTCTTATAACCTTCTTTTTCGTCGTATAGAATTACTATAATAAACAAAAGTTTAGAATCACCATAAATTTTATTTTATATATTTTTATTTGTATATTTTCTTATTTGATATTATTATTTTCGATAATAAAGTAGATTGAGCTATAATTAGGTATAACTAAATTGGATTTGTGTAAGATGATAAATCAACTTTTAAAGATTCATTCATGCAAATGTACCGTGGACAGAAAAAAAAAAAAGAAATATCTTGAACAAAAAACTACGAGTACTCTGATTATGACCTTTCAATTGGGCTGGCTTTTAAGGCATAGTAAAGATTATCTAGTTGCATGTGATTCACAACGTGCAACTATGATCCCAATATTTCCACAATAGTTGTCGTCTTCAATAATTGCCCACTTTGATGCTTTTTTGCCTTTAGATTAGCTTTTTATCTTTCAACTTTTATTGACCTAGACTTGTGAGAGATGATGACTTGGATTTTGGATCAACATTTCCAAAGCTAGGACGACAAGGAATAATCTTGTCGATGCATGGGACCACTTATTGAACTACAACAAATTAAAAATTCTTTCACTAGTCTTTAGTTATTCTCAAATAACTAGCACTATATCAGAAATGCACCCTAAATTCTAGCCAAATTCAGCTTCTTTTTAATCATTGCTTTATGCAAATTCTCCTTTTATAGCTCTCTCTTGCTTCTCTCTGCAAAGGCATAGAGTTGAGTTTTTATAGCTTTGATGCTTCACTTTTGTGTAAGTTCACTATCTCTAATAGGGTTAATACATCATATTTCTTCATTGGACTGCATAATTACTTTAACTCTTTGTTGTTTGTTCATGTCAACTGACCACCATTTTGGCAGACTAAATATTTATTGTTTGCTCTTTTATTATTTCTGTTTCATTCTTTTCTTTTCTTTTTTTATTTTGGCTCCGTCTTTCTTGCTCTTATTCTCTTGTCTTTGGCATTTGAGTACCGGGTTAGTTGGGATGTATTTTGTTGTTCTCATCATTTTCTTTACTTAGGAATAAATGCAAAATAAATAAATAAATAAAAAACGATTATAAGCTTATCCCGCATCAGTTTTTAGTTATATTTTTCTCAAAGTAAAACGTTGAACGATTTTTTTTTTCTGGTAAAATAAATAAATTAACAAATAAAAGTGGTGTACTGTGTATATATATGTTTCATTTGTTTCGTTTGTTGTGCATATATCAGGAATGTATACTACAAGGAGAAGTATCCTAAAAATATGGATTCTATGCATGTTTATTATTATTATTATTATTCTTTTTGGTGCTTTCTTTATAGTCAATTTTCAATTTCCTTAGATGTAGGTATCATTAATATAGAGAACCTTGTGGTACTGAAGCTTAATTTGTCTATCGACATCCTTTCCTAGCTCATTGAAAACTTGCAGGTTGTTCAAAAATTCCTTTTATTTTCTTTTGGTTTCTAATTACTTAAATTATCATGTCTTAATTTCTTTGTTCCTTTTTTTTTTTCCGTGAACTCGTACTCTGTTGTGAAATCTACTAGATGAAGAAAGAAAGCTAGTTTCTAAGTCACAGCAATATAAATCCTGCGTTATTTTGTGCAGGAACAAACATATTCATGGATAATTCGGGAGAGAAGCCAGCCGTAAGGTTCGTTCCTTTGACTCTAATGCTTATAATGTAAACTATTTGGGTCCCGATTTGTCTAATGTAATCGGATCTCGAAGTAAAATGACATGTAGATTTGCAATAGTGGCGATACGTACATAAGATTACTTTATGCTATACATGCATGTGTTTGCTTGTGATGTCGTGTTATACGTTCTTGTTTCAGCATTCTTGAACAACCTCCAGATTGGAGTACTATAATAGACTGTACGGTAACGCAACCGTTGAGGAGCGATGGAGGACAAGCGCCGAAGAAAAGCGTGACAAAAAGCTTGATGGAAATTGTGGAACAAGAAGGGTTTCAACCAATGTGGAATAAGATCATTGTGTTGGCATGTGTGATTGCAGTGTCACTGGACCCTTTGTTCTTGTATATCCCTACCATTGATCAGGAGTTGAAGTGCTTTGAGTTGGACAAGAAGTTGAGGGTTTTCGCTCTAGTTTGGCGATCTATTTTTGACCTAATTTACATAATGGATATCATTTACAATGTTACGAAAGCGTACAAGGTGGGAAAAAGAGTAGAATTACCAAGTGGGGGAATCATGAAAATAGGTATTCAGTTGGTTAAAGATGGGAAGATTTCCTGGTATCCGATCGTTGTTGACCTTCTTTCTATTCTTCCAGTTCCACAGGTACATATATGGCGAACTTAAAAATAATAAAAAGTTTTTTTTTTTAATCTGAAATTGTACTCTTACTCGAACAATAAGTTATGCATGCTATTTTAATTGTTTGATTAAATTTTCATTGTTCTTATTTATAAATTTTTACAGTAAAAATTTGTAGTGCATGTCATATAACTGCCTCCTATCATAAGTAAAACCATTGAAAAGTTCATTAAATGATTTCAATAATAATATTTCTTAATAGGGTAAAAACACAATTTCTATCCTAAGTTTCCTCCTAAAATATAAAAAAACAAAGAGAAAATAAGCCTTACTTTTTTTTTTAATTTAATTCGAAAAATAGTGCTTTCCTATTTTCTTTTCGGGAAAAGTAGATTCCTTTAGCTTTTTGAAAAGCAAATATACTTATTTTTCAAAGAAACGTTGATTCCAAATGGTACTGCAGGGCCACATGGGCATTTTTGTACTTTGGATCATGTTGTTCTTGGAAAAAGATAGCATATTGTTCGGCACACATATTTAATGTCTTTCTCTCACATTTGTTACCGCATTATATTTATATTATTTTAAATATAATATAATTTTTATTTAAATATAAAAATATTATATTAAAATATTAATCACATCACATTTTAAATTTAATATAATTATTATTTATTATTTTACTTTTTCTATTATTTTTACTAATCACATCACATATTTCTTTTCTTTATCCATTTTTTCTTTTTTACTTTTATCCATCACATCGCATATTAATTATTTAAATATAATTTAAATACTTTTCATCTAAATACACATTACATTCAAATACAATATAAATACTTTTCATCCAAATAAGAATTACATTCATACATTATATTTAAATACAATACAAACGCAATACGTTTACTAAACATCTCCTTATACTTCTGTCAACATTTTTATTAGTTTGGATATGCCTTCCAAAATTGTAGTACTAAACATATTTTGATTTTTCTAGTAAAAAAAAAAATTCTTTGATTTATGTGATATGGAAATGAAAAGTAATAATTACTATTCTATACATATACATAAGTCAGTTTAACTGCTGCCATCAAGCATGAGTCATGACCGCCTTCACATTCATAGATTATCAAATTTCATTAATACAAAGCTCAGCAATTTTAATATCAATCCCATGCTTAATAATGCAAATTATTTTTTCCAGGTAATAATATTGGTTCAGTTATCAAAGTTGAGAGGCATGGGATCTCTAGAAATGAGGAAATATCTAAATATCATTCTTTTCTCTCAATATGTGCCAAGAATTCTCAGAATCTACATATCATGTAAGGAACTTACCATGAATTCAGACAAACTGAGTGGAATCGTTTGGGTTAGGGGCGTGTTCAACCTTTTTCTCTACATTCTTGCTAGTCATGTGAGTATTTTTTTTTTTATTCTACCCCTCTTAACTCATTTTAGTTTATTTGTTACGTTTTCTTTTAGTAAAATATATACAATCAGCTGCGCATTATTTTCTTCTAAACTTTTGATGGAAGTGTGAGGTTAATTAGTAATCCATTGAGTTTACCTTTATCTAGAATTTAGGGAAAATGAAAATGTTGAGATTTATGTTCTCTCACTAAGTTTTTTCATTCGAGTTATTTATTTATTTAGTTATTTTACGTATGGTAGTATGTTTATCGCTCACACGTATTAAAATAAAAATGAAAACATTAATTACAAGTTTATAATTGAGAACTCTTATCCAAACCTTTATCCGAAAAATTATATACCACTTATTGAACTAGTCTCAAATTTGATTTTTATAATTTGAATAGTTCTAATAAGATATCTTCTTATTTAGTGGAATTAGGATAGATCTTCTATCTTAGAAGGCTCCAATCAATTTATGTTTTATTGAGTTTATTTTCTGACTAGGCATGCACGTTAACTATTTATTGATCTTTATATTTTGAAATTTTCATTTAATAAATTGAGGAAGTGCTTGTTGTGAGTTGTAAATTTCAGTGAATGCCAATCTTGTTGGAATGTATACTTAAGTTGTTAGATGCCAATTTTCTCTTCTCTTTACTTTGGTTAGTAATAAACAATAAATTTATGCATTAGTTTTTTTTTTCCCGTCTTTTTATTTCCCGACTTTTTAATACTTCTGGAGTAACAATAATTAACTAGGTGTTTGGAGCCTTCTGGTACTTCTTATCTTTTCAACGTGAAACAACTTGCTGGCACGAAGCATGTGCAAATGACAAACACTGCCAATCTAGTACTCATAGTTGTGGCGATCGAGAAGCTTCCAGATATGTCAAAATTCTGAATTCTTTTTGTCCTGTAAAACCAGAAAATGCAGATCGCTTCGATTTCGGAATATTTCTTGAAGCCCTTCAATCCGGTGTAATGGCGCCAAATACTGATTTCCCGGAAAAGTTATTTCATTGTTTTTGGTGGGGCCTTCGAAATATGAGGTAGTTTTCCCTAATCAAAGCTACTAAATCTTGTTAATTTTGTAACCTTCGTTCACTTCATGCTTATTTCCAAATCATAACAAAAGAAAAGGGTGTTTACAGGGTGGGTAGAAGATAGATTTTCTAGATGAATGTTAACAAATTAATTAATTGGGATGTGGCCAAAATGATTGAGATACTTGATTTTCTCAATTTAATTACCGCTAGACTATTATATATTTTCACTGTGCCCATATAATTTATATTCTCGCGAACGCATGATTGCAATCTCCAGAACATTTGTTCGACTATGATTATAGGTCATTAACTAAGGGCAATTGTTGGTAATTTCAATCCACTTTGTTTGTTTCCTTATAATCTTAATTTATATGTTTAATCCTAGAGGAATGCAATTAAACAATGATGCATTACCTTATGTATGGTTGTAAAATAAAACTGTACTTGTAAGATTATTGTGTCTTACATTATATGGACATAACAATTTTAATATAATGATAATTCTGAAAATAATGTATTATATTTTTTCAACCTTATCTTTGTTTGTGTGTGTATATATCTCTTTTTTAAGCGCACGTGTTTTATATTACGCACGTATATTACTTGTTGTTATTTGTACGTCTTGTACTCCTTCGCATGATATATTAAACCACTAGACTTCACCAATAATTTTGCAGTTCGCTTGGCCAAAACCTGAAAACAACTACGTATGTATGGGAAACTATCTTTGCGGTTTCGATTTCTCTCTGTGGTTTGTTACTCTTCTTATATCTCATTGGAAATTTGCAGGTTGGTATACTGTTTCTTTTTTTTTTTTTTTTTTTTTGTTTTTATGTCAAATTTATCCCTTACTTTAGGCCATTACTTAAGCTCTCAGTTCATAATCTTTTTTTTTTCTCTCTCTCTTTTTTTCCCGGGTGGTAGACTTATTTGCAGTTAGCAACCACAAAGTCACAGCAGATAAGAGAGAAGATGAAACTGAAAGAACGAGACATAGAATTGTGGATAAACAAAAACGGCCTTCCTAAGCATACGAAGAGGTCAATCATGAAATGTGTGAAATACAAGTTGGAGGAAAACAAAGACGTCGATGTTGAGAATCTGTTCTCAATTCTTCCCCTTGAAGAAAAGAAGTCTATAAAGCGCCATCTTTGCCTCTCCACAGTAAAAAAGGTAACGCATTCTTTTTTTTTTTTTCCAGAGTAGGTGATTTAAAACATATCTTATGGTAGACTCAAATAAAAAACAACTACTAAGCTATAATCCTGGAACCACGGTTCGTAAAAGGACAATATTACAAATCTTGAATTATCTATCAAATTTTTTTATACCGAATAAAGTGACACTTTATAATTTCAATTAGTAAAATATAACATTCTATAAAATAAATTCAGGCCAATAGAAAAAGATCCTTTGCCACTTTATTTTGTGTAAAAACAATTTGGAAGGTTATAACTAGGAATCCTATCACAATCTTTCTATTAATTTTGTTTTCAAATAAAATTCATAACTGTACATATCCAAAAAATATATAAATTTTTTCTTTTGAATTTGTAGGTTCCAATGCTTGAAAACATGAATGAACAAGTGTTAAGAGTGATCTGCGACCACCTCAAGCCAGTGATTTACGTAGAGAATAGCTATATTATTAGAGAGGGAGATCCACTTGATCGGATGCTTTTCATTACACAGGGCACTGCCTGGGAGTACTCCTACACAAACGAGGGTGGTAGTAATAGTAGTATTCATAGTACTATAACTACTAGTGATACTGGCACTTATGGCTCCTCAAGAAGCATAACTAGGCGTATTAAGAAGGGAGATTATTTTGGAGAAGAGCTTGTCAAGTGGTCACTAACTCACACCACCATTTCGGACTTTCCCATATCGACCACAAACCTCAAATCCCACACCAAAGTCGAAGCTTTCGCTCTCATGGCCAATGACTTGATGAATGCGCTTCGCAAGCACTGGTGGCTTTTCCGGCGGAGCCTCTCGCCCAACTCGACTAATTCTTGTGCGAAGCAGTGGGAAACTTTGGCGCTTCAGGGCTTACAAACAATTCGGCTCCGGAATCAGCTGGGAAAGAAGCCTGAAAGCTTTTCACAGTTGGATGATCAGGATGGAAAGAAGTGGGAAAAGATTAGAAACCGACGCCTGCACCACTAGTGCCATTGTTAATTATTATTTCTAATACCACATGTTCTGATTTTGGATATAAAACTACCACCATGTGAAAGTTTAAACCTATATATTATCAAGACCAAACATGTTACATGCAGTTAGTTGAACAAAAAAAAAAAAAAGAAAAAACAAAAAAATAGTTTTCTTTTATTAAAAAAAATAACAAATTAAATTGGGTAGTAATTCTAGAAGATAAAAATTGGCTAATCAGATTTAAGTATTGTGAAAAGGAGCCAATTAAATTGAATGTTGTGGATAGTAATCTTAAACTAAAAAGAATGATTAATCAAATTAAAGTATTGTGGAGAAGAGCCAATTACAATAAAAATTTGGACTAAAAACAAATAGATTAACTATCCATCCTAGGATCTCAATCCCTTAAAAAATGGGATTAAAACTCGCAAAGGATAGTAACTTCCACACTTACACGTGGGATTAGGAACGAAAAATAACCGCCACGCTTATGCCTGTAAATAGGCATTGTCAGCCTATGGAGAAACACATTCAGACAAAAGGAAAAATTGCAAAGTGCAATACAATGTCCGAGAGAAAAGCAAGGAGAGAGAGAGAGAGAGAGATAGAAAAAGAAAACATAGTGACGTGTAAGAGGGTAAAATAAAAAAATTGAAGACTAAAAAAGAAAAGAAAGAAAAAAGTGAGGGAAAGGTAAAATTTACTATCTCAATTTCTCTTTATCATGAAGGTCAAACGAAAGTTTGGGGATTCTATACCTTGGGTATGAAATCTCCTTTCTTTCTTTTAAAGAATATGAAAAACACTCTTGGGTTTGTATACCAATTGATTAGTAAACTTCTAAAAAAGAAAATTAATTTCTAAGGGTTCTATACCATTTGGTTAGTAAATCCTTAGAAATAAACTTTTGAGAATTCTATACCAAAATTGGTTAATAATTCTTAAAAGAAAATAGGCAGTCATCCGTAGAAAGAAAATACAACATCAAATTGGTTAGTAATCCATTATTTCCTATGGGTTCTATGCCACCAATTAGCAAATCTCTTTTAGAGGATTCTATAAACAAAATGATTAGTAATCCTTAAAAGAAAACTATAAACTTCTAAAGGTTCTACACCATTCAGTTAGTAAATTCTTAGAAATTAAATTTTGAAAATTCTATACCAAAGTTGATTAGTAATTCTTAAAAGAATATTGTTATCTTCTATGAGTTCTATACCATTAAGTTAGTAAACCTTAGAAAGAAAGTTCACAAGAAATAAAATTCGTTAGTAATCCATTATTTTTATGGATTCTATACCACCCGTTAACCAATTTCTTTTATAGGAATATATACCTAAATTGGTTACTAGTCCCAAAAAAAAATTATAAGGGCTCTATGCCATTTTATGTTTTGGGCATTCTGTACCATATTGATTAGTAATTCTCTAAACAAAAATATAGAGGTTGTAATGAGTTGTAAATTTTGAACTCCACATATTAGAAGAGCATGGGTTGTAAATTTATTGAACCCTGTATGCCAAAATGGAGAACTCAAAATGTCCAAAAATGCCTACTGTGCAAATACTTCATTAAATGAAAAAAACCCAAATTTGTAACTTGCGGGGTTTCAATGCCAAATTTCCAAGGGAATAACAGTAGATTAGTTAGTTTGCAGCCTCGTCAAGCAATTTTAGGAAGAAAGAAAATCTAGCAAGAAGGACTATTCCGACTAATTTTCTCTGTGGACTTGTACTTCTTGCAATAGAAAGGGGAAATCTCACAAGGCATGCCTTCTCCCAACAAATAAGTGCGATCCGACATTTGAAAAAGAGGGTTAAAGTCAATCAAAAAGGTTTATATTCCCCAAATAAATTTTGAGTCTCCTTTACAATTCTATTTCAAATCAAGAATTGTAAATACAAATTCTCCCAAAAAAAATTTAAAGAGGGATAAAAAAATATTTAAAATAAAAATCAAATCAAATTTTAAACTCAAAAATAAATTTTACGATAACTTAATTCTACTCCAGATATGTAGATAACCTAGTCATAAATATTAAGTGCAGACACAAGTCTCAAATTTCCAAAAAATCCCTTTAATTCTTCATAGGTCATACACCGAGGATTTATCCAAACGCAAACTTAAATTCTATATAAGAACTATAATAACTTAATTTCATTTCAGATACGTTGACAACCTGGTCACAAAATTAGGTGCAGTTACAAATTCTATATCCCTAATCAAATTTTACAAAGGTTCTTTAATTCCTCGTAAGGTCATATACTAGGGAATCATCTAAACACAAAACTCAAAAACTATTTTCGAACCACATTGACTTGATTCCTTAGAAGGATATGTAGACAACCTAAATTAGGTGTAGTTCAAAATTAAAAAAATAAATAAATGAAAAAGTCTCAAAAGTTAAAAAAATGCCCAAAATTACAAATTTTAAATAAAAATAAAACAAGTAAAACAACTACAAAGGACTTGATTCCTCAACAGAGTATGTAGGCAACTCAATAAAATCTTTCCCAAGTGTAGTTGCAATCCAAATATATCCAAATTCTCCCTTAAATGACACAAGTAATTTCACATTATCAAAATTGGAATTAAAATATTTTCTCTTGTATTAAAGGATTGTAACTAAGATATTATTCTTATAATCTTGAATGGATCAAATCTAAAAATAATAAACTCCTATACTAATAAACATTAGTGTAGATGAAATTATGTTGTGAAAAATACTATCATTCATTTTTTGTACATATATTTTTTTTTACATCAACACAGTTTCATAAAGGATTTTGGACAAATTTTATTTTTGCCTCTCAAAGTTCATCAAGAAACCACAAAGTCTTGTCTTCAAGTCGGAATAAAGATCAATTGAATACAACCTACTTTAAATTGGACTCTGCATTCAAATTGTTCCGGTGGGGTGGGGGATCTTTGGGGAATCGCCGCTTTCATTTGCGAGTGTGGAGTAAATTATGCACCCCAAAGGTTGTGGGTGGGCTTGGTCTCAGACAAACTGCAGATTTCAATGTTGCATTCATATCAACATGGGGTGGGAACAGATTAAAAATTCTGATTGCTTATGGAGGAGAGTTATTAGGGAGAAGTATATTAGAGGTGGCACTTTTGTCTCCGCGCTTGCAAAAGGAGGTGATTCAAGATTCTGGAAGGACCTTATGAAGATAAAAGACTTTGTGTTAAGGGGACCGTGTAAGATTGTAGGAGATGACATTAATTTATGGTCCAATCCTGCCGTATTACAAACCAACTTCCCTATACCCTCAAGCAGTGGGCTATTATAAAGTGGCGGATCTATTACAAGGAAGAATTTGGGATGAGAATCTCATTCGGCGTGGTTTGTCGAATGAAGAGGCTGATTTCATCCTTCGTGTGTATTAATGATTGTGTACTATTTTAAAAAGAAAACAAAGATGCTACACATTGTCCCATGTGTGAGGCACCAAGTTACAAAATGATTGGTACAAAAATGACAAAGAAACCACAAAAAAAAAAAAGATGTATAATTTTCAAATTACTCCACATTTGCAGAGATTTTTTATGTCATGACACACATGTGTTGACATGAGGTGGCACAAAGAAACACATATCGATATTGATGCATGCTTAGACATCTTTCAGATGTCGAAGCTTGGAAAGAGTTTGACAAAGAATATCCTTGGTTTGCACAGGACCTGAGAAATGTTAGATAGGGGCTTGGAACTAATGCTTTCAACCTATGTCATGATCATATTACCAAATATAGTGTGTGGCTTGTTTTGTTAGCACCATACAATATGCCATCTTGTATATGCATGAAAGAAATGTTTTTTTTTTTATCATGGCAATAGTAATTCTAGGTAATGATATTGATATTTATTTGCAAACTTTAATTGAAGAGTTGATAGAATTATTGGAAATTGGGGTGAGAACTTATGATGCGTCCAAAGATGAATATATTACAATGCATGCTGTAGTGTTATAGACAATTAATGACTTTCTAGCTTATGGTGTACTATTTGGGTGGAGCACAAAGGGTTACTTTGCTTGTTTTGTTTGTAACGAGGACAAATCTTCTACTAACATCAGGGACAAATTTAGTTATATGGAGCATCACGAGTATTTGCCTATGGATCATCCATGGTAGAAAGATAAATGTTTTAATGGTAAAATAGAGAAACGACCTCGTCCTAAAATGTTCACAAGTGATGATCTCTTGAAACAATTAGAAAAAGTGGATAAATATATTCCAAGAAAAAAAATAAAAAAGATAGAAATAGTAAAAAAGTTGATGCATGGTGTAGAAAAAGAAAATGTGTCGAGTGTGCCCAAAAAAAATACAAGTCACATTGTGCCAACACATAATTAGAGGCAAAAATGCATTTTTTAGGAGTAGGAGTACTGGTCAAAATTGAAACTAAGGCATAGTTTAGATGTGATGCACATTAAGAAGAATATCTATAATAGTATCTACGGAACAATCTTTTGTATAGATGGAAAAAATTAAAAGATAGACAAAGGTTGACTTGACTTGGAAGACTTTAATATACATAAAGAATTGCATTTACAATAAAGAAATATCACAAATTTAAACTTGTAGCATATTACACGTTATCACTAGACAAACGACGGCAATTTGTTGAGTAGTTAAATTTTGTCAAGTTTCCAAATAGTTATGTACCAAACATTTCAAGAAATGTGAGCGTAAGTAAAGGAAAGATATCTAATTTAAAAAGTCATGATTACCATGTTTTATTACAATGTATTTTTATAGTGGGATTGAGGCCTTATATGACAAAGGATGTGATTGTTGCAATTGCTGAGCCATCATTATTTTTTCAAAAGCTATATGAAAGGACATTATGTGTTGCAGACCTGGATGCTTTGCAAGATGGGATTGTTAAGTATTTATGTTAAGCTTGAACCTATTTTTCCTCCATTTTTAAAGCCATGGTTAACCTAATAGTACACTTACCTCATGAAGTGGTCGGTCCGGTACACACATGATGGATGTATCCATTTTAAAGTGGAAAAAAGTCATGATTTTAACTATTCACCTAACTTAAAAATAACAACCATTAATGTATTGCCATAATTTTTTTTTTCAGGGCTCTAGGCATTCTAAAAAAGTATGTTAAGAATAAGACTCAACTAGAAGGATCAATTGCAGAAGGGTATATAATTAATGAAATAATAAACTACCGTTTAATGTATCTTCATGGAATTGAAATTTGTTTTAATTGTCTAGAGCGTAATTCATATCATGATGAACAACAAGCAAAGTCCACATTGTCCGTTTTTGGTCAACCTATAAGGTTATTCGGAAGAAAGGATTTAGTTTATATGAAAACTAATAATTCTAAACGTGACAATGCACATTGGTAAATGTAAAACAATTGTCCTGAAGTGCAACTATATATTGAGCAAGTTTCTTTTGAGTTCATAAATTATATATATATAGATATATATATGTATATATATTTTTAACAAATTTCTATAACGATTGAAATATATTCAATGTCAAACAGGGAACATGCAAAAATTTTAAGATCTCAACGAACCACAAATATCTTTCAAGCCCAACAACCACATTTTCTATCTTGATTTGCTGAAAAAGTAAGATTTTTAAAATATTTTAAAAATTTTGATTACAGATGTTTTCTTTACTAACAATTACAATTAATAACAAATCCAAACAAAATGTATTTCATCACCAGGTGAAGTAAGTGACTCATTGTATGCTTTTTCAATAGTGCTAGGTTACCTAATTGATTGATATAGTAGATGTATAGTAAACAGAGTTTGATACCTTACAGAAAGTCAAGATGCTAGTCAGTTCACTCAATATTATTGTATTTGGGTATATGGTGAACATAATGGTAAAACATTTGACTTTTACAGTGCTATAATTGATATATAGGAGCTCACCTATTTATTAAACAATAAAGTAGTATTATTTAAGTGCGCGTGGTATTAGACTGATAGGAAGAATAATATGGGTGAAGAATATCATCTTACTAGCACAAATGTAAGCTTAAAGTGGTATAAAGATCAACCGTTCATCCTTGCAAACCAAGCAAATCATGCATTTTATTTGCATGATGACAAATTGGGTTTGAATTGGAAAGCTATGCAAAAGGTACATTATTGTTACATCTAGGATATTCCAAAAGAAACACCAGATAATGCAAAAGAACATGAGGATGACGTCAATTATTCTAGTGAAGCTTACCAATTGGAAAGATCAGATGGCATTAATGTAATAATTGATGAATCAATTAATGTCAAGATTGCTTTAAATCGTAAAGATAATGGGGGTAATAGAGATGACGACTCCTATTAGATGATTTCAACGATCAGGTTGAATATGAATCAGCTACAGATTTAGACAATGATGAAGAATCAGATACCAATGATAATGTAGAATCAATTGATATGAATAAAACATATAATTTAAATAAAGAGATTAATGATATTTATTAGAGTGATGAGAGTGGCTGATTTATAATAAATGGTAATTATTTCTAGTTTTTTTAATATAAAATTTCTAGTTTCCACATCCTTTAATTTTACGTTTATTGTACAATTTCAATTATTGTATGTAGATTTAATTTCTTGAAAAGAAAACTCATTTAGTTATTATTATTTATATTTTTTAAATGAGACTCACATTTGAGAATTAATTGACATCGGAGATTCTTATAAAGGCATAAAAAAATTTAAAGATTAATGTTTATATATTTGTAAAGGGAGTGGCTACAGTAGGTATTATAAAATAATACCTACTGATATGTATTTTTTTAAACTATTCAAATGTAATTGAATAATTGGGATTTTATTGTCTATAATACTTATAATACACCTTAACATATGGAATAAAAAATTTAAAAAAATCTGAAAATTTAATCAAAAAAACAAACTCAAAAATTCCCTCCTTCTTCGACCGACAACCCCCCTAACCACTACCAGTCAAACCTCCGGTGAACCCTCTCGACCCTCCGACAACACCCCCGCCCCCCGGCGAACCCCTTCGTTGCCACCCCTTTTAACCTGACACTACGACCCACCTGCGAACCCATCCAGCGGGCCGTGAAATTTGTAAGTTGTATAACTGCATAAATAAATTAAACAAACATGCTTATAATCCAAAATTAAGACAAATAATCATGTTTTATCAATGTAAAACATACTTTAAATTATGAATCTAGTAACATAAAACTTGCCTGTGGGCTAAAATTCTACTCAATTAAATCGATTATTTCTTATGATAAAACTATCAAATTATGTTCTTTTTCCTAATTCTTGTAGGTAAATTAAGAAAATAATTTGATATTTTATTCTGATTAGTCACTCAAATATAATAAAAATTCCCATAAGATAAAATCTATTATATTTAATGTGACTAATCATAATTAATGTCATAATGTGATCCTAAACACTTAATATATATTTTACCAGAATTAAAGATGTTGTTGCTACTCCTTAATTAATTAAAATTATATAAATCACTCAACATTTAATTCATAATTGTTCACATAAATTGCATAAAACTATAAGCAATTGAACATAGCAAATAAATATACTAAAATTATTTAACTCAATATTGCATGAATAATAAAAACAATAAAATTATACACACAAAAAGCAAAATAAATAATTTAGCATAAAAAATATGAAAGCAATAAAATTTTTAATAAAGAAAGAATCTAAAATTAAATTCATAAAAGAATTTATCAAAATATTGTTTTTAATAAACAAATCCAAGATAATACATAATATGGATTTTTTTTTTCCAAAAATAATTGTGCTTAAAAAAAAGTTTGTTTTTTTAATTAATTTTTGGAGTCTAAAAAACAACATGTCGTTTTATGGGAAATGACATTGAAAATCTCCAAAAATGACATGTCGTTTTTATACAAATGACAAATGCCAATACACAGCTTACTGATGTCCAGATTAAACGACATGTCATTTTGTCTAAAAAACATCAGCCTTTACACTATTTAAACGACATGTCATTTTGACCCTGATAAAATGACGTGTCATTTCGTATCGTCTCCAACCTTCAGTCAAGTCTTTATGACTTGATTTCACCTTGATATGAAATCCGATGATTTCTCAACCTTTTGAACACTAAAAATTGTGTTTCAAAACCAGAAATGTTGGAAATCCAATTACCCAATGAATTCTAATATCATTTTGGATCAAAAATGTCTAAATTATTGTTCTGAAAATTCAAAAAACATACACGATAAAACGACAATAAAAGTTGCAAACAATCCAAAGAGAAAGAACATCAAAGTAAAGGCATAAAAAGGCTCTAATAACAACTATGAGGATACTTAAACCAATCTTAATATGCTATAACAACCAAATAGCATATTGACTAAAATGTAGAATGAAAAACGAATTGAAACATGCCTCTGGTTATTGATGCTTTTACTCACTACCGAGGTTAAGAGTTGGATTAGTTTTGGTTTTGGATGCTTCTAAAACCTAGAAAACACACTTTTAATAGTGTTTTTGTGATTGAATAGGTTTTTGGTTTAGAGAGCCAACCGGTGGCTTAACACCCATTTTATAGACTCTTTTCATCAAATAGTCTCATTTGGTATGTTCAGCATAAAATGTATATGGAACACATTACGATTTCATTCAAATGTTGAAATTCCAAGTTCAAAGTTTTAATATTTAGTAGCTGTTATGTTTCAATTGGAGAAAATTCCAACAAGTCCTTCATCATGGTGTGGGTCATTCTGATGAAGTTGCACGAGTTGTCATCTTTCCAAATACAATGCATGGAAATAGAAGTAGGTCTTATATCCAACAACCGGTTAGTCTCCTTATAAATGAGGGAAGAAAACGACAGTGTGTTTTGCTAGATGCTATACAAGTGTACAGAGTACCTAAGACTTAAAAAAGAAGACTCGGGATCAATTGATATGTAAATATGGTATCGTTAGCCACATGTAGTAACCGGCAATTAATTACGATTGATTCCTATCAAAAAATTAATTACGACCTGAAATTTAACAAAAAATATAGTAATAATTTCAACTGATCTACATCATATAGCGATTGAACGACTTTCTCAACACGTCATTGTTGTAATATCTGAAGAGAAAAATTGCATCCACACTGAACATTCAATATTATTAAAACAAGAAAAAGAAACAAGGTAAAAGAGATGGACAGAATCACAAGTAGGAAACTGATGTCAAAAGATAATGCATGCAGTAAGAAGTCCTCTGTGGAGAAAGCCAATGTAATCTCAAGACCTTTTTTGGACGAATCACGTTAAAGAAGCCGAAAGAGCATTAAAACCCGCCAAATCAAGAAAACAATGTAATAATAAGTTTCAAAGAAATTTTACACCCTCTTTAACAGATATGTAGAAGAGATTTTGAGTACCAAGAATGATAAATCAGGAGAGAAGCATGAAAATTATACACTTGCTCATAAAAAATGGAGATTGTGATTTTAAAATCTTGAGATTAATTATAAGATCTACAATAATATGCAATGAAATGTAAACGCGGATTAAAAAAAAAAAATTCCTATAAATTTCGTGTCTGAAAAGAAAAGAGTTTCAAGATATATAAACAAATAAAATTTAGTTTTGTTCTTTTTCAATTTTCTTTTAGTTTGGTTTGCCACTAAGGCTAGATGTGATTTTCTATATTTTTGTTTTCTGTCATTTTAACAAATTTAAGTGGAGGCTTTAGTTCCTCTTCTCCATTCATTTAAATAAAAAAAATGAGGTCAAAAGATTAAAAGGAAACTGCACCTTGAATATCATATATCATAATTTTATATATAAATGGTGGAAATAGAATTCAATAATTATAACAAAAAATCACAATTAAGTCGACACCTCTTCAGTACTCTAAATATCTACTCATTTCAAATGAAATTATGTAAACACATAAACCACTATATTATCGTCTTATAGGATCTACCCATATAACCACGGTGTCTTGTTAAAATCTTTTTGCAGAAAAATCTAAAGGAAAAAAAAAATCTGATGAAGGGGAATTATATACCATATAATTTGTCTTAGTGAAAAATTTTCTAGCAAAGCACACTTAAAGGGAAAAGAAAAGGAAAAAGGCATTCAAATTCGTATACAAGGCTTTAAATTTTGACGGTATTTTTCCTTTCGAATTAGACAAGAGATATTATTTCAATTATAATCAATGAGGAAACTCACCAAAAATAATAAATTGTGGACAATTTTCGAGTTTCACGAATTGAAATGCTCTTTCTCAATAAATGAGCAACAGTACAAGCTAACAGGATTGAGACAGAAACTACGTGTGAATGGAGATAATTTCTCCATACCAAAAATTTATCTAAATTCAATCTCATTTGAAAGTGATAAAGACAGTATATGTCAGTGGGTCCGCAAAATTTGATGACGGGTCTTTACCATCTCCAACTAATAGAAGTCCATTTAATGGTTATAGATATAGTAAGTTCCACACATGATTCCATCACAAACAAAGTTAAAACTTATCATTTTAAGTTCAAAAAATAAAAATTAAAAATACAAAATAGGCTGGGAGGTCCAATTAAATCACTTAGCATAACAGATAACCCAACATTTTTTATTTAATTAATTGGCCTAATAAGTATGTTTTGATTAATCAATTTCCCAACTCCTTCTCTCTCTGTCCGCTTTTTTCTCTCTCTACTTTCTTTGTGAAATCCGACACCTTAATGGGCACTGCTCGCAAAACGTAAATCCTGACTCAATTTCGCAGCCCTCCACTCAACGAGACTATCAATCATCCACTGAAGGTCCCTTAAGCTTGAAATCCTACTTCACCTCCATTGTCACTATAAAATTTGGCAGTGTAGCCTCTGAAGGTTCCTCCAGAATCTTCTGTAAATCTCCACGAACCAGAGCATGAGACGAAGAAATCACAATGGCATTCATCGGAGATCTGATAGTCAAAAGGAGAGGGGAGAGAGAGAGAGAGAGAGAAAAAGGGGAGGTTGGGCTTGTCAAGGGTTAAGGAGAATAAGAGAGGGGAAGAGAGAAAAATGTGGTATTTTTTGATTTTTTGATGATAAATCAGTAATTTATCAATAATTAATCATTAATTGAGCAGAAATTTGATAATTTTATATATAGTCAATCAGTATTTGACTAAAAATTGATGATATGTTATAGTTAATAAATGATAAACTATGGATTAATTAGCAATTGATCAAATTAATTTACAAAATTTATTAACCATTTTAAGAGGGGAAAGAAAAGGCCTTTTAACTAAATTTTAAAAATTTTGGGCCATTGTTAAAGAAAACTTCTTTAAAATATGTTATTTAACTCTAAATCCCAATTAACTTTTAATCAATTTGGATCCAGTTATTTTACCTCGGTTTAAATTACTGATGTCCAAAAAAAATTCTTGCAGGCAATAACTCTAAAGAAATAAACAAGACATCATATAAAAATATGAATCAAAATTTCAAATCCAATATCAATGTGATCTGACACATTAAAGTGAATGTAAACTCTAATTAGTAGAAATGTGAATTTATATATAAGAAAATGTGAATATAAGAATTTCATAATTACATTATATTTTTTAACATCTCTATATTTATATTTTTTTTTTTTACGTAAATTCATATTTTTAATAGTTAAAATAATTCTAGAAAACATATAGTATCGGTGTTTTGAGACCATTGTAAGATGGGAAACCATGAATGTTTAGTTAATCAAATTGTTTAGTTAAAGAATTTGATCGTATTTCTCTCATAAATTATAACATTTTAAAGATTGATTACGTCACTCCTAATTCAAAATCTGACATCATTTGCTATTTCATAATAAATTGATATGCATGCAGGTGAGTCAATTTGTGAGTTGCGGTCGAATTTTAATGCAATACAAAATTTTTGACATGCATGTGTTACACGAGGTTGGATCATTGTATGTACGTCTCCGCATTAATTGTTCTGTTCAATTGTTGACTTTTAATTTATCCCTTTAAAGCAACGCTTTTTTATCAAACTAGAGATAGAGACATAGAAAAAGAGTATTTTTGTAATATTTGGAGATATAACCTACAACAAACACACCTTGTGAGCAAAATAACCTTTAAATTAACTGCAAAAATCGCCTAAACTGCATCATGTATATCAGGCAGTACTGTCACATTGTTTTTTTGCTTTGTGCCTTATTTTGGGATGTAACAATAACTTAATTCATCACACGGTGTGGTTTGATTCGTGGTGTGAATTTTGAATTTTTTAAATTGCAACTAATCAAACTGCACCACATTTTTTTTGTTATTGAGATTTTTGAAATATTTCTTTCGTAATCTTAAAATTGTTAATTTTTGCAACTAGAATAAAAGCAGTAAATCTCTTTTATGATTATGTGTTAATTATAGTCATATATGATGATTATTTTTTATAAATGTATATATTAACAATATATTACTTGTATAAAGCTAATTATTTGTCTATTAATTATTCATTCAAGAGTAAAACACTGGAATAACACCCCTTTGACCTGTAAAAGAACTTTTTTGCCTTGTAGAAATTTTTCTAATTTTCTAATTGATTATTATTATAATCAATATTTAATCCCAAAATAGACCAACCAAGAGAACTTTTTATATCTTTTTCAAAGGACAAGAAATACTAGTTAATTTTTTTTATGAACAAACATTTATATGGAATAATTTGACATTTGTATCATCAAAGAAAAAAAAGTGATATTTCAAAAGAACATACAAGATTTTTGGAGCATATTTTTCTTATAAGATATTATCTTAGATTTAAGGTCAACTCACCTAACTTCTTTGCGCACATAATTTGTATCATTTATCAATGGACTTTGAATCATCCAATTACAACCAAACACACGTAAGTTTATATCTGGTGTGGTTTTGGATCATTTGAAAATATAGGACAGCAGGGCCAGGGAGAATACTTATCGTTTGTATTGAAATATTGAGTTTCTCTTGGATGGGATATCCATCTCTGAAAAAGAAAAAAAATCTCATTTGATTTGTTCTATCTAAAAGTGAAAAAATATTTGAACAGATAAAAAAATTTTTCCATATCTAAAAAGAATCTCCTTTTTTTATGTCCAAAAGTGAGAATTTTGATGTTTAAAAGTAAAATTTTTTTAATGTTTAGGCACAGAAATTTAGAATGATCTAATTTTCATACATGAAAATTTTGGTCTAAAAGGTAAAATTTTCCACATTTTGGACATGTCTCCCTGACAAAGACTGAATATTAATGAAGATAAGGATCTGACTGTTAACAATAAAATCTATTAATAGCATATTAAAAAGTTCACCATATTATTTTGTGTGTGTATATATGGGCAGCTCATGTTTTTTCGGCACCTTATCAGCCAAAAACCTTAAATTCTAGCCAAATCTACTTTCTTTCACTGTTTGCCTTATCGCCCTTTTATTTTAAAGCTCTCTCTCTTGCCGGTTTATATGAGAAGCAAGCCATCGAGTATTACAGTTTGAAGCCTCTCTTTTATGTAAATACACTCTCTCTAGAATACATAATTTCTATTTTCTAATTAATTGGACTTTATAATTAATGACTTCAATGGTTAGTTGTTTAATTATTCATGTCAATGAACCACCAATTATTTTATGGATTGTTTGACCCTTATCTTACTTGCAGGTATATGTTTTTCTTGGTCTTTCTCGTCTTTTAAGGCCTAAAAGAAAGTAACATCTTTATATCGACACACCTGATTTTGATCAAAATGTTCAACTAGCCGATGTTTTGTATGTGTGTGTTTTCACGATCTTAAGGAGATTGTCGTTGTAATTAATAAATTTTAGTAATTAGTTTCACTGAGTGTGTATTTCTGACAAGGTCTTACAGTCATTTCTTCATTTGTTTTCTTTCAGAACCTGGTGGTAATTAGGTTCTTCGGTGTCGTCCTAATTGTCAGGAGAACACAATACCGGTAGCAAAGCTTAAACCATGGCCTGTGTCCCTAAACCTAAGGCTAATACTGTGAGGTTAGTTTCTTTATCCAATTCAATAAAATTTTCTCTCATCATATCTGATTCACTGTGTATGGTCAAAAAATTAATTAAAAAAAAAAAGGGGTTCCAAAGGAGGCTTCTTTTCACGTGTTTTTGTTGCGTAGAAACGTACCATTCCCTTAACAAACTTATTAAATCGCCTCCCTTTGGGCTAACTTAGGGGAGAGGGGTTTAATAAATAAGTGCTTGTAGCTCAATGGCAATCTAAAAACAAAATTAAAAAAATTTATTAAACCACCTACTCCAAACTGATTAAAAATAGAAAGTAAAAAATAAATAAATAATATATATGTATCATGAACAATCCTTTTTTGCTCACGACGTGCATACATCTCTTATATTATAAGCCGATTCATTGGCACTAAATCCTACTTAATTTTTGTCCCTTGGAGTGTTCGACAATTACCTATATTTATTCAACTTGTACTAATTTATGCTTAGTCACAATACTGTGCCATTCTATCCTCCAAACAATTCTGTGTTTAGTTTTATTAAATTTCCAAGAAACACTCCAATTAATGGCCTGATTGGTTGTGAGATGCAATTCATTCAAAAACTAAGGGTTCGTTTGGTGAACGCATTGTATTTGTATTACGTTTGAATGTAATGCATTGAATGCAATTTGTATTTGGAGAAAAAGCATTAACATTGCATTTGAATGCAATGTGTGTTTGGGGGAAAAGTATTTGAATTGTATTTTAATAATAAATATGTGATGTGATAGGTAAAAGTAGAGAGAAAAAAAAGAGGAAGAGAGAATATATGATGTAATTAATAAAAGTAATAGAAAAAGTGAAATAATAAATAGTGATTGTGATTGTGTTAGATTTAAAATGTGATGTGATTGGTATTTGAATGAAATGTTTTTGTGTTTGGGGGAAAATTGTATTGCATTTAAATGCAATGCCAAAAAAATGCTTGTCCCAAATACTGGCTAAGATAAGTACTTCATTGATGTTAGATTGTAAATTTATCTCATATTATTAAGTTATTAAATTATAAAGTGATATATATTTATAAATTGAGCTCTCTCTTTTCTTGAGTTAACTTTTGATAATAAATTCTATATAAACTCGTTTAATATAATATCAGAATTAGATTTTGTATGGAGTTTGAACTTCTTTAAGATGGATTTAATTTTTTTTGCTCTGTTGTTTTCTTCAGTGGAGGGGATGAAACTAAAAATTCAGCTCTGATCACAAAAATCAAGGAATCTTTTGACCAGTTGGAGTCGCATCGGTCAACATGGAATGTGATATTCCTTATATCTTATGTGATAGCTATAGCTGGAGACCCTTTTTTCTTCTACATTCCCGTTATAGATGAGGATAGAAAGTGCCTTGTAATGGACCACAAGTTAAAAATTAGCGCTCTTATTCTGCGGTCTATCACGGATATATTTTGCCTGTTGCACATTATTTTTCAGGTACGGGATATATCTAGAGAGGAAGAAAAGTCGTCCACATTAACCAGCAGCCGGAAATCTATCACATGTTTTATTGATAGATGGAAATATATCATAATTGGTATTTGGATTCTCCTTCCCCTTCCACAGGTAAAAGAAACCTTAATGGTATTAGTCCTTTTTTTGTTTAATTCCTTTCAAGTATAAATGAAGATTTTATTATTATTATTATTATTATTTGCAGCTTATTCAAACACTTGCATTCCCACCCTCTCCCGCGTGACACATTTCTTTATTTTTTGCTTCTTGAAAAAAGTAAATTCTTGAGATTAAGATGGGTCATTGAATTTCTGTTGGAATTACGCAATGGCATTTTAGGACATCACTCTTCGCGATTGCATCTTCAGGATCTAATAAAAACATCACTTGTTCTTTTTAATGTCAAATGTGAAGGAATTTTACATAAGGTTATATTTTTTAAATAATATATAATTAGTTTATTTCTATGATAATAAAAAAATAATCCAGTTAAAAAAATCTTGATATATAATTATTTAAAATAAACCTATTTATTAATTGTTTTATGAGGGAAAAAAAGTAAACTATGTAGTTGTATACATAATTTAACGATAATATCACACTCAAATCCACCTAAACATGTAAAGTGTGAACATCATTATATTTAAGTTTGAAAAATAAATAAATAAAGATTTTATAATAAATAGTAGGTTTTAAAAATATTAATAAAAATAATTAATTAGTTACGGTAAATATGTTATTTAATTCAAATATTTTAAACACTTATTATTCTTTTTTTTTTGTAGCTACGTACAAATATCATTTACTATTATTTCAACAATAAATTTTAGTTTACTATAATTTTCGTTGTTTTTTTCCCTGGTGCATTCTATAATTTTCGTTGTTGTATTTGCTGACTGTAATCATAACAGTTGTCAACCACTTTTTCTTTTTTATTTTAAGGAGAAATACGGAATTAATAGCAGAAATTTTTATTAGTGTTGGCAAATAGCATATCCATGGGTATATGTATATATTGTATATGTTTATATAAAGCACGAATAGGTTATGAATAGTATTTTTTGGTCATTATGTGATAATCCTGTCATCACCATATACATATATATTTGTTTTGTTTTATTTTGCTTGTCTATTCAAACTACACAACTAGTCTAAGAAATGTCCATTTTCGTCTATGCCTCCCTTGTTATTGTATAGTAGTCATGTCATCATCATATGATTATTTACGTGATTGTCCAGTTATTGTTACATTGATTTTTTTTTTTTGTCTATTCTGCACATAAAAAACATGTACTACACAATTAGTTTAATTTACATTATACAAAATACCAAAACTGCCCCTCTATATTTTTTTTTTCAAGAACTTGGAAAAAGATTTTAACTTTTATATTTAATGTGTGTTTGGACCACTATTTTGAATCCCAAAATTTTAATTTAGCCTAAATCATAATATAAAATTTCACTTTTTATAAATTCGTACAATACACACATTTAGATTCACAATTTGAATGCAAAAACTCAAATTCAACCAATGATCCAAATGAACACTTAGAGTGAATTTTCAATAATAATAATCTCGTATTAACATTAAAATTAACTTGACATTGTCTTAAAGATTAGTTTCATTCAAGAAGTAAAAAGTGAGAATAGTTTGCCCCAAAAAAAAAGTGAGAATACTTGTTAGACGCTAGGCAAGAAAGTGAGCTCGCATTGCTCATAAATGAAGTAGAAAGATTCAATGATATGGCATTAAAAAAATAACAACTAAATCATATCAGAAATGGGAAAAATATATATTTAAATTTAACAAAACTTGATGAAAATTATAGCGTAAAATTGAGCAGTATTTGTAGGTTTTTCCATACATTACTAAACAATTCTCCAAACGTTGGTATACCATATTCAAGAATAGTACTAGCAGGTATTTTCTCTAACTGATAGAAAGGGAAAAAAAAAAAAAAAAAAAGAGTAAGTAAACGAAGGATTGACTCCCATTTCTTACTCTTAATGTAGACTCGAATCATCTTTGAACAAAACCGTTTAAAATAATTTTTGAAAATAAAAACCATAAAATAATGACTTTTTTTAGTAAAAAAAAATTTTTAACTAATTAATGACTGTTTGAAATTAACATCATTGTACGTAATCTATCCAGGTGCTGATTCTATTTCTCTATTCCAACATGTGGTGCTCGAGTAATTGGACTGCGATGACATTTGTGAACGTCATCGTTCTCTTACAATATGTGCCAAGAATTCTCTGAATCTACCATTCGGCCATGGAACTTAAGAGGAGTTATGACTCTCTTTTAGGGCTTGTATGGGTTAAAGGTGCCTTAAATTTGGCTCTCTACATCAATGCTAGTCATGTAAGTTTCCTTAATACTAGTCCATTATTAATCTGGTAATATAATAACTAAACATTGCATTGCGTATTCAATTTTCAATATAGCAGAGATATGCAAACGTTATTTTGTCCCTTTTAGTGCATAATTTGAATTTATTTTCGTTTCTTTATATATATATATAGGTATTAGGAGCCTTTTGGTACTATTTTGCTATTCAACGAGAGACAACATGCTGGCAGAATGCCTGTAGAAATCACAAAGGATGTGATCCTAGTGCTTTTAGTTGCCATGTCAATGATACTTCGAGGGACGCGAAATTTCTGAAGGATTTTTGTCCTGTAAATCCACCAAATGCAGCCAAATTCGATTTTGGAATATTTGCCGATGCCCCGGAGTCTGGTATGGTTGGAACTTTAGATTTTCCCAAAAAGTGCCTTCAATGTTTCTGGTGGGGCCTACAAAATTTAAGGTTCGGGTTTACGTGAACATAACCTCTTCTTTTTTTGATAAGTAACAAAGCCTCTTCCTACCCCATAGCTGTTATATATATGTGCAATAATAAGATAATCCTATTATTTGACATAAATTAAGACCAATTTACAAATTGACAAAATATCAATGAAGATCAAGGCTCAAATTTGAGACTCATGAGAAGCGTTTTAGAATATCTCTAATTCTATGTCCGTAAGAGAGATAGAAAATAAATAGCTCGGAAGAGTAAAATACCTAAATGAGTTGGTGGGAGAAATAAAAAAACAAGAATTAAGGTTTTTCTTTGCATCATTAATTCATATTATTTGGGAGAAGAGATAGAAAAAAAGTCTAACTGATATTTTTACCCTTATATAAAGTAGAAGATAATGAGTAATTAAGGTCAAAATAGTTATTTTACATGTAACATTTTTCTTTTTTGTCAAACTTTTCCCTCCTCTTCTTTGTCTAAAGTTGAAAGGATTAATATATGGTGAGTTTCATAAATATACAACTTCCTTACTTATCATTTTTCATTCTTTCCAACAATCTACTATTCCATTTTCCTCTCAAAATCCCTCCTTCAATTTCCTTCATCTCTCTTGTCCACTAAACAAAACATAGGCTAAATCATTGGTTTGATTTTTATTAGCCCTTAATAGGATTGAAATGACATATTTATCTCCTGACACAAGTTTCTATGAATTACTAGTATATTATAGTTTATTCTTTTTTAATGGATTGCTGTTATTAGATAAAACAATTGCTTAAATGTGATGTATATGGTCTCTTCCCTTTATTTATTTATTTATTTTTTGGCTGGTAAGATGGTCTCTTTCTTTTGCTAATTAGCTTATCAATGATGCTTGTACTGACGAAAGTGTATTTCATGTCCTTCTGGGGATTGCAGTTCTTTTGGTCAAAACCTTGAAACAAGTGGCAATGTTTGGGAGATATGCTTTGCAGTTTTTATTACTCTCTCGGGGTTGCTTCTATTTTTATACCTTATTGGAAATCTGCGGTAATCGTACGAAGTGAGCATTTCTTTCAAGCTTCACAGCTTCTATTTACTGCCATCACAAAAAAAAAAATGATCAAGTTTTTTACGTGAAAACTTAAGAAAAAGGATACTAAAGAAAATTCCAATTAGTATCTAATGGTCTAAAACGTTAGATATTCCTGAAATTCTGTTAATTTTTCACACGTTTTTTTTTTTTCACTAACACCTCTATGTGATTTAAAGTTAAAAACAAAAACAAAAAACAAAACCAAAATATATATATATATATATATATAACACTACCAGTAGATTGGTATGAAATCATATTGTATCATAAAATTCTCCTTTTCTTGCTTTCACAAAAAATTTTAAGCCACATAATACGTTCACTCTTTTTTTAATGCTCATAAAACTCCATCCAGAACAATTTTTAAGGCCATTGATAACTATTACATACATGGTTAATGATCGTCATTGGTTTATGTTATCAGGTAGAGATGGAGGATAAAGTTGATGTTAATTTTTAGGATTATTTACAAGATTATAATTTAAAAAATGTTCATTCTTCCTTTTGTTGACATGAATATCTAAGTGTGATACTTACAAAAACCACATTACCCTTTTATAAAGAGTGGAATAGGAGTAAATAAAAAACCTGATCACCCAACAAACCTACCCAATTTACTCAATCCGATCTTAATTAGTTGGATTTATTTGCTATATTTAGTTAATTGGGTGGGTTGAAAAAATTTCAAAAACCCACCCAATCCACCCAATATTCACTCACTTACTATCTTTTCTTTTTTACTAAATGTTGTTCACCCCTAAGTGTTGTTTAGATTATTTAAATATATAAAATGCATTACTTGATATTCAATATGGATGTAATTTTTGGTAATTTTGTAAAAAATACCGCTAATTACATTAGTATTCCTGTATTTTTTAGTGATTCTTATAATTTATATTTATTTTACATTTGATTATTAATGAGATTATATTAGAAATTTTTTTATTTGTGCAAAATCTATGATAGAATTTATTTTAAAAACTATATCATTAGTTTAATTTCTTTTTTTCCTATTAAATTTTTCATTTGTTGTTAGATGTTTAGTATCATCTATTATTTTTATTAATAAAATACATAATTCACCTAACCCAACCTGATATTAATTGGGTGGGTTGATTTTTTACATTGAGTTAATTGGGTAGATAAAAAATTTTGTCAATCCACTCAATATTCATTAGGTGAGTTGAAAATTCATAAAAACCCACTCAACCCATTCGATGTTCACTCTTAAAGTGAAAAATAAACTAATAAAGAATTGATAACAAGGAAAGAAAAAAATCTCTAAAAAAAGAGATCGAACTTAACAAATCTCTTATGAAATGAAAAAAATAAAAATAAAAATAGAAACCTAAGTTAACAATTGCTTACCATTATATGGTAAGCAAAAAAAAAATCATTATAATAATGTCAAAAAAGAAGCGATTAAAAAAAAAAAAAACTCATGAACGCCGTAATTAACCAAGTGAACAATATAAATGTCGACTCTCCGCTCTCTTGGATGCAGACGTATATGCAACTGGCAACCACGAGATCGCACGAGAATAGACGGAAGATTAAAATTAAAGAGGCAGATATAAATTTGTGGATGAAAAGCATCCGAAAAGAAAGACCTAACGTCCCAGAGGAAAATACTATGAGGACTGTGATACTGGATCAACTAGTACGTTCACTTGAAAAGGAAGAAGACCTTGATCTGGAATTTCTCCTCCTCCTCCTTGAGGAAGGTATAAAGGAAGAGAAAAAGAAAATAGAGGAGGCTGAACTCCGTAAAGTGAGCTCTTTACCCTTATATTTCCATTCATTAAATCATGATCGAGTTATACATACCTGTAAAGTTTGTTAAAATTAACGATAAATTACAAGCTGCGTATGTAAACTTGACTTGTAGTCTTCCTCCCTCAAGGATACGCATACAATGCATACATATACACGTATCGATATTTGAGTGTGGGAACTTAGACTGCGATTTGCACTAGTCCTGTAGGTGGAGAGAGGCATGCTATATTGTTTAAAATTTTTAGGCATTGAACTATTTATGTGAAGGAATCTAAGCTTCATTTGTTGTGGAACAGATGTGCATGGATATCGCAAATTACTTCTCGGAGCATAAGACCAAGAAGGTTGAGATGAAAATTTTGAGTGCAAAATCATGGATGTCAGCAAATGGATTCGATAAGAAGACAAAGAAGGAACTTAAACAACACCTGTTACGCAGATTAGAAGACGTCCAAGACGTTAATCTCGTGGATATTTTCTCTGTTCTTCCCGACAAACAGAGAACCATTATAAAAGAACACCTCTGCGGGACTATGGTAGACGAACTACTAATGCCTAAAATGTGTCAAATAATGGATGTGAGTCCTTGGTCATCTTTACTCTTATCTTTCTGTGTGTGTTTTTTTTTTTTTTTTCTATCCAGTAGTCAAAATTCATGGTTTAGAATTGGTAGAAATAGGCCATAGCGTTATGTTTTATTTACAGATCCTCACCGCTAAATAGAAATCAATAATAATGATCGACATTTTAAGAACATGGTTTCTTTGATAGTAAAGGAATGGGGGAAGATTTTTCCGTTTAGCTGGTAAAAAGAATTACACAACTAGATCATAGATCATACAACACCGACTAAAGGTCTTAAAACTTGTTATTGCCTCTTTAACAATATCAAAGTAAAGTGTTTTGGAACCGGTTCACATATCAGGGTGAACCGATATTTTTATTGTTTGTGGCTTTCGTCCTTATGTATCAACGTTTCTTGAATGTATCTTAGCTAGCTGCGAATACATGCAATGCTAATACATGCTAAGGATGGCAACAAGGATGTAAAAGAAAATATCTTGGACCACCTCAAGCCAGTGACCTACAAAGAGAACAGTTGCATAATCAAAGAGAAAGAACCACTTGATTTTATCCTTTTCATCACGAATGGTGTTGCGTGGAGGTTCGGAGGTAACAATGCAAAGGTTGATCACCTCGAGAAGGGTAAGCAGCATGGGGGAGCTGAACTTCTAGACTGGCAATTGAGCACAAAAGAGTCGCCCATCCCCATAGCAGAGAAACAAGTCAAATCTCACACACGCATTGAAGGCTTTGTTCTCAAGGCTGTTCACTTACAGAAGATAATCCCCAATAATGAACAGATCTCCTTGCAGAAGATACCAGATGATGCCAAAGAATACAAGTCCTTTGAGTACTTGGAGTCTGGATTGAAGCAGGTAGAGTTTTATGTCGCCAAAAGGGCCTGGAAACATATAAACAAAATGAATGAAAGGGACACTCAGAAGAGTAGCGAGAGTGGCCGCTCGACTAACAGAGATTTCAATGAGGATAAATGTGATAGCAGCAGCTCGACTAAGGAGAAGGGTGCTGGCAGCAGCTCAACTGAGATAAAGTATGACAGTGGCTTCAAAATGGTTTAGTATTTCGTCTTTCTTTCACTTTTTTTTTCCCCCTTCAAAATTTTAGTTGGTGTCTTTGCATCCAAGGTTGTTGGTCCTGTTTAATTGTGTGTGGCTGTTCTCTGAAAGCAGCAGTTACATTGCAAAACCTCAATGAATGTGTGCTTCGCCTTTTTCTTGTAGATATATAAATTATGTGCAAAGCTTTTAAACACCATAGACTATGGAAATATGTAGGACTTCAGATGATGATTCCGTCAAGCAAAGCATATATGTACGGAGCATTATTTATTAAAAACCTCTACACAGATTATGGATATTTCCTACCACAAGCAAAAGGGCTTACACAAAAATAGTTGCCCCACCCAGACAATGTAAGATGCTTCACCTGTCCTTTCATCTTCGTGGAGTTATATCGCAGGATGGTATCTAGAAAAGAAACAGCTTCGACGAGATGTCTCCGTTTGTCCAACATAATGCAACATGACCTGAACAAACAGATCAACAAATTGATGGTCATCCTTAGTGCGTAGCTTTGCCTGTGACAGTAAAACCATTTTTTTCCATGAGAGAATACTTGAATACCAAGTAAAGTAAGTAATGGAAATAGAAGATATCAAAATTGGTCATTTCTGTTGTTGACAGTATTGACATGATTATATAGTATTGGTAACTTCCTTAGAACTTCATGAACAATGGAATTGATGGCAAAGATTGACCACCTATCTCTTCCATATGCCACATCAGAATCTCAGCTCTGCTAGGCATACCAAACTTTATAAATGACTCCAGAACTTGAGTAGCACAAATGACAGGTACACGGGAACAAACAGACAAAATTTCCTCCTATATATCCGCAAGCCTTTCCAACCACAGTCCATGGTGAATCATACTTGTCACAAGCAAAGATCTATTACATATACAAAATAGATAGATGAAGTGCTTGCTTGTTATGTGTGGCTCTTAATATTTTTATGCTTCACATTCTATATTAAAAAATCTATTAAAATAATTAAACTGACATATGTTTAACAATCATTGGATGGTGTGATTGAGCTTGGATGGATAGAATTACTTAGGAAGACTCATTGGAATGCAATGCATGATTGGATCAATGAAGAAACAAAAAGACAATACTATGTTTTACTTGTTTGATTTTTTTTTTATCATTTACCTTATTTGTGTTTGGATTACTAATCTGTTTATTAAAATTATAGAACCTTATGATTAAACTAAGACAACAAAGAGAAGAAAAAATGAGGTTGTAGATGAGGCTACAATATGTGCTCAAGTTCTTGGACCCATCCCTTGTAAAGGATACTCCCAATCTTCATCTCAAGTTGAGGCATAAATTCAATAACATGTTAGTGACATGGCTAATCAAATGCGAATGAATTTATAGACAGAAGAAAACAAGATGGTTATAACTTTGCGAAGATAACTACGAAATAAGCTTCTTGAGAAGGTGTGAAGGGAAATGATAGCTTTCATGAATGAACCGAATGAGCATCCTTCAACACTATATCAATAGCAGCTGTCACCACTGCCCCCACCACCACCACCAACTGTTTGATATTTACTTATAGTGTTTTTTTTTTTTTTAATCATTTGGAGATATATTCATCTATTTGGTTTGATCTCTTTATATATTGAGGTATACTCATTTATTTGGTTGACGCTTACTTTTAAATCTTGATTAGATCTTTTTTTTTCTATGTGATAATTAATACTACTTAAGTATATTCAACATTAATTGTTTGTTATTTTTGTATATTTAATTTTTGGATGTTGATTCTAAATTCTTTTAAATGAGAATGAAAAAAAAAAACATTATAAGTAAATATTAAACGGCTGCTGGTGGTGGTGATGGTGGCAGTGGTGAAACTCACTTGATTTTACCAACCATATTTTAGTCATTGAAGGCAAAAGAAAAAAAAAAAAAACCTTCATTAATGTGAAATAGAACCTAAAAGTTAGTCACTTAAAGTTTACAACAAAATTGTTTTGTGACTGACTAGTAGTTGTTATAAATATTAAAAGTAAAAACTTTGACAACTAACTATTAGTCTCAAACCCTGTTCTTTTAGCAATTAAAAAGCTAGTTATTATATGTCTAACAACTGATTTAACAATGTTTAATGGTTAGTCACCAATTAACTTTCGCATAATTAGTGTAAATTATTTAACCTCCTGACAACACAAACTTTTGGTATCTTTTAAGTTGTTTTGTGATTGATCAAAAATTAATTTACAACTATAATGTTGATCACAAAAATCAAGTATATTCAACGACTAAAACTTTTTAGTCGCAAATGCTATTCTGCGATCACTTTTCAGCTATCATATGGAGCGACTAAATTTTTTTAGTCACATACAGTTTTTCATGACTAATTTCATGCCTTTTGTGATCAAATCGTTAGTTGTTAAAGGTCAAATTTTTGGTACATATTTGTATCTCTTATCAATAGAATTCAAAGCATCCAATTACAACCAAACAAACGTAAATTTATACCCTTTCAAACAGGAAATTTGGTTTTGGATCATTTGAAAATCTTAGGTCAGCAGGAATAATACTTTTTTTTTTTTTTGGTTAAAGCAGTAGGAATAATACTTGTCGCTAGCAGGAACACTAACATGAATTAGGACGAATAACCTTTAACGCTCTAAACTTCAATATATAATTAATATAATCTAATATAAATCCGATAGTTATGTGTGGATATGAATGAATTCTCTATTTATATATATATATAGGAACTAGTCGCTCATGTTTCTTCAACATATGCCTACTACTCCATATCAGCCAACGGCCCTAAATTCTAGCCAAATTCACTTTGAAAATCTAAGTAAAATAAAAGGGTTAAAATTACAAATTCAAAAAATTGAGTGTCCTTGTATGTGATAGTCATCAATCCCTATTAAAAAAAAAAAGAATAAGTTGCACAGTCTCACATTATTTGAGAAAAGATATAGTTTTTTTGGAATACAAAAAAGATCACATCTCTAAATATTGCTCAATCTATAATGATTACAGGATTTTTATCTTTTTATAATATCAAATAAAAAGTAATTTCAAGGAAAAAATCTAAACTATGTAGCAAAAATCCTTAACATGTGCACTTCTTCAATTTCCTCATGCAGTATATGTGATGCTTTATAAGTAAAGAAACCATCTCAAAATGGTATGAGATCCTATAGGTTAAAAGTTAAGAGCAAAATTGTGCAATTCAAGACACAAAGCAAACAATATTATACCAAAAGGAGGTATGAGTCATTACATTATATCCATCCACAGCAAGATGGTAATTCCACTCATCGCTAATGCCAAAATTCATACCAAGTTGGGACAGTTGTGGGTCGGGTTATATATAAGCAATACAATTTGAAGGCAATCCACCACCCATTAAGGTTATTTCATATTTGAGTTATCCTTTTTAGAAAAGGGCGAATTACGCATTTAGTCTTAACTACAAATTTTCGATTTGGTTGCAGGCTTTTTTTTTTTTGTTGCTACAAGGCCCTTAGACTCTTTAAAAATATGTAATTTGGTCCTTTTTACTAATAAAAGTTAAAATATGAATGAAATAGATCACATGTATAATACATGAAAGTTGAATTATATAATATTTTTCTTAATTATTCTTAAATAGTAATTCATGTGTGATTCACCTGACATTTTCATTAAAATCTATAATGCCTCTCCTTGGGCCAGCGCTCAAAAAGGAACGTTAGACTGATATATCAAACTTCAAACTTAACGATAAATAATACCATTAATGCAACAGAAAAATAAAAACTATATCAAAATTAATTCCTTAAATTACAAAACAAAAATCCCAAATTATAAAAAATAAAAATTCCTAAACTTGCTGTCACGGGACTCTTTAAGCCACTTGCTCAGTTAACCTCCATATCATATAAATCCTGCAAATTGCACACTACACCACGAGAATTATATGAGTATAAAACTCAACAAGTATACCTTATACATTTTCTACAGTAAAAATACATCTCATCAAATATTTCTTTTAGGTCTCTCTAGTAACGTTGTTAGTCTCTTATTATCAAAACCATTTATTATACTTCACATTTGGCCTCTTTCTTTGAAAACTTTGTTTCTCAAACATTGGACCCTTTAAACTATAACTGATTTGGTTGTAATAATTATGAGACTGTCACAACATATAAAATAATTTCATTTACCATCATCAAACATAATAATAATAATACGTGAAATAAAATATGCTACAAAACATAATATTGTTCAAGTGATACAGCAAAAGGTATACTTATAATATTTAACTAGCCGCTAAACTATAGAAACAATTCTCTCTATTTCCTTCTACTTTCTTTCCTCTGTCGACCCCACTTCCCCAATTCTCTCGACATTTATTTTTTTCCTATGTTTTCCTCTTTTCTTTCCTTCTCTTACGTCTCTCTCTGTCTCTCTATCTTTTTCTCTTCTTTTCTTTTCTTTTCTTTTCTTTTATTGGGGTCTCTGGGGATGAGAAACAGAGCGAGGGAGGGAGAGGGAGACAAAGCTAGAGACAGAGAGAGGGAGAGTGAACAATTGTGAGGAGGTGTAGGAGTTAATATATTAAAAAAAATTAGGATGTTCGCTTTTAGGAATTTTTTATTTTTAAATTAAAATATTCATTAAAAAAGTATTAAAAATTTTTTATTTTTAAATATTAAAAAAAACTTCACTCTTTAAAAATAATTTTTTTATCTATTTAAATAATTTTTAACTTGAGATAAAAAATTTTTTCCATTACAAAAATAATATTCTCTCTAAATAAAGGTATAATTTTTTTTTCTTAAGGACCGAACCAAAATCAATATTTCTTTAAATTTGAATATATTATAATATTTAAACATAAATATATAAAAATAAATTTTTTTTCTAATCATTACGTTCAGGTATAATGATTACCTTTTTGTTAACGATGGAACGTCTTTTTTTTTTTCTTTTGTATTTCTTCGATCTTTCTTTTTCCCTCTTTCTCTATATTTTATATATTATAATATATATAATTATATACTAAAGGTTGAACCCCTAATTTTAAATTTTATTATGATTTTTTTAATTTAATATTAATTATTCATCTAATTTTATAAAAATAATCATTATGTTTTTAATCATTAAGTCTATACTAATTTATTTGTTTGATATATTTATTTTTTAAAAATATAAAAATTTTCATTTTTTATAAATAAGCATTTCTAAATTTTCAAACTTGGATATAAAAATTTTTCATTTTTAAAAAATAAAAAAGAAATACTCTCTAAAAAATGAAAATTTAATATCCATCTAAATAGTTTTTTACTTTAAAAAAAAATCTAAACACCTTTTTATTTTTTTAAAAATAAAAATTTTTTATTTTTTATTTTTTAAAAGTAGATATTCTATCGAAGCGGAAATTTAACATAATCATTATTGTTTTTTTTTATTATTATTTTTCTTTTTGATTTGGAGTCTAAGAGTAATCGGGAGAGAAGGAGGGTGATTTATGCAGGAGTCATTTTGTAATTATTCGAAAATTTGAGGGCTAAAACATAATTTCACAAAAATAAAGGGTAAAACTATAAAATATCAGAGATAGAGGGGGGAGGTTGGGATTGTTGAGGATAGGAGACAGCGAGAGAGGGGAAGAGAGAGAAAGGTGTTTTTTTTTTATTTTAATTTTTTAATGGTTAATCAGTGCCTTATCAATAATTAATCATTGATTTAATGGAAAATTGATGATTTTATTTATGATCAATCATTGTTTGATTAAAAATTAATGATATATTATAATCAATCAATGAGGGACTGTGGATTAATCAGTGATTTACTAAATTAACTATACTATATGATCAATTATATGATCAATTAGTAATTGATCATTTATAAAATTAATTAACCATTTTAAGGGAAAAAAAAGGGGGCCTTTTAACTAAATTTTAAAAATCTTGGGCCATTGTTAAAAAAATTTTTAGAAAATGTTTTTTTAACTATAAATCCCAATTAGCTTTTAATCAATTTAGATTCGGTTATTTTACGTTAGTTTAGAGTACTGACATCCAAAAAATTTTATAAGCAACAACTCTAAAGAAATAAACAAGACGTCATATAAGAATAGGAATCAAAATCTCAAATCCAATATCGATATAATCCGGCACATTGAAATGAATGTAAACTTTAGTTAGTAGAAATATGAATTTATGTATAAAGACCATTTGATGTTCAATGGCGATCAAGCCACGTGTTTAATACAACAAACGAGCGAAGTTTGACCCCAATATCAGTAAGTATTACGTGTATTTTTTCATAAAAAAAATTCAACTAAGAGGAATTCACAAACTTTTGAAAATTTAAAAGGAAATAATGTTATAAATTGAAGTTTAGGATAAATGTGAAATTTACCCGAAATGGTATTTGTCAAAACGGGCAAGTATGGTACACGTGTTCGTCCACATAGAGCTTAATGAACCTTGTAGCAAGATTTACGGGGCCGAGGAAGAATCTAGAAAGAAGTTGACATGGCATAGAGAGAGAAGTGCATAATCTTTACTTTGGTCTTTGGAATGTGTAAATATAAGCTGTGCTTTCCTTTTCAGTGGTTGGATATATATCGTGGCTCCAAACAAATTTGAACCACGTTAATTCTTTATAATTATCCATTGAATTGTGACTAAAAAGACAAATACTTTCAAAGGGAGGAAAAATCCATACCAAACACTTCATCTAAATAGACTTTTCAATAGTGGAAATCTAGAAAGCAAAAGTTGCAACAAGAGTTTTTTGCTATCGGGTTTGAGACCATTGTAAGACAGGAATCCATAAATGTATAGTTAAAAATTTTGGTGTGTTTCTCTTATAAATTAAAACTTTTAAAAAGATTGATTACATCACTCTTAGTTCAAAATCTAATATTATTGAAAAAAACCGAAAAATAAATGAAAGATAAAAATAAGAAAAATCGAATACTAAAAAATTTACGTGATTCGGTAAAAAAAAAACGACTTACATCCATGAACAGAAAGAGAGTTTTTATTATCTGTGAAAAACAACTTGTACCGAGAGAAAACATCACGAAACCCTAGATTACATATTTATAATCTCAAATCGGTTCGAGTCGAAACTAAGTCAAATCCATACTGTACTTCCCGCAAGGTCAGTCGTGCCTTTTTATTTATGCTCTCAATCAAGTCACGATCTAAATAGGTTCAATAAATAATTCAAACCAGTAAACAAACATCATTTGCTATCTGGTGCTTTCATAATAAATTGATATGCATGCGAGTGAATTTGTGAATTGCGGTCGAATTTTAATGCAATACAAAAATTTTGATATGCACGTGTTACACAAGATTGGATCATTGTAAAATTATCTCCGCAATAATTGTTCTGTTCAATTGTTGACTTTTTTATTTTATCCCTTTAATGCTACACTTTTGTCAGACTAGAGATAGAGACATAGAAAAAGATTAATTTTGTAAAAATTATTTTTGTAATATTTGGAGATATAACTTACAACAAACACACCTTGTGAGCAAAGCAACTTTTTAATTTTATCCTAAAAATCGCCTAAATTGCATCATGTATATCATGCAGTACTGTGACATGGTTTTTGTTGCTCCGTGTCTTATTTTGGGATGTAACGATTACTTAATTCATCACACAGTGTGGTTTGGTTTGTGGTGTGAATTTTGAATTTTTTAAATTGCAATCAACCAAACTGCATCACATTTTTTTATTATTGAGATTTTTGAAGTATTTCTTTCATAATCTTAAAATTGTTAAGGAGAGCAGTAAATTTCTTTTATGCTTCTGTGTTAGTTATAGTAATATATGATGATTACTTTTTATAAATGTATATATTTGAACAATAAATTACTTATATAAAGCTAATTATTTGTCTATTTATGATCAAGACTCAAGTCCTGAACCCGCACAATCCCCACTGTATATTAGTTGTTGAGGTTTGGTTTCGTTATGCTTACGCTTTTTTTTTTTTTATTTTTTTACTGCGCATGTGCATGTGCATGATTCAAAAATTTTCTTTAACTATATATATTTATATAGTTTGATGAAAATCTTTAGAGGATAACTGCGTAAACCGTACTGCACTCACTCCTAATACGTTGTAGGGTAGAACGAGAAGACATAATTTATACTCCGAAGAATTCTGGTTTTTAATTTGTGGACCTTAAATGATGTGTACGGGTGTGTGGGAGAGGCTTCGTAAGGCCATTGGAGAGTTGATCAAATGATGAAACATGAGAAACACAGGGCTCTTCATCCTAGACACAGTGACCAACAAAGTGAAAATCGATGGCGACAAATTCATTCAAGAGTAAAACACTGGAATAACACCCCTCTGATCTGTAAAAGAACTTTATTGATTTTTGTTCTTGAAAATTTTCAAATTTTCTAATTGATTAATCTTAGAAATAATATTTATTCCCAAAATTGACCAACCAAGAGAGTTTTTTTATATTTTTCAAAAGATAAGAAATGATTTTTTTTATCAACAAATTTTTATATGGGATAATTTTACATTTGTATTATCAAAGAAAAAAATTTGATGTTTCAAAAGAACACACAAAATTTTTGGAGCATATTTTTCTTATATGATATTATCTTAGATACTCACCTAACTTCTTTGCACATATAATTTGTATCATTTTATTAATGGAATTTGAATAATCCAATTACAACCAAACACACGTCAGATTATAACTCGTGTGGCCTTGGATCATTTGAAAATATCTAGGACAGCAGGGTAAGACTTGTCGTTTGCATCAGAACACCGATTTTGAAAAAACCAATTACAACCAAACACACATTAGATTATAACAGGGTAGGACTTGTCGTTTGCGTTAGAACACCGAATATTAAAGAAGATAAGGATCTGACTATTCAAAATAAAATATATCAATAGCGTATTAAAAAATTCTCCATATAATTTTGTGTATATATATGGGTAGCTCATGTTTATCCAGCACCATCTACTGTATCAGCCCAAAACCTTGAATTCTAGCCAAATCCATTTTCATTCACTTTTTGCTTTATCCCCCTTTTATTTTAAAGCTCTCTCTCTCTCGCCGCTTTATATGTGAAGCTAGTACTACAGTTTAAAGCTTCTGTTTTATTTAAGTAAGTACACTCTCTCTAGTATACATAATCCCTATTTTCTAATTAATTGGACTTTATAATTAATGACTTCAATGGTTAGTTGTTTAATTATCCATATGAATGAACTACTAATTATTATATGGATTTAGTTTGACCCTTATATTATTTACAGGTATATGTTTTTCTTGTTATTTTTAGTCTTTGCATCATCTTTTAAGGCCTAAACGAAAGTGACATCTTTATATGGACACGCCTGATTTTAATCAAAATGTTCTACTAGCTGATCTTTTATATAATTGTAAATATAAATTTTAATTACTAAAAATATGAATTTATATAAAATAAAATATAAATACGAAGATATTAAAAAACATTCTACTATTGAAATCCTTATTTTTACATTTTTTTTATACACAAGTTTACATTTCTACTAATTAAAGTTTACATTCATATTAGTGTATCAAAATTACATTTGGTATCAGATTTGAGACTTTATGTATACGTGTATGTATATGTATTCACCTATTAAGGAATTTGTCGTTAAAACTAATAAATTTAATTATTCATTTCAATGAGTGTGTATATCTGACAAGTTTTTACTGTCATTTCTTCGTTTACTTCCTTTCAGAACCTGGTGATGCTTAGGTCTTTCGGTCTCGTACTAACTATCAAGAGAACACAATATCGTAACCAAGCTTAGGCTATGGATGTCCCTAAAACAATACTAAGAGGTTAGTTTCTTTATCTAAATCAATATATCAATTTCTTATCATATCTGATTCAGTACAGTCAAACGGAAGCTACACATAATCATTGTTGTTTTTCTTTTTGATTTGGAATCCAAGAGGAACCCGGAGAGAACGGAGGTGGTTTGTGCAGGTGTCATTTTGTAATTATTCAAAAGTTTGGGGACTAAACATAATTTCATAAAAATTGAGGGTAAAACTGTAAAATATCATAAAATCATATTTTACTCATATTTTTCCAAAATAAGCCAGAAGCTAAATTTTTGGGATGTTATAAAATCTTTTGGGTTTGTTAACAAAAATGACCATTTTGAAGGTTTTTAAAGAGTTTAACAAATTTACCCTTAAAAAAAAAGGCCGATGACCTATTTCCAAGCACAAGCACATTTTACACACGTGTTTCAAAGAAAAAGAACCATTTGCCTTAACAAACATAACAAATCGCCTACTCCAAATTCACCTGCGGCACCTATTTCCTCTGGGGAAAAAAAATCGTTTTTTGAAGCAAAGCCTGATGGTGTTTAAGAAGAAAAAAAAAATAAGAAAAGGAGATTGTAACGTTGATTTTTTTTTTTTTCACAATCAATATGAGTTGTGGTTTTAACAGTTATATTATTTTTCAAGGATCTAATAATTTAAGAATGGAGGTAATTTTGTATTGTGTATTATCAATATTTAATATGAATACTCATAAATTAAATCATTAAAAATATAATCCTAATGACTAAAACTATAGTTCCAACCTCTAGTAAAAAAAGAACAATTCCTATCATATAAACTCCCAAAGTTAACAAATTATAAGATGGATTCGAGTGAAAAGAAAAACTAAAAGAGGGGAAAAAAGGACTACAAAGATATTTTAAGCTTACCAAAAAAAAAAAAAAAAGAGCAAAACTTATGCTATATAAGAACTTTATTTTGATTTTATGGACAAATACTATTATTTTAATTATTAAATTAAATTTAATGATCTAATTTATTAACGTTTAAATTAAAGAAATTACATCATAATTTAAAAAATACTTTTAATATAAATTAAATATTAAAAATATTAATTTAATGATGAAAATATTAATATTTATTGTGTAGTTTTTACCGTAGATTTTTCTTACAAACACTGAAGTTTACATGAGCTTCTATCCTTGTCTAAGGTCTTGTTTGTTTTATTAATTTAGACTTAAAATTTTAGTTTAAATTTTTTTTTAAATTAATAAAATTATAACTAAATAAATTAATTATAATTTAAAATTTAATTTTATTTCAGATTTCAGATTTGATTTATGATAAATTCAGTCCCTGAATATCTCGACAATAATTGTTCCACTCCAATAAATATCCACTTTGTCTTCAAACTTTGCGTTTTAGACAAATGAGATGTGACCACTAGTTTTGATCATTTCAAGGGCTATGACAGCAGGACTAATATTTGTCGCTTGCATCGAAACGGACGAGGAAGGATGAAAATTTTTTATTTTCTTGTAGTTCACTGATTTCTATATACGGAAGCGGCAAAGTGGTTTTTCTTCCACAATTATTAACTAGTACTAGTAAAATGAATATCCCTTTCTTTATCTCTCTCTCTCTCTCTGGTTTTTTGCTTTTTTTTTTTTTTTTGTGTGTGGTAAATTATAGGTCTCTTCTTTCTTCTTTACGTCAAGGTATTCAATTTCAAGCTTCATTTTTATTTATACTCTCTCTCTCTCTCTCTCCGTGGGATGTAAAAGCCACATTTTTTTCAGCCGTCTTTCATTCATTTCTTGAGTATGCATCCCGAATATTATCATAAACGCATGCGCGCGCATTAAATTTATGTGGAATTTGTAAACCTAAAAGAACTATTTTGTTTCAGTTTTTTTTTTAATTCATATTTTAAATAAATGATGTGTTATAAAACTTTTCTTTTTAACCATGACACGCATACCAATTGATTTTACTAGATTATAAATGTGTTACGTATCATTAGATTATTATAAGATTTACATGTAGATTTGATATCTCCCTCCTTAAATTAGCTTTTAGGAATAACCTCTAGAAGTATTTACATAAAACGGTTATTTTTGAATACCCATTTTTTAACAAAATGTATTGAAACAAACTTAGTTATAAATTCGAACATATTTTAAATTCCTTCCATTTTTTATTCTACATTTACTTTTCAATATTTTTCTAATATGCTTTTTTATATATTCAGATTGTCTTTTTATAGAAAAAAAAAATCTTTTTTTTTTACTTATCTGTTTTTTTTTTAAATATCCGGATTCAACGTTGTATATATATTTCTGGATTTTTGTGATCATGATGAAATCTTTTTTTTTTCCCTTAAATTAGAATTAAAGATATTTTTGTCAGGACAACATGATCAGTTTTTTATGTTTAATTTTACAAGTTTGTTTTTGGATTTTTTTAAAAACCATGGCTCTAATTTGACCATAAATATAATTAATCCTAATTTTTAACCATTTAATGTGGTAATATAGTTAGATTTTGTACAATACAGTAGGTTTGGTCCCTATCCATTTACTTGATATATTAGACATAAGCAACGATGTCAGATTATAAATTTGTCTTATTACCACATTGTTAAGTTACTAGATTATAGAGATTTTAATCCCCTTGAACCATCTTTTAATAATACGTTGTACCCAAACCCATTTGACAAATTTATAAACTTGAAACGGTTGCTCACTGCTTGTGTAAATGAACTATACTTAACGACGAGATTAATCTTCTTTCTGTGGCCTCTGTCATTTTACAGACTCTCGCCGCCAAAATGCTCTCCGCACGGTTGACTTGCTAGTGTTTTAGAGTGAGTTTGGGAGAGATAATTGGAGACATTATTTTTTGATTGAAAAAAAAAAATGTTTTAAAAAATGTGTTTAAGGGAAAAACTGTTTGGGGTGAAAAAAATAAAAAATTTTAAAAATTAAAAAAAATCAATATAAATATTATTTCGTTCCTTTTAAAATTCTATATAATTTTAAAAAAAATTTATCTCATTTAAAATTATATACACATAATTATGAACTTTTAAAGTTTGAAATTTACCGTGAAATTTTATAAATGTAAATAATAAAAAATGATGAAATTTTAGATATCTTCAAAATTAAGTCCAAAGGGGACCTTAATTTATCTATTTAAGGACTTGGCTGACAAAAAAAGACATGTCACTTTTTAAATCGATTTGTTTTGTTTCATTGTCTGTGTATATTAATTTATACAATACAACTGTTCTTCTTCTTCTACCTTTTTCCTCTTCCCGTGGAGAATGTCTTACAGTTATTTCTTCATTTATTATTTGCTTACAGGTCAACCTCGTGCTAATCAAGCTCCTTGGTCCAATAATTCTCCAGAGGACACCATAACGTATTAAAGCGTAAGTTATGGCTCTCGCTGAAACATCGACAACCGAAAGGTTAGCTTCTTTATCGAGTTCAAATTTATTATTATTAGTATTATGCTCGCTATTAATATATAGTTTTTACTAGTCACACTAATAGAAATAATTTTCAAGAGAGACATCCCTCATATGAGCGGATCCGTACGAAGGAAAAACAGTAGGAAGGATCGTGTGATCCACGTTGACATATCCATATCAAATACTCATTTTCTTTTTAAAACTCTTTTTAATTGATAAAAACTGATCAATTAAAAATAAGAATTTCATAATACAAAAATCATTACAAAACTTTACATTGACACAACTAGAGGAAACTAAAATTACATTAAATATACTGTTAAAATACATCAAAGACAATGATAAATTTAAAATACACATCAAAATAGGATTAGATGGATAGACTACCGTCCTTATTATGAATAAAACCAAAAAACGAAACAAAGCCTAAGGGTTCGTTTGAGACAATGTCTCCAGACTCCAAAATTCAACTTTTTTCCATAATTTCACCACTTTTTACTATTTACATCTTCAAAACGTTATAGTAAACTCCAAACTTTAAAAATTCATAACTTTGTATATACAAGTCTAAATGAGATAATTTTTTTTAAATTGCATAGAATTTCGAGAGAAACGAAACTATATTCATATTGATTTTTTTTCTAAAAAAATTTTTAAAATTTTTTATTTTTTCACCTCAAACAATTTTTTCTCCCAAATACATTTTTCAAAATAACTTTTTTCCAACCCAAAAATAATATCTCCAGCCTCCCCAAACACCCCCTAAATATGTCACCAAACCAGTCCCCATCATAACGTGGTCCCTTAGCGCCGGAAAAGCAGAGCACATATGACTAATCGCTAGCAATGCAAAGATAAGTCCCTGCGCTCTCGTTGCTGGCGTCCCAAATCCGCAGAAAAACCACTAGAGAAAAAAAATAAAGAGTAACAAATATTTTAATTAAAGTCATTAAAAAATTACTGAAACTTATTTTCCCTTTTTTTAAGGGGAAAAAAAACAACTCAAATACAATTTTATCTTTTTTTTATATATTCAAATCAATATTTTTAAAGACATAATCAAACATAATTTTACCTTCAATCGTAGCATCATTCTTAAAAATATCTCATTTTTATTTTTACATTCAAAACAAAATCATTTTCAAAATGTAGACTTTGAATCATCTGTTCAAAGAATGGTGTCTCAAATCCTGTTCACCCAAATGAAAATGGAGAAATACACGTCTTTTGTTTCATCTTCCTTATTCAGAAAAACAATTTCTACCGATTCTTCAAACGCCAAAGCATTCATAAGTTAAAAAAAAAAAAAAAATTCCATCAAATTTCTGAAAGGACAAAAAAAAAATTTTGTTTTCCCCTTCCCAATTTGACGACTACACCACCGCACCTCCGAACTCGTCTCCGTCCAGATGCCGTGGGTCTCGTCTTTACCGAGCTCTCCTTCAATTCCTCCCATGGCTAGTCATCAACCAAAAATATAACAACGAAAAAAATATATATTCCGAGTGCATGAACACGAACAAGATAAAATACTTATCAAATTTTTTTGTTTTTATTTGGACTCTCTAGGCGGGCCGGCGTCAAACCGCCAACCCCCACCTCCTCCTTTTTTTATTTTTTATTTATTTATCATTCTCTGTTTTTCCTCCATCGTTGATGATCGGAATTTATTTTTCTATCTTGCTTCTTGCAGATTGGAAGCGTAAGATAAGTGTTCCTGATCTGCAAATTTAAAAGCATATAAACTTATTTATGATGCGTATGAATTCCATTAATACAAAGGCAAATTTGTAGGTCCTACAGTTGCAAAACCTTATTTTTTATATCATACTCTAGTGGGATGTAAAGCAACTTTAAACATGCACATGCCTGTGCATGGAGACTACTTTTATGTCCCACGGAACATGCCACTGTCACCTCTTCCACTTGCACATGCTTTGTCCACAATACTTTGCCGATTTGTTTAATCATGTATTGAATTTCGTATATATACCCTAATTAATGCCCTGATTGTTAGTGTGATCAAATTCAAAAAAATAATACCCGTCTTATTTACCAAATTTTGAATAAAAAATGACGTGGCAATTGACTTGTTAGAATCTAATTGGTAATGATACTAATTGACTGCCCGTAGCATTAGTATTTCTTCTTTCTGATGGATTTTATTTTTTATTTTTTTTTTTGTGCTATGTTTTGTTCAGTCAAGAGGAAGCTCAAAAAACTTCTTGGGAGGATAAAATTGAGAATTGGAAGAAAATAATTAGGGATCTGAATCCCAAAATCAAGGAATCTTTTGTCAAGCCGAAGTTGTATCAGTCAACATGGAATAAGATATTCCTAACGTCGTATGTGATTGCCATCGTTGTAGACCCTTTGTTCTTCTACATTCCCATTATAGAGGGGAACAACCTCGAACTGGACTACAATTTGAAGATTGTTGCTCTTGTTCTCCGATCTGTCACGGATATCTTTTACATGTTGCACATTTATTTTGAACTAAAAAAAGGAAAATCAGCTGTCAGTTGGTTTGTTATAACTAGTGTTTTGGCTATTCTTCCGATCCCACAGGTAAGAGCAACCCCCTTAATTTTTTTTTTTCAATTCTTTTCATATTTATATGAATTAGAAAAAATATAAATAATATAGAGTTTTTGACGGTTAAATTATTTCAAAATTATATTAAAATAAAAAAATTATATATAAAGATTTGACGGTATAAAATTACACTTTATGTCTCTTGATATTTGTTATTAGTCTAATTAACTAGCGGAAATAAGAGCTGTTTTTAAACTAAAATGTCAAACATAATAGGACTCTTTATAATTAACAGTATTGTGATCTATACAGGTGCTAATTTTGGTTATCTACAACTATACGTGGGACCTGAGCTCATGGAAAATAATGAGATTTCTAAACGTCTTCGTTCTCCTCCAATATGTGCCAAGAATTCTTCGAATCTTCCATTCGTCCATGGAACTAAAGAAGAGTAATGATTCTCTTACAGGACGTGTATGGGTTAAAGGCGCCTTCAATTTTTTTCTGTACATCACTGCCAGTCATGTAAGTTTTATTACAATTATTTTGTCCATTTTAAACAATTTATCTATTAATAATTACTTTTCTTTTCCTTTTTTTAATATATAATAACTGAGACATAGCATTGCTAATTTCCATTGTAAAATTTCATTTGTTTCTCAGGAGATAACTAAAGTTTATTTTCTTTTCTTTATGTTAATATATATAGATATTGGGAGCTTTTTGGTACTACTTTGCAATTCAACGACAGACATCATGCTGGCATTCTATTCCAGAGGATATGAATATAACGAAATTTTGTCCTGTAAATCCACCGAATGCGACCGAATTCGATTTTGGAATATTTCTTGATGTCCTCCAGTCTGGTATAGTTGAAACAACAGATTTTCCCAAAAAGTACTTTCGATGTTTCTGGTGGGGCCTACGAAATATAAGGTGTGGATAACACGAACAAACCCTTCACATTCGATAGCACATATATTTAACTTTTGACAATGATAAGGTAATCAAAATTAAGTACAATTTCGGAAATGGCAATAGATCAATTAAGCATGGAGTTTTCAAGCTCTAAGTCTAATGAGAAGCACTTACGACTATTTATAGGCACCAGATCAATGTTAAATTATTAGCTCTCCATGTGGGGTTGAAGTGATATGTCCCGACACAAGTCCTTATGAACTACTAGTATATGCTGTAGTTTATATATATGCACATGACAATCAGACAGAATTGCTTGAGTATGAAGTAAATGGTCTCTTCCTTTCGCTAATTTGTTTGCGATGATGCTTATACTTGCAAAAATGTACTTCATGTCTTTTTGGATCCATTTTGTTTTGCAGTTGCTTTGGCCAAAACCTTGAAACAAGTACCCATGTTTGGGAGACTTGCTTCGCAGCTCTTATTTCTATCTCGGGGTTGCTTTTATTTCTATACCTTATTGGAAATCTGCAGGTAATTATCTCTTTCGAGGTGATCTTTTCACTTTTTAACATATAATACAAACTCAAAGTTTCTCGTGGGAGATCTCTGTGCTAGGATTAAAAAAAAAATCATATTAGTAAGGCATGATAGAGCTATTGCAACGTTTATCAAATTTATTAAATTCTCGAATATTTTTTTAAGAATTATTTACCTTTTTGTAGCATCCATTTTCCTTTATTCAAAAAGTATTAGACATTGCATTTCAAAATGTTGCATTTTTATACCATCATAACAAATTTAAATACAAATTAATATTTCTTCTAAGTTAACACTTGATTTTGACACAGAACACCTAAAAATTTTCTTAAATAGAAAACAAAAAGTTAAAAAACTTGTTGTAAAAAAATTCTCTTTTATTATTTACTTTTTTGGTTTTTTTTTTTTTAGATTTTCATTTTTTTTTCTTGTATTTAAATATTTTGGAGTTTTTTTAAGTCAAAATCCATCGTGTTAATCAAAAGATTGTATGCATTTCTTTAGTTAAAAAAAAAAAAGAATGTATAGATTTATATATTAAAGATAATATAATGGTAAAGAGTACAACAACTCAAAATGAAGTTATAAATAAAAGCAAAAAGCAAAGTATAAAAGATGGATAATCTAATGTGATATTTGATACGAAATCCATGATCATGGGACTACAGATCCTACCTCTGGGTTTAAAAATAACTTTGTCTTAGTCAAATGAGATGTTATAATATAAGGCTACACTTAGTTGCTACAATATTACACTATGGTTAAATCGACTAATCTCTCTTTCTTTCTCTCTCAGACATATATGCAACTGGCAACCACAAGATCGCACGGGAATAGACGGAAGATGAAATATAAAACAGCAGACATAAATTTGTGGATGGAAAGCATTCACAAAGCAGGCCATGAAAGGGAGAAACTGAAGGGGGTGATCATAAAACAACTACAAACTTCACTAGAAAAAGAAGAAGAAATTGATTTGGATTATCTACTCATTCTTCTCGAGCAACATATAAACTCAGAGAAAATGAATACTAGAATGGAAGAGAAAGAGCTAAGTGATGTGAGCTCCTTAATCAACCTTCTTTATACAAAAATCATCAAGTTAAAAGTTAAACATACCTATAAAGTCAGTTGAAATTCTCATCTCATTTATTTGTAAGTAAACAATTGCAGTCTGTTTACAATTTATGTGATTGATAAACATATAGTTGTTGTTAGATCACTGAATTTAGCATGACAAGAAACTGTATTATACGCAATTCTTAGGCATTAATGAAGTGAAGGATTCTAAACTTTATTTGTTGTATAACAGAAATGTAAAGAGCTTGCAACTTACATATCAGAAGGGAAAAGAATGCAGAGAGATAAGAAAATTGAAACCGCAACATTATGGATGTCAGCTCATGAAATCCCCGAAGAGAAGAGAAATGATTTGATACCACATCTGTTATGCAGATTAGGAGATGACGTCCAAGACATTAATCTCATGAACATTCTCTCCGTTGTTCCCCCTGAGCAGAGAACCTTCATAAAAAAACACCTCTGCGAAGACATGCTAAAGACAGTATTCTCACCCATGATGACTCAAATAAAGAAAGTGAGTCCTTGATCATCCTTTTCTCTATATCTTTGTATTTCTTCCAGTAGTAAAACTTATTTAGTCTAGTCTTTAGAGGGTGGTTGAGTTAGGCTATTTTGTTGTGTATTCTTTACAATGCCTCAAGGCTAATAGATGAAGTAATAGAAATTTTTAGAAGACAAGTGTCTTTGATAGGAAAAGAATGGAGGAAGATGTTTCCATTATATAAACATTATTAATTGCATGACTAGATCAGACAACATTTCTAACTAAACAAACAGAGAGAGAGAGTAAGTGAGACTAGATCATGCAACACAGACCGGTGGTTTTAGAACTTGTTGATAATTTCTTCGTTTCAACAAAAGTTATAATTTGGATTTGACTAAAATATATATATAGTGCTTTGGAACTGGAATATATATCATGGTAAACTACTAGTAGTATTGTTTGTGGCTTTCGCCCTCATGTATCGATGTTTCCTAAATGTGACTTGGCTAGCTACGAGAAGCTGACAAGCAAAAGCAGCAAACGCCTGAAGAGGATTTCGACCAGAAAAACCTGGAAAAGGAGGCTCACAAGCAAAAACAGGAAAAGGAGAATGACGATAAGGATGTTTTTAAAGATATACTAGACAACCTCAAGCCAGTTATCTACAAAGAGAACAGCTATATAATCCAAGAGAAAGAACCACTTGATTTTATGCTTTTCATCACTCATGGCGTCGCATGGAAGTTCGGAGGTGACGATGAAGGGATTATTGATCCCCTCGAGAGGGGTGATCATCATGGGGAAAATCTTCTACACTGGCAATTATCGGACAAAGCTAAGCCCTTCCCCATAGCAAGGAAACATGTCAAATCCCACACACGAATTGACGCCTTTGTTCTTAAGGCCGTCGACTTGCAGAACATAATCCCCAATACAATTAAACAGCAGCAGATATTACCTAATACCAAAAAATACAAGTCCCTCAACTCCTTCGAATCTGACCGATTGGGGCAGTTAGCAAGTCTTGCTGCTAAACAGGCCTTGAAACGTCTAGAGGAAAAAAAGGACTCCACGGAGGTTGGTCTGGTCGGGGACGTGGCCTTGAGTGAGGGTGGCTGTGGTAGTGGCAAATTCTTGACTCTAGATAACGGTGACAACCGCAACGTGAATGAGGATGACGCTGGCGGCAGTAGCTCAATAGGGGATAAGGCTGCAAGTGGCGGGGACAATATGGTCTAGTCTTTGTTATGGTAAATGTACAAATTATGTGCAAGGCTTTTTGACGCCTATGAAGAAGACTCAAATGTTCAAATTACGTGCAAAGCTTGTTGACTTGCAAAGCATTTTGACGCCTGTGAAGAAGACTCAAATGTTCAAAGTACGTGCAAAGCTTTTTGACGCCTGTGAATAAGACTCAAATGTACAAATTATGTGCAAAGCTATACGACGCCTGTGAAGAAACTATTTTATGTGAGCACTAGGCTAGTGCTACCGCTACTCATGAAGTCAGCTTGCTGGATTAGAAATAATTATAAAGAAAAGTACAGTTTTAGGTCTCATGTTAAAATATATATATGTTTTTTAATTTTATTGTATAAATGTCCTTTTTGTAAGAGACAAATATCTTTAATACTTAATTAATCTGCTCTTATATCAAAATTGACATTATTTCTCTTTTTATTAAAAGGTTGATTTTTTTCCTTTTTTGTTTTTTTACTATAATAATGAATTACTTTTACTAAAAAATGTGAATTAATTTTAATAAACCCAAACAAATTTTAATCATAATTTGTATTAATTTATTCATATTTAATTATTATAAAGAATATTAAATTTATCACAATGAATCGATAAATTTTTAAATAAGCATATTTTAATCATCAAAATCACATACCCAATATATCCATAAGAACCCAACTGTTATCATAAATAACCATAAAAATCACAATATTATTAAAAAAAATTATACTGTTCATAAACAAGTAAAAATTATCATAATTTAAACCATAAAATTTTATTTATTATAAAAGCCAAATTTTCTTTTTATATAAATTTGATTACTAATATCATGATATCAATCTTATATTTATTTATTGAAATATTTTTTATTACCATTTTTGTTTCCTTTATTATAATTTATTTATTTGTGAATTCCCAATTCTTTATGAAGGATAATGTTGTCATTACAAATAGTTTTTAGACATTTATGTTTATTTATTTTTTCAACTAATACTTCTAATTTAAACATCTATATAAATAACCCATAATATTAGAAATAGCCAGACCATTTAATAATTTTGACATAAGCTAAGGACCCGTTATTTTATATTACCAAATATGCTAAATTTGGCTTAGACCAATTTTGAATGAACTAAAAAAAGAGGAAATTAATGCATTCCTTGTAGGTCGTCGCCCACAATAATACGCTTACACTAAGGGCCATTTGGAATAAAATTTTGAAATTGAAATTGATTAATTTTTCAAAAATTAATTATATTTTTTTTATTTTTAAAAAAAGACAAAAATAAACATAAAAAGTCCTGTACAAACGCATACTAAGATAGTCTCTCGGACAGTGTAAGAGGCAAGTTTTATAATTTTAAAAAAGCCCAACATTTTTAATAGTTTTAATTTCCCCCAATTAAAATTTTTTTCAATATGCTCACAGTTAATATTTAGATTATTCTTTTATGATTTAATAATATAACTAAACTTAGAAAATTTATATGTTTTAGTGCCATAATTAACATTTGATTCCTTTTTTTTTTTGCAATTTTGTTTATCTACATTTTTTTGCTGTCTCTTTTTAAAAGTTTTTTAAGGATATTGACTTTATCATTGCCAATATTGCGGATACTGATGTGTATAAGTGTTTATTAATTGGTAAAAGTATTCATCTTGAAATGAAAAAAAAAAAAACGATAATGTGAAAAAAAAAAAAAGTGAAACTTGCTTTTTAGTCTAAAAATTAGAAACTCCTATTGTCTATCATAATTCTAACATTTCAAATAAAATTCAAGAACAAATTTGTAATGCTATCAAAATATATAAGTTATATCTAATAAATAAAATATGAGAAATTGTAGTAAATAATATTTTTATAAAAATATTTAAAGTAAATAGCAAGTTTTTAAATTATTTGGAGTTAAAAGCAAAATTTATTTACTAGGGAAATGACATATTTAAAAGTGGTAAATTTGATGTAAATATAACTCATTTACTTAGTAAATCTGCTATTTACTTCAAAAATTTTAAAAACCTGTTATTTAATTCATCAATTATTTCATAAAAGCAGCTCTTTATTTCTTTATCCCTTAAAATGTTGTTCAAAATTAAATAAAAAAATTATTAAACTCTTTATCCATAATGTAATTGTTTTATTATTATAACAATTGTATCCTCTTATGTGCTTTCACTAAGAAAAATTTGTAGATTTGTTGCTGATAATAGGCTTCTGCTGTTCTTTTGCCTTTGTGGAGTTATAACACAGGATGGTAGTAAATTAAAATGTACATTTGATTTTTTTTTTTTTAAGTAGAATTTGAATGGTGTAAATATAGAAAAATTATTATATGACATAGATTTTTAAAAAGTGAAAATTTTAGATTTTTACTAAAGTTGAATTGTTGTGAAATAGTGAAACAAATATTGCACTCCAATAATTTGCCAAAAAAAATGCACTATGATAGTTATGTAATAAAACACATATTGCATTTTAATGCAATATATAATAAACAACTATAGTAGTTTATCCTAACGAATGTTAAGAATGTCCGAAATAACTTGTAGGGGTCTCTAATTAAGAAGCATCAGTAAAGAATGTTTCTCTCTTCCACTTGATATTGACTTTGAAATAAACTGAGTTTGTGGGTTTCTTCAAGCTATTTCTTGGGCAACCGAGCAGAATTAGTACTTACATGCGTTATTCTTCCTCTGTGATTGACCTGATCAAACACTCAAAATATTTTAATGTTCTATGAAAGATCACACTGGGTATTGTTTTCATTCTCTATGATTTCCTTTTAGGTCACCTATATTTTTTGGGAGGGGAATCAGCTGCACATATATATTACACTTGCTTTTCATGCCATTAAAATTCCTCACTTACCAGGTGGACTGTTACGCTTTCTGATCAAAATGAAGTGGTTATTAACGTGGTGGGATTGCCTATTTAAAATAAAAGGACACTATCTTTATAACAACAATAATGTTTACGACATCTAGTTAAAAACGATAGTATTAGGAAAGATTATTAAACAAAAAAGTGAAAATGACAGCAATTGGAAACCAACAACAATTTTATAGGTATTCCGTGTTTAGGTATTCCATGTTTAGGTAGAGAAAAAAATTTTCAAATTTGAGCTTTATTCTTTTCTAACCGAGGAATATGTTTGTCCAAGAATTTTGCTAAGATATAGATAAATTTTTTCCTTCTTGTTCAATATCTTCCTGACTCCAAACCTTTTATCAAACAACTTTTTTTGAAATAAAAAGACTTACACATCAAAACAATTTTTAATTTTTAGATAGAAAGTTTTTCTATTTTAAGAGTAGAAAATTTTTCATTTTAAAAAATTGACACTCTATACAAATGATAGTGAGCTTTATCGGCAATACTGAAAGACGCGGACGTGGGTTTGGTTCGGTTGGAATTTGGGCCAATATTTTTTTTCTTTACGTAACTATAGACGGAATTATTATTATTATTATTATTATTATTATATTAGATTTTTTTTTATTTCAAACGACTATACGTGGCAAAGTTGAGAAAATTTCAAAATTGCAAACAAAGATATATATATATATATATACGTGGCAAAGTCAAGCGAGTTAACTTCCTTCCCGTGTTCAGATGTGGCTTCAGTAGGAAACCTCCTTAAGCAAACACGTATTCCACAGCTGAAAGTATAGTACCCAACTGCCTGCTTAATTTTGGCTTTTGCCTCTTTCATTTGTCCGTCGAAAAATGCTCCCTCATCTGTCGACTCTCTCTTCTTCCTTCTCTCTCTCTCTGTAGCTCTAACTATAAGCACCTTTCTCTCTCTCTCTCTCCCTCTCCGTCGTTTCATTCAATAATATTGAAGCTAAAAGAAGCAAACATCTAATGTCAGAGTCTTAGGGTCTGTTTGTTTGGACGAGAGATTCGTTTTTTGAAAATGAAAAATTTTTAGATATGAAAAATAAAAAATTGTTTGGAATTTTTTTTAAAAGTGAAAAGTTGTTTGGGTGGGTGAAAATATTTTATTTCTAGAGAGCTCTTTTTTCATTTTTCAAAAATAAAAAATTTTGGATGTTCAGATACGAAAATTTAGGAAGGTTCATTTTTTCAAATTTGGAGGTGTCAAACAAACGGAGGGTTAATTTTATCCTCTTTCAATCATAATTTTTTTCTGTTTAGCTTTCTGTTTTTTTTTTTTTTTCCCCTTTCCTAATGAATTTTTTTGTCAAATGATTTTTTGCGTAGCGAGTTACCTTTTCTAATTAGTTATCATATCTAGAAATAGAGGTTATATTATTATATTATCACAAAATACTCTTCTTACGACATATCAGTTCATCTACGACATCTGTAATAAGATTTTTCAAAGATTTTTCATAGGGAACAAAATCTTCATCTCAACCGGCGAATGCACAATCTGCCTTCAAAGCTGAAGCAACGGCCGAACAATGAAGTCAAGAAAAAAGTCTCTGAGCCTTCGTGCGTTCGTTACGATACATCACGGCCATTTGATAATCTTTCCGGGATTAGGAAACATTTTTGCTGAAAACACAGTGAAAAACCGTGGAAATGCAATAAGTGCTTGAAAATATATGCTATTCAGTCTGATTTGAAAGCTCATTCAAAGACTCTAAAATGTATTACATTTGTAATGTTTAAATATAATATATTAAACACAATTTATATTTGAAAGAAAAGTATTTACATTATATTTAAATATAATATATATTTGGATAAAAAGTATTTAAATTGTATTAAAATAATAAATATATGATGTGATGGATAAAAGTAAAAAAAAAAAAAGAGAGTATGTGATATGATTAATAAAAACAATGGAAAAAAGTAAAATAATAAATAGTATTATATTAATTTTAAAATATAATGTGATTGATACTTGAATGTAATAATTTTGTATTTAGGTAAAAATTATAGATATTTGAATGTGCGAATGTAATACTAAAATCAAAAGGTATCTATGGTTTGTAGCATTGGAGAGTACAAATGTAATTGTGGGACCTTGTTTTCCACGTACTTAGGAGCTGTTTGGTAAACACATTGCGTTTTAATTGCATTTGAATACAATTCTTTTTTTAGTGTTGTATTTGATTGAAAAGTATTTGTTTTGTATTTTAATAAAATGTGTGTTTGGATGAAAAGTATTTTAGAGTTGAAAAATTGATGTGATTGGTAAAAATAAAAATAAATAGTTAGGATTAAAAAGTGATATGATTGTTTTAAAAACTTTTGAATAGTAATTATTTTCGTAACACTATTGAAAATGATTGTATTTGAATGTAAAACTTTACGTTTAGTGTAAAAGTGGTTTTCGTAATATTAAAAAACGTTTACCAAATGCACTCTTAATTAGTCGTTTCCAATATTTATTATTTTTTAAAATTCAATGATATGGATTTGTTAATATTTCTTTACTCCTATTTTTAATAGTGGATATAGCTTTATGCACGCATAGGGCGCATTGCAATGTTTTGGCAAAAAGGGTTGAAAAAATTCATATATAAACTTTTATAATTTGATGTATATAAAATTTATAAAATATTTCATTGAAAAATTTGAAAAAAAAAAATTAGCTAACAATTTCACTAATTGTTGGATATAGCAAAAAATTTGAGGTTTCCTAGAAGACATGAAGGCACTAAAGAATACCTAGATCAACAGACGTGAATATTCTGTAGGTAATCAGTTAACCTACATTGTAATTGACATGTAGGAGACAGGATAAAATTTATACTAGTTTTATGTAATTTATTTATTTTTTTCCTTATATATGTAATGTAGAATATACGCTTTCTCTTTAAAAAACTCTATTTCATTATTGTATGTATTTGCATGCATCATCATGGAATATCAAATAGCACGCGCACAGCGTGTGTCCTTACCCTAGTATCAATAAATGGCTTCAAACGGAAGACCACATATCATATTGTTTAGGTATTAATAAACAATGTTTATCTATCAAAAAAAAATTACTCATTTTCCCAGATAACCTGATAAAAAAATTAACAATACACACATCACGTAAGTTTGAATTCAAAAATTAAAATTAAAATTAATATTAGTATTCCCCACATTTTTCATCTATATATTATAGACCTTCAGTTGAAATCCCTAATCCCCATTTTGAAGATTCCCATTATTTATTTACTTATTTCCAATTCCTTTTTTTCTTTTTTTTGGAAGATTCCCCTTCAAGCTTGAAGGTTGAAGCTTTCTATCATCCATAGACTTGGTGTTGTACAATTCTAGATCGGTCGACATGGGTGGGCTGCTAATTTCCTTGGAAAATAATCGAAGAGATACTTGAAAGATTAGATGCTAGGTCTTTGAAATGCGTGTGCAAGTCTTGGCTGTCTCTGATAAGCCACCCAACTTTCATGATTCGCCACCACAGACGACAGTAACCTCATACTCTCCCCATCATTGAAGATCGTTCAGCTAATTATGAAGGACATAGGTCCCTATTCTCGTTTCTAGCTCAAAAACTTTGCTTAGATTTCTGCTTTAATATTCCCCTAGCCCGCTAACGATAACTATCTGTTCCAACCTAGGAGGAATTTTCCGGTGTTAGCCCAGGTGGGAAGTCAGAATGGTGTAATTTGTTTGTTTGACCGAACTGATTAATGGGGCAATTATCATTTTACTTTAAAAGAAGTGACCAAGTTGAAATCTACAGTTTGGCAAGCAATTCTTGGAGTACCATTATGGAGATGCCTGAAATCTTTCCGCGTTCAGATGCTGATTCATCTGCTCTAACTACTAAACTGAGGTTATGCACGTATTCGGTTGATCATGGTGGTTCTATTCATTGGCTACTCTGTTTTGGAATTCGATATATCTAAAATCTTTTGGAAGAGAAGCTTTTGATTTAAGCACGGAGGAATTTAAGCTCCATTAAAGCACCTCCATCTTAACAGCAGTTCAGGTTACGAGTATTTTCAGCTTGTCTGAGTGCCTATCTCTGGCCACTTGCACTAAATATGGCGTAATGAACAAATTTGGTGTCTTGGATTCTTGGACCAAGCAACTGTTAGTCTGATTTAGTTAACCACCCCTGTGCCATCCCTTCAAAGTGACTACTTCATGCGGATAGGTGTTTTGGATCATGGTAACTTCTTAACTGAATATGTTTCGGATCGGACTCTGTTTGTTTATGATTCAAAGAGTAGCAGGGTCCAATACTTATGTCCATGGGTGTTTATATTAGGGTGTACTACTTATGTCGAGAGTATCTTCCTACTAATTCTGTGTCTCTCTTAGGATTACAGTTGCAGTTGTCGTTTGTTCATTCATCCAATGCCGGCTCAACTTAATTTTAACTCTTTAATTTCAATAACATCGCAACTCAATGGTTGTCATCTGAATAATTTTAATTACAAGGTAATTTCCTCTCTCTCCTATTCGATTTTCTTCTTCTTCTTCTTCTTCTTCTTCTTCTTCTTCTTTCTTCTTTCTTCTTTTTTCTTTCTTCTTTGTCCGTATTGCGTGTCTGGTTTAATTTTTTGAAAAAGACTATATTTTTTTCTTTTGGATTTAACAATCGTTAGCTTTTCACTCTGAGTTGCAGTGCAGTTCAGTTTGTTCATTCATCCGAAGCCAGCTCAATTTAATTTCAACTCATGTCCAATAACATCTCAAGTCAAAGGTTGTCACCTGAATGATTTTAATCTCAAGGTGATTTCTCTTCTCTCTCCCACTCATTTATTCTACGTGTATTTGTTTACATAAGGATGTCGTTTATTTTTAATACTTTGTCGTTTCTTTTATGTCGTTTGATTAGTTAATTAATTTTTTGCTGTGACTGTCGTTTAATTTATTTTGTTGATATTTCCCCTCCCCCCCCTCAAATCAACTAGGTCAAGGAGGGCAACAGCTCCAACTTGACTATCTCTCACTCTATTATGGGATTGAACTTTAAGCACGGTACAATACAATACTTATTTATATATATATATATATGATTATGGATGTGTTTTTTTTTTTTATATAAGAGTCTATAATTATAATTGTGTTTTTATGACATGGCAGAAAGGTGTTTCTTTTATCTAAGCATATGTATCCTTCATTTCGTTTCTATTCTTTCTTTTTTCTCTCTCCTTTTTTGTTCCTGAGAAACTTCCTTTATGTATCACATACATAATCGGCTGTTTGTTTAAAAAATGCAAAAGAAGAAAATCTATTTTATCTTTTTAATCGTGTCGAATATATCTTTTGTTCCACCATAATATATAAAATTTGCTTCATATGTTAATGTCGTTTTTCTTTAATTTATACTATTTTCTTTTTTTTTTTTAATTTCTTTGATATTTCACAACCATTTTTTGTAATGAAGATTCTATTGAACGTTTTCAAAAATATTGAAAAATGTTTTTTTAAACGAAATCTAAACATTAAGGTGGCATTTGGTATTGGTTTTGAAATGTTTTCTGTTTTCAAAAAAATTGAAAATGAGAATGTTTTGAAAACTGTATTGAGATCATTTCTGAAATTGTGTTTGGTTATGTTTTCTGAGTGTATATTTTGAAAAACATAAAAATGAAATTTTTTTTGGTTATATATTTTGAAAACTCATTTTATAAGTGAGTATCTTATAAAAATATATTTATTTTTAATTTTAAAAAAATAATAAAAAATAAATTATTAGTCATAATTAAAAAAAAATTTGGTGGTAGGTTTTGCAATGAGTGATAAAGGTAGAAGAGATTGGTGATCTGAACTCTAGGTGGCGGTGATAGCTAGATTTAGGTCATAAGTAGATAGTCATCGTTGTGAGGGGACCATTGTCATCGTCACTAGCCCATGGTCATCAGCATTCGTCGGAGAGGGATGCCATCGTTGGACATGATCATCACTGACGCTATACAAACAAAAAGAGAAAGAGAGAGAGAGGAGATGGAGCGAGAAAACGAAAACAAAAAGTGAAAACAATTTTTTTTCGTTTTCAAAAAACCCAAAAAAACAACATAGTTGAAAACGATATTTTCGAAATCGTTTTGAAAACGTTGAATAAACAAACGCTATTTTGGAACCGTTTTCATTTTCTGTGTTTTTGAAAATGGAAAATTATTCTTGAGAACAAAAACAAACGCCACCTAAAAAACGACAACTAGTAATCTAGTCAAACTTAGAGTGTTGGTATTAAGATCTAGTGGATCGCGTTGAATGTGGCGGAGAACAATATGGGTGGCCGTACAATTTTTGTGGCCGCGTAATGTGGGAAGATAATTAGTATATAAATAGCATTTTTTGAACCATAATTATTTCAAAAACACTTTTAATTGTCTTAAAAAACGCTTTTTATTTTTAGAATTTTAATCCTATTCTTTTTTTTATTTTAAATCCTATCCAGTATTAATGTTCTTCTCTTTTCTTTAATAGAAATAAGAGGAGATCAATTTATATATTTTATTAGTAAGATTTTAAACTATTTAGATCTAATCAAATAAATAAAATATTATTTATTTGTATATAATAATTATAATATACTTTTTTTTATAGAAATTTTTTTAAAAGATCAAATGAAAATAAATTTCAAAAAAAATACCAACATCCACCACGAAATCACCTAAAAATTAGAAAAAAAATTACCAACATTCACTGACGAAATCACCCCCAACCTACTTGGAGTGTTGGTGTTTAGATGTAGTGAATCAACTTGAATGTGACAGGGACGTGAAAACTCTACATTAGACGTTCTTATCACCGTACCACCACAGAACGAAGCGAACTAAGGGAACATTTGGTAAAAATATTTTATTTTAACTTCACTCAAATACAATATAATTTTACACCAAACACAAATTTTACAACAGTGTTACGAAAACAATTACTATTCAAAACATTTTTAAAACAAGCACATCAACTTTTCAACTTTATTATTTTTCTCTACTTTTACCAATCACATCAACTTTTCAACTCTAAAATACTTTTCATCCAAATACACATTTCATTCAAATACAAAACAAATACTTTTCAACCAAATACAACATTTAAAAAAAAATTCATTCAAACACAATCAAAATGCAATGCGTTTACCAAACGCCCCCTAAGAAAAAGTTGACTTTTTTGTTTAACTGTATTTGTTTTAATGGTATTTAATATGATGTGAAGACTGAGAGGGTGTTTAGGAGAGACGTTTGGAAACATTATTTTTGATTAGAAAAAAGTTGTTTTGGAAAATGTGTTTAAGAGAAAAAATTGTTTGGAATGAAAAAATAAAAAATTTTAAAAAATTTTTTATAAAAAAAATCAATATAGATATTGCATCGTTCTTTTCGAAATTCTATGCAATTTAAATAAAAATTATCTTCTTTGAACTTGTATACACAAAGTTATTAACTTTTAAAATTTAGAGTTTACTGTAGCATTTTAAAAATATAAATAGTGAAAAGTGGTGAAATTTTGAAAAAAAAAAAATTTGATTTTGGATGTCTCCAAAACATTAACCAAACACGCCTGAAGCAAAAACCACCATGCAAAGTCATCAGGAACTTAAAAGGCACTCAAAGTGATGCACTTGTCAGATTTTTATTTCCCTCCAAATTAACACACTACTCGGTTACTAGACTGCAGCTTACAAACTTCAATAAAATACATATATATATATATATATATGAGTCGCAAAAACTGCATTAACTTGGCTAAAAGAGTAAACCTAACTTGAAATAACCAAATAAATTTTCCTTTCAGCCGCTTGGAGGAAAAGAGGGTAATAATAAATTGTTAACTTAAGTGCTGCAACAGAGCCAAATTCATAATATTTTCCCTCTAGGATAATTCACATAATCAATTATATTACACTCAGTTACAGGCTAGATATTCATAACAGCAAAATCCACACTAGTGAAAGGCTGAAAGCAGACTAAAGATCTGTATAAACAAAGCAATACATGTGCTTAGTGGGTTGACATGCCACACTAGCTAGTGTGAACGCAGTCCTGGTCCTCAGAGGGTTGACATGCCGTTGTGAAAGTCATTCAAATTTGTGATACTATTAGACAATTAGTTGTCAAGGAACAAAAAGACCTGTTTCCAAGAATAGCTTACCCGTGACAAGTATAGCCATGGAGATCTTCTAATAGCAGAATTAACAAATAGAAGATTTTTAAAATAGAGAGCAAGTACAAACTTTACCATTTAATATAAGAGAGACACACACACACACACAACCAAAGGCTTGCGTATATCATTTAGACCAATAACGGTAATATGCAACAAAAAGAACTCTGGAAAGGATCTAGCATACACCCAATAGTACATAGAATTTTATGAAATCAAGCAGATCAAAATGACGAGGATGGAGGAAATTACAAATTTTGGTGAGGGGTTCGAACAAAGGGGGGAGATGGGCAATCATCTCCTGATAAGCACACTCGTCTTTCTCAGTAAGCTGGATGATGCCGTCAAGAACAAGCACTTTCCCATATACTGAAGATTGGAAATTGAGAAACTGACAATAACTAACCCATGCACAAGATTCAAACTATAATTGATTTGGTTGTAACTAGGGCTAACAATTCGTGTTATCGTGTCGTGTTCGTATCGTGCTATGCTCCTTAATTGACACTATTATACTAAATCAAATCCGACCTATTTAATAACCGTATCAAAATCTCAAATTCAAACCCAACCTATTTATTAATCGTGTTAATCGTGTCGATCTAAATTAACCTGTTTAAATTAAATATAAATAAAATAATAACTTATTTAATATGATTGCAATACTTTAATATTTTTATTGGATAACATATCTTTTCTTTTATGAAATACAAGTGAAATTTACTTATAAAGTTTTAAAATTCATATTATTTGTACTTTATTAGCTATGAAAATTCTTGTTTTATATTATATATAATTAAGTAAAAAAATAATATATAGTGTTGTGGTGAAGGGGAGGAAAAGGCAATGAAGAGAGGTGAGGGGGAATGAAGGGTGATCAGTAGTGTTGTCGCAGAGGTCTATGGGGTTAGGGGAAGGGAGGGGAGGGCGACGCGGTGACGTGAATGGAAGAGAGGGAGAAGGGAGAAGGGAGGGTAACGGGGTGAGGGGACGGGAAGGGGGGTTGACGACAACAAGATCAGGAACGACTGGTCATATTGTCACGCAGGTCAATTGAGTGAGGGAAGGAGAGGGCGATGGGGTAAGGTGAGCAAAACTGCAAAGACAATGAAAAACCAAAAAAAAAAAAGGAGTAAAATCTAGATTTTCTTTTCTATGTTAAATTTTTTTTAAAAATATATATAAAAAAATAAAAGATATATTTTATATTTGAATTTTGAATTTTGAAAACTCAAAATTAAAAATAGTAAAATATTATAATATATATAACAATATAAATATATTAAAGATTATAAATAGATAATTTATAAGTCATATTTATATCAATCTATATATAATCCATTTATTAAACGAGTTATTCGTGTCAATTACGGGTTGACGTGTTCATGCGGGTTTGACCTTTTATTTAATTGTATTTAACGAATTTGATTCTTTTTTATCCAAACCCATTTAATGAAAACTCAAACCCTCTAATTTTGTGTGGATTTTATATCGTGTTATCGTGTCTAATCCGAATTGTCAATCCTAATTGTAATAATTATAAGACTGTCACATCATACAAAATAATTTTATTTAACATCATCAAATATAATAATAATAACACATGAATTAAAATATGCTACAAAACATAATCTTGTTCAAGTGATGCAATAGAAGATATACTTGTAACATTTAATAGATCGCTAAACTGTAGAAACAACTCTCCCTATTTCCCTCTATTTTTTTTCCTCTCCCAATCACACTCCACCAATTCTGTCTACATTTATATATTTTCCTATATTTTCCTCTTTTCTTTCCTTCTCTAACGTCTCTCTCTGTCTCTCTATCTTTCTCTCTTCTTTTGTTTTCTTTTTTTTTTCCTTTTTTTTTTTTTTTTGGGTCTCTGGGGAATGGATGAGAAACAGAGCGAGGGAGGGAGAGGGAGAACGTGAGGTGAGGTAATAGTAGACGAAGCTAGAGACAGAGAGAGGAAGAGTGAATAATTGTGAGGAGGTGTGGGAGTTAATATATAAAAAATGCAGCTTCTGGGAGATTCATTTTAAAAATTTTTGTTTTAGATTAAAATATTCATTAAAACAAAAAGAGAGCTTTTAAATTTTTTATATAAGGAAAATTTTTATTTTAAGATATAAAAACATTTTTTTAAATAAAACTTTTTTATTTATTTAAATAATTTTTTACTTCAGATAAAAAAAAAATTTCATTCCAAAAATAATACCCATCTAAACACAAGTATAATTATTTATTTTATTATATTTTTTTTCCTTAATGGCGGCGCCGACGGTTCTATACCATGAATATATTATAATATTTAAATATAAATATATTATAATATATATTTTTTATAATCATTATGCTAAAGTATAATGATTGCTCTTTTTATTAACGATGAACCTCTGTTTTTATTTTTATTTTTTTACTTTTGTCTTTCTTCCATCGCCTTTTTCCCACTTTCTTTATATTTTTAATATTATATAGTGTATATAACCATTTAATATATATAATTATATTTATATATATAATCATTATGCCAAGGTATATTGGTTGCTCTTTTTATTAACGATGGGACCTCTTTTTTTTTTTTTTTTTCTTTTGTCTTTCTTCCATCTTCCTTTTTTCCGCTTTCTTTATATTTTACATATTATATAGTGTATATAACCATTTAATATATATAATTATATTTATATATATTAAAAATTACTGTTTAGATTAAGAGTTTGAAAATATAATTTTAGTATTTTTAAGTTAAATTTTATTTGTTTTTAATATTTTTTTAAATTTTTAATAATATTTACACGTATTTTTATATATTAATTTTTTATTATATAATTTAAAATTTAAATTTTTTTTATTTTTATAATAATTTTTTTAAAAATATTTATCTAAATATAATTTTTAAAATCATATCTCATTTTTAAAATTAACATCTCTAAATATACATTTTCAAAACTCTATCCAAACTAATCTTATAACTCTAAATATCAACAATGTCACGTTAAGTTTTAAGTGTCGTTTCTTTCTAATATTACATTTATATTATATTCAAATACAATATAATTTTTACTTAAACGTAAAAGTATTGCATTTAAACGTCAATCACATCATATTTTAGATCAAATATAATCATTATTTATTATTTTATTTTTTCTATTATTTTTAGTAATCACATCACAAAGTCTCTCTCTCTCATGTTTTTCTTTCTATTTTTACCCATCATATCACATATTTATTCTTTAAATACAAGTTAAATACTTTTCAACCAAACACACATTACATTCAAATACAATGCAAATACTTTTGCTCCAAATATATATTGCATTCAATGCATTATATTCAAACGTAATACGTTTATCAAACAGATTATAATTTAATTATTATATTTTTTTTGTTATTATAACCTTTTTTTAATTTAATATTAGTTATTTATCTAATTTTATAAAAATAATCATTATCTTTTGAATCATTATATTTATATTATTTGTTTATTTGATACATCTATTTTTGAAAAATAAAAATTTTTTATTTTTAGAAAATTAACTCTCTTAAATTTTGATACCTAAATATCAAAAACTTTTCATTTTTAAAAAATAAAAAAGGCGTTCTATCTAAAAAATGAAAAATTTTTACCCATTAAAACAATTTTTACTTTTAGAAAAAAAATTCAAACAACTTTATATTTTTTAAAAATAAAAATTATCCAATTTTTAAAAGTAAATACCCCATTTAAACATAATCATTATTTTTTTTCTTTTTGATTTGAAATCCAAGAGGAAATGGAGAAAAGGGGTGGTTTGTATAGGGGTCATTTTGTAATCATTCAAAAGTTTGATGGCTAAAACATAATTTAATTAAAATAGAGGTTAAAACAGTAAAATAACCGAGAGATTGAGGGGGCAGGTTGGGATTGTAAAGGGTGGGGAAGAGCGAGAAGGGAGAAGAGAGAGGTAGGTGATTTTTTTAAATTTTTTTAATGGTAAATCAATTATTTATTAATAATTTATCTTTGATTGAGAAAAAATTAATAATTTTATTTATAATCAATCAGATTAAAAATTAATAATATATTATGATTAAATGATGATAAATTGTAAATTAATTAATAATTGATCAAATTAATTATTTTGTATAATTAATTATTAATTAATTGATTGATTAAGGGAGCCTTTTAACTTGATTTTAAAAATCTATAGTCATTGTTAAAAAAACTTCTTAAAAAATGTTATTTGACTATAAATCTCAATTAGCTTTTAACCAATTTGGATCGAGTTATTTTAGCTCAGTTTATTGTACTAACATCCAAAAAAATCTTTTAGACAACAACTCTAAAGAAATAAACAAGACATCGTATAAAAATAGAAATCAAAATCTCAAATCTAATATGCATGTGATTGGATACATTAAAATAAATGTGAATTCTAATTAATAAAAATATAAATTTATATATAAAAAAATAAATACAAAGATTTTATACTCACATAAATTTTTTAATATCTATATATTTATATATTTTTATATAAATTTATATTTTTAATAATTAAAATTTATATTTATAATAATATTAAATTACAGACAGTATCGAATATGCCGCTAGAAAATCATAAATACTTAAAAATTTTGATTGTATTTCTCTCATAAATAATAACTTTTAAAAAGATTGATTACGTCACTCTAAGTTCAAAAATCTGACATCATTTGCTATCTGATGCTTTCATAATAAATTGACATGCATGCATGCATGTGGCTGATATTGTGATTGCGGTCGAATTTTAATGCAATACGAAAGTTTGATATGCATGTGTTACACGAGGTTGGCTCATTTTATAAATATCTCCACAATAGTTGTTCTGTTCAATTGTTGACTTTTTTATTTTATCCCTGCAAAGTTACATTTTTTTATCAGACTAGAGATAGAGACCAAAAAAAAAAAAAAAGAGTAATTTTGTAAAATTTATTTTTGTAATCTTTGGATATATAACTTATAACAAACACACCTTGTGAACAAAACAACCTTTTAATTAACCGTAAAAATCTCCTAAACTGCATCATGTGTATCATGCGGTACTGTGACATGGTTTTTTTGCTCTGTGTCTTAATTTGGGATGTAACAATTATTTAATTCATCACACAGTGTGGTTTGATTTGTGGTGTGAATTTTGAATTTTTGAAATTGCAATTAACCAAACTGCACCACATTTTTTAATTATTGAGATTTTTGAAGTATTTCTTTCATGATCTTATAACTATTAATTTTTGCCACTAGAAGAAGAGCAGTAAATTTCTTTTATGATTATGTGTTAATTATAGACATATATGCAACAAAAAGAACTCCAAAAAGATCTAGCATACACCCAATAGTACATAGAATTTTATGAAATCAAGCAGATCAAAATGACGAGGATGGAGGAAATTACAGATTTTGGTGAGGGGATCGAACAAAGGGGGAGATGGGCAATCATCTCCCGGTAAGCACACTCGTCTTTCTTAGTAAGCTGGACGGTGCCGTCAAGAACAAGCACTATTCCATATGCTGAAGACTGGAAATTGAGAAACTGGCAATAACTAACCCATGCACAAGATTTAGGATGAAAGGTTTTTTTTTTTTTAATAAAAAATTTTTAGATATGAAAAATAAAAAATTGTTTAGAATTTTTTTTAAAATGAAAAGTTATTTAGGTGGATTAAAACTTTTTTTTTCTAAAAAACTCTTTTTTTATTTTTCAAAAATGAAAAATTTTGGATGTTCAGATACAAAAATTTAAAAAAGTTTATTTTCCTTATAATGAAATATTTTTCATTTTTAAATTTAGAGTGTTCAAACAAACGAAAGGTTAAACTAATTTGATTGTAACAATTTTAAGATTGTCACATCATACAAAATAATTTTATTTAACATCATCAAACATAATAATAGTAACACATAAATTAAAATATGCTACAAAACATAATCTTGTTCACGTGATGCAATAGAAGATATACTTGTAACATTTAATCATCAAACATAATAATAGTAACACATAAATTAAAATATGCTACAAAACATAATCTTGTTCACGTGATGCAATAGAAGATATACTTGTAACATTTAATTGATCGCTACACTGTAGAAATAATTCTCCCTATTTCCTTCTATTTTTTTTCCTCTGCCGATCACACTCCACCAATTCTGTCTACATATATATTTTTTCCTATATTTTCCTCTTTTCTTTCCTTCTCTAACGTCTCTCTCTGTCTCTCTATCTTTCTCTCTTCTTTTCTTTTCTTTTTTTTTTTTTTGGCTCTCTGGGGAATGGATGAGAAACAGAACGAGGAGGGAGAGGGAGAACGTGAGGTGAGGTAATGGTAGACGAAGCTAGAGACAGAGAGAGGGAGATTGAATAATTGTGAGGAGCTGTAGGAGTTAATATATAAAAATTACAGCTTCTGGAAGATTCATTTTAAAAATTTTCTGTTTTAGATCAAAATATTCATTAAAAAAAGAGCTTTTTAAATTTTTATATAAGGATATCAAAAATTTTATTTTTAAATATAAAAATATTTTTTAAATAAAAATTTGTTATTTATTTAAATAATTTTTTACTTTGCATAAAAAAATTTTATTTAAAAATAAAAAATTTTTCATTACAAAAATAATGCCCATCTAAGTACAAGTATAATTAATTATTTAATTATATTTTTTTCCTTAATGGCGGAACCAACGGTTCGGTCTCTCTTTCTTTAAACATGAATATATTATCATATTTAAATATAAATATATTATAATTATATATTTTTTATAATCATTATGCCAAAGTATAATGATTGCTCTTTTTATTAACGACGGAACCTCTTTTCCTTTTTCTTTTTTTTTTTCTTGCCTTTCTTCCATCCTGCTTTTTCCCACTCCCCTTATATTTTACATATTATATAGTGTATATAACCATTTAATGTCACGTTAAGTTTTGGGTGTCATTTCTTTCTAATATTATATTTTAATATAATATAAGTTTTATTTAAATATAAAAATATTATATTTAAATATTAATTATATTATATTTTAAATTAAATATACTTATTATTTATTTTTTTATTATTTTTATTAATCACATCACATACTCTTTTTTATCTCTCTCTTTTTTCTCTACTTTTATCCATCACATCACATATTTATTATTTAAATACAATTCAAATACTTTTCAACCAAACACACATTATATTTAAATACAATACAAATGCTTTTCTTTCAAATATAAATTATATTCAATGCATTATATTCAGATACAATACAGATACAATACAAATACAATACGTTTACCAAAATAGATTATAATTTATTTATTATATTTATTTTATTTGTTATTATAACTTTTTTAATTTAATATTAATTATTTATCTAATTTTATAAAAATAATTATTATCTTTTGAATCATTATATGTATAGTATTTGTTCGTTTAATATATCTATTTTTGAAAAAAAAAATTATTTTTAGAAAATTAACTCTCTTAAATTTTGGTATCTAAATATCAAAAAAATTTCACTTTTTTATAAATACTCAAAAAAATCACATCTTTAAATATTGCTTCGTCTATAATGATTACAAGATTTTTACCTTATTATAATATCAAATAAAAAGTAATTTCAAGGCAAATTCTTCATCATGTGCACTTCTACAATTTCCTCATGCAGTCCATGTGATGCTTTATAAGTAAAAAGACTATCTCATAATAGTATGAGACTTTTTGGGATAAAGGCTAAGAGCAAAATCGTGCGAATTGAGACTCAAAGCAGACAATATCATATCAAAGAGAGGCACGGGTTGTCACACTGTATCCATCCACAGCGGGATGGAAAGTCAACTCATCCCTAATGCCAAAATTCATGCCGAGTTGGGACTGCTATAGATCAAGTTATACATAGGCAATCCACCACCTATTGAGGTTGTTTCATGATTGAGTTACCCTTTTTGAAAAAAGGTAAATTACTCATTTATTTCCTAACTACAAATTTTTGATTTAGTCCCAATCCTTTTTTTTTTTTTTGTTGATAAAAGGTCCCTAGAATATTTAAAAAGATGCGATTTGATCCTTTTTACTAACAAAAGTTAAAATTTGAATGAAATAGATCTTGTGTATAATACATGAAATTTGAATTATGTAATTTTTTTCTTAATTATCCTTAAATAGTAAATCATGTGTAATTCACTTAACGTATTCGTTAAAATTTGTAATGTCCCTCCTTAGACCGGCGGCCCAAAAAGGAACATTAGACTAACTTATATATTAAACTTCAAACTTAACGATAAAGCATACTAACAATATAGTGGAAAAATATAAACTACATCAAAATTAAATCCTTAAATTACAAATAAAAAATTCCTAGACTTGTTGTCATGGGACTCTTGAAACCACTGATCAATCAACCTCTATATCATATAAATCCGGCAAACTGCATACACCACAAAAATTATGTGAGTATAAAACTCAGCAAGTATACCTTATACTTCTTTTAGGTCCCTCTGGTATGTTGTTAGTCACTTATTATCAAAACCATTTATTATACCTTACATTTAGGCCTTTTCTAGGCAACCTTTGTTTCCCAAGAATTTGGCCCTTTGAATTATAGCTGGTTTAGTTGTAACAATAGTGAGACTATTACAACTTATGAAATAATTTCATTTAACATCATTAGTCAATTTGTGTAATTCTTTTTTTTTTTTTTTGTTTAGGTCATTAGGTTGTTTTTTGTTTTTGTTTTTGTTTTTTTTTGGTTTTGTTTTGCTTGGTTTGAAAAAAAAAATTTTTTTTTGTGATTGGGTGGTGATTTAATGGAGTATTAAGCTGATGATATGTGTGATTGAATTGCCTGCGACTTGTTAAAATTGATTAACATTGTGATTTGGTGTGTGATTTACTCTTGTGCTAATTGGAATTTTACTTTGTGACTTGTTGATTATTTTAAATAACATATTCATGACTGCTTAATTGTTGTTAGCTTAGAGAAAGTTTATGCAATTGGTGATTATTTTGTGATTTTATGTGAACTCTAAAACCACTTTGAGAGTTACTTGAAATGAAATCCTAAGCAAGCATATTGTTGAAAAAAAGTTTAGGGGTGTTGAGCAATTAAAGAAAAAAAAGAGAAAAAATAAAATAAATATATGGACTTACTCCGCTATCTTAAGCCACCTAATAACCAGGAGTAACATGAGCCCCATTGTATTTTTGCGTCAAAAAGTAGTTCAAGATATGAGTGCAACGTCTCTTAATAGTGACTCTGTTGAGTAAATGGGTGCCTTTACCATAAATGTTGGCATTCGCGTCAAAAGGTAGTGGTGACATAAGCGATTGTCCAATCATAAAAATAAAATAAAATAAAGGAAAATTTTTTTCAGCTAAAGCCTCCTTACAAGCCGATAAAGTTCTTTTGATCCTCACTGGTATGTTTTACCTACATTAGTGGAGAGTGATTTGAAAATTTGGCATATGAAGTTCTGTGAGTTATTTTATGATTGTTGGTTACATGAGCCTATTTGGATTGGCAATAATTGAGTAGAAAGTAATTGTACACACACACTCGTAAAAGTTAGAAAGTTGAATGAAATTGGTACTTAAGTAAAAAACATATGAAGTTATAATGTTGTAGAAATTTTAATGAGTTGCAGGTTTGTTTGGTCCTTAGACAATTTTTAGATGAAATTGAATTACTACCTGATCACTTGATTGTTGAGTTTTTAGTTGTGTCTTTTAGTTTTATTTTGTTTTGTTCAGGACTAGCAAAATACTAAGTTTGGGGGTATTTGATAAGGCGCATTTGCCATATTTTTCTCATCGGTAATTTGTTGGTTTTTCCTAGTTTATGTTTGGTATTTTAGTGTGTTTTATTCACAATTGAATAGGTAAGTGATACAAGCATTTGAGAGTGTTTCTAAAGCTAAAAGATCAAGTTGCGGTGAGTTTCGTTTTGACTGCGGCGAGAAAAGCACCCGAGGAGTGTTTTGTGCGGGAGCATTTTGACTGCAACCAGAATCATTTTACCTGCAGCCGGAATCAATTTAGCTACAGCGAGATTGATCAGAGCTACAGCGATGCTAAACTATAGAAATGATTTTCTCTATTTCCTTTTATTTTCTTTCCTTTGCCGACCACACTCCCTCAAGTCTCTCTACCTTTTTTTCCTATATTTTCCTCTTTTCTTTCCTTCTCTTACGTCTTTGTCTGCCTCTCTGTCTTTCTCTCTTCTTAATCGTTATCCTTTTAATCATTATATTTATATTATTTTGTTCATTTGATGTATCTATTTAAAAAAAAAAATTACTTTTAAAAGGTTGACCTTCTTAAACTTTTATATTTAAATATTAAGACTTTTACCTTTTAAAAAATAAAAAATAAGTATTTAGTTCTTTTTAAAAAATAAAATTTTTTTATCCATTCAAATAATTTTTTACTTTTATAGTAAATCTAAATAATTTTTTATTTTTTAAAAGTTGACATCCAAGCTTAACATGATCATTATTGTTTTTCTTTTTGATTTGGAATCCAAGAGGATTCCGGAGAGAAAGGATGTGGTACGTTAAGGGGTCATTTATAATTATTCAAAAGTTTGAGGGCTAAAACATAATTTCATAAAAATAGAGGGTAAATAAAATCATATTTTACTCATATTTTTCCAACATAAGCCAGTAGCTAAATTTTTGGGATGTTATAAAATCATTTGTGTTGTTAACAAAAATGGCCATTTAGAAAGTTTTTAAAGAGTTTCACAAATTTATACTTTAATAGGAAAAGCCGATGACCTACATCCAAGCACTAGCACATTTAACGTATGTGTTTCAAAGAAAAAAAAAAAAAAAAACTATTTGCCTTAACAAACTTGTTAAATCGCCTACGAGTCCTTTTGAAAGCAAAGGCCGATGGTATTCAAGAAAAAATAAAATATGAAAAGGAGATTTTAACGTCGATTATTTTTTTCAACAACCAAATGAGTTGTAGTTTTAGCAGTTATATTATTTTTCAACAATCTAATAAATTATTATGAATGGAAATAATTTTATATTATACGTTGTCAATCTTTAACATAAATATTTATAAATTAAATTATTAAAAAGTTAATCTCAATGACTAAAACTGTAGTTCCAATCTCTAGTAAAAAAGAACAATTCTTATCCTATAAATTCCCAAAGTTAATAAATTAAAAGATGGATTCAAGTGAAAGAAAAAAACTAAAAGAGGGAAAAAAAAGACTTCAAATATATTTTAAACTTACAAAAAGAGAGCAAAACTTATGACATATAGGATCTTTATTTTGATTTTAGAGATAAATACTGTTATTTCAATTATTATATTAAATTTAACAACTTATTTAAATTAAAAATTTACACCAGAATACTTAAAAATACTTTCAATATAATTGTGTTCACGGGCTTCGTTCTGTATCTAGACATCTAGACAATAATTGCTCCACTGCAATAATTCTCCACTATGTTACTTTATCTTCTAACTTTTTATTTCGTCAAATGAGAAGGGCCAACTTGTTTTGGATCATTTCAAAAGCTATGACAGCAGGACTAGTATTTGTCGCTTGCGTTGGAACGGATGAGAGAGAATAAAAATTTTTTATTCTCCTGTAGTTCACTGAAAAGTTTTCTATATATGGAAGTGGCATGGTGGTTTTTCTTTCATGTCTATTAACTAGAACTAGTAAAAAGAACAGCCGTCTCTTTATAGAGCTCTCTCTCTCTCTCTCTCTGTTTTTTTCTTTTTTTGGGTGGTAAATTATAGCTCTCTTTCTTTCTTCTTTATGTCAAGGTATTCAATTGAAGATTATAGTTTCAAGCTTCATTTTTATTTGTAGTCTCTCTCTCTCTCTCTCTCTCTCCGTTGGAAATGAATGCCACTTTTTTTTTTAGCTGTATTTCATTCTTTTTTTTTTTTTAGCAACTTTATTTCAGTCTGACTTCAACTGTGAGGCCACCAACTGGATGGATTTAGCTTGTTATTATCTTGTTTCTGATTCCCCTATTTCTGATCTGTTTTTCTCGTTCTTCTCTTGTTTTTCACTGTCTTGTAAGGCCTTTATATGAATTTAGTGCATTTTGAGTATGCATCCCGAATATTATAAACGCATACGTGCGTTTTAAATTTATGTGGAGTTTGCAAAACTGAAAGGACTATTTTGTTTCAGTTTTTTTTTTTTCCAAATTCATATTTTAGTTAAATGATGTGTCATGAAACATTTTTTTTTTTTTTTACCTTGACGCATGTATCGGTTGATTTTATTAGATTATAAATTTGTCACATATCACAAAATTACTAAATTATTATGAAATTTATATGTAAATTTGATATCTCTTTCCTTGAGTTAGCTTTTAAGAATAATCTTTAGAAATATTTATATAAAATAATTACTTTTAAATACCCATTTGTTTGACAAAATGTATTGAAATATACTTATTTATAAATTTGAACAAATTTTAAATTCCATTCATTTTTTATTCTACATTTACCTTTCAATATTTTTCTATTATGTTTTTATATATTCAGATTGTCTTTTTATAGAAAAAAAAAAAAAAAAACTTTTTTTCGTTACTTATCCGTAATATCCGGATTCAACGTTGTATATATATTTCTAGATTTCTGTGATCATTATGATAATGACTATGTTGTTATCGATTAGTGTTTCAATATGGTAGAAATAATAACATGGTTATTAGGATAAAAATTGTGTTTTCTTATACAATATTCATACTATAAGCATATTACGTCTATATTGTAATTTATAATTAGTAATTATATGGTTATGATTTATATGATAATGATTCTATTATTTTCATAGAAGATCATCATATAAAATATTAAAAGTTTTATCATCATCACTACTATATTGATTATGTCACTTAGTAAAAAATATATATATATTTATCAAATATAATTTCATAGTATATTCACCTTGGTAGAATTCAATAACAAATAATAAAACGTACATGATCAGTTTTCTAGGACAAAATCTTTGTGTAAATGATTTTTTTTAATGACAAATCTTTTTGACCAATTGGCACAGATAATATAAATGAGACCTGTTTATGATGAAATCTTTTTTTGTTTCTTAAATTAAAATTAAGGGTATTTATATCAAGACAACATGATCAGTTTTTTTTTTTTTTTTTGTTAATTTTGCAAATGAGTTTGTTTTTGGATTTTTTTTAAAATTATGGCCCTGATTTATACGATACAACTGCTCTTCTTCTTCTTCTTTTTTCCCCTTCCTGTGGAGAATGTCTTACAGTTAATTTATTCATTAATTGTTTGCTTGCAGATCATCCTTGTGCTAATTAAGCTCCTTGGTCCAATAATTGTCCAGAGGACACTATAACGTATTAAAGCTTTAGTTATGGCTCTCCCTGAAACATCGGGAACTGAGAGGTTAGTTTCTTTATCGAGTTCAAACTTATTATTATTACTATTATTATTATCTATGGTCGCTATTAATGTATAGTTATTTCTGGTCAGACTAATAGAAATAATTTTCAAGAGATATACCCCTCGTATGAGCCGATCCATAAGAAGGAAAGAAAGTAGGATGGATCATGAATCCATCTTGATATATTATATAGTTACTCACAAAATTCTTTTTAAAATTATTTATAATTGATGAGAATTGATTAATTAAGAATAAGAATTTCATAATATAAAGTTCACCATAAAATTTTACATTAAAACAATTTCAACAAAACTAAAACTATCTTAAACACATTGTCAAACTACAAAAAAATAATAATAAATTCAAAATAAATATCAAAATAAGATGGGAGAGACCAACTTCCTTGTTACAAATAAAACAATAATAAAACCAAAAACCAACCAAAGCCTAAAATTGTCAACACCCCACTCCCCATCATGACGTGGGCACTGAGGGTGCCGGAAAAGCAAAGCACAGATGACAAGTCGCCTGCGACCGAAGGACAAGTCCCCAAGCTCTCGTCGTTGGCATCCTAGATTTGCAGAAAAACCATCAGAGAAAAAAAAAAAATAGGGTAACAAATATTTTAATTAAAGTCATTCAAAATTTACTGAAACTTATTTTCCTTTTTTTTAAGGAAAAAAAAAACTCAAATACAATTTTATTTTTTTAATATTTAAATCGATCTTTAAAAAAAAAAATTAAAAAACAACTTTACTTTCAATATTAGCATCATTCCTAAAAATCTCATTTTTATTTTCACACTCAGAACAAGATCATTTTCAAAAAGTAGACATGGATCATTGTTCAAAAAATGTGCTAACGTTTTGTCTCATCTTCCTTATTCAGAGAAACAATTTCTACAGATTCTTCAAAGGCCAAAGCATTCATAAGTTAAAAAAAAAAAAAAGCCATCAAATTTCTGAAGGGAAAACAAAATTTTGTTTTCCCCTTCCCAATTTGACGACTACACCACCGCACCTCCGAACTCGTCTCCGTCCAGATGCCGTGGGTCTCGTCTTTACCGAGCTCTCCTTCAATTCCTCCCATGGCTAGTCATCAACAAAAAATATAACAACGAAAAAAAAATATATATTCCGAGCGCATGAACACGAACAAGATAAAATACTTACCAAATTTTTTTCTTTTTATTCGGACTCTCTAGGCCGGCCGGCGCCAAGCCGCCAACCCCCACCTCCTCCTTTTTTTATTATTTATTTAATTTATCATTCTCTGTTTTTCCTCCATCGTTGATGATCGGAATTTATTTTTCTATCCTGCTTCTTGCAGATTGGAAGCGTAAGATAAGTGTTCCTGATCTGCAAATTTAAAAGCATATAAACTTATTAATGATGCGTATGAATTCCATTAATACAAAAGCAAAGTTGTAGGTCCTACAGTTGCAAAACCTTATTTTTTATATCATACTCTAGTGGGATGTAAAGCAACTTTAAACATGCGCATGCCTGTGCATGGAGACTACTTTTATGTCCCACAGAACATGCCACTGTCACCTGTTCCACTTGCACATGCTTTGTCCACAATACTTTGCCGATTTGTTTAATCATGTATTGAATTTCGTATATATACCCTAATTAATGCCCTGATTGTTAGTGAAATCAAATTCAAAAATTTAATACTCGTCTTATTTACCAAATTTTGAATAAAAAATGACGTGGCAATTGACTTGTTAGAATCTAATTGGTGATGATACTAATTGACTGCCTGTAGCGTTAGTATTTCTTCTTTCTGATGGATTTTATTTTTTATTCTTTTTGTGCTATGTTTTGTTCAGTCAAGAGGAAGCTCAAAAAACTTCTTGGGAGAATAAAATTGAGGATTGGAAGAAAAGCATTAGGGATTTGAATCCCAAAATCAAGGAATCTTTTGTCAAGCCGGAGTCGTATCAGTCAACATGGAATAAGATATTCCTAACGTCGTATGTGATTGCCGTCATTGTAGACCCTTTGTTCTTTTACATTCCCTTTATAGATGGGAACAACCTCAGACTGGACTACAAGTTGGAGATTGTTGCACTTGTTCTACGATCTGTCACGGATATCTTTTACATGTTGCACATTTATTTTGAACTAAAAAAAGGAAAATCAGCTGTCAGCTGGTTTGTTATAACTAGCATTTTGGCTATTCTTCCCATCCCACAGGTAAGAGCAGCCCCCTTAATTTTTTTTTTCAATTCTTTTCGTATTTATACGAATTAGAAAAAATATAAGTAATATGGTTTTACACGGTTAAATTATTTCAAAATTATATTAAAATAATAAAAATTATATAAAAATTTAACGGTGTAGAATTACACTTTATGTCTCTTGATATTTATTGTTAATCTAATTAACTAGCGGAAATAAGAGCCGTTTTTGAACTAAAATGTCAAACATAATAGGACTCTTTATAATTAACAGTGTTGTAATCTATACAGGTGCTAATTTTGGTTATCTACTACGATACGTGGGACTTGAGCTCATGGAAAATAATGAGATTTCTAAACGCCTTCGTTCTCCTCCAATATGTGCCAAGAATTCTTCGAATCTTCCATTCGTCCATGGAACTAAAGAAGAGTAACGATTCTCTTACAGGACGTGTATGGGTTAAAGGCGCCTTCAATTTTTTTCTGTACATCACTGCCAGTCATGTAAGTTTTATTACAATTGTTTTGTCCATTTTAAACAATTTATCAATCAATAATTACTTTTCTTTTCCTTTTTTTAATATATAATAACTAAGACATAGCATTGCTAATTTCCATTGTAAAATTTCATTTGTTTCTCAGGAGATAACTAAAGTTTATTTTCTTTTCTTTATGTTAATATATATAGATATTGGGAGCTTTTTGGTACTACTTTGCAATTCAACGACAGACATCGTGCTGGCATACTTCTATTCCAAAGGATAAGAATCTAACGAAATTTTGTCCTGTAAATCCACCGAATGCGACCGAATTCGATTTTGGAATATTTCTTGATGTCCTCCAGTCTGGTATAGTTGAAACAACAGATTTTCCCAAAAAGTACCTTCGATGTTTCTGGTGGGGCCTACGAAATATAAGGTGTGGATAACATGAACAAACCCTTCACATTCGATAGCACATATATTTAACTTTTTGACAATGATAAGGTAATCAAAATTAAGTACAATTTCAGAAATGGCAATAGATCAATTAAGCATGAAGTTTTCAAGCTCTAAGTCTAATGAGAGGCACTTACGACTATTTATAGGCACCAGATCAATGTTAAATTATTAGCTCTCCATGTGGGGTTAAAGTGATATGTCCCGACACAAGTCGTTATGAACTACTAGTATATGCTGTAGTTTATATATATGCACATGAACAATCAGACAGAATTGCTTGAGTATGAAGTAAATGGTCTCTTCCTTTTGCTAATTTGTTTGCAATGATGCTTATACTTGCAAAAATGTATTTCATGTCTTTTTGGATCCATTTTGTTTTGCAGTTGCTTTGGCCAAAACCTTGAAACAAGTACCCATGTTTGGGAGACTTGCTTCGCAGCTCTTATTTCTATCTCGGGGTTGCTTTTATTTCTATACCTTATTGGAAATCTGCAGGTAATTATCTCTTTCGAAGTGATCTTTTCACTTTTTTAACATATAATACAAACTCAAAGTTTCTCGTGGGAGATCTCTGTGCTAGGATTAAAAAAAAAATCATATTGGTGAGGCATGATAGAGCTATTGCAACGTTTATCAAATTTATTAAATTCTCGAATATTTTTTTTAAGAATTATTTACTTATTGTAGCATCCATTTTCCTTTATTCAACAAGTATTAGACATTGCATTTCAAAATGTTGCATTTTTATACCATCATAATAAATTTAAATACAAATTAATATATCTTCTAAGTTAACACTTGATTTTGACACAGAACACCTAAAAATTTTCTTAAATAGAAAACAAAAAGTTAAAAAACATGTTGTAAAAAAATTCTCTTTTATTATTTCCTTTTTTGGTTTTTTTTTTAAGATTTTCATTTTTTTTCTTGTATTTAAATACTTTGGAGTTTTTTAAGTCAAAATCCATCGTATTAATCAAAAGATTGTATGCATTTCTTTAGTAAAAAAAAAAAAAAAAGAATGTATAGATGTATATATTAAAGATAATATAATGGTAAAGAGTACAACAACTCAAAATGAAGTTATAAATAAAAGCAAAAAGCAAAGTATAAAAGATGGATAATCTAATGTGATATTTGATATGAAATCCATGATCATGGGACTACAGATCCTACCTGTGGGTTTAAAAGTAACTTTGTCTTAGTCAAATGAGATGTTATAATATAAGGCTACACTTAGTTGCTACAATATTACACTATGGTTAAATCGACTAATCTCTCTTTCTTTCTCTCTCAGACATATATGCAACTGGCAACCACAAGATCACACGGGAATAGACGGAAGATGAAATATAAAACAGCAGACATAAATTTGTGGATGGAAAGCATTCACAAAGCAGGCTGTGAAAGGGAGAAACTGAAGGGAGTGATCATAAAACAACTACAAACTTCACTAGAAAAAGAAGAAGAAATTGATTTGGATTATCTACTCATTCTTCTCGAGCAACATATAAACTCAGAGAAAATGAATACTAGCATGGAAGAGAAAGAGCTAAGTGATGTGAGCTCCTTAATCAACCTTCTTTATACAAAAATCATCAAGTTAAAAGTTAAACATACCTGTAAAGTCAGTTGAAATTCTCATCTCATTTATTTGTAAGTAAACAATTGCATTCTGTTTACAATTTATGTGATTGATAAACATATAGTTGTTGTTAGATCACTGAATTTAGCATGACAAGAAACTGTACTATACGCAATTCTTAGGCATTAATGAAGTGAAGGATTCTAAACTTTATTTGTTGTATAACAGAAATGTAAGGAGCTTGCAACTTACATATCAGAAGGGAAAAGAATGCAGAGAGATAAGAAAATTGAAACCGCAACATTATGGATGTCAGCTCATGAAATCCCCGAAGAGAAGAGAAATGATTTGATACCACATCTGTTATGCAGATTAGGAGATGACATCCAAGACATTAATCTCGTGAACATTCTTTCCGTTGTTCCCCCTGAGCAGAGAACCTTCGTAAAAAAGCACCTCTGCGAAGACATGCTAAAGACAGTATTCTCACCCAGAATGACTCAAATTAAGAAAGTGAGTCCTTGATCATCCTTTTCTCTATATCTTTGTATTTCTTCCAGTAGTAAAACTTATTTAGTCTAGTCTTTAGAGGGTGGTTGAGTTAGGCTATTTTGTTGTGTATTCTTTACAAAGCCCCAAGGCTAATAGATGAAGTAATAGAAATTTTTAGAAGACAAGTGTCTTTGATAGGAAAAGAATGGAGGAAGATGTTTCCATTATATAAACATTATTAATTGCATGACTAGATCAGACAACATTTCTAACTAAACAAACAGAGAGAGAGAGAGAGAGAGAGTATAAGTGAGACTAGATCATGCAACACAGACCGGTGGTTTTAGAACTTGTTAATAATTTCTTCGTTTCAACAAAAGTTATAATTTGGATTTGACTAAAATATATATATATAGTGCTTTGGAACTGGAATATATATCATGGTAAACTGCTAGTAGTATTGTTTGTGGCTTTCGCCCTCATGTATTAATGTTTCCTAAATGTGACTTGGCTAGCTACGAGAAGCTGACAAGCAAAAGCAGCAAACGCCTGAAGAGGATTTCGACCAGAAAAACCTGGAAAAGGAGGCTCACAAGCAAAAACAGGAAAAGGAGAATGACGATAAGGATGTTTTTAAAGATATACTAGACAACCTCAAGCCAGTTATCTACAAAGAGAACAGCTATATAATCCAAGAGAAAGAACCACTTGATTTTATGCTTTTCATCACTCATGGCGTCGCATGGAAGTTCGGAGGTGACGATGAAGGGATTATTGATCCCCTCGAGAGGGGTGATCATCATGGGGAAAATCTTCTAGATTGGCAATTATCGGACAAAGCTAAGCCCTTCCCCATAGCAAGGAAACATGTCAAATCCCACACACGAATTGACGCCTTTGTTCTTAAGGCTGTCGACTTGCAGAACATAATCCCCAATACAATTAAACAGCAGCAGATATTACCTAATACCAAAAAATACAAGTCCCTCAACTCCTTCGAATCTGACCGGTTGGGGCAGTTAGCAAGTCTTGCTGCTAAACAGGCCTTGAAACGTCTAAAGGAAAAAAAGGACTCCAAGGAGGTTGGTCTGGTCGGGGACGTGGCCTTGAGTGAGGGTGGCTGTGGCAGTGGCAAATTCTTGACTCTGGACAACGGTGACAACCGCAACGTGAATGAGGATGACGCTGGCGGCAGTAGCTCAATAAGGGATAAGGCTGCAAGTGGCGGGGACAATATGGTCTAGTCTTTGTTATGGTAAATGTACAAATTATGTGCAAGGCTTTTTGACGCCTATGAAGAAGACTCAAACGTTCAAATTACGTGCAAAGCTTGTTGACTTGCAAAGCGTTTTGACGCCTGTGAAGAAGACTCAAATGTTTAAAGTACGTGCAAAGCTTTTTGACGCCTGTGAATAAGACTCAAATGTACAATTATGTGCAAAGCTATACGATGCCCGTGAAGAAACTATTTTATGTGAGCACTAGGCTAGTGCTACCGCCACTCATGAAGTCAGCTTGCTGGATTAGAAATAATTATAAAGAAAAGTACAGTTTTAGGTCTCATGTTAAAATATATATGTTTTTTAATTTTATTGTATAAATGTTCTTTTTGTAAGAGACAAATATCTTTAATACTTAATTAATCTGCTCTTATATCAAAATTGACATTATTTCTCTTTTTATTAAAAGACTGATTTTTTTTCCTTTTTTGTTTTTTTTACTATAATAATGAATTACTTTTACTAAAAAATGTGAATTAATTTTAATAAACCCAAACAAATTTTAATCATAATTTGTATTAATTTCTTCATATTTAATTATTATAAAGAATATTAAATTTATCACAATGAATCTATAATTTTTTAAACAAGCATATTTTAATCATCAAAATCCCATACCCAATATATCCATAAGAACCCAACTGTTATCATAAATAACCATAAAAATCACAATATTATTAAAAAAGAAATTATACTGTTCATAAAGAAGTAAAAATTATCATAATTTAAACCATAAAATTTTACTGTCAAATTTTCTTTTTATATAAATTTGATTACTAATATCATGATATCAATCTTATATTTATTTATTGAAATATTTTTTATTACCATTTTTGTTTCCTTTATTATAATTTATTTATTTGTGAATTCTCAATTCTTTATGAAGGATAATATTGTCATTACAAATATTTTTTAGACATTTATGTTTATTTATTTTTTTTCAACTAATACTTCTAATTTAAACATCTGTATAAATAACCCATAATATTAGAAATAGCCAGACCATTTAATAATTTTGACATAAGCTAAGGACCCGTTATTTTATATTACCAAATATGCTAAATTTGGCTTAGACCAATTTTGAATGAACTAAAAAAAGAGGAAATTAATGCATTCCTTGTAGGTCGTCGCCCACGATAATACGCTTACACTAAGGGCCATTTGGAATAAAATTTTGAAATTGAAATTGATTAATTTTTTAAAAATTAATTATAATTTTTTTGTCAAAAGACAAAAATAAACATAAAAAGTCCTGTCCAAACGCATACTAAGATAGTCTCTCGGACAGTGTAAGAGGCAAGTTTTATAATGTCAAAAAAGCCCAACATTTTAATAGTTTTAATTTCCCCCAATTAAAAATTTTTTTCAACATGCTCACAGTTAATATTTAGATTATTCTTTTATGATTTAATAATATAACTAAACTTAGATTATTTTTTATGTTTTAGTGCCATAATTAACATTTGATTCCTTTTTTTTTTGCAATTTTCTTTATCTACATTTTTTTGCTGTCTCTTTTTAAAAGTTTTTTTAAGGATATTGACTTTATCATTGCCAATATTGCGGATACTGATGTGTACAAGTGTTATTAATTGGTAAAAGTATTCATCTTGAAATGAAAAAAAAAAACGATAATGTGAAAAAAAAAAAAAGTGAAACTTGCTTTTTAGTCTAAAAATTAGAAACTCCTATTTTCTATCATAATTCTAACATTTCAAATAAAATTCAAGAACAAATTTGTAATGCTATCAAAATATATAAGTTATATCTAATAAATAAAATATGAGAAATTGTAGTAAATAGTATTTTTATAAAAATATTTAAAGTAAATAGCAAGTTTTTAAATTATTTGGAGTTAAAAGCAAAATTTATTTACTAGGGAAATGACATATTAAAAAGTGGTAAATTTGATGTAAATATAACTCATTTACTTAGTAAATCTGCTATTTACTTCAAAAATTTTAAAAACCTGTTATTTAATTCATCAATTATTTCATAAAAGCAGCTCTTTATTTCTTTATCCCTTAAAATGTTGTTCAAAATTAAATAAAAAAATTATTAAACTCTTTATTCATAATGTAATTGTTTTATTATTATAACAATTGTATCCTCTTATGTGCTTTCACTAAGAAAAATTTGTAGATTTGTTGCTGATAATAGGCTTCTGCTGTTCTTTTGCCTTTGTGGAGTTATAACACAGGATGGTAGTAAATTAAAATGTACAATTGATTTTTTTTTTTAAGTAGAATTTGAATGGTGTAAATATAGAAAAATTATTATATGACATAGATTTTTAAAAAGTGAAAATTTTAGATTTTTACTAAAGTTGAATTGTTGTGAAATAGTGAAACAAATATTGCACTCCAATAATTTGCAAAAAAAAAAAAATGCACTCTGATAGTTATGTAATAAAACACATATTGCATTTTAATGCAATATATAATAAACAACTATAGTAGTTTATCCAAACGAATGCTAAGAATGTCTGAAATAACTTGTAGGGGTCTGTAATTAAGAAGCATCAGTAAAGAATGTTTCTCTCTTCCACTTGATATTGGCTTTGAAATAAGCTGAGTTTGTGGGTTTCTTCAAGCTATTTCTTGGGCAACCGAGCAGAATTAGTACTTACATGCGTTATTCTTCCTCTGTGATTGACCTGATCAAACACTCAAAATATGTTAATGTTCTATGAAAGATCACACTGGGTATTGTTTTCATTCTCTATGATTTCCTTTTAGGTCACCTATATTTTTTGGGAGGGGAATCAGCTGCACATATATATTACACTTGCATATAGGGGAATCAGCTGCACATATATATTACACTTGCTTTTCATGCCATTAAAATTCCTCACTTACCAGGTGGACTATAACGCTTTTTGATCAAAATGAAGTGGTTATTAATGTGATGGGATTGCCTATTTAAACTGAAAGTACAATATCTTTATAACAACAATAATGTTTACGACATCTAGTTAAAAACGATAGTATTAGGAAAGATTATTAAACAAAAAAGTGAAAATGACAGCAATTGGAAACCAACAACAATTTTATAGGTATTCCGTGTTTAGGTATTCCATGTTTAGGTAGAGCAAAAAATTTTCAAATGTGAGCTTTATTCTTTTCTAACCGAGGAATATGTTTGTCCAATAATTTTGCTAAGATATGGATAAATTTTTTCCTTCTTGTTCAATATCTTCCTGACTCCAAACTTTTTATCAAACAACTTTTTTTCAAATAAAAAGACATACACATCAAAAAAATTTTTAATTTTTAGATAGAAAGTTTTTCTATTTTAATGGCAGAAAATTTTTCATTTTCAAAAATTGACACTCTATACAAATGATAGTGAGCTTTATCGGCAATACTGAAAGACGCGGACGTGGGTCTGGTTCGGTTGGAATTTGGGCTAATATTTTTTTTCTTTATGTAACTATAGACGGAATTATTATTATTATTATTTTTATTATTATTATATTGGATTTTTTTTTTTTTTCAAACGACTATACGTGGCAAAGTTAAGAAAATTTCAAAATTGCAAACAAAGATATATATATATACGTGGCAAAGTCAAGCGAGTTTACTTCCTCCCCGTGTTCAGATGTGGCTTCAGTAGGAAACCTCCTTAAGTAAGCACGTATTCCACAGCTGAAAGTATAGTACCCAACTGCCTGCTTAATTTTGGCTTTTGCCTCTCTCATTTGTCCGTTGAAAAATGCTCCCTCATCTGCCGACTCTCTCTTCTTCCTTGTCTCTCTCTCTGTAGCTCTAACTATAAGCACCTCTCTCTCTCTCTCTCTCTCTCTCTCTCTCTCCGTCGTTTCATTCAATAATATTGAAGCTAAAAGAAGCAAACATCTAATGTCAGAATCTTAATTTTATCCTCTTTCAATCATAATTTTTTTCTGTTTAGCTTTCTGTTTTTTTTTTTCCCATTTCCTAATGAATTTTTTTGTCAAATGATTTTTTGCGTAGCGAATTACCTTTTCTAATTAGTTATTATATCTAGAAATAGAGGTTATATTATTATATTATCACCAAATACTCTTCTTACGACATATCAGTTCATCTACGACATCTATAATGAGATTTTTCAAAGGGAACAAAATCTTCATCTCCACCGGCGATTGCACAATCTACCTTCAAAGCTGAAGCAACGGCCGAACAATGAAGTCAAGAAAAAAGTCTCTGAGCCTTCGTGCGTTCGTTACGATACATCACGGCCATTTGATAATCTTTCCGGGATTAGGAAACATTTTTGCTGAAAACACAGTGAAAAACCGTGGAAATGCAATAAGTGCTTGAAAATATATGCTATTCAGTCTGATTTGAAAGCTCATTCTAAGACTCTAAAATGTAATTCATTTGTAACGTGTTTAAATATAATATATTAAATATAATTTATATTTAAAAGAAAAGTATTTATATTATATTTGAATATGATATGTATTTAGATAAAAAATATTTAAATTGTAATTAAATAATGAATATGTGATGTGATGGATAAAATAAAAAAAAAGGAGAGAAAAGAGAATATGTGATGTGATTAATAAAAATAATTAAAATGATAAAATGATAAATAGTAATTATATTAATTTTAAAATATAATGTGATTATCACTTAAATATAATATTTTTGTGTTTATATAAAAATTACATTATATTTAAACATGTGTTTACGCATAGGGCGCACTGCGATGTTTTGGCAGAAAGGGTTGAAAAAATTCATATATAAACTTTTATAATTTAATGTATATAAAATTTATAAAATATTTCATTGAAAAATTTGAAAATAAAAATTAGTTAACAATTTTACTAGTTGTAGGATATAGCAAAAAATTTGAGGTCTTTCCTGGAAGACATGAAGGCACTAAAGAATACCTAGATCAACAGACGTGAATATTCTGTAGGTAATCAGTTAACCTACACTGTAATTGTCATGTATGAGACAGGAGAAGAATACCAAAAGAGAAAATTTTCATAAACTATGTAATTTATATTAGTTTTACGTAATTTAATTTTTTTTTCCTTATATATGTAATGTAGAATATACACTTTTTCTTTAAAAAACTCTATTTCATTATTGTATGTATTTGCATGCATCATCATGGAATATCAAATAGCTGGCAGACAGCGTGTGTCCTCACCCTGATATCAATAAATGGCTTCAAACGGAAGACCACATATCATATTGTTTAGGTATTAATAAATAATGTTTATCTATCAAAAAAAAATTACTCATTTTCCCAGATACCCTGATAAAAAAAATTAACAAGACACACATCACGTAAGTTTAAATTCAAAAATTAAGATTAAAATTAATATTAATATTCCTAATATTTTTCATGTGTATATAATAGGCCTCTAATCGAAATCCCTAATCCCCATTTTGAAGATTCCCATTATTTATTTACTTATTTCTAAATCCTTTTTTCTTTTTTTTTATGAAGATTCCCCTTCAAGCTTGAAGGTTGAAGCTTTCTATCGTCCATAGACTTGGTGTTGTGCAATTCTAGATCGGTCGACATGGGTGGGCTGTGAATTTCCTTGGAAAATAATCAGAGATACTTGAAAGATTAGATGCTAGGTCTTTGAAATGCGTGTGCAAGTCTTGGCTGCCTCTGATAAGTCGCCCAACTTTCATGATTCGCCACCACAGATGACAGCAACCTCGTACTCTCCCCATCATTGAAGATCGTTCAGCTAATTATGAAGGACATGGGTCACTATTCTCGTTTCGTAGCTCAAAAACTTTGATCAGATTTCTGCTTGAATATTCCCCTAGCCCGCTAATGATAACTATCTGTTCTAACCTAGGAGGAATTTTCTGGTATTAGCCCAGGTGGGAAGTCAGAATGGTGTAATTTGTTTGTTTGACCGAACTGATTAATGGGGCGATTATCATTTTACTTTAAAAGAAGTGACCAAGTTGAAGTCTACAGTTTGGCAAGCAATTCTTGGAGTACAATTATGGAGATGCTTGAAATCTTTCCATGTTCAGATGCTGATTCATCTGCTCTAACTACTAAACTGAGGTTATGCACGTATTCGGTTGATCATGGTGGTTTTATTCAGTGGCTACTCTATTTTGGAATTCGATAAATCTAGAATCGTTTGGAAGAGAAGCTTTTAATTTAAGCATGGAGGAATTTAAGCACTATTAAGGCGCCTCCATCCTTAACAGCAGTTCAGGTTACGAGTATTTTCAGCTTGTCTGGGTGCCTATCTCTGGCCGCTTCCACTAAATATGGTGTAATGAAAAAATATGGTGTCTCGGATTCTTGGACCAAGCAACTGTCCGTCTGATTTATTTAACCACCTTGTGCCACCCCTTTAGAGTGACTACTTCATGCAAATAGGTGTTTCGGATCATGGTAACCTCTTCCCTGAATGTGTTTCGGATCGGGGTCTGCTTGTTTATGATTCGAAGAGTAACAGGGTCCAATATTTATGTCCATGGGTGCTTATATTAGGGTTTACTACTTATGTTGAGAGTATCTTTCTACTAATTCAGTGTCTCTCTTAGGATTACAGTTGCAGTTGTATTTTGTTCATTCATCCAATGCCGGCTCAACTTAATTTTAACTCTTTAATTCCAATAACATCGCAACTCAAAGGTTATCATTTGAATAATTTTAATCACAAGGTAATTTCCCCTCTCTTATTCGATTATCTTCTTCTTCTTCTTTCTTCTATGTCCATACTGCATGTCTGGTTTAATTTTTTGAAAAAGGCTACCTCTGATGTTTGACACATCTAAATTTAGAAAACGAAAAATTTTTCATTCTAAGAAAAATGGACCTTTCTAAATTTTCGTATCAGAATATTCAAAATTTTTCATTTTTAAAAAATAGAAAAAGAACTCTCTAGACAAAAAAAAATTTCACTCACCCAAATAACTTTTCGCTTTTTAAAAAAATTCCAAACTACTTTTTATTTTTCATATCTAAAAATTTTCTATTTTTCAAAAAAAAAACTTCTCATCCAAACGGTTTCTTTTGGATTTAACAATCGTTAGCTTTTCACTCTGAGTTGCAGTGCAGTTCAGTTTGTTCATTCATCCGATGCCAACTCAATTTAATTTCAACTCATGTCCAATAACATCTCAAGTCAAAGGTTGTCACCTGAATGATTTTAATCTCAAGGTGATTTCCCCTCTCTCTCTCTACTCTTCTCTCTCTCGCTCATTTATTCTACGTGTACATGTTTACATAAGAATGTTGTTTATTTTTAATACTTTGTCGTTTTTTTGATGTCGTTTAATTAGTTAATTAATTTTTTGCTCTGACTGTCGTTTAATTTATTTTGTTGACATTTCCCCACCCCACCCTCAAGGAGGGCAACAGCCTCAATTGGCCCAAGGAGGCAACAGCTTCAACTTGAATATCTCTCACCCTACTATGGGATTGAACTTTAAGCACGGTACAATACAATACTTATATATATATGTATGATTATTGATGTGTTTTTTTCGATATATATGAGTCAATGATTATTATTGTGTTTTTATGAGGTGAGAGAAAGGTGTTTCTTTTATCTAAGTATATATATCCATCGTTTCTTTTCTTTTCTTTCTTTTTTTTTTTTATTCCTGAGAAACTTCTGCTATGTATCACATACATAATCTGCTGTTTGTTTAAAAATGCAATAAAAGAATATCTGTTTTATCTTTTTAATCGTGTCGAATAAATCTTTTGTTCCACAATAATATATAAATTTTGCTTTATATGTTAATGTCGCTTTTCCTTAATTTATACTATTTTCTTTTTTTTTTAATTTCTTTGATATTTCACAACCATTTGTCGTAATGAAGATTCCATCGAACGTTTTCAAAAATATTTAAAAATGTTTTTTTAAACGAAATCTAAACATTAAAAAACGACAACTAGTAATCTAGTCAAACTTAGAGTGTTGGTATTAAGATCTAGTGGATCGCGTTGAATGTGGCGGAGAACAACATTGGTAGCAGTACATTTTTGGTGGCCGCGTGATGTGGGAAGATAATTAGTATATAAATAGCATTTTTTTGAAATATGATTATTTCAAAAACACTTTTAAATATCTTATAAAAAACTTTTTATTTTTAGAATTTTAATCCTATTCTTTTTTTTTTAAATCCTATCTAGTATTAATGTTTTTCCCTTTCTTTAATAGAAATAACAGGAGATCAATTTATATATTTTATTAATAAGATTTTAAACGGTTTATATCTAATCAAATAAATAGAATATTACTTGTTTGTATATAATAATTATAATGTACTTTTTTTATAAATTTTTTTTAAAAATCAAGCGAAAATAAATTTCAAAAAAAATACCAACATCCATCACGAAATCACCCAAAATTAAAAAAAAAAAAATTACCAACATTCACTGACGAAATCACCCCCAACCTACTTGGAGTGTTGGTGTTTAGATCCAGTGAATCAAGTTGAATGTGACAGGGACATGAAAACTCTGCATTAGACTTTCTTATCATCGTACCACCACATAACAAAGCCAACTAAGAAAAAGTTGCCCTTTTTGTTTAACTGTATTTGTTTTAATGGTATTTAATATAATGTGAAGACTGAAGCAAAAACCACCATGCAAGGTCATCAGGAACTTAAAGGCATTCAAAGTGATGCACTTATCAGATTTTTATTTCCCTCCAATTAACACACTGCTCAGTTACTAGACTGCAGCTTACAAACTTCAATAATATATATATATATATGAGTCGCAAAAACTGCGTTAACTTGGCTAAAAAAGGAAACTTGTTTTCTAACTTGAAATAACCAAATAAATTTTCCTTTCAGCCGCCTGGAGGAAAAGAGAGTAATAATAAATTGTTAACTTAAGTGCTGCAACAGAGCCAAATTTATAATCTTTTCCCTCTAGGATAATTCACATAATCAATTTTATTACACGCAGTTACAATTACAGGCTAGATATTCATAACAGCAAAATCCACACTGGTGAAAGGCTGAAAGCAAACTAAAGATCTGTATAAACAAAGCAATACATGTGCTCAGTGGGCTGACATGCCACACTAGCTAGTGTGAACGCAGCCCTGGTCCTGAGAGGGTTGACATGCCATAGTGAAAGTCATTCAAATTTGTGATACTATTAGACTATTAGTTGTCAAGGAACAAAAAGACCTGTTTCCAGGAACATCTTACCCGTGACAAGTATAGCCATGGAGATCTTATAATAGCAGAGTTAACAAATAGAAGATTTTTAAAATAGAGAGCAAGTGCAAACTTTACCATTTAATATAAGAGAGAGACACACACAAAACCAAAGGCTTGTGTATATCATTTAGACCAATAACGGTAATATGCAACAAAAAGAACTCCAAAAAGGATCTAGCATACACCCAATAATACATAGAATTTTATTAAATCAAGCAGATCAAAATGACGAGGATGGAAGAAATTACAGATTTTGGTGAGGGGTTCGAACAAAGGGGGAGATGGGCAATCATCTCCAGGTAAGCACACTTATCTTTCTTGGTGAGCTGGATGGTGCCATCAAGAACAAGCACTTTTCCATATGCTGAAGACTGGAAATTGAGAAACTGGCAATAATTAACCCATACACAAGATTCAAACTATAACTGATTTGGTTGTGACTAGGGTTGACAATTTGTGTTATCATGTTATGTTTGTGTCGTGTTATACTCCTTAATTGACACTATTATACTAAATCAAAATCCAACCTATTTAATTATTGTATCAGAATCTCAAATCCAAACTCAATCTATTTATTAATTGTGTTAATCGTATCGATTCAAGTTAACCTGTTTAAATTAAATATAAATAAAATAATAAATTATTTAATATGATTGCAATATTTTAATATTTTTATTAGATAACATATCTTTTCTTTTATGAAATACAAGTGAAATTTACTTGTAAAATTTTAAAATTCATATTATTTGTACTTTATTAACTGTGAAAATTCTTGTTTTATATTATATATAATTAAGTAAAAAAATAATATATAGTGTTGTGGTGAAAGGGAGGAGAGGGCAATGAAGAGAGGTAAGGGGGAATGAGGGGTGATCAACAGTGTTGTCGTGGAGGTCTATGGGGTTAGGGGAAGGGAGGGGAGGGCGACACGGTGAGGTGAATCGAAGAGAAGGAGAAGGGAGGGCAACGGGGTGAGGGGACAGGAAGGGGGGTTGACGACAACAAGGTCAGGAACGACTGGTCATGTTGTCACACAGGTCAATTGAATGAGGAAAGGAGAGGACGATAGGGTGAGGCGAGCAGAGCTGCAAAGATAATAAAAAACAAAAAAAAAAGAGTAAAATCTAGATTTTCTTTTGTATGTTAAAAATTTTTTTAAAATATATATAAAAAATAAAAGATATATTTTATATTTGAATTTTGAATTTTGAAAACTCAAAATTAAAAATAGTAAAATATTATAATATATATAACAATATAAATATATTAAATATTATAAATGGGTAATTTATGAGTCATGTTTATGTCAACCTATATATAATCCATTTATTAAATGAGTTATTTCATGTCAATTACGAGTTGATGGGTTCGTGCGGGTTTGATATTTTATTTAATCATGTTTAACGAGTTCAACTCTTTTTGACCCAAACCTTCTAATTTCGTATGAATTTTGTATCGTGTTATCGTGTCGTAATCTAAAATGTCAATCTTAGTTGTAATAATTATAAAAGTATCACATCATACAAAATAATTTTATTTAACATCATCAAACATAATAATAATAGCACATGAATTAAAATATGCTACAAAACATAATCTTGTTCAACTGATGCGATAGAAGATATACTTGTAACATTTAATAAATTGCTAAACTGTAGAAACAATTCTCCCTATTTCCTTCTATTTTTTTTCCTCTCCCAGTCACACTCCCCCAATTCTGTCTACATATATATTTTTTCCTATAGTTTCCTCTTTTCTTTCCTTCTCTAACGTCTCTCTCTGTCTCTCTATCTTTCTCTCTTCTTTTCTTTTTTTTTTTTTCCTTTTTTTTTTTTTTTGGGGTCTCTGGGGAATGGATGAGAAACAGAGCGAGGGAGGGAGAGGGAGAACGTGAGGTGAGGTAATAGTAGACGAAGCTAGAGATAGAGAGTGGAAGAGTGAATAATTGTGAGGAGGTGTAGGAGTTAATATATAAAAAATGCAGCTTCTGGGAGATTCATTTTAAAAATTTTCTGTTTTAGATTAAAATATTCATTAAAATAAGAAGAGAGCTTTTAAATTTTTTATATAAGGAAAATTTTTAATTTTAGATATAAAAACTTTTTTTAAATAAAACTTTTTTATTCATTTAAATAATTTTTTACTTCAGATAAAAAAAAATTTCATTTCAAAAATAATACCCATTTATTTAATTATATTTTTTTCCTTAACGGCGAAACCAACGGTTCTATCTTTCTTTAAACATGAATATATTATAATATTTAAATATAAATATATTATAATATATATTATTTTATAATCATTATGCTAAGGTACAACGATTGCTCTTTTTATTAACGATGGAACCTTTTTTTTTTTTTTTCTTTTGTCTTTCTTCCATCTTCCTTTTTCCCGCTTTCTTTATATTTTACATATTATATTATATACTGTATATAACCATTTAATATATATATATTAAAAGTTGAATCTATAACTCTAATTCTCAACAATGTCACGTTAAATTTTGACACGGAGGTTGTATTGCATTTATATTATATTAAAATATAATATAATTTTTATTTAAATATAAAAATATTATATTTAAATATTAATTATATCATATTTTAAATTAAATATAATTATTTTTTATTATTTTATTATTTTTATTAATCACATCATATTTTTTTTCTCTTTTATTTTTCTTTTTACTTTTATCATCACATCACATATTTATTATTTAAATATAATTCGAATATTTTTCAACCAAACACACATTATATTCAAATACAATACAAATACTTTTCTTTCAAATATAAATTGTGTTCAATATATTATATTCAAATACAATACAAATACAATATGTTTAACAAACAAATTATAATTTAATTATTATATTTATTTTATTTGTTATTATAACCTTTTTAATTTAATATTATTTATTTATTTTATTTTATAAAAATAATCATTATCTTTTGAATCATTATATTTATATTATTTCTTCGTTTAATATATCTATTTTTAAAAAATAAAAATTTTTTATTTTTAGAAAATTAACTCTCTAAAATTTTCGTATCTAAATATTAAAAAATTTTCACTTTTAAAAAATAAAAAATTTTATCTATCTAAACAATTTTTTACTTAAAAAAAAATCTAAACAAACTTATATTTTTTAAAAATAAATTTATCCAATCTTTAAAGGTAAACGCCCGATTTAAACATAATCATTTTTTTTTTTTCTTTTTGATTTGGAATCCAAGAGGAAATGGAGACAAGGGGTGGTATATATAGGGGTCATTTTGTAATTATTCAAAAGTTTAAGGGTTAAACATAATTTAATAAAAGTAGAGGGTAAAACAGTAAAATAACAGAGAGGTAGAGGGGGGAGGTTGGGATTGTAAATGGTGAGGAAGAGCGAGAGGGCAGGAGAAGGAGATAGGTGGTTTTTTTAAAATTTTTTTAATGATAAATCAATTATTTATTAATAATTTATCTTTGATTAAGAAAAAATTAATGATTTTATTTATAATCAATCAGTATTTAATTAAAAATTAATAATATATTATAATCAATCGATGTAAAATTATAAATTAATTAATAATTGATAAATTAATTATATTATATAATCAATTATTAATTAACTAATTGATTGATTAATCATTTTAAAAAATAAAGTCTTTTAACTAAATTTTAAAAATCTTTAGTCATTATTAAAAAAACTTCTTAAAAAATGTTATTTGACTATAAATTTCAATTAACTTTTAACCAATTTGGATCCTCTTATTTTACCTCAGTTTAAAGTATTAACATCCAAAAAAATCTTTTAGGCAACAACTCTAAAGAAATAAACAGGACATCATAGAAATCAAAATCTCAAATCTAATATCACTTTAATTCAATACATTAAAATGAGTATAAAATTTAATTAATAAAAATATGAATTTATATATAAAAAATCATAAATACGAGAATTTAACATTCACGTAATATTTTTTAATATCTTTATATTTAAAATTTTTTATATAAATTCATATTTTTAATAATTAAAATTTATATTTATAATAATATTAAATTACAAACAGTATCCAATTTGAGGCTAGAAAATCATAAATACTTAGGGCCCGTTTGGCCATGGTTTTGGAGATCAAAAATTTTACCTTTTTTTTAAAATTTTATCATTTTTTACTGTTTACATCTCTAAAACACTACAGTACATTTAAAATTTTAAAAATCTATAACTTTGTATATACATGTCCAAATGAGATGATTTTTTTTTTAAATTACATAGAATTTTGAGATGAACAAAATAAGATCCATATTGATATTTTTTTTCTAAAAATATTTTTAAAATTTTTAATTTTTTCTTCCCAAACAGTTTTTTCTCCCAAACACATTCTCCAAAACCAACTTTTTTCCATACCTCAAAACCACATCTCCAAAAACCCCCGATCTCCCCCTTAAAAATTTTGATTGTATTTCTCTCATAAATAATAACTTTTAAAAAGATTGATTACGTCACTTTGAGTTCGAAAATCTGACTTCATTTGCTATCTGATGCTTTCATAATAAATTGACATGCATGCATGTGGCTGAAATTGCGGTCGAATTTTAATGCAATACAAAAGTTTGATATGCATGTGTTACACGAGGTTGGATTATTTTATAAATATCTCCGCAATAATTGTTCTGTTCAATTGTTGACTTTTTTAGTTTATCCCTTCAAAACTACATTTTTTTATCAGACTAGAGATAGAGACATAAAAAAAGAGTAATTTTGTAAAATTTATTTTTGTAATATTTGGATATATAACTTACAACAAAAACACCTTGTGAACAAAACAACCTTTTAATTAACCGTAAAAATAGCTTAATTTCATAAAAATAGAGGGTAAAATTGTAAAACATCATAGAATCATATTTTACTCATATTTTTCCAACATAAGCCAGTAGCTAAATTTTTGGGATGTTACAAAATCTTTTGTGTTTGTTAACAAAAATGACCATTTTGAAAGTTTATAAAGAGTTTCACAAATTTATACTTTAATAGGAAAAGCCGATGACCTACATCCAAGCACAAGCACATTTTACATATGTGTTTCAAAGAAAAAGAACTATTTGCCTTAAACAAACTTATTAAATCGCCTACTCCAAATTCACCTGCCGCACCTATTTCCTTGTGGGGAAAAAAATCCTTTTTGAAGCAAAGGCCGATGGTATTCAAGAAAAAATAAAATAAGAAAGGAGATTTTTAACGTGGATTTTTTTTTTTTCACAACCAAATGAGTTGTAGTTTTAATAGTTATATTATTTATGAATGGAAGTAATTTTATATTATGCATTATCAATCTTTAATATAAATACTCATAAATTAAACTATTAAAAAATTAATCTCAATGACTAAAATTGTAGTTCCAATTAAAAAAAGAACAATTCCTATCTTATAAATTCCGAAAGTTAACAAATTAAGAGATGGATTCAAGTGAAAGAAAAAAACTAAAAAGACTTCAAAGATATTTTAAACTTACAAAAAGAGGGCAAAACTTATGATATATAGGAACTTTATTTTGATTTTAGAGATAAATACTGTTATTTTAATTATTATATTAAATTTAACAACTTATTTAAATTAAAAATTTACACCAGAATACTTAAAAATACTTTCAATATAATTGTGTTCACGAGCTTCGTTTTTATCTAGACATCTCCACAATAATTGCTCCACTGCAATAATTCTCCACTTTGTTACTTTATGTTTCAACTTTTTATTCCGTCAAATGAGATGGGACAACTTGGTTTGGATCATTTCAAAAGCTATGACAGCAGGACTAGTATTTGTCGCTTGCATTGGAACGGATGAGAAAGAATAAATATTTTTTGATCTCCTGTACTTCACTGATAAGTGTTCTATATATATGGAGGTGGTTTTTCTTTCATATCTATTAACTAGAACTAATATAAAGTATAGCCCTCTCTCTCTCTCTCTTGGTTTTTTTCTTTTTTTGGGTGGTAAATTATAGCTCTCTTTCTTTCTTCTTTATGTCAAGGTATTCAATTGAAGATTGTAGTTTCAAGCTTCATTTTTGTTTATACTCTCTCTCTCTCTCTCTTCGTCGGAAATGAATGCCACTTTTTTTTTTAGCTGTATTTCATTCTTTTCTCTCTCTCTCTTTTTTTTTTTTGGACTCAAGCAACTGTATTTCAGTCTGACTTCAACTGTGAGGCCACCAACTGGATGGATTTAGCTTGTTATTATCTTGTTTCTAATTCCCCTGCTTCTGATCTGTTTTTCTCATTCTTCTCTTGTTTTTCACTATCTTTTAAGGCCTTTATATGAATTTAATGCATTTTGAGTATGCATCCCGAATATTATAAACGCATACGTGCGTTTTAAATTTATGTGGAATTTGCAAAACTGAAAGGACTATTTTGTTTCAGTTTTTTTTTTTTTTTCAAATTCGTATCTTAGTTAAATAATGTGTCATGAAACTTTTTTTTTATTACCTTGATGCACATATGGGTTGATTTTATTAGATTATAAATTTGTCACGCATCACAAAATTATTGAATTATGATGAAATTTATATGTAAATTTGACATCTCTCTCCTTAAGAGAGCTTGTAAGAATAATATTTAGAAATATTTATATAAAATAATTACTTTTAAATACCCATTTTTTAACAAAATATATTGAAATATACTTATTTATAAATTTGAACAAATTTTAAATTCCATTCATTTTTTATTCTACATTTACCTTTCAATATTTTTCTATTATGTTTTTATATATTCAGATTGTCTTTTTATAGAAAAAAAAAAACTTTTTTTGTTACTTTTTCCGTAATATCCGGATTCAACATTGTATATATATTTCTAGATTTCTGTTATCATTATGATAATGACTGTGTTTGTTATCGATTAATGTTTCAATATGGTAGAAACAATAACATGGTTATTAGGACAAAAATTTTGTGTTTTCTCATACAATATTCATACTATAAGCATATTAGGCCTATATTGTAATTTCTAATTAGTAATTATATGGTTATGATTTATATGACAATGATTCTATTATTTTCATAGAAGATCATCGTACAAAATATTAAAAGTTTTATCATCATCACTACTATATTTATCATGTCACTTAGTAAAATATATATATATATATTCATCAAATATAATTTCATAGTATATTCACCTTGGTAGAATTCAATAACAAATAATAAAACGTAGATGATCAGTTTTCTAGGACAAAATCTTTGTGTAAATGATTTTTTTTTAATGACAAATCTTTTTGACCAATTGGCACAGATAATACAAATGAGACCTGTTTATGATGAAATCTTTTTTTGTTTCTTAAATTAAAATTAAGGGTATTTATATCAAGACAACATGATCAGTTTTTTTTTTTTTTTGTTAATTTTGCAAATGAGTTTGTTTTTGGATTTTTTTGAAAATTATGGCTCTGATTTGATCATAAATGTAATTGGTCCTAATTTTTAATTAAGTACATTTAATATGATAATAGAGTTAGCTTTTGTACAATATAGTGGGTTTGGTCGCAATCCATTTGCATGATATATTAAACATAAATAAGGATATTAAATTGTGAATTTGTCTTACCATCACATTGTCGAGTTATTAGGTTATTGTGACTTTAATCCCTTTGAGCCATCTTTTAATAATACATTGTACCCAAACCTATATAACAAATTTATAAACTTGAAATGGTTGCTCTCACTGCTTGTGTAAATGAACTATCTAGTATTTTAATTTACAGACTCTCATCGCCAAAATGCTCTCCATGTGGTTTTCTATCTAGTACTTTAATTTATCTACTTAAGGACTTGGCTGACAAAAAAAGACATGTCACTTTTTAATTCGATTTGTTTTGTTTCTTTGTCCATGTTTATTAGTTTATACAATACAACTGCTCTTCTTCTTCTCCTCCTTCTTCTTCTTCTTTTTTCCCCTTCCTGTGGAGAATGTCTTACAGTTAATTTCTTCATTAATTGTTTGCTTACAGATCATCCTTGTGCTAATTAAGATCCTTGGTCCAATAATTGTCCAGAGGACACTATAACTTATTAAAGCTTAAGTTATGGCTCTCCCTGAAACATCGGAAACTGAGAGGTTAGTTTTTTTATCGAGTTCAAACTTATTATTATTACTATTATTATTATCTATGGTCGCTATTATTGTATAGATATTTCTGGTCATACTAATAGAAATAATTTTCAAGAGATATACCCCTCGTATGAGCCGATCCATAAGAAGGAAAGAAAGTAGGATGGATCATGAATCCATCTTAATATATCCAAATCAATTACTCACAAATTTCTTTTTAAAACTATTTATAATCGATAAAAATTGATCAATTAAGAACAAGAAATTCATAATATAAAAATCATCACAAAATTTTACATTAAAATAATTTGAACGAAATTAAAACTACTTTAAATATACTGTTAAACTATACAACAATGATAAATTCAAAATAAACATAAAATATAGAGACCAATATCCTTGTTACAAATAAAACAACAATAAAACCAAAAACCAACAAAGCCTAAAATTGTCACCACCCCACTCCCCATCATGACGTGGGCACTGAGGGTGCCGGACCCTCAGATGACAAGTCGCCTGCGACCGAAGGACAAGTCCCCAAGCTCTCGTTGTTGGCATCCTAGATTTGCAGAAAAACCATCAGAGAAAAAAAAAAAAAAAATAGGGTAACAAATATTTTAATTAAAGTCATTCAAAATTTACTGAAACTTATTTTCCCTTTTTTTAAGGAAAAAAAACTCAAATACAATTTTATTTTTTTAATATTTAAATCGATCTTTAAAAAAAAAAAAAACAATCAAAACACAACTTTACTTTCAATATTAGCATCATTCCTAAAAGTCTCATTTTTATTTTCACACTCAGAACAAGATCATTTTCAAAAAGTAGACATGGATCATTGTTCAAAAAATGTGCTAACGTTTTGTCTCATCTTCCTTATTCAGAGAAACAATTTCTACAGATTCTTCAAAGGCCAAAGCATTCATAGGTTAAAAAAAAAAAAAGCCATCAAATTTCTGAAGGGAAAACAAAATTTTGTTTTCCCCTTCCCAATTTGACGACTACACCACCGCACCTCCGAACTCGTCTCCGTCCAGATTCCGTGGGTCTCGTCTACCGAGCTCTTCTTCAATTCCTCCCATGGCTAGTCATCAACAAAAAATATAACAACGAAAAAAATATATATTCCGAGTGCATGAACACGAACAAGATAAAATACTTAGCAAATTTTTTTCTTTTTATTTGGACTCTCTAGGCGGGCCGGCGCCAAGCCGCCAACCCCCACCTCCTCCTTTTTTTATTTTTTATTTATTTATCATTCTCTGTTTTTCCTCCATCGTTGATGGTCGGAATTTATTTTTCTATCTTGCTCCTTGCAGATTGGAAGCGTAAGATAAGTGTTCCTGATCTGCAAATTTAAAAGCATATAAACTTATTAATGATGCGTATGAATTCCATTAATACAAAGGCAAAGTTGTAGGTCCTACAGTTGCAAAACCTTATTTTTTATATCATACTCTAGTGGGATGTAAAGCAACTTTAAACATGCGCATGCCTGTGCATGGAGACTACTTTTATGTCCCACAGAACAAGCCACTGTCACCTGTTCCACTTGCACATGCTTTGTCCACAATACTTTGCCGATTTGTTTAATCATGTATTGAATTTCGTATATATACCCTAATTAATGACCTGATTGTTAGTGGGATCAAATTCAAAAATTTAATACTCGTCTTATTTACCAAATTTTGAATAAAAAATTACGTGGCAATTGACTTGTTAGAATCTAATTGGTAATGATACTAGTTGACTGGCCGTAGCATTAGTATTTCTTCTTTCTGATGGATTTTATTTTTTATTTTTTTTGTGCTATGTTTTGTTCAGTCAAGAGGAAGCTCAAAAAACTTCTTGGGAGAATAAAATTGAGGATTGGAAGAAAAGCATTAGGGATTTGAATCCCAAAATCAAGGAATCTTTTATCAAGCCGGAGTCGTATCAGTCAACATGGAATAAGATATTCCTAACGTCGTATGTGATTGCCGTCATTGTAGACCCTTTGTTCTTCTACATTCCCTTTATAGATGAGAACAACCTCAGACTGGACTACAAGTTGGAGATTGTTGCACTTGTTCTGCGATCTGTCACGGATATCTTTTACATGTTGCACATTTATTTTGAACTAAGAAAAGGAAAATCAGCTGTCAGCTGGTTTGTTATAACTGGCATTTTGGCTATTCTTCCCATCCCACAGGCAAGAGCAGCCCCCTTAATTTTTTTTTTTCAATTCTTTTCATATTTATATGAATTAGAAAAAATATAAATAATATACAATTTTAGACGGTTAAATTATTTCAAAATTATATTAAAATAAAAAAAATTATATAAAGATTTAACGGTGTAGAATTACACTTTATGTCTCTTGATATTTATTACTAGCGGAAACAAGAGTCGTTTTTGAACTAAAATGTCAAACATAATAGGACTCTTTATAATTAACAGTATTGTGATATATACAGGTGCTAATTTTGGTTATCTACTACGATATATGGGACGTGAACTCATGGAAAGTAATGAGATTTCTAAACGTCTTCATTCTCCTCCAATATGTGCCAAGAATTCTTCGAATCTTCCATTCATCCATGGAACTAAAGAGGAGTGACGATTCTCTTACAGGACGTGTATGGGTTAAAGGCGCCTTCAATTTTTTTCTGTACATCACTGCCAGTCATGTAAGTTTTATTACAATTGTTTCGTCCATTTTAAACAATTTATCTATTAGTAATTACTTTTCTTTTCCTTTTTTTAATATACATAATAACTAAGACATGGTATTGCTAATTTCCATTGTATTAGTGACATGAAAATTTTCATTTGTCTCTCAGGAGATAACTAGAGTTTATTTTCTCTTATTTATCTTAATATATATAGATATTGGGAGCTTTTTGGTATTACTTTGCAATTCAACGACTGACAAAATGCTGGAAGGATGCCTGTAAAAAATATCACCCAAGGCATGGTCATAACAGAATGAATCTGAGTCTAACGGAATGTCGCCCTGTAAATCCATCGAATGCGACCGAATTCGATTTTGGAATATTTGTTGATGTCCTCCGGTCTGGTATAGTATTTGAAACAGCAGATTTTTGGAAAAAGCACCTTCAATGTTTCTGGTGGGGCCTGCGAAGTATAAGGTGTGGATAACATGAACAAACCCTTCATATTCAAAAGCACATATCTTTAGCTTTTTGGCAATGATAAGATAATCAAAATTAAGTACAAATTTGGAAATGGCAATAGATCAATTACGCATGGAGTTTTCGAGTTCTAAGTCTTATGAGAAGCACTTACGACAATTTAAAGGCACCAGCTCAATGTTTAATTATTAGCTCTCCGTGTGGGGTTAAAGTGACATGTCATGCCTCCCGACACAAGTCGTTATGAACTACTGGTATATGTTATAGTTTATGTATATTCATATGAACTATCAGACAGAATTGCTTGAGTATGAAGTAAATGGTCTCTTCCTTTTGCTAATTAGTTTTGCGATGATGCTTACACTTGCAAAAATGTATTCCATGTCTTTTTGGATCCATTTTGTTTTGTAGTGGCTTTGGCCAAAACCTTCAAACAAGTAGCGATGTTTGGGAGACTTGCTTCGTAGCTCTTATTTCTGTCTCAGGGTTGCTTTTATTTGTATACCTTATTGGAAATCTGCAGGTAATTATCTCTTTCTTGGTGATCCATACACTTTTTTAACATAAAATGCAAACTCAAGTTTCTCGTGGGAGATCTCTACGGTACGATAAAAAAAAATCATATTAGTGAAGCGTGATAGAGCTATTGCAGATGTTTATCGAATTTATTAAATTCTCGAATATTTTTTTAAGAATTATTTACCTTTTTGTACCATCCATATTCCTTAATTTATTCAAAAAGTATTAGACATTGCATTTCAAAATATTGTATTTTTATACCATTATAACAAATTTAAATACAAATTAATATATATTTTAAGTTAACACTTAATTTTGATCCCAGAACACCTAAAAATTCTCTTAAGTAGGAAAAAAAAGTTAAAAGACTTCTTTTTTAAAAAATAAGGATTAGGGTTTTTTTTTTTTTGAATGATCTTACTTTTTGGTTTTGTTTTGAGATTTTCATTTTTTTTTCTTGTATTTATATAATTCGGAGTTTTTTTAAGTCAAAATGGATCGTGTTAATCAAAAGATTGTATGGACTTGTTTATTATAAAAAAAAAAAAGAATTTATGGATTTATATTTTAAAGATAATATTACGGTGTAAGAGTGTAACAAATCAAAATGAAGTTATAGATAAAATTAAAAAGCAATGTATAAAAGATGGATAATCTAATGTGATTCTTGATATGAAATTCATGATCATGGGATTATAAATCCTACCTCTTGGCTTGAAAGTAACTTTGTCTTAGTCAAATGAGATGTAATAATGTAAGGCTACACTTAGTTGCTACAATATTACATTATGGTTAAATCGACTGATCTCTCTCTCTCTCTCAGACATATATACAACTGGCAACCACAAGATCACACAAGAATAGACGGAAGATGAAATATAAAGCTGCAGATGTAAATTTGTGGATGAAAAGCATTGACAAAGCAGGCAATGAAGAGGAGAATCTGAAGAGGGTGATCATGGAACAACTACGAACTTCACTAAAAAAAGAAGAAGAAATTGATTTGGATTATCTGCTCATTCTTCTCGAGCAACATATAAAGTCAGAAAAAATGAATACTATCATGAAAGAGGAAGACCTACGTGATGTGAGCTCCTTAATCAACCTTCTTTATACGAAAATCATCAAATTAAAAGTTAAACATACCCGTAAAGTCGGTTCAAATTCTCATCTTATTTATTTATAAGCAAACAACCAGAGTCTGTTTACAATTTATTTGATTAACACGTATAGTTGTTGTCGATCACTGAATTTAACATGGCAAGAAACTGTACTATACACAATTCTTAGGCATTACTGAAGTGAAGGATTCTACACTTTATATGTTGTGTAACAGAAATGTAAGGAGCTCGCAACTTACATATCAGAGGGGAAAAGAATACAGAGAGATAAGAAACTTGAAACCGCAACATTATGGATGTCAGCTCATGAAATCCTCGAAGAGAAGAATAAAGATTTTATACCACATCTGTTATGCAGATTAAGAGATGACATCCAAGACATTAATCTCATGAACATTCTCTCCATTGTTCCCCCTGAACAGAGAACCTTCATAAAAAAACACCTCTGCGAAGACATGTTAAAGACGGTATTCTCACCCAAGATGACTCAACTAAAGAAAGTGAGTCCTTGATCATCCTTTTCTCTATATCTTTGTATTTCTTCCAGTAGTAAAACTTATTTAGTTTAGTCTTTAGGGGGTGGTAGAGTCAGGCTATTTTGTTGTGTTTTCTTTACAAAGCCTCAAGGCCAAAAGATGAAGTAATAGAAATTTTTAGAAGACAAGTTTCTTTGATAGGAAAAGAGTGCAGGAAGATGTTTTCATTATATAAACATTATTAATTGCATAACTTGATCAGACAACATTCCCAACAAAACAAACAGAGAGAGAGTGAGACTAGATCATACAACACAGACTGGTGGTTTTAGAACTTGTTAATAATTTCTTTGTTTTGACAAAAATTATGTTTTGGATTTGACTAAAATACATATATGTAGTGCTTTGGAACTGGAATATACATCGTAGTAAACTGCTAGTAGTATTATTTGTGGCTTTTGCCCTCATGGATCGATGTTTCCTGAATGTGACTTGGCTAGCTACGAGAAGCTGACAAGCAAAAGCAGCAAACGCCTGAAGAGGATATCGACCATAAAAACCTAGAAAAGGGGGCTCACAAGCAAAAACAGGAAAAGGAAGTTGACAAGCAAAAACAGGAAAAGGAAGTTGACAAGCAAAAACAGGAAAAGGAGAATGGAGACAAGGATGTATTCAAAGATATCCTAGACAACCTCAAGCCAGTTATCTAAAAAGAGAACAGCTATATAATCCGAGAGAAAGAACCACTTGATTTTATGCTTTTCATCACGCATGGCATCGCATGGAAGTTTGGAGGTGACGATGAAGGGATTATTGATTCCCTCGAGAGGGGTGGTCATCATGGGGGAGAACTTCTAGATTGGCAATTATCGGACAAAGTTGAGCCCTTCCCCATAGCAAAGAAACATGTCAAATCCCACACACTGATTGACGCCTTTGTTCTTAAGGCCGTCGACTTGCAGAACGTAATCCCCAATACAATAAAGCAGCAGCAGATATTACCTAATATCAAAAAATACGAGTCCCTCAACTCCTTCGAATCGGACCGGTTGGGGCAATTAGCAAGTCTTGCTGCTAAACAGGCCTTGAAACGTCTAAAGGAAAAAAAGGACTCCAAGGAGGGCGGTCCGGTCAGGGACGATGGCAATGGCAAATTCTTGACTCAGGACAACGGTGACAACCGCAACGTGAATGAGGATAAGGCTGGCGGCAGTAGCTCAATAGGGGATAAGGCTGCAAGTGGCGGGGACAATATGGTCTAGTCTTTGTTATAGAAAATGTACAAATTATGTGCAAAGCTTTTTGACGCCTGTGAAGAAGGCTCAAATGTTCAAATTTGCATAACTTTTTTACGCCTGTGGATAAGACACAAATGTATAAATTATGTACAAGGCTATATGACGTCCGCGAAGAAACTTTTTTATATGATCACCAGGCTAGTACTACCGCCACTCATGAAGCCAGCTTGCTGTATTAGAGATAATTATATTAAAAAACGTACTTTTTTTGGGTCTCGTGTTAAAATATATATCTTTTTTAATTTTATTATGTAAATGTCCTTTTTTTTTTAAGAAACAAATATCTTTAGTATGACATTATTTTTCTTTTATTAAGGGGTTGACTTTTTTTTTCCATTTTTTTAACTATAATAATAATTACTTTTACAGAAAAAAGTGAATTAATTTTAATCAATCCAAATAAATTTTAATCATAATTTGAACTAATTTATTCATATTTAGTTATTATAAAGAATATTAAACTTACAACAATGAATCGATAATTTTTAAAACAAACGTATTTTAACCATCAAAATCCCATATCTAATATAAAGGTAAAAAACCCAATATTATCATAAATAATCATAAAAATCACAATATTATTATAAAAGTATTATACTGTTTATAAAATAAAAATAAAAATTATCATAATTTAAATCATAAAATTTTACTTATTATAATAGTCAAATTTTCTTCTTATATAAATTTGATTGTCAATATCATCAAATCATTCTTATATTTATTTATTGAAACATTTTTTATTTTCTTTGTTGTTTCCTTTATTATAATTAATTTATTCGTTAATTCTCAATTCTTTAAAAAAAAAATAATGTTATCATTAAAAACACCTTTTTAAGCATTTATTTATATAAAAGAAAAAATGAACATTTTTCGATTCAACACTTCTAATTTTAACATCTATATAAATAGCCAGACCATTTATATAGATAAACCATTTAACAATTTTGACATAAGCAAAGGACCCATTATTATAGATAACCAAAGATGCTAAATTTGGCTTAGACCAATTTTGAATGAACTTAAATGAGAGGAAATTAACGCATCCCTTTGTAGGTAATCGCCCACAATAATAGGCTTGAACTAAGAGCCATTTGGAATAAGGTTTGGAATGAAATTTTGAAATTGAAGTTAATTAATTTTTCAAAAATTAGTTATTATTTTTTAAATTTTCAAAAGAAGAAAAAAATAAACCTAAAAAGTTCCGTCCAAACACAGACTAAGATAGTCTCTCGGACAGTGTAAGATGCAAGTTTTATGAATTTCAAAAAAGCCCAACATTTTTAATAGTTTTAACTTCCCCCAAGTAAAATTTTTTTCAATATGCTCACGCTTAATATTTAGATTATTCTTTTATGATTTAAAAATATAACTAAACTTAGATTTTTTTTATTTTTTAGTGCCATAATTAACATTTGATTCTTTTTTTTTTTTTCAATATCTTTGTCTACATTTTTTTGCTATTTCTTTTTAGAATTTTTTTAAGGATATTGACTTTATCATTACCAATATCGCGGATATTGATGTGTACAAGTGTTTATTAATTGATAAAAGTATTCATCTTAAAATTAAAAAAAAAAGGATAATGTGAAAAAGAAAAAAGAACGAAACTTGCTTTTTAGTCTAAAAATTAGAAACTCCTATTGTCTATCATAATTCTAACATTTGAATTAAAATTCGAGAACAAATTTGTAATGCTATCAAAATATAAAAATTATATCTAATAATTAATATATGAGAAATTGTGGTAAATAGTATTTTTATAAAAATAATTAAAGTAAATAGCAAGTTTTTAAATTATTTGGAGTAAAAAGCAAAATTTATTTACAAGGTAAATGACATATTTAAAAGTGGTAAATTTGATGTAAATATAACTCATTTACTTAATAAATATGCTATTTATTTCAAAAATTTTGAAAACGTGTTATTTTATCCATTAATTATTTTATAAAAGCTGCTATTTATCTCTTTATCCCTTAAAATGTTGATCAAAATTAAGGCATTGTTTGGTAAACGTATTACGTTTGCATTACGTTTAAATGTAATACATTGAATATAATTTGCATTTGAAGGAAAAGTATTTATATTGCATTTGAATGCAATATATTTAAATGAAAAATATTTGAATTATATTTAAATAACAAATATGTAATGTGATAGGAAAAAGTAAAAAGAGAGAGAGAGATTGTATGTGATATGATTAATAAAAATAATAGAAAAAGTAAAATAATGAAAAGTAATTAAATTAGATTTAAAATGTGATGTAATTGATATTTGAATGTAATACTTTTACGTTTAGGTGAAAATTACATTGCATCAAAATACAATGTAAATTCAATGCTAAAAATAAATGGCACCCAAATAAAAAAAATTATTAAACTCTTTATCCATAAAGTAATTGTTTTATTATTATAACAATTGTATCCTCTTATGCTGAAAAATCACACTGGATATTGTTTTCATTCTCTAAAATTTTCTTTTAGGTCACCTATATTTTACGGGAGGGAATCAGCTACACATACACAGTAGACTTGCTTTTCATCCCAGTGGAATTCCTCACTTATCCGGTGGATTGTTACGTTTTTTGATCAAAATGAAGTGGTTATTAATGTCGCGTAATTGCCTATTTAGAATGAAAGGACACTATTATTAGAATGACAATAATATTTATGACATCTAGTTGGAAACGACAGCATTAGGAAAAGATTATAAAATCAAAAAAGTGAAAATGACTGCAATCGGAAACCAACAACAATTTGATAGGAACTACAATAACTCGATACAAGACGACATCATCATAAAAACTACAGTAATCTATATCTATGTATAACATATATTAAATGCATAGATGAGGTGTGTGGTTGCGTTTTTTTTTTTTTTTTTTTTGGGGCTCTTTCATACCATTTCTTGACACATGGACCTATATACTATTTTTAATTAATTTTTGCTAAGTGAATAAGAGTTTATTTTGTTACATCAACTAGTATTGTTACTTCAAGTTGTGCACTTGCTTGCTTCTTTCCTTTTTCTTTTTGTTTCTATTATTTACGGACATGTGTAGCTGTATATTAATTTTTTATTTATTTTGGTAACTAAAGGTTTCATAAATAAGAGTTGGTTTTGCTTGCAGTTTTTGGTTCGGCTGAGTTGTATCTTTTGTGTCGGAGGAAGATTTGTATTTTGGCATCATAAAGTCTGGCTTGTGCCCATGTCTCCTGGCAGTGAGGCTAATAAATCGTGTTGTCTGGCTGACCAGTTCATATTTAGAAATAGATTTAATTTGACCAGTTCCTTCATCTGCTTACTCTGTCTTCTTCCTTGTCTCTCTCTACTGCTCTATCTATAAGCACCGTTCTCTCTCTCTCTCCGTCGTTTCATTCGGTAATATGGAAACTAAAAGAAGCAAACATCTAATGTCAAGTTCTTAATTTTTACCTCTTTCAATCATTGTTTTTTTTTTTTTTATCTTTAGCTTTCTGTTTTTTTTTTTTTTTCCCTTTCCTAATGAATTTTTTTGTCAAATGATTTTTTTGCGTAATGAGTTTCCTTTTCTAATGAGTTATTATATGTATATATATGTATAATAGATCTCCAGTAGAAATCCCCAATCCCCATTTTGAAGATTCCCTCTATTTATTTACTGATTTATAGTTCCTTTTTTTTTTTTTTAAGATTCCCCTTCAAGCTTGAAGGTTGGAGCTTTCTATCGTCCACGGACTTGGCGTTGTGCAATTCCAGATTTCGGTCGACATGGGGTGGGCTGCGAATTTCCTTTGGAAATAATCGAAGAGATACTTGAAAGATTAGATGCTAGATCTTTAAAATGCGTGTGCAAGTCTTTGCTGTCTTTGATAAGCCACCCAACTTTCATGATTCGCCACCACAGACGACAGCTACCTCGTACTCTCCTCATCATTGAAGATCGTTCAGCTAATTATGAATGACATGGGCCCCTATTCTCGTTTCGTTGCTCCGAAGACTTTGGTCAGATTTCCGCTTTGGTATTAACGATAACTATCTGTTCCCTCCTAGGAGGAATTCTCTGGTGTTAGCCTAGGTGGGTAGTCAGAATGGTGTAATTTTTTTGTTTGACCGAACTGATTAATGGGCCAATTTTTACTTTGCTTTAAAAGAGGTGATTAAGTTGGAGTCTACAGTTTGGCAAGCGATTCTTGGAGTACCATTATGGAGATGCCTGAAATCTTTCCATGTTCAGATGATGATTCGTCTGCTCTAATTACTAAACTGAGGTTATGCACGTATTCGGTTGATCATGGTGGTTCTATTCATTGGCTACTCTGTTCTGGATTTGATTTAAGCACGGAGGAATTTAAGCTCCATTAAGGCACCTCCATCCTTAACAGCAGTTCAGGTTCCGAGTATTTTCAGCTTGTCTCGGTGCCTATCTCTGGTCGCTTGCATTAAGCCTGGATTAACATTAAATGAGATATGGGTAATGAACAAGTATGGAGTCTCGGATTCTCGGACCAAGCAACTGTCCGTCGACTTAGTTAACCACCCCGTGCCATCCCTTCTAAGTGACTACTTGGTGCCGATAGGTGTTTCGGATCATGGTAACTTCTTACCTGAATGTGTTTCGGATCGGGGTCTGTTTGTTTATGATTCGAAGAGTAACAGGGTCCAATATTTATGTCCATGGGTGCTTATATTAGGATTTACTACTTATGTCGAGAGTATCTTTTCAACTAATTCTCTGTGTCTCTCTTGGGATTGTAGTTGCAGTTTGTTCATTCATCCGATGCTGGCTCAACTTAATTTTAGCTCTTAGGTCCAATAACATCGCAACTCAAAGGCTGTCATCTGAATAATTTTAATCACAAGGTAATTTCCTCTCTCTCTCTCTCTCTCTCTTGTTCGATCTTCTTCTTCTTCTTCTTTCTTCTTCTTTCTTCTCTGTCCGTACTGCATGTTTGGTTTAATATTTTGACAGTTTGTTCATTCATCCGAAGCCAGCTCAATTTAATTTCAACTCAAGTCCAATAACATCTCAAGTCAAAGGTTGTCATGTGAATAATTTTAATCTCAAGGCGATTTCCTCTCTCTCCCACTCATTTATTCTACGTGCAAATGTTTATATGAGATTGTTGTTTCTTTTTAATACTTTGTCGTTTCTTTGGTGTCGTTTAATTAATTAATCAATTAATTTTTTGCTTGAGTGTCGTTTAATTTATTTTGTTGATGATTTCCACCACCAAAAAAAATTAACCGGGTCAAGGAGGGCAACAGCCTCAATTGGTCCAAGGAGGCTGATATGTTTTTATGATATAGGAGCCTGTGATTTTTATGAGGTATTTCTTTTATCTTAACATATATATCCTTCCTTTCGTTTCTTTTCTTTCCCTTTTCTTTCTCTCTCTTTTTTTTTTTTTTCTTTTTCCCGAGAAACTACTTCTTCTATGTACTACATACATAATCTGCTGTTTATTTAAAAAATGCCATAAAAGAATATCTGTTTTATCTTTTTAATCGTGTCGAGTAAATCTTTTGTTCTACCGTGATATATAAATTTTGCTTTATATGTTAATGTCGTTTTTCTTTAATCTATACTATTTTCTCTTTTTTTTTTTTTAGTATTTTTGATATTCCACAATCAGTTTTCGTAAGGAAGATTCCACAAATGTTTACAAAAATACTTTAAAATGTTTTTTAAACAAATTCTAAACAATAAAAAAACGACATATAGTAATCTAGTCAAACTTGGAGTCTTAGGAGGCGTTTGGTGAAATATTTACATTTTAATTATATTTAAACATAATGTAATTTTATATCAAACGTAAAGTTTTACATTCAAATACAATTCTTTTCAACAGTATTACGAAAACAATTACTATTTAAAAGTTTTTTAAAACAATCACATCAACTTTTTAATTTTATTATTTATCTCTATTTTTACCAAACACATCAACTTTTTAATTTTAAAATATTTTTCATCTAAATACACATTTTATTCAAATATAAAATAAAAATTTTTCAATTAAATACAGCACTCAAAAAATAAATTACATTCAAATATAATTAAAATATAATACATTTATCAAATACCCCTTAGCCGTTAAGATGTGGTGGATCGCGTTGAGTGTGCCGAAGACATACGTCCATTTCCATTTTTGGTGGCCGTACGACGTGGGAAGATAATTCGTATATAGATAGCTTTTTTTGAACTATAATTCTTCCAAAAACGCTTTTTATTATTAGAATTTTAATCCTATCATTTTTTTCCAAAAAACAGATACCCTATCCCGCATTAATGTTTGTCTCCTTTTCTTTAATAGAAATATCAAGGGATCAATTTTTAAATCATATCAAGAGACTGATTATTCCAAAAATCATAGTTATTCCAAAAATCCTATCAAGAGGCTGTGAGATCAATTTATATCCTTTATCAATGTGATTTATTTTTAAATTATTTAAATTTAATCAAACTGATAAGATATTACTTGTTTATATATAATAATTATAATAAACTTTATTTGTAGAAATTAAAAAAATATCAAGCAAAAAAAATTAAAATAAAAAAAAACCAACATCCGATGAAGAAATCACCACCCACCTACTTGGAGTGTTGATGTTAAGATCTGGTGGATCGCGTTGAATGTAGCAGAGACGTGAAAACTCTATTTCAGACTTTCTTATTACCATTTTCCATCACAAAACAAAGCCAACTAAGAAAAAGTTGACTTGTGTGTTTAATTGTATTTGTTTTGAATTTAGGAAACTTCTTGATTTAAAGAGATTTAAACGTGTAAAGCTACCTGCTGGTGCTCCAACACAAGGTGCAAGTGCAAGAGTGGAACCCACATTTAAAATATGTAATAAAAGTAACTAAAACAAAGATAGGAAACAGCATATCAGGACGAATTAACAAGTGCACATGTTTGTTTGTCCAAGCAAAATGAGCCTAGTTTCTAAAATTGAGCACACCATTATTGTTTAAAGATAGCCAATCTTGTCTCGCTTCATATATTTAAGCATTAAAGCAGGTGAACTATAACATCCACGCTTGGTAACTACTCCACGAGAAAATTATACCCGCACCACCAATGCCTCTATAAAGGTAGAAAGCTCATGACCCCCATCTATACTCTCATTTACGATGAATTACGTATTTCTCCATACAGTTCTAATTTCAATAGTTGTAGAAATCAGGCACAAGGTGCTGCCAAAATAACTAGGAAACATGGATTTCCCGTGCGGGGGCTGGCGAATCACGAAGTAAGCTCACCTCCCTCTTCAGAAAGGTTGGCAATGCAAATGCAGCTTGGTGCACCTGTCAAACAAACAAACATGTCGTTTTACCAAACTTTCAACTTAATTACAAGGGGTTTGGCAGGGCTGCTCTATCAAAAACCGAAAACTCTTGATGTCCAATCACTACATAACTTAGTTGGACAAGTATTTTGATAACAATGTCTAGATCAGTTTCAGGATTAACATGGTTAACACCCTATAGTTGCCTGCGAAAAGAAAATATGATGATTCATTCAACTCCGACTTTGGATCACAGAATCATCGTAAAGAGTATAAAAACCATGATGGATCACAGTAGGCATTTGAACACAATTAGGAGTAAATTGCAGTGTTGCTTGGAAGATAATCTCATACAACTACCACCCAGATCACACAACTCAAGTGGAACTCAAGAAATAGAATGCTATCAATCTAGATCAATAAAGCTATGCAAATCTTGCGTGTCAGTGCCACATTTATTTTTTTATTTTTTTATTTTTTTATTTTTTGGATAAGCAATGTCACGTTCTTTAACCTCTACAAACAATATAGAAGAAGAAATAGAGGCAGAACTTAATACACGTTAGATTGGAAAAGGTAAGTAATACTCACCTCTGAATTGTAGAACTTAAGCTCTCTTTTATGTTTGACCGCTCCTTCTACCTTTTCGATAGGATTGACAGGATTCTTAAAATCAACAGGTGGCCCTTCTGTTGAGCATATCAGAAAACCTATGACACCACTGCATGACAAGTAATCCAATGACGATAAGAAATCATGGTAAACCACACTTTGATATAATTAGGCATGGACTTTGTTGGAACAAAGTGCAATAATAGTAAGAGGCAATACCCAAAAGCTTAGAAAATAACAATAAAAGGGAAAGAGCAGAATACACCGTTACCTCGGATACGTGGGAACACTTGCCCATGCATAATGAACAGAGCCTTTAAATGTTTCACGGCAAATAGAAAGCATATCTTCAATAAGATGTGTATGGAGCCACATACTTTCTGCCATGTTGCAGACAACACCACCAGGCCTCAATGCTCTAGCTATTGTCTCAAAAAATGGCTTCTCTACAAGCTCTTGAGCAGGACCTATATATGAAAAGAAGGAACCTCATTCGTTTAAGAAATGTTTAACTTCCATTCAAATAGAAAACATGGCAAAATCTACGTGATAAGACAGCATAGAGTTTTAAATCCGACAGCATACACTATGGTCAGATAAGATATTATATAGGTCAAGGAAATTTGCACGATATAGAAAATCAAGTGCCACAAAATATCATATGGGGGCAGAATTTTACAATATTTTCAACCATCAACCACGTTATTATATGCACCCTACAGATAACAATGGAAAGAACCATATAAACTCAAATCAATTCCACAAAAGTGCAACAAAGATGGTCAACTGGGTAAAAAGATTTCCAAAAAGATACCATGAAATGAATAGGGACATACCAACAGGATCTGATGAATCAACTATAATAGCATCATACTTCCCTTCAGGTGCATCCCGCAGAAATTTAATAGCTGTCAAGATCATTAAAATTGACAAAAGGTTGCGCATAGATTTGAACTGGTTTAACCAAATTCTAAACCGGGAAAGGAAAGCAAAGTGTAAAGAAATTAATCATACCGTCATCAATATGAAGATGGACACGTGGATCCTCAAATCCAACAGCGAGCTGGGGAAAAAACTTCATAGACACCTAAGCGAAAGGAAACAGCATAAGTACAATGTAGCAGTCGTTGACAAACTCAGCAAAATTGTAAGCAGATATCTGCAAAGAGGATACAGCATCACCACTTACATCAATAACCATCTTATCAATTTCACAAATATCAATATGCTCGACGGAGCTATGGCGAGAAATTTCCCTAAGAACGCCACCGTCACCACCTCCAACAACAAGAACCTGCACCATGAATTTTAATGGCATTCAATATAATGTGAAGACTGAAGCCAAAACCTTCATGCAACGTCATGAGGAACTGAGAGGCTTTCAAAGTGATGCACTTGTCAGATTTTTATTTTCCTCCACATTAATACACTGCTCGGTTACTAGACTGCAGCTTACAATTTTCACTTAAAAATTAATAATAATAATGAGTCGCAAAAACTGCATTAAATTGGCTAAAAGAGTTAAATTGTTTTCTAACTTGAAATAACCAAATTAATTTTACTTTCAGCCGCCTAGAGGAAAATAGAGTAATAACAAATTGTTAATTTAAGTGCTGCAATAGAACCAAATTTATAATCTTAACCCTCTAGGATAATTCACATAATCAATTATATTAAACTCAGCTACAGGCTAGATATTCATAACAGCAAAATCCACACTAGTGAAAGGCTGAAAGCAGACTAAGATCTGTATAAACAAATCAATACATGTGCTCAGTGGTTTGACACGCCACACTAGCTAGTGTGAATGCAGTGCTGGTCCTCAGAGGGTAGACGTGCCATTGTGAAAGTCATTCAAATTTGTGATACTATTAGAATATTAGTTGTCATAGAACCAAAAGACCTGTTTCCAGGTATAGCTTACCCGTGACAAGTATAGCTATAGAGATCTTATAATAGCAGAATTAACAAGTACGAGATTTTTAAAATAGAGAGCAAGTACAAACTTTACCATTTAATATCAGACACACACACACACACACAACCAAAGGGTTGCGTATATCATTTAGCCCAATAACAGTAATATGCAACAAAAAGAACTCCAAAAAGGATCTAGCATACACCCGTTAGTGCATAGAATTTTATGAAATCAGGTAGATCAAAATGACAAGGATGGAGGAAATTACAGATTTTGGTGAGGGGATTGAACAAAGAGGGAGATGGGCAATCATCTCCTGGTAAGCGCACTCATCTTTCTCAGTGAGCTGGACGATGCCATCAAGAACAAGCACTTTTCCATATGCTGAAGACTGGAAATTGAGAAACTGGCAATAACTATCCCATGTACAAGATTTAAAAAAGTTTAAGCAGCACAAGTCTCTTCAAATTGAGAATACCCAACCTCAAAAACCAGAACCTCTTGGAACTCTGATTTTCCCTTGAACAAAATATTTTCTACCTTCACAGAATGGACTTCCCCTGCCAAAATAAACAAGGTAAATAATGTTAGAAAAGGGAGAAAGTAGGGAAAACTAAAAAGCAACCAGGCAAAGCGGTAAATAGGTGATAAAGCCATCACTGTTATCAACAAGCATTAGGAAGTCCTACAATTCATTTTCTTGTTTTCCTAAACCACACTTTCCTTTTTTTTTTTTTTTTTTCCCTTAATCATTGGAAAAATAGCAACCTAGAAGCATAGAAACAAAAGTTATCAGACGAAAAGATACAATTATATAAGTGCGTACAGATGGAGCCTACCAGGCCACATTGGGTTGTTGAAATAAACATTTTTGGCGGCCTTATCTGCAAGAAAGAAGAAAAGCCTGGATGGCGTAAATGACATCATCCTGTTCAAAGCAACCAACGCAACTAAATATTTCTATACCTCTCAAGCAACGATAAGGTTAAATCAAATAATCGCAACAAATAAAATTAAAAAAGACAGTAGATAATGACCAGAGTGAGACTTAGATTCTGAGAACCACCCAGAAACAACAGTGGAATGGCATTTAGCCTCAAGTTCAGGGGCCGAAGCCCTAGCCTTCAAGCAACAAGAAGGAACGGCCTTCTCTGAAGAATTCCCATTACTCGCCTTCCCATCCGTAGTCTTCTGGCATTCCAAACCTCTTCCTGCGCCGCCCTCCATAAACAATCTTTTTCTTTTCCAGCTCCAGCCTCTAATAGTCAACATACAAAATACCATGGTAAGAAATTTTACAGTATGAAAAACAACTATTGAGATTCTGTAACGCAGAGAAAGTGCAATTTTAGCACACACACACACACACACAATGAATTGCAGCAAGTACAAGAGTAAAAATTCAATATTCTATATTCTTAACTACACTTGAAAAAGAATTAGTATACTGTGAACAATGAAATCTTTCAAGGACAAATCAATTCGATCGCAAGGAGAAAACAGCATCCCAAAACCAACAAAAATATGGCTTCAAGCAAAGAAAATGTTCTCTTTCATTGATTAGCAAACAAACTTACTGGCTAAATTTTAGGAACATAAGCTAAGTCAAATTAGAATCAAATCAGGCAACCACCATACTAGTTGTCTCTTACCACACAAATAACGTGAATGCCACTTTAAAAAAATAAAAATAAAAGGGGGGGAAGATATCACCATTATTAGTCCCCCAGATTTCTCACAGTTTTTTTTTTAATTATTTTTTAAGGGAAAGATTTATCATAATTAGTAACACTTAAAATCAAATTCAAGTAAAAAGATACTCAATTACTAAAGTAAATCTATATCTTCTAATTTCCATCGTCAAAAATGCAGAGTAAAAGTCCAGAACAAGCAGCTGAAAATCAAAAAGTCAAATGAAAAATTCAAGAAAAATAAATACTTCTTGTTTGGTTCCGACTACTTTTTGCTATAGTGGAAACAAAGATCAATTACATAATCTGTAGAAGTTAAAAAAAAAAAAAAACCAAGCAAAACAAATACCACTCGAACTCCACCAAACAATTCATGCAATAAATTTCTTAAAAGTCTGTTTCTCGAGAAAGAACAAAAGAAATAACGCATTCCCAACCAAAAAAAAAAAAAAAAGAAAGAGAAAGAGAGAGAGAGATTGCATTTGTTGTCCACAATTTCTGGGCGATCAAACAATCAGCTAGGGTTTGATGCAATAGAACCGTTTGAAACCCAAATTAAAAGTCCAAATGCTCAACAAATTGCTCTGCGTCGCAAAAAATTAAATAAAAAAAAAAGAATTCGAACTTTTGGAGGAAAAAAAAAACGAACAAAGCAAAACGGAGATGATAAAGAAATCACATTTCTGAAATCGGAGAGCCACGAAATTGCGTAAAGTGATAATCAGAGAAAGTAGGAACCTCTAGAGAGAGAGAGTTGAGAGGGCAAAAACCTAGAGATATAGAGAGAGAAATCTTGGCTGAGTCCTGAAGTTAATGGAAGAGCGGTGGTTTTCTGTCGGAAATTTTAGTAGTAAACTTAGCGGGAAAGAAGAATTTATAGAGGCGCACTCTCTCTCTCTATCGTTCTTTCTCTTTCTCTCTCTAGCGCTCTCTGGCCTTTAACTAGGTAGCCTCGTTTGAACGACAATGGCGACTAAGAGAATATTATTTTGCGTATTTTATTATTTTTCTTATTTCTTATTTTGAGTAAGTCGCCTTTTTCTTTTATTTTTCTGAGAAACTGAGCCGTGAATTGCGTTTTTTAAATGTAAATTGTAGGGCATGTTAATGTTCATAAATGAATGTCTTAAAGTGGATTGGTACTAGAAAATTAAGGTGGGGGTAAGGTATTATTTTTGAAATATTTTTGTATTTTTAAGAATATTAAAAATAAGAATATTTTGAGAATTGTTTGAAATCATATTTGAAATTGTGTTTGGTATTATTTTTTAAGTGAATTTTGAAAACAACAAAAAATAAAAATTATTACTCATAAATTGAAAAAAAAAAACCCCAAATGGTCTACCTATCGCCTCCGACCTTTATTTCCAACACCAATGGTCTGCCTCTCTATCAGGTCGTGTTTGCCATCGTCATCGTCACTGGAGCAGGTCACGAATTCGGTTTCAACGAGTGCCACCTCTCGACCCTAGGCTTCGTGCTCCCTACCCTAGCCCTCGCCCCCAATCATTATCTCTTCTAATGACTCCGAGAAGCTCCCGAGTTACGGTAGACAATTAGGAAGCTTGAGATCAAGCTTAGCATTGCCACTATCGAAAGAAGAGAGGGTGATTGCCTACAAGGGGTTTCATTTGCGCCCATCGCTGCTGAGCACACTGAGGGCATTGGAGTCAGCAAAGGAGAAAGAGACAAGAGAGAGGAAGGGAGAAAATGGTGAGAGAAAGAATAGTAGCAGACCATCCGATGGCCGAACCCTTATCCGACGCTGAGCCTCCATACGTCGGCACAAGTCAGTTTCAGCTTTGTTGCCGGAGATGGAGGTCATTGCTAGTTTGCAGAAAGAGAGAGGGGAGTAGGAGGGAATGAAAACGAAAAAAAGAAAACGAATTTTTTTCGTTTTCAAAAAATAAAAAAAAATTCAAAGAGATGAAAAACAATGGTTTTGAAAATTTTGATTAACCAAATATCATTTTGAAATCCTTTTTTTATTTTACGATTTTGAAAATGAGAAAACGTTTTCAAAAACATTACCAAACACTTCCTAAAGTAATAACTAATAAGCAAATTTTTATCCAAAAAAAGTAATGAGCAAATTAAAATCATTTTCCTAAAACAAAATAAAATTCTTTTCTCTATTGTTCATAACCTAACCTCAAGGGCAAAGTAAAGAAAAAATATACCATAATGGTTATTACACTCCAAGTGACAAATTACTAGAATGAAATTATTTAAATATTTTACTATTTTTTAATAATTCAATTCAAATGTAAATTTAAATTTTCTTTTTTTTTTTAAATTTATATCTCGTTTATTTTTCTACATTCACACTATTTAAATGTTATATTTAATAGATATCACCGAAAAACATATTAATTAAAATGCACAATTCAAATTTTAAATTTAAATACAAACATTCAGTGTAAATAAATACTTAAATGTAATCCATACTACAAACGGATTATAAAAACAAACCTTTTGAAAAGGTACATAAACTTAACTAAAAATTGAATTCATTTATGGATCTTAAAACGTTATTTTTCGGATACAAAGTTTATTAAACACTTTTCTTTTTATAATAAATCTCTTTACATATCATTATGGTATACCAATTATTCCAAGATCTTGAAATAACATCTCTATTTCTGTCTAACCAAGTTCACAATTTTCAATATTCTCACCGTACATGATGTTCTTCGGATTTGGAATCTCTTCAACTTTTCTGGCTTTGGTTAAAGAGAAATAGAATTATTACGATGTTTGTTGTTATATTGTCTCCTAATTTGAAAGTAAGTGAAAACTCTCCCTGCTTTCTCGACATAATCCGTCTAAGAAAGTCTTGTGATTGCATTAGCTTCTTCCATAACTTGATCATTTGTTTGATGATTCTCAGCAAAAAGCAACAAGATTGAAATGATACCGTATTGGACCTCAATGCTCTCATCTTACACGGAGCACGTGCTCATGTCATCCTTCTTCAAACGTGTTCCTTTATATATATATATATATATATATATGAGCTATCAACTCATGCTTTTGGTGGCATATCTTTTACTTTTGGTGGCACGTGCTCATATCTTTTACTTTTTATTCTTTTTATTTTTGTGCTAAAGATCATTGTCTTGGCTTAGGCTGTGAGGAAAATGTGTTTCCTGTGTGTTTCCTATATTTGAATTAATATAGAAACGTTTGAATGGCAATATTTGAATAAATATATTTGAACAGAAACATTTCAATAAAATTTGAATACGGGATTTGTTTGAGGTAAATAGAAACATGTCAACAAAGTTTGAATGTGGGACTTGTTTGGGGGTAAGTATAAAATTTAGGATGTAAATATTTGAACCACATAAACATTTGAACAGAAATGTTTCAATAAAATGTAGGGGGGTTTCATTTATAATTTGTCTTAAAAAGTGAAATGACCCTATTCAAATGCTTCATATCAACCATTTCTGTCTAACACATATTTGAATGTGCAATCTAAAAGAAATTACATAAATGTTTCCCAAAAGAAATTTTCCTTCAATGATCGGGCTAGAAATCAGAATGCTTTGAATCAATGAAAGTGCCCGTCAGGAGAAAATCTCTTTTTGTTGATTTTAGTGTGCAACTACGTTATCGGGATCTTTGCTATTCTTTTCTGAAATTCATACGTGTAGTTGGGGTTGTAAACAATATTTGCTATGGTGCTTGTTTACTTACTAAAAGAGAAATTAAAATAATTTAGTTCCTTTTCCTGGTGGTTTTATTTAGGGAAATTTCTAGTGGTTTGTCTTCTTGTTATATATATATATATATATATTTTTTTTTTTCTAGTGTTTGTTAGACTTAGAATAAGAATTTAACAAATATAAACTTTACAAATTTTTATATAATTAAATATTATTGAGTATACGCGTATTTTGGAAGAATATAAAGTCAATTTAATATTCAATCCCATAAAATAGAAATCAACGTCAAAGGAGTGCAATTATGGAAATATATATATATATACATATCATATTTCTTATCTACTACATTATCTTTATCTCTTACTACGTTATGAAAGCAAAAAATGACTTTCGTCCTCCATCTCCACATGATAATTTTTATTTTTTATTTTTTATTTTTGACCTTTTTATCTTTTTACTTTGTTTTGTTTTCCTATCAGGCATGTGCATGTTTTCGAAATACTAAAAAAGTAAGAATTAATATTCGTTTTTCTTTTTTATTGGCTAATTAAACTTTTATTAACCGTGTTTTATAAGTAAAGGACATTATTTATGAGAAAAAGGAAATAAATACTTCGTTCTGTTTTTGATATAAAATAAATGCTCGTTCAATAGAAAATATTTTTGTATATAACATCAGTAGAGTTTATGTTCATTTTATAAAAAGAGAAACGAATATAACTTACATGAGTTATATCTTATATTCTTTTTGTTCATGCTTCGATGTTAGAATATTATTATTCATGTTTATTTTATTACTTTTTATTAGTTCATTTATTTTTTTTTGCACGTTTAAGAAGTTCGTATTAACAAAAGAGAAGATAAGAGTTTGGATAGAAGCTGTTAGAATCAATATTTGATAGCATTTTTATTTTTTTAATAAGTTAGAGTATAAAATATAACTATTAAAGACCATTTCTCACCCTCATCCTTTTTTTTTTTTTACAATTTAAATTTCATGAATGTATAATAAATATTTGTTACCCACCCTTAAAATTTTTGCCTCGTGGGTTGCTTTTATTTTCTGCCCTTAAAATTTTTGCCTCGTGGGTTGCTTTTATTTTCTGGCAGAAAATTCTCTCTCTCTCTCTCTCTCTTTTTAATTACAAGGTGGTGAGCAAGCAATGAACAATCTAAATATAGCAAAAATAAAATAAATAAATAATATTACCATATAGTCAATGATGGGCACTTTACGTAATGGCTCCAGATAAATATTAGTATAGATTAGGGAATTTTCCCCATGCAGTTTATGCTTCCTAATGTTTATTCCAACTCCTTTTTCATTATTATTTTGGCCTATTTGTCTAGAACGACAAACGACAAAGCTGATGCTAAACGTTTTTTAGGTGGATCGTTATTATATTTTTCTTAGATAATAAAGTGGATATTTTTATTTTTAAACTTGAAAATAAGAAAGTTAAAATCCTACGTCTTTGAGTAGAATTAAATATAATATTATTATTTTATTATATTTACAATCACTAATAAAGTGAATTATTTGAGATAATATTAAAAAAGGAAATTTAAAGCAACCACTAACAAGATAGATTATTTTGACACAATATCAAAAGAGGAAAATTCAAATAGTGGGTACTTGTCTTTTATTAGACGAACAACCACATGACAATGGCCCCACGTCCGTTCATTACATGAATACGGTAGTTGTCTTTTTTAACCTCCTATTCCGAAATTGTCAAAATCACGATTATAAAACCTTTTTAGGAAAAAAAAAAAATAATGGATGCTTGTCATTTATTAGATGAAACAACCATGGTTCATTACATTAATACGGCAGTTATCTTTTTCTACCTCTATTCCGAGAATGTGAAAATTACGGTTACAAAACCTTTTCAGGAATTAAAAAATATATATAGTGAAATATTCTTTCACTGTCTTTTTCTTTTTCGGAATCAATCCTTGACTGACATAGTTTTATTTACCAAAAAATAAACCATAAATGCAATTTCAGAAATTCCAGCCAGAAAATTGAAATTTAAGCAACAAAAACTTAACCATAAGATCAAGCCAAAAGACAAACAAACAAACAACTTAAAACATAAGAGGGGTCCAGAAGTAAAAAATGTGGAACACTTTTCAGATGAATACTGGTGGCCGGAGTTAATAAATAAATAATGATGGTGACAGAATATTAGACGAATGCAAATATGCAATCACTTTCATATTCGTCTTTTTGGCAGACTCTGTATTGGGCATTAACCGTCTTACACCCCCACTTTCAAAAGAAAAAAAAAAAAAAAAAAAAGGACTTCCATATTAATTTCTCTAAACAAATGGCTCTATTTTAGAATCCTACCACTAAAGTTCTCAATAAAGCTCCTCTTCAAAACTTAATGCATGATTTAGAAACACCATCTTGTATATTATATTTCAGTCTAATGCCATAACGTGTTTGGATACATTATATATCCTATTCTAATATAACTATTTTGAATAATAAATCAATCAAAACACTATTTATTTATTTATTTTTTAATCTACTTTAACCAATTACATGACAAACTATACCTCTCTTTCTCACTAGTACATATTATGAAGGAAAAAAATACCCAGCATATGGGCGGCAGTGTCTTTAATGGTTCTAAATTTGATTCACAATCTACACATTCACCAATAATAGACTCACAATATCCCATCGCTACGACATGATCTTGATGCTTCAAGTTATGATCCTTCATGAACAAGATCATCACATCCTTGATTATTCACGAATTGTGTGTATGTGTTTTTATAAAGGTATTCATTCGAACAACCATGGATATCCACGACTCAAAAACCCTATAGAAGATTAAGAGGGAGAGAGAAGAGCCTTTGAGTGATTTTCACATTATGTAACATCGGAACAAAATTGTTTTATTTATCTAGATATAAATAGCCACTTATATAAAGAGGAGAAGACCTATCCAACTAGGTACAATATATGAAAAATATAACACTCATTTGTTGGAAGAGAGCAAATACCTTGATTTACTCAATTAGCCATAATATTGAGAATATTATCATAATATATATTCCAAAATCCATATTTTTCTTGTATAAATTTTATCCCATATAAAATCCAATCAAGTTGACTCTGGATCATGCACCACTATGGGTGCCCCAAGTCTAACACTGTGATTATTCAAATGTAAACAACCAAAGCACATTATATTTTAATATAATATATAAAGTGATTATTGAAACACATATTGTATTCTATGTATTACATTGGAATACAATACAAAAAAATGTATCTTCTAAATAAACCAAAATGCTTTATTTGACTTTGATTGGAGGAATGTATGGAGGGTTAGAGAGAATTTGGAGGGAATGGGTTGGAAGGAGAAATCAAAACAAAAGAGATTAGGAAAGATGCTTGTCATTTTGGATTCTTCTATTGATGGAAGGATTTAACAAATCCATTAACATCAAGAAAGATCATTTTAACCTTCAAAATAAATTATTTATGAATAATAAAATAGACAATATATTAATTTTATAAAAAAGAAAGTATTCTATTTTGATATGTTCTCATCACTTACGCCAGTAGGCTTTTCACCGCAATACCCTACCCTATCATTTTTCCCACTTCAATGCATCATCATTAATGTTCATTATTATTGTTGGGATTAACACCCCCATATTTAAACACATAGTAGAAAATAAATTGAAACATATATAAAAGAGAAAACAAATATTTATATAGTTTAACAAAATTACCTACACCTACGGGAAATGGAGAATAAAATTCTTCGCTAATAATTTTAGAATTACACACTCATCTATCTTTCTCAACCTTTATCCACTCAAAACCTCTTATATTCTTTGTCTATCTTTTTCCTCACTTTATCTTAAAAAGAAGGCACTCCCTCTGTCTTTTTCTCTAATTACAATAGACCTATTTATAGGCTTTTAATAGGATACAAAATTCAAACTTTCCCAAAACAAACACATTCCTAAACTCACACTTTCACAAGCTTACAAATATGAAGTTTCTTAAAACTAATTTGAGTCACATACCTAGTAATCTCCACCTTGACTCAAATTCTCTCAACTTAGAATCACACTTAACATGTATCAAGTTCAAACTTTTATCGAACTTGACACAAGAACCTTTCTTCTTCTTCTTCTTCTATGCTTTTCTTTACTAGCACAAGTCTTCATCGTCTTCCCTTTGTTATTTTCGATTGTCATCATCATCTTTTTGCACTCTTTCACAACGGTTGAAGATCCTTCCTAACATGGCTCCACCTTCATAATTCCACTTACAACAGTTTTCCCAATAAACTCATACAAATTCTTCATTTTTTCACCTTTCACTGCAACCAAAAAACCTCTCTTTATTTCCATAAAACCACTCTTTGCCAAATACACACAACCCAAAATGTCCAACGTGCCCAAAAAAATAAATAAATTTCTCCTTAGTTGAGGAACATGCCTAATATTTGCTAGTGTCTTCACAACTCCATCAAACATCTTAACCTTTATAGCACCTCAATGACTTTAGCATTTGAATCATTTGCCATTAGAAGAGTACCAATATTACAAGGCTGATAAGAATCAAACCACTCCTTATGTGGACATATATGAAACGAACACTCAAATTTAAAATTTAAGAGTCATAATTATCTTCATCAGTAGTAACAGAATAAACATCATCTTCATTGTCAAACCTATCATTGATAACATTTGTTGATTCTGTCTCTTGAGCATTGTAGTTTCTCTTCTCTTTAAGTTGGTTTGTCAGTTCTTTATAATTTCTCCTAATATGCCCCTTTTCATGACAATAAAAGCACTTCATTTCCTTTCTTGAACTCGATTGGGAACAGTTATCTCTTTTCCCATATTATTTCCTTTATGTCTTACTCTTGTCCATACTCGAATTTGACTTCACTATTAGAACTTGTTTAGTATGAGATGAACTATCAGGCTATTTCATGTCTGTAGTCTTAACAAAGCAGTCGACATCTCATTCACAGTCAATGTACTTTTTTCAACCAACAATGTTGTTACTAAAATCTCATATAATTTGGGTAGGAAGGCCAACAAAATTATTGTTTTATCTTCCTTATTAATCTTGACCTCTATAGTTAACAATTGAGTTATGCACCTCATAAAATTGTTTATATGATTCCTAACATTAGTTTCTTCACCTATCTTCAATTTATACAACTACTTTTTTAGATTTAATTTATTTGTTAAAAATTTTGACATATCAACTTTTTTTAATTTTTTTATAACTTAGAAGGAGATTTTCATTCATAACACTATATTTTAATTTATAACCAAACTTAAATGAATAGTGCTTATCTCTCATGCTTATAATTCTTCCCAATCTTCATTACTCATATTTTCTGACTTCTTCTCTTGTAGTATTTTCAAAAGTCTTTGCTGTACCAAAACATCTTTTACCATACTCTGTCATACGTTGAATTTGCTTTTTCCATCAAAATGCTCAATCTGATCAAATTTCACTCCAAGTGTGTAACGCCTGCAATTCTCTAACTTACACTCAAGTAATTTCTAGCTTGTGTTTTAATTTATAAGATGCGGAGTTATACGAATTACTATTTATTTTTATGTGATTTTATAAGATTTATTGAATAATAATACATGTGACAACATCAAAGAATTGAATATATTTATAGTGATTCATGTTAAGAGTTAAATTTAATATAATTTTAATAGTTATTAGTGAAATTCAATGTAATTTTGAAAAATTAGAAAATTATATTTATTTTTGTAGACTTTGAAATAATTAGAATAATATTTTAAGGTTTAACTCGGCCTTTCCGATCAAAAAATATAGGATAAGATAATAATAATAATAATAATAATAATAACAACAACACTGAGAAAAGAAAAAAGAAAAAGTCAAAATCTTACCACAGCATTGCGTTCTCGATTTCTTCCCCTCTTTTCGTCACATTGTGAATTTATGTTTATACTTTTTGTGTGGCCAACAACGTTCTGAGCAGCACGTGTAATTGACCCTTCGAAAACTAATGGAATTCCAGCTGAGATGGTACTGCACAAATTTATGAGAAATGTCTCTGTCACTATGAAAAAGTTATTTCAACCAAAAGAATTGTCGATTGCCACCAAAATCAGCGGTGCGTCTTTGCTTGGAATTGTGGGAGGTCAAAAAATGTTAAATTAATTAAACATCACGTGGCTTTTGAGACGGTGGCGTCTCTTTTAAATCAGTGTTTACGCCACAGTGAAGCACGTTTTGTTATCTTAATTTTTTTATACAAAAAAATAATTTTATATTTTATGAGTTTGGTGTAGCAAAGCAGAGAGAGCCACGTTCATTTTTGTTGACAATGTGATTGGTGACCAACAAAGGGCGACTTCTCAAAAAGCCTACTCCTACATCTAGAAAAAGCTTAGGTTCTATTTCATACGCGTATTATATTTATATTATATTTAAATATAATATATTAAATATAATTTATATTAAAAAATATTTATATTATATTTAAATATAATATATATTTAGATAAAAATATTTAAATTATATTTTAATAATGAATATGTGACGTAATGGATAAAAATAAAAAGAAAAAAATATGTGATGTTATTAATAAAAATAATAAAAAAAATAAAATAATAAATAATGATTATATTTGATTTAAAATGTGATGGGATTTATATTTGAATAAAATATTTTTATATTTAGATGAAAATTATATTATATTTAAATATAATATTAATACCACACATGTAACAAACAGGATTAATAGACTTCAGCAAACATGATTCTCCATTCATGATCATCTATGAATTTAATATATAAATATAAAGATTTTATCCGGGCATGAATTACAAAGCTAAAGTTTAAGAAATAATATGGTCCAAATGTCCAATGATATCTTGTATCCAACTGAAAAAAGTAATATATATTAGAGTACTAATCACGGGTGCCATATGATCGCATTTTGTAGATTACAATGAAATAATGAGCTTATGTTTCTTTGCGGTGGGGTAAGAAATTTCTTGAGAAGAAATTAAATAATGACAAAAGATAATCAACATGATCCACGTGGATCGACACGTATCTTGAGGGCAATCATTTAAATGTCGATGGAAGTTAAGGAATTTTATAGTAGTCTGTATGTCAAAAAATAAAAATAAAAATATCAATAAAGAGTACAATTTTAAAAAATATATATAAATACATATATCGGATTGTGTTAGTTTGCTTTTAATTCGATGACAGCATGAAATTGCTTTTCCCTTTTTCTTTTTCTCTCTCTCAATGATTGCAAAGATAGATCTTCATGTCATGCCCATTGTTTGCAAAACAAATTTGTAGTTCCTGGCCTTATTAATACGTTCATATATTTTTTAAATATCCTATAATACCAAAAATTATTTTAAGTTAAAATAATTAATCGTCTATACGAAAAAAAAAAAAACTAATTAAGAATAGAGTTAACAAAGAGTGATGTCATGTTTGTTTGGGAATTCTATTTTTAAAAAATAAAAAAAATTTTATTTTAAGAAAATAGATTTTTTTAAATTTTTGTTCGTGAACATCCAAAATTTTTTATTTTTAGAAATGAGAAAAGAGTTATCTTTAGGTAAAGAAAATTTTTTATCTATCCAAACAATTTTTTATTTTTAGAAAAAAAAATTCAAACAATTTTTTATTTTCCAAATCTAAAAATTTTTTATTTTCTAAAAATAAACATTCCATCCAAACATACCATGAATATCCACTTCCGATGGTGATGTTGAGGTCTTTTAAGTTTCCTTGAAGTTTTTACCTGCACATGCTAACTCTTACACTAATTGCGTTATGTTTAATTGTATCTAATTTGTGATTGTATGCATAATTTAAAACAATAATTTTGTATTTGATTTTTATTTTGAGGTGAAGAATTTTAATCTCATCATCTCAAATTAATATATATATATCTAATTTTTAGGAGACATTTCATATCAATATAAAGTTTGGGTCATAAAGAAAAACAACCCTTTTAGTATTCTTAATTAGATTTCAAATTCAAAAAGGAAACTTACTATGTTTTATCTGTTTTTCTTTTTTCAGAACCAGACGTTCAGAGTGGATATTTTTAGTCTTCTGTTTTTCTGTCCAAACTCACAACAAATCTATTGCTAAATAGGGGAAAAAAAAAACTAAGGGGGTGTTTGTGGGAGATTATGAAGATGTGTTTTTGAGATTAGAATAAAGTGAGTTTTGAAAAATATGGTTGAGAAAAAATTATTTAGAATGAAAAAGTGTAAAATCTTAAAAATTATTAGGAAATAAATTATTAATATGATCTTATTTTATTTTTCTCGAAATTATATATAATTTATAAAAAAAATCTCATTTAAACTTGTATATATAAAATTATCAACTTTTAAAATTTAAATTTATCATAAAATTTGAATAATAAAAAATAATTATAAGATGAAAAAAATATCAAATATGTATCTAAAATTCTAGTTTACTACGTTATGTTTGTTTTTCTTTCCCCAGGGCTAGACGTTCAAATTTAATAATTTTAGTGTTCTGTTTTTTGTCCAAACTCCAACAAATCTATTACTAAATAGGAAAAAAAAAACTAGGTGTTCATTTTTTAATGCTGTTGTATTCAAACGTAGTATAATTTTACATCAAATATAAAATTTTACATTCAAATACAATTCTTTTCAATAGTATTACGAAAACAATTATTATTCAAAAATTTTTTAAAACAATCATATCAATTTTTTAATTCTAACTTTTTATCTTTATTTGTACTAATTACATTAACTTTTTAATTTTAAAATATTTTTTATTCAAACACATATTTTATTCAAATATAAAATAAATAATTTTTAATCAAATATAATATTTAAAAAATAATTTATATTTAAATATAATTAAAATATAATATATTTACGAAACGAATCATAAATATCCCTCAAAAGTGAAGATTTTTTTGAAGAAAAAAAAGTGAAGAGATTGTGGTGTGGACCAATAAAATGGTGTCGGTGTCTGACTAATAGAAAGGCTGCTGTGGGCCTATGCTAGTGATAGATGAACCATAACTGACCTCGCAATATGGTAGTCCATCCGATAATGCCAATTAAGGCCCTGCAACAAACAATTTCACGGGGCTTGGTTGGTTGGTTTAGTCGGTGCTTCTTTCTCAATCCGACGATCAAGACGTTATGGTTTTCAAATTCCCTTTTCAAGGTAGTTTAACTAAATAATAATATTTTGGTGATTGTCACTAATCACCGAATACAAGATTAAAAGCTTGAATGAAGGATAGATTAGAATTTATATTTAATATATTAAAAAAGATTAATATAGTAAAAGTTAAGAGTTAAAATTAAAAAAAAATATTGTAATAATTTATATTCGATGGATTGAAATTCATCGCCAAATAAACTCTAAAAGTTATGGGCTATGCTATTTTAGTTACGGTGATTGCTAATTGTTATTACTTAAATAATTATAATGGTTATTAGTTTTTTGCTTTGAACTATTTGTTGATTCAATATTTAGAATTTTTTTTAAATCACAGATTTTTTGTTGGCGGGAATTTTTGCTCCACGTGCAGGGATGGATACATTATCATTCCCATTGCACGTGTACGAACTAAAAAAATGAAGCACAAATTCTATTTTTGTTTGTTAAATTTTGATATTTTTATAATTTTACTTTCTAAACTTTGAGAACTCATAAAAATACTTTCTTAATTATAAAAAATTAATAGAAATATTCATGAATTATTATGAAATGTTATTATTTTTGTTTAATTTATCAGTTAAATAGATAAAATATTTTCCTAAATTTTAATGTTTTATAACCTTGTCTTATAAACTTTGAAAATTGATATTTAAACTGTTTAAAATTTAAAATAATAGCAATAATTCCTTCAAACTTTAAATTGTTAATAAAACACACATTCTTTTATTTATTTTTGACCATATAAAACTTAAAATAACTTTATTTTTAATCCTTAAACTTTAATATATTTAAAAATTAACTTTTGAAATCTCAAAAATAATTAATGCTTTTATAAAATTTATTTTTAAAATTAAATTCATTACAAAGAAAAAAAAAAAAGAGCTCATACATTTAAATTTTAACAGATATTTAAGATCATCTTTATAATTATTAAAATTTAATTTAAATTAATTTTTATTACATTAACATCACATCAATTTTAAGTTGATAAAACGACAATAATCCAAGAATCTCCTAATGGAACTTACTATTACAGAATCACATGGAACAAAAACACCACAAATGGAAGAAAACTGAAAGTTCTTATTTGTGAGAATCGACAAATTGCAGGTTTGACTACCCTTTTTACAAAAGTCGACAAATCATAAGCCTCTTTACACCTAAGCCACTTTAAACCCTAAAAATCAAATGGCCTACGTCAGCAACTAACTCCTGGACTAATCAAGCCGACACCTAGCGTCTACAAATCTCCATCTTGTCTGCTTTGGTTCCAGTCTAGCCTCCCTTGTCAGTTTTTGCTTTCTCAGACACTTCAGAGTACTGCTGGTTTGACTAGCAGCAAATCCAAGCAGTGTTGAAACTTTGAAGCTGGCAATGACTTGGTTATCATGTCAGCTGCATTCTCCTTTGTAGCCACGTCCTTCACCTGCACATCTCCATTAGACAAGACTTCCCTAATGAAATGCGGCCCCACGTCAATGTGCTTTGTGCGTTTATAGAACACCTGGTTCTTTGATAAGTGAATAGCACTTTGGCTATCACACAGAACCTCCACATTCTCTTGTTGCATGCCCAACTCTTCTAATAGTCCATTTAGCCACAAAGCTTCCTTTATTGCGTCTGTCAGAGCAATATATTCAGCCTCCGTTGTGGATAAAGCCACAACATGCTGCAGAGTTGCCTTCTACTGTTGGCGAGGGGACTGTTTGAAACCGTACAGAGACTTTCTTAGTAGACAAACCATCTCCTTACCTCCCTGGACTTCAAAACCTTAAGGTGGCTTCATGTAATTGGTCTCCTCAAGCTCTCCATGCAGGAAAGCCGTCTTGACATCAAGCTGCTTTAATTCCAGGTCCTGAGTTGCTGCAAGAGCCAACAACACTCTAATCGTAGTGTGCTTCGCTACCGGTGAGAATACTTCTGTACAATCAATACCCTCCTTCTGTGTGAACCCTTTTACCACTAGCCTAGCCTTAAGCCTAGGCTTCTTAACCCCTGGAATTCCTTCTTTGAACTGGAAAATCCATTTACAGCCCACTATTTCTGTCCATCAGGTTTCCTAACCAATTCTCACGTTTGATTATTCTTCAGTGACTCCATTTCTTCTCTCATAACCAGCTCCCAGAACTCTCTCTCTGGACTCCTCATGGCTTGTTCATAGCTAGCTGGCTCATCCGACTCCTCTGCTGTGTACGTGCAAACGCAGTAAGGTCAGCAAATCCATACCAACTGGGTTGTTTGGTGTCTCTTCTTTGCCTATCCCTTGCTAAGTTGTAATTCTGAGATTGTGCCCCTTCCTCGTGTGGTTGTTGATTAGCTTATTCTCTCTGCTCTAATACTTGACTTTCCACTGTCTCCACCTCAAGCTCAATACCATCTCCCAGTGCTTGATCTCCATAATTTACTGTCTCTAGCTTGAGATCTTTGAAGAACAGAGTCTCATTGAAAGTCACATCACGGCTAATAATAACTTTTGCACCTCCAGGCTCAACACACCAGAGCCCATATCCCTCGACTCCTTTTGGGTAACACAAGAAAACACATTTCTTGGCTCTGGGATCAAGTTTGCTCTGCTTGACACGAGCATAGGCCACGCACCCAAAAAATTTCAGGCGATCATACTTGGCTGGATTTCCAGACCACATCTCCTGAGGTGTCTTGACGTTTAGTGCAGATGAGGGGGCAACCATTGATCAAGTAGCAAGCAGTTTTAACCGTTTCCACCCAGAAAGTTATGGCAATATAGAAGCTGAAAACATGCACCTTATTCTTTCCAAAATTGTCTTGTTAAATCTTTCAACAAGGCCATTTTGCTAGGGAGTTCTTCCAACTGGACGTTGTTTTGACACATCATTAGAGTCGTAGTATTCAACGAACAGTCCTAAACAAAACTCTAGGCCATTGCCTGTTCGAAGCCTCTTTAACTTTTCTACCAGTCTGGTCGTCTATCAACACCACCCACAACTTAAAAAGTCTCCAAGGCTTAATCTTTGCTTTTCAGAATAAAGACCCACGCCTTTCGTGGGTAGCCATCTATGACTGCCACAAAGTACCTTGCCCCACCTAGTGAAGTAACTCTAGATGGTCCCCACAAGTTTGAGTGTAGACCCCTGGTGCCAAACTTAACTCTGCATGCTTTCCCATATACACAGTGCTCACAGAAGTCCAGGTTTTCAAGCCTTTTCTTGTCCAGCAGCCTTTGATTTCCCAATTCCTGGAGTCCCCTCTCACTCATATGGCCTAACCGGTAATGCCATAGAGTAACATAGCTCGAGATCTCCTTTAAAGCTACAGATACACTTCCACTCACTGTTTTTCCTTCCAGCAAATGCAAGCCATTTATTTTTGCACCCTTCATAAAGAGCATAGATCCCTTTGGGACCTTCAAGGTGCCATTCTCTGCTTTGAACGTGAATCCATCAGAGTCCAACATTTTAAGAGAAATTAATTTCTCTTTAGCTCCGAAACGTGCCTACATTGAACAGCTTCCTCTCACAGCCATCTGCCATTAGAATTGTGACAGTTCCTATTTCTATCACCTTACATGCCTTATTATTCCCCAACAGCACTTGCCCAAAATCTTGTTTCTTGTAAGTAGAAAACCAAGATTCATGCGGGGTCATGTGATCGGAACACCTAAAATCCATCACCCATTTACTTCCAGAGTTTGAGTCAGAGACATTCAGTACCTCAGCACTTTCGTAGCCTTCTGAGACGACATCAGCATCACCTTAACTTTGATTCTTCTTCCCAGCTCTCTTCTTCTTTTTCTCTGGACAATCGCGCTTGAAGTGCCCTTTTTTGCGACAAGTAAAACACTTCAGCTTTCGCTTTGGCCTTGACTTGGGCTTCTGGGCATGGTTCTTGGAATCACCTCTTTCATTTCGACTCCGAACAAACAACCCTTCACTGGCTGAGGCTCTAGTATTCTCCACCATCACCTTTGACCTTTTCTTGAGTTCCTTAGACATCAGAGCTGTTTAAACCTCTTCCAATGTCAAGCTATCCCTTCCAAAGATCAGAGTATCCGATAGGTTCTCATGCATGCTGGGCAAAGACTTCAACAGCAACAGTGCCTGGTCTTCATCTTCGACTTTTATGCCGATAATTTCAAGGTCCAGGATGATCTTGATGGACTCATCAAGATGCTCTTCGATCGTTCTTCCCTGTGGCATTATAAACGTGTATGGCCTCTGTTTCAAGAAGAGCCTGTTAGCTAGCGATTTCGTCATGCACAAATTCTCTAGTTTTAGCCAGATCGCAGCTGCGGTCTTTTCCATCGAAACCATCCTCAAGACTTTCTCACCAACACAAAATTAGAGTAATGTGAGCTTTCTCCAGAATCTGCTTTTTTTTTTTTCCTCCATCTGACAGTGGCGAATCCGGATTCTTTTCACCTCCTAGAGCAGACTCCAATCCTTGTTGAACTAGTAATGCCCTCATCTTGAGTCTCCATAGTCCAAAATCGTATTTTTCCGTGAAATTTTCAATATGGAACTTCACCGATCCTATTCTTGAAACTGGTAAGGCTCTGATACCAATTTGTTGAGAATGATCCAAGAATCTCCGATGCAACTTACTATTACAGAGTCACATAGAACAAAAACACCACAGAACTTGAAAGAAAACTGAAAGTTTTTATTTATGAGAATCCACAAGTTACAGTTTTTCTCTCTCAATATTTCTGTACAAGAAAGAATCCACACCCTCTTAACTTTCTCTCACTATGATTTTCTCTCTCTCCAGACCTCTCTGTTCTACAAGTTCTCTCTCCGAAAGACTCGAATCATACCCCCCATCCTTTTAAATGAGTCAACAAGTTATATGGCTCTTTGCACCCAACCCATCCTTAAAATTCTAAGGTCGTTTAGATCGTTCAAGGAATATAATGTAATTTAAAAATTACATTAGATCAGATATGTTATAATTTAATTTATTTTAAAAATTATATTAAATCAGATATATTATGATTTAGTATATATTTTGTAAATTTAAATTATATTTTATTCATTATTATAGGATTATCTAATTTAATTTTTAAAATAAATATTTTTTTGAATTAAATAATATTTTATAAATTAAAACAAACTTTTTTTTTTTACTACATAGCATTTTACAGTTTAAAACAAACTTTTTTAATTTTTTTAATACATATTCAAATTTAAAAAATAAAGGTGAGATAAATAGAGATAATATTTTTTTTGTATGATATATTTTTAAATTCAATGTGTTAATTAACAGGAAAAAGACAATTTTTCTTACATTTTCATTATCCTCCCTATTGATATTCAATAACTATGATAATAATAATATTGATAATTATTATTATTATTTTTTGTATATAATCTATTAGATGGAAGGAAAAAAAAGAGTTATTTAGTTATTTTTTATTAATATTATCATAATTAGATAGTAGAAATTTAATTTTTTATTCGTTAAATATTTTTAAAAATAATTAAAATAAATAACATATTTTTAGAATATTAACCTTATTTAAATAAAGTAAATAGTATAATTTAAAAATATATAAAATGAATAATAATGATAGAAAATTTATTAAGTAAACTATCTATTTACCATAAGTAAATAAATTATTTATTTTATAAACCTATTATTTGGGGTTATTTATTCTAAATATTTTTACAACCTATTATTTACTTTCTCCCTTATTTCTATAATATCCAACTTTTTATTCCTTTTAGATCATTAGTATAGTGTTTTTTTTTTTTTTTAAGCATGAGCCCATTTGAAGGGTTTATATCATGATTCCCTTTTTGTTTTGGGTCTCAAATCAAAGTGGGGAAAGTGAGAAATGCTCCTTACGGGGAATTCCAATGCTTGAGTTAGATAGTCTGATAGTGGATTTAAGAGAAAAGTGAACATAATTTGGTATTGAATAATGAAAAACATAATAGAAGTACATTAACGTTTAGTGGCGACGAGATTCCATGGAAATCCCGCCAAAGTAAAAGTTGAGAGGGAGGAGAGTAGTAAACTAGTAGTGAGTGTAAGAAAGGGAGTTTAAATCCGCAATACCATTTTTCTATATTATTGACTATCCCTCGAGTATTATTTATACAATTCATTTAATTGTTTCAATATTTTTTGTGTTTCTTAAATTCGGTAATATGAACAAATAATATTGAGGGTCAGGCAGATGAAATACGGCATATAGAAAGAAGGGTTAAGAGGTGGACAGCATATGGAGAAAAGGCAGAGAACAAAGTGGACAAGGGTTGAAAGGTGCCCAAATGGCAAGTTTTGGACTACAATTATGATACTACATCTTAAATGGTGTGTAGGTCCAACATTTTCTATTAGTTATTTAGAGCCAATTTGAAGACGCCTCTTTCTAGTTCATTAGTATTCGCAATAACTATCAATAACTTAAAGATCGATGATCAAATAAGAACATGTGTCCGATTATGTCTTGATCAGTAATGGAGACAAACAGATCCACACAGATTTCAAGTTAGTTGTCGTCCCCACCAACAACACCACCACCACACCACCCCCCACCCCAACAAACCTTTTTTTTTTTTTTTTTAACATTTTGTGTGCTCTTGTATGATATTTTTAAAATATCAGCGTAATAAAATATCTATATTTTAATAAGAAAAAATGGTTACTTGCTTGGTGAAATCCAACTTGAGTTATTAAAGACCAATAAGTAATTGCATGTGGTTGCATTAATCCCCTAAATTAATAGAAGCCTCCAAGTTAATTATTCAAGATTAACAAATAAACTACATGTGCGCACGCCATTGAATTAACAAAATCGTTAAATATTTGACATCAAGTATACCATCCGATTACCCAATCAAATGATCTCATCGCCTCTTTCAGAGCCAACCTCATATGATTGGATATATACTTGCATGACGTTAAACCTGTATACATTTACGTCTCTATCGTATATTCATATATGGAACGACTAACACTTGATTAGAAAAAAAGTAGAAAAAAAAAAAAAAAAGGGCAGCTAAAGTTGGCCGGTGCTAGGTTTTCCTGAGATCAACGACAATGACACTAATGTTATCTCTGCTGCCCCTCGCCATGGCTAGTTCAGCTAACACTGCGGCCGCCTCCGATGCGCGCCGGTTTCCACGGTTGTCATTCGCAATCTCTTTAGAAAATGATCTCCTCCTCATTTGACCCTCGAGGCATTTCTTGACAACCTTACAAGCAACTTCATTTGACACCACATCCCATAAACCGTCGCTAGCCAGTATCAGGAACTCATCCTTTTCGGTCCGCTTGGTTACCGTCACTTCTGGTTTCGATATTACAAACGGCCTCAGGTATTGATCCCCTACACACAAACATATGTACACCCGAAATTTGAGAAAAATTATACTAATTCAACAACACATACGTGCGTTTGTACGTAACGGTACTTTTCATGTGAAAAAGCGATGGGATGTTTGTAAGGTTACGTAACGTACGTAATTAGTTTTTCTGAGAAAAAGAAATTAGACACATGATCAACGATGACTACTATTATCAGCTAATGTCAAATGACACCCTCCAACCAAGACTTTTTTTTAAAGATGTCTCATATCTAACTATCATTACATACATAAAATGCCCCCGTTTTGGATTAATATTTGTAGATATTGTTTTTGAACACTATTTAAAATTTTTTTTTTATAATTATTTTCTCTCATTAAAATTTAAATTTACTTCCAAACCTATGATTAAAATAAACCATAGAACGATAAATACTTTTTTTTTTGGGCTTGAAAACAATATATAGTACTTGTAAACATGAATTATATGTAATCGATCAATTAAAATGTGTTACTTTGTAATCCCCTAATTATTGACTGATTAAATCATTTTATTATAACTATTAATGATAATATTATAATTATTTTATATTTTGCTTAGTCTCATTATCATATATATATGTATGTATAAATGACCAACCACCAGGGAAAGCAGTACATATACATTTATGTATACTACACACACACACGCGTACACATTTGTATATAATTATAAATGTACCTATAGATCGGGAAGTGGCAAGAACACCTAGAATTCGATGCCCATTCCAGTAAACGACCCTTCCACCAGCAGCTTCAATTCTCTCCAGCTCATCTGGTCTCTCAGGCTGTGCATTTTAACGTAAATTAAGGAATACATAAAAATAAAAAAAATTACAGGTTTTGAACGGACAAATACAATGAAAGGATACGACATATCTATATCCCTCACTAGTGAAACGTATGCTTGAAATCAACCTATATATACACATTAATACACATATATGTATTTATGATGGAAATATAACTGATTCTATAGCAGCTCTCACTGCAGAAAATAACTGCGCAGTTAAGTTAAATTACCAGGGAATATGATCAAGGCAACAAAACATATATTTGTGCATGAAAATCCAAACATGATGATTCTTCATAACATATAATAAAAATATCCATGTCCACTTTCGCGTATTGAATTCTGCAATTTAGTACCGTGAGAACACGATCCAAAAATCCAAATATATTTAAAGCGTTTTTATGTTGTTAACGCCTAGAAGCAACAATCCTACTTTTTGTCCCCTTTCAATATTAAAAGCAGGATTTTTTTTTCAATTTCCCGGAAAAATAAACCAATGCCTAGCTGCCAGCGTTTCTTATTTGTCTCCTTCAATGGTCTCTTCTTTTCTTTTTTACTTTTAAAAATAATTACTGTAGTCTTTTTCGTTGATTAGCCTACTGTGTCCTTTTAATTATTTATTCATTTTCAATTTCCTATACCGTGTGTCCAAATGTGCGCGTGTCCGTAATTGTCTAATTGATTGTTTTCCTTTTTCTTCCTTAAAGAGCCTCTCAATAATGTGAATGACAAGTACTAAAAAGTCTTGACTATAATTCCACAACTATCCCTGTAAAATGCAATTCTTCGTAATTTTTATAAAATTAAATAAATAATTAATATTAAATTAAAAAATAAATTATAATATCAAATAAAATAAATATAATAATTAAATTATAAAATATAATGTAAAATTTATAAAATATGAAATTATAGATTTTACATATATTATATATGATAAAATAAAATAACGGACCAAAAAAATATATTTCAAAAAAAAAAAAAAAAAGGGATTGCTTCAAGCTAACAAAAGCACGGCAACAATGCTGTTGGCAGTAACGTTCTTCGCCGAATCATTTGGAGCAAAAAAGAAGAGCAAACAACAAAATTAAAAAAGAAAAGAAAAGAAAACACACTTTTTTTAATTATTAATTTTGTTTTCATTAATATTTGTTACCTTATGGTCAGTCGACAAGGCGAGAGGAAGACCAGCCCTTGACATGACGGCTCTACAATCCCCACAATTGGCGACCACCACCTCCTCCTCCGCCACCACCGCCACCACCGCAGTCGCTCCCACCGTCCTCGCCGCCGCATTGCGCCTCACCTCCTCGTCCATTTTACCAAAACATCTCTCCATCATCTTTTCCCACTCCAAGTACATGTTATTATCTTTGTTACTATTATTGTCATTTTCAATTGCCGGCGATCCCTCTATCTCCGCCGCCACCACTTGGTGCAATCTCTCCCGGCACGCGCTCGCCACGAGCGTCCCGCCGTGGCCATCGTAAACCCCGAAGAAGTCGTACCTTTTATTACTCCGGCGGCCTTTCGCCGCCGCAAACCCTAGCTCTGCCCTCACTTCGTCCTCCATCTCGCTCCTCCTCCCGATCACCGAAACGACGCCGTATTCCCCCCCCTCCAATTCCAATCCATCCGAAACGTTTCCCTCCCGCGCTTCGCCCCCGAAACTTGGCAAACCGACGCCGTCATTATTATTATTATCATTATTCTCCGACGAGAACGACAGAACCGTTATATTCAAATCCCTCGCTCCGATCACTTCCACCTCTTTCTTGGTCTCCTTCTCGTCTCCATCGCCGGAGAAATCTTCTCCGGCGACGGAGAAGTGGATCTTTGTTCGACACGTGTAGCTCACCGGCCGGAGTTTCATTCTCTTCCGGGGAGCTCCTTTTGTTTTAACGACAGAAAGCTTGCTCGAGTCGACGGAATCAAGACCCAATAGCCGGAGATCTCTCACCGGCGGCCAGTACAGCTTCGATTTCTTCCGAATGTGCATGGGTTTGAGAAGTACATGGGAGGTAGGGAAGGAGACCAAGACGGGGGGAGGTGATAGAAATACGTAAAAGCCAGAAAGTGAAAGAAACGAATCTGACCCGTTGATCTGAAAAGCGTCGCTGGATGATCGCCATATGGGGTGGTGCGGACCTCTGGGTTGGATTTGTCAACAGAGACGTGGACGGCTCAGATGAAGGAGGGAACGCGTGGAGAGAAGATCTGGCGGCTAGTGATTCGGTTGGGAGATTTCGTGCCCGGTGGTCCCCTCATTTTGCGGTCTCTAGAAACCATTGACGTGGCGGTTGGTGATGTTAGGGTCATTTTAATACAGTCTGGTCTTTTTTTTTTTTTGCTTTTTTTCTTTTTAATTTGCTTTTTGGGGGATCTGACTGACTGACTAACTCGCGGAGAATAATGTTTGTTGGGATTGGATGACACGTGGCCTCGTTTAAGGACTCGCGTGTTAAGTTAGGACCTCGTACTTCGTGTTCTCCTTTGCTCATGTTTCGTGTCGGATCGAGATTTGGGTATCTAACTTGAAATTTCTAAAAAGAGTGATTTTAAAAAAGTACCCTTCAATTTAGCCAAATTACACATTTATCCATAAGTTGCCGAAGATCTAAAAACCTTTAAAAAAATAATAATAATAATAATAACAAATCATTCATCCAATCGCTATCTTGACAACTGTCCTTACAAAACCTGCAATTTGTGTCGGAAATCGGCTTTCAAATACCCTTGCTGGAGTTAATATGACAGGGAAATTTAGAGCACTCATTTAATTTTTTGTTTTGCTTTTCCATCTAAGAAGAACAATTTTTTCTTTTTGAGATATCGATCTTGTTAATGAAAGAACAAATTGGACCCCTGCAAGAAGAATAAAATAAAATAAAAAAATCTCGGTACTGTTAAGTTTTAACATGATTATTATGTAAAATAATGTACTTCATTAAAATAAAAAAAAAGGTGCTTTAAATTACATTTTTATCCGTTTCAGAGGTCCATTTTTTGAATGTGATTTTTTTTTTACAAAAAGATATTTATTTATTTATTTATTGTTATTTTTATCGTTTTGAAAAAGAAAAGAAAATTTTGTTTGAAATATATTTTTTACGGTAAAATTTTAAAGCAAGAAAAATAATCTTTTTTAATTCTCTTATAACATATATTTTTGTTCAATCTAAATAACTTTTTATTTATAGAAAAGAAATTTTTTTTATACATTTAAATACTATCTTATTTTTAAAAACGAAAAGACATTCTTATTTATTTTTTAAACATTTTCTTTTTTTTTTAAATAAACCGTCCATTAAAATGAAAGCTATATATTATGCTTGTGTGTTAAGAACAGTTTGATCCTTTAAAGACAAAATCTAAATCATGAAAGTTATAAAAGGGTATGGTTTTTTAATATTTTGGAAAACAAAAATGATAATTTCTGGATTTTTCTAACATTCAAGAGTAAATACGAGATTTATGAGGCATTTAATAAACGTATTGCGTTCGTATTACATTTAAACATAATACGTTATATATATTTTATATTTAGATTAAAAAATATTTAAATTATATTTTACAATTAAAAAGCTGATATAATTAGTAAAAATATACAGAAAAAGTGAGATAAAGAGATAATAAAATATGAATGAAAAAAAATATTTTTAAAATATTTTAAAATAATAAATATATTTAAGATATTATTAAAAAATATTGTATTTAAATATAAAATTTTTATATTTAAATAAAAATTATACAGTGTTTACAATCAAACACTCCCTTCACTAAAAACTACGAGGATATTCTTTGGATTTACCAACTCTTTCTTAAAAAAAAAAAGAGATAGATTTTGGGCATCTAAGCGCTCTCTAAGGGGGAGTGGGTCTCGCGAACATGTGCGGCCGTACAGCTTAACAATTGTGGGCTGGCCGTGTCTAAATTGGCCACAATGAATAATGCCGTGCACTCTTGTCTACTCCTTAAGAAACTTCTTTTTCTTCTTCGTTTTTTTTCTTTAAGAAAAATCCTCGTAATAGGAGTTTTATTACCACACAATTAGTAATATATATTTGTATATATATATATATATGATTTCCACAAACATTCCAAGACTAGCACGTGGACTAAGTGCTGAAATTTGAGAAGAAATTATACGGAAGACCCGTACGTTGGAAAATATATATACTTGAACAAATCTATAGACAACTGACGTGTGGGAGTTTAAATGGTCCGACATCAGGTGTGAGGGACCCTCTGATCTATCCCTCTCACGAACTTGGGGTCGTTCGTGACTCGTGGCAAAGCATTTTTATGCAGTCAAGTTTGGGTTAAAATTGCATTTGAAGCACACACACAAAAAAAAAAAAAAAAAAAGAGCAATTATATGTACAAATATTGTATTCCTTGTTGGGAGTAGAGAGGAATAAATTAATGCCTCCAAACTCGAAAAAAGATTGCAAAAGTGCTTGCGTAGCTGTGCTAGTTGATGTATGCCTTTTTTCTATTCAAAGGAAGGGATCCAATGATGCCCTGATATTTCCCATATTTTAAAACTACTAATGGGATTCACTTTTTTAGATATAATATATTGATTTCTTTAGTCATCAACCTAATCAAAACCGAAACGTGGCCACTATAGGAGTTTCACAAGATACAAATCTGACTCGACGAAGAAAGAAGTTTAATAAAAAGCTTCCACCCCCGTGTCGCCCCATCCGCCCCTGTGAGTGTTAGTTGCTGTATGTCTTGAGAAACGTGATGAACGTGTTTTTTTTTTTTATATTTTTTTATTTCCTTGATGTGAATTGAATCAAAATTTTGAATTAAAATCATAGTCCAATGGCATGTATTAATTTTGTAATAATGTTATTAATTTTGAAGTTTAGAGTCAAGAAATTGTAAATTTATTTACTGTGATGAATTGGTTTATTTATAATTAGTTGATAATGTAACTATTGTGATTAAAAAATTTAAGGGTTACCGGGATAAATAGGAAATAAAATTTTAAAACATTTTGAACAGAAGGAAGACCTTAAGGAGCCCATGGGCCCAGCTCCCTTTGGGCCCAATATAGCTCCGCCCAATCACCACCATTTGTCGAGTGACAGAACCTCCGTTTCCTCCTAGTTCAGAATTTCAGATATCTAACTTTTGAAAGAACCATTTCATGAGAGAGAGAAAAGAAAAGAATTGAAAAAAAAAAAAAAATGAAATCGCCAAATTGGGAGAGAAGCAAAGCCATGTATTGTGTATAAACACGTTATGAGAAGTACTTGAAAACTCTTAGAAGAGGTCAGATTTAACAAATTTTATATCACATTTCCAACCAGAAGAATGGCACTTTCTTTTCTTTTCGTTTGTTTTGTTTTTGTTTTTGCTGAAAAAAGAAACTCATATCATGTGGCATCATTCGCAATTAGGGAAGAAAAGGTCAGCCAACTTATCTGTTGTGTTTATCAGCCAAAAAAAAAAAAAATGGTTTGGTCCCAATCTTTTTACAAAATTATTAATTGATCCCATAACTTATTTATTTTTTTAGCAAATAGGTTGTTAAACTCTTTAAAAAAAAACAATGACTCGTATAAATTGAATTATTTAATTTTTTGTCTTAATTTTTCTTAAATAATAAATCATACATGATTAGGTGACATTTTTATTATTAATATATATTTTTATATATTTTTTAAATAAAAAAGATATTTTTCAACTTTTAAAAATAAGTTTGGAATCCAATCATAACTTTATAATAAAGTTAAGAATTAACTTTATAATAAAGTTAAGAATCAAAAAAGTGATTTTACCAAAAAAAAAAAAATGTCGGACGTGTCACAAACTAATTGAGAGACTACATTTTGCAATAAGAGTCTTGGCTATGGGAGAAGACAGTCACATACAAAAAAAAAAAAAAAAAAAAAGGGTTAGCCCTGGAAAGCAAAACGAATAAAAAAAAAAAGAAAAAAAGGAGGTTTGCTCTAAAAAAGGGGCTGTTGAGATAAATCAACACTTTCGTAATTGCTCTTTGATAAAGGACAGTGGCTTAGGTCCCTTTAGACAAAGGAGTTGAACATTAGTTTTTTATTTAAGAATTCATTCTCAAAAAAAAAAAAAAAAAAAAAAAAAACAAAACGTAAGAAAAATATTGTAGCAAAAAAAGTTTGAATTAGAAAATTTTGAGTTCAAAAACTCTTTATCCGAATTGGTCATGTCTCGTGTGGCATGTACAACTTGTTTCCTAAGAAATCAATGTGCATTAAGAATCAAACTCGAAGCCTCCATAGAATAGCCTGATGAGAGAATTGATGACGACGTTTTGTTGGTGTCATCTTCTACATCCTTGGAGTTGGCTATAACATGATCTTGTGGATATAAACAAGGCTTTGGAGGCATTTCTAAGCATTCCATTTTGCTTTCAAGCATTTCTATGACTTTGTTCATTGAAGGACGATCATTTGGCCTCATTTGTATACCCCACAGACCAATAATAACCATCTTTCTTACTATTTCCTTTTCATCTTCTCCAACATGAACATCCCCTATTTCTAGATCATTTCCCTTGCTAATTTGGTCATAAACCCAAGACGGGAAGTAAGCTTCCGAAGAATTGTCTCCGATTGTTTTCATGGTCCTTTTATCCGCCATTTCCATTAACAACATTCCAAAGCTGTATACATCGGCCTTATACGAAACACCTGCTATGTTTTTGTAGAACAACTCTGGAGCAATGTACCCCATTGTTCCTCTAGCTGCGGTCAAAGACACGATGCTGCCATCTGTCGGATAAAGCTTTGCTAGCCCAAAATCAGAAACTTTTGGTGTGAAATTCTCATCAAGAAGGATGTTATGAGGCTTGATATCAAAGTGTAGAATGCGCATGTCACAACCTCTATGTAGATACTCGATTCCACGAGCAACTCCAAGAGCAATCTCGTACATTTTCTCGTAACTAAAAGTGGTGTTTCCTTGTCTTGGAAATATGTGCTTTTCAAGAGATCCATTAGGCATGAACTCGTGCAGAGGAGCACGTTTTGATCCCTCGGCACAAAATCCGATTAGTCGCACCACATTTACGTGATGGATTCTACCAATGGTGGCAACTTCATTGATGAATTCTTGGCCATTAGATTTCGACTTGCCTAGAACTTTTATGGCCACATCACGGCCACTTCGAAGCTTTCCTTTATAGACGGAGCCATAGCCCCCTTCACCCAATTTATCCTTGAAATCTCTAGTCATTTTCTTGATTTCCGAGAAAGTGTACTTGATAGGTCTTAGATTGTTGTGAGTTTGCAAGAACTCTTCAACTGAGTCATACATAGACAAATGTCTCCTGCGCCATTTATAGATCACGAGTCCGGAGAACAATAGCAGCCCAATTACAAATCTTAACAAAAGTATGGGTCCTATAAAGAAACATTACACATGTTACAACTATAGAACAAGAAGAAAAGAACTTTAATTTTGACAAAAGGAAATTTTCAAATGATCCAGTTGGTTTGGTCTAGATTAAGAAAAAGGGTAATCGAGATTCAAACACATATACCAAGTTCATAAACAATGAACTAATCTTAGTGAGGAGGGTTAGTTTGTAGTAGTGTTACCTAAACCATAAAATGCGAATATAACGAGTCCTGCAATAAATAAATAAATAAATAAAACAAGAAAAATATTGTTCTTTAAGAAAATAACGTCAAGTAAACATGAGAAAATCGTGACACTAGCCTGTAAACATATCGACAAGATCTTTTTGAGGAAGCCTATTGTTCATAGAATAATGAAAAAGAGTAAATATTTAACATTAAACCTTAATTTCGTTAAGCTAGTAAATCATGGCAAAAATGTCAATTTCGTGAATAAATCAACAACACTTACACTTAAAACCACAACGATCATTGCATCCATAGCCCACATTTCTGTCCATGAAGCAAAACCTCGTCCTTTACACTGTTGGCAAACAATGGTACCCCAAGAGAGCACAAATCCATAAGCCATCAAATCATGCATTTCCTTGTACGTACAGTTCATCCCGCACCTAATTGGCCTTGCACTCATCGCCATAAAATCGACCGAACACGAATCTTCTAAATCCGACACCGCCACATCGTTAGAAGCAACATAGGAATAATAGTAGTGTCTACTTGATGGATATGATCCCTTCTTAGCTAGAGTTGACCCATTGATACAAGGTTGTGTGCTAATAAACATAGACGAATTACGCACCGGCTTTTCGCAGCTCAAGAATATAATCTCACTATTCGACGAGATGTCTGGATATCGGAAGATCAAGTCCTGAAGATAACTGATCATAGGTCTTTGGCCACTGAATGCGTTGGGAGTTAGGGAATGTAGAGGCAGAGAGAAGCAGTCATCTTTCAGGATACCGGAGTCAAGCAAACGGACGGTCTGATCGTCGCGGTTGATGGATTCGACGTAGTACTTAACTGAATGCAAGAAGATGATCGTCCTGTTGTTCTCGCAGAGGAGTCGGTATTTGGCTTCGCCGCAATTTTGGGGTTGGCCTTTTAGCCTAAAAGGGTAAGAGATGCTGTAAATGTGGCCACAAGAGGGTGCTTCACATTGGCTTGTGGTGATTATCCTGGCTTTGGAAACATTGTTACGAAGGAAAAGAACAAGAAGGGCTTGGATAACATGTTACTTGAGTATTTTTTCTCTGAACATTTGACTGAATTATTGAGTGAGAGAGAGAGAGAGAGAGAGAGAGAGAGATTTAGAGCTTCGATTGGACAAATATCACTGCCATAAAGAGTTAGAGCTTCTTTCTCCTTTGAGTAATGTGAAGGGTCAACTTTCAATTTCAAAAACACATAAATTGGTGAATATTGGAAAGTCGAGCTCGAAGGGGATTTTTATTTTTATTTTTATTATTATTTTTTTCCGGGTGTGTTAACACTGGAAAAAGTTGGTTGGTACGGCACATGCCAGCTTGACAATGGAGGGATTTTTTTTAATAAATAAAATACAAATTCAATGCATTTGGCTTCGAATATCTTGGATTTTTTGGTCAGAAAATCTTGTCTATAATGATGAGAATTTTTATCTTTTTGAGGTGGATGAGTAAAATAAGGGAACATGAGACTTCATTTCCGCGTACTTTTAACTTTAAACAAGACAGTGCATGAATAAATGAGCACAATAAGCTCAACAAATTAATAAGGTAACAAAAAAATAAAAATAAAAAAGGGAAGCAATTTTGGATGTCAGTTTGGGTTGATCTTTTTCTGTTACTGCAGAATCCATCATTTAAATTATACCAAATTCCAATCCTGGAGAGAAGAGTGATGGGAAATAGCTATAAATTGCTTTAAGTGTTTTTTAAATATGTATTATATGATCATATTTTTAAATTTAGATGAGATAATAAATTAATATTAATATAAAATTAGAGGTAATAAAAAATTTGAATATATAACAATCAGAAAAATTTATATTTCTCGAAAAATAAATACACGTTGAATTTAAGCGTTAAAATATGAAATTAAGTGATTTAATATTGTTTAGAACTAATTAAAATGTTCTAATAATGTTAAAGGATGAAAAATGATTGATAGTGATATTATGTGTGTACACGTGTGTGCTACTCACAGTATCAAGAAGTAGGTCAAGATGATATTATCTTGACATAAAACTGATAAATTTGGGTTCAGCACACCCAAATTAGTTAGGATAGCCTATCAGCACGCTCAAATTTGATAATTGAGCACAGGGTAATTTTTGATCAAGAATTCACAGTATCGGAAACTGGTCAAGATGATCTCAGATGAAAATAAAACTGATATATTTGGATTCAGGACGCCCAAATTAGTCAGGAAAGCCCATGTTGAAATTTTAGGTGAAAAAGTATATAAAGAGCGGAAAAAAGTGGAATTTTCTCATTTGTCTACATGCTCTCCCTCTTTCCTCCTTCTCTCTCTCTCTCTCTCTACTTGAATGTGTACAGTAACCGACCATCGGAAACGGTGTCCGTTTTCGACACCGCCGGTGTCATCAGAAAGCTCTCGCCGAGCTGAGTCCGATGGTGGGCCGACACGACGGAGCAGCCGCTGGAGCAAGCCGCACGCGCCGCCTGAAGGCCACCGGAGCCGGAATCTTCCCGGTGAGATTTCTTCGCCGTCCGGCCACCATTTGCCACGAAACTGGTCCCAAAATGTTCGTGGTGAAGAGTACTACAAAACCCATGTGGTGGATCGCCTCAACACCGGCGGAATCGTGCCGCCCGAGCTTCGAAAAATCCGACGAAACGCCGCCGTGGAGCCGCCGTCGAAACCGCTGATTCCGGCCGAGTCTGTCGGTATAGAAATGCTCGCCGTGAAGAGGGGAGCAAAAGCCCTCAACCAATTTCGGGGAAAAATTCCGACACGGCAGAGTTCCACTGTCGCCGCCGTGGCCGTGACTTTCGAAGGGATTTTCCGGCGATTAGGGTCTCCAAACATGAAATTGAGGCTACCAATGGATTCCTCTCGTTGAGATCTTCAAGATGGACTACCCACTTTCCACCGTCGCCGTCGGTCAACGGACGGTCAACGGCGGTCAACGGCGACCGTTGACCAATTTTGGAAGTTCGGCCCGTTAGCCTATTTTCGACGTTCCGAATGCATCCGCAGAGTCGGATTTGCAAGACAGGACCTCAAATATGAAGAACGAAGAATTAAGGTTTATGCCATCGAGACCGGGCTGCAATTCGGTATAAATCCCGACCTCTTTACGTTCCGTAATTTAATTGTTTGGGACTATTGTATGATTTTATGATTATTGGTATGAAAATTATGGAAAAGAATGTATGTAAAAAGGAGAAAATGGCTGTAATGGAGAAAAAGAAAAATATGTGATAATGTAACAATTTTACGTAAACAGTATAAGTTTTATATAAAATCTAGCCCTCTGGTATAGTACGTGATAGAATTAGATCAGGATAGATGGTTTTCAAGCGTTTCCTAAATGCTGGAACCTCAAAAATTAAGGGGAAACTCTGCCGAAATTTCTAAAAATGACACCAGGGGTAATATGGGAAACGAAGGGTAAAAATATGATCGGAAAGGGATCCCGAGCCCCCTCGAGGAATTAGGGCATGGAAAAAGGAATGGGCAAGTTACGATTAGTAAACCGACCATTCGAAACCCTAGAACGCAAGAAAAATATGAAACCGATTCTTAGGTCGGAATAGTACTTCCCGAGGGCCGAGAATGTGAAAATTGGTAAAATGATAAGAATTGATCCGTAAAAGACCTGATATGATTTAAAAAGTTAATTAGATAATTTTGGGTTTAGAAAATCCAGTCTAAGCATAAAAATGAAAATGTTATGGTTAAACGACCCATTAGGGGCAAAATGGTCATTTTGTCCAAAGATTCTCAAATTATGGGAAAAGAGCCCTAATGACCCCGGAATAGGTTAATGAAGTTTGTAAAAGCCAAAATTGAGGTTTAAGTTATGAAAAATCACGTTAAGGGTAAAATTGTAATTTTGTCAAAAGTTAGGGGTAAAATCGTAATTTTTCAAAAAGTTGGGGAAAAATTCGAAAAGGGCCATTAAGGTTTAAAAAGCTGTCCTAAGGTTATAATTAAGGGTTATAAGATCATAATCAAGTTTTTTTTAATAAAATAAAAGCTATAAATGAAAATGTGATTAACGGACAAAGTTTATCTATAGGAACCCGATCCAGACGCAACAAAGGACGTCGATGGATTCCAAGAAGAGGATAAGCACGCTATGAGTAAGTTCAGACATTTACCCGTCTGCAACTATGAACAAGCTTATGGTGTTTATATGTTTTGTATGTAAATGTCATGATATGATTTACGATGATACTATAGTAATGCTATAGCAATACTATGATGATGTTAAAAGATAGGTTTTAATAAATAATTTATAAAAATATATATATATATTGAATTACGAAGGAAAGGTATTATAAAAGTTTTATGAGAATAAAGATGTGAGTAAGAGAGATAGAAGAATGGAAAGAATAAGAATGAGAATGTTATGATAGATTGAATAAGAAAGAGATGAGATATGAAAGGAAATAATAGATGTTTTATGAAAAGTTTTATGGAAGTTAAGTTATGATTGATAGAGCAACGATGATCGGTGATGAAAGGAATTAAGAAATGGTATGTTTATGAGAACGAAAGGATAGATGTTTTATGAAAAATGATATGAAAACAAAGAGTTAGATAAGAAAGAGAAACAATGATAGATTATGATGAAAGGTATGATGAAATGATTAGAACATAACAGTAAGATGTGATTGATAGAATAGAACGATAGGCTATGATCGATAGGAGTATGATGATAAGATACGATAAATAGAATAATACAAATGATAAACAGAGAATAATTGTCTGCATTTAACTAAATGTGTTTTGTTTGTTATGATGTGATGTGATGTGATGTGATAATATATAAGTAATATGTGTTATATATGCTATGCTAAAGTGTGATTAACATAATTCACACAAGTAAAGTAAAGAATTAAGAAAAGAAAAACAACGAAAGAACATATGTTCCATGAAACGTTTTATGAAAAATGAGAAAGGAAAGATAATGAATGTCATGAAAGAAAAAAAATGTACAACGAAAAATCAATATAAGAAAAATAAAAGCATACAAGATAATAAGACTGAAAACTTAAGTTGTTGGCGTACCGGTCTCCCTACAAGGTCGAGACTTCCGGTCTATATCCTCTGCGTAGATGTGGTGCTACCCCGAAAGTGCGGTAGATTATAGGATGGACCAACCCCGAAGGTGCGGTTCTTATGTGACTGTAAGGTAGGTTGGTGGGTCGCTCCCCCTCCTCCCACTGTCTGCGCGCAAATAGGTACGTCCAATAACGGGCCCAACCAAAGGAAAGTGGAAAGAAAACCAACGAAAGGAGAGTGAAGAAAAGAAAGGAAAAGAAAAGGAAAGAAAAGAAAGGAAAGAAAAGAAAGGAAAGGAGAGTGCATGAAAAGAAAAGAAAAGGGCAAAAAAAAAAAAAAGAGAGTGCGTAAAAAGAAAAAAAAAGCGAAAGGAGAGTGAGTGAAAAGAAAAGAAAGGAAAGGAGAGTGAAAAGAAAAGAAAGAAAAGGAGAGTGCATGAAAAAAAGGAAAGGAAAGGAGAGTGAAAAGAAAAGAAAAGAAATGATACGAAAAGAAAAAAAGTAAAGAACGACATGAAAAGAAACAAACGATATGGAAGAATAACACAATGAAATCGATGAAAAACAAATAAATAATAAAACGAAGTTAAAAGAACATAATAGAATTAATATATGTGATGCGATGTATTTGATGTTATATGTATAGAATGACACGTTTTCACGTGATGTTATGCTAGTGTATATGTTACTAGCTTTTAAGATATGAAAGGTTAAGAGATGATAAAGCGATAGAAAAGTTATAAAGGATTAGAACAGAAAATTAAGAAATAATAAGAATGAAAAGCAAAGAAATGAAGAGATTAGATTAGAACGATAAGAGATGATTGATAGAATGAACGAAGAGATAAATGGGCATGAAGAGGCTAACATAATATGTTATGTTTCGAGAATATGTATAGACGATGTATATGATGTGTGTATGCGTGATGTCATATATTCTAGTAATAATATATATTACTAGTATTTATAAGTTAATGAATATATGTTTGAACTTACTGAGCATCTAGCTCATTGGTTGTTTATATGTTGCAGGTAAGTAACTTGTTAGTTTAAAATAATATGATGGACAACGGACGGATCTGCACGTGTCAAGGGACTGGGCGAGGGTATGGTACTACCATGATTCTTTCGCTGAGCGTTCAAAAAGGAAGATGAAAGAAAGAAATTTATGAATTATATGTTATAAGAGTATGATAGAGATATAGATATAATATGTAAGTTAAAAGTAAAAAAAAATTTGCTACAGAAATTGCTTCCGCTTTAAAATGAGAACGTTAAGAATGGAAAGTTAAGTATGTTAAGTAAGAGGATGACGACCCACGAGGTTGCCAATCATCACGGTCGGCGTCAGAGTGCGGCTGGTTGGTATGGTAACGTACGTGGGGGGGCGTCACAGAACACGTCAGTCTGAGTGTTTACGATCCATTATTATCCTAAAGGACGTCACTAATTCAACTTGACCACTATTATCTGAGGCCTAATTAAACAAGAAACAAATAAAAAATTCATCACTTTCCATGTAAGGCACAGATTGCTACTACTTAAAAAAAAAAAAAAAAAAAGAGGCTTTTTACCATTACTAGACAGGATTTTCACCAACTTGGTGTCCCAATTCCCACATCTAATGGTTGCTTAATCTAACTCGGAAATGACTGATAATTCTTGGTGGACAAATCTTGCGGGCATACTTGTAACATTCTTTCTTTGAGCTGGAGCTTTTGCAAATGGATTAAATGGCATGTTTAGCTCCTCATTTCCTTCCAACATTTTCACCACAACGTTCATAGAAGGACGATCCACTGGCTGCCACTGAATGCACCATAGTCCTGCAACGGAAAGTTTTGTTGCGACCTTCATGTCTTCCTCTTCCTCGACGTTGATTTCCAAGTGTTCTCCTTGCTCAAAATGCTTATAAATCCATTCTGGCAAGAAGAATTTACTTGTATTTTCCATCAATGTGGTGTCGAGATTTTTCCTCTTACTACCAACCATTTCGAGCAATAACATTCCGAAACTATAGACGTCTGACTTGTATGAAACATCACCAAAGTTCCTGGAGAAAACCTCCGGGGCAATGTATCCCATGGTACCTCTAGCTGTAGTCATCGAAACCACGCTTTGATCCTTCAAACACAGCTTAGCCGTTCCGAAATCAGAAACTTTCGGGTTGAAATTCTGGTCTAAAAGTACATTATGAGGTTTGATATCGAAATGAAGAATTCGCTGGTCACAACCTTGGTGAAGCTACTCAATTCCCTTGGCTATGCCAAGAGCAATATCTCCTAGCTTTTCCCAATTGAGGAAGTTTCTTTTAGCCGCCACTGGAGACATGAACTTCTGGAGAGAACCATTAGGTAAGAACTCGTAAACGAGAGCGCGTCTAAATCCGTCGGCGCAGAATCCAACCAAGCGAACCACATTCACATGGTGGATTTGACCGATTATTCCGACTTCGTTGATGAACTCTTCCCCTTTTCCTTTGGAATTGTTGAGGACTTTTACGGCCACAAACACTTCATCCGACAGCTTCCCTTTGTACAAAGTTCCGTACGCACCTTGGCGTAATTCATCACTGAATTGATTTGTGATCCGCTTAATATCGACGTAGGAGTACCTTGCGGGCCTAAAAGCTTCATAATCTGCCAGAAACTTTTCAATCTTGACTTGGTTTTCTTCCTTAATTCTATTCTTCCTGTGTAAAGAATACAGAACAAGTGCCAATAGAGCCAGAAAAAATGCACCTATAATAGAACCTGCATTGTTCATAAGACCGAATTAAGAACCGTTCTTTCTTCAAGAAAGAAATTAAATTTCTCAGATTAAAAAAATTACCTGAAACCACTAATTTTGTTATTGCACCTGAAAGAAAAACAACAATTAAAGGAGCATTTAAAGAAAAAATAGAAAATTAAAGAGATTATTGAGGATAAAGGATTTACTTTTTCTGGATTTTGGAGATTTGTAACACTCAATTACTGGTGTCGTGCTGTTTGAATTTAGTCCACATCTCTTGCCTTGTGCTTCACATTTAGAGCAATTTGGTGTTGACCAACTCAAAAGGAGTTCGGTTTACCCCTCAATTATAGCAGTTGGAACAGAAATCTGTTCATACATCTTAATACATGAAATCAGGTTCACATTTCTAATGTAATACGACGACCAGAAGCCGTAAAGCCTGTGTCCGGAGGCATTAAGGCACGGAAGGAGAGCGGACAAGAACAGCTGATCAGTAATATCTTCTGCTTCACACGAAAACACAGTCAGGTTCGTGGTTGAATCGATGGTGTATTGGAAAGGAGAGGGAGGTAAGTTCAGATTCTGAATCAGTCTCATGAGGCAACTCCCCGGATCAAAGACGCGAATGGTCTGCGACTTGTAATCGATTTTTTCGACAAAGAACTTAGCTGAAGTAGGGAGCTGAAGCAGAGTCTGGTTCTCTTTGGTGCAAGTTAGGTCGAATGAATGCGAGTAACCGCAGTGGTGTGGTTGGCTTCCTTTGAGTCGGAAGGGAAAGCGAACGGCGGGGCCGTGGCGGCTACATCTTGTTTCCGTGCAGTCTTTCTGGCTTGCTGTTCTGAGCTGGGCATTACAGGTTGTGAGCAAAGAGAAAATAAGCAAACAAATGATCATTTTAGAACGTCTTGTGCACCGTATCTTTGAGGATGCAGAGTGTTGGTACATGTTTCTTTGCTTCTGAATTAGACTCGTTGAATTTTGCGTTATGACCTGTTAATTTCTTGGTGAAAATCTCTTGGGATATCCTTTTTTTTTTTTTTAATATAAATTGTTATGAAAGAATTTTTTGGTCAAATAAATTCCCAATCAGGTATAGATTAGATCAAGCACTTCTCCACTAACTGTATTATTAAAATCAAGTTTTGTATTAATTTGTCAGAGGTGGAAAATTCTTTTTAAAAGTTTGTTTTTAAGCCACAAATATTCTATTTTATATTCTGATAGGCAGGCTTGGAAAAGTTGACATTTTGACTTTGGAAAAGGCTCTGAAGGCTTGTTTTTATTCTTTTTTTTTTTTAGAGTTAATAATTGCATCAGGAATTTTAAAAGGGCATTTAGGGAGAAAAAGAAAAGGGGAAAGAAATGATCTGCATGGTTTCTTTGCCGGTGTAAGAAGATTTGTACAAGAAGCACAGATACAGCCCATAACAAGCTTTCATCAATACATTCTCAAAGAAAGTGTGTATCTAGAATCTTGTTTCTTAATTTTTATCTAGATTTAAACTGGTGCTTATAGGGGACAATCTCCTGACTGTGTGGATGATGGCCATGTTGATGAAATGCCTCCAAGACCCACCATTAGCCCCTCATGCGAATAGAAGGAGAACTTAGTTGGAGGCGCACTCAATCTTTTCTTCGCGCATCTCTACGACTTTGCTCATCGAAGGACGGTCAGAAGGCTTCAACTGCATACACCATAACGCCACTGTCATCATCTTCTTTATTAGTTTGGATTCCTCCTTTGTGACGTCTCCCAAATCAATGTCCTTGCCTTCACTAAATCGATTTGACACCCGTGTAGGGAAGTGAACTTGGCGTGAATTTTCTGCAGCCGAATTCACATTCTTTCTTCTACTTGCCATTTCCTTCAATAACATCCCAAAACCATACGCATCAGCTTTGTAAGAAACTCCTCCGATGTTTTTGTAAAACAACTCTGGAGCTATGTATCCGAGGGTCCCTCCGGCTGCAGTGAGAGACACGACAGTATTGTCCAAAGGGCATGGTCTTGCTAGCCCGAAATCAGAAACTTTTGGAACAAAATTGTCATCTAGAAGAATGTTGTGAGGCTTGATATCGAAATGCAGAATTTGCATTTCACATCCTCAGTGAAGATATTCAATCCCACCAGCCACTCCTAGTGGAATCTCAAACATCATCTTGCCACTCAAAGAGTTAGTTTCTTCACCAGAAAATATGTGTTTATGAAGAGATCCATTAGGCATAAAGTCATAAAGTAGCGCATACTTTGATCCCTCAACACAGAATCCAAGCTGCACGACATTCACATGGTGAATCCTTTCTATGGTAGCAACTTCATTTATGAAGTCTTCCCCATTAGATTTGGAACTGCCCAACATCTTGATTGCTACTAAACTACCACTACGAAGCTTTCCCTCGTACACGGAGCCGTAGCCTCCACCCAATTTGTCCTTAAAACCTTCAGTCATCCTCTTTACTTCAGAATATGAGTATAATATTGGCACAAGATTGTTATAACCCTGTAGAAATTATTCTATATGTTCATGCATCGATAAATGCCACCTTCTCCATGTGTGGATGAGAAATATAAGCACAACTGGACTCCCAAATATGAACCTTGCTGTCAACACCAGTCCTGCACGAGCAATCGCCAATAGAAGATTGAGTGAAACTCTTTGAAATTTTTATACAATAACCTTTCCCAAGTACATAAACTTTATTTCTGTTTGTTTATATTGTGAATGAGATAAGGCCTTAACAATTATCTTGAATTCCAAGTTGTGGGTATCTTCAAGAGACAAAAAAGAGAGAGGCAAAGAGGGGAAAAAAAAAAAATCAGATAGCTGATAAAAAAGATGATTATGAAAAACACATAGCAGTACTATTTCACCCTAACTTTATGTGTTCTTAAGGGACCTTTTTGATAGAATGAATAATCTTTTAAGTGTTTGCTATAAGAACATTTCAAATTAACTAGAGAAATGATATTATAAAAAAGAGAGATAATTCTTACTGTAAAGGGTAACCACAATATTGCTCATAATCATTTTAAATGGGTCTGCATCAACCAAGAAAACAACAACAACATCATGATCAGCACACTTCATCTACATCATCTCGCAAAATATCCGGGCACATAAATAAAAACGGATTTCTTAATAACGGGACTTTCGTCAATTACCTATTTTTTTAGGCTGTTGGAGTAGGATGATGCCCGCAGACCAAGAAAGCCCAAACCCGAAGGCCAGCTCATTGTGAATGTCCACAAAGAAAACAATGCTGCCATTAGTGTTTTCCACCTTTGTCACCAAAGCCATTAGCTCTACTTTGCAGGAGTCAATCACATCAGAAACACTAGAGCTTCCGTTGAGCACAACGTAAGAATGCCTTTTTGATTGGGACAAAGCAGAATTTGTGCAAGTAGAAGCATCTATGTAATGAGGAGATTTGACAGGATTCTCACAGCTCATGAAAGCTATTGACTTATCTAGAACTTTACTTGATGTCTCTTGGTTCCATGGAGCGAGATGGTTCCGTTGAATGAGTGTATAAGGATAAATAAAACTGAAGTTGTAGCTTGACAGAGAAAATGATGTAGCAGAAGCTTAAACAAAAATGCAAATTCATTGATTCTTAAAGAATATCTAAAAATGTGCATGATAAGCTGCATGAATTCGTTGATTCAACTTGAGTATTCGAAAATCACGTATATATATTGAGAGAACTCTCAAAAGAATTTTATTAATATTCATCAAAACTCTTCCACAAATTAACAAAATAAGCCTTTAAATAGTAAATCCTAGGTCTTAATCCTAATCCTATTCAACTGCAAATTATAAAAGATAATTGATTAACTCAAATAAAATAAAATAAAATCTATCCCATTGACTAGTAAAATTCAATTAAATTATAATAATTCAAATAGAGATAAGCTTTTAAAATTAAAATAATTCCTTTAATTGTCCTATTTTTATACTGCATCATAATGATGATTTTCAGAGTTTCTGTACCAGAAAGCCAAGATATAAACTTCTATACAAAAAGCATAGGTACATTCTTAAACAAAGTACCTAGAATCTTGTCTCCTTATTTTTATCTAGACTTGAACTGATGTTTGTGTGGCCATGTCTTCTGATTGTATGGATGATGACCATGTTGCGGATGAACCGTTTCCAGAATCCTCCACTAGCTCCTCATGTCGATAGAAGGAGAACTTGGTTGGAGGCATTTGCAAGGGCTCGGTCTTTTGTTCGAGCATCTCAACGACTTTGCTCATTGAAGGACGGTCAGAAGGCTTGAACTGTATACACCATAACGCCGCTACCATCATCTTCTTAATTATTTTGGATTCCTCTTCTGTGAAATCTCCCATATCAATATCCTTGTCTTCACTAAATTGATTAGACACCCATGAAGGGAAGTGAACTTGGCTTGAATTCTCAGCAGCCGAATTCACATTTTTCCTTCTACTTGCCATTTCCATCAATAACATCCCAAAACTATACACATCAGCTTTGTATGAAACTCCTCCAATGTTTTTATAAAACAGCTCTGGAGCTATGTATCCTAGGGTCCCTCTAGCTGCAGTTAGAGACACGACATTATTGTCCAAAGGGCATAGTCTGGCTAGCCCAAAATCAGAAACTTTTGGACCAAAATTCTCATCTAGAAGAATGTTATGAGGCTTGATATCGAAATGTAGAATCTGCATTTCACATCCTCGGTGAAGATATTCGATCCCACGAGCCACTCCTAGTGAAATCTCAAACATCATCTTGCAACTCAAAGAGTTAGTTTCTTCGCCAGAAAATATGTGTCTATCAAGAGATCCATTGTGCATAAAGTCATAAACTAGCGCACGCTTTGATCCCTCAACACAAAATCCAATGAGTTGCACGACATTCACATGGTGAATCCTTCCTATGGTAGCAACTTCATTTATGAAGTCTTCACCGTTGGATTTGGAACTACCCAACATCTTGATTGCTACTAGACGACCGCTTCGAAGCTTTCCCTTGTACACGGAGCCATAGCCTCCTTCACCCAATTTGTCTTTAAAACCTTTAGTCATCTTTTTGACCTCTGAATACGAGTATCTTATCGGCAAAAGATTGTTATATCTTTGTAGAAATTCTTCTATACGGTCATACATTGATAAATGCCGCCTTCTCCATGTGTAGATAAGAAATATAAGCACAACTGGACTCCCAAATATGAACCTTGCTGCTAACAGCAATCCTGCTCGAGCGATGGCCAAAGGATATTTAGTGAAACTCTACTTTAGGAACTGTTTCTTGGTTTATTTACATGCAATAAAAGAGTAAAGGTCTTACCAATTAACATGAGTATTGCGTAGCGGGATGCTTTATGAAACAAAGAAAACAAGAATCAGAGAGCTGATCGATAAGGAAATTATGGAAAAATACACACAACTAACGAATCATTTACTTTCCAAGGAATCGTTTTTATAGAATGAATAATCCTGATAAGTGTTTTCCATATAACCATTTTAGATTCCCTAGAAATATTGAGAGAATTGTTACCTTGAAGGTTGCTTCGAACGTCACTAATTAACTTGGCAAAAAAGGCTGCATCACCAGAGACAACAACAAAAACAGCACGATCAGCTCACTTTATCTTACATATTCTTGTAGAATATTCAGGCAGATAATCAAATCTTTTTTTTTTCTTTTTTTAAGCAATGACTTTTGCGATTACCGCTTTCTTGCTGCCGGTGGCCTGGAGACCACGAAAGCTCAAACCCGAAGGCCAACTCATTGTGAATGTCCACAAAGGAAACATTGCTGCCATTGATATTTTCCAGCCTCGTCACCATAGCCATTAGCTCTACACTGCAAGAGTCAACCATATCGGAAACAGTCGAGGATCCATTGACCACGACATAAGAATGCCCTTTCGATCCGAACAAAGAACCATTTGTGCAAGAGGAAGTGTCTATGTAACGAGGAGATTTGACCGGATTCTCACAGCTCATGAAAGCTATGGACTTTGTATCCAAAACTTCCTCAAATGTCTCTTGGTCCGATTGAGTGAGCCCATAAGGATCAATATAGCTGAAGTTGTAGTTTGACAGAGAATAACTCGGTAGAGAAGAACAATTGCCTTTCTGGATATTGGGATCCACAATTCTGATGGTTTGGTTATTGTAATTGATGGCTTCTACAGTGTATTTTCCAAAATAAAGGTAAAGAACTGTGATGTTGTCCTCACAAGACAGGACATAGCTTGCATCTCCGCATTTCTTCGGATCGGATTTTAGCCGAAAAGGGTAGCTTATGCTCTGGATTTTGCCACAGGAAGAAGGGGAACAAAGATCATTACCCTCATCCTGTGCTTTACAACTGGAATTGAAAAGGAAGAGGAAAAGATAGATAAAGATCAGCAGAGGCATTTTTCTCTCTTGGTGGAGAAGAGGCAGAGGAAGCTGTGCAGAGATGTCTTGGGATGGTTCTGTAATTAGACGATAAAAATTAAAAAACTAATTTACACCCACAAGTCAGAGATATAAAATATACAGGAATTCACTTTCATGCAAAAATCGAAGGGAAGAAAATATCTAGCTTGATTGGACTCAGTAAAACCAAAACTATAGAAATAAAAAACAAAGAATGAAAAATAAAGCCCCCAACTTTGACGAAGTAAACTTTCCCTGTGGCTTCTCAATTTCAAAGTTGACTGAATATTGTTTTCCACCTCTTTTGCAATGGTGTCCCTGAATTTATTGTACAATTATAATCTATCAATTAAGCCTTTAATTTTAACAATTTATTCCCTAAGCTTAAAAATATGCAGCAAACCATCTTATATCAATTGAGAAATCAAAGTTAATTGTCTATGTGACTTGCCCATTAAGAGCATGAAAGGGGATTTTTTTTTAATTAATGTTAACACAAATTTATACTTAAAGCAAAATTAATTCACAATTATTTTTATTTTTATTAATATTAATTTTTGTAATGACTCACGTGCAATTCACATATCTATATTTGTCAAAAATTTAGCACCATAAACAATTCAGGTACTTTGCTATAAATCTGTAAGGCACAAAATGTAAAATTTAAAAAGCTCAGAAAATAAACTGCAATATTCTATAAGTTTAGGAGTAGCAGTGCAAATAGCCGTACTTTTAGGTCAATGTATTAAAAAATAATCCATCTTCACATGGTCCCCTACCAAAACTAAACACAAAACCATTAAATTTAGCACCTTTTCTCACTTGGTCTGCTGAGAACGTGTGGATATTTTGGCAAGTTGAGATGGGTATTTGCTTGCTGTTTTTTCTCTTGGTGTTCTTCACAGATCTTGGAGCATCCCAGGATCAGTGCAAGCAACTAAGGTGCGGAAACAACGGCCCGGCAATCCGATTCCCATTCCGACTCAAAGATCGCCACCCGAATGGCTGTGGCTTTCCTGATTTTGAATTGTCTTGCAGTGGAAAACACACGGTTCTGGAGCTACCATTACCAGTAAAATTCTACGTCAAAAGCATTGACTATAAATCCCAGGTGATTCAACTTTATGATCCGGATAATTGTCTCCTGGGACAGCTCTTGAAGATCAACGGACTTTCGGTTTCGCCTTTCGGGTTTCTTAACGATCTACGTGACTATACTCTGTTCAACTGCTCTGTGCTGGACGGAAATACAGAGCAGGACAGAAATACTGTGACTGGAGAAATCTTCCCCTGCCTTGGCAGCGGCTTTGGATACCGAGTTTTGGCCGTTAATTCCGAGTCCGCAATTGGAGAGGTGCCCTTGGCTGGTTGTACAAAGATGTACAACATTTCATCTGTGCCGTTTGTTCTTTATGACGTTGATGGAAAGCATCTTTATTTGAATTGGACTCGACCGAATTGTAGTCTCTGTGAAGCGGTGGGACAAGGGTGTCGTTCGAAGAGCAATGGAGCCGAAGACCAAACTGAGTGTTTTGTGTATCCCAAATCAAGTAAAGGTAACCGTTTCTTGTGTTTTTCAGGTTTTAGACTAGCATAAAATAAATTAAATGAAAATGTAATTAGTAAACTTGTTTTACATTTTGAAGCGGAGGAATTAGGCGGACAAATGTTTTTTGGACTGATGTTTAGTTCAGGATTTATTTTGTTATATATTTTATCCTTTATAAGCAGGGTATCTTGATAATTCTTGTCTTTTTGTAGGTAAAACAACAAAAATTGTGGCTACTGGTGAGTATTATTGTCACAACCTTAACAAGTTTGGTTTTTAGGATTGGTATACAGGGTGTTTTTATGACTCAGATATTGTATACTGTAGGTGTAACCGTTGGTACAGCTATTCTCGCATTACTACTTGGGGTAGCTTATCGCTCTTACAGCTCTAGTAAACAGGAAAAGGAGAATCAATTGAGAATAGAGAGATTTTTGGAGGACTACAAGGCTCAAAAGCCAAGTAGATATTCTTATGCTGATATTAAGCATATAACAAGTCAGTTCAAGGATAAATTGGGAGAAGGAGCTTTCGGAAGCGTGTTTAAAGGGGCACTCTCCGATGACTTTTTTGTTGCTGTGAAGATCCTCAATAGTTCAAAAGGAAATGGAGAAGAGTTTATCAATGAAGTGGGAACAATAGGTCGAATTCATCACGTCAATGTGGTTCGCTTGGTTGGCTACTGTGCTGACGGATTCAGACGAGCTCTTGTCTATGAGTTCTTACCAAATGATTCATTGCAGAAGCACATATCTTCACCAGACACTGACCGTTTCCTCGGTTGGAAGAGTTTGGAAGATATTGCTTTAGGCATTGCCAAAGGGATTGAATATCTTCACCAAGGGTGTGATCAACGTATCCTCCATTTTGATATTAAGCCTCACAATGTTCTGTTGGATCACAACTTCACTCCAAAAATTTCTGATTTTGGTTTGGCCAAGTTGTGTTCCAAGGATAAAAGCATAGTGTCAATGACAACAGCTAGAGGGACCATGGGGTACATTGCACCTGAGGTTTTCTCTAGAAACTTTGGAAATGTGTCCTACAAGTCGGATGTTTACAGTTTTGGAATGTTGTTGCTTGAAATGGTTGGAGGAAGGAAGATAACAGACGTGACAGAGGATAACACTAGCCAAGTTTACTACCCTGAATGGATCTATAATCTTCTAGAAGGAGGAGAAGATCTAAGAATCCATATTGGGGAAGAGGGCGATGCTATGATTGCAAAGAAACTTGCAATTGTAGGGCTGTGGTGCATCCAATGGCACCCGGTGGATCGTCCTTCTATGAAAGTTGTGGTTCATATGCTCGAAGGAGGAGAAAAGTTAAGCATGCCCCCTAATCCTTTTGCATCTACAGGTCCAACAAAAACAATTTCCACTTTGCCTGGAAGGGCACGGATGAACAGAGAGCTAGAAGCAATTGCTGAATTAGATTGAATACAACATTAGATGTGATATTATTTTTTTTACTATGCATTGCAAATATAAATATTGTGACCTCACCAGCTTTATAGTAGGAACTCAGAAGTCCTTTCGTAAATCGAAGAAATATTTGTACCTGAATGAGGATAAACTAGAAATTAAGAAATCTGGCCTGTGTGGAAATACTTATTGTTGTTGGATAAACGAAATTCTTTTTAGCAGCATTATTCTGTTTTGATGGCAGGAATTGATGAGGGTAGAAACTTAAGCAAATAAGAACTACATTGAGCGAGACTGGTTTTATTCTCCGCATTCAAACTTTTAGTAGTGGCCATCACTATTTCAACAGAAATAAATTTTACACAATAGTTAAAAGAATGTAGTGTAGCTTCAAAAAATATCGTACCATAATCTGAGACTATTATCCTTTCTCTTTAATAAGTGGAAGTAACAAGTCCCATATTATCAAAAAAAAAAAAAATGAAAAATAAAAAAAGTAGCAAAGCAGTGAAGAGATGCACAAAATGTTCTTTCTCTCATAAAAAAAAATAAAAATAAAAATCTCGTTGTAGTGATTGCTCGGACTGGTCTTTTGGCCAGCTTGGAAAGATGCACACATACTGGCGTAAAAGCCCCATTGAAGAGGGATTTCTTGAACTAGTCTTTTATCGGACGAACTGCTTCAGATAATGTCATGCCGCCACTTGAACTTGAACCAAACGCCTAGCTCGGCTTCCTAAGACTAGCGTGTCTACCGATTCCACTAAGCTTCTTCATAATTAAGATAAACTTATTTTCATTCAATCATCGGGATTGCAGTAGTCAATCCAATGCAATATGAAATATTTGCATTTGTATGTTCAGGAAACGTTAAAATTACAATTGCCGAATTAAAGTTTTTTTAACAATCGGGTTTTTTGTTAATTAATAATCAACCATAAACGCATATGGCTCTTAGAGAGGGGGAAAAAAAGTCTTTGACTCTTTTTGGGTTCCTTTTTGTGAAATTCCTGGTTGATCTATCAGTCTTGATCGAATGCCGTTCTCCTCGGTGTATAAGTATGTTAATTAGAAACGTAAAGTATGGTCCATATAGTGTGGGATATGAAAAAATTTCAAGGAATCCTCATTTTTCCAAGGATTAGATGCATGTAATTTTCATAGACATAATGAAAAGGTGGGGGCAATCATAGATCAATCATGGTTTAACTAACATTCCTGTGTAATCTTCTTGTTGTCATCTTCTTTATGTAGAAGTTTGGCGCTTATTCACATTATTTCTCTGTTTGATCGTTGTCGATCCGTGTCATTATTAGTAAACTATTATGATGAGTACGCTGATTCACAAGAAAATTATATCGAGTGGGACAGAAGAAGAAAAAGCTGTCGTAATCTCTAGGTTTTTATTTGGAACTAGCTAGTTATCATAACTTCTCATTTGCACTTAGAACCATTCGTTGTGATTTGTGCTCTATGGCTTCTTTTGTTTATAATTGTGACGACCACCCCCACGTACGTTACCATACCAACCGGCCGAACTCTGACGCCGACCGTGATGGCTGGCAACCTCGTGGGTCGTCATCCTTTTACTTCACATACTTAACCTTCCATTCTTAATATTCTTATCTTAAAGCGGAAGCAATTTCTATAGCAAATTTTTTTTTCTTTTAACTTACATATTATACCTATCTCTATCATACTCTTATAACACATATTTCATAACTTTCTTTCTTTCTTTCATCTTCCTCTTTGAACGCTCAGCGAAAGACTCATGGTAGTACCATACCCTCGCCCAGTCCCTTGGCACGTGCAGATCCGTCCGTTGTCCATCATATTACTTTAAATAAACACGTTGCTTACCTGCAACATATAAACAACTAATGAGCTAGATGCTCAGTAAGTTCAAACATACATTCATTAACTTATAATTACTAGTAATATATATTATTACTAGAATATATGTCATCACGTATATACACATCATATACATCAATTATACATATCCTCAAAACATAACATAGAATATGAGCTTCATCATGCTCGTTTATCTCTTCGTTCATCGTTCTTATCATTCTATCGATCATCTCTTATCATTCTAATCTAATCTCTTCATTTCTTTGCTTTTCATTCCTATCATTTCTTAACTTTCTGTTCTAAACCTTTAGAACTTCTCTATCGTTATTGTCATCTCTTAACATTTCATATCTTAAAACTAGTAACATATACAATAGCACAACATCACGTAAAAACGTGTCATTCACATCATACACATATATAATTCTATTATGTTTCATATCGTTTGTTTCTTTTTATATCGTTCTTTACTTTTCTTTTCTTTTCTTTCACTTTCTTTTCTTTTCTTATCTTTCACTGGTGGGCCCCGTTGTCGAACGTACCTAGTGCGCGCTGACAGTGGGAGGAGGGGGAGCTACCCACCAACCTACCTCACAGTCAATCTTTATCTTTTAGCCATTAACCTCACACCTTCGTGAGGTAGCGTTCCACTATAAGCCATTAACCTCGCCTACGGGAGGTAGCATTCAATTTTAGTGGAATTCATAACATAAAACCTCACCTACGGGAGGCCGGTACGCCAACAACTTAAGTTTTCAGTCTTATTATCTTGTAGGCTTTTATTTTTCTTATATTGATTTTTTTGTTGTATATCTTTTTCATAACATTCATCATCTTTCATTTCTCATTTTTCATAGAACATTTCATGAAACATTTATTCTTTCGTTGTTTTTCTTTTCTTAATTCTTTACTTTATCACATCACATCACATCACATCATAACAACAAAAACATGTTTTGTTACGTGTAGACAATTATTCTCTGTTCATCTTATCATTTGCATCCTCCTATCTACCGTATCTTATCATCCTCCTCCTATTGATCATAGCCTATCGTTCTATTCAATCGATCACATCTTATCGTTATGTTCTAATCCTTTCATCATACCTTTTATCATAACCTATCATTGTTTTCTTTCTTGTCTAATTCTTTGCTTTCATATCATTTTTCATAAAACATTCATCATACCTTTTATCATAACCTATCATTATATTTCTTTCTTGTCTAACTCTTTGCTCTTATATCATTTTTCATAAAACACCTATCCTTTCGTTATCATAAAACATACCATTTTCTTAATTCCTTTCATCACTGATCATCGTTGCTCTATCAATCATAACCTAACTTTCATAAAACTTTTCATAAAACATCTATCCTTTCATCCTCATAAAATACCCCTTTTTTTTTTTTCATCACTGATCATCATTACTCTATCAATCATAACTTAACTTCTATAAAACTTTTCATAAAACACCTATTCTTTCCTTTCATATCTCATCTCTTTCTTATGCATTCTATCATAACATTCTCATTCTTACTCTTTCTATTCCTCTATCCCTCTTTATCACATCGTTACTCTCATAAACCTTTTATAATACCTTTCCTTCATAATTCAATATATACATATATTTATATATATATATTTCATAATTCAATATATACATATATTTATATATATATATTTTTTAATTATTTATTAAAACATATATATATATATTTTTTACATCATCATAACATTGCTATAGTATTTACTATAGCATCATCATAAATCACATCATGACATTTGCATACAAACATATAAACATGATAAACTTGTTCATAGTTGCAGACGGATAAATGTCTGAACTTACTCATAGAGTGCTTATCCTCTTCTTGGAATCCATCGACGTCCGTTGTCGCGTCTGGATTGGGTTCCTATAGACAAATTCTGTCCGTTAATCACATTTTCATTTATAGCTTTTATTTTATTAAAAAGCTTAATTCTGATCTTATAACCCTTAATTATAGCCTTAGGACAGCTTTCTAAACCTTAATGGCCATTTTTGGATTTTTCTCTAACTTTTGAAAAATTACGATTTTACCCCTAACTTTTGACAAAATTACAATTTTACCCTTGACATGATTTTTCATAATTTAAACCTCAATGTTGGCTTTTACAAACTTCATTAACCTATTCCGGGGTCATTGGGGCTCTTTTCCCATAATTTAAGTATCTTTGGGCAAAACGACCATTTTGCCCCTAATGGGTCGTTTAATCATAACATTTTCATTTTCATACTTAGACTGGATTTTCTAAACCCAAAATCATTTAATTAACTTTTTAAATCTTAGCAGACCTTTTTCGGATCAATTCTTATCATTTTACCAATTTTCACATTCCCGGCCCTCGGGAAGTACTATTCCGATCTAAGAATCGGTTTTATGTTTTTCTTGCGTTCTAGGGTTTCGAAGGGTCGGTTTACTAATCGTACCTTATCCATTCCTTTTTCCTTGCCCTAATTCCTCGAGGGGGCTCGGGTTCCCTTCCCGATCATATTTTTACCCCTCGTTTCCCATATTACCCCTGGTGTCATTTTTTAGAAATTTCGACAGAGTTTCCCCTTAATTTTTGAGGTTCCAGCGTTTAGGAAACGCCTGAAAACCATCTATCCTAATCTAATTCTATCACGTACTATACCAGAGGCCTAGATTTTACGTAAAACTCATACAGTTTACATAAAATCGTTACATTATCACATATTTTTCTTTTTTCTCCATTACAGCCATTTTCTTTTTTTTTTTACATACATTCTTTTCCACATTTTTCATACAAAAAATCATAAAATCATATAACAATCCCAAATAATTTAATTGCGGAACGTAAAGGGGTCGGGATTTATACCGAATTGCAGTCCGGTCTCGATGGCATAAACCCTAATTCCTCGTTCTTCATCTTTGAGGTCTCGTCTTGCAAATCCGACTCCGCGGATGCGTCCGGAACGTCGAAAATAGGCTAACGGGCCAAACTTGCATTTTCGGTCAACGGTCGCCGTTGACCGGCGTTGACCGACCGTTGACCGGCCGTTGACCGGCGTTGACCGGCGGCGACGGCGGCGACGGCGGCGACGGTGGCAAGTGGGTAGTTCATTTTGAAGATCTCGACGAGAGGAATCCATTGGTAGCCTCAATTTCACGTTTGGAGGCCCCAATCGCCGGAAAATGCCCTCGAAAGTCATGGCCACGGCGGTGACGGTGGAACTCCGCCGTGCCGGACTTTTTCCCCGAAATTGATTGAGGGCTTTTGCTCCCCTCTTCACGGCGACCATTTCTGCACCGGTGGTGCAGCTCAACATCGCCGGAAACGGCGAGTTTCACGGCGGCGACGGTGACGGCGACGTCGCGGCTTCGGGCGGCGCGATTCCGCCGGTGTTGAGGCGATCCACCGCATGGGTTTTGTAGTACTCTTCACCACGAGTCTTTTGAGACCGGTTTCAGCTTGATCGGACGTCGGACGGCGGAGATACGGCGTCGCGAATTTTCCGGTGGCCGGCGGCTTCGGGCGGCGCGTGCGGCTTGCTCCGGCGGCTGCTCTGTCGCGTCGACCCACCATCGGACTCAGCTCGGCGAGAGCTTTCCGATGACACCGACGGTGTCGAAAACGGACACCGTTTCCGATGGTCGGTTACTGTACATATTCGGCTAGAGAGAGAAAGAGAAGGAGGAGAGAGAGTGTGTAGATAAATGAGAAAATTCCACTTTTTCCCGCTCTTTATATACTTTTTCGCCCAAAATTTCAATATGAGCTATACTGATTAATTTAGGCGTCCTGAATCCAAATATATCAGTTTTATTTTCATCTGAGGTCATTTTGACCAATTTCCGATACTGTGAATTTTTTGATCAAAAATTACCCTTGTGCTCAATTATCAAATTTGAGCGTGCTGATAGGTTATCCTGACTAATTTGGGTGTGCTGAACCCAAATTTATCAGTTTTATGTCAAGATAATATCATCTTGACCTACTTTTTGATACTGTGAGTGGCATACACGTGCACACACATAATATCACTATTACTCATTTTTCATCCTTTAATATTGTTAGAATACTTTATTTAATTCTAAACAATATTAAATCACTTAATTTCACATTTTAACGCTTAAATTCATTGTGTAATTATTTTTTGAAAAAATGTGAATTTTCCCGATTGTTACAATAATATATGCAGGGAAGGCTAGCTTTGGACTATGATTATTATTACTTTTCAATAAACATTTCTATTATTTTTCTCATTAAAAGATGATCAATTGGCTTCAACGCATGACTTTTGGGATCCTCATGAGCTATATCTCCCATCTCTACACACACACACACACTCTCTAATTTTTACTGATCAATTCGTCATGCATCCAAGGAGGAAAAGTAAAATGTGGCTCGGATTAGTGGTGTGGAGGTTTAAATTATAGAAATCCTGAACTGAGATGTACAAAGTCTACTGATTTCAATTGACAAAAATCATGCTGAGTGAACTTTATTAAGTGCAGTAATTAAAAGTTATTTAAACCTCCACGTCACTAACCCGTTTGGATTAAATACGTATTAGCATCGCCTACAGTTGAAATTTGCTCCAAAATTTCTGAAAGGGCTTTTAAGTAGAGAAATTACACAGTTTCTATATCATATATCCATGATAAAAAAATTCAGCTTTATGCAAGAAACATAGATTAATTTAGATTATGCCTAAGATGAGAAAATAAGCGGTGCTAGATTATATGTTTTCCTGTGCATTCACAAACTAAGGTGATGGAATCTTGTCTTTTACACTCAAACTGGTTTCATTACATGAGTCTCCTGATTGTATGGATGATGGCCATGTTCTTGATGAATGCTCTTCAAGATCCTGGACGGTCTCCTCACGTGCATAGAAAGTAAACTTTGTTAGAGGCATTTCCAAGCACTCAATCTTTTTTTCAAGCATCTCTACGACTTTGCTCATTGAAGGACGGTCACTAGGCTTGAACTGTATAAACCACAATGCTACTATCATCATCTTCTTTATTATCTTCGATTCGTCCTCTGTTGCATCTCCCAAATCATTGTCTCTCCCTTCACGGAATTGATTAGACACCCACGAAGGGAAGTGAACTTGGCTTGAATTTTCTGCAGCTGAATTTACATTCTTCCTTCTACTTGCCATTTCCATCAATAACATCCCAAAACTTTATACGTCAGCTTTGTATGAAACTCCACCGATATTTTTGTAAAACAATTCTGGAGCTATGTATCCCATGGTCCCTCTTACTGCAGTTACAGATACAACATTTTTATTCGGAGGGCATAATCTTGCTGGCCCAAAATCAGAGACTTTCGGAACAAAATTCTCATCTAGAAGAATATTGTGAGGCTTGATATCAAAGTGCAGAATTTGTATCTCACATCCTTGGTGAAGATATTCGATCCCACAAGCCACTCCTGTTGAAATTTCGAGCATTTTGTTACAACTCAAAGAGTTACTTCCTGCAAAAGAAAATGTGTGTTTATCAAGAGACCCCTTTGGCATCAAGTCATAAACAAGAGCACGCTTTGATCCCTCAATGCAAACCAATTAATTGCACAACATTCACATGATGAATCCTTCCTAGCAACTTCGTTTTTAAAGTCTTCCCCGTTAGCTTTGGAACTACTCAACATCTTGATTGCTACTAGACGGCCATGACGTAGCTTTCCTTTATACACAGAGCCATAGCCTCCTTCACCCAATTTGTCTTTAAAGCCTGTAGTCATTTTTTTGACCTCTGAATAAGAGTACCTTATTGGCGTAAAATCATTATAACTCTGTAAAAATTCTTCGATATTGTTATGCATTGATAAATGTCGCCTTCGCCATTTATAGATCAGAAAGATAAACACAAATGGACTCCCAACTATGAAACTTGTTGCTAACATCATGGCTGCATAAAAACCTTCCATTAGACTATTGAGTGAAGCTCTAACTGAAAATACACTAGCACAATAATTGTGACGTCCCCCGTACGTTACCATACCAACCAGCCGAGCTCTGACGCCGACCGTGATGGCTGGCAATCTCATGGGTTGTCGTCCTCTTACTTAACATACTTAACTTTCCATTTTTAACGTTCTCATTTTAAAGCGGAAGCAATTTCTATAGCAAAATTTTTTTTTAACTTACATATTATGTCTATATCTCTGTCATACTCTTATGACATATAATTCATAAATTTCTTTCTTTCATCTTCCTTTTTGAACGCTCAGCGAAAGACTCATAATAGTACAATATTCTCGCCCAGTCCCTTGGCATGTGCAGATCCGTCCGTTGTCCATCATATTACTTTAAACTAACAGGTTACTTACCTGCAACATATGAACAACTAATGCGCTAGATGCTCAGTAAGTTCAAACATACATTCATTAACTTATAAATACTAGTAATATATGTTATTACTAGAATATATGGCATCATGTATATACACATCATATACATCGTCTATACATATCCTCGAAATATAACATATTATGTTAGCCTCTTTATGCTCATTTATCTCTTCGTTAATCATTCTTATCATTTTATCGATCATCTCTTATCATTCTACTCTAATCTCTTCATTTCTTTGCTTTTCATTCCTATCATTTCTTGTCCTCATCTCTTATCTTTTCGTATCTTATAAGCTAGTAACATATACACTAGTATGACATCACGTTAAAACGTGTCATTCCATACATATAACATCAAATACATCATATCACATATATTAATTCAATTATATTCTTTTAAACTTCGTTTTATTATTTATTTATTTTTCATCGATTTCATTATGTCATTTTTTTTCATATCGTTCGTTTCTTTTCTTATCGTTCTTTACTTTTCTTTTCTTTTCTTATCATTTCCTTTCTTTTCTTTTCATTCTGCTTTCCTTTCTTTTCTTTTCACGCACTCTCATTTCCTTTTTTTCCTTTTCACGCTCATTTCCTTTCTACGCTCATTTCCTTTCTTTTCTTTTCACGCACTCTCCTTTTTTTTCTTTTCACGCTCTTTTCCTTTCTTTTTTTTTCTTTTCTTTTCACTTTCTTTTCTTTTCTTTTCACTTTCCTTTGGTTTCTTTTCTTTTCACTTTCCTTTGGTGGGTCCGTTGTTGAACGTATCTATTTGCACGCAGACAGTGGGAGGAGGGGGAGCGACCCACCAACCTACCTCACAGTCACATTAATTACCACACCTTCGGGGTTGGTCCAACCTATAATCTACCACACCTTCGGGGTAGCACCATATCTGCGCGAAGGATATAGACCTGAAGTCTCGACCTTGTAGGGAGACTGGTACGCCAACAACTTAAGTTTTCAGTCTTATTATCTTGTATGCTTTTATTTTTTCTTATATTGATTTTTCGTTGTACATCTTTTTCATGACATTCATTATCTTTCCTTTCTAATTTTTCAGAGAACATTTCATGGGACATTTGTTCTTTCATTGTTCTATCTTTCTTTCGTAATTCTTTCTCGTTGACATCTTATTCTTTCATTTTCATTTTGTAAGATATATATATCGTTGTTTCGTTTTGTTGTTTTTCTTTTCTTAATTCTGTACTTTACTCGTGTGAATTTTGTCAGTCACACTTTAGCATATATAGCACATATTACTTATATATCATCACATCACATCATAACAAACAAAAATACATTTAGTTATGTGCGGACAATTATTCTCTGTTATCATTTGCATCATTCTATCTATCGTATCTTATTATCATACTCCTATCGATCATAGCCTATCGTTCTATTCTATCAATCACATCTTATCATTATGTTCTAATCCTTTCATTATACCTTTCATCATAACCTATCATTGTTTCTCTTTCTTGTCTAACTCTTTGCTTTCATATCATTTTTCATAAAACACCTATCATTTCGTTATCATAAAACGTACCCTTTCTTAATTCCTTTCATTACCGATCATCGTTACTCTATCAATCATAACTTAACTTCCATAAAACCTTTCATAAAACATCTATTCTTTCCTTTCATATCTCATCTCTTCTTCTTTTTTTTTTTGTGTATTCTATCATAATATTCTCGGTCTTACTCTTTCCATTCATCTATCTCTCTTTCTCACATCTTTACTCTCATAAAACTTTTATAATACATTTCCTTCGTAATTCAATATATATTCATATATATATATATATTTATAAATTATTTATTAAAACCTATCTTTTAACATCAGCATAACATTGCTATAGCATTACTATAGCATCATCATAAATCACATCATGACATTCACATATAAAACATATAAATACTATAAGTTTGTTCATAGTTACAGACACATAAATGTCTGAACTTACTCATAGCGTGCTTATCCTCTTCTTGGAATCCATCGACGTCCTTTGTCGCGTCTGGATCGGGTTCCTACAGACAAACTTTATCCGTTAATCACATTTTCATTTATAGTTTTTATTTTATTAAAAAGCTTAATTCTGATCTTATAACCCTTAATTATAGCCTTAGGACAGCTTTTTAAACCTTAATGGCCATTTTCAAATTTTTCTCCAACTTTTTGAAAAATTACAATTTTACCCCTAGCTTTTGACAAAATTACAATTTTATCCTTGACGTGATTTTTCATAACTTAAACCTCAATTTTGGCTTTTACAAACTTCATTATCCTATTCCAGGGTCATTGGGACTCTTTTCCCATAATTTGAGAACCTTTGGGCAAAATGACCATTTTGCCCCTGATGGGTCGTTTAATCATAACATTTTCATTTTCATACTTAGGTTGGATTTTCTAAACCCAAAATCATCTAATTAACTTTTTAAATCTTATCGGACAATTTCTGGATCAATTCTTATCATTTTGCCAATTTTTCACATTCCCGGCCCTCAGGAAGTACTATTCCGACCTAAGAGTCGGTTTCATGTTTTTCTTGTGTTCTAGAGTTTCAAAGGGTCGGTTTACTAATCGTAACTTGTCCATTTCTTTTTCCATGCTCTAATTCCTCGAGGGGGCTCGGGTCCCCTTCTCGATCATATTTTTACCCCTCGTTTCCCATATTACCTCTAGTGCCGTTTTTAAAAATTTCGATAGCATTTCCACTTAATTTTTGAGGTTCCAACATTTAGGAAATGCCTGAAAACCACCTATCCTGATCTAATTCTATCACGTACTATACCAGAGGCCTAGATTTTACGTAAAACTCATACTGTTTACGTAAAATCATTACATTATCACATGTTTTTCTTTTCCTCTATTACAGCCATTTTCTTCTTTTAACATACATTCTTTTCCATAATTTTCATACCAATAATTATAAAATCATATAATAGTCCCAAACAATTAAATTACAGAACGTAAAGAGGTCGGGATTTATACCGACTTGCAGTCCGATCTCGACGGCATAAACCCTAATTCTTCGTTCTTCATATCTGAGGTCTCGTCTTGCAAATCCGACTCCGCGGATGTGTCCGGAACGTAAAAAATGGGCTAACGGGCCAAACTTCCAAAATTGGTCAACGGTCGGCATTAACCGACGTTGACCGGTAGTGTGACGCCCCCCACGTATGTTACCATACCAACCAGCCAAGTTTTGACGCCGACCGCGATGGCTGGCAACCTCGTGGGTCGTCATCCTCTTACTTAACATACTTAACTTTCCATTTTTAACATTCTCATTTTAAAGCGGAAGCAATTTCTATAGCAAAATTTTTTTTTTACTTACATATTATATCTATATCTCTTTCATACTCTTATAACATATAATTCATAAATTTCTTTCTTTCATCTTCCTTTTTGAACGCTCAGCGAAAGACTCATGGTAGTACCATACTCTCACTCAGTCCCTTGGCACGTGCAGATCCGTCCGTTATCTATCATATTACTTTAAACTAACAGGTTACTTACTTGCAACATATGAACAACTAATGAGCTAGATGCTCAGTAAATTCAAACATACATTCATTAACTTATAAATACTAGTAATATATGTTATTACTAGAATATATGACATCACGTATATACACATCGTCTATACATATTCTCGAAATATAACATATTATGTTAGCCTCTTCATGCTCATTTATCTCTTCGTTCATCGTTCTTATCATTCTATCGATCATCTCTTATCATTCTAATCTAATCTCTTCATTTCTTTGCTTTTCATTCCTATCATTTCTTAATTTTCTATTCTAAACCTTTATAACTTTTCTATCGTTTTATCATCATCTCTTAATCTTTCATATCTTAAAAGCTAGTAATATATACACTAGCATAACATCACGTAAAAACGTGTCATTCACATCATACACATAACATCAAATACGTCACATCACATATATTAATTCTATTATGTTCTTTTGAATTTCATTTTATTATTTATTTATTTTTCATCGATTTCATATCATTCGTTTCTTTTCTTATTGTTCTTTACTTTTCTTTTCTTTTCCTATCATTTCTTTTCTTTTCTTTTCTTTTCACTTTCTTTTCCTTTCTTTTCTTTTCATGCTCTTTTCTTTTCTTTTCTTTTCACGCTCTTTTCTTTTCTTTTCTTTTCACGCACTCTCTTTTCCTTTCCTTTCTTTTCTTTTCTTTTCATGCACTCTCCTTCTTTTCTTTTCTTTTCTTTTCACGCTCTTTTCCTTTCCTTTCCTTTCTCTTCTTTTCACGTTCTTTTCTTTTCTTTTCTTTTCACACTCTTTTCTTTTCTTTTCACTCTCCTTTCGTTTCTTTTATTTTCACTTTCTATTGGTGGGCCCGTTGTTGGACGTACCTATTTACGCGCGGACCGTGGGAGGAGGGGGAACGACCCACCAACCTACCTCACAGTCACATAAAAACCGTACCTTCAGGGTTGGTCCAACCTATAATCTACCACACTTTCGGGGTAGCACCACATCTACGCGGAGGATATAGACCGAAAGTCTTGACCTTGTAGGGAGACCGTTACGCCAACAACTTAAGTTTTCAGTCTTATTATTTTGTAGGCTTTTATTTTTTTCTTATATTGATTTTTTTTTGTTGTACATTTTTTTTTCATGACATTCATTAACTTTCCTTTCTCATTTTTCATAAAACATTTCATGGAGCATTTGTTCTTTCGTTGTTTTTTTTTCTTAATTCTTTACTTTACTTGTGTGAATTATGTTAATCACACTTTAGCATAGCATATATAGCACATATTACTTATATATCATCACACCACATCACATCACATCATAACAAACAAAACACGTTTAGTTAAGTGCAGACATTTATTCTCTGTTTATCTTATCATTTACATCTTTCTATCTATCGTATCTTATCATCATTTTCCTATCGATCATAGCCTATCATTCTATTCTATCAATCACATCTTATCGTTATGTTCTAATCCTTTCATCATACCTTTCATCATAACCTATCATTGTTTCTCTTTCTTGTCTAACTCTTTGCTTTCATATCATTTTTCATAAAACATCTATCCTTTCTATCTCATAAAACATCCCTTTCTTAATTCCTTTCATCACCGATCATCGTTGCTCTATCAATCGTAACTTAACTTCCATAAAACTTTTCATAAACATCTATTCTTTCCTTTCATATCTCATCTCTTTTACTCACATCTTTACTCTCATAAAGCTGTTATAATACATTTCCTTCCTAATTAAATATATATTTATAAATTATTTATTAAAACCTATCTTTTAACATCATCATAGCATTACTATAGTATTACTATAGTATCGTCATAAATCACATCATGACATTTACATACAAAACATATAAACACCATAAGCTTGTTTATAGTTGCAGACGGGTAAATGTCTGAACTTACTCATAGCGTGCTTATCCTCTTCTTAGAATCCATCAACGTCCTTTGTCGCGTTTGGATCGGGTTCCTACAGACAAATTTTGTCCGTTAATCACATTTTCATTTATAGCTTTTATTTTATTAAAAAGCTTGATTCTAATCTTATAACTTTTAATTATAGCCTTAGGACAGCTTTTTAAACCTTAATGGCCCTTTTCGAATTTTTCTCCAACTTTTGAAAAATTACGATTTTATCCCTAACTTTTGACAAAATTATAATTTTGCCCTTGACATGATTTTTCATAACTTAAATCTCAATTTTGGCTTTTACAAACTTCATTAACCTATTCCAGGGTCATTGGGGCTCTTTTCCCATAATTTGAGAATCTTTGGGCAAAATGACCATTTTACCCCTAATGGGTTGTTTAATCATAATATTTTCATTTTCATGTTTAGGCTGGATTTTCTAAACCCAAAATCATCTAATTAACTTTTTAAATCTTATCGGACCTTTTTCGGATCAATTCTTATCATTTTACCAATTTTTTCACATTCCCGGCCCTCGGGAAGTACTATTCCGACCTAAGTGTCAGTTTCATGTTTTTCCTTGCGTTCTAGGGTCTCGAAGGGTCGGTTTACTAATTGTAACTTACCAATTCCTTTTTCCTTGCCCTAATTCCTCGAGGGGACTCGGGTTCCCTTCTCGATCATATTTTACCCCTCGTTTCCCATATTACCCCTAGTGCCGTTTTTTAGAAATTTCGACAGAGTTTCCCCTTAATTTTTGAGGTTCCAGCGTTTAGGAAACGCCTGAAAACCATCTATCCTGATCTAATTCTATCACGTACTATACCAGAGGCCTAGATTTTACGTAAAACTCATACTGTTTACGTAAAATCATTACATTATCACATATTTTTCTTTTTCTCTATTACAGCCATTTTCTTCTTTTTTTACATACATTCTTTTCCATAATTTTCATACCAATAATTATAAAATCATATAATAGTCCCAAACAATTAAATTACGGAACGTAAAGGGGTCGGAATTTATACCGAATTGCAGTCCGGTCTCGACAGCATAAACTCTAATTCTTCGTTCTTCATATCTGAGGTCCCGTCTTGCAAATCCGACTCCGCGGATGCGTCCAGAACGTCAAAAATAGGCCAACGGGCCAAACTTCAATTTTCGGTCACCTGTCGCCGTTAACCGGCGTTGACCGTCGTTGACCATCTGTTGACCGGCGGCGATGGTGGAAAGTGGGTAGTCCATCTTGAAGATCTCGACGTGAGGAACTCATTGGTGGCCTCAATTTCACTATTCGACACCTCTATCGCCGGAAATCACCCCTTGAAAACCGACGGTGGCGGCGAGCTTGAATCTCCATTTTCCGGCGATTGTTGCCCAAAATTGATTTGGGGCTTTTGATCTACGTGTTGTTCTGAGCATTTTGATACCCACCTTGCAACTTAACTCCGCCAGAAACGGCGGGTTTCACGGCAGCGACGGTGACGGGCGGAGTTGGGCGGCGCGATCCGGTGGCCATTGGGCTGAAACACCACATGGGTTTTGTTCTACTCTTCACCACGAGTCTTTTAGGACCGGAATCAGCTTGATCGGACGTCGGACGGCGGAGATACGACATCGCGAAATTCCCGGTAGCCGACGGCTTCGGGTGGCGCGTGCGGCGGCATGCGGTGGCCATTCCGTCGCGTCGACCCACCATTGAACTTAGCTCGGCGAGAGCTTTCCAACGGTGTCGGCGGTGTCGTGAACGGAGGCCATACGTGAAAGTTGGTTACTGTACACATTCGGATAGAGAGAGAAAGTGAAGGAGGAAAGAGAGTGTGTATGTGGACAATGAGGAAATTTCACTTTTTTTTCGCTCCTTATATACTTTTTCGCCCAAAATTTCAACATGGCCTATTCTGACTAATTTGGGCCTTCTGAATCCAAATATATCAGTTTTATTTTCATCTGAGGTCATCTTGATCAGTTTCCGATACTGTGAATTCTCAGTCAAAAATTATCCTTGTGCTTAATTATCAAATTTGAGCGTGCTGACAGGCTATCCTAACTAATTTGGGAGTGCTGAACTCAAATTTATCAGTTTTATGTCAAGATAATATCATTTTGACCTACTTCTTGATACTGTGAGTAGCACACACGTGCACACACATAATTTCACTATTAATCATCTTTCATCCTTTAATATTGTTAGAACATTTTATTTAGTTCTAAACAATATTAAATCACTTAATTTCACATTTTAACGCTTAAATTCGTTGTGTATTTATTCTCCGAGAAATATGAATTTTCTAGGTTATTACAAGTGGCGACAGCGGTGACGTTGGAAAGTGGATAGTCCATCTTGAAGATCTCGACGAGAGGAATCCATTGGTGGCTTCAATTTCACCATTCGACACCTCTATCACCGAAAAACACCCCTCGAAAAATCGGTCACGGCGGCGGCTTTGGAACTCCGCCGTGTCGGGGTTGTGGTGTGCAATTGACTTGGGGCTTTTGCTCCCCTCTTCACGGTGAGCATTTCTGTACCGGTGGCGCGGCTCAACATCACCGGAAACGATGAGTTCCATGGCGGCGATGTCGCGGTTTCGGGTGGCGCGATTCGGCGGCCGTTAAGACGAACCACCACATGAGTTTTATAGTACTCTTCACCACGAATCTTTTGGGACCGGTTTCGTGGCAAATGGTTGCCGGATGACGAAGAAATCGGCGTTTGAATTTTTCGGCTCTGGTGAGCTTCGGGCGGCGCGTGCGGGCTCCTTCGGCGTCGGTTCCGTCGACTCGGCCCATCGTTGAACTCAGCTCGGCGAGAGCTTTCTAACGGTGCCGGCGGTGTCATGAACGGAGGCCGTTTCCGATAGTGGGTTACTGTACACATGCGGGTAGAGAGAGAAAGAGAAGGGAGGAGAGAGGGTGTACGTGGACAAATGAGGAAATTTCACTTTTTTTCGCCCTTTATATACTTTTTTGCCCAAAATTTCAACATGGGCTATCCTGACTAATTTGGACGTCCTGAATCCAAATATATCAGTTTTATTTTCATCTGAGGTCATTTCAACCAGTTTCCGATACAGCGAATTCTTAGTCAAAAATTACCCTTGTACTCAATTATCAAATTTGAGCGTGCTGATAGGCTATCCTAACTAATTTGGGAGTGCTGAACCCAAATTTATCAGTTTTATGTCAAGATAATATCATCTTGACCTATTTCTTGATACTGTGAGTGATACACGTGTACACACATAACATCACTATTAATCACTTTTCATCTTTTAACATTATTAGAACATTTTATTTAGTTCTAAACAATATTAAATCACTTAATTTCACATTTTAACACTTAAATTCATTGTGTATTTATTCTTCGATAAATATGGATTTTCTCGGTTATCACAATAATCTTTACTATATGCAAGTAACTTTCAGAGAAATAATAATAACAATACAAAAAAACTCTCATACTCTCATTCTTTTTACACTAAAAGTAGTTTTTTTCTTGTTTGTAATTTATACATGATATGCAAGAGTAATAGTCTTACCTATCCTTGAGAATGCATCGAAGAGAGCTTCAAGAGAGAGAGAAACAAAAGAATTAAGGATCAGAGAGTTGATCAACGAGATGATTATGAAAATATATACAGGTTATATTATCTTGTTTTCTTCTACATGAAAAAGATGCTCTCTTTTATGTGCAAAAGAGAATGCTATCACCGTGCATCCATTTCAGATTCCCCAGAGAAATGGATATTAGAAATGAACGTATACACGATGAATTGACGAAAGAAAATTTTTGAAGTAAAAAATCTTCAGAAATAGGCCTGCATCACCAAAGAAGCGACGGCCTGCATCACCGAAGAAGCGACGACATGACCAGGCCGGCTACTACTGTTTCTTGTATAATCTTACAAAACATTCACATAATGAAGAATGATGTGACAAAAAGTGAAAAGCTTAAATAGGCTTGGTATATCTTATTAAAATTCAGGCGCATTATCAAGGTTGCTTATTGTAGTAACGGGCGCACTTATGTAGATAACAGATGAAGATCCTCCTCCAGCAGACCAAGAAATCTCAAACCCGTAAGCCATCTCATTGTGAATGTCGAAGAAGTAAACGTTGCTGCCATTAATATTTCCCGGCCGCAACATCATTCCCATTATCTCTACACTGCAGGCGTCAACCATATCAGAAACACTCGAGCTTCCGTCGACCACAACGTAAGAATGCCTTCTGGATGGGGACAGAGCACTCTTTGGGCGAGGAGAATTATCTACGTAACCAGGAGATTTGACCTGATTCTCACAGCTCACGAAATTATGGACTCTGTATCTTCATTTCGCCAATACTATTTGATATTATTGACACTGAAGTTGTAATTTGAGAGAGAATAAGGACGCAGGGAGGAACAGTTACCTTTCTTGACAGTGGAATCTACAATTTCGACGGTTCCGTTGTCAATATTGATTGATTCCACCAGGTATTTTCCAGAACCAAGGCATAGAGCTGTGATGTTGTTCTTACAAGAGAGGACGAAGTTTTTGTCTCCACACTTACTTTGGATCGGTTTTTAGCCGAAAAGGGTAACTTATGTTGCGGAGTTTTCCGCATGAAGAGGGAGAACGGTTTGGATCCCGGGCAATGCAACTGGAAAGAGGAAGAAGAAAAGAATTACGATCAAGAATCGAAGTCATTTTAATTTTGATTTTGGTAGGTGAAGAAACTGAGGAAACTCCACACAGAGTTATTGACCTGGGGCTGGGGGACTTGCACATGCTATGATACAAAGAAACTAATGCAGCGTTTGGGACACAAATTTTTTTAGCATTGCATTTAAATGCAATGCAATTTTCCCCCAAATACAAAAACATTTCATTCAAATACCAATCACATCACATTTTAAATCAAACACAATCACTATTTATTATTTCACTTTTTCTATTACTTTTATTAATTACATCATATATTCTCTCTCCTTCTTTTTTTTCTCTCTACTTTTACCCATCACATCACATATTTATTATTAAAATACAATTCAAATACTTTTCCCCCAAACACACATTGCATTCAAATGCAATACTAATGCTTTTCCTCCAAATACAAATTGCATTCAATACATTGCATTCAAACGCAATGCAAATGCAATGCGTTCACCAAACGAACCCTAAATGCAGTCTAAAAAAAACACTAAAATATCATGAGTGGCTAGTAGGCGCTTTTAACTTAAACCTGTGAACACTTCCATGAAAATTAAAAATAAATAAATAATAAAAAATTGTAGTTTGATGAGACTGACTGTTAACAGGAACTCAAAAGAAAAGGAAAGAATCAAAATTTTATGGTACTTTCTCGATTTCAAAGTTGACCAATAATTTAAAAAAAAAAAGTCAGCACAAATTATCCACTTGCACATGGTATTTAAATTATTCTTTCTCTTTTCCTTAGTAAAAAAAAAAAAAATTGGTGAATATCAGTAAGATTAAATACCATACACCTATAAAAAATAAATCTCACTTATAAGACTCACAAATAGGATCTAACTTCTATTATTTATAATGTTCAATTCCACCAATATTTGAAAGTGTTTCTTTTAATATAATGCTATCGTATAATCTGCCAAAAAATTATCCTATAATTTATTGTTACATTAATGAATTGGTTATATATTCAATCTCATCAAGTTTATGCCACTGGGGCAAAGAAGGTTACTTATCAAATTCAAAATTGTTGAAGTATATAGCATATTTGCTAAGGCTTCCATGTGAAATTCTTGGTTAAAAGCGTTGACTATAAATTCCATGTGATTAAACTACACAGCCAAAATGATTGTCTCCTAGCAGAAAAGCATGCGCTAATCATTTTGCATCTACGGTTTCAACAAACAATTTTTCACAGAAAACAAGCGAACATAGAGTTACAACATGTAGCCGAATGGGAATGGGTATAAGAGCAGTGGCAATTTTTCCCTGCCACTAGGAAAGTGAATATTCTGAGCTCACCAGCTCTTTTTTAGCATCACATTCGTTTTCATGGCTGAAAAAGCTACTGGTGGGGTGGCGAATAACCATTTGCATTAAAAGGATTTCTATGATTGTCTTTTGGGCTGTTTGGAAAGAGGCGTACACACTTCAAAACCGAACCTTAGCCCATATGGCTCTTAGTGAGAGTGAATTGAAAAAGGGAAAGAAAATTAAGAAGGAAAAAAATTAAGACCTTGGGCTTGTATGTTTTCCTTTTGTCAAATTCCTAGGCTGTTGTCATCAAAATACTCTTCTACTCAAGCTATTAGAATGTTTATTAGAAACGTAGTGCCCGGGCATTGAAACATGATGAAATTTCAAGGAATAATTAGATTTCCCAAGGATTAAGTGCACATAGTTTTCATAAACATAATGTAGAGGTTAGGCAATCATAGATCAATCACGGTTTAGTTGACATCTATTATCTTGTGTTATTGGTGGTTTTATCCACTTTTTTTTTTTTGGTAGAAATTTCATCCCATGTGGTCTGGGGGATGGGGGTCCTTGTCTTGTTGTTCGAAGTTTGCAACTGAAACAGAAATCATCCAAAAGGAGAAAAAGAAAACCTCTCTGCCTTTTGAATTTTCATACTTATCGGTGTGTTGTCACAACTCTTCGAACGGCTTCTTAATTACAAAGCTTGAATTTCAGAACCACGTAGAACCATAGATCTGATTTGAATAGCACCCAAGATCAAGCAGAGGAATAAAATTTTAAACGAATAAGATAAGACAGGGGAAGCAGAGGATATTCATAGAGTTTCAGCAGAAAAGAGATGTACATTACAACCGACTGGAAAGAGCCAAGGCTAACAGGATATTGCACATGGACCTATAGGAAAATAACTGTTTACATAATCAGCATATATCCTGATGATAGACCTCAATATTTATTGCTATATCACTCACCATATCTTGTCACTTGCACTTAGAGCCAAACTCATCTGAGCAGAGTTGTCGAGTCATTTGATTGTGTTGACGACTGTGTTGGATGGGATGTCGCTAGAGCATGCTGTACTGCCGGATTCTCTTGTGGACATAGGGAAGGCTTTGGAGGCATTTGCAGGCATTCAACTTCTCCTTCGAGCATTTCTATGACTTTGCTCATTGAAGGGCGATCACTTGGCTTCAACTGTATGCACCACAATGCTACTATCACCATCTTCTTTATCGTTTCTGAATCCTCCTCAGTTATATCTCCCATCTCTACTATGTTCTTTCCTTGGCTGAATTGGTCATACACCCACAAAGGAAAGTAAATTTGGCTTGAACGCTCTGCAGCTGCATTCAAGTTCTTCCTTTGACTTGCCATTTCCATCAATAGCATTCCAAAACTATACACATCGGCTTTGTAAGAGACTCCTCCGATGTTTTTATAAAATAATTCCGGTGCTATGTATCCTAAGGTTCCTCTTGCTGCAGTCATAGACACAATGCTGTTGTCTAATGGGCATAATCTCGCTAGCCCAAAATCAGAAACCTTGGGAACAAAATTTTCATCCAAAAGAATGTTATGAGGTTTAATGTCAAAATGTAAAATTTGCATGCAACAACCTCGATGTAGATATTCGATACCACGTGCAACTCCAAGGGAAATTTCATATATTTTCCTGCAACTTAAGGAGTTAATTCCTTCTTTAGGAAAAATGTACTTGTCAAGAGATCCGTTAGACATGAAGTCGTATACAAGAGCATGCTTTGACCCTTCGAAACAGAAGCCAATCAGTTGCACCACATTGACATGGTGAATCCTTCCAATTGTGGCAATTTCGTTAATGAAATCTTGCCCCTTGCCTTTTGATTTCCCCAACATTTTAATCGCTACACTACGGCCACTGCGAAGCTTACCTTTGAAAACAGAGCCATAGCCTCCTTCACCTAACTTGTTCTTGAAGTTTTTGGTCATCTTTCTAATGTCTGAGTATGAATATCTTATAGGCACAAGATTGTTGTGGCTTTGAAGGAACTCTTCGATGGAGTTATATGTTGATAAATGACGTCTCCGCCACTTATAGGTTAAAAAGGCAAACACAATTGGAGTCCCCAATATCATTTTGGCGCCATGAAGCATTCCTACATCAAGAAATTACCAGAGTAGAATTCAGTTCTCAAAGTACAATCATTGGTTGATATATATATATATATTTTTCCTGAAATGAAAATGGCTATTACAGAATTTCATACCTAGGTATACGATTGCAGCTGCAAGGAAAAAAAAAAGAGAAAAAAGAAATCAACCACAGAGAAAAAGATCACTAAACTCGCCTTACATCAATATATAAAACCATAAAAAATATATATAATACGATTGATCAACAATTTTACAGATGGATCAAGCAGTGACAAATTTGTGCACATAATCATCATTATTTATGTACAGACTACAGAGCAAATGATGTTTTCTAATTTCTGTTTTTGTGGAGGAAAAAAACCTCATACATTTGAACAAGAGAATATGATTTTTTTCTTTCATTCTTTGTTATTATTATTTATTTACTTTGCTGGCTCAGCAAATAACTAATGGATGCTCAATCAGTGTCTTCTTGTTTTGGCTCATCCATGGTATTTCATATTTCTCATAAGAATGAATTTGACAAATAAAGTAAGCTCTAATGAAGAACTCTTACATAGCAAGTAGATACGAATGGCGACGCGAATGATGTCCCAGAAGTCTGCGGCATCCAAGAAAAGGATAAGTTTAGCACAAACAGTGTCGGAAACTCTTTGGTGTTCAAAACAAAGAGCATGAGTACATGTAAATTTGGCATTAATAACATTACTGATAAGATTGAAAACAACCAAAGTGACCAAAACAGAGAGAATTTAGTAGAAGAAAAATTGGAAAATAATGTTTACCATGAGATTAAAAACCACCAAAAAAAAAAAAGTGGGGGAGGATTAAGGACTCTTACTATAATGATAACAAGGAAGGACATTGTTGGCGTCATCGAGGTAACAGCCCTGACTATGCAACCATGAAAGCTCAAACCCGTAGGCAAGCTCCTTGTGAATGTCTATATAGGAAATGTTAGTCTTGTCATTCATTCTATTCCGCGATATTAGAGTCTTTAGCTCCATGTGGCAGTAGTTGTTCCAATCAGAAACATTTAATAAGCTACCATCGACCACGTAATAGTAAGACTCATGTCTTTCGGATTTGGAAGAACTATTAGCAGAGTCTTTGGAGGGAAACATTTCAGCACTATTAACGCAAGGAGCGGTGTCTATGTAAAGAGAGGAGTTCACTCGATTTTCACATTTCAAGAATATTATAGCCCTCGTAAGTTCGCGATCGAAACCCGGAGATTTCTTTGGCTCTATCAATTGATAGGTACTGTAAGCATCTTCCACGTTGATGTTATATTGATTCAAAGAATGAGCAGGGATCGAGGAGCAATTATCCTTCCGAACATTGGCGTCAACAATTCGGATAGTGTAATTGTTGTAATTGATGGCCTTTACCAGGTATTTTGCAGCATATAAGTACATTACCGTGACGTTGTTCTCGCAAGAGAGCTCATACCTCGAGTCACCACAGTCTTTTGGATCGGTTTTAAGGCGGAATGGCTTGCTTATATTAAGGATATCACCACAAGAAGAAGGGGAACAGATTAGGCCATCAACATTTGCATTGCTAGCACCAATGTTAAGGATCAAAACCAGAAGGGCCATGATGAGTACTGGTCTTCCCCTTTCCATTGGTATTTTTTGTGCTTCTGTAGATAATGTACAGAAGGAGGAGGAGGAGGCAGACAATATTGGTCTATAGAAGAAGAAGAAGAAGAAGATTGCGAGATTTTCTTTTTGCTTTGTTTTTTCTTTTTTTGCCCAAGATAATTAGTTATACAACAACCAAAAGTACGTTTGAAGAAGTCAAATTTTCATATTTCAAGATTGTCAGCTGGCTCCTATTGAGAGAGAGAGCGAGAGAGAGAGAGAGAGAGAGAGAGAGAGATTAGGATCTTTATAATAATTTGTTCAAAGTAGTTCCACGAGAATCTGGGACCATGGCGTGGCCTATTGAGAGCGACATAGGTAGAAGACTTGAAACTTTCAATGATTCTACCAAAGCAAACACGACAAGAAGAGCAGCTTCGTGAAAGCTTGCGTACAATAAATTGAATGATGTTGAAGGGAAAACTTGGAAGGAAGTAAACTCCTTGGAAAGTTTTTTCTTGTAGAATCTTCAAATCACCAAGGTCATATTTAGAACTTGGATTTTACGGTGGAATAAAATTTTGAAAGAAAGTACAAAGAAAAACAAAAAAGAGGAAGAAAAGTTAAGGTGGCGTTTGTTTTCATTTTCAAGAACAATTTTTTATTTTCAAAAACACGGGAAATGAAAACGGTTTTAAAATAACGTTTATTTATTCAACGTTTTTAAAACTATTTCAAAAATACCGTTTTTAACTATGTTATTTTTTTGAGTTTTTTGAAAACGAAAAAGGTTGTTTTCACTTTTGTGTTTTCATTTTCTCCCACCTTCTCCTCTCTCTCTCTCCCTCTCTCTTTCTCTCTCTATGTGAATGTGCAGCGTCGGTGACGACAATCATGTTTGATAATGATCTCCATCTTTGATAAATGGCGATGACCATGGACTGGCGATGACATGACAGTCCCCTCGCTATGACGACCATTGATTCGTGACGGCGACTATTGACTTGTGACTCAAATCTCACCATCACCGCCACCTAGGACTCAGACCACCAATATCTTCTATCTCTATCCCTTATTGCAAAACCCACCACCAATGGGTTTTTTTAATTATGACTAATAAATTATTTTTTGTTATTTTTTTTAAAAAATTAAACATAAATATGTTTTCATAGAATACTCACTTATGAAATGGGTTACCAAAAATGTAATCAAACAAAATTTCATTTTTATATTTATCAAAATATATATTCAGAAAATTTAACCAAACACAATTTTAAAAATGATCTCAACACAGTTTTCGAAACATCCTCATTTCCAGTTTTTTTTTTTTTTGAAAACAGAAAATATTTTAAAAACAATACTAAACACCATCTAAAAGTTTTCTTACGTTTGAAATCTAAAGAAAATTACAAGGAATAAAAATTATAAGTCTTGACTCTAAATTTGTGTAATATCCAAAAAATTTGGTGTTAATTCCCAATCTAATTAGGATTAAAGTTTTGAATTTTCTATACTATGAGCATATATATATATTTTATGAATGTCCTTGTATTTTTTGGACTATACCTCTATGAATGATAAACTTCAGGTTTTGATATTTTACATAAAATTGGTTTGAATCGCTTTCCCACTGAGTAAATAATTGGAAATTTTTTGTAATTTTCATAAATTAAGTAATCACATTAAAAAAGTGTGATTTATAATTCTTAATAAGCATGCCAAGGTCATAATTTTAATTAATATGACAATCTGCAAGAATATTTTAGTATGATTCTGAGATGATTTAAGATTAGAATATAATTTTGATCCAATAATAGTTAAAAATATAAGAATGAATAAGGTGATATATATGCATGGGAAAGTGATAGATCTTTAGAGTAAGGAGATAGAACATAAAAAGTTCCTACAGTCAAATGTGACGTAAGAAAATCTCATAACTTTCTCATCCAATAATTGAATAGAGTAGATACTCGGAAGAGATGTAATTCGTTAGCAAAAAGAAAGATGATGGAGTAATTTAAAAAATGGGAAAGTCCATAGATACGAAGGAATTTGAGGATAAGTGGATACAAATGTTTTTTCTTTTAAAATAAAAAAAGAACGCTTCAAATTTATAAGAAAAAAAGGGCTGAAGTAGAGACGAATACTTTTATGAATAAAACAACATTGCATAGCAGAGATGAAACACATCTTTAAAGAGGAAAAGTAAAATGACACTGTTTAACAGATATAGAGAACTGCTGGAAGGTCTAGGTTAGTCCGAAGATACTCAAAAGAAGAATTGAAGATCTGTTGTGAAGCTGACATGGTAAATTAGAAATAATAATAAGAAATAATCTCTAAAGATACCTAAAAGCCTATATATAGATAGGAAGTCTCATAATTTAGGCATTCAAAATTCATTACATAAATTTTTGTGTAGATTCTAAAGAGAGAAACTCCCAGAGAGAGAAGTTTTAAGTTTGTATTTAAAATATATAGAGATGAAGGATTTTTGTAAGGAATTAAGGAATTATTTCCAGACTTTATTGTTGGGGAATTTGAAAGTGAAGAAAATCCTCCCACCAAGTACCGTGATGTTGTTCTCACAAGAGAGCTCGTACCTCGAGTTGCCACAGCTTTCTCGATCTGTTTTAAGCCGGAAAAGGCTGCTTATATTGGGGATGTTGCCACAAGAAGAAGGGGAACAAAGACCATTAATCTTTGCATTGCTAGGCCTAGTACAAAGGAATAGGATGATCAAAACAAGAAAGACAATGAATCGTGCAGACAATATTGGTCTTCTACTTTCCGTTTGGATTTTTGTGAGGAAGAAAAACTAAACGTGATAGATTAGGATATATTCATAGATAATGAAAAAATCGTAACAAGTTAGAGTCATAGATCATCCCACGCGTTGGAAAGTCAAATTTTCAAATTCCAAGATTGTCAGCTGATTAACTCCCATGCATAGGATCTTCATAGTTTGTTTAAAGTTCCGTGTGATTTTGGGAAAACATAATTACGTGAGAAATGTCACGCGTAAAGGTGACCTGATCGGGGATCCTCGCCGATGCTTGAGAGGGACATAAGGAGAAGAATTGGAACTTTTAAAGTTGACCTTGACTCTGCTGAAGCAAAACACTACAAGAACAGCTCTGCAGTTTCGTGGAAGCTAGTACCGTGGAACAAATGAATGGCCTTCCTTGAAGGGAAGAATTGGAAGTAAACTCCACGGAGGATATGTTTTTCTTGTAGCGTCTCTAATTTTCTACTGACTATATATCCAAAGAATTTAGAGAATTTTGTGGTCGGATGGCTTGGTACAGTTCTAAATTATTATTTCCATCAAAATAATCATACATATATACGTATATATATTAGTGCAAGATATTTATTATATATATATAAATAGTGGAAGAGAACAATTAATATATGAAGAAATCAACACATTTCAATTAGATTAGCATCTATTAGTAACCTCATCCCCCAGTATAAACTCCCCAATCATATTATTAAAAGAAAAAGGAAAAAATATTTACAAAAATTAAAAAAATGGCCACCTAAAAGGAAAACATTGATGTGTAGAAACAAGCAGAAAATGACGCCATAACAAATAACCAAAACCATGCCTTCAAAAACCAAGAAAAGTCAGCCGAAACCGTAACATGCTAAGCTCCTTACTCATGAACAATAAAAATACAAAAGAAAAAATTACATAAATATCATAAATTAAAATAAACAATAACCATACATAAGGTTAACTACCCATATAAATAAGAACAACAAATTGATGTAGCTAAGAACAAGCATTTGACGTCGTAAGAAACAACGAAATCATGTATTTGAAAACTAGATTGTAAAATATACCTTATTAAAGACATTTCTTGTAAAACCTTATTAGGAAAACTATGAAAGAGTAAAAAAAGCATCTACGCTTGTCTTGCAACCAAACCAACACCAACCAAAGACACATTCCAATCTAAAAAGTATTATATATACTTTTCTAAATATTATTTGATTGATAATTTATAATTGTATTCTATTGGTAGGGTGTTTTTTCACACACTACCATAAAATAATCCAACTAATTTCTATACCTTGTTAGATTTCTAGATTTTATCATTTTTATTATTACTTTGAGTGCATACTCCCTTTTCCTATCTAGAAAATTTTCCTCTAGAGTTTCCCTTGCAATATTTTAAGTTTTACATAAGCCTACGGATGCTACAGTTGTGTTAATTTTCAATTATTGCACTGTTTTTCATTTTCTTCATATTAAAAACAAAAAATAATTGGATTGATACAATGAAAACACTATCCAAAGACTACATGATCATACAAACAACATTGCTTTTTACTTATTCCTTTATTTCCCTCATACATTTCAAACTTTTATTAACCAAGATTTTACCTAGAACAAAGTTGCAAAACACCGAAGAGGTCACAATGCTTACATTCTCATACTACAAAAACATTTGCTACATCTCTCATGCTTACTCTAACTCAGCTATAGTGTCTAACAGCACATTCATAGGTCTTCTAGGCACATCAACAACTGTCTTAGTTGAATCAGTAGAAGCAAAAGGATTAGGCGGCATGCTTAACTTTTCTCCTCCTTCGAGCATATGAACCACAACTTTCATAGAAGGACGATCCACTGGGTGCCATTGGATGCACCACAGTCCTACAACTGCAAGTTTCTTTGCAATCATAGCATCGCCCTCTTCCACAATATGGATTCTTAGATCTTCTCCTTCTTCTAGAAGATTATAGATCCATTCGGGGTAGTAAACTTGGCTACTTTTATCCTCTGTCACATCTATAATATTCCTTCCACCTACCATATCAAGCAGCAACATTCCAAAACTGTAACAACCGGGAAAATTCACATTTCTTGGAAAATAAATACACAATGGATTTAATCATTAAAATGTGAAATTAAGTGATTTAATATTGTTTAGAACTAAAATAAAATGTTCTAACAATGTTAAAGGATGAAAAATGAGTAATAGTGATATTATGTGTGTGCACGTGTGTGCCACTCACAGTATCAGGAAGTAGGTCAAGATGATATTATCTTGACATAAAACTGATAAATTTGGGTTCAGCACTCCGAAATTAGTCAGGATAGCCTATCAGCACGCTCAAATTTGATAATTGAGCACAAGGGTAATTTTTGATCAAAAATTCACAGTATCGGAAATTGGTCAAAATGACCTCAGATGGAAATAAAACTGATATATTTGGATTCAGGACGTCGAAATTAGTCAGGATAGCCCGTGTTGAAATTTTGGGTGAAAAAGTATATAAAGAGTGGGAAAAAAATGGAATTTTCTCATTTGCCCATGAACTCTCTCTCTCTCTACATTTCTCTTTCTCTCTCTAGCCGAATGTGTACAGTAACCGACCACCGGAAACGGTGTCCGTTTTCGACACCGCCGGCACCGTTGGAAAGCTCTCGCCGAGCTGAGTTCAACGGTGTGCCGAGTCGACGGAACCGACGCCGAAGGAGCCCGCACGCGCCGCCCGAAGCCGCCGGCCACCGGAAATTTCGCGACGCCGTATCTCCGCCGTCCGACGTCCGATCAAGGTGATTCCGGTCTCAAAAGACTCGTGGTGAAGAGTACTACAAAACCCATGTGGTGGATCGCCTCAACACCGGCGGAATCGCGCCGCCCGAAGTCGCGACGTCGCCGCCGTGAAGCCGCCGTGAAACTCGCCGTTTCCGGCGATGTTGAGTTGCACCACCGGTGCAGAAATGGTCGCCGTGAAGAGGGGAGCAAAAGCCCTCAATCAATTTCGGGGAAAAAGTCCAGCACGGCGGAGTTCCACCGCCGCCGCCGTGGCCGTGACTTTCGGGGTGATTTTCCGGCGATTGGGGCCTCCAAATGTGAAATTGAAGCTACCAATGAGTTCCTCACGTCGAGATCTTCAAGATGGGCTACTCATTTTCTACCGTCACCGCCGGTCAACGCCGGTCAACGGCCGGTCAACGCCGGTCAACGGCGACCGTTGACCGAAAATGGAAGTTTGGCCCGTTGGCCTATTTTCGACGTTCCGGACGCATCCGCGGAGTCGGATTTGCAAAACGGGACCTCAAATATGAAGAATGAGGAATTAGGGTTTATGCCGTCGAGACCGGACTGCAATTCGGTATAAATCCTGACCCCTTTACGTTCCGCAATTTAATTGTTTGGGACTGTTATATGATTTTATGATTTTTGGTATGAAAATTATGGAAAAAGAATGTATGTAAAAAGAAGAAAATTGCTGTAATGAAGAAAAAGAAAAATATGTGATAATGTAACGATTTTACGTAAACTGTATGAGTTTTACGTAAAATCTAGGCCTCTGGTATAGTACGTGATAGAATTAGATTAGGATAGATGGTTTTCAGGCGTTTCCTAAACGCTGGAACCTCAAAAATTAAGGGGAAACTCTGCCGAAATTTCTAAAAAATGACACCAGGGGTAATATGGGAAACGAGGGGTAAAAATATGATCGGGAAGGGAACCCGAGCCCCCTCAAGGAATTAGGGCATGGAAAAAGGAATGGACAAGTTATACTTAGTAAACCGACCATTCGAAACCCTAGAACGCAAGAAAAATATGAAACCGATTCTTAGGTCGGAATAGTACTTCCCGAGGGCCGGGAATGTGAAAATTGGTAAAATGATAAGAATTGATCCGGAAAAGGTTCGATAAGATTTAGAAAGTTAATTAAGTGATTTTGGGTTTAGAAAATCCAGTCTAAGCACGAAAATGAAAATGTTAAGGTTAAACGACCCATCAGGGGCAAAATGGTCATTTTGCCCAAAGATTCTCAAATTATGAGAAAAGAACCCCAATGACCCCGGAATAGGTGAATGAGGTTTGTAAAAGTCAAGATTGAGGTTTAAGTTATGAAAAATTACGTCAAGGGCAAAATTGTAATTTTATCAAAAGTTAGGGGTAAAATCGTAATTTTTCAAAAAGTTGGAGAAAAATTTGAAAATGACCATTAAGGTTTAGAAAGCTGTCCTAAGGCTATAATTAAGGGTTATAAGATCAGAATTAAGCTTTTTAATAAAATAAAAACTATAAATGAAAATGTGATTAACGGACAAAATTTGTCTGTAGGAACCCGATTCAGAAGCGACAAAGGACGTCTATGGATTCCAAGAAAAGGATAAGCACGCTATGAGTAAGTTCAGACATTTACCCGTCTGCAACTATGAACAAGCTTATAGTATTATATGTTTTGTATGTATATGTCATGATGTGATTCATGATGATGCTATAGTATATGCTATAGCAATGCTATGATGATGTTAAAAGATATGTTTTAATAATTAATTTATAAAAATATATATATATAAATATATGTATATATTGAATTTACGAAGGAAAGGCATTATAAAAGCTTTATGAGAGTAACGATGTGATAAAGAGGGATAAAGGAATGGAAAGAGTAAGAATGAGAATATTATGATAGAATGCATAGGAAAGAGATGAGATATGAAAGGAAAGAATAGGTGTTTATGAAAAGTTTTATGGAAATTAAGTTATGAGTGATAGAGCAATTATGATCGGTGAGGAAAAGAATTTAGAAATGGATGTTTTATGAGGACGAAAGGATAGATGTTTTATGAAAAATGATATGAAAGCAAAGAGTTAGGCAAGAAAGAAAAACAATGATAGGTTATGATAAAAGGTATGATGAATGTTTTATGAAAAATGATATGAAAGCAAAGAGTTAGACAAGAAAGAAAACACATGATAGGTTATGATGAAAGGTATGATGAAGGGTATGACGAAAGGATTAGAACATAACGATAAGATGTGATTGATGGAATAGAATGATAGGCTATGATCGATAGGCTATGATTGACGGAATGATGCAAATGATAGGACGAACAAAGAATAATTGTCTACACGTAACAAAACATGTTTTTGTTTGTTATGATGTGATGTGATGTGATGTGATGTTATATAAGTAATATGTGCTATATGTGCTATGTTTTTGAAAGAAAAAGATGTTCAACGAAAAATCAATATAAGAAAAATAAAAGCCTACAAGATAATAAGACTGAAAACTTAAGTTGTTGGCGTACCGGTCTCCCTACAAGGTCGAGACTTCCGGTCTATATCCTCCGCGTAGATGTGGCGCTACCCCGAAGGTGCGGTAGATTACAGGATGGACCAACCCCGAAGGTGCGGTTTTTATGTGACTGTGAGGTAGGATTGTGGGTCGCTCCCCCTCCTCCCACTGTCCGCGCGCAACTAGGTACGTCCAACAACGGGCCCAACCAATGGAAAGTGGAAAGAAAACAAACGAAAGAAGAGTGAAAAGAAAAGAAAAGAAAGGAAAAGAATGGAAAAGAAAAGAAAAGAAAAGAGAGGAAAAGAGAAGAAAAGAAAAGAAAAGAAAAGAGCGTGAAAAGAAAAGAAAAGAGAGTGCGTGAAAAGAAAAGAAAAGAAAAGAGCTTGAAAAGAAAAGAAAAGAGAGTGCGTGAAAAAAAAAAAAAAACAAAAAAAAAACAACAAGGAAAAAGAGAGTGGAAAGAAAAGAAAAAAAAAATGAAATGATACGAAAAGAAAAGAAAAGAAACGAACGATATGAAAGAACAACACAATGAAATCAATGAAAAAAATAATAAAACGAAATTAAAAGAACATGATAGAATTATATATGTGATGTGATGTGTTTGATGTTATATGTATGGAATGACACGTTTTTACGTGATGTTGTGCTAGTGTATATGTTACTAGCTTTAAGATATGAAATGTTAGGAGATGATGATGAAACGATAGAAAAGTTAAAAAGGTTTAGAACAGAAAGTTAAGAAATGATAGGAATGAAAAGCAAAGAAATGAAAAGATTGGATTAGAATGATAAGAGATGATCGATAGAATGATAAGAACGATGAACGAAGAGATAAACGAGCATGATGAAGCTCATATTTTATGTTATGTTTTGAGGATATGTATAAATGATGTATATGGTATGTATATACGTGATGACATATATTCTAGTAATAATATATATTACTAGTATTTATAAGTTAATGAATGTATGTTTGAACTTACTGAGCATCTAGCTCATTAGTTGTTTATATGTTGCAGGTAAGCAACTTATTAGTTTAAAGTAATATGATGGACAACGGAAGGATCTGCACGTGCCAAGGGACTGGGCGAGGGTATGGTACTACCATGAGTCTTTCGCTGAGCGTTCAAAAAGGAAGATGAAGGAAAGAAAGAAAGTTATGAAATATGTATTACAAGAGTATGATAAAGATAGGTATAGTATGTAAGTTAAGAAAAAAAAAATTTGCTATAGAAATTGCTTCCGCTATAAGATGAGAACGTTAAGAATGAAAAGTTAAGTATGTTAAGTAAGAGGATGACGACCCACGAGGTTGCCAACCATCGCGGTCGGCGTCAGAGTTTGGTTGGTTGGTATGGTAACGTACGTGGGGGGTCGCCACAAAAACTGTAAACGTCAGACTTATAAGACATGTACATTTCCAAAGTTTCTTGAGAAAACTTCAGGTGCAATGTACCCCATGGTCCCTCTAGCTGTAGTCATTGACACAATGCTTTGATCCTTGGAACACAGCTTGGTAAAACCAAAATCAAAAATTTTTGTTGTGAAATTGTGGTCCAACAAAACATTATGAGGCTTAATGTGTGACATCCCGTACGTTACCATACCAACCAGCCGAGCTCTGACGCTGACCGTGATGGCTGGCAACCTCGTGGGTCGTCGTACTCTTACTTAACATACTTAACTTTCCATTTTTAACGTTCTCATTTTAAAGCAGAAGCAATTTCTATAGCAAATTTTTTTTTAACTTACATATTATACCTATATTCCTATCATACTCTTATAACATATAATTCGTAAATTTCTTTCTTTCAACTTCTTTTTTGAACGCTCAGCGAAAGACTCATAGTAGTACCATACCCTTGCCTAGTCCCTTGGCACATGCAGATCCGTCCGTTGTCCATCATATTACTTTAAACTAACAGGCTACTTACCTGCAACAGATGAACAACTAATGAGCTAGATGCTCAGTAAGTTTAAATATACATTCATTAACTTATAAATACTAATAATATATATTATTACTAGAATATATGACATCACGTATGGACACATCATACACATCATCAAAACATAACATCGAAACATAACATAATATGTTAGCCTCTTCATGCTCATTTATCTCTTCGCTCATTGTTCTCATCATTCTATCGATCATCTCTTATCATTCTATTCTAATCTCTTCATTTCTTTTCTTTTCATTCTTATCATTTCTTAACTTTCCGTTCTAAACTTTCTTATCTTTTCTATGGTTTTATCATCATTTCTTAACCTTTCGTATCTTAAAAGCCAGTAACATATACACTAGCATAACATCACATAAAAACGTGTCATTCACATCATACACATAACATCAAATACCTCACATCACATATATTAATTCTATTATGTTCTTTTAAGTTTTGTTTTATTATTTATCTATTTTTCATCGATTTCATTATGTCATTCTTTCATATCGTTTGTTTCTTTTCATGTCGTTTTTTACTTTTCTTTTGGTTCTTTACTTTTCCTTTTTTTTCGTATCGTTTCTTTTCTTTTCACTTTCCTTTCCTTTCTTTTCTTTTCACTTTCCTTTGGTGGGCCCATTATTGAACGTACCTATTTACGCGCAAACAGTGGGAGGAGGGGGAGCGACCCACCAACCTACCTCACAGTCACATATGTTTACCTCATTTTAGGGGTAAAACATTAGCTACCGCACCTTCGGGGTAGGGTCCAACCTATAAACTTCCGCACTTTCGGGGTAGCACCATATCTACGTGGAGGATATAGACCTGAAGTCTCACCTGTAGGGAGACCGGTACGTCAACAATTAAGTTTTCAGTTTTATTATCTTGCATGCTTTTATTTTTCTTATATTGATTTTTCGTGGTACATCTTTTTTATGACATTCATAATCTTTCCTTTCTCATTTTTCATAGAACATTTCATGGGACATTTGTTCTTTCGTTGTTCTATCTTTCTTTCGTAATTCTTTCTCATTGACATCTCATTCTTTCAATCTCACTTCGTAAGACATATATCGTTGTTTCATGTTGTTGTTTTCCTTTTCTTAATTCTTTACTTTACTCGTGTGAATTATGTCAGTCACACTTTAGTATATATAGCACATATTACTTATATATCATCATATCACATCATAACAAACAAAAATACGTTTAGTTATATACAGACAATTATTCTCTGTTTATCATTTGTATCATTCTATCTATCGTATCTTATCATCATACTCCTATCGATCGTAGCCTATCATTGCTGCTCTTTCTTGTCTAACTCTTTGCTTTCATATTATTTTTCATAAAACACCTATCCTTTCGTTCTCATAAAACATACCATTTCTTAATTCCTTTCATTACCGATCATTGTTGCTCTATCAATCATAACTTAACTTCCATAAAACTTTTCATAAAACATCTATTCTTTCCTTTTATATCTCATCTCTTTCTTATGCATTCTATAATAACATTTTTATTCTTACTCTTTCCATTCTTCTATCTCTCTTTCTCACATCTTTACTCTCATGAAGCTTTTATAATACGTTTCCTTCGTAACTCAATATATACATATATATTTTAAATTATTTATTAAAACATATCTTTTAATATCATCATAGTATTGTTATAGCGTTACTATAACATCATCATAAATCACATCATGACATTTGCATACAAAACATATAAATACAATAAGCTTGTTCATAGTTGCAGACGGGTAAATATCTGAACTTACTCATAGTATGCTTATCCTCTTCTTGGAATCCATCGACGTCCTTTGTTGCGTCTGGATCGGGTTCCTACAGACAAACTTTGTCCGTTAATCATATTTTCATTTATAACATTTATTTTATTAAAAAAACTTGATTCTGATCTTATAACCCTTAATTATAGTCTTAGGACAGCTTTTTAAACCTTAATGGCCATTTTCGAATTTTTCTCCAACTTTTTGGAAAATTACGATTTTACCCCTAACTTTTGACAAAATTACAATTTTGCCCTTGACGTGATTTTTCATAACTTAAACCTCAATTTTGGCTTTTACAAACTTCATTACCCTATTCCGGAGTCATTGGGGCTCTTTTCCCATAATTTGAGAATCTTTGGACAAAATGACCATTTTGCCCCTAGTGGGTCATTTAACCATAACATTTTTATTTTCATACTTAGGCTGGATTTTCTAAACCCAAAATTATCTAATTAACTTTTTAAATCTTATCGGACCTTTTCCAGATCAATTCTTATCATTTTGCCAATTTTTCACATTCCCGACCCTCGGGAAGTATTATTCCGACCTAAGAGTCGGTTTACTAATCGTAACTTGCCCATTCCTTTTTCCATGCCCTAATTCCTTGAGGGGGCTCGGGTTAACTTCCCGATCATATTTTACCTCTCATTTTTCATATTACCCCTCATTTTTCATATTACCCTTAGTGCCGTTTTTAGAAATTTCGGCAGTATTTCCGCTTAATTTTTGAGATTCCAGCGTTTAGGAAACGCCTGAAAACCATCTATCCTGATCTAATTCTATCACGTACTATATCAGAGGCCTAGATTTTACGTAAAACTCATACTTTTTACGTAAAATCGTTACATTATTACATATTTTTCTTTTCCTCAATTACAGCAATTTTCTTCTTTTTACATGCATTCTTTTCCATAATTTTCATACCAATAATCATAAAATCATACAATAGTCCCAAACAATTAAATTGCAGAACGTAAAGAGGTCGGGATTTATACCGAATTGCAGTCCGGTTTCGACGGCATAAACCCTAATTCTTCGTTCTTCATATCTGAGGTCCCGTCTTGCAAATTCGACTTCACGGATGCGTCCGAAACGTCGAAAATAGGCCAACGGGCCAAACTTCCAAAATTGGTCAACGATCACCGTTGACCAGCGTTGACCATTCATTGACCGGCGACGACGGTAGAAGGTAGGTAGTCCATCTTGAAGATTTCGACGAGAGGAATCCATTGGTGGTCTCAATTTCATGTTTAGAGGCCCCTATCGCCGGAAAATCCTCTCAAAAGCCATGGCCATGGCGGCGACGGTGAAACTCCGCCGTGCCGAACTTTTTTCCTGAAATTGGTTGAGGGATTTTGCTCCCTACAACCACACGACCATGTCTACATCGGTGGCTCTCTTTAATTTAGCCAGAATCGGTGAAAATTGATGGTGGCTTCCACGGCGGCAGCGATGAATTTCTCGAAGCTTAGTCGGCACGATACGGCGGTTGTTGCCGTGAACCACCACATGGGTTTTGTAGTACTCTTCACCACGAACCTTTTGGGACTGGTTTCGTGGCAAACGGTGGCCAGACGGCGGAGAAATCTCACCGGGAAGATTTCGGCTTCGGCGGCCTTCAGGCGACGCGTGCGGCGGTCATTCCCTCGCGTCGACCCACCGTCGGACTCAGCTCGACGAGAGCTTTCCAACGGTGCCAGCGATGTCGTGAACGGAGGCCGTTTCCAGCAAATGGTCACTGTACATGTGCGGGTAGAGAGAGAAAGAGAAGGGAGGAGAGAGAGTGTACGTGGAAAAATGAAGAAATTTCACTTTGGACCCCATATTTATATGTATTTAAAATTTTTGCCCCAAAAATTTAAATAGGCTATACTGACTAATTTGAACGTGCTGAATCCAAATTTATCAGTTTTATCTTCGTCCGAGGTCATCTCGACCAGTTTTTGATGCTGTGTATTTCCGGTCAAAAATTACCTTTATACTCAATTACTAATTTGAGCAAACTGATAGGCTATACTGACTAATTTGGGTGTGCTGAGCCCAAATTTATCAGTTTTAACTTCATTCAAGGTCATCTACACCAGTTTTCTGATACTGCTTGTTTCTCGGTCAAAATTCATATTTTGAGCTCAATTAACTAATTTGAGCATACTGATTCTAAATATATCAGTTTTATGTCAAAATAATATCATTTTGACCTACTTCTTAATACTGTGAATGGCACACACGTGCTCACACCTAAAATTACTGTCAATCATTTTTCATCTTTTAATATTGTTAGAACATTTTATTTAGTTCTAAACAATATTAAATCACTTAATTTCACATTTTAACGCTTAAATTCATTGTGTATTTATTCTCCGAGAAATATAAATTTTCCCGGTTATTACATAATGTCAAGACGGAGAATACTTTGATCACAACCTTGGTGAAGATATTCGATCCCTTTGGCAATGCCCAAAGCAGTATCTTGTAGATTCTTCCAACAAAGGAAATGGTCAGTGTCGGGTGAAGATATGTATTGTTGTAGCGGCCCATTTGGTAAAAACTCATAAACCAAAGCTGTAAAAACTTCAAAATTTATAATATTAATTCTCATATTAAATAGAAAATTAAATTATGAATTTCACCATTATAAACATTTTTAATTTGGTGACAAGAAAATGTATACAATGTGTTGTTACTTTCATTTTCTATTATAGAATTGGGATTTTGTGAAAATATTATGTGTAAATACATATGTATATATGTAATGAGAGAATAAATAATCACAAATTTGTGAATTAAAAAATTGAATCTTATGTCATGCCAAGATTTACCTATTAAATTAAATTTAACAATCCTATTACAATTAAAAAAAACTAATTAATTAATATAAAAATAATAAATTGATTATTTAGAAAAAAAAAAAGTAAGAAGAAAGAAAAAAAAGTAAGGGGAGAGCTCGTGTACAACCCCCCCCCCCCGGCAAGGCAGTGGGCCCATTGCCATAAAACAAAAAAAAATTATATATATATAAAAGGAAGGGGTGCCGTGCACCCCTGGCCCACTAAGCAAAGTAGGTAAGCAGGCAACCTGCCTGCTTGTTGCCAGTAAACTGGCATGGTTTTCAAAAAAAAAAAAATACACATATTTTTTTCTTTCAGAAAATAGGTTAAATAAGAGGTGAGATTTTTGATAATTTAAAATCCACTTAAACAAGCAAAACAAGAATGAAAAGACAAGAAAGAAAAATAATGATTGCAATGTAAGATAATGGACTACTTGAATGATTATTTATTAAAACTACTTAGAAATACCTGAAAAACTACCAAAACCACCTCTTGACTCACCTTCTTCAGTTTTGACCACGTTTTTTGGAGATATTATAATTCAAAAACTTCATGTTTTTTACTCACAATAAGACTTGAGTATAAAATGTTTTAAGGTAAATTATAAACTACTCTTTTTTCTTTTATAAAGAAAACCACACAAGCAAAGAAAAGCTCTCTTTCCTCCTCCCTTGATTGTAAACGAAATTTTTAGCTAAAGGAAGCCAAAAATATTCTTCATTTTCTTCCATCCACTCTCAAGTTCATTTTTTAGCAAGGAGGAAGAGTCATTTACATGCTTCGTGAAAGTATGCCATAATGATGTGTTTACATACACGCTTTTTGAACATGCCATTCTTGTATGCTCACCATATGGCTTAATGTTTAAGAAAGTAAAACTAATGATGTGCCGCACCAATCTCTGACCGAATGGGAGGATAATCGCCCTTCGACTGAATGGGAGATAATAAGAATGATCTATGAAGTTAAAGTTATGACCTTGGTGTTGATGGATTGGGCTACTCCCTCGTCTTCTCCATTTAAGGTTGCACGTACCTTGGTACAAGCACAAGGGCCCATAAGATGTTAAATGAATAAATGAACAATTACATAATTGGTCATACATTTTCAATTATATGCATTTGTGGGATTGCACGTCTATGTTTATTGAGTTTATCTCACCCCATATATGTCTCCCACTGTAGGTAATTCAGGCAAGTTGCCTATGACATATTAAGTACTGATGGATTGGCTATGCAGATGTGTGCTGAGTGAAAGTACGATGGGTTCTATGGATGCCACCCACATTTTATATTCCGCATGCGTTTTTTAGTACTTGTTTAGTATTGTTTTGATGCTCGTATAATTTAATACTTCGGTATGACTAAGTATGACATGTTACATTATTGTGTTTTGATTAAAACTAATTTTAATTATTATGGTTTTTAAAGAATCACTCCCTCCGCAAATAAAGTTTTTCAAAAAAAAAATTTCTTGAAATTTTGAAGACCTAGAAACGAACAAGTAATAATTTAAATAAGATGAAAAATCAAGTAAGTAAGTTTTAAGCGACGGTCATAAGAGGTCGGGTTGTCACAAAAGCTAGCCTGAATCCATTAGCACAATATCCAACTAAGCGAACCACATTAACATGGTGAATTCGACCTATAATACCTACTTCATTTATGAATTCTTCTCCATTTTCTTTCGAACTGTTGAGAATTTTCACTGCAACAAAAAATTCGGCTGAGAGCTTTCCTTTAAACACCGTTCCAATGGCTCCTTCACCCAATTTATCTGTGAATTGATTGGTAATATGCTTAATATCTGCATGAGTTTATCTTGGCTTCAAAGCCTTGTAATCCTCCAAAAACCTCTCTATTCTCAATTGGTTCTCTTTTTCCTTTTTGTTAGAGCTGTAAGATCAGTAAGCAACACGCAGCAGCACTACAAGAGCAGCTCCAACATGTAATGCACCTACATGAGACAGAACACAGTTATGAAATTCCCCGATGTCGTTCGTAGTCAAAGAGATTGAAGTTTCAATAAGAAAACTCACAAATTGCCTCAGATTTCATAGATTCACCTGTAATAGGCAATAGCATAATCAAATCAGTGGATAGCTAGTAAGTAGTAACCTCTAATTAATTACAAGTTTTATTCAAATATTCTTCCTAAACTTCTATGAAGTAATGAAACTATGACCAGTGTTTATTTGTTTAAAAACAAGCTGCAAAACCTTAAAGAAGAATTAATGAACTGGGAAAAGAAACAGTTACCTTAACTTGGTTTGGGAAGAAAACATTCTGTTTCAAGTTTGGTGCCACGGCTCTTCAGTCGACACCTCTTTCCCTTTCCTTCACAATGACCACAAGTTGGTTTGAGCCAACTCAAACGAAGCTTGTTATTATTGTTAAACCAGGATATATCATCATATTCGTATGGAATCTGTAAAGTGTAACATGTTGAAACAATTTGGGGGCAAGTCTTCTATGGTAGAGTCAGATAAAATGACATAGACTTGATAGCTACGGCCACCAAAGCAGGGGAGGAACCCGTCATAGTTATCAGCTCCTTCTGTGGAACAATTGAAGAAGCTATAGTTGTGGAGGGCATGTTGGGGAAAACGAAAGGGTGAGGTTGATAAGTTATGGATCTTCAAGAGCTCTCTCACATGGAAATCACTTGGATCATATGCTTCAATCACCCGAGATTTATAATTTATGTGGCTTACAAAGAACTTAGCTGATGTCGGCAGCTCAAGAACCGTATCCGACCCATCACAAGATAACCCAAAGCCAGGATAGCGACAGTGGCTTGGCTGATCTTCGAGTCTGAAGGGGAATCTGATAGCCATCCCATGGTCTCCACACTTTGATTCTTGCATTGAATTTGGTCTGCTCTGACCTCTTGCATGGAAAGACAACATCAACAAGTGCATGCAAAAACAAGACGTAGCAAAAGCTGTGGCAACAATAAACATCAGATTCAGAGGATGCTCTGCTTGTTAAACTAACAATAGGGGTTTTGTAAGTAAGATAATGAATGTTAGGAGGAAAATAAAAAACGTGGACCTAGTGTTATTTTGATGATTTTTGTTTAAAAAGAAAAAAGAAAACAAAAAACAGAAAAAGCACGGTCAGTTGACTAAAGAAGTTAAAGAATTGTGTCTGTGGACCTAACTATAGTTACCTGAGAGTGACATAACTTTAAGAGAAGACTTTGATCAAGACTTGGAACTTTCAGAAGTTTCGTCGAACCTAATAATTAATTGAAAGCTAATAAAAATTCTGAAAATTTCTGTAAGGATGATCCCTTAGGTTCAACTTTCACATCTCTTTCGTTTTTATGTTATTTATTTCGAACTGAAATTTAATGCTCGCATGTCTGCATCATCTCTCTGTTCGATTGCCACGGTGGTCCATGTCCTGGTAGTGATATTAAAGGTATGTCTAGAGAGTAAAAACTAGTAAATTTCTTGTGAATTTTAAAAAAAGTAACAATAACTAAAAACTATAACAACTTTCGTGTGGTACTCAAGTATGACGAGCATGCTGATCATAAAGGAAAATTTATTGGCTTCACAAAGTAGAAAAATTGATTGGATATGCCTAAGTAATTCATATCTATGTTTGAATTTTATTTTATTTTTCTTCTTTAGGTTAAGGTTTAGGTTTTTTGTACTTGTTCATAGTTTATTGCACAAATTTCTAGAACAACTTCTTCACAGATTGATTGGATGTTCCTTATATATATATATATATATTTTGTTGAAGAGGATTTTTGTAAATGTTTTAGTTTATTCTAGTACAACATTTTCATACCAAAACAGAGAGAGGGAGGGAGGGGGAGAGAGAGAGAGAGAGAGAGAGAGAGAAATCTGAGGTTTATATACTAGAATCCCATTTTTTAGCCTCAAATAAGGATTACATAACAAGTAAAGATCAAGGAAAATTCAGACTCTAATTGGAAATATATTTATATATATATACATTGTAAATTCACAAACTAGCTAGTTATCATGTCTCCTTACATGCATTTGGAACCAAACTTATCTTGGTAGAGTCAAAGACTCATCTGATGGTGTTGATGACGATGTTGGTTGGACTGTCGCTTGAGCGTGCTCTAGTTGATTCCCTTGATCAGGACATAGGGAAGGTTTCGGAGGCATTTGTAGGGATTCTGCTTCTCCTTCAAGCATTTCTATGACTTTACTCATTGAAGGGCGATCACTTGGTTTCAACTGTATGCACCACAATGCTACTATTATCATCTTTTTTATTGTTTCTGAATCCTCCTCAGCTATATCCCCCATCTCTACTATGTTCATTCCTTCACTCAATTTGTCATGAGCCCATGTGGGAAAGTAAATTTGGCTCGAATGCTCTGCAAATGCATTCAAATTCTTCCTTTGACTTGCCATTTCCATCAATAACATTCCGAAACTATACACGTCAGCTTTGTAAGATACTCTTCCAATATTTTTGTAGAATAACTCTGGAGCTATGTATCCTAAGGTTCCTCTTGCAGCAGTCAAGGACACGAAGTTATTGTCTAATGGGCATAATCTCGCTAGCCCAAAATCGGAAACCTTTGGAGTAAAATTTGCATCTAGAAGAATGTTGTGAGGTTTGATATCAAAGTGTAAAATTTGCATGCAACACCCTTTATGTAGATATTCAATACCATGTGCCACTCCAAGAGAAATTTCTAGGAGCTTCCTGCAACTTAAGGAGTTAATTCCTTCTTCAGGAAAAATGTGATTATCGAGAGATCCATTACTCATGAAGTCATAGACAAGAGCATGCTTTGACCCTTCGAAGCAGAAGCCAATCAATTGCACCACATTGACGTGGTGAATCCTTCCAATTGTGGCAATTTCATTGATGAAATCTTGTCCCTTTCCTTTGGATTTACCCAACATTTTTATTGCTACAAGACGGCCACTGCGAAGCTTTCCTTTGAATACAGAGCCATAGCCACCTTCACCTAACTTGTTCTTGAAGTTTTTTGTCATCTTTTTAATCTCCGAGTATGAGTATCTTATTGGCATAAGGTTGTTGTGACTATAGAGGAACTCTTCGATGGGGTTATATGCTGATAAATGACGCCTTCTCCATTTATATATCAAAAAGGCAAGCACAACTGGAGTCCCCAATATGATTTTGGCGATATGAACTGCCGCATCAAAAAATTACCAAAGTAGAGCTACGATCAGTTCTCAGTATACAATTTTTCGTTACCAATATTTTTGAGACATGCACTATATATTAAATATTTATTATGGAAATTTTTTGTGGTGTTTGAGTACTGTATGAATGGTTATCAGTATGTTTACCGTAGACATCATGCTAGAGGTACATATTATATATATACACATGCTTTTAACATACATTTTATAAATTTTTGGTCTTAAGTATCCGATTAAATATAATATAGACAAATTGTTTTTGCTAAATTGCTACCGATATAACCAGAAGAATTCCATATAAAGAAAAATACGACTACTGATCAGTCATTTTTCTTTTGTTGATGAAGTCAACTGCAGAACTTATTGTGAGGGCTACAGGTAAATTTGTACAAGATATGTAGTCTAAAAAGAAAGAAGAGAAAGTTAGGGGAAGCTTGAAAGGGGACTATGTAGAGAGACACACGTGGAGTAATTACTTTTATTGTTGCTAAAAGTAATTACAATAGTGAGACACTAATGCCACTAGAACACAAAACCACAAAAAATTATCTTTAGCACTCACAAATGACACTAGAACACAAGGACACTTCTCTTTGACTACACTTGAGCACACTTATTTTTTGGACTCACATTGCCACACACCACCACCAAGACCAAAGGTCTCTATTTATAGGCAACCAAAAGCGGTTGCTCCTTATTACTAGAAACTTCCATAATCTTCTTTTATATTTTACGAGTATAATAAACCTTCTAAAAAGTTCCAAAGAACTCTTGAAGTTTTTAAAGTTTATCAAAGACTTCTAGGATCTTCCCAAGACTTCTAGAGAGGTCTAGTGTGGCGACCCACCATCCCACGTTACCATACCAACCAGCCGAGCTCTGACGCCGACCGCGATGGTTGGCAACCTCGTGGGTCATCATCCTCTTACTTAACATACTTAACTTTCCGTTCTTATCGTTCTCATCTTATAGCGGAAGCAATTTCTATAGCAAAATTTTTTTTTTCTTTTAACTTACATACTATACCAATCTCTATTATACTCTTATAACACATATATCATAACTTTCTTTCTTTCATCTTCCTTTTTGAACGCTCAGCGAAAGACTCATGGTAGTACCATACCCTCGCCCAGTCCCTTGGCACGTGCAGATCCGTCCGTTGTCCATCATATTACTTTAAATAAACACGTTGCTTACCTGCAACATATAAACAACTAATGAGCTAGATGCTCAGTAAGTTCAAACATACATTCATTAACTTATAAATACTAGTAACATATATTATTACTAGAATAGGTGACATCACGTATATACACATCATATACATCGCTAATACATATCCTCAAAACATAGCATAGGATATGAGCTTCATCATGCTCGTTTATCTCTTCGTTCATCGTTCTTATCATTCTATCGATCAGCTCTTATCATTCTAATCTAATCTCTTCATTTCTTTTCTTCTCATTCCTATCATTCCTTAACTTTCTGTTCTAAACTTTTATAACTTCTCTATCGCTTTGTCCTCATCTCTTAACATTTCATATCTTAAAAGCTAGTAACATACACACTTGCATAACATCACGTGAAAACGTGTCATTCACATCACATCACATATATAATTTTATCATGTTCTTTTAACTTCGTTTTATTATTTTTTTCATTAATTTCATTGTGTTGTTCTTTCATATCGTTCGTTTCTTTTCTTTTCTTTTCGTATCATTTTTTTTTCTTTTCTTTCCACTCTCTTTTTCCTTGTTTTTTTTTTTTTCTCACGCACTCTCTTTTCTTTTCTTTTCACGCTCTTTTCTTTTCTTTTCTTTTCACACACTCTCTTTTCTTTTCTTTTCACGCTCTTTTCTTTTCTTTTCTTTTCACGCACTTTTCCTTTCTTTTCTTTTCTTCTCTTTTCCTTTCTTTTCTCTTCTTCTCTTTTCCTTTCTTTTCTTTTCTTTTCTTTTCTTTTCACTCTTCTTTCGTTCGTTTTCTTTCCACTTTCCTTTGGTTGGGCCCGTTGTTGGACGTACCTAGTTGCGCGCGGACAGTGGGAGGAGGGGGAGCGACCCACCAACCTACCTCACAGTCACATAAAAACCACACCTTCGGGGTTGGTCCATCCTATAATCTACCGCACCTTCGGAGTAGCGCCACATCTACGCGGAGGATATAGACCGGAAGTCTCGACCTTGTAGGGAGACCGGTACGCCAACAACTTAAGTTTTCAGTCTTATTATCTTGTAAGCTTTTATTTTTCTTATATTGATTTTTCGTTGTATATCTTTTTCATAACATTCATCATCTTTCATTTCTCATTTTTCATAAAACATTTCATGAAACATTTATTCTTTCGTTGTTTTTCCTTTTTTAATTCTTATGTATTATCACATCACATCACATCATATCACCTCACATCATAACAAACAAAAACATGTTTTGTTACGTGTAGACAATTATTCTCTGTTCATCTTATCATTTGCATCCTCCTATCTACCGTATCTTATCATCATCCTTCTATTGATCATAGCCTATCGTTCTATTCAATCAATCACATCTTATCGTTATGTTCTAATCCTTTCATCATACCTTTTATCATAACCTATCATTGTTTTTCTTTCTTGTCTAACTCTTTGCTTTCATATCATTTTTCATAAAACATCTATCTTTTCGTCTTCATAAAACATCCCTTTCTTAATTCCTTTCATCACCGATCATCGTTGGTCTATCAATCATAACCTAACTTTCATAAAACTTTTCATAAAACATCTATTCTTTCGATCTCATAAAACATCCCTTTCTTAATTCCTTTCATATCTCATCTCTTTCTTATGCACTCTATCATAATATTATCATTCTTACTCTTTCCATTCCTCTATTCCTCTTTATCACATCGTTACTCTCATAAAACTTTTATAATGTCTTTCCTTCATAACTCAATATATACATATATTTATATATATATATTTTTTAAATTATTTACTAAAACCTATCTTTTAATATCATCATAACATTACTATAGTATTACTATAGCATCATCATAAATCACATCATGACATTTGCATACAAATCATATAAATACTATAAGCTTGTTCATAGTTGCAGACGAGTAAATGTCTGAACTTACTCATAGTGTGCTTATCCTCTTCTTGGGATCCATCGACGTCCTTTGTCGCTTCTGGATTGGGTTCCTACAGACAACTTTGTCCGTTAATCACATTTTCATTTATAACTTTTATTTTATTAAAAAGCTAAATTCTGATCTTATAATCCTTAATTATAGCCTTAGGACAGCTTTCTAAACCTTAATGGCCATTTTTGAATTTTTTCTCCAACTTTTTGAAAAATTACGATTTTACCCCTAACTTTTGACAAAATTACAATTTTTCCCTTGACGTGATTTTTCATGGCTTAAAACTCAATTTTGGCTTTTACAAATTTCATTAACCTATTCCGAGATCATTGGGGCTCTTTTCCCATAATTTGAGTATCTTTGGGCAAAATGACCATTTTGCCCCTGATGGGTCGTTTAACCATAACATTTTCATTTTCATACTTAGGCTGGATTTTCTAAACCCAAAATCATCAAATTAACTTTCTAAATCTTATCAGACCTTTTCCGGATCAATTCTTATCATTTTACCAATTTTCACATTCCCGGTCCTCGGGAAGTACTATTCCGACCTAAGTGTCAGTTTCATGTTTTTCTTGCGTTCTAGGGTTTCGAAGGGTCGGTTAACTAATTATAACTTGCCCTTTCCTTTTTCCATGCCCTAATTCCTCGAGGGGGCTCGGGTTCCCTTCCCGATCATATTTTTACCCCTCGTTTCCCATATTACCCCTGGTGTTGTTTTTAGAAATTTCGGCAGAGTTTCTCCTTAATTTTTGAGGTTCCAGCGTTTAGGAAACGCCTGAAAACCATCTATCCTAATCTAATTCTATCACGTACTATACCAGAAGCCTAGATTTTACGTAAAACTCATAGAGTTTACGTAAAATCGTTACATTATCACATATTTTTCTTTTTCTCCATTACAGTCATTTTCTTCTTTTTACATACATTCTTTTCCATAATTTTCATACCAATAATCATAAAATCATATAACAGTCCCAAACAATTAAATTGAGGAACGAAAAGGGGTCGGGATTTATATCGAATTGCAGTCCGATCTCGACGGCATAAACCCTAATTCTCCGTTCTTCATATTTGAGGTCCCGTCTTGCAAATCTGACTCCGCGGATGCGTCCGGAACATCAAAAATAGGCTAACGGGCCAAACTTGCATTTTCGGTCAACAGTCGCCGTTGACCGGCGTTGACCGGCCGCTGACCGGCGTTGACTGGCGGCGACGGTGGCAAGTGGGTAGTCCATTTTAAAGATCTCGACGAGAGGAATCCATTGGTAGCCTCAATTTCACATTTGGAGGCTCCTATGGCCGGAAATCGACCCCTGAAAACTCGGTCACGGCGGCGACGGTGGAGCTCCGCCGTGCCGGACTTTTTCCCCGAAATTGATTGAGGGCTTTTGCTCCCCTCTTCACGGTGACCATTTCTGTACCGACGGCGTGCTTCAACTCCGCCGGAATCGGCGGTTTCGACGGCGGCTCCACGGCGGCGTTTCGCCGGATTTTCCGAAGCTCGGGCGGCGCGATTCCGCCGGTATTGAGGCGATCCACCACATGGGTTTTGTAGTACTCTTCACCACGAACATTTTGGGACCGGTTTCAGCTTGATCGGACGTCGGACGGCGAAGATATCGGCGATCGAAATTTCTGGTGGCCGGTGGCTTCGGGCGGCGCGTGCGCTCTCCTCCGGCGTCGGTTCCGTCGACTCGGCACACCGTTGAACTCAGCTCAGCAAGAGCTTTCCAACGGTGCCGGCGGTGTCGAAAACGGACACCGTTTCCGGTGGTCGATTACTATTCATCAATGGGGGTAGAGAGAGAAAGAGAAGTGATGAGAGAGAGTACACACCGGCAAATGAGGCAAATTCCACTTTTTCCCGCTCTTTATATACTTTTTCGCCCAAAATTTCAACACGGGCTATCTTGACTAATTTCGGCGTCCTGAATCCAAATATATCAGTTTTATTTTCATCTGAGGTCATTTCGACCAATTTTCGATACTGCGAATTTTCGGTCAAAAAAATTACCTTTGTGCTCAATTATCAAATTTGAGCGTGCTGATAGGCTATCCTGACTAATTTGGGTGTGCTGAACCCAAATTTATCAGTTTTATGTCAAGATAATATCATCTTGACCTACTTCTTGATACTGTGAGTGGCACACACGTGCACACACATAATATCACTATTACTCATTTTTTCATCATTTAATATTGTTAGAACATTTTATTTTAGTTCTAAACAATATTAAATCACTAAAATTCACATTTTAACGCTTAAATTCATCGTGTAATTATTCTCCGAAAAATGTGAATTTTCTCGGTTGTTACATCTAGAGAGGTCTAGAATTTACCAAGATGTTCTAGAGTATTATAGGCATATCTAGAGTATCTAGAGTATAACAAATCTTCTAAAAAGTTCCAAAAAGCTCTTGAAGTTTTTAAAGTTTAACAAGGACTTCTAGGGTCTTCCCAAGACTTCTAGAGAGGTCTAAAGAGGTCTAGAACTTATCAGGATATTCTAGAGTATTATAAACCTGTCTAGAATATCTTGAAACCTTCTAAAATATTAACACTTTTTGTAAAAGATCTTGATTTCTCTAGGATATTCTAGAATATTTCACTTAATGATAATCTTTAAAGAACACTCTAAAGAATCCTAGAGTCAGCAAACAAGTTTCTTACGTAATAGTAGGGCAATGGTTTGTAGAAATTTCTAGATCAAGAGTTGGTGGTGAATTTTTTAACAGACTACATGTAAAATTTGTTCCAAAATATATAGGTTGAGAGAGAGAGAGAGAGAGTTGGGAGGCTTCCAGTCTTGGCTTCATCAGTGTTCAACTTATTATAGTTTTTATATATAAATATATATATAATAAAATTTCCTAAAGATTTGTTACTTTTTCTTTCTTCTTTTTCTTTCCTTGTTCTTTATTTTCCTCTCTGACATGCATGTAAAAATGGCTATACATAAAAAAAAAAGTCCTTACAAATCAAAGAGATCGTGATTAGATCGAATAAAATTGCAAGAAACAAATGAACCATGGAGAAAGGTCGTTATAAAATATTCTGAATATTATATAATCCAATAGGATAAATTAAGAATATGCATAAAGCTGGAAACAAATCAGTAAAGTCCAAATAGAGTTTATATATTCCAGTGACAAAAGAGTAGGTTTGTGTCGTAATTTGGTATGTATAACAAATGGCTTTTTTTTTCTTCTTCTTTTTCTCTTTTTTTTCCTTGCATGAAGGAAAAAACTCTTTTTGAACAGAAGAACTTCGTTTTGTTGAATGAGGAAATAACATAAAATGCACTAGTGGCTCATCCATGGCATTTCATACGTCTTAGAGAAACGAATTTTACAAATATAGTAAGCACCAATAAGAAAGAGTTCTTACTGTAAAGCATGAAGTCCAAAATCTCCAGGAGGCCTACATTTTCCAAGATATATAATTAGGATTCTTTATGATCTCAAACAATATTAGACTATACATATGAAGTGTTCAAAACACAAAGGAGAGTACATGCAAGTTAGATTGCATTGATGATAACATTGAAACTAACTTGAAGTGTCCCAAACACAGAGCAAAATAGATGTGAGTTAGAGAAAAATAACAATAATGTCGAGATTTATATATAAAAAAAAAAAAGGGGGGCTAATTAATCAATAATTAAGATAGATGAAGAAGAACGTGTGTGTAGCTGGATGAGGAAGAAAGTATACTTACTGTAATCATGATAACAGTGAACCTTGTTGGACTCCTTCAAGTAGCAATCACCCAGACTATGCAACCATGACAGCTCAAAACCATAAGCAAGCTCATTGTGAATGTCCAGATAAGAAGTACTAATTTTGCCATTCACTCCCTTCCACGATGTGAGAGTCGTCAGCTCGATGTGGCAGTGGTTGTTCCAATCAGAAACATTTAAACCTCCATCGGCCACATAATAGTAAGATTCATGTCCTTTGGATTGAGACGAATATGCAGCATCTTCGTAGGGAAACATACCAAAAATATTGCAAGGAGCGGTGTTTATATAAAGAGAGGAATTCACTTGATTTTCACATTTCAAGAATATTATTGCCTTGGTAAGTTCGCGATGGAAACTCGAAGAGTCCTCTGGCATTATCCGTTGATAGGTTCTGTAAGCATCTAATTCATAAGTGAAGTTACGTTTACTCAAAGAGTAGTTAGGGATAGAGGAGCAATTATCCTTCCGAACATTGGCGTCAACAATTCGGATAGTGTAATTGTTGTAATTGATGGCCTTTACCAGGTATTTTGCAGAATTCAAGAATAGCACCATGAGGTTGTTCTCGCAAGAAAGCTCGTACCTTGAGTCGCCGCAGATTTCTGGATCGGTTTTAAGGCGGAAAGGGCTGCTTATATTAAGGATATCGCCACAAGAAGAAGGGGAACATATTTGGCCATGAATCTTTGCATTGCTAGCACCAATGTTGAGGATCAAAACAAGAAGGGTAGCTATACTGAATTTTGCAGAGAGTATCGGTTTTCCACCTTCCATTTGGCGTCTTAGCTTCTCTAAAATGTACACATACAAGAAGATGTTCCCTTATTATACTTAAGAGGGGTTAATTTTTCTTATTTACCAAGTAAAGGGGACGGTTAGTTTCTCTCTTATTTGCAAATATTATGCCTGTTTGCATCTTTGTTTGAGAGTTTCACTTCCGAAAATTAGGAAATTTTTCATTTTAAGAAAATAGATTTATCTAAATTTATGTATTTGAATATTTAAAATTTTTTATTTTTAAATATGGAAAAAAAGTTATTTGTAGATAAAGAAAATATTTTACCAATATAAACAACTTTTCACGTTTACAAAAAAATCCAAATAATTTTTTATTTTTCATATCTAAAAATTTTCTATTTTTCAAAAATAAACCTTCCATCTAAATATATCAGTAATTAATGACCTCAATCACATTGGAAATTACATTTTGACTTTTACCGTTGATAAAATCGGAAGATTTCGGGTCTGTTTCTCTTTTATTCTAATTATTTATTTGATCTTTAATTATGATTTGATCTCTTAAATTTTTTTATAATTAAAAAATTTTTAAATTCTTTAAAATGATACAATTTTATCTTTTTTTATCAAAAAAAAAGTTTAATTTTAGCCAAAAAAATGGTACATAAATTGTGTACAATTTACTATTTTAAAACAATTAAAAAAAATTACATAATTTAATTTATATATGTAATACATATATATGATTTATTTCATCCAACTTTTAACTTTTTTTTAATAAAAAGGATTAATTTAACCATTTTAAAAAATTTTAAAATCTTTTAATAAAAAGAAAAAGATTAAGTATCAAATCACAATTTTATAAAAAAAAAATTTTTGATAGTAATTTATCTATTTTCTTAACCCCAAGCATAAGTTATATATATCATCCCGAAAGAACGGAGCTCCAATATGTGAACTACACGTGGAGAAATAAGATTAGGAGAAGAAATATCAAACGTAAATGCGACCTGCTATGGCACCATTAGAGGGGTCTATTTGCCCATAAAAAACGAAATAAGCAAAAGACGACTCTCAGGGAAAGACTTGGAAGTAAAAGTAAGCATAACAGCAGCTTCGTGGAAGATACAGGCTAGATAAGACATAGAACAACAAAAATGACTACTTTTAAGGGACGACTTGCAAGTAAAGTATTTTGTAGCTTAGTGGCCACATCTTCATCTAGGTGATCATCCCCATCCCAGAATTTGAAGTAGCATTCGGTAATATTTCCGGAAATATTTTTTTATTTTTAAAATCACTAAGATACAAAAATAATTTTAAAACTGTGTTTATTTATTTAAGATGTTCAAAACTATTTTAAAAATATTTTTTTATTTTTTTTTAAACACAAAAAAGATATTTTCATTTTTCATTTTTCATTTTTGATTTCTTCCTCTCTCTCTTTCTCGCCCCCTTTCATATTTTCAAAATTTACAAAAAAAAAATAATACCAAACACAATTTCAAAAATAATTTTAATACAATTCTCAAAACATTCTTATTTTTAAAATTCTTATAAACATAAATCATTTTGAAAACAATATTTTTTTCTTATAAGTTGCCAGGTATAGAAAGTAATGAGAGAAAAAAAGAAAGTCGTTGTGATAATTCGACCTTTCAAGCCGTCACTTAAAACTTGCTTACTTAGTTTATCACCTTATTCAAATCATTATTTGTTCATTTCTAGGTCTTCAAAATTTTAGGGTTTTTTTTTTTTTTTTTGAAAAAACTTGTTTGCAAATTCTTTAAAAACTATAATAATTAAAATTAGTTTTAAACAAAACATACTAACGTAACATGTCATACTTAGTCATACTAAAGTATTAAATTGTACTAACATCAAAACAACACTTAACAAGGTTCTTAAAATGTGTGCGGAATATAAAATACGAGTGACATCCATAAAACCCATCATACTTTCACCCATCATGCATCTGCATTGCCAGTCCATTAATGCTTAATATATTATAGACCAACCCGAAACAAGTTTAATCACTCTAAACAACTTTATTCAGCTTAATTGGCTAAGCTTGGGGGGACAAAAATTTCAGCTGCTGCCCCATGTAAAAAACCAAGGGAGGCTAAAAAAAAGGCCCACATTTGCATTTAAGGTTTTGCAAAAAGCAATAGTACTTGTCTTCTAAAACCCCTTTTTTTAATTCAAAAATTCCAAGCATGTTTCCTTGTTTCAAGAAAATCTTTTTCACCTTGTCTCTTGGCTGTTAGGGTTGGTTTTTGAGGTGAGAATTTATCTGCAAAAGCTTCTCTTATCCATCTAATTTCCCACAACGATGTTCGGTAATTATCCGGTTGTGTTCCAAACCTTTACCGAAAAATAGATTCTGTTGATCCGATTCTTATTCTAATCATTTCTAATGGGTTGTAAGTGCCTATAAGCTTACTCTGTGTTTGCTTACTATTCCACTCTGGCTTTATGGTTGTGTTTTAAACTATACCAACACAGTGTATGCATAGTATACTCTTTGTACTAAAACTTTCGACACAGGCTATCTTGGCTAATTTGAGTGCGCTGATTATATATTTATAAATTTTATATTCATCTGAGTTCGTCTTAACTAGCTTCTAGATACTACGTGATCCCAACTCGGAAATCATTTTTTGTGCTCAATCAACTAGTTTGAGTGTGCTGACTCTAAATATATCAGTTTCGGGTTAAGAAAATGTCGTCTTGACCCTTTTCTCGATACTGCGTATATCTCATTCATAACTTCACGTTTTGTACTCAATTAACTAATTTGAGCGTACTGATTAAAAGTACATCATTTTTGTGTTAAGAAAAGGTCAACTTGATCAATTTCTTGATACTGCGTGTCACACACACACTCACATGTGATAAGTTGAACCGATTTATTTTCGGTTGTCCCTTTATTGTATGAATGAAAATTAAACGTTTCTTTATTCATTTAATTCATTCAAATGAGTAATTTAAACAGTATTCATAGACTTAATTACTTGTCTCAAAGTGAATTATGTCCATGATCATGGTGAATATTACAACTCTTTCCCTTGAACTCTTCCAAACTCCCTCTTTTCTTTTGCTTTTGGCCGAACCTATCCTTGTCCAAAGACACAAAAATTTAGCCTCTCACTTACTTGCTTTGATTAAAGCTCATTTCTCAAAGTCACACTAAGGTAATACACTAAACCCTCTCCTTAGTAATAGTTCCTTTAGTTAAGTTTTGATCTCAAGAGTTTTATAATGTATTTATGCTCATGGGTTATGATAAGTTTTATTTTGAGCTTAGATGCCTTATTATGTTGAATGGTTGTGAGATTGTGTTTATGATAGGGTTTACACTAAAACCAAACCTGTCATTTTTATTAAGCCACGATTTTAACTATTTTTGAGTATGATAATGGTAAAATCTGGAAAAGTATAAAATACAAACGTTTTAGAAAATTTTGTACTAGATATTTTTTGCATCTAATGAGCCTTGGCTAAAAATGATGTTAAAATAGGCTAATAGGCCATTTTTTAGCCAGAGGTCAAAACTAGAACAATCCTATAAACAAGAGCAGTTTCGGGTTTTTGTAAAAATGAGCAAGCTTGGGTCCGAATCTGATTTCAGGCTCAACACGAAAAATGTAGATCACATCGAAAACTTAAAAATAGGTCATGTAGATATAAAAAATTTAGCCGTTTTAAAACCAAAACAGAGTGTTTTTCTTTGACCTTAAAAATTGGAAAATTTTCTAAAATGGGGCCAAGATAGCCACGAGTTTTAGATGTTTTGGGCAGGTTAAAGTCCGAACCCAACTCTGGACTGAACACGAAAGTTGTTCGTCTCATCAAGACCTTGAAGTCTTATGTTCGCCAGTTTTACAAATTATGTTTCTACGAGCAAGTGGTAAATGGATTTTCAAAAGAAGTTCAAAAATCACATTTTAACTTAATACCAAGAAATTTTCTTTTAACATGAGATAACGAGTTTATATAAATTCTTCACCTTTCAACGAGGTGTTAAAGGGATTATTTTTAAAATCAGGAGAAAACAGATTTCTCACAAATGAATAAATTTTTTTTTCTTTTGAACTACTTTTAAAATCAATAAGATTTTTAATGTGATATGTCGGTTAGCTAAATAGCAAATTTGCTAATGTTATCAAGAGAGAGAGATGTTAGTTAATTTATTAAGGAAATAATTAAATTAACCGTGATTAGAAGGTAATTAATCAAACTCTCAAAAAGAGAGTTATTTAGTACCAAAAAGAATTGGTAATAAATATCAACCATCGTTTTAGTCATTAACGATATCAGTGACTTAAAAAAAAATATTAATGAGATATGTGATAATTGAAGTAGACACCTGTATCACAATAAGAGTGCAGTATAAATCTGTCTGCAGGACAGGTAGCACAACTCCGCCTACAATATGAATAAAATTGTTTTCATATAATTATTTTTACGATAAACATGCTACTTATTCCTTAATCATGTACGATTAACGAATAACATGACATAGATTATGACATGATAAAATTTATTTATGATCTTTATAATTGGTTAATTATGAACAAGTTAAGGCATGTTAGGTATGTTGTAACAGCCTCCCGACCTAAGGGGAGGATTCATGTATAAGCTCCATGTCAAGAAAATTTTGATCTCGACAATGATGGGGCCTTGCAAACCCTAACTTCCCGATAATCGCGTGCACTTGGTACAGACACATGGATCCTTAGACAAGTTATGACTTATAATTATGAATAAAAATAGTATGATGAATTCATAATGAAGCATAATTGGTTCATGTATAATTCATGATATATTTTTAAGCTTATGGTTTTACAGAATAGTGTTGTATTTGCTGATCGTAAAGCTCATTATGTGTGTTCATGCTGTAGGTAAGAAACCTATAGGTTCAACCTAGACGGACGATGAAGGCAACAGCGAATGTGGAGGTTGGATCATGGATACTATCACAAGATTTACTTCCGCAATATTTTAAGTAGTCTTTTTGAAAACCAAAATAATATTTTGATTAAGTAGTTTATATTAAAAAAAAATTTAGTATTTTCTTATATATATATATATGTTTATGTATGATATTAAGATATGAAAAATTATCTATATATTTTGAAAAAGTATGGTGAAGCATATAAGATAATTCAAAAAAATCCTAAGAAAATTATGATTTTATGCTTAAGTATGATTAAGTGATGACCACATCAAGGTGGGTCGTCACAGTTGGTATCAGAGTAAGTATCCTATCATCCTACTTCACATCGTCACATGCCCGCTTCATCTGTCCAAGTAAGTTAATTTATATTTCATATTGTTAGTATGTAAATTAACATTTAAGTTGTAATATATAGTCATGGTCGCACCAGTAGACCCTCATCAGAGAAAGGATGATCGTGATGCAAGTTTTGCTTTTGCCAACATGGATCCGAATATATTCAATGGTCGCCGCTGACCTTATGAGCTCATGGGTTGGATCCATCGTATAGAGGTTATATTTCGTACCTGCCATGTCCCACCTCATTTATAGGTGGAATTAGCGAGTAGTAGGTTAGATGGACCTATACTAGCTTGGTGGGAGGAACAACATTGGGAAGGAGAACCTATGGTGAACTGGGCTAATTTATGCCGAGAGCTCCATGTTACTTTTGGACCACCTCCCTTTAATGAGACCCTCAGGCCGGATAGGGAAGTGGCTTTTTGGAGGGATATGCATAAAAAGATTTATGATGTCCTTTCAGATATTTAGGATGCATATAAGGGGGTGATTATGACTTACTATTGGCAGAGGTTTTGGAATGCCATGCTACCCCACATTCCTTTAGATATACCTTTTAGTGAGATAGCAGGACTCTTATGGAAGGGAGTTTCAGGAGCTTGTCCGTTATCCTCCGCATCATGAGGATTTGAGGCGTTTCATACAAGAGATAGTGGACACAAAAGTTGATGCGATTAATGTTAGAAATTACGAACAAGACTATTATTGTTGTTGCCAACATTGAGGATGAGCCAGCCCCACGACACCAACACGACGTTAATGAGGGTGACCCAGTATCTCTAGCCTATCAACAAATAGAAGAGGCTCTCATCCCAGCTATACCATTAGCCGAGTATCACCCTGAGGCGCTATGATAAGGCCATGGGAGACCCTATACCAGTCCCACCATCTCCAAAGCATCATCCTGAGGTAGGTAACGATGACGACGATGACATCCTCAACTTCTTTAGTGATGATGAGAAGATAGATGAGGATGAACCTGATCCTCAGGTCATTATGGCTAGTGATGATGAGATTAGCTCCAACGAGGAAGAGGAGGACCAAGAGTAGTTTCCCATTGATGAGGACGAGAAGGAGATCATGTCCAATATAAAGTCAGGACTTACATCAGAGTAGCCAAGTTTCACCTCCCTTGTAGTCTTTTTGTTTAAACCATGTATATAGGTACTGTGGGAAGTAGTAGCTTACTCCCACCAGACCTACTTCCCACAATACCTAGCCATGTATATCTCCTGTATCTCGAGAAGTGCCTATTACTCCCAACAGACTAGACTAACATATTTTTGTTTATACAAGAGGCAATATAGAAAGTAATACGCTACTCTTAAGTAATATATGTATGTTTGATGACCATCACATGACATATGGTGCAACCGAAAGTGTAGGATAACTTCTAGCACCATGATGATGTTTTGATGACATAATACGATATGATATGACATGATTATATTAAATGTCATGATATATAAGACATAATTAAAAGAAAAGATATAATATATATGATAGTAAAGTAATTAAACCAAGCGATATATGTCTATACTTTCTAAGTACGAAAGCAAAAGATTTACAAAGTTTTCCCATCATATAATAGGACTTCAAAAGTCAACATGATTCGACCTCACTCATAAGCAGCTTGAGCACCACAAGAGGATGATTTAGCGACATAACTTACAGCTATGCGAAAAATGATAGAAAATCAACAACATGACATGAACCAATTTAGAGAACAACTAAGCTAGCAAAACCAAGCACCACTGTTAAAGGGGTGCTAATTCAGAAGGTTCCGCCAACCCAAGGGATTCCATAAGAGCAAGTAAATCCCCCAGCCCAGGAAATTCTATAAGGACTGGAATTTCCTGAACCACCATCAGTACCTCCAGCAATAACTATTCCCGTGGTAGCAAACATTCCTCAGCCGGTCTTTAAGAATAATGAATTATATGAGAGATTCTGACATATGAAAGCGTCATAATTTGAAGGATCTACTAATCCTCTAGAGGTTGACGACCGGCTGACAGATATTCAAGTAGTCTTAGATTTCATGAGATTAATAGACCAAGAGAAAGTTATATGCACATCCTTCACCCTGAGAAAGGAAGCACGTCAGTAGTGGAAGACAGTAACAATTGAGAAAAATGTCAATGAAATGAAATAGACTAAATTCATTAAGGAATTTAAGAAATTGTACTTCAATGAAGAAGTACTAGTTGCGTAACAAGACAAATTTAACAACTTATGCCAAGGAAATAGGACTGTTATAGAGGCATTCAGGAAGTTTGAGTAATTGGCTCAACTTTATCCTAACCTGGTGCCTACGGAGAGGGAAAGAGTCAGGCGGATGCTAAAAATGTTTAGGAGGGATATTGCAGTTCAAGTCTATAGTGGTAGTCATAGACCGACAACTGTGGCAGATTGCATAAGCAGGGCCATCCGAACTAAATATTGGTTAAGATAGGATAGGGAACAAAAGGCTCAAATCTTCAAGGCTCTGGCCAAGTTAGCTCAAGGGAAGTAGAATCAAGAGCCTCAGCATAGAGGATAAAATACTGGCACTAGTCAGAATAACAGGCAACCTGGTAACAACAACAAGAGGAAAAGAAATCCAAGTAACCAAGGTCAACAAAAAAACTTTCCACAAAAGAAGAACAACCAAGGGGGAAATGGCAACCAATATCCAAAAATGCCCAAAGTGTGGAAGGAAGCCTCTAAGAGAATGCAGATTAGGGATGAATAATTGCTTTATTTGTGACAAGGAAGGCCACTATGCCAAAAACTATTTTTCTAACCCACAGAAGTAGTAGAACTAGGATCGTAGGATTCTTGAGCCATTCATTCATTTGCATCATCTGAGTTTGTTAGAACAATAGATAAGGACTTAGATAGGATTAATCAGACTTTTATAATAGCTCTCCCTTTAGAGGAGGTTTTGCTATCTAACTACTGGGTACGTTACGAACCAGTAGTTATTTGTGGTAGAGAGTTGATTATTGATCTAATCATCATTGACATGTTCAATTATGATGTAATTTTGGGAATAGACTTCATCATGAAGTATAATGCTATTATCGACTGTCGGAGGCAGAAAGTTACTTTTGGACCTATTGGATGTGAAAAGTTTGTCTACTCAGGTATGTCACTGAAGCAACCAAAGGCAATCATTTCAGCAATGAAGGCTCATAAGATGTTAGCCAATGGTTGCATGGGATTTCTAGCACACATAGTAGACAAGATCCAAGAGATGAAAATAGGACCTGGATATGTGTAGATAGTTAAGGAATTCGTGGAGGTATTTTTAGAAGATCTTCCAAGACTTTCACCAAAGCTTGAGATATCGTTTGAGATTGAACTTCTACCAAGATCAGCACCTATCTCTAAGGTCCCATACTGAATGGCCCCTGCAGAGTTGAAGAAACTCCAAGCCCAATTAAAGGACTTGATTGACAAGGATTTCATCCGTCAGAGCTTCTCATCTTAGGGAGCACCCGTGTTATTTGTAAATAATAAGGATGGTACTCTAAGGTTGTGCATTGACTATAGAGATCTGAACAAGATCACAATTAAGAATAAGTATCCGTTATCATGGATTGACGACTTATTTGATCAACTCCGAGGTGCTGAAGTATTTTTCAAAAATTGATCTACATTCGGGGTAGATAACGAGTTTATATAAATTATCCACCTTCAAACGAAGTGTTAAGAAGATTATTTTTAAAATCATAAGAAAAGAGATTTCTCACAAATGAAAAAATTTCTTTTGAACTACTTTTAAAATTGACAAGAATTTTAATGTGATATATCAGTTAGCTAAATAGCCAATTTGCTAATGTTATCAAGAAAGAGAGACGTTAATTAATTTAATAAGAAAATTATTTAATTAACTATAATTAGAAGATAATTAATAAAACTCTCAGAAAGAGAGTTATTTAGTGCCGAAAAGAATCGATAATAAATGTCAACCATCGTTTAAGTCACTAATGATATCAGTGACTTAAAAACAAGTATTAATGGGATACGTGATGATTATAAGTAGACACCTGTATCACGTCAATGACCCAGTGTATAAATCTATCTGCAGAACTAGTAAGTACAACTCCGCCTACAGCATGAATAATATTGTTTTCATACAATTATTTTTACGATAAGCATACTACTTATTCCTTAATCATATACGATTAACGAATAACATGACAAAGATCATGATACGATAAATTTCATTTATGATCTTCATAATAAGTTAATTATGAACAAGTTAAGGCGTATTAGGTGTGTTGTACCAGCCTCCCGACCTAAGGGGAAAATTCATGTATAAGTTCCAAGTCAAGAAAATTTTGATCTCGATAATGTTGGGGTCTTGCAAACCTTAACTTTCTGATGATCGCACGTGCTTGGTACAGACACATGGGTTCTTAGACAATTTATGACCGATGATTATAAATAAGAATAGTATGATGAATTCATAATGAAGCATAATCAATTCATGTATGATTTGTGATATGTTTTTAAGCTTATGGTTTTACGAAATAGTGTTGTATTTGTTGAGCGTAAAGCTCATTACGTGTGTTTATACTATAAGTAAGAAACCTATGAGTTCAACCTAGATAGAAGATGAAAGCAGCGGGTGAATGTGGAGATTGGGTCATAGATATCATCACAAGATTTACTTCTGTAATATTATAAGTAATTTTTTTGAAAATCAGAATAATATTTTAATTAAGTAGTTTATATAAAAAAATTTAGTACTTTTTGATATATATATTTATGTATGACATTAAGATATGGTAAATTATTTATGTATTTTAAAAAATATATAATAAAATATATAAGATAGTTAAAAGAATTTAAAAAAAATTATGATATTACAATTAAATATATTTAAATGAAGGCCAGTCATTGCATGTATTCTTTGTGCTTATGTAGATAATGTATGGAAGAAGAAAAAGATTGCAAGATTTACTTTTTGCTTCGTTTTTTCTTATTCTCCCCGAGCATAATTAGGAGGCATTTGGAGAAAGTATTTAATTTTAATTTTACTCAAATACAATATAATTTTACATCAAACACAAATTTTACAACAGTGCTACAAAAACAATTACTATTCAAAACATTTTTAAAATAATCACATTAACTTTTCAATTCCACTATTTATCTCTACTTTTACCAATCACATCAACTTTTCAATTCTAAGGGTTCGTTTGGTGAACGCATTACATTTGCATTGTGTTTGAATGCAATGCATTGAATGCAATTTGTATTTGGAGGAAAAGCATTAGCATTGTATTTAAATGCAATGTGTGTTTGGGGAAAAAGTATTTGAATTGTATTTTAATAATAAATATGTGATGTGATGGATAAAAGTAGAAAGAAAAAAAGGAGGAAGAGGGAATATATGATGTAATTAATAAAAATAATAAAAAAAGTGAAATGATAAATAATGATTGTGTTAAATTTAAAATGTGATGTGATTGATATTTGAATGAAATGTTTTTGTATTTAGGAGAAAATTACATTACATTTAAATACAATGCTAAAAAAATGCTTGTACCAAACGTGTACTAAAATATTTTTCATCCAAACACACATTTTATTCAAATACAAAACAAATACTTTTTAATCAAATACAACATTTAAAAAATAAATTTCATTTAAATATAATCAAAATATAATATGTTTACCAAACGTTCCTCCCTAATACAATTACCCAAAAGTACGTTCTGAAAAGTCAACATTCCATATGTCAAGATTGTCAGCTAGCTCCTACATATACATATATAGACTAGGACCTTTATAATAATTTGTTCAAAACCATGGGGGTGCCCATTGATAGTGACGTAAGTGGAAGACTTGGAACTTTCAATGATTCTACCAAAGCAAACGTTACAAGAGGAGCAGCTTCGCGAAAGGTTACGTACAATAAGTTGAATGATGTTGAAGGGAAGACTTGAAAGGAAGTATACTCCGTGGAAAGTTTTTCCTGTAGAATCTTCAAAAGTAATTCTTTACATCTAATATACGTGTATATATCTATATATATTGTAATTAATAAAAGGATTATCTATGCTAGGTATAAGGATATTAGGGCGTCAAATTGGACAACATCCAAACGGTAAAGTACAAAAACCATATACTATGAACCATCAGAATTTTTTTTTTTTTTTAACCGCTATTACAAAATAAAAAGTAAAGATTATAAAAAGTCAAGACCGCACACTCACACACCCAACTCATCCGACTGTTTGAGCCAGCAACCTAGCCCAAAGTGGCAAAAGGGGAGAAGTATGTGGTTATTATGAACCATTATATTTAATTTTGTCAAATTTCATCAAAATTATCATAAATACTTTTCTTAATTTGATTTGATTACAAAACGATATATTATTATATTCTATTCGTTAGGGGTTTTTTATACCTCACCATAAACTTGTTCAAATAACTTTTTTTAATATAAAATAAAAATAAAAATTTTATATTTTTAATAGAATCAAAAATTATATTATTATTAAATTATCCTTACAATCACGTTATTCAAATGTTTTACATTACTTTACTTTGCCATGGGTTTCCTTTTTGGAATCGTACATTATGATAAATGTCATGCCCTATTAGTAAAGCAACTTTTTTCTGCCACTGTATTAAATTTTAAAGGCCAGATCTAATCATTTATGTGTGAGAGCACTTTTATCGCCTACAGGGCATATTTTTACACAAATATTTATAAGGCCGATCATTAAAAATTATATCTAATGGCTAGAAAAGCATGCTTAAGAAATCCCCTTGGTATTATCATTATTTCTTGAAAATGGCTAGTTTGAAACCAAATCATTTTTCCTACCAAAGGATTATTGATAATGGAATGCTATCCAAAGAGTACATAATCATACAAGTTTGTTGCTTAGATTTTTGTACACGGCAAAGTTGCCAACACTGGTGAGGTTGGAATGCTTACATTCAAAGACTACAACAACATTCGATACGAATTATAAACTTGTTATTCTGACTCTGCTATAGCATCTAACCGTAGGTTCATACGTCTTCTAGGCAAGTCGGCAACTGTTTTAGTTGAATCAGTAGAAGCAAAAGGATTAGGCGGCATGCTTAACTTTTCTCCTCCTTCGAGCATATGAACCACAACTTTCATAGAAGGACGATCCGCTGGGTGCCATTGGATGCACCACAGCCCTACAATGGCAAGTTTCTTTGCAATCATAGCATCGCCCTCTTCCCCAATGTGGATTCTTAGATCTTCACCTTCTTCTAGAAGGTTATAGATCCATTCAGGATAGTAAACTTGGCTAGTGTTATCCTCCGTCAATTCTGAAATCTTCCTTCCCCCTACCATTTCAAGCAACAACATTCCGAAACTATAAACATCCGACTTGTAGGACACATTTCCAAAGTTTCTAGAGAAAACCTCAGGTGCAATGTAGCCCATGGTTCCTCTAGCTGTAGTCATTGACACAATGCTTTGATCCTTGGAACACAACTTGGCCAAACCAAAATCAGAAATTTTTGGAGTGAAATTGTGATCCAACAAAACATTATGAGGCTTAATATCAAAGTGGAGGATACGTTGATCACACCCTTGGTGAAGATATTCGACCCCTTTGGCAATGCCTAAAGCAATATCTTGTAGATTCTTCCAACCGAGGAAACGATCAGTGTCGGGTGAAGATATGTACTGTTGTAGCGATCCATTTGTTAAGAACTCATAAATAAGAGCTCTTCTGACTCCATCAGCGCAGTAGCCAACCAAGCGAACCACATTGACATGGTGAATTCGACCTATTATCCCAATCTCATTTATAAATTCTTCCCCGTTACCTTTCCAACCGTTGAGGATTTTCACTGCAACAAACAAATCATTGGAGAGCTTTCCTTTAAACACTGTCCCAAAGGCTCCTTCACCTAATTTATCATTGAATTGACTTGTAATGTGCTTAATATCAGCATATGAGTATCTGCTTGGCTTTAGAGCCCTGTAATCCTCCAGAAAACTCTCCACTCTCTTTTTAGTGTCTTTTTCTTGTTTATTACAACTGTAAGCACGATAAGCCACAACGATTAGGAGCGCGAGAACTGTTACGCCAAGGGTTACACCTGCAGATGAACATGTATACTCATGGATATTGGCACACATCATTGCTATAAATCAAACATATTATAGTTCTGAAATAGTTAACTCACCAATGGCTACAAATTTCATTGATTTACCTGTAAAAGACAGTAACACAATCAAATATCTCGCCTGAATGAGATTAAACGTAATAGAATCAACAACATTGTTCAGATAATATCCCTAATACATTCGATCCTTTTTCAATTCCGTAAATTATATGTTAGTACTCGTATTATCTAATTTTTATGGAACGAGTGCATCACAGTTATTGAATCGGGTCTAACGAACAATTGCTGAAATTAGTAACCACATAAGCTAAGAAGCTGCTTAGCATTAAAGCAGAATCAATAAAGAGAGAACAGAAAGTGTTACCTTTACTTGGTTTTGGACGATAGCATTCAATTTCAGTCTTGGTGGCATTGCTCTTTAGACGACATCTCTTTCCCTTTGCTTCACAATATTGACCACAAGTTGGTTTAAGCCAACTCAAATGAAGCTTGTTATCGTATTCAAAGTCGAACGGATAATTATTTTCGGGAAGTGATAGAGTATCAAAGATATTCAAACAATTTGGGGGCAAGTATTCTACCGCAGTGTCGGAGGAAACGACGTAGATTTGGTAGCTACCAGAGCCACCAAGACAGGGGATGTAATTGTAGTAATCATCAGTTCCTTCTTTAGAACAATTGAAGAAGCTATAGTTGTGGAAGGCACGTTGGATAAAATTAAAGGGCGAGGCTGACAGGTTACGGATCTCTAAAAGCTCTCTCACTAAGCAATAACTCGGGTCGTATACTTCAATCACCTGAGATTTGTAGTCTATATGTCTTACAAAAAACTTAGCTGAAACCGGCAGCTCAAGAACCGTATCCGACCCGCTGCAAGATAACTCAAAGCCAGGATAGCCACAGTGGTTTGGCTGGTTTTTGAGTCTGAAGGGAAATCTGATAGCCATGCCATGGTCTCCGCACTTTGATTCTTCGCATTGAATTTGTTCGGCTCCGACCTCAGCGAGGAAGGACAGCATCAAGAAGCTGAGAATGAAAGACCAAAACATGACTTGAATAGCCTTCAGATTCAGAGGATGCTCTGTTTGCTAATTAACAACTTCGGAAACCAAATGGCAAAGGGGTTTTGAATTATTGTTAGTTTTTTAATCAGAAAGAAAAAGAAAACAGAAAAGTCACGACCATTATTTCCGTCGAATTGATGAACCTGACTAGAGATACTTGCGTATAGACTTGGACAGGCATTACAGGTAGAAACAATGAAGTGATCGGAGTTGGGTCCATCGTGCTCTAACTGGCAAGTTGACTGAGTGCGACATAATTTGAAGGGAAGACTTTGAACAAGACTTGGAACTTTCAGCAGTTTCGTCGAAGCTCGTAAATAATTTGATGTTGTTTACTTTATACCAAAGTTTGGAGCACTGATTATTTGGATCATCTCTCTGTTGGTCGTCGGCCAACGAATTCCCATGGTGGTCCCTATCCTGGTGGTTAAAAGGCGTGTGGAAAAAGAAAAAAAATTAATTGGTAGTTTGGTTTCTAACTTTTTTTTTTTTTTTTTTTTTATTTAGGTTTCGTTTGATGAACGCATTATATTTACATTGCGTTTAAATGTAATGTATTGAATATAATTTATATTTAGAGGAAAAATATTAGCATTGCATTTGAATATAATATGAGTTAGGATAAAAAGTATTTGAATTATATTTTAATAATAAATATGTGATGTGATGGGTAAAAGTAGAGAGAAAAAAAGGAGAGAAAATATATGATGTAATTAATAAAAGTAATAGAAAAAATAAAATAATAAATAGTGATTATATTGGATTTAAAATGTGATGTGATTAGTATTTTAATGAAATACTTTTATATTTAGGGAAAAATTATATTGCATTTAAATGTAATGTAAAAAAAAAACGTGTACCAAGTTATGATTTGATTTCCGTCTTTCTTGGGTTTTTTTTATTTATTTATTAAAAACTCCTTAAATTCAATAAAAGGATGTAAAATTGTCCTTTTCCTTAATAGAAGTTTAGCATAAAATTTCCCTTGAATCCACTTGAATTACTAAATTATTTTTTTACATGGTTAAACTTATATATACCGTACATGTGCTAAGCTCTGTCTACTTTTTAACATTTGTTAGTAAAAAGACCATTTTGCATTGTTTTGAAGAGTTAAAGACTTTTTTTTTTAATTGTGAACAGAGTCGTAATTTTGTAAAAAAAAAAAAAATAGAAACCAAACGAGAAAAAATAGAATAATATAAAATATAACGTTAGAAATTTATAATACATTTCAATATTTTAAAGCCTTTCTTTCATAAGTGAATAATTGCACTTGGGACGCGTTTGAGCAGGTATCGGAGACATTTGAATTAAAGACAAGTTGAGTTTTAAAAATATACGTTTGATTAAAAATATTATTTTAAATAAAAAAATATAAAAATTTAAAATATGTTTAAAAATAATATATTAATATAAATTTTATTTCATTTCTCTTAAAATTTTACATAACTTAAAATAAAAAAATATTTTATTTGAATTTAAATTAATAGGAACTTTTAAAACATAAGTTCACTGTAAATATCTAAACAATAAAAAATAATTATGAATCAAAGAAAAAGACAAAAGCAAATTGAAAATATAATTTGAAAAATCTCCGCAAACACCCCCTTATATTTCATTCCAACATTAAAGCATTCCTTCAACTTAAAATAGCAACCTTTCACATGCATAAAAGAGCCAAAAATATTTTCCTTTCTTGGTGGTCGGTTGGAGACAGCCCCCAACCCCCATTCCCCTTTAGGCCACAACCCAAGCCTTAGCTCGCTCGTGAGCCAGCCTGAGCACTGGACGGGCGACTTTACAGGGGGCGTAAGGGGTAGGGGGTGGCCTGCCGGAGACAGCCCCCTAACTCCTTCCCCCCTAACACGTGACATTTCAAAGAGGTTTCTCCTTTTTAACACATGGCATCACTTTAACATACATAAATGAGTTAAAAATGCTTTTCCTTCTTTTTGACGTGTGGTATTACAAAGAGGCTTCTCCATTCTAACACATGACGTCACTTTTTTTTTTACATTTCTTTTTTTAATATTTTCTCAATTTTTTTATCTTCTTATTTTTTTTCATTTTTTTTTAGTTCCAGTATAGTTTTTTTTTATAATATATATCTTTGAAATATTTTCTTTTCTCACTTTGCACTTACTAAAATAATTTCTTTTAAATTTTTATCTTTTTGTTAAAGACTATATTGTAGTTTAATTCTTTTTTGTATGCACTTCGCAATACTGTTTTTTTCTTACTTGCTTCGATTAAAATAATTTTTATAAATATGCCCATATTGTAATGATTTGCTTACGTAGGTCGTTGTTTAACTACTAATACATAATCTTAACTTATAAATACTCATACTTGAGTACTAAAATTGTAGATTAATTTTCTTTCTTAATTTATCATAAAAATATTAACTTTCTTCATATCTTTTCAAAAAATACTTATCATATGTATATGAGAGTAATTTCTCATAGAGTTTTACATAATAGAAAGTTGCTGCTATATACATAATTACAGGTTTAATAACCTATTAATAACTTTTGTGGAAAATTTATGTAATGGCATCCCACACCATCTTCACTTGCTTAACACTTTTGTCCACAATTACCTTTCAAGTACTATGCTATAAGTTTCTTACTTATAATATAAATATAACTAATGAGTTTTCATTTAGCAAGCATAAATATGATCTCACAAAATACTATGTACATAGAATATAATGCATGATTCATGTATGATTTACTATAGGAATGATAATGCATACTCCTACTAATCTTAGTAATGGATCTCTTATGCTTCATTATAGTCTTCTTTTCTTACTTAATATATGGGCCCTTATGTGTATGTACTGAGTACACGTGATCAACAAGGAGTTAAGGTTTACAAGATCCATAACAACACTAAGGTAAAAAAAGAAAAAAAAAATGGACTTGTAAAAAATATAACATAAGATAACATATTTCTCCACTGTCTGAAAAGAGGTTGGTTTGATACTTTATTTATCTTAAATTAGTCTTATGTAATATTTACTAAATTTGAATATTTCTAATACTCTAATGTAAAGTCTTATTCAAATACTAGGTCTAAGGTTGAAGTTCTTTAATTATATACTTTTTAATTATAATGCATATGCAATGACATGACATGTAAATCCATAATATAAACTGAAACTATATCTGTATACTTGTAAATCATGTAATCTTTAACTATGAATTTTTTAATTATAACACATATGCAATGACATGACATGTAGATCCATGATATAAACTGAAACTATATCTATATACTTATAAATCATGTAATTTTCATAAAACATGACTTTTTTGTAAAACATGAAAAACATTTAAAACATGTATTTTCTTAAAACACATAAAACATATATTTTGGCATGCATTCAAATCATAATATGTCATATGAATATACTTTATTTGAAAATATTTAAAATTTCCATATTGCAAGCTAGGTTTGTACTTACCTTGCACGCAACTTTTTCATTTGCTAAACTTGTCTGTGGTTTAAATCTTACTATCTAAAAATAATTCCGTAACGAATATTGAATTAATATTCTTATTAGATATCATTATATCTAAATTCTTTTTAATATAAAGGAAATAAGAACTTGATTAAAATAACTTCTCACTAGTTATGGTTATATGTTTAAGGTGCATTTTGAATAAACCTATAAAACTCTGTTTAAAGAATTTAATCTCATTTAATTTTATATCCAAATTATAATTTTGATACTCTTGAAAATCCAGATTTTTCAAATATATAAAATATTCAAAAACTACTTAATTTATAACTCTTTAGATGAACTTTTATTTAAATTCCTTTTTATGAAAAGAAAAATCAAGATCTAACCCACGTGAAGTTGTGGCAAAATTCAAAACTTAAAACATAATTTTTATTTAAGTTTATGAAAAATTGGATCTAAGAATTTTAATTCATTTTTCTTAAACATGTAAAATATTTGACTTTAAAAATCAGTTTAGAAAATCTACCTTCATTTTTCTAATTTTGTTTCCAAATAACTATTTTGACAGTATAATTTAAAATTCCATATCTTTTAAAATATAGAATAATTAAAAATCATCTTATATAAAACTTGTCATTTTCCAACAAAATACGATTTAAAAAAATCATTTAAAATCTTTAAGATTCTCCTTCTTCTTTTTTTTTTTTTTTTCCCTTTACTTTTCTTTCTTTTTTTTTCTTTGGTGGCCGGGCGCTGTAGCCCCATGGCCATGCCCAGGTAATGCTGCAACAATGCCTGGCCACACTGTAGTGCGTCTGGCCACTGTTGGCCCAGGTAGGGCCACTGCAGCCTAGGCTGTTGCAGTGACCTATCAAAAAATTCTTATATCTTGCAACTTTTCTAAATATTCATAGCTTTTAAACCGTCGACATTTTAATAAAAATTTCTTCATAAAAAATGTTCATTTTCATTTTATCTAAAACTTTCATATTTATAAAAAAGTCTAATTTTGTCCATAAAAACTTTTTTTTCCCTTAAAAATCCATAATCCGTCAGTTTTCAATTATTTTTATTATATGATTGATAACACTTCATAATTACTTATTTATAAAATCTTAAAACACATATATACATTATAACTTATATCTCATAAACCTCTGTTAATTTTCTTAATGGTTTTCTAATTTATAGAAACCCATTTTAATTTCTAAACTTTTGCTTTTCAAATCATAAATTTTCTATACTTGTTTGTAAATATATTCATAATATTGTCAAATCAAATTTTTAAATTTATTCTAACACTCAAACACTATCATCATGAGCTTGGTTGGAACTCCATTATTGGCTAAACCAAAATCAGAAATTTTTGGAATGAAATTGTAGTCCAACAAAACATTCCTGAGGCTTAAAATCAAAACTGGAGGATTCGTTGATCACGCCATTGATGAGGGTATTCAATTGATTCGGCTATGCCTAAGGCAATACCTTGCAAATTCTTCAAGCCGAGGAAACGGAAAGTGTCAACGTAGGGTTAAGCACATTTTTGACAGATGACTTTGTTTGTCGGCTTTTATTATGAAGTTCGTTTCTTGACACTAAAAATTTCAGACTTTGGTTTTGCAAGGCTGTAGGCTGAGGATCAGAGCGTCGTTTGTCGATGAGTACAGCTACGGCGCACCCGAAGTTTTCTTGAGGAACTCTGGAAATGTGTCTTATAAGTCGGATGTTTACAGCTTCGGAGTTGTTGTTGCTTGAACTGGTAGGAGGAAGATTTCTGACGTGACAAGGGACAACACTAATCAATTTACCATCCAGAATGGATCTGTAATCTATTTGGAGGAGGAGAAGATCTTCGAATCCATATTGAGGAAGAAGGGGACACAATTATTGCGAAGAAACTCACAATTGTAGGACTCTGGTGCGTCCAATGGCACCCGGCGGATGACCCTCCATGAAAGTTGTGTTTCATATGCTCAAAGGGGGAGAAAAGTTAAGCATGCCGCCGAATCCTTTCGCCTCTACTAGTCCATCAAAAACAACATCTGCCAGTTTGCTTAGAAGATGAATGAACAAAGAGTTCGAAGACTCCATAGCCGAACGGAAGTGACTGCAAGATTAGTGTCAATTTTTCTGCACCCATTGTGAATGTATACATTCTGACCTCTCAAGTCAGTATTCATTTTTGTAAATCTAAGACAAATTTTTGCACCTGAATGAAGGAAATCAAGGTGTAAATAATATGGAACATATCATTTATGCAAATAGTTATAGTTTTATAACCGTCGGTTCTTAGATAATCGCAAAAGGAAAACTCTTTTTTGCCGTCATATTGTTTTGATGCCTAAGATTGCTTCTTGATTTTCCCAGGTAGTTGAGATGTACCGAAAATTAAATCATAAAATATAGACTATAAATGGAAGACAAAACAAAGTGGTAGGGAAAAACATCCTTTGTTCTCTTCAAGAGCAACAAAAATTGTTGAGCATAATATTTTGATGATTGGAGGACAAAATAATTAAAGTACTGAAGTCCTTTGTAAAGACTTGTGGCCCGCTCATGATCCAACTTGAATGACATTATGACTTTGTTGTAAGTTGGGCTTGAAATCTAGAAACCACGCACAACTTTTCCAGCCCAAAAAAGGATCGAGATTGAGGGAAGGAGAAACCACGTAGAACGGCTTCAAAATCATAACAAAACCCTTGTTTAGATCTTTAATTTGAATTGGAAGAATTAAATTCAAATCAAAATTTTCATTTTTTTAAAAATTCACAATATACTCGTATTCTTATTCTAAAACCATTCCAGCTCAGAGTATTCTTAATTCGAATCATATCTTTTCAATCCAAATCAAAAATCCAAACAATGGCAAAGTCTGGGACATAATATAAGAATAATAAAATAAAATAAGTAACTAAATTCCCATTTCCCAGCATTAACTTAAAGGAAAGGAAAAAAGAGGAGAAAATATCTTATAGCCAGATTGCCAATGAAGTCATTAATTATGTACAAATTGAGCGGAGGCGAGAGAGAGAGAGAGAGAGAGAGAGACTTTTCCAGCAAAATGTGATACAATTATATCACCAAAATTCAAACATTATTTTCTGGTGTTGAAGGCTGATGAGGAGATTTCCTGCAAATAGGACAAGAAGCGTTTAGACGGAGCCATTCATCGATGCAATCAGAATGGAAGCAATGTTGGCACTCGGGTATGCTCTTGAGAGTCTCCTTGGGCCGGTACTCGGACAAGCATATTGGACATGTGTTGTCATCGGGCTTGGGCAGGCGTCGACTTTCGCCGAGCACTATCTTTGGATACGACTCGAGTGTTGGCCCATCTACGCCCATAACGAGTGTGGGCTGCGGGGCCACAGTCGGGTTGAACTCCGCAATCGGCCCATGCCTTAAACCAAAGGACTTGACCCTCCCAAATGCACAACAAACTAGGCCCACAAGGCACGAGATCGCCGGCACACCAACGCCTATGGCCACCGCATACCGGGCAGTCCTCGGAATCCCTAGTCAATAATAACAAATTGAATAAGTTCACTCTTAAAAAAATAAAAAATAAAAAGTAAACGCTCATTGTTTTATCCGTACGCAAACTACCAATGCTCCAAACCGGCCTTGCACATTTATTCAAGACCACATATTCAAACTTTAAAGGTCTAATAATCTTCTCTCTCAAGTCATGAATTTTATAGATATATAATAATTAACATATTCTTAAATTCAAAAGAAATCGCTTTAGGGGCAATAAAAGAAGGACCTTTGACAACTTTGGTAGGTTAAACTTGTTTTGGGTCGCTTTCCTTGTCTACATTTTTCTTGGTGCGACTTTGTTGTAATTTAAGGGCCTGAGGTAAGCATGCATGTGTTAGTGACTGCCGCGTTGTGGAAATAAAATTGAGGTAATTCTCTTGTCTTGGTTTCTAGTATTGTGGTGTATGTGAAAGTGTAGACAAAGTCAGACCCTCTTGTAGGGCTTAGTGATCCAATAGGAGGGCAAAAAAAAAAAGTCAAGCAAACGAAATGCCATGATTGCCTTATGGAAAGTGTAGAGCGCACCTGAGGTGTATCAACATTATTTTTTTTTCAAATATTATTATTTTTATCATTTGAAATGAAACAAATGGTTGGTTAGGGTCTCTAATCAGCAGTGCATGTTTCTAGCTAGTAAATTTGATGAAGGTCATGTAAAAATGAAAAACAATATGTATAACAGATAGTTCTTTATAGATGTTACTAACAATATATTTTTTCAGTTTCTATCTTAAAATCTCCATGTTAGTATATATTGGTGCAATGGGTTTTTTCTTTTTAAAGAAAAGAAAAGGAACTTGTTTAATAAAGGAATTAGTCTACGCTTATCTATTAGGCTGCTAATCTGTACTTGTTTTTTTGATATAAACCGCAACCTGCTGACCACATGCATGGCACTAGAAGTAGTATAATGGAAGTTAAAAATGGCTTAAAAAGTCGTGATCACTGCATTATTTATAATCAACTCCAACCACATATTATTTCTCCACATGATCTTCAAAATTCTTTAGCATACATCATTATTAAGTGTTTATGATAATTAATGACAAATTGCAATAATTACAATCAAATACATGTTAAATTCACCCAAAAAAAAAGACTTAAAACAAAACAATTTATGACATGATACTTGAAATATGTTCACAAATTAACTCCTATTGACGTGCGTGACATTTCAGAAATTTGGTGATTATTAGTTGTTTTTAAATCTCAAAGATAAGTGTGTTTGGAGAACGTCAACATCTTTGAAATTTGAACAACCAATGGGATGTTTTTGGCCGGTTTTTAAGATAACATACTTTCAACCCAGAATAAGAAAAAAGATAACATTTTTTGGCATCATTTTCAAACGTCATAATAGGTACTAAGTAGATGTTTGGTGAAAGCTTTTTTTTAGCTTTGCATTTAAATATAATGCAATTTTCCCCCAAATACAAAAGCATTTCATTCAAATATCAATCACATCACATTTTAAATATAACACAATCACTATTTTTATTTCACTTTTTCTATTACTTTTATTAATTACATCATATATTCCCTCTTCCTCCTTTTTTTCTCTCTACTTTTACCCATCACATCACATATTTATTATTAAAATACAATTCAAATATTTTTTCCCCAAACACACATTGCATTCAAATGCAATGCTAATACTTTTTCTTCAAATACAAATTACATTCAATGTATTGCATTAAAACGCAATGCAAATGCAATGCGTTCACCAAACGAACCCTAAATACCAAATATAAAGCTAACGCAGCCGATATAGCACTTCTAGCCATTTAGAGGTACATGACGAGTTGGTAGGGATACATGTCATTTTCTCTGAAATTTTATTAATTTTATTCTAGCAACAAAAGTTTTTTGGCTTTTCATAATATGTGATATTTACAATTCGTAAGCACATTTTTTATTCTTTCGTCTTTCTTTCGGAAATATGGATTTTTCAATATTATACCATCTCCTACTCTTTTGTTTTGTATTTTCTCGTTATTTTTTTTTTCTTTTTGGATAAAATTACTTACAGTTGTGTTCGTATCATTCCAAATTCTCGTTTAGAAAGAAAAAGGAAAACAATTTTATATAAAATTAATCTTCCCCAAACTGGGATGTGAACCTCACAAAGATGAAAATTAGGTACTTAATGTTATCATAAAGAGAGCCTTTATTGCGTTACCAATAAGATTTCAAGGGTTTGTAATTATTTTCACTAATTTTAAGTTTAGGTGTTTGACCTTATTAAAGGGATATATTTTCTTCTCGTAGGGCTGTCTGCTATGTTTTTAGATAGGGATAATCTTAAGAATTAGGAACTTCACTTTTTCATGAAGGAAAAAACGCGGCCTTAGATATCCATACCTAAAGAGTCACTACTAATCAAATTAAACTTAACAAGTTAAAAGACATCACGAAATGCCAATACCACATGAACAAGGACCCACTCTGGAGTTTGCGGAAACCCTAAGCATTTTCAAACTAACCCTCAACCAGCCAGAAAACTGGTTTTTAGAAGATAATCTCTAAATTATAGACCTAAAAACCTACAAGTTTAGCCTATATCATTTGTAGAAAACACACAAAATAAACAAAAGTCTAATGTTAACAATACGAAATCTTGCATGAACAGCAGAAATAAGATATGAATAAATAAAAAAAATGTTACCTCGATTAGGAACATTAGAGCACACAATTTGTCTAGCGGATTTAGCCTTAAACGCACAACGGCCACCCCGGGACTCGCAACTTCCGCATGTGGGAACAGCCCACGTAAGCCGCAGATGGTCGAGGAGCTCCGACGACAACATTTCCTCGTAAAACGGCCACTCGATAGGGACCGGGAAGGTCCCGATCGCGTCACACTTCTGTGACAGAAACTCCGTCACCACCAACGACGCCGTGGCGAAGACAGAGTAGGTGGGCCCACTGAGGCAGTCAATCGGGTTCAACCGTCCGTGGTACTTGTTCGACAACTCCGAGGAGCAGTTGAAGAAGGCGAAGTCCTGATTGAAGGCGCCGTAGAAAGGCGAACCGGAGAGGTTGAGGGAGAGGATCCGGTTGGCGAGGCAGTTGTTTGGGTCGTTTATCCATATCTCTTGAGAGGCGTAGTCTATTCCTTGGACGGCGAATTGTCCGGAATAAGGGAGGTTGAGGAGTGTTTGTCTGTGGTTGTCGCAGGATATGTCGAACCCCGGATAGCCGCATAGCTCGGGTTGGCGACTCCTTATCCGGAACGGGAATCGGATTTCCGGCTCGCTGATAGCGCAGACCGATTTCACGCATGGCGTTTGGGAGCTTGATGAGAGGCACGAGGAGGAGATGATAGTGAAGAAGATTATAAGAACTTTGAGAATATTCATGTTTTTTTTTTTCCTCTTTGGCTTTGGTCTAATATTGTTGTTTATAGTTTTTTGAGGTAGTTGTTGTTTATAGTTGACACTAACAAAAATGAGCTAACGTATATATATATATATATGTGTGTGTGTGTGTGTGTGAATACATATAAACAAAATATATATAGATGGGGGATGTTTGACTTTGTTAAAGAATGTCGTGGTCTTAAATTGTAGAGCATAAAAAATGGAACACAAAAAAAAAAAATAAGCAGAATGAGAAGAAGAATACCAAACTGGTTACTAAGAACTTATTTGCTGGTGAATCGTGAATGGAAAAAAAGGGGGTTGAAGAAGTCACGGTAAAAGGGTCTTTGTTTGGTCGAGTACATGTACACATGCCACATTAAAAAATAAGCTTCATTGCCTTCCCTACTGTTTTGCTTTTTTCCTAATGCCTTTTCCTTATCAGTTGCAAACCATTATCACTTGGACTAATTTCAAATTTCTTTCTTAATAAATAGGAATTGTATCACTTTACTTCTTACAATTCAAAATAGCACAAAATCTCTCTTTGAATTATCATAAATTATAGTTTGAATACATCTTTTATTGAGACACTAATTTTTTTGACAGTTTTATTCGTATGTCAAATCATAAATCTGATTTGTAAAACATGAATTTTTGTGATTTTAAATTATAATGGTTTATTTAATGAGTATGCATGGTTAAAACTATACTTTAAGAAAATATATTTTAGGTCATGATAGAAATATCAAAATTGCAGTTTATGATTAACCTCAAGAAAGAAATTTTGTAACATTTTTATTACATGAGACAAAGCCAAACAAACTCTCAATTTGATATTAATCCTTCTAACCTGGTAATCATGTGTAGAAGTGGTAAAACTTAACCTATTTACTTTTCTAGATTGAGGATGATAATAATTTTGAACATTAATTAACTAGTGAAAAGTGCTTTGAATTTTGAGAATTTGGACTGATCAAACAGGGGTGCAACCATTGCAGCTGATAACAGCATAGAAAATCAGTCTATTGAAAAGGCTAAAACAAATACGCTATTTGAATGAATAGAGGGAGCAACAATTTCAAAAGAATCGTTAATTTCTTAGGTATGCATCAGCTAAGGAATGACAAGACCCGTTCAAAACATATGGAAATAGAATCAATTCACGTGAATATCAAATAATTTTTCATTCCACCCCAAAACTTGGGTTTCCTATTTAATTAAACACAAATCTGGTAAAAATAAATTAAATTAAATTAAAATGAACCCAGCTTATAATTGTAGGTGTTCATTCTTAGTTATGAGAATTGATTAGCATTTTTTAATGGAATAATTAAATTAATTAATTAGAAGTTGCTGCATGATTGACATAAAACTAGTGATCGATGGTTGCGTTTATTATTATTTTATTAATTTGAATTCTTAAGTTTGAAAAATGACTTTAAACCTTTGAATGTTATGACCAAAAAACATTCTGGTCATGACATCCTTCTTTCCTCTTTCCAGAGAATTTCCTTTTACCGTGCATTCTACGTCTCAAGGTAAATTTTCCCCATTTGCTTTAATCCTTGACTCCAATTTAAGTGTACATTCTTTTTCTGTTGATTGTCATAGATTCTCTTTTTTTTTTTTTTTTTCCATATATTTTTAAGTTTCAGTTTTCAACTTTTTTTTTTTTTTGGCTCATAGACAAGCCAAGTTCAATTGAAGGAAAAGGAAACTCAAATGACAAGCCTTTGCTACGTTTGCTGGGTTTATATAATTCTATTTCAAAGCATTTCTAAAATTTTTACTCTTTTTTTTTCCACTTTTCGTAAGGAAGCTAATTTCTATTAAAACAATTTGTATCATGCACTACAAAATTTTAAGATTTATGTTTAAAAAAATAATTTCTATAAGTGAAATAACTTTTCATTTTTAATTTAACTTTAGAGGTCTTATGAAATGAAATAACCCTTTTGTTTTTTAATTTAATCTATGTTTGCCTCTCAGCTTTAGAGTTAAAAATACCATTATAGTTTTTTTTTTCCCCCTAAAAAATCAACATAAATTTTAATTAATTTTTAAAAATCAATTAATTTCAATTTATAAATTTTATTTCAATCTGATATATTAAACACACCATTAAAAAAGATGTTTTAAAAACATATTTTAAATACTTTTTTAATGATTTTATCTCGCAATTACTTTCTAATATTCACGTGATTTTACAAATATAAATCTAAATAAAATACTTTTTTAAAATTATATAATATTTTAATAAAAATAAAACAATATTTATATTAATAATTTTTTTAAAATATATTTTTAAAATTTTATATTTTTCTATTTTAAACAGTTTTTTTTTTTTTTTTAGTCTAAATAGATCTCCAGATTACAACTTTAATTGCCCGTTCAAATGAAACCAGATTTCTACGGCCTGTGCCATTTTGGAACAAACTAGGAAGCTGCCAAATTCCTATTCACCACCAAATGCAAAGATGAAAATAAAGAAAAAATTCCAAATAACGATCATTAGCAAATTCTATAATCCAAAAGCGATTGCAGCCGCTAATACATAGATCCTAATTTCACACATATCTCTGTCAAATTTAACTTCAAAAAAAAAATTATCATCTGAAATGAAAACAAATAAAACAGAATAATTATGTTTATTAAATTTGCTTTTACAGAATTGATCTTCAAAAAATTCAAACAACAAAAACATTTCTTATTCTCCCAACTCCCAAAAAAAAAAAAAAGCATTTCTTATTCCTCCTTCCTACCTCTCAAAAAAAAAAAAAAAAAAAGACACACAGACACACACACACACACACAGAGTAATAGAAAATATTTCAAAAATCATAGCAACGGCCATTTCGTTCCCAGTCTCCGTAGCGAGTGGGCTCGGGTCCTCTGGGCCCACCGACCTCCCCGGTCTCTTCGTTCGCGTAAACTCCTTCTTCTTCTTCTTCTTCGTCTTCGTTTTCATTTTCCAGATCTCTTTCGACGGCTTGTTTCTGCTCCTTGCTGATATTTTCTTGATCCGATTGAGGTTTTTGAGTCGAGAAGCTGACGGGTCGACTCGCTGAGTTGATTGAGGAGCGAGCCAGCAGTGGCTCGGATCTGATGCAGGGGAGGACCAGCTTTGGCGCTGAGAGATTGGATATTGATGAAAAGAGACGGCCCAGATTGCTCGCCATGATCGGAATTCCAAGATGAAAAATACCAGAAGAAAGGAATTTGGAACCCTAACAAAGAGTTGGAACTTGGAAAGAGGAAAGGTTGGCTTTGGTTTCTACGTGCGTGTTTAGAAAGCCACAAAAAACAAATATTATATTAGTTAATAAAGCAACGTGCTATGCACGTGTTAAACTTCTGGGTTTTTTTTTTTTTATTCAATTCAATGGTTCGTTGTTTGTTGGATAGAAAGAGAGTGGGGGGTGAATGCTTCATTTTCCCAAACTAAAATTTAAAAGTTTTAATTTTTTTTAAATTAATAAAAATTATAATTAAATTAATTAGATTAAATTTAAAATTTTATTTTATTTAATATTTGACTTATTTATTATTCAAGTTTTTATTTTAGCATCATCTATTATGTTTATATTATATATAAATTATTTATATTATATTTAAATATTATAAAATTTATATTAAATATATTAAATATTATATTTAAATATATATTTTTTAAAATTTTAAATTAAATATAATTATTATTTAAATATTTTTATTTATTTTTATAATACATTGCCTATTTTCTACCATCAATAACTAAACATATATTATATTTAAATATAATATAAATATAATACATCTAAACCTATATTATATATATTATAATACGCATAAATACAATTGTGTTTTCAAATACCCTGCTCTTGACCTTTTTTTAGAAATTACATTTTACCCTTTTCGTCAAAAAGAAATTGGAAAAATCGAGTTTATTTCATTCTACAATTCCTTACATATCTTATCGTGGTGTCAGAGCCAAATATATATATATATATATATATTTTTTTTTTTTTTCTGGTGAAGATGGATTCATGACTATTTTACTAAAGATCCTATTTTTCTTAAAAAAAAAAATAAAATGAAGAAGGCAAGAAAAGTAAATGAGATAACTACTCTAATTGAGCTTTTTTTCTTAGGCCTCGTTTGGTGAACGCATTGTATTTATATTGAGTTTAAATACAATGTATTGAATACAATTTGTATTTGGAGAAAAAGCATTAGCATTGCATTTAAATGTAATGTGTGTTTGGATGAAAAGTATTTGAATTATATTTTAATAATGAATATGTAATGTGATGGGTAAAAGTAGAGAGAAAAAAAGAAGAGAGAGAGAATATATAATGTAATTAAGAAAAGTAATAAAAAAAGTGAAATAATAAATAGTGATTATGTTTGATTTAAAATGTGATGTAATTGGTATTTTAATGAAATATTTTTGCATTTGTGAGAAAATTACATTGCATTTAAATATAATACCAAAAAAATGCGTTGTCCAAACGCGGGCTTAGAGTACAATTATTCTCGTATAGTTAATATACAAGATAAGATATAAGATTAAACAAAAGGCTAAAAGCTAATGGAATGCTTTAATTTTTTTGTTTTAAATCCTCAAGAAAGATTGTCAGGAATTTCGAGCAAATTCTTCACCAAAAAAAACTAAGAAGATACTGGGAAGATATATGAAGAAATACAAAATCAATAATAATTTAATGAACAAGAGTTTAGTGTACACACCAAAGTTAGTGCATTATGACTACCCTCAACACAAGTCAAGTCCTCTTGTAAAGTTGAGAGTTAAAACCAATCAGAACATTGGAACTAAAATCAGTAGCAATACCATTGAAAAAGAGAACTTAGAGCAAATTTTCCAGGAACAAGTAGGATTAGTATGAAAAACCTCATAACCAAAACTAAAATTCAAGAAACATGGGATAGCTAATACTAAATTACAAAATATTATATGAGCTTTTTTTGTTTCCTGAGAGAATTCTAATCTACATGTTTCATCTACAAAAAACCATATTCTCTTTGTTACCTCTTTCGTGCATCAATCTTTTCCTTATAAAATCGCGATGCTTGGATCATTTCCATTGAGAAAAAAGAAAAATCAGAATAACATACAAAAGTGCATATACAAAAACTTACCCCTCAAGAAGCCTTGAAACAATCTGGCTTTGAGTCCATGGCAAATTATAGTGAAAACAACTGATCTGCAATCTTTTGAGTTGAGATAGTTGGGGATTAGGGATTTTGGATTTCGAAATTTTTAATTCAAAAGCAAAATAATTGGGAGTTGAAGTGATATAAGTAAAACTAACCTGAGAGAAAGAGCAGATTCTAGGGCTGCGCAACAAAATAGAAGAGAGTGAAGAAAGAAGCAACAAAGAAGAAAGCCAGAGCAAGAGATCAGAGCAAATGAAGGGGTAAAAAAAATGGCCTTCGTCGACCAAAATGCTCGTCGGTCCAAGTGGGGGTGATGGTGTAAATTAACACTTCAACTCGGCTATAAATCAGAAATATTAATATATAATGAAGGGCAAATGAGTAAGTGGAACAAGCTAACGAAAAAAATAATAATAATAAAGCGGCAAGTGGTAGAACGACAAAAATGGAGCAAGACAACGCAAACTCGAAATCAGAGGAAAAATATGAATAAACTGAAGGAATAAACGACAGTAAAACTGAAAGGACAGAAACGTAAAAGACCAAAATGGAATGAACCATGTCAACATAAACTGATAAACGACAATTAGAAGAAAACGACAGTTGAGATTGAAAACGGAAAAGGAGTAACCTCTGGCCGTTGAAGCAAACAAACAGACACGTTAATACTTAATTGACAGCAAAAAAAATACAAAAACAAATGCAATGACAACGACTGTAAATAAAATAAAACGATGGAAAACACAGCAACTAAAACGACGAAATATAAAAGAAACGACAACACAAAGGAAAACGAGTGAACGAGGAAATGGAGTAATAAAATGCAGAATAACTAAAACGACAAAAGCTTAACAACAAGAAACTGGAAAACGACAGGAAAAAATGAGTAAACAGACGACAATCCATAAAACGAGAACATCAACAAATAAACGACAAAAAAAAAAATACAACTTGCAATTAGTCCTTAGTTTACCACCTAAATGGGCCAAAAGCCCAACAACAGAACATTAGAACTTTTCTGATCAAGTGAGAAATAGCATCACTCTTCCTTGTAGTCGTACAATTTAGAGAGAGAGAGAGAGAGAGAGAGAGAGAGAGAAAGAGAGGGAAGAAATGGGTGGAGAAGCTCAGGTTTTGAAGAGAATTCCTCGTATCAAGTTCCCACAGAGACACCCAAAACCCTCATCTTCAGGTCTCTTTCTCTCTCTTTGTTTCATCATAATTTATCCCTTCTTGCTATTCTTTTTCCTTTTTTTTTTTGCTTTTCATTTTTGACATTTAACTTTACTAAAGCTGGATTCTGTATTTGGTGAGTTATGGAATTTAGACAATGAATATCTTTGGTTTTAAGATATGAGTTATAAATCTAATTGAAATCTTAGGCAAGGGATTGATCAATTTGGTGATTTTCTTCTGATCTCTCGGGGACATTTAATGTCGAACAAACCCAATTAAGAAGAAGGGGTTTTGTTATTTATCTTGTGATAATTATGCTAATTTTTATAACTCTTTTAATTTAAATTGGAGAGTTTTAGAAAAAGAATAGATGAAATTTGGTTGTGGAAATTCGCTATCCTTAAAAAAAACAAAGAAAAGTTGAAATGGTAAAAGTGAAATGCGTGAGAAGTTGAGCTACTCAACACAATGATATTAGAGTTATAGTGAGTAGATTGTATTTTCTTCTATAGAAATCATTTACGAAGAGTTAGGCAGTGACAGAAAATGGTTTTTTTTTTTTTCTTTTTTCATTTTTCTCGTTAATTGATAGTTTTCTTTCTGGCTATATGATGTATGTTAGTTTTCATTTAAAATTGATAATGGATTTGATTGATGGGGTTAAACTTCAGAAACTCGACAAGCAACGAGTAAAGAGGCTTATAAGATGCCGACTCCAAAGTCAGATGTTCCATTGCCACCCCAAAACACTGCTGTGGGAGGGAAAGCTTCTCTTCAGCCGAAACGAACCCCGGTCACTGATAGAGAGATTGAGGCTGTATTGGTAAGCACCAAGCCATATTTTCGCGGTCTTTCCAACTTGTGAACTCTTAACTCAACCTTAGTCTTTAAAACTAGTGATAAAAGAGCGTCTCCTTAGTGAGCTTTGATATATGATTTAATTCAAATGGCCATGACATTCATATACTGAGTATTCTTGTGTGAAAATATCTTTATCTTTATGGCCAATTTTTCCTTTGGAAAAAATCCTTGGATTCATCGGAGCAGAAGTGAAAGCAAAGAAAGCTGAAAACAGATTGTCCTTTTAACTGATTAGCCCAATTGTTGGGTTTCGGTTCGTTTTGCAGTTGGGTGGTTGCTTTGAATAAGTCAGGCAGAGGAGCACAATGATATGGAAGCGTAAATTTGAACTTCTTTTTTCCCCTGTTTTCTTGGTTTCAACCAACGAAAATATACAAAAAGGGAATCCGTTGTAATATATTGTACAAGGTTGTATGAACGAAGTGAGGACCTGTTCTTGTCGTTCAGGTCCATCGTGGCTTTCTTGTGAAATAATCTTTTCCTTTTGCACGGCATCCAGAGTACGAATAGGAGTGTTTTTTCTTTGAGCTGAATGCCGGTCTTCGCTTTCGGGATGATATGTTTCATTACATGTTATTTTATCAATGGCATAACATTTATTTTTAAAGTAAGGATAGAAATACCAATTTTAATTTTAATTTTTTAAATATTAATTCTTTTGACATATTTTTATTTATAAATACAATTAAATAATATTATAATATTTTAAATAATTACTAATAAAAGAATAACACACTTATTATATAAATTAATACTTAAAAATTAAAATTTATATTTATATTTTTAAGTATTTTTTTTAGTATTTTTCTTAGAATGCACAGCTTTGACCCTTCTGTTGATAAAGGGTCTCCTTTCAGAAGGAAACTACCGTTAGAAGGACCGTTTGAAGTAAAAGTTTGGATTGACATTACATTCAACTTCTTTTTTTTTTTCCCAAAATTCACGCTCTTGCATTTTTCTCTTTTCTAAATACCAATTCAGTTCACATTCTCAATTTGGTTGAATTTTTCGGTTTGAACCCACACTCCAAACGGGGGCTTATAATCACACACAATCGGAGGTACAAAGCAGACCTCTTTGGCTCGTATGTACACATGAATTAGAGGCATTTCTATGAAATGGCATTATCAACTCAAAACTGTAGAATCACTTGATTCAACCATCAATTATTCAAATGCCATAACGATTCCAAAAAAAAAAAATGCAAAACTAAAGGTATACGACAAAAATGACAAAGTGATTTTAAAGACGGGGGAAAACATCTAGAACTTTCGCAAGTGAAGAACATAAAATGCCAAAAACATCAGCAAATTTGAAAGCAATTATGCAATGAGAAAAAATATCAGAAATTTCCTATCATGTGATTATAAGGAGCAGAAAATTCCATTAAACAATGTCCCATATCAATATAAAGTAACAAAACTGTACATTATTCTTAATAAAAACCCGAGAAGGCAACAGGCTAAACCGAAACAAGACACTAAAAATATGAACAAAGATAAATATTCTAAAACCTATAGCCCCACAAAACACTTTCAAACTGAACCTTGTTCGCAGGTGCTTCTGCTAAAACCAGGCCCTTTCCACATGGGGAAATAAGCTCGCTCGGTGGGGAATCCGCGAGATAAACAATTCTACAGCCTATAAATAATAATTTGCAATACTGTAGGAGAGTTTAAAAAAAAATGAAAAAGAAAAAACGCCATGACAATTATGTCATCACTGTGTGTTTGCTGCTGTCTTGCTGCCTCTTGCTAAAATCTTGATGCCTCCTGAGAAGGTGATCGTCATGGGTTGTCGAGCTAACTGCATCGTTCTTGTCTTCTCTCGTTAGGTACTTGTCAACTTGTGCAGCCGCTTGCCGTCCCTCGGAGATTGCCCACACCACAAGAGACTGGCCCCGACGACAATCCCCAGCAGCAAAGATTCCGTCCACGCTGGTTGAGAAGCGGCCATAGTCTGCTTTGAAGTTTGACCTCTGGTCGCGCTCCAAGCAAAGCTTCTCCGCTACCGTCTGAAAGAACCAACAGGTGTCACCAATGAGAAAACTCTTAAACCAATCATGCATAAGAACAACTTGCATGAACACGCTACTGTTATCGAAACTTGTTCTCTCCCAAAACGGCTAACACGAGCTTATTTAAAGATAATAGATAAACAGTTAAATACCAAAAAAAAAAAAAATCCCTTAAGAAAGCAGCAGTTAAAAATACTAACCGACTCAGGGCCAAGGAACCCCATGGCTAGAAGAACAAGGTCAGCCTCAATCATCTCCTCAGAGCCCTCGACTTCCTTGAATTGGAACTTTCCAGAAGCATCCTTCTCCCATTTCACACGTACCACTTCCAGTCCTTTAACTACTCCATTCTCATCTCCCACAAATCTCTTGGTCAATACCTCGTAAGACCTTGGGTCGTTTCCAAACTTAGCAGCAGCTTCCTGGTGTCCATAATCCACCCGGAATATACGCGGCCACTGAAAAATTAACAAGTTTAATAAGTCATTCCCATCAAACGCATATGCCGAGGTCGACTGGATAATAAATAAGAAAGCAATGACAAAGAAAACCTAAAAGCAGCAGTGAAAAGATTATATAACCTGCGGCCATGGGTTGCCCGGAGCCCTAGTTCGTGGGGGTTCTGGAAGAAGCTCCAGGTTTACGATGCTACTGCAGCCATGTCGGACAGAGGTCCCTATGCAATCGGTACCTGTGTCACCTCCACCAATTACCACTACTTTCTTGCCCTTCGCTGAGATGTATTTACCATCTTGAAGATTGCTATCAAGCAAGCTTTTGGTGTTAGCATGAAGGAATTCCATGGCAAAATGGACTCCTGATAGCTCCCGTCCAGGTACAGGAAGGTCCCTGCAGAAAAATTAGATGACACGATTTAATCATGCTTGAATACAAGATATCCTAAATAAGTCTATGTATTACTACTAGTTTAGATCAATGTGTTGAGTTTAATTAACTACAACTTACCTAGGTTTTGTGGCTCCTACAGCCAAAACTAACGCATCATTCTCCTCCCTAAGCCGCTCAAGAGAATACAAAGGATCAACTCCAACATTAGCATTAACCACAAAGTTGACACCTTCCTCAGCCATGAGGTTAACCCGTCGTTGAACGACATCAACTTTGTCAGTCTTCATGTTGGGAACTCCATACATCATCAGTCCTCCAATTCTATCTGCGCGCTCAAAAACAGTTACTGTGTGGCCAATTCTGTTCAGTTGATCAGCAGCAGCCAAACCAGCGGGACCACTTCCAACAATGGCCACCCGTTTCCTGCACCATCAAATATGTCGATGGTTTTATGTGCATACAAAAACTTCAGAAGGTAGTTCAACATCAACTTATTAGTTAGCTAATCCAGCAAAAAAATGCAATCTTGCTACCAACAGTGAACTGACCCCACTTTGAGACAATAAAAAATATTCTTCAAAAAAAAAAAGATTCTTACCCAGATCTTTTGACAGGAGGTCTCGGAACCATCCAACCCTCTTCAAAGGCCTTATCAATGATGGAGCATTCAATGTTTTTTATGGACACAGGATTTTCGATGATACCAAGTACACAAGATCCTTCACAGGGTGCCGGGCATACTCGGCCAGTAAACTCCGGAAAATTATTAGTCTCAAGAAGTCGGCCTAATGCTTCTCGCCACCTGTTCTGGTATACCAACTCATTGAACTCGGGAATTTTATTTCCAAGAGGACATCCAGAGTTCTCCTGCAAATTCGTGATAAAGAATTGTTAGGTGAAACTTGATATGCCATTCCTAACATGACAGATGTGCTTATACAAAACTATTAACTACTAAAAATGTCAGTCTACTTTTCCCCCAAAAAAAAAAACAAAAATTCAGTCTAATCTATTTCCAGGAGAAGAAATAAAAGAATGGGGTGAAAATAATACCTGATGGCAAAAAGGAGTTCCACAGTCCATGCAACGGGCAGACTGAGTTTTCAAAAGTGGGCCAGGTTTCGATTCCTCCATAACTTCCTGCCAGTCATTCATTCTCACATTAGGATCTCTGTATTGAACACCCTCCCGCTCGTAGGATATAAAACCACGATGTTTAACGGCATTGTCAACACAGCTTGGCCTCTTCAAGGAATCAGCTTCTTCTACCTTCTGCAAATTGCAAAGGTTCAACATCAAACAAGACCTAATTATATTTGCAGGGTAAACAGTGACGTACCAGAAGATAAAAGCTTCATACCTGGTTGGATTTCCCATTCAAAGATGCTGATGCCATCTTCTTCAGCTCTTCAAAAGCATCTTTCTTCATCAAATCAGCCTCAGCCTCCCCATCTTGCTCCTCGTCTTCTTTAGCAGCGTGTGAGGCTTCCCCTGCTTTCATGTTTGCAAGAACACGCTTGTATTCCCTGGGGAAAACCTTAATAAATTTAGGAAGAAGATTCTCGAAGTCTTCAAGTACAACTCTGGCTAAATTGCTGTTTGTGTAGCGTTGGTGCTGCTGTATCATCATTCTAAGAGTCATGATGTCCTCTTCTTCCTCAACTTTATCAAGATCTACAAGCTCTGGATTACATCTAGATCGGAATTTCCCATCCACATCAAGAACATAAGCTATACCACCACTCATACCTGCTGCAAAATTTCTTCCAGTTTTTCCAAGTACAACAACAGTGCCACCTGTCATGTACTCACAGCCGTGATCACCAACACCTTCCACAACTGCCCTAGCCCCTGAATTACGGACAGAGAATCTCTCAGCCGCCATTCCATTGAAATATGCCTCCCCACTTGTTGCCCCATAAAGAGCCACATTTCCAATCACAATATTTTCTTTCGGATCAAATTGGCTTCCCTTTGGAGGATAAACAACAATCTTGCCACCCGATAAACCTTTACCAACATAGTCATTACTGTCACCTTCAAGCTCCAGTAGGACGCCAGAACAGAGGAATGCTCCAAAACTCTGACCTGCACTGCCATTGAATTTTATATGGATGGTGTCTGCAGGGAGCCCCGCCGCGTGGTAACGTTTGGTCACTTCATGGCTAAGCATTGTTCCAACAGCACGATTCACATTGCAGATCTGTGTATCAATGTACACAGGAAGAGCCTTTTCCAGAGAAGCTTTGGACAAAGAAATGAGTTTGTTGTCCAAAGCCATGTCCAAGCCATGATCCTGTTTCTGGACACAGTACTGGGCAGCTTCAGGCCGAATATCAGAAGCAGGCCTTAGCAATAAGGAGAGATTAATGTTCTCCAGCTTTTCATTGTTTTTGGTAACTTCTCTATCAACTTCAAGCTTGTCTGCACGACCAACCATCTCATTCAAAGTTCGAAAACCTAGCTGTGACATTATCTCTCTCACCTCTTCTGCTATCATAAAGAAGAAGTTAATAACATGCTCAGGTTCTCCAGCAAACTTCTCCCGAAGTACTGGATCTTGTGTTGCAATTCCAACGGGACAGGTATTTTTATGGCACTTCCGCATCATGATGCAGCCGAGTGTTATGAGGGGTGCTGTGCTGAAGCCAAACTCTTCTGCACCAAGAAGTGCAGCTATGGCCACGTCTCTTCCTGTTTTTAGCTGGCCATCCGTTTGGAGAACTGTGCGACCACGCAGATCATTTGCAACTAAGGTCTGGTGCGTCTCAGCTAAACCAAGCTCCCATGGAAGCCCAGCATTCTTGATGCCAGTCCATCTAGACGCCCCTGTGCCTCCATCATGACCTGAGATCAGAACATGGTCGGCATGCCCCTTTACAACTCCACTAGCAACTACACCAACACCAGCTTCAGATACTAACTTAACACTAATTCGAGCACCCGGATTGGCATTCTGCAAATGGAGTGGAATCATGTAGTGTAAAATTTTTTTAACACTGCAAGTTACTTTTAAAATTAAAAAAATGAAAAATGAGAATAAAAAGGTTTTTTGCACAAAAGTTGCATGCGCTAAGTAAGCCAGAAACAAATATTAGCACTGGCGACTACCAATACATTCCATCAGGTCAAGTAATTATTAACAGCAAACTGCGTACCTTGAGATCATGAATTAACTGAGCGAGGTCCTCAATTGAATAGATATCATGGTGGGGAGGAGGGCTAATAAGCCCAACCCCAGCAGTAGAATTCCTGGTGATAGCGATTTCACCTACAACCTTGTGACCAGGAAGTTCACCTCCTTCACCAGGCTTGGCGCCCTGTACAACAATATCAACCAAAGTTAATATACAATCAACCCACAGATAATAAAAAACACGGTTAATTCTCAATCTCACCAAAATGCCAAATGTAGGTATCAACTAAAGAAGCAAAGGCACCCTCAGGTGCTTTGCAGACACAGCATCATCTGCCATGAACATAGATCCATAAACAAGAGGAACCTCTGTTCCAGTAGGAATGCAGAGACTTAATAATAACATTAGAAAAGTACAAGAAAATAAACTAAGCAAGGACCTTGTAGTTTGAAATTAGTATGTGAATAACTACCTGAGCCATTTTTATTTGTAGCTCATCAGCATTTGTAAGATAGTAACTCGAAACTCCAAATCTCCCACTAGCAACTTGTTTGATTGCACTCCTCCTTGGATTTCTGGAACCATCTGGAAGAGGCTCCATGCGAGATGGCTGCTCACCCCCCTCACCTACACAAATATTTGGTTAAGAATAGTTCAGTGTAAATTGCTGTTGAAGCAATTGTCAAATGGAACTGGAAGAGGGATATCAAAAGATCCATGGACAAACAAATAGAAGATAACTGTATCAACATAAAACCATCAGAAAGTGCAATAAACGCAATACCTGTATTTGATTTTCCCCCAATTCTGTTCATAGCAATTGCCAGTGTCGTATGTGCCTCCAATGATATAGATCCATAACTCATGGCCCCGGTACAGAACCTCTTTACAATTTCACTGGCAGGTTCCACTTCATCCATGGGAACTTTCATGGCTGACTCTTTGAATTTCAATAAACCCCGCAAATTGCAGGCTTTATTCAATTCATGAATGAGCTTGGAGTACGCTTTGTAAGCAGCCACACTATTAGTTCTGGCAGCCTCTTGAAGCTTTGCTATAGCAAGAGGGTCGTTGAGGTGAATTTCACCACCTTTCCTCCAATGGTAGTCCCCAGGATTTGGCAGGGCCACAGATTCAGCACTCCCTTTAGGAAAGGCACGAGATGGGAAAGCTAATTCATGCAGATGAAGAGCATCACCAGCAAGCAGCTCAAATGTTGCACCTTCAACTCTACTAGGAGTTCCTGCAAAGCACCTATCGATCACTTCTGATGAAAGACCCAGGGCCTCAAAAATCTGAGCACCCTTGTACGAAGCCAAAGTCGATATTCCCATCTTGGCAAGAACCTTCATCATTCCATAATTGCTTGCCTTGAAGTACTTCTTCACCAGCTCCTCCTTAGAATGAATCTCTCCATTAGCTTTTGCAGGAATTTTACCATCAACCTGCAATCTCCAAATGGCTTCTATGGCCAAGTATGGACAGATAGCATCCGCACCAAATCCAACTAATGTACAGAAATGGTGCACTTCACGTGGCTCCGCAGATTCAATAATTAGCCCAACTTGAGTGCGTTCAAGCTTTTTAACAAGATATTGATGAACAGCACCGACAGCCAAGAGGGAGCTTACAGCAACACGCTTCTTCGAGAAGGCTACATTCAGAAATTGGCAACCACGTAAGCTTGATAACATGTTCAAAACAGTAATACAAAATAATCCATTCTCATTAAATTCAACTCAAGGTTCATTGAGATATAATGTTTTTTTTTTTTTAAGGCAAGTAGAATACCTCTGTCAGAAAGTACTATTGTCGTATACCCTTCTCTAATGGCCTCATGTGCTTCAGTGCAAATCCTATCTAGTGTCTCCTCCAATCCCTGCCTACCACGACTCCTAGAATAAGTAATGTCAAGAACTTTGCTTCTCCAACCTCGATAATTCATCTTTTTAATCGCTTCCATTTCTTCAATTGATAAAAGGGAGCCTTTCAGGGAGAGGCGATGGCATTGTTCTTCAGTGGTTTCAGTTAAGTCTCCTTCCGGACCAATCATACATTCCATGGAAGTAACAATCTTCTCTCGGATAGGATCAATTGGAGGGTTTGTTACTTGAGCAAACATTTGCTTAAAATACTCAAATGTGAGCTTTTCCCGATTTGACATGACAGCCAAGGGAGTATCATTACCCATTGACCCAAGGGCCTCAACACCATCTTTGGCCATGGGAAGCAACAACATTTCGAGGGCTTCAACAGTGTAACTGCATAAAAATAAAATTAAAAAAAATAACAGGACACAGACACACACACCCCAAGTTAAGAAACAAATTCCTTCAGAGCAAAAACATCAAGATATCATTAAAAGGAGTTACAGAAATTCAAAAGTACCCAAAAGCTTTCAGAGGAGCCAATAGTCCATGAATGCCCATGTTTTCCATATTCTCATCAGCATAAGAAGCCTAAAATTCAAAAATAATTTGTCAATTTAAAAATAGCCAGAGGAAAATCGAAAACAAATTTTCATGAACAATCACACATCAAACTTACTGGCAACACTCCAGCTATGGCTGGAGCGACCCTATCAGATTCATTAACAGAATCAACTATGTCTTTGAGTTCAATCTTTTGCCTCTTAAGCCACTCTCCATAAGGTCTTGCTGTTGAATATTGCTGCTTCAAGGCTTCATCATCTACCACAATATGATTTTCAAAATCTACCAAAAGCATCATCCCAGGGTTAAGTCGTCCTTTCCTACTTACATCTTCAGGTAGAATGTCTACTACACCAACTTCGCTGGCCATTATAACACGTCCACTGTGGGTAATGTAGAAACGACCAGGTCGCAATCCGTTTCGATCCAGAGTGGCACCCAAGTATCGACCATCAGTAACTGTAAAAGTGTTGCATAAGTACAGAGCCATGGAAGAGAAGTTTGACATAACAAAATTATTGAGTTCAAGGCTTCTTCAAATAAATATTACATGATATAAGAGCCGGTCCATCCCATGGCTCCATGAGAGCTGAGAAGTACTCGTACAATGCTTTTCGTTGAGGGTCCATATTCTTGTCATTTTGCCATGCTTCAGGTATCATCATCATTACAGCTTCAGGAAGACTTCTGCCAGATCGAATCAGGAGTTCAAGAACTCCATCAAAAGCTCCTGCATAAGGACATCATGCTAATGTAAATTAGAAAATGCCAAGTGTTGCCTATAAAGCAGTTTGAAAAGAGAACTACCATGCCCTTTAAAAGTCCATTAATGCAGGAAAGCTGGATATTAGACATGGATGAATTATTGCATGAATAGCTGCATGCGCAAACTCAAGTCAAATGTTAGAAAAAGTTCACCTGAATCAGATGAACTAGCATCAACGATGGGTAGAAGCTTATTTAACTCGGTCTTAGAGAGACCCAACTCCTCACACTTCAACAACCCCTCTCGCGCTTTCATCCTGAGAAATGTCAACAGTGATATTTATAATACTATAAACAAATGAGCAGATCAATTAAATTACTAGAATCCTCTTGCTTCATCAAACATACCGTGAAAATACCAGAGGAACATAAACATCAAATTTTCTATAATTCATTTGGTTTAGTTTCATTTCTATCAATAGTCAACGGTAAACCAAGTCAGTGAAAAACATACCAGTTTACATTCCCTCTTAGGGTGTTGATTTCTCCATTATGGCCCAAGACACGCATAGGCTGAGCACGATCCCAGCTAGGAAAAGTGTTTGTTGAGAATCTGGAGTGTATCTGCGCCAATGATCAAAACAACCAAAACTGTCATTCATGGTCCCTACACCATTAAAAAGATGATAGCTGATCCGTAAACCACAAGCAGGGAATTGTGTTAAGGCTGCCTTAGTAGTGACAGTAATAAAAAGCTATGGGAAACCTAAGCTGTACTTTGACCGACACAATTTCCTTTTAGCCACGTTCAACCTTGATATTATCATAGAGATCGCTGGGACCTAATTTTCTGCAAACATGATTTACTTGATAATGAGGTTTCTTACCAACTCACCCATGAATCCAATCCAGCATCAAAATACAATTAGTAATCAAGGGAGCGGAAGAACTTAAGAGATCATTCAAACCTCAATGCCTCAGAAGTCATTCCTCAACCTTGCATCCCTTCAGTTACTGGTTGTTCCCATGCTGTTTGTCGGAGTATAAAGTTAGTGGAGAAAGATAAATAGTTAATGGATAATATATTTACCAGGGCCATGTAGCTCGTAAACCTTTCATTGCCAAGATCTGCATAATAGTAATCCTTCAACTGATCAGGCTTCAGCTGACCTTTGTAAACGATAGTCCTACACAATTGAGGTACATGGATTTATTACAACGATGTAATAAAGTGACATTAAAGTTCCTCAAGACAAATATGGCAGCCATCTGAATAAACACCTTGAGGAAAGAGAGCAGATGTAAAAGTCCCTAGCACCACCATGTTCGAGGTTTAAAGAAGCTCGTATAGCAACCATTGAAAGCCTCCTTAATATGTACATCTGAAAAGAAGATGCGTCAAATAATCAGAAACTTGAATAAAGCCAGTAGCTTTAACTACTCACGGCATGGCTGCCCAAATGACACTCCTCCAGAAGTCCAGTTAACTTATGACAAGCAAATAAACATATCAAATCTCTAAACAAAATACATTAAAAGGTGGCCAAAAACTGAAATTTACTATCATTCTTAAGGAATCCATCGTTGAATCAAGAGGCCAATAACTAAAGCAAATTATTTATTGCCCCGTATATCACAGGGGATCTCGAAACCAGAATCATCTAACAGAAGCCAACTATTAGATTGATTTATTGCTCCTTATCGTAGTTCTAGAAATAACATCTAGCAAACCAAACTGAAGATTACCTGGCGCTCTAGGTCAACCTTTGACCTAGTACTACTGGTGAGGAAGACTTGCTCAACAACGGGTTCTGTAAGCAAAGCAGACCTTCCCAATCCTGAGTTATCTGTTGGCACAGATCGCCACCCAAGAACCGTATGCCCAAGAGACTCCGCTACCTACAACCACAATCAAATATTCTCCCGTCAATGCTGTCGTAAATTGTAACAGCAAATTACTAGAAGCGTGAGCAGAGAAATCCATCCCACCCAAACAAGTAATATATAGAGAAAACGTAGCAAGACAATCATCCAATGATTACAGTCACGGCCAAAAACTAAACAACTTCAGACGAATTAAGTAAAGATCCATACAAACTTAGGGAATGTTTGGTAAGCGCAATGCATTTGCAATGTGTTTAAATGTAGTGTATTGAACATAATTTGTATTTGAATGAAAAGTATTTACGTTGCATTTGAATGTAATATATATTTAGACGAAAAGTATGTCAATTATATTTAAATTATATTTAAATAATGAATATTTAATATGATGAATAAAAGTAGAAAGAAGAAAGAGAGAAAAAATAATAATAAAAGTAATAAATAATAAAATAATAAATAAAAATTGCATTGAATTTAAAATATAATGTGATTAATATTCGAATGTAATATTTTTGTGTTTAGATGCAATACTTTTACATTTGAATGAAAATTACATTGTATTTAAATATAATACGAATGACATTCAAACGAATTTGAATGAAAATTACATTACATTTAAATATAATACAAATATAATGCGAATATAATGTAGTAAAGAAATGAAGCATAAGATATTGAAAATTTGTTTCCCTAGAGCAACCTCCCATAACCAAAAATTACCTTCGTAAACACGTTTTTACTTTCTTGCCTCCTACTTTCAGATGTGGGCAAGTACATCATACCAACAGCATATTCACCTGGCGGTGGAAGCTCAAACCCAGCATCCTTGGCAACCTGGGAAATCAAGCGCAGAGAAGTTAGTACCAAACACTAGTAACGAAGTGCATGAAATGATACAGAAAACGTTGTACAAAATTTACTGAATCGGTATATCAATTTTATTTTTAAAAAAAAAAACTGTTCCTTTATGTGTGTTTCTTCCATGAGAATATTTATTTAACATGAAAAAAAAATTTATTTTGAGTTTGTGAGTCGACATGCCAAAAATAGAAGCAGACAAACAAACAGATAAATGATTTTGGTTTGTTGATTAAACAAGGAGAACACAAAGAAACTAATTAACACACGCAACAAGAAAACAAAAATCAATTTTATTCTCAAAGAATAATAAATAGAAAAACAAATTTTATAAAAAAGATATTATATTCACCTCGCCGTAGAACTCGTGAGGAAGGGCAACAAGAATCCCAGCTCCGTCACCAGTATTTGTCTCACAACCACAAGCCCCTCTATGCGACATCCTCACCAACATTTCTAGAGCATCCGTAATCTACAATAACGCAGAAAATATTTCATCAAAAAACAAAATCAATATCTTCGTTAACAAAAATCTCATCATTAACGTGTATCTTAATCCATATTGATTTTATTTTTTTTTTTCCACCTACCGTTTTGCGACTGCTTTCGCCGGACAATTCAGCGACGAAGCCGACACCGCAAGAGTCTTTATCAAACGATGGATCGTACAGACCGAGGGGCTTCTCAGGAACGGCGGAGAGCGACGACCGAACGACGACTCGCAGATTCGGAGACCTCCCCGGGCCGTCGGATCGCCACAAATGGACTCGCTCCGACCCAGAAGCCCTGAGTCTGATTCCGAAGAACTTTTTCTCCACAGCATTCGACGATTTCCTCGTCGCAGAGCATCTCGCCGCTCTGCCGGTGACCCTCGTAATCGGACTAGCATTCAGATGAGGCGTAAGACAGGGTTTCGTACGGAGCTGGAGAGCAGAACTACTGGCTCCCAACATTGTTCACAATCTATCTCTAGATTTTCTGGTCCAGAAAAAGTATATAAATATGCGATTTTTTTTTTCCACACACAAACTATCCTCCGAAGAAACTTAATTTTTTAATACAAATCTGATTTAGATCCTGTCTTCAGGTTCGATTAAGGACGAAATAACAAGGTTTCTGATCCAAACCAGAGCCGGCTTTTTACGTCCTTTCAATTCACAGGTTACGCAAAACAGATCTGCGCAAATGTCTCGAACCGACACTGTTTCAACGAAAATCGGGGACAAAAAGGACCTATTTTCTAGAGAAACAAACAGAAAAAAAGAGGTTTCGACCCGTATAAAGGCCGAAAAAATTTCGCTTTGCAAAATCTCCTTCGTTCTCCTCCTTCTCCTCCTCCGTCGGCAGAATCTTTCACGAAGAGAAGCCGGCTAGGAAGATCTCAAACGAAAGCAAGGAGATAATCAACCCGGAAAACGAGAGAGAAAACGAAGAAACAAGAAAGAAAAGGAGAGAGAAGAGAAAGGAAGAGCGAGAGCAGAGCAGGCAGCGAACGACGCAAGCAAGAAAGCGAGCGAGAGCCTCCGTGCTCTTTTTTAGGTGCTCCTCGGCGAGGCAGAGAGCGCCTGGTTTTATAGAAGAAAACCAGGGAGGGTGGGGAGAAAAAGGGAAAGTCATTATTTGTTTATTAATTTATTAATTTATTTTTACAAGAAAAATTTAAAAAAATAGTAATAAAAAGAATGTGGTTTTTTAGAGGGAGAGAGAAAGGTAGGGACCACAAAGGGCGGAGGAAAATTGGAATTTAGCAGGACCTACGTCAGCAATGCCGATTAGTTAATATTAGTCAAGTGACGTGCCAGCAGGAAATTTCTCGATTTTGCCACGTATGCGACGGCCTATGCGGCACGCGACAGCCGCTCACGGTGGGCCCGGGAAAAAGAGAGATTTATTAAGGATTTAGGGGAGTTTAAAAGGTTTTACATTGAAAAAAAGTAAATTTTGAAAAACGTATTCAATGGAAAAAAAAAAATCTGTTTAAAATAAAAAATATATAAAATATTAAAAATTTATTTTTAAAAATTTATCAATATGGATATTATTTTATTTTTTAAAAATTTTATATAATTTTTAAAAAAATTTAATTAGATTTGTTTGTGAATTTTTAAAGTTTAAAAATTATTATAAAATTTTTAAAATATAAATAATAAAAAATGATGATTAAATAAAAAATCAAAAATATTATTATTGAGATATTTTTATCATAATCATAATAAATAAAATATATGAGTAACAGATTTTATTAGGTTTTATTATTAAATTAAATCTATAATTTTATGAAAATTTTTATAGAATGTAATTTTATATAAATAGTATAAAAGTTATTTTTATAAAATTAAATACATAATTAAAATTAAATTAAAAAATATTATAATATTAAATAAAATAGATGATATAAAATATAGAATCGTAACTTGTTTTACTAATATTATTGTTGTTATTATTATTTTCTTTAAATTGATAAATTTCTCAGTTGGTTTTTGTTTTGTTTTGTTGCTGGTCTTTGTGAAGCCGCCGTCTACGAAGTAGGTTCTAAACCCTAAAATAGATGTTATTCTTATCCACCTAGGGTCGGCTCCAAGCCTCCGCACCGAATCAGTCGGTAACCGTATCAGGATTTTACTGAATTTTTTTTTTTAAATAGATGTAATTTTAATATGAAAATGAAAATGGATTCTTTTTCTTTTTTAGAAATTCTATTTTAATCATAGTATCCTTTGAAAGAATAAAAGGAAATAAATATCAAAAAGGTATGATTTCATAAAATGACCAATTTACCATCGCGGATCTCACTTTAAATTTTTTTTCTTTAAAAAATAAAACAATTCAATATTAACTTTTTGTTAAGGGAGTCCAAAATAAATTATTTTTTAAAAAAAATTATTGTTTAAATTAAAAAGATATAAACACTAATATTAAATATGAAACAATTTAAAAGATAAAAGACATAATTTTTGATTAAGATTGATTTTATCAATAAAATCAGATAAAGAAACTCAATAAGAATAACATAAGTCAATATCTGATAATGAAAAAATTTATTAAATTTCTTGACAATTTTATAATCAAGCATGTTTATAGCTTTTTTAAAAACACATTTATAATCAATGAAATATTTCAATCGATCAAAAGATAGTCATTCACAGTATACAGACAGCAACAAACTTCGCCTAACCTTATTACCAAATGACTGATATTATTAAAAAATAACTTAAACGAAACACAGATACAAATATAAATTACGTAATGCAAATACAAATACAAACAGGAGGTATGGAAAATACCTCGTTTATTACAAACTTAAAACAAATATACAAAAGAAAACATAAATAGCAAATAACATTAATTATAAAATTCTTACCCACGTAAACAATCACTTTGTTGCATGCCGTAAATTCGAAGACATCGATCATCCTCGATTAAAGGTAAGCGATTACTACTAATCATTAGATCACTGATATCTTGCAGAATCCCTAATTATCAGTTCTTAAATCATCAATTATCTCCTCTAATTACGACATCATCAAACTAGGATACCGGCAACATCACATTGGCATGTTTTGATCGAGTCCTTATTGACAGCAACGGTGGCAGGAGTTCTATGCATAAGGAAATCCTAGTATTTGAGAACTTCAAGAGAGAAAGAAAGGGAGAAACCCTGGTCCCGTTGGCAATTATTTGTAATGGGGTTATTTAGTTGAATACACAATTTCACTAGAAAATTGTTTTGATGTCCTGTCAAAAGAAAAATACTTTGATGGACTAGTTTATTTATCTCAATTTCTTTCATTGTCTTGGTGTAAGAATTTCTTGATCTATAAGATTAAACTCATGCTTGATTCAACTATCAATAATTCATTTTTTTTAATGAAGAGTCAACTTAATTTCATTATTTACAACTCTAATTATAAATTAAAAGGGCGTTTTGATAACGCATTACATTCATATTATATTTGAATGCAATGTATTATATACAGTATGCATTTGGATGAAAAGTATTTGTATTGAATTCAAATACAATATTTGTTTGAATGAAAAGTATTTAATATTTATTTAAATATTAAGTATGTAATGTATTTAGTAAAAGTAGAAAGAAAAAGAGTTTGTAATGTAATTGGTAAAAGTAATATAAAAAATAAAATAATAAATAGTAATTATATTAGATTTAAATTGTTATGTGATTAATATTTAAATACAATATCTTTGTATTTGGATAAAAATTGTATTACATTTAAACACAATATGAATGTAATACATTCACCAAACGAACTCTAAAATTTAAATTTTAAAAGTTTATAATTTAATATATACTAGTTCAACTGAGATTTTTCTTAACTATAAAAAATTTTAAAACGAACAAAATAATATCCACATTGATATATTTATAACACATTTCAAGTTTTTATACTTTTTAACTCTAATAAACCAAACATATAATTTGAAATCTCAACTCAAACTAACTCTAAGCATTTAGATCATAATAAAAGATAATATGGATGTAGTAGTAATAGACATAAACTAACAATAAATGATGCCTAAATTCATTATAAGATTTTTATTTTATTGAAATTTCTTTACATGATTTAAAGTTCAAATCTTTAAATTTAATATATACATATGGTTGATGTCTTGCATCATAAATATTGTTATTTTCAAAATTTTACTGAACAATCAAGGTGCCGAACATAGAATGTTACTCCAATACAACGTAATTTAGAAAAGAAATTGAAAAAGTTTCCCTGTTGGCTCTCTCTCTCTCTAGAAAGGATTGATTACTTAAAATAGTCATTGATATTCACCGACTTTGTTGCTGAATTTTCAATTAATATATTATTCAAGAAAAAAAAAACAACAATAGCATTAAAAAATATATTTTATTTAAATGAGATGTTTACTTTTAAAAAATAAAAAAATTTCACATTAACAATAAAAAATTATTTAAATTCTATTTAAAAATAAAAGTTATTTAAATAGATAAAAAAATTTATTTTTTAAAGAGAAACTCTATTTTTTATTTTTGAAAAATAAAATTTTTTTGATATTATGTATAAAAATATAGGAGTGTTTCTTTTTTTAAAAGAGAAAAAAAAATATTTTTCAAAAATCAAAGAGAACAAGAGAAATTCAAGGGTATTTTGGTAAAGAAAACAAAAGAGTTAGGTGAATCGTTGACTAGGGAAATAGCTGACGCTCGACTGACGTCACGAACATTCATTTACGTGCCATTAGTTGCCTGATACGCGGCCAATGGTATGTGCAATGACCAATGATCTGCCGTTGGTTTGTTACGCGGCCAATGGTATATGTCATCGTACTTTTCAGTTTCCAATTCACCTTTTTTTTTTTTTTTTTTTATGTTTTTTTGTTTGCATACAAGCCCCAACATACTTTTGGAAAACTCCGCCTCTCATAATATATATAACCATTTTGGGTCTTTTGTTTATCCTAATTTGATGATCAATGACTTTTGTTTGTCCTAATTTAGTTGCCTTGTTTTCCACAATTTTTCTTACATTAGTTAAATCCCTCAAAGCAAATAATAACTTTTCCCTCTCTTGAAAAATAATGACTTCAATAAAAATTTCTTTAGTATGATATGAAAAAGTGTAATGTTTATATGTTATTATGGTAAAAAGAGATTTAAGCCTCTAATTTTCAAAATTTTCAAAAAATTTAAAGTCAAAGATAACCAAGTCACTGTTTTGATTATGAATTTGAAATAACAATTAAATTTATCATCAAATCTTATAATCTAAACTAAACGACATGCACATTTGTTTGTGACCATTATTTTTGATTACTCAAAACAAAATTATATGAGATTTGTCCCTTATTGTTTTAAAACTTCTTGTTGTGGTCAAATGTCATAGTTAATGCATTAAATCTCATTGAATAACTTTAAACTTTGTGCTACTAATTTCATGTCCCAATCAATCACAAGGACCACTACTAGTCTACCACTTCAGCTTAGGGCACTAAAAAAATAATAATAAAAATCGACCTAATGCATTTTTCTTGTTGCTTATAAGGGCTCCAATTATCAATATTTCGAAGAAAAGTACGGATGCCGTTTTTGTTTTTCCCTGTTTTTTATAAGCGGATAACTAATGAACTGGACTAGGTTGAAACCTGCAGAACCCACTACAGTGTGTGTAGCATTTCATTTCACTTGAGAGCATTGCGGCTTTATTTGATTGACATCTCACCATTCCCTCTTTTTTTTTTTTCTTTTTTTTTTTTGCCCCTTTTTGTGAGGAAACATAACAATCACGAGGCTTTAATTCTAGGCAATCACCAACCTCAAAAATGTTTCGTGTGTCAAAAATGTGTTTTGTTAGTTGAAAAACGATGCTATATATAGAGAGAGAGAGAGAGAGAGAGAGAGAGAGAGATGGGAAAAGTAGGTAAAGCAACCGTACGGGGGGAGAGAGAGTGGAGGTGGTAGGTAAAGCAACTGTTGATAGTCAAAAGACTCAAAAAGTCTCGCTCTTAATTAACCTTTTATTCATTTGATTTATCTACTTTTAAAAAATAAAAAATTTTTATTTTAAAAAAATAGATTTTTAAAAAAAATTTATATTTAAATATCAAAAATTTTATTTTTTGAAAATAAAAAATAGTTTTCTTTTTAAAACGAAAAATTTTTATTATTTCAAATGACTTTTCATTTAAAAAAATCCAAACAAATTTTCTTTTCTAAAACAAAAAGGTTTTTTATTTTTTAAAAATAGACATTTATCCAAACGAATCATAAAAAAATTATAAAATATAAATAAAATAAAATACTCAAAGCCGAAATTTTCCAAACTAGATTTTTTTTTTCCCCAGCATCATAAGAAGTAAACTCTTTGTTTAATTGTGTCTAAGAGTCTAACAAAATTCTAAGCTACTCCTTTAATATTTTTATTTAACACGAGTAATGTGATAGTGACATTCTACAGTTTTTTTACAGGGATTTAAACTATAAACTTTGTAATAAAATCTAATTTGAAATTAACGTTAGATTATTCCTATAATCACACATTATATACATTACTATTACATTAACATAAAATTAGATCATTAAATATACTTCACCAATTTTATTTATTAAAATTATGTTTTATGTTCAGACTTGGCATGCAAAAATAAATCTATAATTTTAATTGTTTATCAATCGATATCTTTGTTCGTTATTAGTATTATCCAACATCTTATGTCTTTGTATAATTTCAATCGCACACCCTTTAACAAATTTTATACATTCATGTCTGGGTTTATAACTTGACTCATCCTGATTCATATTTTTCTATATTATTAGGTCGATGCATGATTTGAGATTTGAAGAAAAATTAATTAAAATCATAACTAATTTTGTATTGATTTATAAGCAAAAATTAATTAAAATCATATTTAATTACGTATTGATGCAAGCTTAATTGAAATGATGCCAATAATAGATTACCTCTCCACATTTTCAATAGAATAAAATTAGTCCCTACCTAGTCATTTGGATTTTCTTCCATTTTACATGACAAGACAATTGGCAGGGACCCGAATATCTTGGCATGTTGGTAAATTGGGACGATATAGAAAGAATCCAACACACAGTCGCTCTTGTGGATGGACTTTCTATGTCATTTTGCTTGGAAGACATGTTATTATTGAAGGGCAAGATAATGACTGATGTGCAGTGTAAGATTATATGCACCTGCAATCCTAATCATGGTGCGACATGCTTTGATTATAATATAAAACTACCAGTGGTCCTTTTTCAACCACATAAATTTTTAGGATAAATCAATAAATCAAAATGATATTTAAATTGGAGGCCTTAAGTTCAAATATGTTTAATTAATATCTTTATTACATCAGCTAGGTTTTTTCTTTCTCTCTCTCTTTTTCTTGAGTTTTGTTGGTTTTCTCACGTGGTGGTCGGAGTTCTATTTCGGTATCTCACTGCCCCTTGAACTTTCGGCCCTAAACGTGGAACTCTGGTTTTCTTTTTGTATGTTAGTTATTTATGTAAAATAAAAGTGTTCTTTTCATCTTATAAAGGTGTTATTTTTATTGATTTTGGTTTTTTTAGTTTGTAATAACGAAAATGGTTTCTTCACTTTTAGAGTTTTTAACTTGTCCATCATAGTTGGATCTTGACAGGTTATATGTTTTGCTAGATTTATGGCTATGTGAAGTAAGTAGTGGTTTTTGGACTATGAGGTCTTGACCTTCAATTGATTGGAAGCTTTTATCAATTGTATGAGTTTCATTAGAAAGAGCCATATACATATTCGATATTGATATACCAAAGAATTGTTCCCTTTTTAGGTCTTAGCCATACGCTTCACTTACTGTGCATCAGTTGATTTCACTAATACAATCAGTCAAAATTGAGGGTTATTTCTACATGATTGTGAGATCATTATATTATATATTTTTCCTTGTACTTTCTTGTTAGTATGAATAATTTTTTCCTATAAAAAAAATTTTATTCCATTTAATTATTGTCATCACATGTCAAATCTTTAAATGTTTATGCATTAAGTTTTCTAATCAATATTTGTTTACACTTTTGCCTATTTGTCTAGCATAGATGCTGGGAAAAAAAAAAAGTGAGAAGGTAAAATTCTTGCTTACTAACCTTATAACAACTTAAATTTTGAAGATCATTAATAACATCAGTGCAAGCAATTTATGACTCTCCCTAAAAAAAAAAAAAAGTCGGATGAGATAAATTTTATAATTACATTCTTTCACATGAGACTTTTTCTTTATTTCGCTCCCTCTATTTCTAAATTTGTATAAACTGAAAAAGGTATAATCTTAAATTTTAATGCCATTACAAGTACAATGAATTTGATATCTCCCAAATGTATAAATTGTAAAAAAACTGATAAAAAATTTAATAGTAAAAATTGTACTTTATCTTATTGATAGAGTAAGTTTTTTGATTGTGAGATTAAAATTTCTAGCAATTAGATCTACATCAAAATAATGCATCGTAAGAATTTAGGGGATATTTGGTAAAAATTCTGTATTTTAATCATATTTAAATGTAATATAATTTTACATCAAACGTAAAGTTTTGCATTCAAATATAATCATTTTCAACAATACTACGAAAACAATTACTATTTAAAAGTTTTTAAAACAATCACATCAACTTTTTAACTTCACTATTTATCTTTACATTTACTAATCATATCAATTTTTTAACTTTAAAATACTTTTCATCTAAACATATATTTCATTCAAATACAAAACAAATACTTTTCAATCAAATACAATACTAAAAATATAAATTATATTCAAACATAATTAAAACGTAATACGTTTATTAAATAACTTATTAATCAGATGAAAAATTTTACCTTATCAATATAATCTATACAATAAAATTATTCGAAGATGATAAAAAAAAAAATAACGAACACATATGATTTCGAGTATAGGGCATCGCTAACGATAAACTCCACAAAAATACTTTCACGTGTGTGGATGAAAAAAATCATTTTAAAAAATAACTTTCAGAAAGTGAAGAATATTCGCTTGTGAAGGGTAGCAGGGGTATGATTATGATGCGGGTGCAAATTAGTCAAAGTTAGAAGAAGTAAGGATAAGATTGGCCTGGGATGATCCGATAGGACAACGACAAGCCTCCACGTGTCAGAAACATGGTTGTTGATGTGAACATTTCCGCAGTGGATAGTAACTCGCTATGTCCGTCTCGGATCCGTCGTTGTAACCCGTGCCTGTTGAGACTGAAAGTGCCTTCGTGTATGGCAACAACGAAAAGAATTTTCCGACGTTTTCTGTTTATTTCCTATTTTGCACACGAACGGCAACGAACACCACTAAACGACGCCGAATTGACATTCAGGTGGGCCCTTCTTGGACCTTTCACTTTGACCTCCACTGGACAGCTCCAGCCTCACTGTCATCTCTTCCCCACCCCACCTTCCATACACCCCACCACCCCCACCCCGAAAAAAATAAAATAAAATAAAAATCCACCCTTTCTTTTCTCTCTTTTTGAAAAAAGAAAAAAAAAAAAAAAGCCTTTTGGAGTGTGTTGGCCACGAAGAAAAGTCCTCTTCCAATCGATAAGTAAAGCCTATAATTTATTAAATAATAATAATATTAATAATAGTAATAATAATAATAAGGGTTCGTTTGACTATATTTTAAAAATATATTTTATATATTAGAAAAAAATAAATTTTAAAAAATATAATCATTATTTATTATTTAATTTTTTTTATTACTTTTATCAATTACATCACATATTATATTTTTCTCTCCATATTTCCTTTTTACTTTTATAAATCACATCATATATTTAATATTTAAAATTCAAATATTTTTTATCTAAACAAACATTACATTTGAATATAATGTAAATACTTTTAATCTAAATACATATTATATTCAATATATTACATTAAATGTAATAATAAATATAATATATTATCCAAATATCTCATAATTTTTAAAAGTAAATGATAAGCTTCTATAGAATTTGTAATTTGGAATGTGACAAAATTGACACCATAAAAAACTCATATGAAATTAATGGGTAAAATTGTGTTTTCTTATTAAATACTATAGTGAAAAGCTTTTCGATCAATAAATTAAGATTTTAATAATAATCTGATATATGAATATACACATTAAAATTTTACAGCATCAAGCAAATAATTAAAAAGTTAGCACAATAATTTTAATAATACAGCAAAATGAAAGATCTTTATCATGAAAATTCTTTAAAAGAATTTAAAAAAAAAAAAAACTTTTGTTAAAGGATCCCTCGCAAAACACGAAATTAAAGTCGTTTAAGACCCCACGAGTCATGACGACATTTGATCCCGAAGTTTATAATTCAAAAGCAGGGGTCTTTAAATCCACACGTGGTTTAGTTTTCTATAGTTACAGTATATAAAATATTTATTTGTTTAAATTTATAACCATAACTTTTTTGATGAGTCGTTTTTCGCCACCCACTACCAACATTGCCGTGACATTATTGGCATCTTTTTTTTTTCTTATTTTTATTTTTTGCTTGAAGCTGAAAATCTAAATGGGGTTCTCAAATCATATTAGATTAACAACTAGATTACATATACCAGCCCTTAATTTTTTTCTTTTAGAACGAATCTGTTCTCCATGGTCAAGCAACTTTTATCCTCTTTCTGAAGATTGGAGCACTTAATTCAAGACAATCACGAGTCTTAAGATTCTTTTATCTCTTTTTCAATAGAATAATAAGAAAAAGACACTATTTTCTTTTAAAATTGTGGTAAGAATTATATTGTCACTCTAATAATGGTTATTAGATTTTAACTTTTTAATAGTATTATCAACAAGTATCAACTAAAGGATAAAAATATAATTCTCACTATTAAGGTCTCGTTTATTTCATTGACTTGGACCTAAAATTTTGATTTCAGTTTTTTTTTCCTTAAAAGTCAACAAAAATTATAACTAAATCAACTAGTTTAGACTTAAAGTTTTATTTTATTCCGGACTCGACTCATTAACTACTCTTTTAATACGGTTAATTTATTTATCAGCATTTAAACTAGAGTATTGTGCAAAAAATAACAAAATTTAAACTCAAGCTGGTATTTATTTTCAGGATTATTTGGTTTGTTCCAGTTGTGCCAATATTTGAATTATATATCTTAACAATCACAGTTAAAAAAAAAAAAAATACTCTCTATTTCTATATTATGTTAAAGCGGCAGGCATATTTTGTGTTTTTATATTAAGTAATTATTATATGTTATTACTATATATTATTTGCGTCCATGTTCCATCTAAATAAATGGAATTTGTTTATTGCTGAAAATATTATCTATATATATATATATTTCGTTGTACTTATGATTTTGATTAAAGCACTCTGAAGATGCTTCATTAGAAATTAAAAAAACGTTGATTTAACATATATGGGTCCCTAATGACTTGGTTGGTAAGCACATGGAACTCCACAAATGAAGGAACTAATTCTCCCAAAGTATCATTGAAATGAACACTAAACATAATTTAACAACATATTAACCATATATTATTGGTTCTTTTCCATTTTTTGATCAAAGTCGTATCCTTTTTCACTTTAGTGTGCATCTTTTAATTTTTTGTGTGTTTTAAAAGTGAAATGTAGGGTGGATTTCTCATCAATTCTCCACCCTCATGACCCATTTCACTTTTTTTTCAAAACAAAAAAAATTAAAATACATCCAAATAGACCATAGCAAAAGCACATTTTTGTACCTTTTTATTTTTAGTAGTTATTATGGAATAAGAACTGAATTTGCATTGTAGTCTGTTTAATTATTTATATATGGTCAATCTTTAAAAATTCCCCTGCAATTTGTTCCCCAAAAAAAAAAAAAAACTTACACAATAATTTTTTTGGGCGTCTATTATTACTATTTTAATGGTCAGCTAATAATTCACTCTTTATTCCTGATTCCGAGGGATTTCTAAAACATGTACAAATAAATTAACATTTTTCTGAAAAAAAAAAGCCTAATAAATTAACCTCCAAAAAAAATTTTAAAATAAATAAATTAACGTTTTTTTAATAGATGAATACTAACAAAAAACGTTAATTTATTTTTATTTTTATTTTTATTGTTCATCATGTGGTAAAAGCCTTAATAGATACTATGTCACGTAGTGTCCTTGCAAAAGGGTAATCACAAAAGAAATATCCAGTTTCTATGCGTTCAGAAGAATAACTAAAAAAATGACCCATGTTGATGTTTTCATTCGTTATAATTTTATAAAGGACCTTTTGATCTTATTGATTTTTTTTTTTTTTTAAGAAAAGATAAAATTGTACTGGGCCCTAGTTCTCCAGTTGTCAATTTCAGGGAACAACAATTTACATATATGCATACGAGTCTATATACATATATGATAATGACAAAGATGTTTTACCTATTTTTGGTTGCCATGGGTTTGAATATTACGAAGATGCATGTATATGATTTACAGAATCATTTGCCGTGTGTGTGGCGTATCTATTCAGGTGTTCTTTTTTTTTTTTTTAAGGAAATTTATCATTCAAATTATAAAGGATACAAACACCAATATCAAAAATAAAATAACTTTATAGTACGAAAGATACAACTCTCAACTGCAACTGATTCTATTAGTAAAATCTGATGAAACTCAATAAGAATAACATTAGTTGAGACCCCATAACGGGAAAATTTATTAAATTTATCAACAATTCTATAATTGAATATGTACAAAACTCTATTTAAAAACACCTTTATAATTGATAAAATATTTCGATCGATGAGAAACGATCACTCAAGTACAGAGATTGCAACAACTTCTATCTAGTTTTATTATTAATGGAACTAACAAATAATACAAATACAAATCAGAGGTGTTAGAACTATCTCCTTTATTATAAAACAAAAACAAAACATGAATAAAAAATAAAATCAACCATAAAATTATTGCACACATAGAACAACCACTCCACAGCGCGCTGACGTTGCAACTCAGAGGGCATCAATTAGGCTCAATTAAAAGGTAAGAGATTACCATTAATTATCAAATCACTAATATCTCGTAGATTCCTAGATTGTCTGCCCTTAAATCGTCAATCACCTTTGCTAACCACGACATCGTTATACCAAGAGACCGACAATGTCACATTGGTGTGCTCTGGTCGAGTCCTCGTTGATAGCGGCGGTAGAAAGAGTCCTATACAAAGGAAAACTTTAGTATTTGAGAAGTTGAGAGAGAGAGAGGGAGAGAGAAACCCTATCACCTTAGTTGTGAAAATTAGAAAAAGTAACAAAAACAAAATTCATATCATATCATTAAAAGGTCACGTTTGTTAAAAATGTCTCGTAATATCATTGAAATGATCCAAGAGGAGATACAAATAAGAGGACAAACAAGTCATATCCTTCAAAGTCACCATCAATAAAAAAAAAAATTTCTGAAACGCTTTCTTAAAAAAAAAAAAAATACGGTACCTATTAGCCAAAAATTTTTAGGTATTTGTTTTCACAGGGGGTGTTTGGAACCAGTTTTCCAGACATCCAAAACTAACTTTTTTTCAAAACTTCACCATTTTTCATTATTTACATCTCCAAAACGCTACAGTAAACTCTAAACTTTAAAAGTTTATAACTTTTTGTATATAAGTTTAAATGAGATAATTTTTTTTTAAATTACATAGAATTTCGAGAAGAACGAAACAATATCCATATTGGTATTTTTTTTCTAAAAAAATTTTTAAAATTTTTTATTTTTTCACCCAAACAGTTTTTTCTTCCAAACACATTTTTTAAAACAACTTTTTTTCCAACCTAAAAATAATATCTCCAAGCATTACCCTCAAACACCCCATAATTTAGTTATGTTTATTTGTCCTAAATATTTTATTTAAATCAATTGGTGAAATCATATTGTATATCAAGATTGTAGTTTATCATGATTTAAGACTATTTGAGTCAATGTTCATGTCTGTATCCCTCACGAGTAGTGACGTTTAACTCTGCATGCCTCTAAGAGCGCATGGATTCGCATCAACGTGGAAAGGCCATGTGTTGCTTCTTGAAATATAAAAAGAGAATAATGAAGGAGGAGTGGGTCCCACTTTTACTTACCATTTTCAAATGAAAAAATATGGAGCTTGCCACGTCAATACGGCGCCGTGCGAGCCAAATAAACTACGGAGCCTAATATCTTTATTCTTCGGAATACATTTTCCTTAAAAAAAAATTCAAAAGAATATACACAGATTATTAGCACATGTAGACTAAATCTCAATTATCAAATTCCACAAGTGTAAGCTGAGGTTTAATTAGGGTAGTGCATGGGCGGTTCAGCAAGTAGCAAAGGGGTTGTAAGACAATAATTTTTTCAAAATCTAATGCCGAAACCACCCAATATACAGGTGGGTTGGGCAGGATAGAGGCAAGTGGGGGCGGGTGGATTTTGGGTAGAGTGTTTCAAAACATCCAGTTGAGTTCGACCCTTTTTTTTTTTTTTTCAACTTTTTTCCTCCTCCTCATATTTGAGAATATGATTAATAGGTGAGAAATCCATTGGCAAATTAAAAATAAAAAATTGAACTGAGACTAAGAATAAAAGAAAAAAGACTTGCAGTTATATTTTTAAAATGCACACCGCATCATAAGATTCAGAATTTAGAATAAAAAAATAAAAAAAAAGGAGTTATTGCCGTATCTCCAAATTAAGGAATATTGCAACAATATTATGATTTGATTAACATCCTTGTTTTCTAATTTTTTAATTGTTCATTTATTTTTAAATAATCAAAGCTATTAAAGTAAAAATTATTATCAGAACAAAAGTGAGATCATTTTTTTAAAGGAAAATATTATACTAATACATTAATTATATATCACTTGTGAAGGTGACAGGTGGACGGATGTAATTCACTAACAAAAAGGTGAAAACTACCCCAACCCATTTACTTAGTATACGGATAAAAAACCTATCAAAATATAAGCGGATGATGACATGGGTATGGAAAAATGGATAGGTGGGCATGGATCAATTGAGTTGGGTGATTTGGCGGATTTTATGCACAATGATAGTTTTAATGCCTTGCACCATTTTATTTGATAAACTAGAATCTTTGACACTAAATTACTTTGCTTTTTAGTACTTTTAGCATTTTGTGTTTATTTGGAGACGTTTGGTAAATATATTATATTTTAATTACGTTTAAATATAATTCTTTTTTTAATATTATATTTAGTTAAAAAGTATTTATTTTATATTTAAATAAAATATATCTTTAGATAAAAAGTATTTTAGAGTTAAAAAGTGGATGTGATTAATAAAAATTGAGATAAATAATTAGGGTTAAAAAATTGATGTGATTGATAAAAATAGAAATAAATAATTAGGGTCGAAGAATTGACGTGATTGGTAAAAATAAAGATAAATAATTAAGATTAAAAAGTTAATATAATTATTTTAAAAATTTTTAAATAATAATTATTTTTATAATATTATTAAAAATAATTATATTTGAATATAAAATTTTTAATTTGATATAAAATTGATATTATTAACGTCAAAAAAAAAAATTCTACAAACGTACTCTTAATCTTAACCGGGGAACAAACCCACAAATATTTTTTTCTTTAATAATTAAATTAAGCTATTCCAAACCTCAGGCAAGGAAATTCCTCCGAACCTAATCTTCTCTGTGGGGGGAAATCTTTCACCTGTCTTTCATCGACGATAAAGACAACAAAGTACGAGGGACTATATATATATATTAATATACACGCAATTACATATATATATTTATGTGTGTATATATATACATACATATATATATGTATGTGACAGAGAGAGAGAGAGAGAGAGAGAGAGAGAGAGATTCTCTCTCAGAATTTTTTGTAAACTCCGCCATTAATTATTCATGTCATCGCATTCAAAAAAACAATGAGAATCAGGGAAAAAAGTTGGATGTCCTATATAAAAAATTTCCAATTGATATCTTACGTTTACATGAATATACTTATGTTACCAATATTTTAAAATCACAAAGTTCAATAATTCATATTACTCAAGGAAATTAGTGAATAAAATATCCTATCTCTGGTTATTTTAATTCGGCATCATGATTTTTAGACCACAAAAGGACATAATCTGCAATAGATTAGTTGTAATGAAAAAGTTAGGATAGCATTGTTGGATCGCTTTGTTGATGATGGGGTGGTTGAATGTGGAAGTTATACATATATATATATATTAGTGTGGATGTTTACATGCCAACGAAGTCCTTTAGCCAAAAAAAAAAAAAAAAAGTTCTTTAGCCAAAAAAAAAAAGTGTGGCCAACGAAGTTTGACTAAAAAATAATAGCAGAAAACACTTGGAAACAAGTTTTTATTAGTTGGAAGCAGCTGCTTGCCCACTAACAGCATTCCCAACGAAGCCAAAACGAATTATAAATTAGTCAAAAGTTGTTGTCGTTTTTTGGCAGCCCTCGTGCAGCACAAAACGAGAAAGTAAAATTGTATAAAAATTAATGGCGACTGGCAAGTGGGACAGATAATCGATTGAAAGTCACAATCTTTAATTATTTGCTTTTGGATTAATTTTAAGCTTTTTTTTAACTTTTTTTATTTAAAAAAAATGATAATATCTTCCCATAAGATATATTAATATAATTAAAAAAATCTAATTTTAAATCTTTTTAATTAATAGATGTTAAACTTTAAAAACAAATAATATATAATCTCTTTTATTAAAAATTAAATTGTTTCATGTATTATAGGTTGAATCTAATATCTAATAAATTTAAACACTTTAAATAAATATTTTTTGTCATCGTATCACATCAGTCTAGATTTTAAGAACAAATAACACATGATCTTATTAAAAATTATATTCTTATATATATCATGAATCAAATATAAAATTTAATAAAAGTGAACATTTTAAATAGATATCCTTTATCATCATATCAACTTATGCCATGGAAGTAAAGTTTTAGCTTTTTACTATTATTTTTTCTTTTTTTTTTTTTTACTTTTCCGTGTATCTTCATTTTCTTTCCAAGTTTTTCATCTTATAATTTTTACATTTCTGATCATTATTTGATGAAAGCCTAGGGAAAAAAAAATCAACAAATAAACCGACCACGGCTTGTCAATAAAGGGCTTTAAATCAAATAAATATAATAAAAATGGAGTCAAAAACCAAAATGGTCCAACAATAGACAATAACGATGAAAAGAAAATAATTTAGACTTCAGTGTTCCTAGTTCGAGGAAAACTAAATTGAACGAGATTTTATTGGTTTTAGTTTAAGTAACTTTGCCCAGGCCAAACGCAAAGGCCACATGGAGGGCTAGTCCCACTATGAAACACTTCCATTTTTCGACGGTCCCAAAAATCATTCAAAAAAAAGTTCTTCAAAAATCCTCAAAACAAGTAAAATCTAAATCTTTTTAAAATGAATACACCATTTATTTTTTTTTCTTTTCAAATATAAATAAAATACTGGGGCAAACTCTTATGAAATGGAGTATGATAATTTAGCCTCTGATTCGAACTATAATTTAAACTTTTCTACACAATAATAAGAATCAATGCTAATCGATTAACCTGATGTTAGCATAACGTAATTTGTGATCTTGGGGGATTGAATTATTATCTTTTGATAAATTTCTTTATTGGTTTTGAGTTATTATTGAGAACCAATGTCACTCAACTTACACCAACATGTCTTTAATAATATAAGAATTGAATGGTACATGAGTCGAGTTCAAAATAAAATAAAATTTTGAATCTAGACTAACTAATTTAGTTATAATTTTTATTAAATTTTCAGAAAAATACAAAACTATAACTACAATTTTGAGTTTGAAATCGTAAAGCAAATACATACATCATATAAATCAATATCATAACACATTATATTATATGTCATATACGTATAACATGACGAGTACTCGCACAAATGCGGCTTTTCGAAGCAGTGGGTAGTATATTATATATATATATATATGCGTGTGTGTATAAATACGAGAAAAAAAAGTGGAAGAAATGAAAGTCCACGTTTGGAAGAGACATGAGATTTGCCTTTTCAGTGTGCTCTGTCCGGGGTTTAGTGGTCATGATCCTATGCGGCAGCGGCGTAGACAATAAGGAAACAACAATAGGTCGGCAAAGAAATGTACGGCCCAAATTACATTTGCATGGTCAATGCCAAAGTAATACTTCATTGATCAACGGAAAATCAAGTTATACCCATTTTACCTTTTTTTTTTTTGCAACACTAGGAGAATGTGGTATTTTAAAACGTTAGATCTAATCAAATTTATTTCGATAAAAATACATGTACATTGTCAATGTAATAATTGAAGATAGAATTTTATTGATGTAATGTTTATTTTTTCATATATATATATATATATTGCAGATTTCTCATCTCATTTATTATGAGTTTGAAAAGATGGAGCAAACAAATTGCTAAATTGGTCAAAATCAATGCTTGTAAAAAATAAAAAGGTAGATTTGGCCGTTAGATTGGTTGAGGAGTCCTTGAGTTCTACTCTTTCATGCGCTCAAAAGGTCAGATGCAAGAAGTAGGGCCCACTCCACTGTAATGTTTATATATATATATATATATTGCTCAAAAAAACTTATCTTTGTTTGTTTGCTACTATAATGCTTTATTAATTGCACCAGATGCGTTGGCTTTTAAGCTTTCTTTTATTTGTATACTCAATTCTGAAGTGTTTTAAAGCTTCTCTCACTCGTGACGTTTTTACTAGAAAAGAAAGGAATCAAGGCTGTGATCTCCACGCGCCAATAATTGGGGGTAGTAGATGGGCCCTCATTCAGCCCAAAGCAAGAGAGTGGGGCCCATCTACCCAGAAAAACTTGTGACAAATTAATGAATTTTCCATCCCATGAGCCGGAGGTACCACCTTTTTTTTTATTTTATAATAATTATATTATTATTATTTTTGGGGTGGCTAATGTCTGTCCTACTTTTATAAAGGGCAACGTGCTTATCAAATATGATACATTGATTGTTGGGGTAGTTGGGAGAAAATAAGTAGACACTACACGCGGGGTGTGGCATATCAGCATGGCACTTTTTTCTTTCCCCTAAAATTATAAATGACCACTTGTCTAATTTTTATTTTGCTAATCAGGACACTTGTCCAATTAACAACATCTATCGTAAACTTAGTTGGGAATAACTTTGGAAAAAATTTAGGTGATGTTTGGTATTATTTTTGAAATGTTTTCTATTTTCAAAAAAATTAAAAATAAGAATATTTTGAAAACTGTGTTAAACTCATTTTTGAAACTGTGTTTGGTTATGTTTTCTGAATGTATATTTTGAAAAATATAAAAATAAAATTTTATTTTTTTAATATTTTTTCAAAACCCATTTCATTTTTAAAAAAACCCAAAAAACACAATATTTTTTGGAAATGAAAACAAAAAGTGAAAACAACTTTTTTTTTTTGTTTTCAAAAAACTCAAAAAAACAACATACTTGAAAACGGTATTTTCGAAATGGTTTTGAAAACGTTAAATAAACAAACGCTATTTTGAAAACGTTTTCATTTCCTGTGTTTTTGAAAATGAAAAATCATTCTCAAGAACAAAAACAAACGCCCCCTTAGGATCTACGGTTATAAGTTCGAAAGCATTTTAAAAATAACCAATTCCTAACACTAATGTCTATATTCACGGTAATGTATTCGTATTATATACAAATATAATTTGATTTTCATCTAATATAAAAATATTGTATTTTAATATTAATTACATCATATTTTAAATTTAATAGAATCATTATTTATTTATTTTATTATTTTTACTGATCACATTACATACTATATTTTTCTCATCTATTTTTTCTCTTTACTTTTATCCGTCACACCGCATATTCATTATTTAAATATAATTCAAATATTTTTCATCTAAACATACATTTTATTCAAGTGCAATACATATAATTTTCATCTAAATACAAACTGTATTTAATTCATTACATTCAAATATAATACGCTTACCAAATATCTCCTAAGATTAAAATAAGTTAGGCATTTATTTGTTTGATAGATAGTAAAATAAATTAAGAAAAAAGTTGTAACTAGTACTTGAATACCATTTTATTCTTTTCATTTTTCATTGAGATTTATCTTTCTTTATATATATATTTTTTCTTTTCATCTAAATATAAGTTGTATTTAATATATTGTATACAAATGCAATGCACTTGCTAAACATCCCCTAATACTAAGATAAGTTGGGCATTTATTTGTTTGATTGATAGTAAAATAAATTTTAAAAAAAATTTGTAACTAGAATTTGAATACCACTTTATTTCCTTTCATTTTTCATTGAGATTTATCTTTCTTTATATATCTCATACCAACACAAAAATTATTAAACATGCATTTGATATACCGGTTTAAATTAAATTTTTTAAATTAAATTAAATTAAATTAAATTGAATTATGTGTTCAGTGAAACGTATGAAATGCTGTAGTTGAAAAGTATAAAAACTTGAAATACATTAAATTTATATATTTATTAATACGGAGTTTATTTTATTTATCTTGAAATTCTATGAAATAAAAAAAATCATTTTATTTGAACTTATAAATGTAAAATTATGAACTTTTTATGCTTGAATTACAAATTTAAAATAATAACTATAAATAATGAAATTGAGTTTGACTTATCTGAAAAAATAAAAAATGAATTAAATTTTTTGAGTTTGAATGGTCACCAAAACAAGCTATAAGGACATTAGTTTTAATATTTATATAATCATATTTTATTATGAATCTATACCATTAAAAGATAATCTTAAGTACATAAAAAATATGTTTGGTGCACGTGTTTAAGTTGAATTTTTTGAGTTTGAATTAAAATGTATATTTAATAAAGTATTTGAATTATTGAAACTAAAAAATATAAAAATTTGAATTGCATTCTAAAAACATATCAACATAAAACTTGTTTTATTCACCTTAAAATTTTATGTAAATTAAAAAGAATCACCCTATTTAAATTTATATATATAATTATAATTTTTTAAAATTTAAATTATAAAATTACAATAATAATTATGAATTTTTAAAAGTAATAAAAATAAATAAAAATAACAATTATATTTAAACGCAATGAATGCATAAAATGCGTGCGTCTAACGACAAGGTAGTGTACGTCTAAAAACATTATATTCTAATATCTTATTATTACAACATCAACATAAAACAGGTTAAAAATATAACTCCACTCATAAAGTATTTTTTAATTTTTTCTAAAGAAAAATATAATTTTTGTAATTACTGCACTACTAACTGGATGACGTTTTCAATTCCCGTCCAGCTATCTTATTTTACGAGACACGTTTGTGCACCAAAGCAAAGAGGATCAACAAAGAAAAAGAAGAAGAAGAAGAAGAAGAAGGAAAAATAAAAAAGGAAAAGAAAAAAATTGACGTGGTTTTTTTTTAAATTGACGTGGTTGTTAATACGAGTGACACGTTTTTAACTTACGCTGGAAGAGACTCGATTTATGTGCTTGACTGACAAACGGCAAATCCCTATGAATTATTGTAATTAATAGAAAAGGCAACTTTTACAGTGAGATAAAATTTTTTACTCTAAGTGTAAATGATTATTATTTAATTTGAACGAAAATTTAAGTATTTTTTATTATATCAAATTAAAATTTAAATATTTTAAAAAATAAAAAAACTTAAAGCAAAAAAAATATCTGACAGCTTGACCCATTATCATAAGCTTTTGATCCTTTGTCCTTGATATCACAACCCAAGGTCGAAACCCATCTCTTTACTACCTCAATTGGGAACTATGAGGCTCTTCGGTAAAAGCTCGCGAAGGCAGAGGCCCACCTTGCACGTTGTGTCAATTCATGGTGGGAGCTTGATGGGGAAAAAAGGTGCTTGCAACTAGGTTCGCACGCGGGCAACAAAGAAGACGAGCATTAATGGAAAGGGCCCTGTAACGAGGTTCGTGTGAGTCCGACGATGGAGATCTAGGTTTGCGGTGGTGAAGATCTAGGGTGGATCGTCATCGTCAGGGTTGCAGAGCCGTCATCTTCACTGTTTGGCCCAAACTTATGATTATTTATGGCCTTAGATGCGATTCCCCATAGTGTTTTGTTGCATCTTGGTTGCATAGATCTGGTGCAAGGGAGGATGGTCGTGGCTTTGATCATTTTTGGTCGGTGGCAGGTGGCGGGGGCGGTGGAAGTGGAAGTTGCAAGGGGGGTAGGGGGATTGGGTCTTTGCTAGATCTAGAGTCGCCAGGAGGTAGTCGTAGAGGGGATGTCAGTGAAAGCTTCCAGGGGAGGGTATTGGTGGTTGAGGGTTGATTTTTTTTTTTTCTTCTCTTTTTGTTTGCAATTAGTTTGTAATTTTATATAATTAGATACATCATAATTTTACTCTATATATATTATCTAAACAATTAAAATTGATTTAATATTAAAAAAATTTATCTTATTAATAAAATTAAAAAATAAAAACTTACCTCGATATAAAATTATCTTTAGAAAAATAATCATGACAAAAAAAAAAAAAAAAAAAGCTTGGCCAAAAAGATGCTTCACACTTCACGTGGCCAGGTTTGGATAAGGCTTTAAATGAAAAGGAGCCAAACCCTTTTTGGCGGTTTTTTACCAGGAGACTTGTCTCTGCGAATTTTTGACAATATCCCCAATTACTTTTGATATTTCTATATGTGGCCAAAATAGTTGCATGTCACCATTTTGCCACTTGTCACAAAAGAACTTGACTTTTTTTTGGCAGTCAAAAAGTAGAGGTTTTTAATGTGAAGGATCTGAGGAGTCAGGCCTGGTTTTGTAATGAGTGGGAAGGAAATGTTGTCGTTTTCATACCAAACATAACCAGGCACAGTTCCCTGCATCACAACGCTGTTTTGGGTGTAAAAAATAAAATTCCACCCTGGTTGCTGGTTTGTTGATTGGGATCAATGGATGTTTGTTTTCGTATTCACATTCGTATTACGTGTAATTTTTAATTAAATATAATTTTTTTTTGTTAAAATATAATATTTTTTTAATAATATCTTAAATATTTTTATTACTTTAAAATATTTTAAAAGTATTTTTTTACTTATATATATATTACCTCTTTATCTTATTTTTAATCTATTTTTATTAATCATATTAACTTTTTAATTTTAAAATATAATTTAAATATTTTTTATCCAACCAACATTCAAATATAAAGTAAATATTTTTTATCCAAATATAAAATATATTTAATATATTACGTTTAAACACAATACAAACATAATATGTTTACCAAACATTTTAAATTAAAATTATTTGATTTTTTAAAAATTAGTTAAAATTTATTTTTATTCATTGTCATTGAGGGTAAACATCGGGTGGATTGACTAGGTTTTTGTGATTTTTCAATTCACTTAATCTTCATTGAGTGGGTTGAAAATATTTTTTATCCACCCAATCAATTCAATATAAAAAATTAACCTACTCAATTAAGATTGCATTAGATTGGGTGGATTTGGCAGATTATGTATTTTATTAAAAAATAATAATAAATGATACTAAAAATTCAATAATAAATAAAATTTAATGAGGAAAAAGGAATTAAACTCATGATAATTTTGAAATAAATTCTATCACAAATCCGACATAAAAAAATTTCTAATATAATCTCATTAATAGTGGAATATAAAATAAATAAAGTCATAAAAATCATAAAAAAAAAGAATACTAAAGTAATTAATGATATTTTTCACAAAATTATCAAATATTACATTTATATTGAATATCAAGTAATGCATTCTATATATTCAAATAATTTAAATAACATTTAAAGGTGAATATCACTTAGCAAAAATGAAAAAAAAAATATGTAAGAAAATATTTGGTGGGTTAGGTGGATTTTTGAAATTTTTTTGACTCGCCCAATAAAAATTGGGTAGGTTAAATTTTTTTTATTTATCCAATTAACCAAATGTAGCAAATCAACTTATCTAATTAAGGTTAGGTTGGGTAGCTTAGGTGGGTTTGTTAGGTGATTAAGTTTTTTTGTTCACCCCTGATTGTCGCACTTTTCATGCCTTATTATTTATATATTCTTTTGGGTTTATTCAACTCAAGGTAGATTTGGGTTATGTTGCTATGAAGAAATGAAAATTTTAGTAGGTAAAAAGAATATGTTAATGATAAAATCTTATTGTAAACCATCAAATTATGTTATCTATTTATTCAATCATTATATTTTTCATACTAATAATTTTTCATTAGAAGGTATGGAGTTTGAATCCTCCTCTCAAATTTAAAAAATAATAACAACAATAAACTAAAATTCTTCAGATAAAGTTAATATAAACATATTTCATAAAATAAAGAAAATAAAGAGAATTCTTTAGTAGATATACAAATATTAATACTAATGGATTTTATATTGATGTTGCAATGTTTTAAGTCTACACACGTTTCTCTATTAATATCATTTCTAAAACTTTCATATATATATATATATATGCACATTACTAATTTGATCCCATTTGCATAATGGTCATATCAAGTTTAAGAAAGGAAGTTAGACAACATGAAAGAAAAAAATAGGCAGCTATATGCTAAAAAGTACTCATTACAAACACAATCATCGTTAAGGGGGAAGGGTGTGAAAATAAAAAAACTTGGGTCCTGTAGTCCTCTTTGTATATAATTTTGATAAAGCAATCGAATTGGTGGTTGATGGCTACAATGAGTAGATGGTGGTAGGTTGCCATTTGTAATTGATTGAGCATCCACTATGACTTGGTGGGTAGCTGAAAATTTTACCCAAGATTCTTAAATAAAAATAAAAATAAGAATAAAAAGGTGGGTAGCTGAAATGTTGAAGGGATAGATCTTGGAGTTTACAAAGGTGGTTTCTTGTGTATATACAAGGTCACAATCATTAACCGAGAGAGAGAGAGAGAGAGGTAAAAAAAAAAAAAAACCATTTATACCAACCCCTTGGTAAGTTGGTATTCTCTTTTAATCAGCTTGATTAACATGAAGTTTCATTCGTATTTCTTTTTAAGCTTTTAAAATTAGTCAAAACCAAATTTTCCCTTTTGAAGTTTTATATTTTAGAGCACAAATTTTGTGGCTAATCTACATATTTTTATAAAAGGTGGGTATTGGACTCTAAAGTGAAACGTGTATTTATTAATCATTGTGATTTTTTTTTGAGAATTAATCATTGTGATGTTTGAATGACACGGTGAACTTGCATTTTCAAAGAACTAACGATGCTGTTTTATATTCATACTCTATCATATTTGTTGCCCAACAAGTGGTTCCGGCCTTGTGTGCTGTTCTAATTGATTCCCCAAGCTTTTTATTCTTACTGCTTATTCTTACTACTGGAATCTAGACCTATAATCTATATTCTATAGGAAAGCACATCGCCTACAAACTTAATATATTCAGATTTGATTAATAAATCCTAACTCAGAAACTAAAGGGCAACATAAAAAATAAAGCAATTCTTATACAGTAAAAAATAAAAAATAAAATTCGAGTTTAAAATATGGTGTCAAACGAGAGTTTATATTAGAAGGATCTAGATTAATGTTGACACACATATAAAACAAAATGCCAGCGAGAATTTATATTAGTAGAATATAGATCGATACTGACACTTGGCAGGTAACACGTGTTAAAAGAACAAGACTCCCTTTGTAATTTTTATATACATGTACATAAAAAAAGACCAACTTAGCAAGAGTATGGAAGTGAACAGTACGTAGCTTTAGGCACACTGCAATAAAGTCATTAAAAAATGGAAAAGAATCGAAGTCAAGGAAGACATTGTCTACTAGGAAATAAAAGAAAGGGAGGTTGGTGCAATAAGTGAATTTGATTTCAATGTCTCTGAAAAATGTGATGCACACACGAGGACTAGCTTTTTAGTGGGCATTGATGGAGTAAGAAGAAAAAATTAGGACATGAGGGGAATGGAGGTTGAGTAAATGATTGGTGGATGGTGATGTGGATGTTGGAGAAAAACTGAAAGTGTCTTTTGTTGATCAACTTGTAACCCATCTCTCTCTCTCTCTCTCTCTCTCTCTCTCTCTCTCTCTAGGTAGTTAAAAAACACATTTTTGCATGGTAGGTGCTTTCATTGAGGTTGTTGGGTATGGTGTTCACATGCTTTGTGTTGTCTGGTTCATGCCATCACAGGTTTCTAACATTTTGGTTTGTGTGAGGGAGAGGAGGCTTTCAAAAGATAAATGTGTCTTCTAAAGTCCTCTGCTCGTGAGGGGATGGGCCTTTTTCAGATTCTCTGGTCTATTCTCTGCCATACTTGTTGGTCCAATCCTCATCTGCTAAATTAGAAATGATAAGGTTTTGTGCACTTCTAAAAATAATTAAAAAAAAAACACTATATCATTATTAATAAAATATGAGTTCTATTAAGATGAGTCTTACTTTTGGAGTCAACCTTTTATTAGATGATGATGCTTCATACTATCATTGTCCCTTAACATTGCTCCACTTCTTGAAGTTTAGACACTCTACTTTTTTATGTGTTTCAGAATGAGAGTTTTGAAAAAATAAAATAAAATGGTCCATTGAGGTTCAGTTGGGCCTGTTCATTTGGAAACCAGGCTATCTAATTTTCAGGCCCACTTAGTTTCTGTAAAGAGGTCAGTAGAGACTTAAAAGGAAGCCGTGGAAAATTTGAAATAAACAATACATTTATTAACTAAACAGAAAATTTACTGGATATATAATATATTTATACCTATATATTTGTTATTTATAACTATTGGCTCTAAATATTTTTTAGAACCTATTATTTATTTTAATTATTTACTCAAAAATGCTATTTACTTCGGTATCCGTTTGATACATTGGTTTTAATTAAAATTTTTTTGGTGTGTATTAAATTAAATTGAATTGAATGTACATTTAATAAATTGTTTGAATTATTGAAATTAAAAAATGTAAAAACTTAAAATGTGTTTGGAAAAAAATATTAATATGAAATTTGTTTTGTTTGTCTCAACATTCTATGCAATTAAAAAAAAATCATCCTATTTAAATTTATATATATATAATTATGAATTTTTGAAATTTAAATTACAAAATTGTAATAATAATTGTGAATAATGAAACTGATACTAACTTTTAAGGCATAGACAAAAATAAATTAAAAAAATATATAATTGCAATCAGCAAGCGAGCTTGCCCACAAGCGAGCTAGGGCTTGGGTTGTGCCCGGGGGGGGGGGGGGGGGGGGGGGGGCGGGTAGGGGGGCTGTTTCCAGCCGACCACCCACCAACCCCCATGCCCCCTGTCCCGTCCAACCCCCACCCCCCATGCCCCCTATCAAGTTGCCCGCCCAGTGCCCAGACTTGCCCATGAGTCGACCAGGGCTTGGGCTGTTGCCCAGGCAGGGTGGGGGTGGGGGGCTGTCTCCGATGGACCAACCCCTACCCCTCACGCTCCCTGTCAGATTGCCCACCCAGTGCCCAAGCTTGCTACGCTACATTCTTCTGAAAAAAAGACGTCCTCAGAGATGAACCCTCCGTCTGTTTGACACGTTTAAATTTGGAAAATGAAAAATTTTTCATTTCAAGAAAAATGAACATTCTTAAATTTCCGTATCTGAACATTCAACATTTTTCATTTTTGAAAAATTAAAAAAAAGCTTTTTAAAAACAAAAAGTTTTCATCCATCCAAACAACTTTTTATTTTTTATATCTAAAAATTTTTCATTTTCCAAAAACAAATACCCCATCCAAACGGACCCGAAATGTAAACCAGGAAAACGTTGAACAGTTCATCATCAATCAACACGAGAAAAGATATGCAATTGGGTTGTTAATCCAGGCTTTTTAGTTTCTAGGCCCACTTTATTTATTTATCTATTTATTTACAGGCCTTCATTGTAGAGAAAAATAAGTATTTCTAGAACAAAATGTAAACAAGGAAAAGGTTTATTTTTTGAGAATAAACGAGGAAAAAGTTGAACAATTCTTCATCAACAAGAGAGAAGCAAATGTTCTAATACAACTACAAGATCAAAAACTTCTAAGTTACGGGTTCCATGCCAAACAACTATATAATCACTCCAAGGATGAAAAAATAGGAGCAAACCGGGATAAAAAATTTCAAAACTCTTCTTGACAACAAAAGGAATGTCTCTGAAATCAGCTAAAGCTCGGTGTCACAGAAACGAAACATCAACTCAGACACCATTCTCCGGGCAAAGGGAATGTAGCTCAGACTATACCTGAAAGTTGAAACAGGTAAAACTTAAACAAGATCTTACAACATTGGAAAAATGCTCCTGAGAAATGCTGTCCGAAACAAAATTGAGAAAAATGCATAACAGTATGAAACACAAGTTGTAAAAAAGGGATAGCTAACATAAGATCGGCAAGAGGGTGTTTAAATAGAGAAGAAAGTGGCCATTCCTTCATCTTCCTCATAGTAGTGAAACAGGTGAGACGTGCAAATGTGAATGGAAAAACTCACCAAACAAGGGCGCAGATCTCCACTATGACTGCGAGTATTGTTAAAATCTTGCTATGTATCTGCACAACGAGAAGAAAACGTGAAAAAGAGAGTAATTTGCTTTTACCGTCAGTGCCATAATTAAAACTTATGGATCCATTATGTTGGACAAAAGTTTAATCCATTTTGTCATATACCAAAGACTGAATACTGACCCAGAGAGCACAAATGAGTGCTAGAACAACACATCCAAGATAAATAGCTGTTGCATAAATTCGGACAGAGTCGAACATCATTCTCATTTGTTTCCCAGCACCAACGAGGAAAACTGTGCTGTCCAAGAGCAACTGAAGTTTTAGTATCTAATCCCTAGGAATTTAGGTTTTATAGAACCAAGATGTCCAAGGGAAGAGAAAAGAAGGAAAATGACGGACAAAAAGAGGAAAGAATTTATGCTTGTGTAATACAAATGCATGTTGTCATACATAAACATATTCATGTGATTTGTAATAGCAACAGACTAAAGAAAAATTTTCTGATGAAAACTAGTTCTGTTTAAAGCAACCGAACAGGGAAGCAAAGTAGAACCAGTGTATGATTGTTGATCGAGGAAAATAATGAACATATAAAAAGAATCTTAACTTAATGTTTTGAACTGAATAGTGGAACAAAAAATCATTCGCTTTTTTACCCCTCTATCTGAAAATAATTAAAGCCAAATACAGCAACTTTGGATGAAGATATTGAACACGAAAGATTTTTTTTCCTTCAAGGGATGAAGTAGAAGAAAATGGCTACAAATGCATCATGATGAACTAAACCATCAACATTAGAGAGATTTGCCTACAAGACTTACCTTCCAACAGCCATCACGTTGCCGAAGGTGAATAACAACGCGAATTTGATCGGTTTTGCAAAGACAACCATCGACTGCGAGAGAAGTAAATGAGTATTATAAGGAATTATTGTCATTGCATCAACATCTTATTTCAACAACATTTCCCTTCCAAGCCTAAAAATTGTAAATAATTTAGTCCCAATATTTACCAGTTTTCTTTGGCAAGGAAAGACCACAATTCCAAATTAACTATAGAAGTTGTAAACAATAAAACACCCATAATCAAAATTATCTAAGATTAAGAATAACCTAAATGGGATTTTAGGAGGGAAATAAACAAAATTCTCAATGCGTTAAAAACAAAACCCACACCCCCGCACCCCCCTCTCCCCCAACATTTTGTATACGTTTGTTACATACTTTATAATTTTCATATCCAGTTCCTTCGAGAATGCAATTTGCACAAAAATCTAAACTCTCAAAACTTTGAACATTGCATAGTTTATGTAAAAATTTTATCCAATTTCTTGAATGAGTAAAAAGAGAAAGTGCCCAGAAGCTCATACCAGAAACATTAAAGCCATACCAGCGATCAAACACGCAGCGAACGCATAAATTCTCTGATCAAGTCAAAACCCAGAAAACCAAAAACGCATTTTTAGTCCAAAACGAACAGCTAGAGAAATTCCCAACAACCCAAAATCCAAAAAGAAGAAGGAAAAAAAAAGTGGATTGAATTTTGTTTGTTAAAAAGGTACCTGAGTAGGAGAAAGAGAGCACCAGTTATCGGATTCATCATCCAAGAGAGCGTCGTCGCCGTTGTCGCCTGATATAGATTGGTTCAGCTTTGCCCACATTGTTGAAAAGCTTTCTTTGTTCTTCAATGGCCGCCTATAGGAAAAGAAACACAATTATTTCACCATTTGTTATTTATTGATATATACCAGGGAAACAGTGGTACCCAAAGAAAAAAAAAAAAGATGGGGGGTGGGGGAGGGGGGGGAAAGAAGAGGGGGAGAAGAGGGCGGAGCGTCTGTTAATTATTGGAATGGGTTTATAGCTAAATAATATTTTTTTAACAAATTTTTTAATAATAGGTTTAAATTTTTAAAAATTAATTAAAATATTAATTTTAAATAATTAATTAATGATTGATTAAATTATAATTAATCATTAATTTATTATAATATAAATTATTGATTTTTTTAGTTAATCATTAATTAATCAAACTTGAAAAGTTATTTTATCAAATAAAAAAATTTGATTATCTATCAAATTAAGTAATTAGAATGAATTACTCTGCTTAATTTTCATTATTGAAATTTCAGTCTTTTTTTAGGGAAAATTATTAAAAATTTCAGTAGGGAAGGATGTTGTTAGAAAACAAGACACCTCATTTTTAAATCAATAATTTTACTCAAACGACGTAACGTTTGTGGTTTATGCATGAGAACGATGCAACCTATTTGTTCCTCAAATTTTGGATAAATAAATCCTACTTTAACTTTTTGTTGAAATTACTATTAAAACCGTGAGAAAAAGGAGTTGAGTATAGTAGAAAAGACCTTAAGACCTTTTGTTCTATGTGTTTTAAACATAAAGTGTAACAAGTAAAATTTTTTGGGACTAATATTAAAATTTAAAATATAAAATAGGAGTTTTTAAAGTTTGGAACTAATATAAGAATGACTTTGGATAATATATATTTTAAATTTAATTGTTGTTTATAATGATCTTTTTCTATAGTTCGTTTTCAATCATTTTGAGGAAAACTTTTTTTTTTCATATATATATATGTATGTGTGTGTGTGTGTGTACTTTTATCGTCGTTTCTTGGTCTTTAACAGTCGTTTTCCGACTCATGGTCGTTTATTAAATTGTCGTCTGTCCACCAGTCTTCTTCATTTTTGTTCCAAGTACACGTCATTCAATTACTTATAATAATATTTATATTTTGTGTGTTTGCTAAATTACTGCCATTCAAAGTTTATACGGATTAGGACACGGATATTGATTGTTATTCTTCAATGCCATTTCTTGTCAAATATTTTATTCGTTTATCCATTTGACGTCATTTAGCACGCTGTCGTTTTCAATTTACTTGCCATTAATTGTCGTCTTCCAACGTTTCGTCTTTTATCCTCGTTTCTTTCATGTCGCTTCACTGTCTTTTCAATAGTCGTTTTCAAACTTATCGTCGTTTTCTTAATCTGTCGTTTATCAACCTATCGTCGTTTCTTTTCTCCAAGGACATGTCGTATTGCTAGTTTTGAAATCTTTATTGCCATTCAATCCTTTTTTTTTTTTTCTTTTTTTCCTTTTTGGGTTTAACTGTCATTCAAAGTGTAAATAGGTTAAAGGTCACAGATATTATCCTCCTTCGTCCCTAATTACCATCCTCCTTGGAGAGATCGAGAAAGCTCGAAACCCTATCTGCAAATTCTTCGGTTTAGATTGGCTTCTGTGGACCAAAAAGAAAGGAAGGCGAAGATACCGTCAACGCTTTTGAAAGTGACTCGGTTGGCTCACAAAGAGGTGGAGCGACTTGAGGGCCTCATAGTCAAGGAGCTCCAGAGCGAGCCATTGTCGGCCAAGGACTGCTTGTTCCAGAGCCACCGCGTCCGCCACATGATCAACACCATTTTTGTACGATTAAATATAAACAATTAAGATGTGATATTGCTGCTTTAACAATATTTGATCTTATGGAGCTCAAGCCGAGTGCTAATATGCTCGTTGTTGGAAGCCTTACATACAATATCTAAATTTTCAACAACAATTTCAGTAGAAGTCACCAATGAACTCACAATTATAATGTACATTCAATGTTACATGGTGTGTGGACTTGGATGATTGTACTAAAACTAAAGTGGGTTAATGAGCTTGAGAGGTGTTAGACAAAATTATATAAAGGCATTATAAAAGAAAAATAAAACGCTTGTATCTTTTTTAGCTAAGCTTTTAAATTGCAGTAGCTTTGTAAATCATGCTTTTTTCTATATACGGTGTTGGATTCAATAAATCATTACTTTAGCTTACATCTTTTCTAGTGATTTTTTAAAACTTCTTTCTTTTATGTAATTTAATTAGTTTTCTATTATTTTAAGTTTTCCAAGTAATTGATGAACAATTCTTTATTAACTATGTTTTTATGTTTTTCTTGCCCTTTTTAAGGGATTGATATCAAAGATAATCCAAGTCTAGTACTCATTACATGGGAGTGAGTTAAGAACTTGAGGAACGCAAAGATAGCATTTGTGCTCTTGCTTATCTCACTAATTCTGTTTAAATCCGTTCGGCTTTCAGTTAACTAGGTGCTAAATTGACATCTTACAGTGTATATATATATAGACATACACACACTAAAAATGTAAATAAATTCTAGGACAATATGAATATTGGGAAAAATAAAGACTATAAATAATAAAATAATATAATAGTAAAGAGAAGAATAGAACAAATTTAAACCAAAATACTTAAGATTGACCTACTTCTATATGTTCTTTTAAAGCTGTTGAGAATAAGATAATAAGAAGAGTATGATTGCAATGGAAACTGAAAATATAGGGTAAATTACTTATGTAGTCCCTAAACTTTTAAGTTTTGTGTAACTTTAGTCAATGATTTTTTTCTTTTTCCGTAGCTAAAAGGGCTCTAAGTTATTAAAATGTTTTTACAATCTTTTATCAATGATTTCTGGATGGAATCCATTTGTAATTTGATTAAAAAGTGATATTAATTAATGGATTCCATAAAAAAGTTAATAGAAATGACTATTGCAACAATGTTTTAATAATTTAGGGTCACTCAAAGAGGAACTAAAATCTCTTTAAAAAAAAAAAAAGAACTAAAATTGCATAAGCTCAAAAGTGTAGGTGCCATCCTAGTAATTTACCCATAAAAACAACTTCTACGAGTAGTTAATTTCTCGTATAAATTGCTAGGTTGATCTTTAAACTTTTAATTTGTGCAACTATGATACTTGTTCTTTTTTTGCAGTTTAAGTAATCCTAAATTATTAAAAACGTAGTTAGTGTAGACTTTTTCATTAATTTTCGGATGGAATTCGTTAGCAAGCATCAATTTTTGATCAAAATTATTGTTAGATTCTATTTGAAAATTAAACGAAAAGGACTATGATAACAACATTTTAATAATTTAGAGTCATTCAAGTTACGTAAAAAAGAATATAGACCAAAATTACATAAATTTAAAAGTTTAGAGACTTGATTAACGATTTATCCTATACTCAATAATCATTAAATATTCAATAATTGTGGCAAAATAATCAATATTCAAGACAAGTAATTTGCACTTAAAAAAAGAAAAGTAAATTGTTTTTTTTATTTTTTATTTTTGAGTAAAGACAAGTAATTTGTTAATCCTCTTAAAAAAAATAAAAAAAAATTTGGTAATCTTAGGATAAGTTCGGTATTGTTTTAGAATGATTTGTGCTTTTGAAAAAGTTAAAATGAGAATGTTTTGAAACCATTTTTTAAATTACATTAGATATTTTTAGTGAATTTTGAAAATATCAACAAAATAAATAATTATTCATAAAAAAAAAGCCCAATCTCCTAATTTTGAGATTCCTTCTAGACCCACCTTGATCACCGATCACCTCTAAACCCGCATCTTCAGAGCCAATAGTTTGCATATCGCAAAGCCTTTTTCCTGTCGAATCTTAGTAATTGAGATACATGCAAGGACAACAATGACAAGATTTTACAACAATCGGCACCTAAAGATGTCCCCACAGAGATCTTTTCCGTGCACTGTGACTCGCGACTTTGAGGGGAAGTCTTTGTCATCATTAGAGTTCGAATTGCCTCCTTTCTCATTACTGGAGATGGAGACCATTGCAATTTAGAGGTGGTCGTTGTCGGAGTTTACAAAGACAAAAAGAGAAAGGGGAGTAAATAACAGTGAAAAATAAAAACATGTTTTTTTATTTTAAAAAAAACAAAAAAAAAAAACCAAAAGATTGAAAATTGTGTTTTGGGAATGGTTTTGGAAATGAAAAACAACCAAACAACATTTTGAAATTGTTTTTATTTTTTTGTGGTTTTGGAAAAGAAAAAACATTTTCAAAACATTTACTGAACATCACCTTAATTTTTAAAAATATTGCTTTGTTCCTCAAAACTTCTAAATTTATAAATGTTACCCTTTATATCTTTTTTTTTTATTTTTTATTTTCTTCCGCCGATCCCCCGTCTTTTACTTTTTTCCGTTTCTTCCCTTCTTTGCCCTTTCCTCTCTCTCCCCTCAGCGGAAGCAGATTTCTGTTCTTGGCTTCACCACTGAGCGTTCCCCCTGAGTAGAGGAGAAAGGCCAATTTGTGCAGCTTAAACTCTTTGGATCAAAAGGTGAAATTTTCAGGTTAGGGTTTTGTTTTCTCTCTTGAAATGGTTTTAATCTGAAATTTCCCCATCGAATTGCTGTTTCCTTCTTTGATTTCAATTCTAAGTGTGATCGAATCTCTTTTGTGCTTCTGATTGAATTATTAAAAACGTAGTTACTGTAGGCATCTGTGGACCAGAAAGAAAGGAAAGCGAAGATGTCGTCGACGCTTCTGGAAGTGACTCGGTCGGCTCACGAGGAGGTGGAGCGGCTTGAGCGCCTCATCGTCAAGGAGCTCCAGAGCGAGCCACCGTCGGCCAAGGACCGCTTGTTCCAGAGCCACCGCGTCCGCCACATGATCGACACCATCTCCACCACCACCGAGAAACTTGTAACTTCCCTCTACTTCAACTTCCACTTCTTCAAATTCGGGAAAATTTTGAGCTTTAATATTCAGAATTTTTTTTTTTTTTTGGTTTTTGTTGTCGGAAAATGAAACTAGGGGTTCTCTTAGGATTCTGGAAATTCTTTAATTGCTTAGTTATGTAAGGAAAAGTGAGCATTTAGTTTTCGAAAGCAGATTTTCAGTGAATTACCTTGATATTTTGTGTTAGTACATTGAATATTCGCCTTTGATGATCGAGAATTTGAATTAACGTGTTAATTGGGTTTAATAGGCTTATGGGCTCAGAAAGTTTGCAGTTTGTTTGTTCGGAATTTAAGATTCAAACTTCAACTTGAATCCTTTGAGTACAAATAAAAAAAAAAAAGTTAACTTCAGTTATGTAAGAAAAAGTAAACATTTAGTTGTCTAAAGCAGATCCTAGTACCTAATATGTTTTCTTTTGATGATCAAAAATCTTTGGTGTTAATTAGGTTTAATAGGCTTATTAGGCTCAGAAAAGTCACAGTTTCTTTGTTCAGAGAACAAGATTTATACTTGACTTTGAATCCTTTGTGCACAAGGTAAACATAAAAAATTTTACTTTCTTTCTTCCTTTCAGGTTGAGATATATGAAGACAAGGATAGTGCAAGGAAGGATGAGATTGCAGCACTCGGGGGCCAAACGGCAACTGGGACCAATGTGTTTAGTGCGTTTTATGATAGACTGAAAGAGGTGTGATCTTCTAAGCATCCCTTTGTATTTGCATTTAGTTGTGGATATGCACAACGGAATTTTTTTTTTAGTTTATTTTGTAAATTTTTATTGGTATTTATTTCTGTTGTTCGGCCCTCTTTTCTTTGTTAGTTAAATGATTGAAATAGTATGGCAATAAAAATGGGCAAGTAGCTGTTTTGAAATGTGTTTTCATGTTTTTGTTGGTGTTTGTGTAGATTCGTGAGTACCATAGAAGGCATCCCGCTGCACGTGTTGTTGATGCTAATGAGGAGTATGAAGCAATGCTGAAGGAGGAGCCAGTTATTGAATTCAGCGGAGAGGTCTCTCTCTCTCTCTCTCTCTCTTGTGTCTTCTGACCAAAATCCCAGATATCCATTTTCATTTGCATGGATGAGTTGCTTACTCATAGATAATCAAGTTAATATGTTGGAAAGTATTTCTTTTTTCCACTGTATAACTTTTCTATATTTCTTTTTCAGGAAGCTCTTGGAAGATACCTCGATTTGCATGAATTATACAATCAGTATATTAATTCCAAGTTTGGAGAGCCCATTGAATACTCTGCTTACCTTGATGTTTTTTCACAATCGCATAAAATTCCTCGTAAGCTGAAGTTCACTAGGTAGAGTGCATTTTCCTTTTCTTTTAAAATGTTACTCATGGTGGTCTCTCAATTCATGTCTTGCTGTAGTTCAACGACTTACTTGAAGTTTGGAATGATTGTCCTTTCTTGTTACTGCAGGCAATACAGGGAATATATAGAGAATCTACTGGAGTATTTAATATATTTTTTCCAGCGGACAGAGCCCTTGCAGGATCTTGATAGAATATTCTCAAAGGTTTGTTTAGTATGATGGCCCCTTCTTTATATGCGTATTTATTTTTCTCACATATATAGTAGTTTCATTTTGAATGACTGAAATGCACCGCGTAGTCTTTAAATTTGATGTGCCTCATTTGTTATGAAAAAGGAATTATTTTTTAATAATTGTGTTTGGACCTCTCTCTCTCTCTCTTGGGGGTCAAAAGTTTAGGAATTGAGTAGTATCGTCTATTTTGAACTTTCTTTGAAGATATTTTAGGCATTGCAATTTTAAAGGTTCTTTTGAATAGTTGTAACTAGCCATATTGAAAAGATGATTACATAATTTTTTTTAAATTGCTTGTGTTATTTGCACAGAAGGATATGTTCTAAAACTGAAATTACTTGCAACTTCCTATGTCCAATATAAATGATGTGTGTCTTATTTCGTTTTCATCTACAGTGTATCTTATGTGTCAACTATGTAAGATTTCGTTCAGGACAATCTTAGACCATACTCTATTTGGTTTAGATTTAAGGACTCTCTATGTTGCTAATGCAGGTTGTAATGGAATTTGAAGAGCAATGGGCAGATGGTAACGTCAAAGGATGGGAGAGTGAAGATCAAGGAAATGGGCACGTACCAGAGCTGCATACTGTGATTGATCTTGATTATTATAGCACAGTTGAAGAGTTGATGGAAGTGGGACCTGAAAAATTAAAGGAGGTTAGGTTATGTTTCCATTTCTTTTTTCCTTTAGTGTTATTCTGTAAAAGGAATCCTTGGATTTTTGTTGTTTTGCATTCACTCTGCATACATATAATGCATCACTTAACTGCATCTTTACTTACCATTTTACTTGCAAATTTCTGTATTTACTCTTGTTAGGCATTGGGCGCATTAGGACTAAAGACAGGTGGTACTGTTGAGCAACGTGCGGAGAGGCTTTTCCTCACAAAGGTAATTACACGCTAGCCTTACTCTCTTCACCAAAAGAATAAATAAAGGGGTTAGAATAGGTCCCTTAGAATCGTTTTTTGCCCAATATTAAAGAAAAGTTATATAAATTTATAAGTAGGACACTGTTCTTATCTTACCTGAGGGGTTGGAATGGGCCTCTTGCTGTTGTGTATATATATATATATATATATTTTTAAACTGATTATTGCATGTTAGGCTTGTATATGTACACGCTGAATCCTTCTTCCAGAACATCTATTATTATTATTATTATTGTTATTATTATTATTTGGAGCAAGGCCTTTTTCCTGAGTTTGATAGAGTTATTATCAAGTCACTTCCTTCCAATTTTTTGAAGCCTTTTGTTAATAGATTTACATATTCCCTCCTTTCATGCAGCACACACCTCTTGAACAGTTGGATAAGAAACATTTTGCTAAAGGTTCACGTGGTTCAGAACAAAACGGGATTGCTGCAGCTTCACAAGTCGACAATTGGAAAGAAATTGCTTTGATGGAGGCCAAAATAAACAGGCTGTGTGACTCACTGGAAGAGGTTAGCATTTGTTTTCTATTTGTCTGACCTTGTAAATTGCTTAAATATCAGTTTGCACCATACGATCTGCAACTCTGCATTTTACCTTTATTTTATCTTGTTTATTATTTTGTTCCTATCGGTCCAACATCTTTGTTTTTCTGTGGCATTATGCAGACAATTGCGCGGACAAAAGACAACATTGTGAAGAAGCAAGCTTTGACATACGAGGAAATGGAAGCGGAACGTGAGGAGGTAAATGAAAATTTTGTGCTTTTCATCTTTTCCAACTTTTGAGGAAAAATTAGATCAAGAATAGATAAAACAATCCTATATATACCTCGTAGTGTGTCTACTTTCTAGGTTATCTAACGCTAAACATGTAAATTACAGCTTTTCTTTGAGTTTTGCATTAGGTTATTGATAGAAAGTACCGCTTGGCTAACTCATACAGGAAGAGACACAAGCCGACACCGAAAGTGATGATGAAGATCAGCAGATTTATAACCCCCTCAAATTGCCAATGGGTTGGGATGGGAAGCCCATACCATATTGGCTTTATAAGCTTCACGGCCTTGGCCAGGTAATATTTTTCTTTAAGAGTTTAGTTGTGATATTCATTTCTATAGGACTCATTTAAGTCTCATCATGCATTTCTGACTATTTATGCATTCAGGAGTTCAAGTGTGAGATATGCGGGAACTACAGTTACTGGGGCCGCCGAGCTTTTGAGCGGCATTTCAAGGAATGGCGCCATCAGCATGGGATGCGTTGCCTTGGTATTCCAAATACCAAGAATTTCAACGAGATCACATCAATCGAGGTACCCTTTTGAGATCTTTTTGTGGTGGTGAATTTCCTTGTCAATTGTCGGGATAATCACTGATTAGATTAAGCCTCATCAAAACCTTTAGAATACCAAACTATGTCTGAGAAATATCTTGTCAACTTTCCTTGCATTTATTTAACATAACCAAAATTTTGTATCATGCAGGAAGCAAAAGAACTTTGGAAGAGGATACAAGAGCGTCAAGGGTACAATAAATGGCGCCCAGATCTTGAAGAAGAATACGAAGACAGAGAGGGTAACATTTACAACAAGAAGACATACACTGATCTGCAGCGTCAGGGACTGATTTAGCAGAGTTGATGGTTCAGAAAAGCTTGATAGAGGATTGATTTTGTACTTTTTTGGGCGGAAACCGACACATCGGTCTCAAACTCTCTGGCACCATGTAAACATTGCCTGACAACTCAATAGGTGTTAGCATTTGCTGGAATTGTAGGTTCTTTATGCAACTCTCTTGTGAAGGAAAATGAGATTGTTTCACCATGTAGTCCTTACTGGGAGGCCTTTGATTTCAATTAGTTAAAAAAGGAGAAAGATGGTCTTTGGCTTCATTTAACCAATCTATTGCTTAAATTATACATGTGGTAAATGCGAGTGCCTCCTTTCTTTCTTCTTTTCATTTCTGTTTTTTTTCTTTTTTCTTTTTTCAAACTTTCAAATTTATTTTTTCTGTTTTCTTCTATGAATCAAGTAAGGCTGAACACCAGTGTGGTTTCTTCGATTTTGCTTCGGGTGGTTTTAGAACCACACTTTTGGTATTGCTTTTCGGTGAAACTGAAACCGCCTTAAGAGGAGGAGATACGGCAGCCACTGAACGTTTTTGGTTTGCAGGTGGTTTTGGTTTGAATTGCGGCCTGTAAAAAAAAAAAAAAAAAAAGAGTGCTTTGCTGCCTTTTTCCCCTCCTCTGGAACCTGTTTTTCAAAGTACCAACTACTAAACAATTAACAAGCAAATTAAAACATGCACTAACTGGCAATAGTATTAGACAAATAATGAAAGTTAAAACTAACGCTCTAAGCACAGCACAGAGCACTACACAGAGCACTGCATAGAGCACTGCACAGAGCACTGCACAGAGCATTTGATAGAGGTAATCAAGAAACGTCGATTTATTCATCTTATTCCACGTCACCCTAATATCTGTCAAATTTTCGATTTATGTTTACAGTCGTAGTTCCCGAAAGAGGATCCTCCTCATACTCCAATGCATTCAATCCTTGTTTAACCTCAGTAATTTATGGAAAATACGCATTGGAAGAAATACAATAGGAACCACTAAACTTGTTTGTCAATTCATAAAAGGTCCTTAAGAACAAGACAAATACCTTTGCATTTTCCCAATCTTGTTCTTTTGGGGGACCCTTCATCTTCTTCTTGTCCATCATCTCATCAAAGTACTTGGCATAATTTTCGTCCATCAAGTACCGATCAAACACTGCCACAAACTTCAGACTCGCCTCAAGCATTAAATATGTTGAATTCCACCTAGTTGCAACATCCACACATAAGAGGGCTTTCGACTTGATACCTTGTTCCTCCATGGTCTCCTTAAACTTCTTCAGTCTTAGGGGTGACGATCTCACATGTCTAACTGCATTGCGAATAGCAACAATAGAATCAGACAAATCCTTTAAGCCATCCCCCGTTGTCAAGTTGATGATATGGCAAACACACCTCATGTGTAGTAGCTCTCTATCCAAAATGAGGCACCCTTTCTTTTCCTTTAACTTCTTTTTCAACTTCTGCACTGCCACATTATTTGAGGATGCATTGTCCATTGTAATTGAATAGTCTTGTTGTATTCTCCACTCTTATAGGCAACTAGCAATCTCTCGAGCCAATGTTTCCCCTTTGTGTTTTGCCATTGTCACAAAGTTAAAAATTCTTTTCCGCATCTTCCCATCATCATTTATCCAATGAGCTATCCAACATATATAACTCATATTCTGCATTGATGTCCACTTATCAGTCATCAAACATAGTCTATGCTTGCACAACACTTTCTTCGACTCCTTCTTATCATCCAAAAATATTTTATATATGTCTCTCGCAACTGTTATTCTTGACACTTCTTGAAACCTTGGGTATAGAATACTTCTTGAACCCTTTACCTTCCACCTGTCGAAATGGCATGTCATCCAACACAATGTACTTTGCTAAAGCTTTCCTGAATCCCTTTTTGGTCCATGTCACTATAGCTAAATGACTGGCAATCTTTTCTCCTTGCAGTTGCACGTTCGGTTCAACAACTTTTTTATTGAATACCAAGAGCTTTGGTCACTTGTCCTCGACTTTATACGGATACACAATACAACTTTGCAAATGAGTCCTTATGCTAGACGTTCCATTACACCTTGCGTCATAAGCGCAAGTGGCCCAATAGTAGTTTCAAGTAGCTTGTGCTTTACTCAGCTTGCTTTTGGGATCTTTTGTGAAATGGTCCCAAACCTCACTCTTTACTCTTTCTTTCTTTTTCTTTGTCACTTTCCCATCATGCATTGAACCTGTTCCTGGTATGTTAATAGTAGAATCGGTAACGCCATCATCCTCGTGTTGATATTTAACCTTGTTATCACTTGGAGATTTATTTGTAGTTTTTTTGGTTTCGGATGTTGACATTGTCATATATCCTATTTCAAATAATAAATTAAATTACACACATAAAAAAAAAAAATTCACTTATTAACATCAAACAATTCATAATTTCATAATTTAATTCCTATTCATTCACACTTTAAGTCAACAGTTTCTTCCCTTCGTTTCAATCCAAGCCAGATTTTCATTATCAATATCAACAACAGTCAATATTTAAGACGGTAAGGCACTAAGGTAGCCAAATAAAAGTTTTCTTCTTCCCTTTAATAAGTATTTGCAAATGAGAATAAACAAAAAAAGGAATTTGTAAACCTTTTTCACTGACTTCTCATAATGATAGAATATCAGATCCTCTGACTTAAAACAAATATTAAAGAAAGCCATAAGTGTTTGAATAAAATATAGAACCCTAAAGCTACCTCAGTCCTCAGTTTATAAGCAACATTAGAATTTAAAACAAATATTTAGCAAGCCATAAGCTACGTCTGTACCACAAGAAAATTCAAAGTTCAACTCCAAACATTATAAAATTTAAGCCAAAAATGATAAAAGCCCAAACAAAAATAACCCAAATCTATGTACACCAGCTGTTATGCAGTGTGGTTAACCACCCGAGAAACTCGGTGTTGATGTGGCAATGTGTTTACTGATGAATGGTGGAATGGATGCATTAAACCACTTACTAACAGAAGCTTTTTCTTGTTTGGGCAGAAAAATTCATATTTTCTTTTTTACTTCTTTTTTTTTTTCCGAAGGATTCGTTTATATTTTTATTTGTATTGATTATACAAATTCCCTTTGATTATATACTTTATTTCATTTTACTTTCAAAAATTATAAAACCGTTCATCATGTCCTATTATTTAAATAAAATCTTTTAAAATATTCTCTTTATTTAGTTCTTTTTATAAACTTAACAAAATTGTAGACATGATATGAAATCTAAAGATAACATGAAATAATATACATAGTCTAATGGAATTCGTATAATTAATTTTTAATTAAATATATTTAAAATATAAATACAGAATTAGATGGATGTGGTATTTTGAATAGTTTTATATAGATAAGGGACACGATAAACGATTTTGTAATTATGAGAAACAAGGTAAAATAGGTTGCATGGTCCAGGAAAAATTTATATAATTAATCTTTTTTTTTTGTTTGTTTTTTAACTGTTTTTTTGTTACTTGTTAAGGTAAAGGAAAGGGAAAGGACCAAAGATGTATTCTTGAGTACCAAAAAAAAAAAAAAAGGTAAATAAAAGGAAAATTTTTAAAATTTGTGGACCATTTTTCTTTATTAGGAAATTTCTAATAATTTTTACCACATGAGAAACAAAGTGGACAATAATAATAAGCAACATAAGAAACAAAGGACGATGAGCTAAACGACAATGAGAAGAGTTACCAAACGGGGACTATAACAAATACAAAACACAGATGGGACATCACTTAGAGAAAACGACAGTAACCCGATGGAAAAACGAAAATGTAAAAAATCGAGTAAAGAATGATTTAGGAAACAACAATAATATCCTAAAACAATAAAAATCGAGTAAAAGACAAATATTAAAACGGCAATTAAAAAAAAACCTAAAAATTATATATTGAGAGAGCAAATAACCACAATAGGGAACGACATCAGTTGAGGAAACAACAACAAAATAGGAAAAGGACAACAAGCGACACTAAAATGATAATAAGAAGGTAGGGCATCAGTTAAATAAACAACAGTATATATATATATATATATATAGAAAAAAGGGCAACAAAAAACGACATTAAAATGACATGAAAAGGAACGGCATATTTAAGGAGACAACAATAAAATAGAAAAAAAGACAACAATAAACGACAAAAACAGACCGACATAAACATGAAAGCGAAGCAATACTAGGAAATGGCGTCGGCAGAACCACTTGAAAACACCAGGCGACAAAAATATTTAAAATAGTCCAGACATGAAATCAGTACCTTGACATATTTTTCACCTTGTTTAGCCAGAAAATAATTCATGTTCTCTGACATGACTTGTCTTTAGTTTTAAGGCTTTAACACACATCATTTATGATTTGCACTTTTTGTTTTGGTGGGGTGGGGGGTGGGACTTATTGTCGTTTTTTAAATCTAGAATTTAAGAAAAAAATGAAATAAGCGATACATCGATTCAAACCTAAATGAAGAAGATAGCAAATGTGGTCGTAGGTATATGTAATAGTTATTGAATGTAGATAAACGCAAAGATTGTAATTAGGAGTGGCATGTCGTTTTCATACTGACGGCTAATGACCAGTCGTTTTTAGAAAACAACAGAACTTTTGCCATGCAAGACATATCGTTTAACTTGTTTTGCAATTTAAGTGACAGAAAAAAGTCGAACGACAGGCTAATTGTCGGTTTAATCATTAGAGGAAAAAAATTCAGAGTAAATACACGAAACAACATGTGTTTATTTGAACGACAGTAAAACGTTTAAATTATAAACGACAAATCGTTTAGTTCATGAAGAATTTAAGACTATCTACTTAAACAACTACTTCCCCTTAAACTTTCTTGTTTTCTTCTTTCGAACACAAGAAAAATGATAAATGATTTGTATCCCCGGAATTCATGGCTCAGTAAATCACAAAATGTGCAAATGAGAGAGAGAGAGAGCTCAATTCAAATCTCAAGAGTCATAAACATACTAGGCTTGAAGAGCTCCTTTTTGTTAACTAGGTAGCATGTTCTAATCTCACTCAAATTATTTGAGTTGATCATCTAATGCCACTTTTTAAAGCAATTTAGTTGTTGACTTTTGCACCTCTCTCTCTCTCTCTCTTCGATATAGCCTCTTATATTACAGCTAATAATGACAAAATTTGAGCAAATAGGGGGAAAAAAAAAGCACTAATAAATGAAGTCACTCACCTCAACCCTGAAAGTACGCTCTCCTTGCTTCCCCACCCTATGCAGCATTTTGATGCAGCCACAGTCCCATCACTTAGGACTCCTCTATAGACCACTTCGAAGCCTCCTCTTCCAATCACATTCCCTTCACTAAATCCACTTGTGGCCACCTGAAGTTCCTTGTATGTGAAAACTTGCACTCCTTTATATCCATGATGTGCCTGTGTCCTCCCAAAATGCCCTCCTTACAGACACCCTCCCTTCAACTCTGATAACATTTTTCATAAATATATCCTGAGCAGAAAATTTGAATTTTAATCGCCTACAACCTTTAACAAAATTTTTTTTTAGCATACGCTCCTTGACATTATCAAGGGACTCCCCTAGGTGTTTTGTAGAGTCCTATTGTTGAGAAGCGTGTTATTTTAATTCAATTGAATACACTAACAGTAAGAATACGTAAGACGTAATTATAGACACTTTAAATAGAGTATTAGACTGATAAGACTAAGTCTTCACATTTGAAATTCTTAAAGAGGATTACTCAATACTCGAATCTTTGACTACAAACCCACCGCGATAATCTATTAATGCTAGAGCACCCTTGTTTGTTATTGAAAACATTCTTTAATACAACTTTCTCAAACTGGTATATTTTTTCTATGAATAAAATGCACGGGAAATATGTAAATGACATAAAGTAGTCATGACTTATGATGGACTTACCTGGGCTAGAGTTGAAATTTATAGTAGTTTGTGCAATGAATCTACTACTGAAATTGTGAATGCTAGTAGTCTCCTTGTAAAGGCAATTGTTCTTGGAGGACTTGAGCCTTCTTAGCATTAACATGATGAGAAAAATGGCAAGAAGGAGAACAAATGAAATGACGGAAATGGTGATTATGAGAAAAAATTTGGAAAGGAAAATTTTGTTGTGGTGGTGATGGTGCTCATGGTCTTGAGAATTTGAAGAATGGTGTTGTTTGTCGGTGTGGTTTATGGTTAAAAGATCAACAAGTGGCCCTGCTGGTGCAGAGGTGGCGTTAACTTCCATGGGACAAAGAGCAATGAAACACAAAAAGAGAGAGAGAGAGATGGGGTTGGAAAATGTTGAGGTGCGAACTGTTTCAAGTGTGTATAAAATGGGATTGGATTGGGTTTGGTTTAAAATTGGTCATTGTTTCTTCACATGATTCCCCTCTCTCTCTCTCTCTCTCTATATATATATATGTATATATTAACAAGGAAAGATGTAAGGTAGACTTCACTCGTCCCTTGTATTGTAGTTTGTAAGGTATTATCTGTGTCCGAATCAGAAAACTTTTACGAAGGTTTTGTCCATTTCACATTCTGAGATCATAATCATCTACTCATTATAAAAAATCCACATCTCCAAAAAAAATATACGATGTATCAATCCTTATAGGGCTTTGTGGTATGTAGATCATGACTTTTTATCATCCTATTAACGTTAGACTTGGCAACTGTGCCATAGAGAGAGACCAAATGCAGCCTACATTAGTATGTGTGTATACATGTACATGCATATTTACATATACACACATATGCAAAAGATTACATATGAGCCCCTAGATTGCTGAATTTTCAAGCTTAAAGTCATTAAAAACGAAAACGGTTTGAATCGTTAAATTATGTTTTTTTTAGATGTAGCTTATAACTCAATCTCAATCATTAAAAAATAAATAATAAATAATTAAAAGAAACGATTTAAGCAGTTAATTTTTTTTTTATGAAAGTGGGTATAATTTTTTTAAACAACCGAGAAATTTTTTTCATCGTCTAATACTTAAAATTCGAGATGCATGGCTCACTCCCGTTTCTGGTCGATGAGGCTTCCCCCACCCCCCATCATGAATCCTCAACAACATGTGTCTCGTTTACATGAGTAGAATTGGAAATTAATTTAAGCATTTTAAATTGTTGTTTGACAAAAAAAAAAAAAAAACCAAAAAGAAGATTCAAATCGTTTGGACAGAACTAATAGAATGTTTAGAGCAGCATCACAAAACCAAATATTCTTTTTTTTTTCCTAAGAAGTCAACAAAAATTTTACTAATTTTGAAAAAAATTAAACTCCAAACCATATAAACTCAACTTTAACCTATACATCAAACGCATGCTAATTACTTTTAGTTCAAATAATCATTTACTTGGATGATGGTCTCTGGGCACTGAAAGCATAGTATTGCAACAAGATTCTTTGACAAACATTATAACAGAAGGGAGATTCATCTTTGGAATTTGTGAAGAGTGGTGAGAGTCAAATCCCGCCTCTATTTCTGAAAAAGAGATTGCCAAGATTTTTTTTTTTTGGGTTGAAGAGATTCCCAGGTAAATTGATAAGATAAAATGAATCATTGTGCCAAGGGCTAGGGATATCAAATATCCGGCAAAGTAGGTGAAAGTAGATTCTTAACATCGTACCTACTTTGATTCTTCTGGCAATATATGGTTAATACATGTTTTTACATTGACTCAAGATCTTAGAATGTAATTAGAAAGCAAATAAGTTTGTATACTTTAGTAAGAAACTAAGGTGCATCCTATTTGTGAGGTGTTCCATACAATTTATTGATTGTTTGAATTCCAGATTTAAAAAGGATTATTTGAAAAAAAAAATTTAAACAATGTTCAAGAAAATTTTTTTTTTGATAATTATCCAAAAAAGGGGTTAATCTTGATTGTTAGAACATATAAAGATATTTAAGAGTTGATAATTTTCTTTTAAACAATCCAGATCGAGATTTTTTTTATTATAAATCATCTTGGGTTATAATTAAAGCTATATGGTACCATAATTTTTACTAAACTATGCCGCTTTATCTTCATCTTCTTCTTTCTTCTTTCTTTCTTTCTTTTTTTGGTTTAAATTTCCCATGTTAAGTTTCTATTTAGGGTTTTTTTGATAAATACCTTAAAAATAGTACATCTATGAAATATTACACCTTTTATAATAATTTTAAGAATTTTACCCTTGCTCAATGTTAGCTAAAAAATAGTTTCAGGCAAAAATCCAAATTATCGAGCAAAAATCCTAAAATGTACATCATATGGACTATTCTCACCATTTGCTCTTCTGTTCATATGTGTATATATGTGTTTTGAGTATTAGCTTTTCAAATTAATTTCGTAGGAGAGCAAGTATACAGATATGCTATGGCTAAATCATACAAGCAATCTCTCTGTTTTAGTAAGCCAAAGTTAAAGTTTCCTCTCTCATTCTCACCTTGTTTCCCTCACTTTTGGGGTGGTATAGTACCATTTCCTTGCTTTTTTTTTTTCCTCTTCTTTTTCCTTTCTGCTTTTTTTCCTTCTCTTTTGTCTCTTTCTATAATTCTCATCCTTTTTGCATTTTCCCTCTTCAATAAAGATTGAAATGGACACCAAATGGGACCTGACCCGCTAAACAGTGGAAAGTCCTTTCTGCATGGGCTGGAACTTGTCCCTTTTTCAAGCCAGTCTCTTTCAAGCTCTGCCTAAACAAAAATTGCTCATCTGTAAATCACAGAAATCATATGGGTGCTTGCATTATCGTACAAATTTAGTTGGGATCTAGGCGAAAAGGAAAAAAAAAAAAAAAAAAAAAATCTCAAGTGGGGGACCAAAAGCAAAAAATAAAATTTAAAATCAAGTCAAAAGTTGAAGCAAGGTAAGTAAGCATTTCATAATTGTTGGGTGTAAATATTCTCTTTACTTTGATAGTAATGTCTCTCATAAATGTCGAATGCTCTCTTTCAAATAGACAAATCTTGGCTTAGTACGAGGAAGGAGCCTCATCGAAACAGTAGTTTATAACGCATACCATGAGAAAAAGTTGGTGGTTTGATGTAACATTTGCCAACTCAATCCATCCCGATGTCTCGAATCTCGATATTGAACATTTTTTTTCCCGACCTTAAAGCAAAACTGGACCCCACAGACATGTGTCAACTTAAGTCGGGTCGGTTTTGAGTACGAATAAGCTTGTATAGCGTTTTCTATATGTTAATTGATATTACAAACTTGTTACTAATAATGCGATTCTTTCAATCGTCTGAGAAGCCAAGAAATCTGTTAATAAGCTTTGCAACAGGTATGGCATCACCTGGATGGTATGGAACAAGTGACTCCAAATTCATATTTGCAATTGTCTGGTTAAGCGTTTGAGGTCGAGCACAGTATAAATGCTTCCTCTCTGCTAGTTCTTCCGCGAGCTCGCTTTGGTGATTGTCCATTAAATCTTCGTTTACCACCACAATCAAGGGTTTCCCGAGCCGCAATGTCTCAAATATGCTTCCTGACCCTGCACCAGGTTACAAAGAACAGTCACATGTATGCGTTGCACAACCAAATTTTCTGTCTTTGCTTTGTTGTTATTGTTGCAAGTCGCTGCTACATTGTTATTATTATTTTTTTATTTTTTATTTTTCTGCCTAGTATGTTTGGCCTATGGCTTCCACAACCCCTAGATTTCGATCCTATAAACTCCCATCCAAGCCCCTCCCTTCTTGCTTGCTAAGCTGGTAATCTGAAATTCAATAATAATTTTCTGCAACGCCAAGAAAACTTTACTGAACTTAAAACTGAAAAGTAATTACAAAATGAAACATCATATGTACAGTGCTCGTAATGGAATCACACCGGCTTCTTCAACGAATGGATTTTATAAAACAGAATGCTTATGGAATTCTTCGAGGAATCAAAATCAATAAACAGAAACCAATCTTGAAACATGAACTTAATAAGCATGTCAAAATATCATATTATTCAAGGTTTTGGGGGCAAAATTAAAAGGAAAAAGATGGAAAGATTTACGTGAAGGTAGGCGACACTAGGGTGCAATTATTGTTGTGATTTCAATAATTACTCCCTATTTTAACTGTGCTAGTAAAAATAGACAAGGAAGCAAAACTGAAAATTAAATGATGTGGACAGATCAAGTAATGTGACCGATCAGTCAAAACCTTTAGAACGGGAGCATCTGACGATAGCTACATAGTATCTCCCTTTTCGATGCCTTAAAAAATACGAGCTTATGTTCCTCCTTTTATTTCTTTAAATAATGTAAAGAAAAATTGACTCCCCTGTTTGCATTTACTAGCTCAATAAGCTGAGACAAGAAATACATCAGAACCTCAAAAACAGAACGCTTTATCTTAGTTCGAAATAGAAATTGATAAGATTACATTTAATAAAATGTGACATAAATAAGGGAAGAAAAAGTTAAAAAGGAAAAAAAGAAAAAATGGTCTATAGCTTGAAAGTAACATTTTAACTCTCCTAACTACCATAACGTATACAACTTCCCAACAAAACGGGTTTAAGGAATACCAAAAAGAGAAAATGAAAGACCAAAAATATATGATGATTAGATGATTGTTGATTTGCTGCTAATATAAATACAAATCTAAGCTAGTAATTTATAAAGTTACTCTAATCAATTTTAAGTACTGACGCAAATGTCCAAACGCATATACCAATAAGTTGTTAAAAGAAAGAAACAGAATATAGGCCCTACCCGCATGACTAATCACAAGCGATGCCGATTTCAAATGGTCTGCAATGCTTGATGAAAAGGTGAAGTAATCTACGGCTAATGATCCATTGCCTTCTTCAGACTCCATATGGAAAAAGACACAAAAACATTAATTCAATGTAAGAGATAACTCTTAAAATACAAGAAAAATGAAAAAAATACGTATAAATCTGTCAAAAACGGGAGTGCTTTGGAAATAAGTTATCCAAAAATTTCATGGAAGAAAAATATCAACTTTTCATAATGTAAGTATAACTTTACTTGATACCGGGAGTACTTGGAACGAGTATAATCCAAGTGGTTATCTTTAAAAATAATAGAAAGCCTTTTCTTCAATTCAAGAATGTAGTCTAAGAAGCTCGATAGCCACACTAGAGTCTGTATATACTACAATCTTGAAAATTCCTAATATCCCAGGATCCTCTTCCAGAGGCAGACATGCTTCTCTCGTTGGTTGTCGATTTATTGTATTAGCAACTACTTTAATCTTGTCGAATAGATATATCTTTGACAATGGGCATTAGTCAACCTTGAAATATAATAAAATCATAGTTAGATCATTTCAACAAATTTTCAAGATAAACCTTCTTCTTTCAATCCTCCACATTCCATACAAACTACAAATCGAAAATCTCTGTTGCTGTTCTCAAAGAGAAAAACTATTCCATTCAAGTTTAAATCAAAAGTTCTAAAAAAATAAAAATAAAAATCCTCAACCACAAGACAACTCAGCGGTTACAAATAACAAAATACCAGCTGAAACAAAATCAACAAATCATATGAACAAAGACACTCGTACACATACAAAGAAATTCGAAAGCGAAGATATACCTTGGCAGGAACATAGGATCCGCGGCCTATTTGACAAAGAAGGTGGGTATACCCTCGTCGAACTAGTTCTTGCTTAACAACTTCTGTGTCCATTTCTTTAACAAGAGCATCAAAACAAGTTGTTCCCACAGTGACAAACACTATCTTCTTAGGCTTTACAACATCCTCCATGTCCACTACTCAGAACTAGCTAATCCCACTCTATCTATCACAGAAAAATGGCAGACATTATTGGGGAAGAGGAAAAAAAACATAATTAAGAAACAAAATATTTGAAATTGAAATGTAATAAACTTTCAACAAATTATCCAGTCTAAAAAGTCCAAAAAAAAAAAATTTATCAAAAAAATCTTATTATTTAGCTCACAGTTTGATTCTACAATCTTTGCAGAAATTATTTTTCTATTATTATTTTCAAGATAAACCCATAAAAACATGGACTTGAATTATTACTACCCAACTAAACTAAACTCCATGACTTGAAAAACTCAATTAGACCAATTTCTAAGTACTAAGAATTGAAAACTAAAATGAAAAGGGCAGGTGAAGCCCATGATAGAAAATGTGCTTCTTGAGGGGAAAAAGAAGAAAAGAACCAAAAGAAAATATTTAAAAATTTAAGTCAACAAATCGCTTGTCTTGATTATTGCTACATCTATTGAACTCAAGGAGGGGCATGCGTGTGTTTATATAGGCCAAAGACCCAATCCCCCTTCATACATTAAAAATGTGGGACTTTCCCACAAACAAGCCAACATACAACAAGAACTGATTTCCTAGTTAAATTAACTACTCATTTGAAAGGAAAAAGTATTGAAGAGAATTAACATTTTCTTCAAAATTTTCACTTTAAGATTTCAAAGAGGTATTAAAATAAGAGGGATAAAAAAAAAAAAAAAAAAAAAAACCCCTTTTATAGCATGAAATAGATCCAATGAAATGAACCGAAAATTTATCTTGAGAATTTCCTTGAGTTTCCTCCGTTTTCCAACAGACCAAAAAGTGAAAAAAAAAAAAAATGAAAAAGAAAAAACAGTAGACTGCAAACGTGAATGCAAATGACCGTTAACGTTAAAAATAGGCACATACAAAAGTTGCCTTAAACATTATTCAAGAATTATAAAAACTTTCTTTCAGAGAAACAATCCCCTCGAATTTAAGGAAAAATAATACACAAGAAAAACTCATAATTCAGCTTACACAAGTGATCAAGGCCTAGTCCAAGTCCTCCTAAAGCAAAACCCACACATGCCTCACTCTCCATTGGTATAACAACGGCTCCTCAGATTCATCTTCCATTTTCGTTGGCAGTTAATAAATCTTAAAAAAAAAAAAAAAAAAAAAAAAAACAACCACAGACCCATTTGCGAATTGATTTAAAACTTGTTTTCAATAGCAAAATCTTCTAAATAACAAACCCCTGTCCTCTCCCAAACACCTTAAGTTCAAAATCCCAACACTTTAGAAGAGAGAGATATTGAAACGAGGTACCTGCGATTTAGAAGAGAGAAGTAGGAAACGGTACTAGCGGCGAAGAATCTAAGGTAGGTTGTTTCGGAACACGGGCAGAAAAATTGCTTCATGTTGGTGGAAATTAAGAACAAAAAGAAATAAATAAAATTGTAAAATAAATTACTCAAAAGACACACACAAAGAACTCTCCGCTATATCTAAAAAAAACCAAAAACAAAAAACAAAAAAAACTATTTTATTTTTTAAATTATTTATCTCTCATCTAAGTCTGACAAAAAAAAAAAAAAAAAGGCGCCATTAAAGACCAGAGAGGATGTAGATGAAGGCGAATACGATCTTCTCTGATTCAAAAGTCTCTCTTTTGAGACATTCACTTTCTGAAAACCAGTTCTATATATGCTCGTGGGTGTATATATATTAATCAACAATAACAATTTCGCCATCTAAAGATCAATATAGATCAGACACAATTAGTAAATCGATATAAAAATTAAAAATATTAAAACAAAAAATCGAAACCAACCAATAAACATAAGCACAAACAATTAATTAAAAAAGAAAAAACCCAAATCAATTGAAAAAAGAGGGGGAACTGACCAGGACGGCCTTGTGGACGGGAATGGGGACGGCGGGATGGTCAGAGGAGGAGCCACTGGAGGCGACCAAAACGACGTCGGAGAAAGAAGGAGGGCGAATGCGAGGGGCGTGGAGAGGGGAATCGGGAAGGGACCAGAAGCGCAGAAAGGCGACCTTGGCCCTGGGGTCGTCGAAAGTTGACAACAAACCTAGAGAAAGAAAATCAATCATTCAAGAACAAAATGCAAACTTCTTATGTAAATATTTATGAAGCAAAATTAACAATCGCAAAAACCAAACAAATGATTTCCTGGACTAACTACTCCTTTAATAGGAAAAATATTTAAAAAAAATTAGCATTTTCTGATAAAGTTTCTCTTTTACCCTTTGAGATTCCAGAGTTATTAAATTTCAAAAAAAAAAAAAATCTTTTTTGAGAATGAACCCAAGTAATTTTTAAAAAAATTGAGGATTTCATTGTAATTCCTCCATTTTCCATCCAACCAAAAAGTGAGAAAATTAAAAAAGAAGAGAAGAAAATAACGTTCTTAAAAAGTTTATCTTTTAAACTCTGACTATCAACAGCTATTTTCTTTTTAAATGAACTTTTTCGATCATGAAATAGACCCAAAGAAATAAACCAAAGAAATTGTCCATAAAAAAAAGGAGGATTTCCTTTCTTTTACTCCGTTTTCCATTCAACAAAAAGTGAGAAACAGGGGAAAATAAAAAGAAAAAAAGAAAAAAAAGAATACCGGTTAAACGCACCGTTTTTGACGACCCAAGGACGAATACTAGCTGACAGAACCGGCTCTTTTAGGCGGTGTTTGGGGATGTCTAGATGTAAAATTTTTGAATTGGAAAAAAGTTGTTTTGAAAAGTGTGTTTAGGGAAAAAAATTGTTTGGAGTAAAAAAAATATAAAATTTTTAAAATTTTTTTAGAAAAAAAATCAATATAGATATTGTTTTATTTCTCTCAAAATTCTGTGTAATTTAAAAAAAAACATCTCATTTGAACTTGTATACACAAAACTATGGACTTTTAAAGTTATAAGTGTACAGTTACGTTTTGAATATATGAATAGTGAAAAATGATGAAGTGTTAGAAAAAAAATTGGTTATGAAGATGCCAAAATCAAGCCCCAAACGGGGCCTTAGTAATGTTAAGATGAAGGATGAAAAAAAACCTGATTACCCGAAATTTGTTCAATTTGATCTTAATTGAGTGGATTGATTTGTTATATTTGGTTAATTGAGTGGGTAAAAAAATTTTTTAACCCACCTAATCTTTATTGGATGTGTTGAAAAATTTTTAAAAACCCACCCAACCCACCAAATAAATATTCACTTACTATTTTTGCTTTTTTGCTAAATGATGTTTACCTTAAGTGTTGTTTAAATTATTTGAATATATAAAATGTATTACTTGATATTTAATATGGATGTAATTTTTGGTAATTTTGTAAAAAATACCACTAATTACTTTAGTATCCTCATACCTTTTAATGATTCTTATAACTTATATTTATTTTACATTTAACTATTAATGAGATTATATTAGAAATTTTTTTTATTTATGTAAAGTCTATAATAAAATTTATTTTAAAAACTATATTATGTGTTTAATTCTTTTTTTTTTCCTTTTAAATATTTCATTTGTTGTTGAATTTTTAGTATCATTTATTATTTTTTTAATAAAATGCATAACCTACCAAATCCACTTAACCTAATCCGACGTTAATTGGTTAGGTTGATTTTTTTGCATTGAATTGATTGGGTGGATAAAAATAATTGTCAACTCTAAATAATAAATATTAAGTGAGTTGAAAATTCACAAAAACCACATAATTCATCCGATGTTCACCCTAGTTAGGATATACACGTTTCAATTTAATTGCACATAAAGATTTCCTTCACCATATCGTCATTTTAGTGCATGCGAGTTTTCGAGCTTTTAGTATTATATTCAGCCAATTCAACCTGAGCATTCAAATCTAGCAGACAATCGGAAGATGTAAAAAGTGCAAGTTCGTCGGTGGAAGATTGGTCATCACTATTTTTTTGTTTCCTGGTTCATGAAACAATTACATGCAAATGATGATTGAAACATCCAAATCATACATAAGATTCCCATCATCTCAAGTTTACATCATCACAAGATCTTGTGAATAAGAGCGCTGAACCGTTCACTCCCCGCAGGACCAGCAGCCTGGAATCCACATACGTCCCACAAACGAGCTTTGTCATATCAAACATCTCAGGAGGGATTTGTATCCGTACTTCTTGTACTACGTTTCCTGCAATGCTGACGTCTTTATTCAGCGGATCTCCAAGATTTAATGTCACCTCAGCGTCACTTGAAACAAGCTTGGCCACTCGAAGGCTCGTCGGAAACTCCTCGAATGGAATTGCTTTCTTCCACTTCTTGCCAGAGAGTTTCTGAGCCAAAGAATCGTGAGTGTTTAGACTCCACGAGAACTGTCCTGTGGTGTTTTCTTCCTTGAGATATAGGCGTCTACCTGCTGTTAATTTAAATGATGAGTTCACTTGCATTTTCCCATTCACACCAGTCTTGTCATGCGGCCAATTCTGGCCAATCATGACCTTGAAGTCGATGTTGGAGGAAAATGAAAGTGTGGTGTTTAACTTCGACGCTCTTGATATTGTTAGGTGCACATTGCCAACGAGAACTCGTGTAGGAGGTTGCCGAAGGGTCAGGCCTATGTGCCTCCCAGTGCAGTATAACAAACGCCACTTTCCTGGCAGCAACTCCAGAAAGTTCTACAATATTAAAATACCACGGAATTTGGAAATTATTCGTTTATCCATACAAATAGACTTGCAACTCTAACATATTTGTGTAACAACTAGCAAGTCCTTGTGATTGTCTGGAAGTCAAAAGCTACGCAAAATGTCTAACTATGGACACTGATGGAACACGTCTAAAAGAACAATAATATACAGTCGTGGGAAATGTAAAATTTGCAAATAAGTCGTCACCTTTGGCCTTGAATGAGGATTGAGCATCTCCATTAGTTCAATAAAATGGGCTAGTCTTCTACGCTGTAGAATGAGAAAAGGCACAAATTAGTGCGTCTTCCATAACGTCCGGTTATATGGTGCCAAAGAATAAGGTACCAGAACTATAGAATAAAGAAGAATTATACACTCCTTGTTCTATCTTTATTTTTTTTTGAATATTTAGTCCTTTTCCAAGTTTTCTTACGAAGGCAAGTAAAAAATCAACGAATAACATAGGAAGCAAATAAAGGACGGTATAAGCTTACTAAGTGAAAAGCTAAATCACAGTTTCACTTGGTATAAGTTAGTGTATGATGGTTTACTGGTGATCAGTGTAAGATATGGTGAGGGACAATATATTCTGCATAAATCGTAAACATAAAAATAACAGCACCAGTCTCAATCTGGAAAAGTAAATATCTGACATACCTGAGGCTGGCCATAGATGTACTCCTCAGAAATTCGCACCGCAGTTGAACCAAGACCCCACCTTATGATATCCATGGATGGGACAATCTTCCATCTAGGTCCACACAGGAAGGGGTGTCTGAGAGCATCTAAACAACTGTGAAACATACATTAAGAAAGTCATAATTGGCATTAATTGTTGCATTACAATGCAGAGAGCATGTATATCAATTGGTGTCTAGAATAACAAGAAAGAGATATATAATATTGTTGCTAAAACTCGGTACTTAAAATTAAATAATTTGATATACATAAGAACTCTCATGACCCCTTGCTTCTAGGTGCCTAACGGCTCTGCTACCAAGTGAACTGACTACTTGATAATTGCTCACGGTTGGTAACTAACAGCAGACAAATAGTCCACTTTTAGATATTTGTCATACAATCGAGACCGACAATGTGCAAGTGGACAAATTGATGTCCTAGAGAAAAATATTTTCATTTAAGGGGGGGAAAAAAAAAAGACTAAATACACATCCCATTTTAGTATCAGTTTCCTCAATTTTTGGCATCAATTCAAAATCTGAGGTCTCTGACATTGACAACCTTTCAACCACCATATTCCTTTTATTTGATCTAGTTTGTCAACTTTTAAAACATTCAAATCTAGAGCTCAATTTCCGGTGCAGTTTCAACCTCTATGTAGGAACAACAGCAGACCTTATTCTTTTAGAAGGATTAGTCGCAAGCAACAAGGATAGAAGGTTCCAACCTGCACCCCAGTTCCTATCAAGTATCTGCGAGAGAAAATGAATAAAGCCCTTCATATAAATGAGGAAAGGGGAATTGGAAGTGGAGTAATGGTTTGTTAAGCACATCTTCTTACTTGGAGTCCAGCATTTCCGGAAGGGGAATTCTTATTGACAATTTGCAATAAAAATTCACGTAGGCATGACGGATCATTTCCCTGCAATTGTACACCAACAGATGTTGGTACTAATATTCATTTCACTTCTACTAGGCAAAAGACAAATGTAATAAGCATAGTGCACAGTGTAATACACATCCCTGGATCTAGTTAGCTTTTGCATAAAGCAAAGACTTGCATTTCACAAGAAAACTGGGAAAGTCATATACCTTTGTGAGGAATGACTTGAACTTTGTGAAGACTAAAGGATCCATCAGTTCCCGCATCACCATTTTTGCCATCATGAATCCAACACATCTTCACAACATGCATGAAACAGGAAATGCATCAAGAAAATCTCCTAGGGATGTCTAACTGAAACTAATTTTTCTTCTCTAATGACAGTACCGCATATCAAAAGCTATCATCATTTCTCGCCTCTTTATATTGTTGTCTGGAGTGCTACCATTTGAGCTATCCTCATAAAAGTCAGCAGCATTTCCAAGTATCCCTACCTGAGAATAAGAATCTGCGCTGATAAAGTTGGCAGAAAGGAGAAAGAATGGGGTTTAGAGGAAAAAGAAGATCGCATTATCTCATTATATATTTTAAGCAGTCAGCATTCATGCATCCTCGGGTATAGTTTGCTAACAACAGTTATTGACCTCAGATGGCAATATGTCAGCAAAAGCCAGCGTTAGCATATATTTTTAAAGGAATGTTTTAAGCACTAACTACATCTAGATATAAATATCACGAGCAAGACATAAAGCAATGTTAGCATATAATTTTAAAGGCATATTATTACAGCACTAACTAAATCTAGATATAACCATCACATGCAAAGCTCTTTCACATTAGATTTAATGACTAAGGCACTGTTTGTTAGATCTAGAACACTTAGAGGAACTGACATAACAAATTGAGGGGTGGCAATGGAGTTCATTGAGGTCGTCCAAGGGATCCTAAAGGTTCTACCTTCATGGCTCTTTCGTACCATCTGTTCATAGATTGCGATTCCCTTCAATCTTTTTTACAGGCTTCCCCCACTTTCTTTCTTCATTTTGGGCATAATATTCTGTGCATAATTCTTGTTTCCTTAGGAAGCACCCACTTTGGAGCCTTTTTGGTGCCTTTTTGATTAAAAATTTTCAAAATGATGTTATTTGAAAGAGTTCCGCAAATGGAACAAAACTATTGCACCTGAAGACTCGGTGGATGTTTGTAATCCATATATCAGAAATATGATATACCCATAAAGGTATTAACAAATCCAGCCTCCAATTTCACTCTGAATAATATCTGGTGCTTACTTTAATATGTCTATCCACCGGGCTAATGTGCACGTTCTCCAGCCTCAACTCAGTATGGGCAAGCCCATGGCTGTGCAAGTAATTGACCTGACAAAATATTGTGAAAATAAAAACAGTTGCAAACATTAAAAATCCATTCATAGGTAGAGAGCAATTCCCATAAATTTGCCAACAGAAAACGAGAAGTGTACCCCAATCAAGAGATCTCTCATTAATATCCTAATAAGCCGCAATTGCCGAGAAATTGCAGGTCCTCCAATTTTGTCATCTCCTACCCTCCGAACAGATTCCTCGTCTAATGCAAGAGTAGCTTCCAAAGTTGGAAGCCAATCTGATTGCTGAAGCCAATGTCTTAAAGAAAAACTTCCATGGTACTGCAATGGTCATGCGAACAAAAATAGTCTCAGCTTTCTTTCTAATAGCTTTTCAGTTAGTCTTGGTAACTCGGTGTAACTAATGACCATAACAAAATCCATAAAAGCACTAACTGGAAAACCAAGAACGGTGAGGCAATTAACATTATGCATTACAGAACGGTGATGTCTAAGTCAGTGTCACTTATGCATAATAACAATAAATTAAAAAAAAAAAAAGAGCGAAATCTATCTGACATGGCAAGGACTTACCCCGTGGACCAGTGTAAATGAATCACGACCACTACTTGTAGGTGAAGAGATGTAACCATGAACTTGCATTGAATATGAATGGTACATAATTCTACGGCGAACTAACTTCTTCAAAACCTATGAAAAAATTTTAACAAATAGTTATCCTCAAATTAAACATAAACAAGACAAAAAACAGTTTGATTACAAGCTCCACTAACCTCTATTGCACGCGTACCCCTACGCTGAGCTTGAGAACTAGTAAGCCGTCGAAGCACAACTCTTGAGTTATACAGCGGACTGCAATTCCACGTGACCATGTCTTAAGCTCAAGCTCATAATCTCATAACAATTATCATATCACAATGGAGATAAACATACCTACTAGCATCCTTCACTACGGCCTCAAAAACAACTTCATCGGCCTACAACAAAGCTAAAATCGATCAATTCCTCTGCTTTCAGTCCACAAAAAAAAGTTTGCAAAATATTATAAAAGTACCAATTGCATCATACCCGTCCACCAAGGCCAATACTAACACGGTCGAGAATCTTAAAATCGGAAATCTTGAACCGTACAACATGACCTGATTCTTCCTCCACGGAAACTGATAAAGTACTCTGAGCATTTCCCTCTGATCCTACGGGAGCAGTCACGTCTTTTTTCGACAACGCACACTTCACTCCCGCGCATTTTCGGAGAGCGGAATTCGAATGTCTGCCAATGAGTTGCATCGGACTCGGCCTGGAGAGTCTTGTCGACAAATTCAGACTTCCATAAGCAAATTCAGCGCTTTCCAAACTTGGACTTATACCATGTCTGGATAACGCCATTGATCAAAGCTCTGACATAAAAGAACGCATCAAATTTCAGCAACCTCTCAATTAAACTCCATTAATAAAACAAGAAGAAGAAAATTTAGACGCCTAATGAACTGAAAACAGTACAAGAAGATTAGGATCCAGAAATCAAAGCAAAACAATTTTGAGCACGAGAAATTCCGCGAACAAAAAAGAAAAACTTGAACAACTCCGAGCTGAGTTAGCTTCCAGAGAAAATTTGTCGTTGAAAACTTGGTCCTAATTTACGAAAGTTTTCTCCAATTTTCCAATGATTTCTCGGCAAGCAAACAGTTAGCTACAGAATCGAGATGAATATCCGAAACTTCAGGAACTTACCATAAACGTCGAGAAGAAGAAGAAGAAGAAACCGGAAAAACGAAACTGAGGAACAGGGAAATGGAGGTGCGAGTTACTTATAGTAACGGCGGAAGGAGGTTGCGTGTGAGTGTTGCGTGGGGGACAACGGCGAAAACGTTTCGCCATGGGCTCGTCGCACGTCCACGTCACGCCTCCTCAAATATCTCTCCCTTCTAAATTACTCCAAACTTGTATTTGTGGGGCCGTCTCGCCACGTGGCGTCCTCTTGACGAGGCCCTTACGTTGATGAAACTCGCACCGTTTAATCACAATCGACGGCCATCTCGGTCGTGGGCTGAGGAAAACCGATCCAGAGTTCGTCCCAAACAGGCCCACCAAGGCCCAGTTTTCAGATCCACGACTAATAAAAAGGAAGAAATGGGTAAATAACATTTTTAATAATAACTCCAGACTTTATAAATATTTAAAATAAAATAGTTTCATATATAATTTAATTGTAATTTAGGGTCTTTTTTTAACAAATTTTGGTGTCTTGTAGACACTTTTTAAAATATATTATCACTTTTAATTTTTTACGTTTTTAAAACGTAATAGTAAAATTTTAAATTTTTAAAAATTTATAATTTTATATATACAAATTTAAATAAGATGATTTTTTAAATAATATAAAATTTTGAGATGAACAAAATAATATCTATATTGATATTTTTTTTAAAAAATATTTTTAAAAATTTTTATTTTTTTATCTCAAATAGCTTTTTTCCTATACATATTTTTCCAAATAACTTTTTTCCAACAAAAAAAAATACCTCCGAATACAATATCCAAACGGCCCTTGATATTTTATTTTATTAAAAGGTAAAAGTTTGAATTTTCTAGTTTTAAATTAAAAAATTCAAATAAACAACAATACATAAAATTAAATAAATAAGAATAGATAAATTTGCGTTTGACAATCAAATTAGCTTAGTTTGATTTAATTTATATTTTTTATATATTTTTTAAAATCAATAAAAATTGAATCGATTTTTTCAAACTAAAACAGCCTAACATAAAATCGATGATCCATTTTGTTTTTACTTTTGAATAAGTCCTTTTTGGTAAAAATTTTATATTTTAGTTATATTCAAATGTAAAGTAATTTTATATTAAATGTAAAGTTTTATATTTAAATATAATTTTTTTCAATAATACTATAAAAAGAATTACTATTTATTTATTTTTTAAAACAATCACATCAAATTTTCAACTTTAATTTTTTATCTCTACTTTTATCAATCACATCAACTTTTCAACTCTAAAATACAATTCAAATATTTTTTATCCAAACATTCATATTATTAAAATACAAAACAAATACTTTCCAACCAAATACAACTCTCAAAAAACGAGTTACATTTAAACCAATTAAAATGCGTTTACTAAATAACCTACAAATTTTCTATTAATTTAGTAGATTTTTTATTTATTTTCGAATGCAATTACTGTTCATTTCAATTCCCATAAAAAAAAACCACGTGCTTGGACAAGAGCCACTCGTTGGACCCCACCAGTTGGACGAATCTGATTGTCGGGGTCCACCTAATTTAAATGGTCTCCAAAGCACCTGACTACGAATCCGGCGTCGTTTGAGATACCGCTGCCAACGTGTCACTCTCTAATTCCTCTTCTGCAACGTAACTCAGTTATACCCGCATGACAAACTCGCAATGAAAAGTAAACTATCGAGGGTAAAATCGTCACTATGAGTACAAATTTTGTCCCAACTCATTTCTCAAACCAAACCACCAAGTCATCGCCGAGTCCGATAAAGAGAGAAAGGAAACAAAAATAAGAAAGGACTTTGTTCCTCTGCTTCCACACTTTCTCTCTCTAGTTTCTCTCTCATCAGGCAGTTTTTTTTGCGCTATTCCTCAATTATCCCCACCACACCATAAATCTCAAAAAAAAAAAAATTTTTTTTTTGTTTTCTCCATTATTATCAACAGCCATTGTCGATCTCAACTTCTATCGCCGACCTCCAATCTCCGGCGATCCGATTTCCTCTGTTCCGACCGCCGGCCGCCGTGTCCATCCGGTTCGTTTTCTCCGCCCTCCGTGTCTTCGTACCTAGGGTTTTGGGAATTAGGGTTTCATTTTCGGATTTGGGCGCCGAGCATTTGGAAATTAGGGTTTTGTTTTTATCTTTGTTTTGGATTTGGCGGCTGAGTTTCCATTTGAATATTATTTGGGGTTCAGGCGTTCGATTCGAGAACTCGGGATTCGAGGTTAAGACTTTTTGCGGCGATGCCGAGGAGTTCGAGGCACAAGTCGAGTAAGCATAGCTCGAAGGAGGCGAAGGAGTATTCGGATTCGGAGAAGGATTCGGGGCTGGTGAAAGATCGGAAGGGGAAGGGGGAGGAGAGCAGCGGAGCTAGGGTTTCGAAGGATTCGAGCTCGAGTGAGAAGCGGAAGGTTGATTCGAAGGATGGGAAGGAGTTGTACGGCGGTTCGGGGAATGGGGATTATTCGGAGGACTACAGCTCGTCGAAGCGGCGCAAGGAGAGGGGCGATGACCGGGCGAGCGATAGGTGGAATGGCGGCGAGGATGATCACCGAGGCGGCGGCGGTGAGGGTTCGAAGAAGTCGTCGAAGGCCTCGGGGGATTCGAAGAGTAAGAGGAGGGATGAAAGTATGGGAACGTACGAAGAGGCCGAGGAGGTGAAGAAGAGTAGTAATAGTGGAAAGGGTGAGGGAAGGCATAGGGATTCGGGTCGGAAGGAGGGAAGGGATGGAGGAGTGGAGAGAGACAGAGACAAGGAGAAAGACAGGGAAAGGAAAAGTAAGGAAGGGCGAAGCGAGAGACTGGTCGGTGGTGATGAACATCGTTCCGTGGCGAAGCAGGTGGTCGAAAATTCTGGTAAGGTAACTAACTGAATGGTTTATCCGTTTGGTTTGTGTGTAGTCCCTACCTCGTTTTAATCTCGTCAGTTTTCGATGATTATTATGTTTTTTAGTTTTGTAAATTTTATGGTCTAAAGAATGGTTAGAAGGGTTGTCTTTAGCATACATTACAGTTTTGTTTATAACTTTATATTCTACGGCTATTCGAATAGAGTAGTGTAATGGGAAAAGAGTATAATTTTCTTTTCCCTGGAAGGACGGATTTTGATGATTTCGAAGTTGCTAGCTTTTACTTTCATTCTTTCATTTTGTTCTTCTTCTTGTTCTGTATTACTCTTTGGATTACTCTATTATTTTTCTCGCATACTTAATTATTTCTTGAATTCTTAATGTTATCCTGTTCTGATTTGCTCTGTTGTTGTTTGGTTAATCAGTTTATGAAAAACTTATTTTTTACAATCTGAACATCAACTGGCCATGCAATTTTATGCTTGAATCTCTATCTAAGATTAACTTTAGTTTTGATCATGATTTTATTGAAGACAACCTCGAATCTGTTGGTCCTTGGTCACCTGTTTTTATGGTCTCTATTGTTTTTTTAGTCTAATCAATGTACAGCAATGCTAGTTTCCACTGCTGCAAAAGGAGATGTTCGAAGAATAGGGGATTTGACAAAAGATTTAAAATATTGAAATCTGACTGATGCTAAATTTTATTGTCCTTCTTTTGTGTGAAATTCAAACATAGGGTGCTAGATTTCCATTTAGGGGTCATAATCTCTTTTAGTAAACGAAATTGGGCTGAATAGCAAATAAAGAGTCTCTAGTTGGTTAGTTTGGTTAGGCAGAGTGTTCAAGATTAAACATTCTATTATATGTATTGTCACTTTAAGGAGTTAGAAACCTTAGAGTCTTCCCTATTTAAGCTATTGCTAATGGTTATTAAATATGTAGGATTCCATATAACAGCTGAAGCAGTATTTCCTTTTTCTATTTTGTACATTAATTTCAGCCTATTTAATTACATCTCTGTTTCCATTTGAAATTTTTGTTTTGGGATTGGGCCTTAGCTGTCTGTTTGAGGACATTGGCTGGGATAAAACGTTATATGCGGTTGCTGCATGAAATTGAAAAAGGATGGGGGACTGGGGGTGTAGGGAAGAGAGGTGGGAGAAAGGGGGAAGTGGTGGGGTGGATTCTGGCAGTTTAGGCATGTTCCATTGTTTCGCCTAAATTCAAGTAGATTGACATTACTCGTTTTGTATATATGATTATTTAGGTGTACTTTTTCTCCTTGAATCTTTCTCTTAATCCATCCATTTTGAATTAAATAATGTAGTAATACTATATCCTGCCCTCAGCATTTGGCAAGTTATTTTACTCTCTGTGTGGTTCCATTATGGGATTTCTTCTTGTCCCTTTTGCATATTTGGCTTTAAGAAATGCTCATAGAATAATATGCGCAATTCTTATATAAAAAGTAAGTAAAGAAAGGAAATAAGTTTGATTAAAACTAACATGGTTTCTCTGAGTTAATGCTTGCTGTTTGAGAGTGATAGTCTGTTACATTGGGCCCTGAATTCTTTAGCAAGTTCAACAAGCTGGAATATTTTTTAGAAATGCAATATTCAAACTACTTAATTATTCTAGGATGGAAAAGAAGAATTGAAGAAAAAAGCGAGTTGATTCATGTAGTGACATAAAACAGCCAAGTTCAACTAATGAGTGAAGGGGACTGCTTTCGTTAAATTTATTAAGTAATTTATGGTTTGAGGCTGTAATGCCTAACTTGTAGGAGAAACGTAGAAAACAGATATCTTTTTTGGGGTGTATTTAGTGCAAAAATTTAAGTCTGAGTTTCCACAGGGTTGTACTTTTTGGTAATTTCATAAACAGATAATAGAAATTTGTTTTTCATGCAGACCTACATCGTTCTTATATCATTAAATAAAATCCTGTAATATTATTAGTCAATTGGCTACCTTTTTATTGATTAATATTTACTATTAATGCCGTTTTCGATGTCAACTAATAAAATTACAATAGTAATGCCTGTTAATACTAATATTAGTTTATAGACCCTTTTCTTATCTTACTTGACGTGGAAAAACTTATTAGAAGGGAAGTTTTATGCTATCGGAACTATAGAACCGCTATTGGTTATTGCTATTAGTCTAACTAATGAAGGAGTGCCATGTTGGATTGAGTAACGCAACCACCTTAAGTTTTCTATGATTGTCTCAATGCTGATTTGACATGTCCGTGTGGAGAATTTCAGTCAAAATGACTACATAGTTCTTCTTTATATCTGGTTAAATTTCCCTAATAATTAGGGTGAGCTATGATATTACCATTTAGATTTGAGTCGTTCAAAACAAGGGCTCTAGCCGTGCTTTTCCAAATATCCTCTAGAACTTGAGCGACTATTATCTTTTAAAGTGTGGTGGTCTTGACGGTTTTCAATTTTTGAGAAGGTCATTTATCTTTCTGCCATGCATTTTGGATTTTTCTTTGCTTAAGAGAAAAAGGGGGTTTGGGAATGAAGGCTTTCATTAGGGTGTCTTGTATGGTACTATTTAAAGATTCCGCTTCATTATTGCTGGGTTATCGTTCTTATCATTTCCTTCTGTCCAAATCCTTAAAAATTATATATATATGTATTTTTTGTTGGGCTTCTTTAAATTTTGTGTATGCCATTGCCTGTTGTTTAGATCAATTCTTTTAATTTGTTGCGGCCCATTCTACATGTGATTTTACTGTCATTATATTGTCATTGATCTTCTACTTGCAATCTGAACAGCCATATATGTTAATTTCTTGGTTAATTCCTTATTTACTTACTTTTGTTTTAAGTTTTTATGTGGTTTCTTTACTTTGTAGGTGTGGTTTCTACCTTGTGTTTTTGTTGTTACAGTTTTCTCTATAACGTTTTCCTTCATTTTACGTTTATAGAATATTGTATGTAAATCCTTTTTTTTTTTTTTTTTTTTGAAATTGTTCAATCTAGTCCAAAGATCCTAGATTTGGAACTTTTATAAATGCATTTATCTTAAATTGAATTCTAAACAATTATTTTTAAGCATTTTATTTGGCTGGAAATTAATGAACAAGTATTTGTTTGTCAGAAAGGTTTTTCCTTGCTATACAGCACAATTCTTGGTGTAAAGATAGGGATGGTTAGATTAACAGATGTGAAGAAATGATATGCAGAGTTGGATTGTTCAGTCAGCCTGGTTTACAACATAAAGTTACAACAGTAAAAATAAAGAATGGAGAGTGAGAATAATTTATTTCCTGCTGTATATGATGAGAGGGGGAAGGTTAGATTGATCGAAGATGTGAACGTGTGTGTGTGTTTTTTAGAAGTGTGTTCTCTTAGCCTAGTTGAAAGGGGAATTTAGATTTTTCTGATTATGTGGTGCTACAGATCTGAATGCTCAGTGTGAATCTGGAAGTCCTGAAGCAGATAGCCAGCTTGAAAGGCGGACGAGGAAAAGAAGAGATAGGTCTATCGATGTGGACAAGCATCAAGATGATGTGGGCGACATCAGCGATAGAAGATTATCTTCTAGGGATGATATTGGCAAGGATGGAAGACAGAAAGATGAGAGACGCAAAGAGGAAAGATACAAAGAGAAGCATCGAGAAGATGTTGACAGGGACAGCAAGCATCGAGAAGATAGACAAAGGGAGGAGCGCTCCACTAAAGATCATCTTGGCAGCAGATCTGAAGATAAGCATGTGAGGGATGAAAAAGACATGGTAGAAACGCAAAATAAGATATCTAAACTTCATGATGGTGAGCGAAAAGGGGAGAATGACCGCGATCGTGATCGTGATCACCATCGTGACTTAAATCCTATTAGGGATCGTAATCGTGACCGCCACCATGATCGCGAGCGTGTGCATGAACGTGAGCGCGCTCGTGATCGTGATTATGACCGTGACCACGATTGGGATTGGGAGAGTGATCGTGATCGAGAGCGCAATCGTGAGCGTGAGAGAGAACGTGATCGAGATAGAGACCGGGATCGTGACCGAGACCGAGACAGAGATAGAGAGCGGGACCGAGACTATGATCGGGATCATGATTTTGATCGGGATTATGGTAGCTCTCATTTAGATGATCGGACTCCAAGATACAAAGATGGCAGCAGGGCAAAAAGAAGATCTCCTGATGATCGGGATGATTTTGCTGATATTCCATCTAGAGGTTCCAAAGCTCGTTACTCTGATGTGGAAAAGAAGTCAATAAGTGGGGATCGAACCGAGTCAGAGGCTAATAAGAGAAGATCTCATTCACGGCAAACTCATGTAGACATGATTGCTAGCAATGACAAACGGAGGAAGTCGCCCAGCTCTAGTCCACATGTTGGCTTAGATGAGTCCAGGTACGGATTTTTTTTTTTTTTTTGTCCATTTTGGTGAAGTTGGAAATGTATTGGATCTGGCATGATTCAAGTTCTGTAATCACCAGGTTGTTTTTTTTTTGTTGTTGTTGTTATTTTGCTAAAAAATCATCAGGTTATTTAATGAGATGAGAACTAATTATAAAATGGTTATTCTTCTTGAGTGCAACCAATGGAAAAGAGATTTGGTGATCCATCATTATGTCATTCATACATTGGTTGTGTAATAATACTGATTATATCCTGAAGATGCTCAAAGGGCCATAGATTTTGTCCATTATACCCGCAAATGACACGCTTAAGGGAGTTGTATTTGAACAGTTGTTCTTACAAGAGTAACTAGTATATTTTATGTTGTGTTAACGACAACTTTGCTTTTCTGGAGCTTCCGCAACTTCATTAGGAAAGTAGTGTCTTAAGTGGCTGTTTCTCTTATGATGATATGTGGTAATCCTTCTAAGTTATTTTCTGTGAGTGCATACGGTATTTATATACTTGTAGGATAACTGATTTTATACTAAATTGCCTAATATATCCAAAAAAGGAGACTTACCATGGTGAGATGTAAACATTTATTCCATCTACCTAACTTGTTAGAATAATTAAAACCTTGTCTTGATTTTCCTTCAAAAAAAAAAAAAAGTCTTTTTGAGGACTGTTCATTCATGGCACATACCTATGGAAAGTCTTGATGATGATGTTTCATCTAGGTACAGGACCTTATATTTAGTGATCTCCCTTATAAATTTAGAACTTATAGCTAATGTTTTATGGAGGTTACATTGTGCATTCTTTCGTGAAGCATCAATTGGATCCAATGGTAAAATCTCGTCATTTTTCCCATTAATACAGGTACTTGAATCCAGAAGATTTGAAGTACAGGGATTCTACTGCAGAACAAAGGTCCAAAGCAGTTCCTTCAAAAGATGCATCTGGATTTTCTGGAGTATCAGAAAGAGGTTCCAAATACAGATCCATGGAGAAATCCTCTAAAATGGATGACACTACGTTGGGAGAGCTGTCAAATGAAAAGTCTTCAAGCTCCAAGGCTTCACCCTTGGGTTTGATTGAGAGATCTCCTTCATCTTCAAGTATTGACCGTAGGTACATGAATAGGACTGGTGCCAGGAGGAGCCTTGACATTGAAGAAACGGGGAGGAGAAGCACTGCTTCTGTTGATAATAGGGATGTTGATGATAGACTCAGCCGAGACTTGCCATCAGAGAAACCTTTGGTGGACGAGTCATCTCCAGTTGATTCATCCTTTTACAATAGGAACAATCAAGCTAACTCATCTTTGATTCCTCCTCACCCTGCTTTTAGGGCTGGACTTGATAACCCTTCTTTTGTTGGTTCTATGGAAGATGAAGGTAGGGTTAATTCCAGTTCACGTTACCGGAGGAATGGTGATCCCAATATGGGGAGAGGGCATAATAACGCTTGGAGAGGTGTTCCAAACTGGACTTCACCCCTACCGAATGGCTTCATTCCTTTCCAACATGGGCCACCTGGAACTTTTCAAGGGATGATGCCACAGTTTCCGGGTCCACTTTTTGGTGTTAGACCTTCCATGGAGATCAATCACAGTGGGATGCCTTATCACATCCCTGATGCTGACAGATTTTCTGGGCACTTGCGTCCACTTGGGTGGCAGAATATGATGGATGCCACAGGGCCCGCTCATTTGCATAGCTGGGATGGAAGTAATGGTGTCTTTAGGGATGAACCTCACTTGTTTGGGGCAGCTGAGTGGGACCAGAGCAGGCATCCAATGAATAGTCGGGGGAGGGAATCCAGTGTTGACACATGGAAAGGACAAAATGGTGATGCTAAAAGGGATTTGCTTTCTCCATCCCACAAAGATGATTATCCCGTGCAGGCGTCAGTGGATGATGCTTCGGCTATTCAGGTTGGTCAGATATCTAATCATGAAGATAATAGTGAACTTGGGATTCAAAGGAAATCATCTGAAACAAGGTCTGGCGTGACTTCTTCTGCAGAAGAGTCTACTCCTAAAGTTATCCATGAGAAGAAAGTTGATTCTTCTAAATCTTCAAAGGATGATGTTTCCTGTTTAAGCCATTATTATCTTTCTAAGCTTGACATTTCTGCGGAACTTGCACGTCCAAAGTTGTATAACCAGTATAGGAGCTTACTAGACATTGATCAAAGCGAATCTATTGATGAAGAGTCAATTAGGCCTACAATGTCAAAGGTATGAATTTCTGCAGAGACGATCGTTTCCTCAATTTTAATTCTTTTCATTTCAGGCTTCCTAAAATTGTTGTGTTTCCAACTCTGTTCTCTCCTATTTCACAGGAGTATTTAAGAGCTGGAGCCAAATCATCTAAAACATCATGGATTTCCTCACATTTTCCTTCCATGAAGGATACTGTCTTTCAGGTAAAACATGATGGACGATTATGTAGAATTATTGGTGTCCATAAATGTTTTTTTTTTTTCCATTATTTTTTCTTGCAAAACATGCGTCGTTGGATGCAAAAAATTTTTATAGTTGCGATCTTATTGCAAGCTCTCTCTCTTTCTCTCTCTAAAAAGGGATTTCTGTAGACTGACTGTGAGGCTGTTCTCCAGCCACAACCCCACAACCACACCCCCCCACCCCAACCAACAATGGATTTCTGTAGACTGTCTGTGAGGCTGTTCTCCAACCTTACTTTTACTTGGTCGGTTAGTTGTGTTTTAAGTTTTTTGTGGAGTGGAGAAAGGTGTGTCTTTTGTTAATAGAAGATGAGTTTTGTGACTATTAGAGAAGGATTGTTATAGAGGGATAATTGGACAAGAAGTTATATAATTAGGCCAATATCGGTCTTGATGGATTGACAATTGCAATATCATGGTCCTGGGCGAGGCCTCATCTTGATTATCTTATGGCAACTATATGTTCAAATGTGTGCATAGAAAAGCAATTCTGTTCTCTCTCTTAATTTGTGAAAATGCACAGCTTTGTCTTGATCTGTAATTAACTTTGTATAAAACATGTATTTTGTTCTTTTGCATAGCTTACGAGTAGGATGTACTAGTTCTGGTTTGCAGTTGGTTGATGTTATTGTGTATTGCAGAGAGCTATGGAGCTTTACAGGAAAGAGCGCAGGGAAGCAGGAGGTATACCAATTTTGTCGAAGAGAACATTGGATACTGTATCAAAACCTAAAAAGGAAAATGTGGCAGAACAGATCCATCATGACGAGGAAAAAGTTGAGGACCCAGTTCCAACTGCAGACACGGAAATGGTGGATGCACCAAATACAGGCCTGGATGTGGAGAATGTTGAAGCTGTTTCCTCAGTCGATGCTGAGGAGAAGATGGAGGTGATTTTAACTCCTTGTCAAGAGATGCAGAATCACGATTGTCCTCATTCTTCAAGGTTGGAGGTGCCGGTCCCAGTGCCGGTTAAAGATGATTTCCAAGTCAACCTAGGGGAGACACTAGCCACTTCTGGTGGGGTGAAAGTGGAAGCAATATCTTCCGAGTTGGTGAAATCAGAGGATACAAATGCAGATGGTTTTGCATCACTTGATAGTACATCACTTCCCGTGGTTGCTCTATCAACCGAGGGTAATAATTTAAACGAAAGTGGCAAAACAAACGGCGGCCATTCTGTTAACCATGTTGAGGAAGGTATGGCTTTTGATGATGCATTGAGTGGTCCTGTGTTAGTTCCAGATGGTTCTCCCAAGGATTGTGAGGCTGTGATGTCTGGGTCAAATGAGTCTGAGTCGGTAAATTTTAGTCGGATACATCATTCTCCTGAAAGTACACATTGAGACAATTTCTATATCCATCTTCTTTTTATTGCGCTTTTGGTAAGTTAGTTTTTTTTTTTTTTTTTCCGCCGACCCCCGCCCCCACCACCCCTCTTCTCCTTCCCCCCCCCCTAACCCCCCTCTCCCCCCTCCCCCCTCCCCCTCTTTCTTTTCTTCTCATTTAGCTGTTCCATTTCTTGTTGCCTGTTCGTTTTATAAAGGAAATAAAACTAAAATATGCCCTTTTCTTTAATTCCCTTGTTGATGGGGTTCCCAATTCCTCAAGGTCTCAAAATTTTTCTTCTTTCTCGCCTGATTTTTTTATTGGGTGAGCATTTTGTTCGCTTCTAAGTTGCTTTTCTTCTTATTCTTTGGGTAATTTTCATTAGATTTTGGTCAATGTTTGGGAACTTGGGGAGGGTTTTCAAGTATGTGCAAGTAGTTTTTTTTTTTTTTTGATTAAATTTTTTGGGCCGTGCCTCTTTTCCAATTCCCTTTTTAGGTTCGCTACTTTTCCCGCCGATTTGGTCCAAATAGTGCAAGTTTAGAAATGAGTTCTGTTTAGTGTTTGCTTGGGGCTATGATTTAAAAATAACATTCAGCATCTTGACTTATGAATATCAGATATCTATTACTAATTTTCGAAAAGGTTTTTTTTTTTTTTTAGTGATATTATATAATTGCAAAACATTTCGAAGATCTTTAACCCACTTTTTTGTTAATATATTTTTGTTTAGGAGCCATGGTTAAAAATTGTTTTTTTAGGTAAAAGGAAAAAAAAAAAAAAAAGGCAAAAACGAAAGAACTACATTTAATTTGGAATTTGTTATATTTTAGGTAATGATAACGAAGTCCGAAGTTTTTGTAATTTGTTGTCGAGTCAAAGTTTAAACCCATTGACAGTGGCCTAGTCAGGCAATTAAATAAAATACTTGTCTTTACATTAAAAATTACAATTTATTATAAATTTATTTCGGCTTCCTTATTGTATTGGCATAGAGTTATTTGACTTTAATTCTAGTGTTATAAAATAATATAATACGCTATATCTAAAGTCAAAGCAAATTACATTAGCTGGAGAGAGTCGTTATTCAGGTTAATCCATTAAAATTACATGGGAGATAGGGAGCGGTATTAAGAATTCCTTTTTTTTTTTTTTAATTATTTTTAGAGTGAAAAAGGTGTTATTTTTTTATGTTTAATTTATAAGACAGAATGGAGTCTACAATCTCCTTAAAGTCCTGCTCCTCATTTAGGCTAGTTTTCCAACTTGAGCCTCATAGTGTTTTGTTGCTTACTTTTGTGTTGCTCTAGATCAGATTAGAGTATATATTCTTGAATTTGGATGATCAATGGATCACTTTTCCTCTTCCTTCATCCTTTTATTCTCTCCTTCTTACTTGCGTCAAAATCTTGAACTAATCATATGAGAAAATTTAGTATGTCATAACTTTAATGTATTTAAATTTATACCACAACTTCTTTGTGGTTAATGTTGATTTATTTATTCTACTTTGATTGTCTAATAAACTTACTTGTTTTAATCCTTTTCTTTCCTCTGTTTTTACCTATCCAAACAATTTTTCACTTTTAAAAAAAATTCAAATAATTTTTTATTTTTTAAATCTAAATATTTTTCATTTTTTAAAAATAAACTTCTCATAGAAAAGTATCATTAATTTTGTATAGAATCAACTTCACATCTCTCATGTAGTGGGTCCCACGTAGATGAGGCATCTATTTTGTTCTCGTTCATAGTGGTTGTGTATGGGATCAAGGCGCATTTTCGTATCATAGCAAGGTATGTAACAAACGTATTGATAAACAAGTAGACGACTATCTTTAAACCATAAAATCATTATTTAAGTAGTCAAAACTACCAATTAAGTAAACAAAGGTTAAATTTGATATGAAAATGAAATTAAAAATAAGTATCCAATAAGTATATTGAACATTTTGAATGAGTTAAGGGACAATTAATTTATATTGCATTTGTATTTATTTGAAAAAATACTGTATTCAAATATAAATTTTAAATCTAATACAAATATTATTTATCATTTTATTTTTTTATTTACTTTTATCAATTATATCACATACTTTTTTCTTCTTTTATTTTTCTATCAATTTTTACCAATCATATAATATAATCTATTTCTTCCTCACTAAGACTCTAATTATACATTACATTTAAATATAATATAAATAAAAAATAAAAAATATTCAAATACATATTATAATTAGTACATTAAACTCTAATATAGTATAACTAAAATGTTGTATACAAACGCCATATAAACATAGGCTATAAAGTAGTAAATGATCCAAAAGGAAAAAGGAGAAAATGCTGAGATAGCCTGCCCTCCAAAACAACATGACAACATGTTGCACTTGCGGTGGTGAATGCTAAATAATTAATTATAGGGCCAAGTGGTAGGTTGAGAGCTTTCCGCATGGCACACCCATTTATGGCCTAAATTAAACCAAGAATTATATCCACTCGTCGACAGATTCCCCTCTATTTTAGTTTTCGTCTCATAATTCCCTCACCACCAATTTTTGGATTGGAGGTTTTTACGGTACGTATTATATATACATTTTTAAAAGAGTCCTAACAACGGCAAGTTATTCAAATCGGCAATGTACAATGCTAATTAAAATAATATCTAAAAATATTAAATTAATATACAACAATAATTTAGTAATGATTTTATTTTTAAAATTAGTAGTTCAAATCACTTTATTTTCAAATTTAAAAAAAATAAAAATAAAAAATGATTGAGGAATTCCAATCGGTAAAAAAAAAATAGTCGTTGGAGTGAGTTTTACATCCATAAATAATAAAGAATTTTTATGAATTTTAAGTGCTTATAAATTTTAAATGTAATTATCTGAAAATTATAATTTAACGGAGTTTATTTGATTTTCAATCTTAAAGTGATTATCTTTTCGCAAAAAGTTAAAATAGTTAAATGGGATTTTTTTTTCCCCTTATTACGGTATGATTTTTTATATCATTTTCCCAATATGCACATGCGAGAGAGAGAAAGTAAACAATTAAGCAACAACAGTCAAACAGAAGCAACAGGAGCCATGGCTCATTTGCTAAGGAGCTATCCCAACGCATCAATAAAATTCTCCTCAAAACCTTACACACTTGTGAATCAACCAAGTAAAGAATTGCGTTTTGGGCACTCGGAGAAACCAAGAAACTTCGTGGTGCAGAGCTTTAGTAGCAGCAGCAGCAGAACTGAAGAAGTGGGTTTTGAGGATTGTAATGGAACAAGTAGCACTGCCATTAAAAACAGCAATGATATTGAAGATGAGTCTGAGTATTTGGCGAGTGATTTTGGATGGAAAGTGAGGAGATTGGCTCAGATCGGTGAGGAGATTAGAAGTGCTGCTCGAGTTCAAGCTGAGGCTTTTCATGAACCTGCCCTTCTCTTCAATGATTTCTTCTTTGAGTTCTTTCAGGTATATATATGTATATATATATATATTGTATAAATTTGATTTCGAGAACTTCTTTGGTACCCAGATTTTGTCTAGTTAATTAGATTTCATTTTCATAATGTGATACGGAGATTTTAATATGACCCCGCTAGCGCTGAGACTAGCTCAATCGGGAGAGGAAAGTGACGTGAGTAGGAGCTTTCAGATTCGAAATTTACGAAGTGTTTTTGTTTCTTTTTAATAAGTAGAAGCCTGCAGAAAGGAAAGAAAAAATTATGCACCTTTTGATTTGTGTGTTTAACGTTATTGGTTTATTCACATACAGGCTGAAGTACTTGCTGCGTTAATCTATAAACTAAGAAACTCACCTCCAAACAGGTACGGATGCATATGCAAATATCCGGTTCTAACAAGAATCCAAAATTATTAGAAAAATGCTTAATGGCACAACTGGTATTAAACAACATTGCAAATAGAAAGTGGATCACATGTCCTTGAGCCCTGCTTTTATTAGGAGAGGTGCTTAACATTACTTGTGTCTTGTAGTATTGTTGGGATTATTACGAAGAGCATCTATCATTTTTTGAGATTTATCTTCAATCTTCTTGAGATTATTAATCGATGAACTAATTGAAATTCACGAAAATAGGTATGCTTGCTTGGTTGCCATGCCAGAAACTGATGCTCCCAACACACAACAACAGCTAGTTGGAGTTGCTGATGCTACAGTTTTAAGAGACCAAAATGTACTTAAAAACCTCCCATCTGATGCTCAGGAGTATCTTTACATCTCCGGCATTGCCGTTCTGGAAAATTTCAGGTCTTTCTTCCCCTCCTTGATCCTAAACATGGGTACCCACAATTTTTTTCAAAAAAATTTGTTGTTAATTTCCTCTAGAGTGTGTTTTTTATTTTTTATTTTTTATTTTTGCATTATGATAATATATGACGAAACAGGAGGAGGAAAATAGCGACTGTATTGTTAAAAGGTTGTGACATGCTCGCAATTATATGGGGATACAAGTATCAGGTGCTGAGGGCTTATGAAGATGATTTAGGTGCTCGAGAATTGTACAGTAATGCAGGGTACAGAGTGGTGTCTGGTGATCCTCCATGGCTGACCACTTGGATTGGAAGAAAGCGCCGTGTTCTCATGATCAAACAGTCAAATTTAACCGCCTTTCAAAGAGTGTCTTAACTAGTCCTCTAACCAAAGAGCTAACCTTGATGAGTCTGCTTGTACGATTATTCCGATTTATATCTATATATGCCTCTATTTTTTACATTGTTAAGTGGAACAAAAAATAAATAAATAATCGGTAGCATCCTCGCATCTCTCAAAAATAGTTGGTAAGATGGGCAATATGTGTTTCACATGATAAGGTTAGGTTGGATGCATCTGTGAACATAACTATTTTTCTTTATGACGGCAAGAGAAGCTGAGATAATGATCCTAAAAGGCATAGCCAAAGCAAAAGAAAAGACCTTCTGTTCTACCTCTCTAAGAAGTTCGAACCCCAGGAAGGATAGTAGGCAACTGAGAATAAATTTTGATAGATTTTGAGTATGGTCATATATGTACCATCTCTTAGATTGAGATTTTCTAATTTCATTAAAAATCCTATATTATTCAAAAAAATCATAAAATATTGTTGGGATGGAGAGTTTATGGAGTACCCAGTCTGATTCACCGAGCTTCTACTCCACCGTAGGATAGACATCTTGGTGTTTTAATTAAACAACCTTAAAAGTAGAAAGCTTTAGTTTCATGACTTAAAATTAAAATCTTTACCACGTAATCTTAGCTTTAATAAAATTTGTTGTAAGTCCAAGAATGCCCTTTTTAAAAAAATTAAAAACTAAGTATATAAAACAATTTAAATAAATAATAAAAAAGAATATATTTGTTTTCCTCCTCTTCCCTACACGTTCTCTTCGAAGAGGAGGGGCAATTGGGGGAAAAAAAAAAGGTGACGGCTTCTCTTGTGTATTTAGAAGAAGAAATGCTTGAGTGATGAAGGTATTGGAGATATTTTTCAGATTTTTTGAAAACAAATCCATTTGATTTAACAACTTTACGGAGTATTGGAGATATTTTTCAGATTTTTTGAAAACAAATCCATTTGATTCAACAACTTTATGAAGGAACTACATTCAAAATCTTTTTAGGGATTTGAAGGTAAATTGAATCTATTATCAACTTAGGCCTCGTTTGGTGAACGCATTACATTTACATTACGTTTGAATGTAATGCATTGAATGCAATTTATATTTGGAGGAAAAGCATTGGCATTGTATTTGAATACAATGTGTTTGGGTGAAAAGTATTTGAATTGTATTTTAATAATGAATATGTGATGTGATGGGTAAAAGTAAAGAGAAAAAAGAGAGAGAGAGAGAATATATGATGTAATTAATAAAAGTAATAGAAAATATGAAATAACAAATAGTGATTGTGTTTGATTTAAAATGTGATGTGATTAGTATTTGAATGAAATGTTTTTATATTTGAGGAAAAATTGCATTGCATTTAAATGCAATGCCAAAAAAATGCGTTAACCAAACGCATGCTTAGTCTTATTCTTTCAATTTTCATTCAAAACATGAATTATTTGGGGCTTTTTCATTCTGTGTTTTTTATAAGAAATAAAGCGGTTCTTATATTTTGAAACTCAAATTTGTGATTTTTGAGTTCCAAAATGCTGTTATGGCTTGAGATTGAAGATAACACAGTAAACTTTGCTTCTAGCAGTAGAAACATTCTTTATATAGTAAACCATGCTATGGTAGTAGAGTTCATTTATCAAAATTTAATAGAGCTTGTAGAGCTCATGTCACATTTATGCTTGATTACTTAGATGTTTTTAAATGGTTTGTTATTATTTCCAAATATGAAAGCAACAATCAAGTTTGAAGAGGCAATAAAGATTTGCTTTAAAGGTAACACAATGAACTTAACAGTGGCAATAGAAACTTTGTCTATGTTGTAGAGCCATACTGTAACGGTAGAGTTCAACTATTAAAATTTCAGTAGAGTTGTAGTGCTATGTTATCATATTTTTACTTGATTATTCTTTAATGGTTAGTTGTCATTTTCAAATATGAAAGTAACAATCAAGTTCAAATAGTGAGATTCATTTTTATAAAGATAATAGTGTGACACTTTTTTTAAGCAGGAAACATTTGATTCAATTTGAGAGTCTTTGCCCTATAATGTCTTTGTTTAAAGAAGACGACATACATTAAGATTACAAATGTTCTTTAATTTTTATATATTTGATTTTTTTATGATTTCTTTTCGTTTCTAAAATATGTTTATGTTTTTTTTAATTGTTTTCTACACATTATGAATTAGACAATTACTATTTATTATGGTTGAGAGTGGAAGGAAGGAAAAGGCTCATATTGATGGGTTAAGGAGAATAATTAAAATCCTATTGCTTTTGTTATTGACACAGAGATTAAGTCTGCAGACTCGGTTAACAAATTATACCCAAAACTTGATCAAAGTAAGATATCATGAAACTAAGTTTCATGTCTAATTCAAGAGATGCATCAGATCCCATTTATATGAGAGGATGATGATGTCTCCACTCTCTTAATGGATTGTGATGAAAAAAATCGTCAAAAGTCATTATGACTAGATTTTATTAAAAAAAATTGTAATACATTTAATTTTATATGGTATTTTAAACTAATTTAGCTGTTTAAAATTAAAAAAAAAAATCAAATCATAACTGGTATGATACATTATAATGTAGTACTCCTCAATAAACCAAGTAATTATATGATTTTATCTCTCATCGAATGTCTCAACCGAACTGTAGAGGTTGTAAAAAATTTTAACTAAATCTAATAAAAAATTTTCAATTACAATATATTTAATTTTTTATAGTATTTTAAACTAATTAAGTTGTTTAAAATAAAAAAAAAACCAAATCATAGCTAATTTGATACATTCTACTGATGATAGACATGCTCTACCCCTTGGTAGAAACCTTAATTGTATGATTCTACCTCTAGTCAAATATTTTGACTGAACAACAAAAGTCGTTTAGATTTTAAATTAATTTAAGAAAAAATCCATTTTATGTTAAATAGGTATGGTGAATAAACTATGAAGCCATAAGTGTTGTTGGCACATTTTTACAAATAAAGTTTAGGAAGTTGAATTAAAAAAAAATCCATAATACCTTAAGTGTTATTGCATTGATGATAAACTTTACTTTATCAACATAACTAGTTATTATATTCTAAATTAATTTAGTTTGTTTAGGGGGCGTTTGGTAAACGCATTGCATTTTGATTATATTTGAATGAAATTTGTTTTTTGAATGTTGTATTTGGTTGAAAAGTATTTGTATTATATTTGAATGAAATGTGTGTTTGGATGAAAAGTATTTTAGAGTTGAAAAGTTGATGTGATTGATAAAAGTAGAGATAAATAGTAGAGTTGAAAAGTTGACGTGATTGTTTTAAAAATGTTTTGAATAATAATTGTTTTCGTAGCACTGTTACAAAATTTGTATTTAGTGTAAAATTGTATTGTATTTGAGTAAAATTAAAATGAAATTTTTTGCCAAAACGTCACCTTAAAATAAAAAAAAAATCAAATTATACTTAATTTGATATATTACACTGATGATAGACACGTTCTATCCGTTGGTAGACCTATTATTTATATAGTTCTACTCCTAGTTGAATGTCTTGAATGAACAATAGAGATCATTCGAATTTTAAATTAATCTAAGAAAAAATATTATGTTAAATAGGTATGCAAAATAAATTGTGAAGCCATCACTATGTTGACATGTTTTTATAAATAAAGTTTAGGAAGTTGGATAAAAGATATTTGTTACTCCTTAAGTGGTATTACATAGATAATAAATTTACTCTATTGACTTAATTAGTTTTTTTAAATCAAGAAAATATATTTATTACAATCACTTTCATAATATTTTAAACTAATTTAGCTTGTTTAGATTTTTTTTTAAATCATACTTAATTTGATATATTCTACTAATAGTAGACACATTTTGTCCCTTGGTAGACCTAGTATTTGTATAACTTTATCCATCGTTGAATGTCCCGATCGAATAGTAGAGGTCTTAAAAAAAATTTAACTAAATCTAATAATTGCAATATATTTTATTTTTTATGGTATTTTAATCTAATTTAGCTATATAAAATATATAAAAAAAATCAAATCACAACTAATTTGATACATTCTACTAGTGATAGACACGTTCTATCCCTCGATAAACACAGTAACTGTATAATATTATCCCTAGTTAAATGTCTCGATCAAACAATATAGGTCGTAAAAAAATTTTAAGTAAATCTAATAATTGCAATATATTTAATTTTTTAGGTATTTTAAACTAATTTAGCTGTTTAAAATAAAAAATATATCAAATTATACTTAATTTGATACATTACATTGATAGTAGACACGTTCCACCCCTCAGTAGACCCAGTAACTATATGATTTTACCTCCAGTCAAATATCTTAACCGAACAGTAGAGGTCTGAAAAAATTTTAACTAAATCTAAGAAAAAAATCCATAATCCATCTATTTTATTTTTAATGTATTTTAAACTAATTTAGCTTGTTAAATAATAAAATAAAAATAAAAATCATACTTAATTTTATACATTCTACTAATGATAGATACGTTTTGCCTCTTGATAGACCCATTAGGATGATTCTAACTCGGTCGCATATCTTGATCAAATAGTAGAAACGTTCTACTCTTTGTTCAAATTATCACATAATGATTAATCAATTAATGGAAAAAAACTCAAAATTACATCTCAGTTTTCATAACAAAAAAAAAAAAACTATAAGCATTATCGTAAAAAAGGTGTGGCCTAAGATTTAATGACAAAAGATTCTTCATGGATCCCAATTCTTTTCAAAAATTTCAACGGCCATATTATTTTTAAAGAAAGAAATAATTTCCTCGCTTAATACGTCAAAACCAATACTCGCAAAGTGTAGCTCTATAAATTTAACTGCAAATAAAGCACATTCTCTCATATTCAATAGATAATTATATAAAAAAATTTTAGTAAGTGGAATCACTAGATAATCCAATTATTTAACTTAGTTTTGAACATAAACTTGCTTGTCATCTTGATATATTAATAATGATCAGGAACATCAATAAGATGATCAAATTGGGTCTCCCTAAAATGCTCCATTTCTTGCTCATTCAAGTGCTTCTTGATATATTTATAATATTCGTGAAATCTATATCTAATAGAAATCTTGCAAGGGAAGCACTCTTCTTCATCCAAAATAAACCTTAATAGTTCAACTTCTTCAACCTATAAATATATATAAAAATAAAAAATAAAAGTTAGTAACCACTAAAGAATATTGAAAACAAAAAATACCCAAAAATAAATAAATTTAGCAATTATCATTCTGCAGAAGCAAAGTTTGTCAATTAAGATCTGCTATAATACCATAATAATTATTGGATCACCACAAGGCTAAATTATGGATTCGACTGATGACTAGAATGGAGTACTTGTATGCAAATCATAAATTTACTTAAGCAACTATTGAATAAGTAAAATAGTATAGTTTGATCTTATAGTAGAGCTTTTTTCATTATAGACAGAAATTACCAAATACAAATATTTTAACAATACCGTTATTGCTTTTTGCTCCACTATTATCACCTCTTGCTCCGCCATTGTAGCCTCTTGCTTTGTCATTTTCGTAGCCTTTTGCTTTGCCATTGTTGCGTCCTTTTTCTCTATATTTGAAATATCTTTTGAGGTTGCCTTCACCGCTTTACTATCTTCATCACTCGAATAAAAATTTTGTTGAGTCTTGCTCAATTCTTATTTGTCGAGCTTACTCTACATGTTTATGAAAGACATGAAAAAAAGCTTATTTCACTCTTGCAATTCCTAGAAAAAAAAAAACAATCTAATTAAACTCTTAGATGAAAAAGATAACTTGATTTGCTGTTTCCGGTCTTAATAGCCACGACAAACATAAGGAAAACAAAAACAAAAACAAAAACAAAATAAAACAAACGGAGTCGAAACGTTTCACATAATCGATTTTTGGAGCATCTCTAATTATCAATTGCATCTTTGGAGCTTGCTCAATTTTTCTCCTAGCTATTTTTGATTTGAAGCAAATACAAGATCCGGAATCAATATTTTAATATTCTTTGATTATCATTGTTTTGGTATCTTTGACATATACAATAAAAAAATGTATTTAACAGCAAAATATATGTCAGAGTTTATTCTTCAACTAGAAACTTAGTAATTACAATTTCATTTCCAATATATATATATAAAATGTATTGTAAGAGTGATTTCTTTTAGAATACTTGTATGAAACTTGCAACTTAAAAAGAAGTTATTGAACAGCCATGTCATGCCTATTATTCAAGGTAAAGACCTATATGTACGCAACATGCAAGAACTTAATTTTGTGTTTGATTGAAATGCAAGAATCTATATATATCCCGTGTTTTAGAAAAATACTATGTATTTCTTGTCTTTTATTGATCAAACAAAATCGAAGCTTGATGTTGGATTTAGTCAAAATAAATTATGCAAAAACATATTCTGTTCTTCCTACATAAAAGAAACGATATTTAATTTAGGATAATTTTGTCTAATATCAAATTTTCCGACAAAATCAAAGTTTATAATAATTTTCAAATGTTAAAAAAATAGAAAATGGAATAAGAAGACACACAACAATTTAGCGTAGTCTCCTTCATCGAGCGCCACAGATTTCTCTTAGCCAACCAAGAACCTAGAACTTTCTATAAGTCACAGTTCTTTAAAATAATCATGTATAACCACATATAACCACATATACAAGCCACAGCTCTTTCTACAAGCCACATCAAAGACTACAGTAACCATCTCAACTCTCAACAACGGAAATATAAATTAGAAGCAAAACTTCCAGCCAAAATCTTTTAAATAATAAAACCCTTAATTCTTATTCAATGGCAAGTAAAAACTCACCACAATTTGGTGTTGTCAACGGGTCTTTGTGCTGCAGGGTGAAGATGTGGGCAACGCAATAGGGGCGACTAAGGGTAGTGCGGCTTGGCAGAATGTTTGGACGGAGCAGTGAGAAAGAAAGAAACCTTAAGGGTAGGGAACCAATAGAGACGAATAGGTAGGGGTGTTCGTTGGGTGGGTTGGGTGGATTTTTGACATTTTTCAAATTGAGTGGGTTGAAAAATTTTTACACCCACCCAATTAATCCAATACACAAAATCGACCCACCCAATTAAAGTTTGGGTGAGTTTGACGGGTTTTTCGGATTCGTCGGGTTCGACAATTTATAAAAACAAAGTAATAAAACATGACTTAAAAATTTAATCACAAATCAAAATATAAAAATTTAATCACAAATCAAAATACAAGCTCAAATATTCAAATAAAGAAGTCATATAAAGACAATAAGAACTAATTAAAACATGCTTTTAATGAATACTACGAACATCAACCACAAACAATCAAATCTATTTCACAAGAAAAATCTCTAATTCCAATGTGTATAGTAACAAGAACTAAAGTCAGGCAAATTGAAATAAACTTGAAATCTTGTTCCTAAATCTTAATAGAAGGGAGGATCAGGGGAGGCTAGTGGCAAGTGGCGGCTAGGGTTGGGCAAAGGCAAGGCACGAGACGAACACGGGATTGAAGAGACAAAAATGAATACGTCGAGGGGTGACGGCCGATGATCGAAGAAAGGGACGATTGGAGAAGGCTGGTGGGACATCGGGTTTGGTAAGGGCAAGGCACGAACTTTGGCTTGGGAGGAGGCATAAATGGGAAATGACAGTCGGATCAACAAAATTGGCTTAGTTAGTCATTATATTTTTTCTAAATATAAAAAAAAAAAAACACATTCATTGGGTGGGGTGGGTTTTAATCGGGTTTTAGAATTCCAACCCAAACCCACCCAATTTGACATTGGATTGGGTGGGTCAACCCGACTTTTTTTTGAGTCTGATGTGGACCCAACCCGTCAAGTTTTCCTTGGGTGGGTTATTTGGGTTTTTGGATTTTTTGTTCACCCCTACAAATAGGAGAGGTAGACAAACATAGAAAGATGTTAGAGAGGGGTTTTTTTTTTTTTTTTTAGTAGAGAAGAGGCGCCAAACTTAGGGGTAAAGAGGGAACGAGATTTTCAACAAGATAATAATGTAATTTTTGTTGTCATATCATTATTTAAAAATAAAATAAAATTAGAACAAGGATAATTTACAAAAAGCAACACTTTTAAAGGTTATTTAGCTAAGATAAATATTAAGAATACCAATTTTTTCTCAACTTTTAAATACAAACTTATGTAATATATAAGTTGTTATTTTATTGTTGACAAATGTTTAAGGTATTAACGTGCCACTTAATTGTATTTATAAATGAAAATATAACATTTCAATTAGTATTTAAAAAATTAGGATTAAAATTTATTTAACTAAATAAATTACTCTTTAACTAAATATCGGCCTTTAGATGAATTTATTTCAATCAAGCAGTTGAAAGAAACCACAAAAAACAAAGAAAAACAAGAACCTATAAAGACACAAAACCAAAACGTCATCAGGGAAACGACAATAATCTAAAAACGACATCTAAACAAAAAGAATCAAACACAAGGCAATATCATTTAGTAAACGATAAAAACATTCAAAAGCGACAACAAATGATCAAAAGGACAGATGACAAGAGGCGACAGATCACACGACCACAAACACAAAAACGACATCAGTTCAAAACGGTATTACTTTAAGACGAAAAAACAATACAGAACGTTTTCATTTGAGGACGCGACGATTACCTGAGAAACAACAATAATTTAACTATGACGTGAACCAAACATCAACCAAGATACGAGGAAAATACAAATAAAACGCCCACATAATAAATAAATGTCTTAAGATGGACAAGTACAAACTGGCGTAAAACTTAAAGACTAAATGGATTTAAAATATAAAAGACGTCGGCATAACAATCGACGTCAAAAAGAAAAAAAACATTTAGGTAAAGGAAAAATCTTGCAAAAACAACAATAATCCAAAAAACGACATAAATCACAAACGATATTCTGTACAGTAACAAAACGACATTATTAGGAAACGACGACAACAATGTAAATTTTTTGTTTTAGTTATTGTTTTGGTGTGGGGTAATAACCAACACCGACATCATCAACGCGACATATACCATCAAGGGACAGCAATCCTGAACGTCATCCTTTAACGAAACGACAAGGGCATTCAAAAAACGTCAGCAGTTGATGAACAAATAAAAAAAAAAACGACAATAACCTAAAAATTGACGTGTACCTGAAAATGACACTCAAACGACATTAAATTAGAAAACGACAATAATATTTGGAAATGCCATCAACTTCAACATTAGAAAACGACATGAAACATGAAGCAACGAAAAAACATATAATACCCAACTTGGTGAGAAAAGAAATATGAATAATATCAAACCAACTTGGTACTTCCAAGAATGTAAACGCTGCAAAGTCCTTGTCTTGCACAAAAGCTAAAGTCAACGTTAAAAGTACACGAGAGCGAGTTATAAGGAAGTGCCATTTTTTTTTCAATTAAGGATTGACCTGATTACATTGGCAATAAATTTATCTTAAGAGAAAAAGAAACGTGGGGAACTTTGTACGCTACACAATTGCCAAAAGCCAAAAAGCTGGCAAATTTATAGTTTTTATTAAGCTTTGAAAGATCCAAACAAAATTAGAAAGGAAAAAAAGGAAAAAACAAAAAGAATTACACTCTACCGCCTTTTTTTTTTTCCCTTTCATTTTTCCTCGACAAAATTACAATTTTGGGGTATAAGAACTGTGAGATCCCGCGAGAGAGGGAATGGGTTAGTGTTCCTTGCGGAGAAACAATGGCTGTGCAATCATTGTATCCTAATTCATGAACTGTCGACAGTTTGGAGCTTTACACAAACAAGGGACTTTGAATTCTTCGGGTTCATCAGGATCAAACAAGTAATCATACCTATCAAAGCCAAAAAACAATATTTAAAACCCAATTACAAAAGTTGATAATCCAAGGGGCAAACCACTGAGAGAGAGAGAGAGAGAGAGAGAGAGAGAGATAATACGTTAGCTCGTCACCAGCAGCTACGTTAGTCTTGGCAATAAGCACAATCCGGCTTTCCTCATCACCAACACTCATGATCCTCGCGTAGCAATTGGGCATGCACTATATTTATCAAAGTTGGCCAAGGACAAAAGAGTCAGATTGACCATCTATAGGCAATTTCGTCAATGTTAATGGACCTTCTAACAGTAATCACAATCTCAACTTACTGAATGATTAATTAAGCGTGCTATGTTCCCTTTGTCGGTAGCATCCACCACTACTTCTTCACTGATCTTAAAGAGCTGCCCAAAAAAAAAAAAAAATCATATTAGCTTCTTAGATATAAGAAGGAAAATAGAATATGAAGGAGTATACGAATAGAAGGTAATATTTTAGCTCGAGACTGGTGCTTAGGAAAATATATCCAACGCCAGAATTGATCACAGTAATTCAAAACTACCAAGTATGTCCCTCCAGTAACAGAAATTTTAATCTTCTATACTCGACAAATCATTGAAGAAAAGAAAGGAACTTACATAGCAATCTTTGCCTTCCAATCTGTAACGTGCCTCCCTGAGATCTGCAATACTACGCCTCACCTGCTCTCCACGATATTCAAGAACCTGCAGACAAATATATGCTTCTCATTCCTTGTTGGAACCTAAATATGGACGCAGCATAACTGAAGAATGACCTAAAATTAAATGCACAAATCAAAGAGGCAATTTGTTTTAGTTTCTACCATATCTCCTTCTTGAATAGTTTTACGGGCAAACAGACCCCAGCCATGTATGCCAGATCTACCAAAGCAAACGCGATCATTTTCGGTTCTCTGCTGTCAAATAAACACAAATAACAGTCAAAATCAAGTCCAGAAAGTTAATTATAGAGAGTAGAAAGGATCAAGATTGTGCCTGTAAGTGGTAAAGCCGTTCTCTGAAAGAAGAAAAGGTTTTCAGTTCCTCGGAAACCTGCTGAAGATAGGAAAAAAAAGAAAAAAAGACAACAATGCACACACACACACCCACCCCAAGTGTGTCAACTTGAGATTACGATTGAAAAAACACTATACTTGTGACAGAATTTCACAGTTGAGGAAATTTACCGTGAAGGTATTCAATCTTTGTATTACTCCCAAGGGATGATGGGAATGTCCTTTAACTCGGTGAGTAATGGTTTCTTCTGCCGATCTCTAGCAACCAGAAAAATTAAAAGTGAAAAAGAAGAATTGGCAGATCTCACAATCTAAATATTATAAAATCATTAAAGCCTCAACATTTATTTCGTAACGTAAAAATAGCAAACTCAAGCCACCAACATCTTGATCTTAAATGCATTTTGCTGATTGAATACAAAAGAAACAACAATAACAGCTTGCCTATGTAAATGCTGCTTGACAAGCATGTTTTGCAATACTATTAATGGCAGTAGATACATTAAGCGATTAAACAATAGTGTTTAGAATTATGTATTAGTTGTTTGTTATTAACTGCTATGTATGATAGCATATATAAGAGAAAGAAGTGCCAATTTTTCCCAAATTCACCTGAAAATCATTTAAAGCATAAACCAATTCGATCAGAATGAATAGTTGCTTTTGCATTTATTTGCCCCATAATGGACTTGGTTTGATTATATAATATCTAAACGGCACATTCACATTATTAAACTGATTATTTAGCTCGCAGAAGAAGGGAGAAGAAGCAGAAAGAGGAGGAGAGAAATGGTCAAGGGGAAAATTAAGATGAATGCGACTTAAGAAGCATAAGAAAATACAGATGAAGAAATAAATATGAAAGCAATTTACCTTCTTATTATTGTTTAATCTCTTGAATACTCGGCACCTTGCGGCAGATAATGGCTCGGGCTCCGTAGTTTCGAGAGCTGGAACCTCTTCTGCTTTTGTTCTATTTGATGAAATTAACCTTGAACCGGCCCTCTTCTTTTGGAGAAGGTTTTTGGCTGAAAAAACACCTAGAGGACTCTGTATAGTTAAGACAGTATCTGGATTTGGAGCCCTGTATCAAAATGAAACCGCACTTCATGTTTGTTAAGGAACTAAGGGTGCATTTATTTTCGTGTTTGAGAATGATTGTCCATTTTCAAAAACATAGAAAATGAAAACGGTATCAAAATAACATTTGTTTAATTAACGTTTTAAAAATCATTTCAAAAACGTTTATTTTCAACTATGTTATTTTTTTTTGGTTTTTTGAAAACGAAAAAAAGTTGTTTTCACTTTTTTGTTTTCATTTTCTCCCACTTTCTTCCCTCTCTGTCTCTCTCTCTATCTGTGCATATGCAACGTCGGTGACGACGACCATGTCCGACTATGGCCTCCATCTCTAATAAAAGACGACAACCATGAACTGACGACGATAACGACAACCTCCTTGTTACGACAACCACCGACTTATAGTGCCAACCATTGACTTGTGACCCAAATCTCATCATCACCGCCATCTAGGGTTCAGACCACTAATATCTGCCACCCCTACCCCTCATTGCAAAACCCACCACGAATGGTTTTTTTTTTTTTTTAATTATGACTAATAAATTATTTATTGTTATTTTTTTAAATTAAATACAAATATATTTTCATAAAATACTCACTTATGAAATGGGTTTTCAAAAATATAACTAAATAAAGTTTCATTTTTATGTTTATCAAAATATACACTCAGAAAACATAACCAAACACAATTTCAGAAATGATCTCAACACAGTTTTCAAAACGTTCTCATTTTCAGTTTTTTTGAAAGCTAAAATCATTTCAAAGACAATACCAAACACACCTAAATTTCTCTATGTTTGCAATATGTCCAGCAAACCAAAGGCAAACGTGGAAAAAGGTTTAATCTTCACAGAAATCAGAATTTCAAACCTGTGATAAGCACAATATGAAACCATTTTTGTACTCTGCTTGCCATTCTTTTCAGAGCAGTGTAGCTGCAATAAAATGAAAGAATAAATCAATGCTTTTTGGGAGGTGATAAAGGACATGGATTACCATAATGTTGAATAGCATAAAGCACTAAAAGAGAGCACCAAGAATCTAACCTCCATTCTATACCCTGCCCTTGATGCACACATCGCATGGTAATAAGTGGAACACTTGCAACATTGCATGCACGAACCATGAATTTGCTTACAAATAACACAAATCTGAAATGTATGAAAAGAGACACACTTAATACTGCATCAGCTAAATATTTCAGCAGGTGTTCAACAAGACCATGAATAGTAAATTAGACTTATAGTAAATAAGAAAGTAGATTGACTATCAAAATATTAAAAGATTGGTAAGTAGCATATATATTTTCTTCAGAAGGCACAGACCAGCTACCCTCAAAAATATTAAATGTTTACTAAATCGTAAAGCTTCCATGAAACTAACTGAATTAAAACAACTATAAGGTGGTCCTGATTAAAGCATAGAATCCACCTTAACAAAAGAATTAGATGGAATGCTCAAGATCCCAAGAGCAGGCTCCATCTTTTCATCACTTGCAAAAGCAACTTCAGGTCTGAACCAAGCGCATGTAACATGGACCCACAGTGTCTCAATATCAGTTGGCTTTAAAGCACCTCCTGTGGCATACACAAAATAAAAGATATCAAATTATAACATCAAAATGAAACCAATTAAACCAGACTTAATTATCGAATGTTTGTTTTTTTTGGGGGGGGGGGGGGGGGGGTGTGGGGTTGGGGGGAAAAGCTCTGTATTTCATCAAAAATTGATTAATATAGACACTAATGACAAGAGGAGGGAGACCGAGGATTTATAGAATCATCTTTAAGCAGAGGAAGACCGTGATCATATGAATGGTCATTCTTCATGTAATACTCTCATTACTGACCAAATTTTTAGGAAAAAGGTTGAATGCAGCGTAAACAAGGACAAAAGTGTTTTATGTCTGATGGCATAATTGGAATTTGGACAGTGAAGATCACTAAAAGGCAAGTGCATCGTGAAAAGACATCTTAAACCTTTTTCATGCTAAAAAAATGTAAAACAATGCTTTGAAAAGGCTTGCCTTTTACAGGACAGAGGCAACATTCTCTCTTTATTTCAGGTGTTTCACATGCTTTGCAAACCCATGAAGTGAAGTCCCGAACATTCCGTGCCCCATAGCATTCTTGATGTACAGCTATTTGGCATCTGATAGAAAGATATAGACTACGTAAGTTTCATATATACACACTAGCAATCAACAACCTTAAAAATGTATTTAAAAAAAAAATTTGTAGGGATGCAGCTACCCTGAGCAATTTTTGTAAAAATCTAGTGTGTGCCTACACACTTCCAAATTGCACAACATACATTCTTTTTGACTTATCCAAATATCGCACCTAGTGTATTTATAATTAGGCAATAACTCTTGGGCAGTTGCACACAATATAGTACCTGTTGCAGATGATAATCTTGTTGTAATCCCAATCTTCAACCCATCTACATACAGCACATCGTTCTGTGGTCCACTTAGCATAAACAGGCTCGTACTTCTCTGTCATAGCAAGTATAACAATGCAGTTAGCTCTCACCCGATCAGATGATTACTGTAACAAATTTTCAAATCACGATTGCTTTATACAAAACCAAAAAACCTTACCTTGCAAAAAGGCAAGCAATTTCTGCTTTCGTTCTTTCATAGAAGGCCTTTTAGCAGGTTTTGCAGACACAAGAGCACTTTCGTGATACTCTGCCAACTGCAACATCTACACAGTGAAACGAGATTCCATCAAACTAAATATTCATCCGTATTACATCATCATTAAAAATCAACCCAATACATAACTCTGTTTCTGCACGGAAACCATCCTTGCCATGTCAAGATACATGTGTTTGATATTTAAAAATAAAAAATCAATTCCCAAAATAGTTTCAAAAAATAGAGTAGAGTACAAACCCATTGTTCCAACGGCAGCATAGAACCTTTCACCCTCACACTTGTCTTCCAGTTTCTCGATTTGGAACCTGTGTGTCGCTCCCATTCACTAAGTGCTTGCTTTTCAGAGCCACAGAACCCACATTTGCAAACAACTCTGGAATTTAAAAAAAAAAAATTTGAAAAAAAAAAAAGTTCATAATAAGGATTCTAAAGCTCAAAATGAAAATTCAAATAAACAGGTCAAAGTTATGATAAAACTACAGAATGAATAAGTATAGATGTATGTCAACTATTTCATTGAGCAACTGACGTTTCTTTTCTGAAAAGAGTCTGAAAGATGAAGACTTAAGAAATAACCAAAGAAGTAAAGTATCACAAATAATGATCATAATGACAAGATTGACGGAAAAGACAATGAATTTGAGCCACTCAAGCTTACAGGTGAAGGCTTGGAAAATATGTGCCTTCCACACCATTGCAAACAACTGTAACCTTGTTAGGCAGCACCAATTGACCATGACTTTTGTTCCACCTGCACCACAAAACATATTTGTTATACATAAAGGAGGTGGAAAAGTACTACCATTCCACTAGAAAAGGCAACCTGTATCAAAAACTACAATAAGAATATGAATCATGCAATGGAAAATGAGTCCAAAAATATTTGTGTTTTTTATAAACAAAATTAAAATGGGGCTCCACAGACTTACTTGACTCTTGGTTGTCCCTTTTCTGAATCTGATAGTTCAAAATTGAACTTCGCTTTGCAAGTTGGACAGTAATAGTCAGTGCCACCCAAATTCTTTAAAAAAAAAAAAAAAAGGGAACAATTTTGTCAGGGAAGTGTGCAATGCCTTGATATTTGTTATTCCTCTCATTTAGCAAAATAGAAAGAAAAACAGCATCATGCATATAGTTTGATCAACAGACCTTGAAAAGGTTGCTGGAAATTTTGTCACATTCTGCATGAACCCATACTTTACAACCATCACACCGAACCTATTAAAAGTGGGAAGTTTTTAAACTAATAATCACTAGCGTTCATGGACAATAAAGAGTTTGTATAGCTCTCTCTTACCCAACTTCCACTGTCTGAGTGATTCCAGATTTTCTTGCATATGCCGCAAAAGTGGTTTGATTTTACTAACTGCAGTAAAAATTAATAGATATGAACAATGCAGCCAAACTCGCAAAAGTTATTATAGCAAACAAATGGCTGACAGAAAATAATAAACACACAGAACAAGGCAGGTCATACAAACCCTTGCACACGTTTTGCACAAAAATTGGTCTGACGGAGATGAAACATTCATTCTTTTTGTCGCTTTAAGAGGAATAATTGAGCCACATCCTTTGCAGGGCCGTGAGTCTTTCCTCCTATCAAATAGATCCTGCATTCATACCCAGATTCAAACGAATGACTATAGGCTATTAAGAGAACTCGAACAAACTGTGATTTGTGCGACTTTCATAGCCAAATAATAGATGTTAAATTCTTAATTAAGCCAAACAATTTATCAGTTCCAGCCGCACAGTGAACTGTAGTCATATTCAAGTACAAATAAAACTTGAACTGTAGTTACCAACGGCAAAGACAAAATTCCATAAGGAAAATCCCTAGACGATAGTGGAGCAATACTGAGTTGACATTGAATTCAACCAATTCCTCAAAATTTAAAAGCACCAGACTCAAAGACAACTTGCCTGATCCTGGTTTGAACCAGTAGCCTCTTGAACTCCCCTAAGAATAGATTCATCATATGTTACATTCCCAGCTGCCATGTTTATATCTGCAATCAGTTTCTCCGTAAATCCTTGCTCTGCCAAAAAGGCCTCTTCTATCGCCGTTCGGAAATCACAAGGTGCACAATCATTTACCCCGGACTGCCCCTGGAACCTATGCCACGTAAAATATTGCCTCAGCACCAAAGAGGTTTCTACATTACAATTCACGTAAACCGTCTGAAAAATAAAACCACTACATTACGCACCTGTCTACATAATCCATAAATGGAAAAATGTTGCCTCGTCTAACCCATGCATAATCCTGTTCAATATTATTGAAGTACCATAATTAATGTTAATCACTAAAGAATAAAGACAGCCATAGCATTAATCATACAACCCAACTTAAATAGAACTCTGTTCAGAACTAATCCGTACTCGTTGGTTTTCGTTTCCAGAGTATCCAAAAAACATCACACAAGCGGCATCTGGGATGCAAGCCCTCAAAACTAGGTCGGGCGCTTGTGACAACGGGTCGATGACAATGGCAGGCCAAAATGGCTCCTTCTTCCCCGGCTTTGCCCACACTATATCACCGGAATAAAAGTCTTCAGGTCCATATAACCCGTCAGTCCTCTCACTACACCCTCTACGAAACCTCTCGTCAGCTTGTCCCTCCATTGCCTCAACTGCGAACCTCTCGTCTTCAACCACTTGCTCGTGTATGGAAGTAAGCAAACTCCGAGAACTGGAATGCTTCTTCATGTAAAAATTCTTTACGGCCGTGTACTTCTCCACCTCTCCGTCCTCGTCCTCGCACAATGCAGAATACTTCATGCACTTCAATCCATTCCTATCGATATTGTTCGTCTTTTTTGCATTCTGACTACAAGTTTTCGGTGTCCTAAAGCTAAATTTATCCTTCTTACACTCAATCTCGTCATCGAAACTATAATCACGCAAACTAGTCTTACTTTCTTTCCTCCAATTCTCAATCACAGAATCATTAAAGCGAGAAGGCAGAACCTGAACTCGACCCCTCGAAGTCCTCACCAGAGGAGGCCGCTGAACCTCGACCTTGCCGTTGATCTTCTCCGCCGTTGATTCTCTGCCGTTAGACTTCAGCTCCTCGACCTCGGGAGAGCTCGAGACTTCAGTACACCACGACGCACAGTAGCCTTTCTTGGTGGCGACGGAGCTGAGAACCAAGCCATGGAGGCTGACCGGAATAATCCCCGCCGCGACCTCGCCGAGCAGATTGAGAGGGTAATAACCGTTCGCCGTTTTCCTCTTCTTCCTCGCCGAGCTCTCGTCGTCCTCGCCGGCAGAATCGCCTGGCTTGCTCCGCTTCAGACGCGGCATTTGGGATTTCAAATTCCGCTTGATTATCATCTTCTCGGAGAATCACAAAAAACCACAACACGAATCCTAAAAATTCCCGAAAGATTTTCTCGTTTTCTTCCCTCCCCAAGCAATCTCAATCGTTTCAAATCAAAACCCCAATTCTCCGCTCGCGAATCATAAACCCTAATTCTCCCATTAGATTCCAAGAAACAGAGCAATCGAGAGAAGACAAACAAAGCGATGGAGACAAATTCCAACTTCCTATCACCGGCAAAGGAAATTCCGACGAAGAAAGAGAATCCACAGAACGGAATGCCTGGGATTTTGACAGGGAAAAAGGATCGAATTTAATGAGAGAGAAAGGAGTTAGAGAGAGGGAGAGAAATAGGGATCTGTTTCAATGCGGAGTTTCTCCCCAACTGCCTCAGATAGCACAGAGAAAGAAAGAGTTAGAGAGAGAAAGAGAATTAGATAACTTTCGTTAAACAAATTTGCAATTTAATTATGGATATGGTGAATATTTTTCGTGTTTGGAAACGGAAAAAGCTTTCTTTTTTCGCTAAAATTTTAGAGAGAGAAAGGGGGTGAGTGGTGACAGAGTGAGAGAGAGAGAGAGAGAGAGAGAGAGAGAAGGGTCGGCGTTATCTTGAAAAAGTGTTGTATTAGATGAGAGAGAGAGAGGGAGAGAGACGGGTCGAGGCTAACTTGCGCATTACGTGTTAGGAGCGCAAAATCTTCAGCCCCGGCCTGGTCTGGTCATGAGCCTGGTGGGCGTTCTGGTATGTAATGGCAAAGCCATTGGGCTGGTTACGTGATTTTCCATTTTTATTTTTGTGTGTTTTCTTTGTGAATTTCTGTTACGGTATGGATTTTTTTTTTAAATATCATTATTTTGTTGTCACTGGAAAAATTCTACATAGGATCAGTCAGTTCCAAGAAATTTGGAACTCCAAAAATGTGTCATGTACTTTGAGGAAACATTACTACGTTTTTGGACTGCAAAAGTCGTCCAATTTTTACCTCAAGTTATGGGGAGTTTGGTTCCAATGAATGTTTTCAATGTACAATTCTCTGCAAATTGGTAAGGTTTCAACTTTCTGAGCAATCGCCGGCGAAAATGAACGTTTTTTTCTTTCTTTTTTTATTTTGGGTTGTTGGGTCTTTCTTTTTGTGTGAGGGGTGTGTTTCTTGGCGGTCACTGCCTCACTGGTTTGATGGACGGGAAGCAACGGTATGATACATGAAGGAAAAAAAAGGGACCAATTAAATTCGTGAATTTCCCCCCAATTTTTTGGAGGGGTATTTTAGTATTTTTAAACTGGTTATCTTCAATCTGATTTTCAGGGAAAAAAAATTTTTTTTTTCCTTTTGGGTGAAAATTTTCATTTTAGTTTTCCTAGTAACATTATTATTCCACCTTCGTTTGTATGTAATAATCCGAAACTCTGCTGAAATTGAAGAAGATTACATCTTGAAAAAAAAAAAGTAACTTTCTATTTACTCCCTGTGAGATTTCGAGAAGTTTGTACTGTTGATCCGAATCTGTGCTGTGACCTGTGAGTCCGATCGGAGGTGTTTGCTACAAATATTTTTTGCGGTTTTTTTTTTTTTTTTTTATTTTTTCAAACCATCTTTTCTTTTTAGGGATTTCTTTTTTCCCTTTTTCGGGTAAGCTTGGACGGATTTTATTTCATGGGGATTTTTAGGATGTTTCTGGTAGATGGGTTTTGGTGGTCAAACCGTTGGAATGGGTTCGATAGGCTCAACCAGGGGAAAAAATATAAAATGATTTGTATGATTTACTGGAGACTTTTCTTTTTTCTGGTAAAATGGCAAAGGGCACATCTTCAACTGAAATGGGTATGTCGGATCACGTGCAAACTTATAAAAGATTTTGTTTATTTATTTTATTTTATTTTTTTATTATTATTTTTTTTTTAGTTCTTTAATATAGTACAGAATTTGTACTTGGGTTTTGACCATTTTCGTTCATGAAGTGGGTTTGGGTTGTTTTATGCGGTGCAAACTGAAATTGTTTTGCTCTTTAAATGGAATTACGAAATGTTTCTTTTAATCTTTTTGATCTCCTGCTCGTGGGTGTTGAAGGAGAAGATCTTCCCGGAGAAACAGAACGTTGAAATTTCCATTTTATTTTGTTTTTTTTTTTTTTCCTTATTTTTTGTTAAGTTCAAAACTTGAAAGAGATGAAATTTCTCTTTGCCCATTTTTTTTTATTTTTTTATTTTTATTTTTATTTTTCAAAATGGGTTGGTTCTCAACAAAACTAGTGTTACCACGAGCGATTTCCCTTATTTGTTTGTATTTATTTGTTGTAGACGGTGGATTTGTGATTAACTTATTTGTTGGGGCCATTTTCTAACCTTTTAGTATTTTGGGTCTGAGCTGCAAATTGGAGTTCGAAGAAAGATAACCAGAATCAAGACGAGGAATTACCGGCTGGATTCTATTTGTTTGGTGACACATGTATTAGTACTGAAATTCACAATTCTTTAATTGTTCTTTTAAAAAAACTTAATGGGTATATGGTCATCGGAAGAACGTGACCTATATTTGCAAAGGCACTTCTTTTTTTTTTTTTGTTTTCTGAATTTGGATTTGAAAAGGTTTGTTTCCTCGTCATGAAAGTTTTCTGAAATAATCCCACCAGTTTACGGTCCTAGCTGTGTGAAAATAGAGCCAAACGAAGAAAAAAGAGTGTTGGAGCAATTGTTTTGGTACGAATATCTTTGATACAAACACTGATATAGAATGATAAGATTATTCGTTTTTTTTATGCATAATCTCGTCACGATGTTTTAAATATCCATTAACAACTCACTCAGGCTATTAATCTATTAACGAAAGTCATAGAGAATACTTATTACAAGAAGACACAGCTACTCGTGATCATCAAAGCACCTCAAAATCGAGATCTTCATCAACGTTCCTCGTGATCTTGGTAAAACTAGAACTGATTCTGCCTTGTTCCACCCACCTTTCTTTCATGAGTTTGGGAGCAAATGAGCTAGGCCTGATCTTTCTCTCCCACCGGAATAGGATGCTACATGACTTGCCTCGCTTAGATTATCAGTTTTACTCGGTGGTCTTTAGGCTTTGTTGTGACTGCAAGTGTTCCGTAGCTCGGCTCATCTACGTAACTGAAGGAAGGAAGACGATGTTTACAAAAAGTTTTTGATGTTTACAAGGTTTCATTTTTATTTGTTTATTAATATTATTATTGTCGTCGGTGTCTGTAGTGAGTTATTACTTGACAATAATCACACATAATAATTCATGCAACTCCTTATCCGAGGCATGAAGTGGTCATGAACGGCAAGCTATTTGTTTGAAGGGATTTGTAGCTGAAAAAGCTGTGAATCCATGTAAAACAGTCATGGGCTACTCCAATATGGGCCAACTTGTTTGATGATGTCAAACTCAAGTTCCAAGAAAGCTACTTGCAATAAAACTAGCTGATGCGTTATGCATATGGGCACGCATATCTCCGATGTCGGGAGATTTAATGACCGAAGTATTTATAGAGGACTCTTTAATTATCTAATAAAATGTTTTATTCAGAAAAAAAAAATAACAATTAAAGTATATTTCATCTCATGCTATATGTTTCGTAGAGTAGAAAAGTAAAAAGGAAACAAATGATTGGAGAGATCATGGTTTAAAGGAAAATATTAAGTTGTTTGGTAAAGAGAAAATTAAAGGGAAAAACAAAAGTAGAAATCCACGAATCACATTTTCAAATCCTTTAACTTTGAAAAGAAAATAGTGGGAGAATTATTTTGCACACAACTATTTTTTTTCATAATTACACCTCACTCACTCACTTTGAATAAAGACATGATGGACAAATTCTCTCCGTTTTTCTTTCTCTTATACCAAAACGTGACTTAAAAAAGAAAAGAAAAGAAAAGAAAAGAAAAGAAAAAGAAAAACTAGTTCTTTCCTTATCTTTTATTTTTCCTAGCAAAAGTGATTACTAGTACTTTCTTTTAAAGTGATAAATGGCTCAAAATATCACATTCCACAACATATTTATATGAACAAGTACAACTTAGTTTGACTCCCCTTTTTATTTAGCATAATACCATATTTACATCTCTACAAGGCCATGTAGGACTACAGAGGAGGTTATTGGTAATATTATTACAGCAACAAGAGATGCACTACTTTGCATGGCTGAGGGTTTATTGAGCAACATCGTCGGATCTAGCTACCTCATTCCTAGGCTTCTTCTTACTATATGGTATGTCAAAGTCATTGCCTCTTGCAATCGGATTCTTCGGTCTTCGCAAACCTTCCGCGGATCCTCGGTTGGCTGTCAGCAAGAGCCTTCCTGCACGCATACTGAAAAGAAACAAACACTTAGATAGGAACAAGCCAATAGGCTTATCCGACGAGCCGAAAACTAATGCAAGAGTAAATGAATGTCTTAGCAACATGTGAAAAGTTCGGATTGTTTAGTTAAGCTACCAAGCCAAATAGTTTCTGAAAACAACGGAAAAACTGTCTAAAACAATTTCTTGGATTGAATCCCGAATGCTGACTTTACAAGCTTGTTCAGCGCATTTGCGTAAGAAAGGACGACAAATTTGTACAATACATGAAAAAATGATGAATATTTTTCTTTTTTTTTTTTTTTTTTTACCTTGATCTTCCTTCCAAAGTTCCTCTTAGTTTTCTTGTTCCTGTATCTAGACAGCTTTTCCTTGCGTTCCTCGGAGATGCTTTTGCTGATGATCATCGGCCGCTCGTGAGGAGAATGGATGATGCTTATGCTACCACTGCCAAGAGTCTGTCATAAAATTTCAGAATCAATGACTCAGCCCCATCCTGTGGAAATGGCCAGAAAGAAACATCTAAACATTTCTCAGTCCTTAGACTTCGTTAAAAGTCCTATATCATGCTTGGTGCTTAATTTCAAATGAAATCAGCCGTTTTAATACAGTGGAAGAGAAGTTCCCTTGGTTGCAACTTTCAGAGAAACAATTTCAATTTATGCCTCCCCATTTCTAAACACTAATTAACTACCTCAATTTCACACACAAAATTGTAAAAACAACATTAATTGGGGGGGGAAAAATCTAACCTTAATGTCTCCTTCACTAAACGCACGTCGCATCCCGTAAGCAGCACCCAAATCCATTCCACGAAAATCCAGAAAACTTGGCGTTGTCATAGGTCCGTGCTTCCAGTCCATTGAGCTTAAACACTCTGCGCTAACACTCTTCTGGAATGACGAATCAGAAAGCGGTTTGTTCTCTTGAATTTGGTTTCCATCGATCTTTAAAGAAGGAATCTTAATTTCTAGGACTTCAGAAGAAAGAGGTATTTCCATCGCCGCCTGTTCTAAGAGATCCTTCTCGTACTCGTACAAGACCTCGCTCAAAAGCTGCTCCTTCTGAAGTGATTCAATGTCTGCAACCTTGAGCGCTTGGCGAGAGATGACATCTTCACCGCATGATATCATCGAAATCGCTGCTGACAAGGGATCAAGACCCATGACTGGCTCTTCTATAATTGGTTCTGGAGCCTTGAACAGATCTCCTTCTCCTCCCATGTCATATTCTGATATCATGGAAGTCGTAACAAGGTTGCTCTGAATTGGACAAAAAACAACAAAAAGGAAATTAGCCCAAAAAAAAAAAATTGGAACAGCAACAAAATGAGATCAGCTAAACAAGATGTTGCTTGTTCTGCAGAAATTATCCTAATGATAGTGATTAAATTAGGTCTCTGTGATTAGCAACTTCTTTGTAACTCATAGCATCCAATCCACAACACAAAAAACATTTGCTTTAACGGAAGCCGCATAAATGACCCGAGATCAATCCAGTCTAGAATGCAACAAACAGAAACTCAGCCATTTCTTACTAAACATAACCAGCTAAGTTTTTACCATTCACATGAGCCCTAATGACATAGAATCCGAATATGCATTCGTATAAGATATAACCGGCGATGTGTCGTCTATTCGTACAAAACACCCCTACGTGGTCTCATGAAAGTAACTATTGGTGAATAAAAATTTCATGATAAAATCAATTCACCCCCATCAAAATACAGAAAAAAAAAAAAGGTTTAAGAAATGAAACTTCATTATCTTAGTGAAATTACATGAAGATTTACACTGGAAAAAAAAAATCCTGAAAGAGAACACCAATAAGTGCTTCAAAGTTTATACTAGTACCTAGCAAACACCACTAAGTTATATATATCCATAACCGTGTAAAAACACGAAAACATTCATTGAAGGGAACAAAAGCATAAACATGGAACGAAAAAGTCTTTTAGGATTATTCCTTGTCCACTCCTCTTCAATAATTTTACCTTTTAACTGCAAAGAAATAACCATGGGATCTAAATTAAGAAGAATTTAACTTTCACTTTCCATTTCCCTCCCCCCCCCCCCCCCCCCCCCCCCCCCCCCCCACCCCCCACAAAAGCCCTTCACCCCTAAAGAAAAGGAAAAGAGAACTTTATTCATCTTTAGTATTTCTGTAAGTGCGGTGGAAAAGGCAAAAATCCCAACTACAAGTTCACATCAGAAATTCAAAGAAACCAAGAAAGATTATGGAACACGTAATTATGATAGGAAAAAAAGAAAAGAACTTAAAATAAAATAAAAAGTGTCTTTTTTTCCACTTCTACACTTTCTTTTTGCCTTTTCTATCCCTTTCCAGATCCAGCATAAATAGCCAACTCCAGCTGTTTCCACTTCTGCTTTGAGAAAATTATGCTGGAAAAAAAAAAAAAAAAACTCTTTTCTTTTTTATTTTTCATTTTCAAATAAAATAAAAATATATCTACAAGAGTTGAAGAAATAAGGAAAAACTGAACTTTTGCCACCAAAAAAATCCAGCTTAAAATCAAGTTATTTTGCCCCGTTTTATCCGAATACATAAAAGATGATGATTGAGCGAGAAACATAAACCCCCAAAATCATGGAAAATGAGTAAAAGCCCACTTCAGGAACAATCAAACAAATCCAAATCAAGCTGAAAACAAAGCAAGTAAGTACAAATATAGAGATGTTCACATACATATATGTGAGTATATATCTATATATATATAACGATTTAAATGGAGGAGATAGAAAGATAGTAGTAACCATTGAGGCATTGGACTTCTGGGATTTGCACAGATCCTCAAATTGCTGAACTTCTTGAGAGAAATTCTGGAAACAAGGGAACAAAAGCCCCGCCTCTGCATACATTTCTCAAAACCGGAACTTCAAGTGGATATCTTTTTACTTACTTTTTCTAATTTCCCAAGAACAGGGGGGAAAAGCAGAGTAAGAGAAGACGCTGAAAAAATAGAGCAGCCAAAATGCTAAAGAGAGAGAGAGAGAAGAAAAATAGCTATTGGCATTTGATGATTCAGGAAGTTTGGGTAGGAGAGAGAATTTATATATAATAATGACGGGAGTGGTAATTGAGTAAATATTGAAAAAGTGATGATGTAACATTATAATAAGGACAAAATATGAAAAAGGACACGATTTTTTCTATAATGCTTGTCCCTATGTCTCTGGTCTTGGTCCTTTCTCTCTCTCTCTCTCTCTCTCTCTCTTTTTTTATAATACATTTTTACTGTTTGTTATTATTTTAATTATGAATTTAAAGTCCGCTTGAGAAGCTATTAGTTAAAATAAGTAAAGTTTTAAAAATATACATTTAAATAAAAAAAAGTAAAAAGACATACAATTTTAAAATACGTTTATAAAAATATATAAATATAGATATAATTGTTTTTTTAATTCTATATAATTTAAAAAACATTTTATATGAATTTAAAATAACAAAATAATAAACTTTTAGAGTTTTATTTTATTTAACGTGTGAATAATTAAAAAATAGTTTTGAAGTGAAGGATAAGATTAAAAAATCATTGAAAATGTAGAACCTTCCGAACAACCCGAAGGGTGATAGTTTTTTTTATTTTAATAATTTTTTTATTATTATTTTAAGTTTGGTATTTCGTAGAAGAATATTACATATCTGGGGCATTATTATATTGTATATAATAATGCAAATTGTATACCGGCAAAAAATAATAATAATAATAATAATAATAATGCAAATTGTATATTGAAAAAGGGTGGTGAACTGCACCAGGGCAGTGTTTGTGGACATGTTTGTGGGCTGTTCTGTAGTCGTCAGTTATCAAGTCATCGGCATTCGGGCAGTGGGCGAAGTGCCACGCGCTTTTAGGACGCGTGAGCAAGCTCCGATGCTTGTCAAGTGAAAGTGCAAGCCTGCAACTTGTCGTCTGGCACATATTGCCCTTTCTTTCGTATTTAGGATTTAGTAATGCTAATATATAATTACAATCTTAATTTTTTTAAATATTAATTTATTTATTATATTTTTATTAATAAATATAATTAAATAATATAATAATATTTTAAATTTTTATTAATAAAAAATAATAATATGTTTGTTATATAAGTTAATATTTTAAAATTAAGATTAAAATTGGTGTTTGCAGTAATTTTCTTTTAGGTTTTTGTCTTCTTTACTTAGGACTGTTTCCGGTTCTTGCTCTTCTTGCAAGGAAACTTTTATGGTGTCGGCATGTGTATTTTATATTTATGAATTTGAGTTTTATAAATTTATGATAAATTTGTAAATTTTTAAGTAAAACGATAAGTTAGATTAGAGTGCAAATTTGTCTCGTATTGTTTAATTTTTACGATGTTATAGTGTTTTGATGTAGATTGTAATTTTTGTACAATTTAATTCTGGTATCATACGAAAACTAAAAAGTATATCGAAGAATAAAACAAAACAAGAGTTTGCTCACAAAAGCTCTCAATAAAAAAATATATCAAAAAAATCAAAAATACATTAAAAAAGATATTTATATAGTACTTGCAAAAATAATTAAAAGTTTAGTCTGATAAAGATAACAAAATAAATAATAAAAGTTAATTGTAATCTAAGAAGTTACAATTTTCTTAATATAAACTTTTTATTATTGGTAGATTTTTTCATTCCTACCAAGATGTCAAACTCTGGATTATAAAAAATATGTAAACGAGACGGATAAAGGTCATGCAATTTATCTGTTTTTTTGTATTAATTTTATTTTTTTATGAATTGTGAATAATTTGAAATGCATTTGTTATCTTTTTTTTTTTTTAATGAAAACTACATAAAATAAATCAAATTGTAGAGATTACACACAAATGTGTAAAAGATGCCAACCGCACATAGCCGAGTACTCTATCATTGAGTTAACAATCCGAACTAAAATAATTAAAATATATAGATACAATTGGAATTCTAATAAACAATCAATATAGAAGTTGAATTGCATAGCGAAATCAAAGCATTTAAAAAAAGGAAAACAAAAATCTAAAATTCATAATCAATTATGAGTGCAAAATGAGCATAGTAGCGTGAGTATACCAAAGCAGTAATGGTATTATAGCTTGACCAACTACCGTCGTTCAGTTTCTTCGTATCTTCTCCAATGACTACAGCTGCTTAAAATGGATTTAAACAGCTAAAGGAAATTTTAATACCTAAACTGGGAGGAAACTAATTTAACTGCATCAAAACTCATATAACTACTTCTACTTATTGCACCATAATAACTTTCAATTACTGAAAATACGATGCCCATAAACAATCGATTCAATATATTATTATTTATAAAAAAAATAACTTCTTCTTGTTAAAGGGAAAGACTATTCTCTCCCACCTTTTTTTTTTTTTTTTTTTTCTGAGATGAGACTAGTCTTTATTTCCACAATGGACTCTTATATAGATGTCAACCTATCGAACTAACCAAACATTATAGTAACATCGACCGTGAACGTTTTATGTCCACTTAAAATGACGGCTGCGAGGGAAGAATACATATTCCATGCACAAGTTTCGTCCACAATTATAGGTTAGCGTGTTTTACTTTTGCATTTTTCAAACAAGTCAAAATCGGATCATATTCGTATCACATTTGACTCATTTATTGATATGATTACTCTTAACACGAACATAATTCATTTAATAATCGTGTTAAAAAATAAAATTCAAACATGATCTTTTAATAAAAAGATTGATACGACACGTATAACTTATTTATCAAATGAGTTATAAATGTGTCGTATCAATCTATTATTAATTCATTTAACTAATATGTTATTGATTAATTTAACTAATACGTTATCAATTATAATATTAAGAAAACTCATCAAATACCTAAATAATAACTAAGTTATAATAATAAAATTAACTCAATTATAATCAAGTTACACCTAAACTTAGTTCACAAAAGATAAATATAAAACTAAATTAAAGTTTGCATCTAAATTAAATTCACAACATAAGTCACAATCAAGCTAAAACAAACAAATAAGTCTAAATCAAGATCGTGCCATATATATAATTGAAAGATTAAAGAAACAAGTAAAACTTGGATTTTCTTTTCTATGTTAAAAAATTTTTAAAAATACATATAAAAAATAAAAGATATACTTTATATTTATATTTTGAAATTTGATAACTCAAAATTAAAAATAATAAAAATTTATATAATATATATAACTATATAAATATATTAGAGATTATAAATAGATAATTTATAGATCGTATTTGTATCAATCCATACATGACTCATTTATTAAATAAGTTATTTTGTGTCAATTACTAATGGGTTCGGCCTTTTATTTAATCGTGTATAACAAATTCGATTCTTTTTTATCTAAACCTATTTAAGAAAAACCTAAACACTCTAATTTCGTGTAATTTTCATGTCGATTTATGTTGTTATCATGTCATGATTCAAATTGCTAGTTTTAAATTGTCCGAAATACAACATCGGAACTTGAAAAGAAAAAAAACGTCAGCATTTTGCTTAGCTCAACATTTAGAATATTTTTAAGAGAATTCTCTATTGATTAAAATTCAATTATGAATTGTCAGATTTAGATGTCAAATTTTAGTTAAATTATGATATTTATCTTAATCTAATCTTACAGTTAAAAAATTATATCTTATTAATAAAGTATTTTTTAATCATGTCCTCTCTATATTTTTAACGTTAATGATAAATTTTAGTTGAAGTTTTTGTGCTCAATCTGCTTAAAGAGTTATAGAAGCATTATTATACTTTCAATGCTTGCTCACTTATTGTACACAGTATTAACATTTAATTGTCATCCTATAAGATATTATTTTCAATATAACATAATTGATTTTGGTGCATTATATACCACCCTCCACATGATTCAAATCTTTTATTTACAAATTAATGTCTTAAATAGTTAAAATTAATAATATTATGTTTCATTTTAATAAATTTAAAATACTTTATAAATAATTTTTTATATATTAAAATCTAACTTCTTTAATAATATATTATAATATAAATAATTACATATAATTTGAAATATCATAATTAAACAAAGATTTCAATTCCCTCAACATATTCAGGTTGAAATATTGTACTTCGCTTGTTTATTATTATTATTATTTAATTTTCCCCCTTCCAGTTGGCTTGGGTAAAAGGCAGCTGCGACAAGAGTCATGGATGTGAAAGTATGATAGTAACATATTTAATTAAGATAATTAAAGTATTTTTGTTTTCTGCTTAGGACCTAGCAATTTTTATAAGAGACCTAGTGTCACATAAAACAAGTAATTAATGTGATTTGAACCAATAAAAAAGTAATTAATGTGATTGCAAGGCTAAAATAAGCCGATAATATATCATCAATATCTGACTATAAAGTAATTTCAAAAGTCCCATCTGCAGTTCTAACCCACCAACTTGCAATCTAATAATAACAACAATAATATCGTCCTTAAAAATCATAACTTTGCCTAATAATCATTGACGCTAGTTGATTTATATGTGTGTGGCTCTGGAGGCAGAATAATATTTATTTTTATTTTATGTTCTTGGTTCCAATTAATCTCTCCTAATTTGCTAAGCGAGAAAGAGATTAATAAATCGTTTTTTTTATGATACAGATTTTATGAAAATTTATTTTATTAATTTAAAAGAAATTTTTTTAGATTTTAAACTTAAGATTTAAGGATTCATTTGATATCACATTCTAATTTAATCTAATTTATAAATTAAATTAAATTGAACAAATTAATTATAATTTTATTTAACTTGATATAATTCACTTTTATTATTTTTTATCTATATTTTTACTATTTTACTAAAATTTTTATTATAAATTAACTCAACTTTTATAATTTTTAATACAAATTAAATTAAATTAAATTAGAATAAACTGACCAACTTACTTAATTTTTAAATTAAACTAAGTTAAAATATTAAATCCAACACGTAGATAGACTCTGAATGGCCTATCCATAAGCCGCCGAGAAAGAGATTATAATTGATAAACCAGTAGAATAAAGAAATGATGAATATATCTATGTATATACAGCGATCAAGATCTCAACTAAACTGTACCTAACCTTCCTCGGTTTGCAAGGTAATAAGATTTTAAAAAAAGCGGTCCTATTCATAGTCCTACTAAGATATTTCTGGTTTGTGCCAAAAGCACGCAGTGGCTTAGTTGGTTGTGATTGAAAAATATCATTAAGTAATTTAAGTTACAGCTAGATCTGATAAATTTCCACTATAATAGAGCTAAACGAGAAAGTGTCTGGAAGGTACCCTTGTACTCTTTTTATCCAAAATTATCTTATCTTAACGTGATGAAAAAAAAAAATCACAAAATACACCACCAGTTGATGTCTAAGTCAGTTATTTTAAACCTTTATTTGTATTTTTTTTTTAGAGAAAATGGGAAAAGGCAAAAATATATATATATATATAGCTGTAAAAGAAAGAAAGAAGGAAGGAAAGATAGGATTCTGTATTCCAATATGATGAAAATATTCAAATTCTCTTCCAATGTAGTGAGCCCTATTCGTCCGCATTTGCCAAATGGAATTAATAAAATGATAGGTTAAAGGTGTCAACCAAACTTTTGTCCCTTTCTCAAACTCAAGGCATAAAGTAAAGAATAAAGTCCTACATCTAAGTAAACCATTTATATTTCTCAAGTAAACCTTCTATTGATGTCAAAGAGTCTCTAAAAATACACTACCAAAACCCGTGTTAAATATAGAGCATTTCGTTATTTTTTATTTTTATTTTTGCCATCAAATTACATTCTTTAAATTTGAAAATCTGATACTTCATGCATCTTTTCTAAAATTTCGATGGAATTTGTCACTAAATCATGTGAAAAAAGCCATCAAAGCAGCAAAAACAGACATGCGACAAAATTCACAAACTCGGAAATTTTCTAAACACATAGATTTATACGAGCGATCACAAATTTAACTTAACAAACAAAATTAGAAAATTGTCATAGTTCGACAAAACTCTAAATAGAATAATATCGTATACCTTTTTTCTTCTTTTTCGGAGTTCTTTAAATAGAAAATAAAATATAACAGGAACAAACTCAATTTATGCATTGAATATGAGATCATAGCATCCAAAAAATGCTTTGAAAACAAAAATTAGTTTGGAAATTGAAACCAAAAACAGGAAAATAAACAAATTTACATGCAAATGAACAAAACTATACCAGTTTTAATCTTGCTTGTTCATTACCCACAGTTTAAAACAAAAACAAAAAACAAAAAAAAACTTAAAAACTTTTAAACATTATTGTAATATGAAAACTAGATGTGAAAGCAAAATCCAGAATGCTTAGTGAATAGGAATACCCACTAAGAGACTTCGCTTTCAGAAGTATAGTTTAATAATTATTTAGGTCAAATAGCTTTCAAGTGTGAATGAAAATTCATGTGAGGAATATATATGGACCTAGGCTGTAAAGTAAACAATAATAATAATAATAATAATAATAATAATAATAATAAAAGATAAATGAATTTCAACCAATTAAAGCATTAAAATCAGAATGAAATGTATATGCTCTCCCCACTTTTTTCTTTTTCTTTTTTAATTTTTTAATTTTTTAGGCGTGAGAATTGATGAGAAATGTACATTTTGGGATGGCCAACCGAGTACATGTAAAGTATAAACCTTAACATCCCCACATTAGGAAAAAGAAATTGTAAAAAGCAAGCTCTACGAGAACCTTTGCAATAGGTCTTTTGGTTGGTTCACATAAAGTTCAAATTCTTGTAGTTTGACGTCTATGTCATTGGAGATAGCTAAGTGTCGACCAATTGTACGATCCCACGTGCTGCATTCGTCTCTCGACACTTGGCATGCCGGAATGTAGTAGTGGACTTTAGCAGACAAAGAATGTAAAATAATGGGGAAAAAAAGGCAAAACTGTCGCAGTAGTAGTAATAGTAGTAGTTTTCCTTTTGGTTTTTTTCGGTTTCCTTTGTATCATGGGAAATCATTGAGTGTGCAGGCCACAAGTATGGGTCGGCAATGTGCCAGATGAATATTTTGGAAGGAATATATGAGCCATTAAAGTGCACTCATGAATCAAACACTAGAAAGTCTGGCAATTTGTGATAATTATTACTTTTGATTAGATTTTGTGGTAAGGCAACTTGGTGCAAACCATATGCTTAACTAATCCAATTTCCTAATTAATTCATTGACTTGGAAAACAGACTTGGCCAACGAAGAAATGAAGCGAATTTAGACATTTTCTTTTACTGGTTTAGACGTAATCTCCACACCTTTTTTAATTTTTCCTTTATGAAAAGAGGCAACATTGAACTCCTACTCTAGTATTAGAATCACTATGACAGTCAACAACGAAAATGGGATTCCCCTTATTGCGGCTAATGGCATGGGGTATAGCTGAACGAGTAATTAGCTTGAGTTCTAAATTTTTATTAAGTGTTATTACGATTATAAATATGACATGATTGTAATATAATTTAACAGTCAAAAATTATGACCTTGAATGGTTCGAGGTCTCTGACTCAAATTTTTTGTTTCAGTTTTTTTTTTTCTTCTAAAAAGTCAACAGAAATAATAACTAAATCAATCAGTTTGAATTCAAAATTTTATTTTATCTCATACTCAACTTATGCATCATTCGGACTCATATATAATGTGATTCATAAAAATTAATGATCCACCAACAACGAGTAGTGCTCTTGTGACACGGTACGGGGGGAATGTAAAATGCCAAATTAGTAGAAGGGATTCTGCCCCTTGGTGGAGATGAAATTTAGGAATGTGGTGAGAGAAAAATACAAAGGCGAAAAAGATTGGCAATAGAGAAACAGCTGGAGAGGATTGTCCCATAGTGCTTTTGTCTCTTTGTCTTTCTTTTGTGTATATTTACATATATATATATATGTATAATTTATTATTTATTTATTTATTTTTGGGAAAAGGTCTTGTCTTTCTATTTTAGAGACGAGTTGTAATTGGAATTGCTTTGGTTGGTGGACCCTAATAAGGCACACATTTTTTGGATTCTAATGGTGACTTGATGTAACGCATGAGATGATGATGATGTTTGTGTGTGAAATAAGAGAGGGATTTCGAAACGAGAATTTTATAATTCTAGTTGATAACGACAAAAAATAAGTGCCAAAACTCTTCTACGACAAGGTTAACAATGCGCATTTTGGAGTTCAGACCATGTTCTTTGGTTTATAGTACGGAGATTTCTATATTAGAAGTCAGGAAAAAAAAAAAAAAAAACATCATCTGTTTTTCAATTGTTAGATTTGTGTAAAAAAATATATATTTAATTTTATATTTACTACGGTTTAATCAAATTCAACAATTTGAAAACATACATTATTAGTAGGTAACTATATCATAGAAAAACTCTAAAATGAAATAGAAATTTTATAAAATATTGTATAAATATGAAGCTGTTTTGAACAGATCTCTACCAAGTTCTTCAAGTTTGTACATACTAATTTTAAGAACTTTGAGAATCAGCACATGCCATATATAATTATATATGACCATTTAAATTAAAATTAAAAAAATGGTCCATTTAATGGACTGAGATTACAAATTAGTCCAAGGAATCATGGTCGTCCAATACACGAATACAAGTGGACGAGTTAGGTAGCACAAACCCATCATGTTTGTACAAAAGCGTTGTATAAGTTTTTGTCATCTTATAGTTTTATATACATACATATGTATATATATATAAATGTCATCTTACAGTTTTAAGTGGTTTGGTTTTTGTGATTAACTAGATGAGATTTACTTTATAAAAAAAAAAAAAAAAAGTAAAGGAAAAGGAAAAGGTAAATCAACTTGCACTGGAATATAATAACTTGAAAAAAAATAAAAAGATTTAAAAGTCTTCAATTATCATCATTAGTCTTGCCTGACTAGAAAGCTAGATAAGATAAGGTCTCAAAAACTGTTTAAAAGTTCTAACCCAATTTCTCTCTGTTTTCTTTTATGATACTAAAAAAATCTAGTTTTTCCATGGAGCCATTTTCTTTTCAAATGTACTGTTATTGGAAATGACTTTTGATCACGTGTGTGTTTTTCTAGGGGCTGAACGGGGTAATTTCAGCAGTACATGATATGACGGTTTTGCAGTAAAAATTTATAGAAAATTTCTTTGAAACATCGAAATCTATACAAAACAAAGTACAACGTTATGTATTATATTATATGTTATGGGATTGACTTTTAATTAACATACGATATACTTGTTTATTTTTATAATATATTAATTATCATCTCAATGTTACTCAGTCTTTATTGATAGTAGATATCTTATTTTTTTTATTATTTAATTCAATTCTATTCAAAATATGGATTCTAATCTCACCAGAAATGTAAAAAAATAGTTTGAGCTTGTAAAGGGTTGAACATGGACCTATTTTCATTTGACAAGGACCCTATTATATGCACGATGATAAATTACCATCACAATTTTGGTAATAGCAAACCCAAAGACACATAAATAAAACAAAAATATTAATGCAGTGCAATTGCAGTACACTTGATTGTCTTACTTAGAAGCCTTTGCAGTAAAGCAAAGAAGAAGAGAAAAGCCAAACGACATTGCATCCCATAATGTGCAGTGGCACCACGATTGAAACACATCATTTAATCAAATCAATCTTATTCAGGGGCGTGAATTTGAGTGACAACCAACAAGACTTATAATCTTACCATGGTCGGAGTGGACATTGATTCCAAACATCACTAGCGCTACAACTACTCCTTTTGAGATAAATTTAAAATCTTTAACAAAGTATTTTTACAATATGATTTCATATCAATTATATATATTTTTAATCTGATTAAAATAATATAAAAATAGTGATAAAAAAATATATTATATAGTTTCTATAACGATTTAACGGTGAAAAAGCAAAATCCTATTTTAATACATTTCTATGTTTTCAATTATTAATGTAGAAATCTCAAGACATTTTTATATGATTTATTATGTACGAACACCTCTAATTAAAGTCTAACCACATATATTGTCACCTGACTAAGGAAAAATATGTATGTCTATGGAAATTATTTTGACACTAACTTACTTTAATTGAACATTTGTGCAATGTGATCTTTTTGTTTTTTTGTTTTAAAAAACATTTGCAATAATTTAAGACCAGAACCTCACAGCGATCGCTGGCCAACATTAGAGGCCCATGGTGGTTCAGCACAAGTGTAAGTCCACTTGTGCAAGATGCCAAAATTTAGACCCAAGTGTCATGCCAAATCATTTTTGAATATTCAACTTCAGATATATGTGTTTTAAAATAATATATCAAAATGACACATAATATAGTACAAGACTCACTAATTTTTGTCTTCTTACTAATGCCGACAAACTTATTTTCTAACAATGATACAAAACACTCTTTAAAAAAAAAAAAAACCCCTTATATAGTAAGAATTGTAGGGATGTTATTGTTTCAGTCATGAAATTAACTTTTATGCATGATTTATAATGGTTCGAATTAAGAGATGTATTAAGCTTCATATAATATGAATTGAAATAATAAAAATAAAAAAATAAAAACACTCTAATAATTAATAGATGATAAAATGAAATCAATCTCTTAAATAAATTCTGAGTACACACTCTAAAAAATTTATTATATAAATAGAAAATTACTCCAAATCATAAACCGTAATGTTAAAAATTTTATATAGCTACTAAAATAATAGTATCAAAACATCATACAAAAGTACTCATTTCTTACCATAAATTTTTCCTTAAATTTCGACAGAAAACACATGCGCATAATTAATACATGTTTCACTTACACTACACGACTCACAGAGGACGTATTCGGTTTGCAATATTGCCAGGCATTTGGACCTATTTAGGACATGTCGTAGTTCATTAGCCAGATTCCACTTGGTGGCAATGTTGTCCTGTGTGTCGGACCATGCGGGGAGTGATAAGATGTCAGTTTGCATTATTTGATCCATTAGGAGTTTTCTGAATCTGACAAGTGTCCTTTTTGTGCCACTTGCCGATATAGATAAAAATACATATATATATATAGTGTTCATTCATTCACGGCCTTTAAGGGAAAAAAGAAAGAAAACGATTAGTCATGATAAAGATGCATCATCTCATGCCCTCTCTCTCTCTCTCTCTCTCTCTCTCTCTCTCTATATATATATATATATAGTGAATATATGCATCACGAATGGTGTTGCCAATTCGAGCTATGTCTATGAAATGTCTATCAAGAAAATTATCAAGAAAGGAAACAGTTTTTTGTGGTTCTATAATGTGATGATTTTCTATGGAAACTATATCTTAATTATGGATTTGTAGAGCCTATACGATTCGCTTATAACAAGACTATAATTATGATTTTAATATTGAAAGGAATGATGTGGGCATGTGATCAACTTTTATTTACTTATGACAACATGAAAAAGACTTATTTGAGAAAGCTGATATATACATAGACCTCTCCAGATCTTAAAAGTGGTAAATAATTGGCATAAATAGTGAAAATATTCCGATATTCCTACTTGATGATTGAAAGGAATATACTTTATTTTTTTCTTAGAGATTATAATCGTTGAAGTTGGTATGATCATGTTTTGAGTTTAGCTGATTATAACTACTACTCGTCCATGGAATGTGCTCTTCTTACATAAAAACCATATTAATTATAGATAAACATTTAAACTAAATTCTGTTTGCTACCGAATTTGAAGTGTAAGAATAAATATATCTTCAAATCATTTTTGAAATTTCGTGATTTACCCAGAATATGGTTGAATTATGAATTTGAAAAGATTGGACCAATTGATGAAGCATAAGTTGGCTTTTCACTACTTAAAGAAGCTTGATTTTTTTTCCTCTCTTGATTCTTATTGTTAATATTTCTTGCGATATATATATTTTTCTCTCTAATTAAGTTACCAATTCAACCAAACAACCAAGAAGGAGTGAGATCTTTGGAATAGTTTTGTTATTAAATTACCAAGGGTTAGAAGGCATACATGAAATTTCACATCATAAAAATGTTCATTATATCTTATCAAGATCTAGTACACAATTATGTCACTATAATCAAATAAATTGAGTTACTCCTCAATGGTCAGATTTCACTCTTGGGCCATATTGAAGGGACAAGTTGTTTCTGTATAAATACATATCTTCGATGACGTGTGGGCTAGTGTCACCTAAGTATTAAAATTAGGTCATGAAAAACTAGACATTTTTTTTTTATCAACTTTGGTTGCAAACGATGAGTCTTTTTCCGTACAAATTCTCGTTGAGTCATTAAAAATAGACTGTTGCATAAATAGACTTTTGTTTCTTTGGTAGATTATCAATAAATTACGGCAGTGAAACCCCAAGGATGGTGTAATATAGCGATGTTTCCATGGTAATTGGAAAATAGTGATAATGGACGGTCCAATATTAAATAGCCAAAGTCACCTTCTTGTTGATTCTCCTTATTTAAGTGGTAATCTAAAAAGCTCATGGGTAAAAATTGAATAGAATTGACATAATTTTATTCAAAAAAACAAGTCAATATTACTTAAATAATATAGAGTTCATTGACCATACCAATCAATTAAGAGAGATCATTATCAGTTTTGAATCATTCAAAAAGTTATATTTTATTATATAATATGTTAGCCGTAGAGTTAGTATATAAATCTATAATTACATTAAAGGACGATTACTAAGTAGTAAGGTTTTTTTTGGCATGGGACCATTTGAATTATGATGGTGGCCATTAATGGATTGAGGAACGAGATGAGAAGAAAAGAACAAAAACGGGGTCGTTTTCTAGAGGTGGTGAAGGAGCCTACCCACAGTAAAACAAATGCTGTGGTGCCCTTGTGGAGGTCACTACCTTTTTATGGAAAACGACACGAGACAGCGACCGACGTGGCGTTACAAGGACACTTGTTGACATGAGTTTGGGTCGTGCAACACAAATTCCAGACGTGTCCATTCAAGCAACTATTTTATTATGTGAATGGTAATGGGAGGACAACTACAATAACCCCCGTCAAGGGGACACCCTCCCTAAGGATGTAGCACGATACCCCAAAGGACAAGGAATTTGGTTCATAAACTAACGATCGTCCTTTGGTAATTGGTACCAAACACACTTCTCGCCCCCAAAACTACCCTATAATTGGCCATGTTTTATTGTAATACAATTTCTATAGATTTCCTAAATAGTGTTTTTGATCTTATAAAATCTTAAAACTGTTTGTATTTGAATAATCTTTCAAAAGATTTTTAATCTTCAAAATGATATCTTATCAAAATCATAAAATATAAAATATATCTTCTAACAAAGAAAAAAAAAACTCCTTTCTAAATTAATTTTAAAACTAATGAAAACTTCAAATTGACATTATAAACATTATATAAATATTATTAATTCTTATTAGAAAACTTTAAAATCATTTTAATTATATAAGCTCTTTTAAAAGTAAAATTCCCAAACATTCACTAAGAAATCATAATTTTTACTTCTTCTTTTTTATCGACTAAAAACAAAAACAAAAACAAAAGCAAAAACTACCCCTAACAGACGAAGTATTTGGTGAAAATAGTAACACAAACAAATATCAGTGATGTTCTGAAATGTCTTTCTAATTAAAATCCAATAAATATATTCTTATTAAAAGTACCATGGTTTTTGAGAAATGCTAAAAATAAAATAAAATATCTACCCTCTCTATCACGACTTCAGGTAGTTTTCATGAGGGGGGAAAAAAAAAAAAAAAAACCCCAAACCATGTACAAATATTTAGTGAAGGGACTATTCTCATAATTTCTTTCAAGTGCTAAGGTAATCCTACCCATAAAGGATAGAGGAAACCTACAAGGGCTGATTTATTACGACTTCTTCAAATAGAAAAGAATGAATGAAAATGAGCACAAACGAAACGCAAACAAAAACATGACCCGATTAGCCCAATCAGGCCCTAAGCAGTCCGTAAATTTGAGTTTTTTTTTTTTTTTAAAACGTTGCAGATAAGGTAAAGATCCAGGTTTCAGGGTAAAAACTAGCAGTTAAATTAGGGTAACCGATTAACTCTATTCAAAACGAGGAAACGGAAGGCAAGCGAAGCAAAAGAATTAACCAAAAGAAGGAACCAGCAACATTGCATATATCCAGAAATGGTTTATAAAGGAAACTCAAAAAGGGTGCAACCATTTGTAACCATAAAATTAACAAATGACTAAAGCATGCAATAAAAAGGATAAAACCAGGTTTGTACCCCCCAAAATTGACAGAAGATCCCCAAGATATCCCCAAAAGCTACCCATAAAGTAAGAGTGGCTCCATAATAACTTATATCAAGTAGCAAAAGTCTAGTAAACTCCAGGCAACCAATCGGTCTACGAAATCTTGGCCTGTGAAAAGTCCAACTCCGGATGCTGCAACAAGGAACGTACAATACAAATTAGTGAAATTGTACTGAGGTATTATCATAACCATTTACATCTACAGGGGGGTCTAAGTGATTAAAGTACTTACCTCAGCCATAAATTTCTTCAAAAGCTCTTGCTTCTGCATTTCTTCACTAGTTGGTAGACCCATACTCTTCTGTCTCTGATCAAACTGCACCGAAATATCACAAGAATGAAACAATGACCCAAAAAATTATTAAAAAAAAAAAAAAGACACAAGAGACTGGAGAATATAGATAAGCGATTTACCATCATCTTCTCAACAGTTTGACGAGTTTCCGGATCCAGATCGGCCAATTTACTAGACGCGGGTTCAACCTTTTGCGTGTCAATTTGTGGATCCCCTTTGATCAAAGATTTCCACCACTCCATCTGATCGTGTTTGGTCAAGAGAATAGATACAGTACTCTGATCCTCTGCAACAAATATAACATAACATATTCAGAACTCCAACTTATATTTACTACCACACAACGAGCATTGACAAATAGATCAAGAATCTCACTTCATGTGTCCACATAACCAGAAAAAGTGAACAAAAGAAATACACAAATAGCGTGAAAAATAAGAACATTAAACTATCATCCAGGCTAAAATTGGGCTTGTTCCAATATACAAGAATTAAAAAAAAATGTCAAACGTGTTATTTGCAGTAACATACCTACGCTCCAGTAACAATCATCAGGCTTGACTGATCGGAAAAGCTCCCCCTGCATGTAATTGGTTTTACATCACAACCCAAAAAATTAAAATATATATATATATAACAACGACGACGACGACAATGACGACTGCTACTTTGACATTAAACATCTATGTAAACATACTTACCTCAATTATAGGTGGCTGGCCTTTGATTCCAACTTTTAGATGATTCTTCTTGATTTCACACACGACAAACCTTGCTTTTGTTCCAGCAGGCACTGGAACATTTACATTAACTTCTTGCAGGCTTTGGGTCCACGAGTACTTCTCCAGATCAAGGCCATTGCCTCGGTTGGGAGCTGCCCAGAAACTCATGTAAGTGTAACAATTTACAAATTTAACGTAAAAACGGGTACAATACAACAAGGCTTAAAAAGGGTAAAGGGAATTCCAAAACTACAACTCAATATACAAGTGTACCAATAAAACTAGATAAACACTCATTCCTGTATATTATAATGTGTGTGTGTGTGCGTATATATGTTTAAAGTGAAATTTTCCATCACTTCGGCCCTAATCATCCGCGATTTTCATTTCCCTAAAGACAACAATATTAAAGAACACAACACCGATACCCTATATCGTAACTCATACAATACAATTGTATCAAACTATAAATTTTCCAGAAAGTTGTACTCACTACGAGTAAGACCATTTGCAATTTTCATTTCCCTAAGACCATCAACAAAATCATCAAAACAAAAAAGTAAAGTAATTAATTTACCTCATTGTAGTATTGTAATGAATTTTTCCTAATTTTTCCAGCTCCACAAATCAATATCCACCAAGAGAAACATGAATTTTGCCCCAAACAAATAATTTAACAAGAACACAAGCAGTTTTCTTTTCCCAAAGAACATCAACAAAATTATCAAAACAAGAAAGTAAAGTAATTTCTTTCCCTCATTGTAGCATTGTAATGAATATTCCCTAATTTTTTCCAGCTCCACAGATCAAAATCCACAAAAAGAAACATGAATTTAGCCCCAAACAAATAATCTGACAAGTACACAAGCCATTCACATAACTGCAACATCAATTTTCTCTCTTTCTTCTAAGCGCAAACAAAATTATATATTAAAAAAAAAAGAACAATTACATCAAGGGAATGATCCGTACCTAGGGCGCCATCGTTCTCCTTCTTCTCGACTTCCATCGGAGCCTCGTCTTCTTCCTTCTTCGCCTCCTTCGGCACTTGGCTCACCTTCTTCTTCTCCTCCACTACCTCCTCAACCTTCACCTTCTTCTTCTCCTTCTCCTCCTCTCCATCCTTGTCAACCTTCACTTTCTTATTCTCCTTCCTCTCCTTCACGGCTCGCACTACCGACAAAATCTCCTTCTCTGCTGTCACTTTCTCGAGAAAATCGCTCTGCTGGGCTAGAAAGTCGAGAACTTTCTCCAGAAACCCTAGGGGATTGGAAGGGTCGAAGCTCGCACTAAACGACGCCGTCGCGGCGGATGACGACGGTGAAGGAGAGGGCTTTTTCTCCTTATGGTCTTCTTCGTAATCGGAGATTATCGCCATGGCAGAGAAATCGCTTCAGTGATCAAAGCGAGAGTAAATTTTGGGAATTTAGGGTTTAATAAGAGGTGATGGAATTTGGCTTGAGAGTCGTAGAAGAGTGTAGACTATATATTAAAAAAAGAACCTTCCCGTCCTGGTCAAGTTGGAATTCGGAAGGTTCCAGAAACTTTAAGTAGCGTTTGGTATTGTTTTGAAAATCTGTTATGTTTTCAAATTCTCTGAATTTGAGATCATTTTGAAAATAATTCTGAGAACATTTTTGAAACTGTGTTTGGTTTTATTTTCTGAGTGTATGTTTTGAGAAACAAAAAAGTGAAACTGTGTTTGGTTATATTTTTGAAAACCAGTCATTTTATAAGTATTCTATAAAAACATATTTATATTTGATTTAAAAAAATTTTTATTATAAATACCAAAAATTAAAAATTAATAAAAATTTTTAATTGAAAAATGAATTAAAAATTAATAACTATAATATTTAAGTAATTACTATATCAATTAAATCTTAATTAACCATAATAATTAAATCAGAGAAATGAGAGAAATGGGAAAAATGAAATCAGAGAAAACGATTTTTAGTCGTTTTCAATTTTACATTGGGAGCAAAGGAGATTTTGGATTCGTTTTGAAATCTGTTTTCAAAAACAATACAAATCAAACACAATTTCACACCGATTTTGAAATCGATTTCCTAGGAAATCGTGAAATCAGTTTTGGAAACAAAACCAAACACGCACTTAGGGACTTTAAAAAAAAAACAAACAAAACAAAAGAGCAAGAGGTAGAGTAGGGGGAGTACAAAATGTAAAAGGCCACTAATGCCCTGGATAATTTTTTTTGAAAGGAAAAAAGATTCATGCACACTAATAAGAAGATACAAGAAAAAATATATAATGGGATGAGTCTGTAATCACATAAAAATAACTCTCAATCATGTCCAATTCCAATGGTGAAATTGACCGATCAACAATGAATAAGCTGTATACCTAAGATTCAAAAAAAGAATAGCTTGACGTACCAATATTAAGAGCGAATAAAGCTCTATCTAACGAAACCTATATAATTGTCAATATCACATAGCTCAAAAGTCATAATTCACTCCGCATAGCCATAAGTTTAGCTGAATATACAATTTGTCAAGTTCCAACTCTAACAAACAAACTAAAAACTTGAAAAATGAGAAGACCACTTTAATTATTACAAACTAAAAAAAGACCAAAACAAGCAGAATTAAAACCTATTAGGCGAAAAGAACACATTTGTTTTACATAAATAACTAATATATAAAAAATAAAATCTAGTCCACTAAAAAGAATCACCATTGCTGTAAGAGTTACTATAGCTGAAGCATAGAGGGAGTAACAACTAGCCGAAAAAGGAAACCATCTCCCAACGGCCCTACAAGCACCCACTTATCTCAATCCCGACGATGCCACCACAAGAAGATAAAAATTACTGAGTAGTAAATCTACCATACTAATCAAGTCAGGTTCCCCTACTCCTTCATCTCATCGAGCCACCGCACCTCCGATTACACACCCCAATGTCTTTGACGATCTCACTAGGAAAACTAGAGTTCCATGTCTAGGATCAAAAGTCCGGGGCCAGTAAGTTGTCGATGTCAAACTCTAGAACCAACAAAGCCAAAGATAGAGAGAAAAAAATCCTAAAAAAGGTGGTCGCTCTTTATTTTTTAGAATTAATATTCATTTTGTTTTATTGATGCATTGGATAATTATAAATATTTAAATTACAATTAGGTTATTAAAATTAGTATTAAGATTATTTCTATTTACTATTTTCAAATTAATTTGATTTGGACTTTAGGATTATCTAGGCTTTAGAAATTAGATTTGTTTTCACATTAGGAATCATTATTATCCTTATATTACATGATTTTAAAATTTTAATTTCACCTCCTCATTTTTCTACCAAAAGGTATAATAATAATACCAAGTAATCTAAATAATTATTTTTAAACTCTCTCTATAAGTTACAATTACTATACATAATTTCGTTATTATAATGATCACCTAGGCGTTAAGCCGTATTTGTACTTTTATGTATAAATATATCATAATGATTCTAAAATAATTATTTTTAAACTCTCTATAAGTTATAATTACCGCACACAATTTCGTTGTTATAAAGATCAACTAGGCATTAAGCCGTATTCGTATTTTTATGTATAAGGGAGTGTTTGGTAAATGCATTGCATTTTAATTACGTTTGAATATAATTCTTTTTTAAGTATTGTATTTGGTTGAAAAGTATTTGTTTTGTATTTGAATAAAATGTGTGTTTGGATGAAAAATATTTTAGAGTTGAAAAGTTGATGTGATTGATAAAAGTAGAGATAATTAGTTAAGGTTGAAAAATTGATGTGATTATTTTAAAAAAATTTTGAATAATAATTATTTTCGTAACACTGTTGAAAATGATTGTATTTGAATGTAAAACTTTATGTTTGGTGTAAGATTGGTTTTTATAACGTCAAAATTTGTTTACCAAACGTTCTCTAAATACGTTACAATTATTCTACTATTAAGTCTAATTTTATTATTATTAAGAAATTATTAGTAAATTATAAATGTAAATAAATAAATTTCATTACAAAACAAAGTTATAAATAAATTAAAAAAATGACAGTCAACCCAGAAACTAACAGTAGTCATAAAAAGGCAACAAAAAAAGGATTGACTCATTAAAAATAGACCTAATCGACTTAGGTTCCGTTTGTTTTATTGATTCGAATCTAAAATTTTAATTCTAATTTTATTTTTTTCTGAAAAGTCAACAAAAATTATAATTAATTCAATCAGTTTTGATTCAAAATTTCATCTCATTTTGAATTTGACTTGTGAACCATTCAAGCCCTTAAAAGAACAACAAACACCTCCTTTACTAGCTGCATCAAAGAGGACAAAAAATTATAAAATGACGAGAAATTTCACAAAACAAAAACGACAAATACCTTACAAAACAAAATCAAAATGAAAGGTAAAAAAAAACAACAATATTTATAGATTTTGATTTATATATATGAAAAAAAAAAAAAGAAACAACAACAAAAACAAATGAATTTGTTTGAAACACGAGTTCGAATTAGAAAATTTTAAACTACATTTGAATTGAGTTAAATCATAAAATAAATATTGTTTTTGGTATTCAAATTTGAGCTAAAAAATTTTATTTTAAGTTAAAAGTACATAGATGATAAAGATTGAATTTGAACTTATATTAGAAATTATGTTTCTTTTTTATTTTTTGATGTGGTTAGTATATATATATTTTTTGTATAAAAGAAGATTTATAAATAATATTTTTAAATTCAAAATACTATATAAGTCATGAGCTAAAAAATTTAAAAAAACCAGTAAACTAAATACAAAATTGAGATCAAATTTTTAAATTTGAACTCATCCAGTAAAATTTGAAAACAACAAACATTAGCGACAAGTATAATTCTTATACGACATATGACCTGACAAGGGGTCACCATGCAAAAAAACAACAAAGATGGTTTGCACCTTGAACATTATTATTATTTTTTATTGGACTATGCAAATTAGTTAAAAACAAAAAAAAACAAAAAAAACAAAAAAAAAAAAACAAAAAACAAACAAGAGGGAATAACGGCATTTACAGGGAAAAAAAAAATGCTGAATAACAACTAGCTTCGTCACACACATTATACAGTAGGATAAGATAACCGGTAGGGTACAAAATAATAATAATAATAATAATAATAATAAAGCCCATATAAGTGGAAAAGGTTTTTAAATTATTGAATTAATTTTTAAGGATCACATATATTAGCAACAATACTTTTATATCATATAGTGCATTTTTAATACAAATATTCACAAGTTGAACAGTTAATATTTAATACAATAGTTATAAAAAATATCCTGACCCTTCATGAAATTACTCTAAGAGTTCAGCAAAAAAAAAAAAATCTACGAGCCCTGTTAGGATCAAGTTTTGAAAATGTTTTTTATCCAAAAAAAAAGTAGTTTTGAAAATTATATTTGAAAAAAAAAATTGTTTGGAGTGAAAAAATATAAACTTTTAAAAATTTATTTAAAAAAATTATTAATATAAGTCTTGTTTTGTTTTTTGTTTTTAAATTCTATATAATTTAAAAAAAATATCTTATTTTAATTTGTATATTTAAAGATATGGATTTTCAAATTTTAGAATTTATTATAGTATTTTAAAATTATGAATAATAAAAAAAATATGATAAAGTAGAAAAAAAAAAAAAAAAACAAAAAGTGTGTTTTGGAGACAAGTTTTGTTGCTCCAAACAGCCTCTAAGATAAGATAATAAACATGTTAAAACAATTGTAATAACATAAAAATTTCCCAATTCAACACAATAACGGCATTTTAAGGAGATTGGTTTCCTTGTACAAAAACATGTTTGTTTGTTGTTTACTTTCTGTTATTAGAATGATATTTTGTTCATCACTTGAAATATTTACGTCGTTAAGTTTGTTCATTGATGTCCTGTAGCTACCAACGACGGTACTTTCACCGTCCTGGAACAACATGAGTTCTTTTACAGTCTTGAAATCACATTTCTTTTATAATAAAATATTAACAATACTAAGTTTTCAAAACAAAGTATCCCTATATGTTTAAAAACTTTACATTTGATCATCACATCAAAATAAAAGTACAGAAGCTCTATAAGCAGGGTATAGTTTTAGAACATCCAGTCATGCATTTTTACGTACCGAATTATCAGAACCAAAAAATTTTTTAAAACATAATGTCACCGTCACTGTCAGAGTAGAGAGAGATTTTTCCCTTAAGCAACTCTATAATTTTCCCATTTAGACAGTTTCCTTGTTGAGACCCTGCTTTACAACAGCTTCGCGAATGAGTTTAAGAGATTCCTCAAAATCGTCAAACAGCCATTGAGGATCAGGAATCACATTGGGGTCAACTGCCAATACAATAGTCATCTTGTCAACAAAGCTCTGGAAATGGATTGTTAATGCCTGCAAGGATTAATTAACGGAACATTAAGGCTTGAATATAACAAATAAAAAATAATTATAAAAAAAAAAAAGAACAACACACACACAAAGACGTCTGTGCTGGATTGAGATATGGCTATATCCTTAAAAGAGCGCAAGCTTACGTGTGGATGGCCGTAAACACTCGGAGCAAGGTAAGCGATTTGATGGCCGTAAAAGCTAACTTCTTCTAGCGGACCTATCATGTTAGAGAGGGCCAGTGTTGTATTGGAAATGGCTCTGCGTGCTGTAGCTGCAGTTAACTGTTCAATAATGCCAAAACTTATGTCAACCAACAGTTAGATTGCGAAAATACTCGGTTGTAGCTGCCTTTCGAGCATGAGTGATCGTTTTTTAATGAGATTCCCTTGAGATATACATACTAGACAATCAAATGTTGTATGCCACGAAACAATTCCTACGTTGCTTGTTGAGTAACAATGAAAATGCATATTTGAGAGAAATTGAGAAAACTATATGCACCTCAGCTCCTAATACTTTTTGTAGAAGTCGAGCACAGAAGTATGTGCAAGGCGCTTCATACGAGTGTTTTTTTCGGTCGATAATGGCCTTGGCTTGACGAACATAATCCAAAGGGTCCTCTTGTAATGCAATGTTGAAGGGTAGCAGGAGGTATCCCAACAAATTGCCCCATTTGGCCTTTGAATTCTTGGCCATCATATCTGCCAGAGCCTGTTTCATGAGCAAGTACGTGATTACGAAGATTGAAAGATAGTTTCAGCACTTGCAACTATTTTGATATTCAGCATAATCCAAAACTGGGGGACTTGTAAAAGAATTTCACCAATGATCATAAATCTTATATGCGGTCATATTCCCCAAAATGTTAGGTAGTTTTTCATGTTCATCCATGGTCACATACAAAGCAAGTATAGTATGTTCACCTGAATCCCGACAGTTGGTCTTAGATTAACAAGAATAGTTGAATTCAAACGAATCTTTTTAGGAAGATAATTTGTCTTCTTGTTTGTTCCCTCATCTTTCTCATTTTCACCTGCTCAACATAACAACATCTTTAACTCTTCATCAGTAATTAGACTCAGAACATAGGAAATCCTGATTAATGGCATACTATTAAGCTTCCTGAAATGTAAGTAGGAACTTCCAGTGAAGCTTCCTGATAACTATACTTAATCTACGAAAATAAAACTAGTAAATGTAACTTTTCTTTTTTTCCTGAGAAATATACCTAACTCAACAAGTAATAACTAGATTAATCCTCAGCAACGGATGCAAATCACACGAGAGAACTAAAGAAGGCAATTCCCAATTAGAAACTCACCATATCTGCGATTCAGATACCGCGAAAGTCCAGCTTGTGTCACTCCCAATAAAACATCATTGATCGTCTGATCAAAATCATCCGATTAAACACATTCACTACCATATATATGTACGTATATATAATATCTGAGAAATCAGACTATATACGCACCGTATTCATGGCGTTCTTGACGAATTTGATATCAGCGAGACTAATACTCCGATGTACGAACCGCTTGGTGGACCGCTCAACGCCCGGCGGACCTTTGATCGGCGTCTTCGTGTCGCTCAGGAACAGAATCGTCGCCACAAACACCGTCACATCCACAATCGTGTTCCAAATCAGAACAATCGCCGACCAGATCGCCGCCAACAACCTCAAGAACCGGACGACAAAACCTCCCTCATCCGGCGGCTGCCGCTTGATCGGCGCCGCGAGTGTGGGGAGCGCGTCGGGATCGGAGGTGCGGCGAGTGCAGGCGAGGAGAAGGGACATGAGAGACGCGCCGTCGCCGATGGAGTGGTGGATGCGGAAGATGCCGAGGGATTCGGAGTCGGAGGTCTTGAGGTTGAGGAGGTGGAGCTCCCATGGCGGCTTGGAGAAGTCGAGAGGGGTGGTGGTGAGATGAGAGACGTAGTCCTGGACGAACTGGTCTGGATCGTCGATCTTCGAGTCCAGAGTTGGAGCAAAAACGTGGTCGTTTAGGTTCACCGTGGTTCTTACCCATCTCCTTCTTTTACAAAACTTGTTGTCGTCCACAACCTTACGACAAAATCACCAGTTAAAAGTCAAACTGAAAAAGTTTCTGTCAACGTCGGCCGATTTTCCGTCTCAAGAGAAAATGGGCCTAGTGGGCCACGACAGATCTGAGCCCAGGCCTTACAAGTCTTAACTCACTTCGTTGGACAGTGACAGGTTTTATTTATTATTATTATTATTTTTCGCCTAACTTTAGTTGACATTAAAACAACTGCCGCATGTAAGTAACTCCTGTTGTTCTCAGCTTTGGAAGTTAAGAACAGATACGGTTAAATGGCAGTTCCATATTTTGGAAGTAATTGTAAGTGGGTGCGGAACTTGGCTGGTCCTCAAAAACGACCCCATACATTTTTTATATTAAAAAAAAAAAGACTATATTTAAGATTAATTTAACTGTACCAAAAAAATAATTAAAAAAAAAACTACGCAGAAAAGATATAAAGCAAAAAAAAAAAAAAAAAAAATTTCTCCTGGTCTTCTTTCTTTACTCTTCTTGTTTTTCCTTTAAAAAGAAAAAGAAAAAGAAAAGAAAAGAAAAAACCTTACCAGCTTGCAAGAGAAGCGAGGATGTTTGAGCAAAGTGTGAGTTAGACCGTCTTTAATGACATCTGGATCTATGGTTGTGGTGCAGCCGATGATGGCGACTATGTAACAATTGAATCTCGATGACTGAAACAGCCGTGCGGCTGGGCTCAGCTTCATCTTCTGCAACTCTTCGCTCGGAGATGACGATGGTGATTCCATCTTTCTCTCTCTTATTTCCTGTTCTTCTCCTCTCTTCTGTTTTTCCTATGATTTTCTTCTTGTTGTTGTCGTTTTTTTTTTTTTTTTCATGTATTTTGTTGACTTTCCATGGGTTTTATTTTTGTCAAATGGTATGAGCTGCCAATCTGGAACGGAATTTAATAAAAATTAAAAAAATAATGGTAGGAGGGGTAGTTGCAAATTTTAATATTGCCCTATAATTGAAAATAAAGAAATATATATTTCTTTTATATATATGTATGAAAAAAAATCCTTTTTAAACAAACTGGGTTTTTCTTTTATCAGCAAAATATTTTTTTTCTTTTTTTTTTTTCTTTTTCCTTCTGTTTGGGTTGAGCTTGAAGGGACTATGCTTTGCTTTTGTGGTTGATGGTATGGTTTCGTGGGAGTTGGGGCTCCTTTGGATTCATCGTTTAAAGGTGAAGTGAGTTTGTTCAATACGTCCAAGAAATAATTGAGAAACGAGAATAAAGAAGACGACACAAAATGAAAAATGTTAATACTAAAAGGACAAAGGTGGAAAACTCCAGTAAACGTGTATTGAAAGATTATAGGAGGATTATTTTTAAAAAATAAAAAAATTTTAGATTTAAAATATAAAAAATTATTTAGATTTTTTTTAATAATTAAAAATTATTTGAATCAATAATAAATTTATTTTTTATAAAAAGAATTTTTTATTTTTTTAAAAATAAAATACTTTGAATGTTTAAATATAAAAATTTAGAAATATTTATCTTCTTAAAATAAAAATTTTTTGTTTTTAAAAAATAAACTCGCAAACACACATACATTAAGGTGTCGTTTGTTTTTATTCTCGAGAATGATTTTCTATTTTCAAAAACATAAAAAAGGAAAACGGTTCTAAAATAACGTTTGTTTATTCAACATTTTCAAAACGATTTTGAAAACATCGTTTTCAACTATGTTGTTTTTTTGGTTTTTTGAAAACGAAAAAAAATTGTTTTTACTTTTTGTTTTCGTTTTCTCTTTCTATCTCCTCTCTCTCTCTCTCTCTTTCTGTTTATATAGCGTCAATGATAATCATGTCAAACGATGACATCCATATTCGACGAAGGTTAATGACTATGGGCTAGCGACAATGACAAAGGTCCCCTCACGACGATGATTATCTAGTTATGACCTAAATCTAGCCATCATCGCCACCTAAAGCTTAGATTATCAATCTCTTTTATCCTATCACTCATTGCAAAACCTACTACCAAAGTTTTTTTTAATTATGACTAATAATTTATTTTTTATTATTTTTTTAAAATTAAAAATAAATATGTTTTTATAAGATACTTACTTATAAAATAAGTTTTTAAAATATATAACTAAACAAAATTTCATTTTTATGTTTTTTAGAATATACACTCAGAAAACATAATCAAAAAAAATTTCAGAAATAATCTCAAAACTATTTTCAAAATATTCTCATTTTTAATTTTTTTGAAAACAGAAAATATTTAAAAACCAATACGAAACGCCATCTCAAGTTCCCGTCAAATTTGTTCAATTTTGAATGGTCAGAGTCAGACCTATACTTGTATATTAGATTTTTACTTTTACTGTATATTATATATATAACTTATATATGTCAAGATATATAAAAAATTAAATAAATATAAAATTTATGTATTGGAAATTTTTTTATTTGACAAATAATGATAAATCAATAATTAATCATAATAAAATAATAATTAATTATGATTAACTAATAAAAAATACATATTAATTCGGGTAATGGATTAAAATGATTGATTTATTGATTTTTTTTTAGATACAATCATTTTAAAAAGAATTTTATTTTGAAAAATGACTTTTAATTAATAAAAAAATTCATATTAATATTGATTAATAACTTGTTAGTTATAATCAATAAATAATTAATTGGTGAATCATTTTAGAAAAACAATCATTTTATTAATTTATCAAACTTTAACTATTTGTTTAAAACTTCTTTAAAAAATTCATTTAATCACGTATCTCGAAAAAAATTGTGCTTTATAATAATTCCTCGGTCGTCGGATGAGCAAAGATATAATAAAGAGCGGGAATATTGCTTGGACCCTGAGATTTGGGAGATCCAACATCTTCCTTTTTTCTTTATTGGGTTTTGGGAATCCAGTTTGATCCATTTGCTTCTAATCTTATCTACAAAAATTTTTATATTTAACAATTTTTCCTTGACCTATCTCTTTATTATTATCATATTTTTTTTATCTCTTCAATAATATCACTACATTTAAAAAAAAAAAAATACATAATCAATTATTATTTTATATTACATTAATTAAAATTAAATTTTCTTCTTACTTGTGATAAAAATATATATTCTACAACGATCATCAAAGGGGGTGTAGCTCATATGGTAGAGCGCTCGCTTCGCATGCGAGAGGCACGGGGTTCGATTCCCCGCACCTCCACTACTTAATTACCTTTTCAGAAAAATAACAACAGAAACGACAATATAATTTCAAAACGACATAATAAAGATTGGAAACGACGTCAAAATTAAACAAGTAATGGCAACTGATCGATCGTTTTCCAATTTTTTTCTTTTTTTTTTTTAAAGAAAAAAAAGTCAACATGTTCTTGGTCTCATTATTCTTAATGACAACAGAATTTAAAAACGACATGCAGATTGGAAACGACGGGAAAATAAACAAATGAATACGACATCAAAATTGAACAAATAATGGCAACTGATCAAATCATATCCCTGGTTTATTTCTTTCTTCTTCTTCATTTTTCCCCCTTTAACAAAAAGTCAATATGATCTTGATCTCATCGTTCCTATGACAGTTGGATCTTCTCCATTTACGTGGCACGAAGACAAAAATTTTATAAAAATAAAACGACACGAATGACCACAAAAAGAACACAAATAAAAATAGAGAAACGATAATATAACAATGCACAAGGGATAATTGGAGAAAATTTTCCGGAACTGAATTGAAATGCAAAATATATTATGTAACTTATAAAAATATTAATAATATTCTTTGTGTTTTCCTAACAAAACAAATCCTACTCTTGGGTTTTTTTTTAACTACACAAAATCGGAAATCGAATCTTAATGTGATTCATTCAAGTTAATCACACACAAATTTTTTGTCTTATATAAAAAAATATTAGTGCGTTTGACTTTAAAACAAAAGCTTTATCGACTATTTAAGTGCAGGAAAAAGTATAATCAAGGGACTGTATTTTGATATTTTTCTCTAATAATCGTGCACTATTTTACTTAAATTAAATTAAAAAAAAAGCGTAATTCACATTATTACGCAATTAACATAAAAATTGAACATTAGAGGTAGATTTATATCATTAGAAGAAAGCCACATGGTAATTGTTATTTTGTTTGTCTTTATAGCATATATGAAAGATTTTTAATGTCAAAATATAAAAAATAAAAAATAAAAAAAATTAAAATTTAGAAGTAAACAGCATATACAAAAAGGAAGTGTAGCTCATATGGTAAAGTGTTCGTTTCGCGTGCAAGAGGCAGGGGGTTTGGTTCCGTGCACCTCCATTTTCCCATTGATTTTCATCTATTGTCATATGTTCCTTTTTTTATTTTTTATTTTGCTTTAATTTATTTAGCGAAACTTGGTTCATCAAAACAATAATAACTAATACTTACACAAAAAAACAGTAATGAGTAAAAATTTATCTGGCAAATCTGTCACATTATCTCCACCCATCAGCTAAGGACTTGATATCAAGAAAAACGACATTGAATAAAGCAGCAAAAACCATGAAAAATGACATGATATTACTTGAACGATAAGTACTTGACACATTTCATATATATAGAAAATTAAATTTCGAAACAATAAAACAGCGACATGAATCGTGGAAAACAACTGAAATAGAAATGGAAAAGGATAGAAACCTTGAAAAAAAATACAATAAGCTCGAATCCAAAAACCTCAAAACCCTAACGATCAAAAAAACTACAAAAAAATAAAAGGTGTCAAACAACTTACCAACAAAATTACAAGTTATAAATGGTACAGTCATAATTTAGCAGTTATTCTAAACATTAGTCAATCAGATGAAGAGTTCTGATATATATAGAAAATTAAATTTTGAAACAATAAAACAACAACACGAATCGTGAGAAACAACCAAAGTTGAAAAGGATAGACACCCTGCAGAAAGACAATAAGGTCGAACCCAAAATCCTCAAAACCCTAATGACCCAAAAAAACTAACTAATAAAATTACAATTCACAAATAGTATAGTCATAGTTTAGTAGTTATTCTACACATTATTTTATTATTAGACGAAGAATTCGAATATTTTATTTTTAACTTCAAATAATAATAATAATAATAATAATATACAATTTACAAATTGACATGAAAATATGGATAATGTAAAAATGATAAGATAATTTAAGAAACAACTTGTGAATTGAAAAAGAGATACAATTTAAAAACAAGAGACACTATTTAAAATGCCAGACATCTCAATAAAATGGCAATAAGCCTAAAAACAATGTAGAGAAAAAAAAAAAAAAAAGAGAACCAATAGTTGTAAATATAGTCATGTAATGATTATTTACTTGAATTTAGTACATGGAGTAGGGAAAAAAAAAAGAAAAAGAAACTTTAAAAAGAATACGACAGTATGATAAAGACAGGCATTTATCCACAATTTTTATATAAAGGTGAGTCCCTTTTTCACTATTCAAGAATTTGGTCAAATTATTTTGTCTTTTTGCGTGTGCGCGTTTTATTTTTACTTTTTATTTTTTATTTTTTCACCTTTAAAATTTTGTAATTTTAAATGTGTGCTCAATAAAATTTATTTTTCTTTTACTTTGTTTATATTTAACAATTTTTTCTACGATATGTCCTCAAATAATATTTGAAGCATTTTATTTTATTTTCCTTTAAAAAAAATCATTCTTTTGCCAAAATGTATTCTCCTCCATATTTTTCTTAATGTTTAACCAATAAATGAAACTTTTAAAAAAGATTTATAGTTCATTTGGTAAATAGATTGAAATTTAATTACGTTTAAATGTAATTTATTTTTTGAGTGTTATATTTGATTAAAAAGTATTTGTTTTATATTTAAATAAAATGTGTGTTTGGATAAAAAATATTTGAATTGTATTTTAGAGTTAAAAAATTGATGTGATTGATAAAAGTAGAGATAAAAAGTTAGAATTAAAAAATTGATATGATTATTTTAAAAAAATAAATAGTAATTATTTTTATAATACTATTAAAAAAATTATATTTAAATATAAAACTTTATATTTAATATAAAATTATATTACGTTTGGATATGATTAAAATGTAAAATTTTTACGCAAGGAGAGATTAGTATATACGTGTGTAAAACGTGGTTCTAACTAATAAATAGGGTTCCGACAAGGGATTTTTACCGAATTTATCCAATAGATGAATATTGTTCATTTCATATTTGAATCGTGGAAAAAGTAAAAGGACATGCTAAAAAACACTTGACGGCTAGCTACCATGTAGGCTTTGGTAAATACAACATTACAAAACGAGGGTGAACATATAAATAAATATATAAAACAAAAGAACCATCATTCTCTGGGGAGAGTAAAACTTTCCTTTTCTTCAATGGCATCCTTCTCATTGGCGATCTCAAAACCTTCGCCACCACCTTCAATCATCTCTCCAAACGCATTGCCTCATGACGCCAACCTCAACAAGCCCTTTGTCTCTCTCTTCCTATCCTCACTGGACTTGTTCCGTACACAAATCAGCCTTATTTTAATATTATTTACCATGAAAAAAAATTTTTCATTTTGGGTTTGGTTTTGGAACGGAGACTATTCTCTACCAAAAAAATAATGACCTTCTTGTTTATAACAGTTTGTTATGTCTTGGTCTCCATTTGGGAGGGGGAAGCTCTCCTTTCTTCGCAAGGAACTTGGTGGTAAAAATGATAGCCTTATTGCCGGCCGGCGAGATAATGGACCAAAATTTCTCCGTGAAATGAAAGTGAGTTCTGTTGGAATTCTTTGGCTGGCTGTCGACAGTAGCCATAATGATGTAGCGACGGTAGCTGTAACGATGGAATGACGGCAATCGAAATATTAAAATTTTTCAACGACGGTAATGTTGGAATTACAGACAGTCCAAATGTTAGAATTCTTTAATTAAACGGTAACAACTATTTTAAATGTTATCATAAAGTGATCTATATTTATTTTATGTTATTAATAATTAAAATATATTTGTTAACTGGTACAAAGATATCAAATAAGGCTTTTTAATGTGAATAGTTTATAAATAAGTATTGAGCTACTGATTGGCTTCCTAAGTCAAAAACCGATTCAGTTACAAAAAAATACTATTAAAAATAAGATTTCTAAGACTTAGAAGCACTTAAAACTGAAACTAATAATCTCTTATTCTTGAGTGTAATGAAAGTATCAATAATCAAAAATACATTTCGATCCATTTTTTATGCTATTTGGTTATATAAGCATGATAAGGATTGGTTTAAGTAGTCGTTATAAGTTTAATCTCGAGATTGAATTTGTAACACCTATTGTATTTTTAGCATGCGTTTGGTACAGTTTTTTTTTGGTATTACATTTAAATGCAATGTAATTTTCCCCCAAATACAAAAGCATTTCATTTAAATATCTATCACATCACATTTTAAATCCAACACAATCACTATTTATTATTTTACTTTTTCTATTACATTTATTAATTACATCATATATTATCTCTCCCTCTTTTTTTTCTATCTACTTTTACCCATCACATCATATATTTATTATTAAAATATAATTCAAATACTTTTCACACAAACACACATTGCATTCAAATGCAATGCTAATTTTTTTCTTCAAATACAAATTACATTCAATGCATTATATTCAAACGTAATGTAAATATAATGCGTTCGCTAAACGAGACCTTAGAGTCCGTAGTATTTTTAGAGTCTGTAACGTCTACTTTTGGAGTCTGTAACATCTATTGTTTTTTTCTTTTTCTTTTTTGGCAAAACTCTTGAAGTATTTGTTGGTCGGTGGTAGATCTAAAGATACCATAATATAATTACTTTTCTTATTTTGGTTTTGACACTAATAACTTTTTATTCAATTAAATGAAGTGGAAAAAAAGAATCCCGTTGTTTCGGTGGGGAGCAGGCAAGGCTGACGACGGAGGGGAGGTAAGGTTAGGGGTGGTTCCGGCAGGTTGCGATGTTACTTGAGCGAGAAAGATTTAAAAATGTTTCCAAGCAGGGAAAAAATATCCATTGAAATAGAGAAGGAAATATGATCTCTAAAAAAAAAAAAAAAATGAGAGAGAGTTTTTTTGTTGTGAAAAAAGGGAATAAGAGAGTTAATAAAAGAGAAAGATGAAAAAAAAAAACTCATTTATTTTTGTTGTGAAAAAAAGGGGAAGAGGGAGTAGATGAAAGAGATAGGTAATCTGAAGAAATATAAAAAAAAAAAAAAAACCCTAATACGTACATGCATACACTCTACAACTTCAGATTCTCCACTTTTAATTACACGTCTCTTCTTTGTAATTCTTGCAGATTTCCATTTCGTTTTGTCTATTCATATACAATTACTTTTGTGCCTTCCTCTTTTATATAAAACCATTTTCTCAACTGATTGCGGAGTGTCCTTACGAGACAAAGTCTCACCAACTCAATATCAAATGTCATTTTCTTAATCAAGTTGAGCTTGGTATCATCTCATATTTGATATCGGATATAAGATTTTATATATTTTTCTGGCAAATTCGAAGTATTGAAACGGCGAAAGGCGGTAAGGGCTAGACGCTAACAAAGTTGAATACAAAAAGTCAAGAGAACTACACGAGGGATTAAAGCCAGGGGCAAATAACCCTCCACTTCAAAAGCAAAGGCCCAACCAGCCAAATTATGAGCCATATACTTAGCAGACCTAGGAGTTTTAAAAATAGACCTAGCTGAAAATTTAGACGAAAGGGAAATAAAATAAAAACAGACTTGACAATATCCCAACTTGGGGGGGGGGGCGCGCTTCCACGGGAAGAGATAACTGTTACGAGAGTGGCCAAGTCCCCTTCAAAAGGCCAATAATATTGTCCACAGCTTAGAAAATCAACAATGTAATATTAAATTAATATGTTAATGTTAAATTTTGATATTTAAATAAAAAATACTCTTTAATAAAATATTATTTTTGATATCAAATTTGTCGTATATAAAATTGTGATAAATTTATCATAAGATATAATTAATGTCAAATCTAACATTTTATTCTTGTTTATTGTTGTGGACTCTTTTTCACCTAAATATTGCAATCCTTTCGTTGTAATTTATTTAAATACTAAAAATTTAATTTAATAAATTCTAAAGTATAATTATAATAAAAAAAGTAAAAATAAAATATCATAATATATTGAAGATGATCATATATTATTTTTCACATTCTTTTTTTTTATTTTAACTTATATTGGAGGTGGTCTTATCATGTTAAAATGATAAAAGAGATGGAGATGCTATAAGAGTTGATAATCCAAAGTGATATTGTCCACAACTTGCCGGTAGAATCAGTCTTACTTTTATTTATATATATATATATATGTATGTATACGAATATTATATATATATCATAAAAATTAATAGTACAAGCATGTCCTATCCGTACTTGTTGATACCTAAACACATATAATGTATTTTGTTATACGCGTTGGTTGTTGAATATTATATTAAAATATAACTCTTCAAAGACTACAAAAACATAATTGACAAATGTGACTTTTCGGAACGTTGCTGGAAGGGGTAGCTTAGATACAAAATGACATTACAGTCTTCACTTTCCTCCAACTTTTCTTTCATAAAAGCACAACCTAGAAGGCTAAATTAGACATTTTACAAGCTTTGTTCACCTGCTTAGTTCTTTCTATCAAGTACATCGAATATTTTCTCCGCCACCACAACCTGCCAAAATTTCTGAATTTTCATTGGTCTTTGACTTAGTAACACATATTATTTGCCCTTTTTTATATAAATTATTTTATCGCACATTGACCCTAAAATTCAGATGCAATTTGACAACTTGTACTTTTTTTTTTTTTTGGGTGTTCTCCTTTCCTTTTAGTTTTCCAGAAAGTCTTTCTCACAAACTTGCTTCTTTCTTATAATTCGATGTGCCTGTCTCAAATTCATCTCAGCTTGATAGAGCTGCTCAACACTGCCTAGTGCTAATTCTATCCTTCGTGGTATGTTTCTATTTCACTATAACTCGAATTTTCGATATCTAGAGCTGCCATTGAAGCTAGTTTTTCTCCTAATTCTCCTATTTGTCTGCTAATTTCTAGATTTTATGACCCGATTAAAGATCTTTAAACAATCATCTAGCTGAAATGAGTTGTGCAACTATAATTTAAAGGCATAGTTTTGTTTTTAAATCATATTAACTTTTTATGCTTTTATTCTGTTTGCGTAAGGCTTCTTGGAGAAAATATTATTCATAGAAATTCAATTGTTTATTATGTCAAACAAGAATTATATATATTTTGTTTTTGATAGCAGGATTTTCTGTTTGTCCCAAGCACATTGGTTAGAGAAACTTTTATAGAAGAAAGAGAGAAGAAAAAAAAGAATGTTCTCTGCAACAGAAGTTTTTAATGTTTCAGGACCTTCACATATCATTTCAGTGGATTGGTAATAGAATTAATATACAAGTTTTTTATTTTAGTCACATAAAAAATTTGATTTTATATTGTAACATGGTAATTGAACATATCTTATCATGTCCGTTCTCTTCCAATGTCCTAACTGATTTTGTTTGCAGGACGAACGCGCATCACCGAAGAGCCATTGTGGCGAGCTTGGTGGAAGCAGCCTACAAAATAGAACGAGACCGCCAAGAAAATCGCCAAGGGCCACAAGCACAAGCCCCTCCGTATTGGGAGTTCTTTCATTTCAAGCTAAACCGTATTCTCGTAGACAATGTGGACAATTCAATCTTCGGTGCCATCTACGAGTACAACTTCCCTAATCCACACTTGTTCAACAACCATAACAATCAACTAAATCCTCCAAAATACGTCGTCGCCTTCCGCGGGACTCTGACTCAACCGGACACGCTATCAAGGGACTTGAAGCTGGACTTCCAGTGCATCTGCAACACGATTCACGAGAGCTCACGGGTTCTGCTCGCGATGCAGGCTATTCAGAGCGTGGTGTCCGAATGCGGGGCTAAAAACGTGTGGCTGGCAGGGCATTCGCTGGGGTCAGCCATCGGGTTACTAGTAGGCAAGAACATGGCCAAGATGGGGTTTCCTCTAGAAACCTACCTCTTCAATCCACCTTTCATATCCGCTCCTATCGAAAGCATCAAAGAAGAGAGAGTTCGACAAGGGATTCGAATCGCGGGAAGCGTCATGAAGGCAGGCCTAAGCGCTGTTGTAAAAGGCCATCATAACAACCGCAAAACAAATGCTCAAGAAGATTATGATAGGGACGCTTTCAATGTTCTATCTGCTTGGTTTCCGTACCTTTTCGTGAACCCCGCTGACCACATTTGTTCGGGTTATATCGGGTATTTCGAGCACAGGCAAAAGATGGAAGAGATTGGATATGGCAGAATAGGGAAATTGGCAACAAAATGTTCTGTGGAGAGCATATTGTCAAGTGCTCTAGGGAAGGAGACTGAAGCGTACGATCTCCTTCCTTCGGCGTATGTGATCATCAATCAGACTCCGTCGCCAGATTTTCGACGTGCTCATGGCGTCGAGCAGTGGTGGAATCCTAATTTTCATTACCGTTCCTTGACGTACCAATTCAGTCGTTGAACAATATATAACTTTCCTCTATTTTTTATTTTGACCGGATGAAAAAAGTTTATTATCATTATTTTTTTAACGCATTGCAAAATAAGTAACGGGGCTGAAATAACATTGTATCATACCAATCTAATTTTGGTATATCATGTAAACTCTAAGATATGCATGTTGTTGTCACATATCAAACAGTTCCACACTAATTTCTTGCTGTTTGAAAAATATGGAAACAAGAGCAAGCTCAAAAAGCTTTGGGCTAGTTTTTGGCCCACAACAGGGTCTGGACCAATATTCAGTTTTTCTTTCTTGCTTGCTTTCTCTTTTTTTTTTGGTCCCTAGTAGTCCCCTTGAAGAGAGAGAGAGAGAGAGAGAGAGAGAGAGATTTGGTCCAAAAGGCTAACCGCGTAAGTTTTTGCTCAAAGTCCACTGAGACAGCTCACAAGTCTCTTTAATCAAACTCCAGAATCCGGACTTGAAATAGACATGTTCAGATTTATGATTCATTCTATAATTAGTAGGCATCTCGCCACTAAATCATACTTACGACATCGTAATGAGGTCATATTATCAACCGTTAGGTCAAAGTGGCTAGCCAACACGAGTAGAAATGTTTTTTTTTTTTTTTTTTTCAAGAAATAATTGGAATAGGGATGAAATATGAACTTGAGCTAGGGGGAGAGAATTGGTGTAGACAAAGAGGTACAAAAGATAATATGAATGGCTTAAAATTACAAAAGAATTTAATTTATTGGCCTCGGATTCTATATCAAATAAGACTTTTAACAAATGATAAAATAATTCAGAATTCAATTTAAGACCCCGGCAGATTGACTTGCATTTGTGTTTTATGAAGTCAGGAATTCTTAAATTCAAAAGGAGACAGCCATTCAAAAGGTTTGGATCTATCATTGTGTGAATCCACCATTGTGTGGCTGAGTCTAAAACGTACGTACATACAAATACGGACAAGTGCACGACATAATTTTCAACAGCAACATGAGTCCTTGAGAATGGGCCTAACCTTGTCCCAAGGAAGTACTTTAATAATTCACTTGGTACATATCAATATTAATGATAAGTTTCTTCTTTCTTCTTCCTTCTTCTTTTTTTTTTTTTACATAAAAGATAATTTTTAGTTAACCCATTTTATAAGGTTAATTAAAGAGAAAGTGCTTGGTTTGGGATGATCGAGATTACATGATTCATCTTAACAGCTTTATGCTAATCCTAATACATTTGATACCACTTATTATATATATAAAATGATTCTTTTAATAGAAGATTTCTCGAGATAACATATGAGATTTTAATATATATAATAAATGAGTAAGATATAATTATGGTTAAAAAATATAAAATGAACGATGAATATAAAAGATTTATATTATTAGTAAAAATCATATTTTATATGCACTAACAAGAAAAAAAGGCCTTTTAAATTTACCATTATGTTATTTTTATTTTAAATTACTGCTGCGCCTTACTCATGTAATATTATGTTGACAGTATGTTATATCGTGTTGAGAGGACGGCCTACAAAAGAGACATAACAAAGCCATATATATTGTCTCAAATATTGGAAAAGCTAATATATAAAACTACATAAAAACTACAGATTGTGTTCCACCGTATATATATATATATATATTTTTTTGGGAAAACTCAAATATATTTTTTTCCCCATGGAAAATACTAATACAACTTTACATAAGTTCACAGCCCATAGTATGATAATGTGGACGCTTGATCAAATAACATGGCCGACTAATTTCTCTCTCTATCTTTCTCTTTCTGAAAATGATCTTTGTTTGAGAATATTATATAAAATGGCTACATACAAACATATTATACCACTATAAGATCGCATTAAAGATACTTAAACAGTAAAATGGACTAGTTTCCAGCTAGCTAGGATGCCCACAATAATGCAAAAGACAATTAAAATATGAACAGTATAAGTAAATTTTGGTTTTTGATTTCTTCCTTTTTTTATTTTTTATTTTTGCATATATTCATTAAACTTCTGTGTTTTTTTTTTTGAAAGATTTGATGAATGATTATAAAATTGACTATGAATTTACATAATGCAACTGTGGTAATCACGTGTCTATGACATGATAATCTAAAATTTTTACCAAAATAATTACGGGAAAAAAAAATTTAATGTTGACCCCTTGATAATTAGAACATTTTGCATATACTAAAACGTTTCTCTTAAAATTTTAATTATAATGTGACAATAATAAAATATTTTTGCTAAATTTCAGAAATTGTTCATCAAGATTAGTATTAGAAAGTAAAGGTTCAATGTGTAATCTGTCAAAAAAATAAAAAAGAAAAGAAAATTCAAGAATAAAGTGTCATGATATTCATAATTTAGGACAGATGATAACACGTAATAAAACAAGCACTAATACAAAATGGGGCCATTTCGGTCCCTTCATTATTTGCAGTACTTCTTCTCATTGGCTATGAATTAGCCGGGGAGAATGATTAATCCAAAAAATGATAGCCAAGCATATGCATGCGACATATTATTGGTTCTTTTGTGTCTGTACCTTTCACAAATAACCCACATCCTACAACTTTATTATTTTTTTTCCTCATATCATTGTCATTTATGCTATTTATGAAACACATTACAATCAACAAATTTGAACAAAATACCAACAAATATATATATATATATATATACATGGACCATTTTTGGAATTATTATAGTAGGAAGGTGTCCCTTGTTGGTAATTAGAGAAGATAAAGAGTCGGTTTCTAAACGGCTAATTATAACAATCGTCAAAACAAGTGTGCTATTTTAACTAACTATATATAACAGAAATATATCATGGGTTTCGTCAAGATTCATCAAATTAACCTTTATTAGTTATTAACTGAAAATTACCAAGAATGGAGTCAGACAGGTGTTGATCCAACTATGGATAGAAAGTTGCTTTCCTCATAACTTTTCTTGTTGGAAATTAGTGTGACAAGCAAACAAAACCCAAAAGTACACGCCTTGGTTGTTACTAGTGTATTTGTTGTTAATGATGGGATTTTTTATTTTTTATTTTATTTTATTTTATTTTATTTTTGTGGTTGATATTTAATCGCCCCTTCACTATATGTGATATGCCATTCTTAACACCTTTTGTTTTAAAGAAAAAAATCCAAACACAGATATTTAAACTTTATATCTTAAACTGACATTAAATGTAAAATAATTGTTAAATTATATATGTAATGATGTTATTTTGAACGATTTATTTATTTATTTTTTCTCGAGATGTGCCTTGCTGGTTTGATCAAAAGGGTCCAAAACGTTAATTAAAATTTAATCAGAAAAAAATAAAAAAAAGGTTGTGTGGTAAAGATTTTTATTTAGGGAAATGTCGGATGTCGGTGCCTTTCTTTTCTAACTAGAGAACGGAAATTGATAAAGGGATTGAAAATGGATCATTTGCTTTTAGCGTGATAAGCAAAAGAGGCTAGAGCTTTGAAAAGAGAGACACTTGTCTACCAAAAACAAAAAGAGGACCACCCACTTGATTAACTATATCATTTCATTATGATCGTGATTAATTAGAATTTACGTTTGGATTATGAAATCTGGTTACGCCTGCAATATTTAGTTTGATGGTGGTGGTTTTATATTTTATAATGAAATAATATATTGGAAAATGGTGGCTAATAGATTCAGCCAAAAAAAAAGAAAAAGAAAATGGTATGGCTAATGAGAGGACCCGCAGGATCCACAAATGGTCATGGGAAACATGATTCCCAGGAAAATAATTACACAATAATAGCTGAAAAATTTTAAAACTACATTAATTTATATGTGTTTATTAATCACCTAGTAGTTTGCTAGCTTATTAATACTTATAATTTGCAAATACAAGATTCAAGCTTATTAACTTTACAAATACATAGTCTTGATATTCTTTGACAAAATGTAGAGATTGACAATACTTACTTACACATTTAGCGTGACAATACTTGTTATATATTAATTTTAAATGCTGTACGAAGAAGGGTACCCTTAAAAATTCAAAGGTAGTCTTAAAAAGTCATATGTGTAATTTATTTTAGAAAATCAAATATCTAACCATGATAGTATTATACACAAAGACGAACGTTTGGAAAATTGAAAAAAAAAAAAAAAAAAAAAAGAAAGAAGGAAGAAAACCATGTGACAAATTATCACGGGTTGTTCGTGAGAGCAGTTCTTAAGTTCATTTATTGGATAATTGGATACTACTGAAAGTTTTTAAGATTAATTATCAGTCAATTCAATGGCGGTGATGGTATCTTTTCTGTCCAATAATGTGTAGGGTTATTGCAGTTTCTGTTCAAAATTTCAACACGTACACACAACAAGGTTTACCAAATGGAAATTCTTGATGCCACTAAAATCTCTGGAGTTATGATTTTTCTCTCTCTCTCTCTCTCTCTCCCTCTCTCTATTCAAAAAGTGGACCATTAATACTATCTGGTCTGCCTCTAATTTTATTGTCTGCATAATGAAATCATGAGTTCCGTCCATAAAATATAAAAATCAGTTTTAATTCAGTTTCGTTTAAAAAATTGGTCTAACGCAACAAAATCATTTAATCAAATATGTGATTGTCTCAAGAATAGAATATGAAGATATCCTAACTAAAATTGTAAAAAGAAGAGATATGTTTATCGTTTTATTTAGTTATGATCAATCAAATGCATATCATAGTATGTGATTCTGGATAAAAATTATTGTATAATCATATTTGTTAATGATCAAACTGCCCACGATCAGTCAATCCAACACGTAACATCAACATCATACAATATTTATAAGATTATTTCGTTCATTGCATTGAGAGTTGATCATTGTAATTACGAGCTAATGGATTAATACTCGCATATTGAAAAGGGCTGATCAAAGCATGGAGAGAAGCTGGTCTGTCTTTTATCAGGGAGACATGTGAGGGACGTCAAAAACCATCATGCCAGCCAAGCCCAAACCCTGATCACATGCCATGCGTCTTTGTCATCCCCAACAACAATAATAATAATGATAATAATAATAATAATAATAATAATAATAATAATAATAACAACGAGGAACTACATAAATTTCTATGAAAGCTTTATATCTATATTTTTATATCATAAACATAATAGTTAAATTTAAGTTCTTCTAATTTAACTTCTGCATTAACAACTATGACTATCTAATTAATTTCCCCACACTTTTCTTAAATCACAAAGTTAGCCTGAAGTGATCGGAGAGTCTGGGACCTAAAGGTTCGCTTTCCTTTTAATGGATGGTTCGAATTCTTTTAGATGTATTCTTTAAAGTCATTCCTTTTAGTGTAAATACGGGCAACTTAGACCTAAAATTTCTGACAGCATATTATCTTACAAAGATCTTGCGAGATTAACAGGCTCTCTAATTTGGTTTCAGATACCTAGTGATTAATGTTCCACACTTACTAGATAAGAAAGTACTCTAAAATTAGCTTGCTATATGTTAGGAGGGAGACCCATGTTAATCAACAAGCTGGGTACGTTACAATAAAATTGTCTTCCTCATTAATTATGCAAATTAAATAAACACACATATATATGACACATATAATAAGACCTTTTGAATTAAAGGTAGAGGGAGCTTTCTATTAGTAATGTCTAAAGTGTTTAGAATTAGTGGGGCATTAATTGGAAAGAAAAGATCAGATAAATTGACAAAACGACCCGAACTAAAGAGATTGCTACTAACCAAAATCAATTTCAAGTGTGTGTGTGTGTGTGTGTGTGGCATGCTAATTAATGCTCTATTTTGACAATAAATAAAGAAAGAAGTTAATAATTAAAAAAGTGTCCAGTTCGCTGGTGGCTGGCTATGTATGGGATAATATAAGTATGCCATATATAGCAGATTAGCAATCTAGTGTCTGAATTTCAAACAACTAAATAAATAGTAATGAATGCATCTTTGACTTAATATAAGCCAATCATGGAGGTGAAATCCAATTTTAAATCCCAATGTTTGGTCTCTATCATATAAGTATTAGAGTTAATTTCATTTTTAATCCCTAAATCATATGTTTAATCTCGTTTTAGTCTGGGAATTTTATAACGTCTTAAAATAGTTCTTGAGCTATCAATTTATTACACAATAATCTTTCCATCCAAAATACTGTTAAAAAATAACAATAATTACCATTGAAAATCATATGCATCCAAGATAAATCATGTTCATGTTGAGAATTTACAGCTTCCAAAATTAAAACCTAAACTTACTGTAGGTTTTTTGGATGTGAAATAACCAAATTAACCTCCACTAAAACACACTTTTGATCTTCATGTGTTAACAGCAGTCTATTTTACTAACAATGGTTTAGATGGACTTGATTGAGCAATTGAATAGATCGAGGACTGACTTGAATATATTTTAAAATTGACGGACTAGAGTGACATTGGACCTAGAGTTTATGAATCAAAAATAAAATTATTTTCATTTTCCTATCTCAATAGTCATCCTCCAAAAATATTATTTTCCCAACTTCATCAAATTATTTAAATATTTTTACTTTAAAAACTTGTATAACTATTTTTCATATTTAATATTTTTTATATCATTAAATCCTTAAATTTAGATAATATAACGTAATATTATTAAGGAACAACATAATACACGCTTTTCTTATTCCTTTTTCATATACCCATTTTCCCCATACTTGCTAGATATATATATATATAATATGAAAGTACTAATTTAAAATTAACCTGTTATACATTAGGAGGGAAAACCATATTAATCAACAAGCTAAGGTACGTCACAAAACAAATGTGTCATGTAAATACACATATATATACACGTACACATCATTGATCATAATACGTTTGAATTAAGGTCAAGAGAGCTTAGCATCGGTTAAGTGTATAAAAAAGGTAGGGGCATATATGGGAAAGAAAAGAAGAGAATGTGACAAAACGACCACTGCTGAAGTGATTGATCGCATCAATTCACTATCCAGAAACTTCCATTCTTATATACGCATGAAGACACAGCCTTAGCGGCCACTAAGTGATTTGACCCATTTTGCTAAAATCCAAAATCCATCTCATGAGTTATATATTGTATATATAGCAACTTGTACTTTTCCTCTTACTTTTTCTTTTTAAATAATTGAGCTAAAAAAAAAAAACACAGAAAAACAAACTTGCATGAAGTTATATTTGGTATTATAAACTTGCCAAAGGAAAGATACATATATATATATATAAGGATATTCTATAATCAAGTATACACACATATATATATATATACACCTAAAACAACGTCTTATAAAGCACAGAGCCAACTATATATGACATAATTATTTTAGTATGCTGTTCTAATGCATTCTTTATTTTGAGGTTGGCTATGTACATACACTACAACAGGAGGACCAACAGGATCATAGATGTATTCTATATATAGCAGATCAGCAGTCTAGTTTCTGAACTTCAATCCACTAAATAAACAGCAATAAATACATTGACTTATAAATTATTATATCATGGAGGTGACATTTGAAGTGATCTCTACCTATATATTTTAAACAAAAATAATTGGATATATATAGGATTTTTTATTTTTTTGACAAAGAATTTAGACTTCAATAACTGGGTATGCTTGGTTTCCATAGTGTATAAATGTTAGGGGTGAATTTACTTTTAATCCTCGAATTATATGTTTAATCACATTTTAGAATCTAAACTTTAAAATATCCAAAAGAGTAATTACCATTACAGATCACATGTATACAAGATTACATTCATGTAAGGAGAATTTACAGTTTTCAAAATTTAACAAAATATTGTAGGATGTGAAAATAACAAAATTAATCCCTATCTTCTGATCTTTACTTGTTAACAACAATCCATTTCTTAACAATGTTTCGGATCCAATAATTATTATTGAACATATTGATGATTTGAGGACTGTTTTTTGGATGCTTTAAAGTTGAAGAACTATAGTAAATTGGACTTATGGTTTAAGAATCAAAAACAAAATTTACCCAAAGTATGAATTGAGTTCAGATCTCTGTCTAATTTTCCTGTATCAATAGCTATCTATTATTTTGACAACTCATTAATTTGTTTAAATATTTTTAACATGTGAATGCGTATTTTATATAACTAAATTTTTAAATTGGCACAACATAACACATTTGAAGACCATCAATGAAACAAGAAATTTAGAAACCTGGACTCATATTAATAGGCACCAAAAATTAATTAAAGCAACCATTCCATAAGACAAAATTTTCTTTAATTATCTGTTTCTCAAACAAGCAAATCAAAGAGGGATAAGTACTGCAATTAATTACTATAGCGCAGTTAATGCATAGCTTGACAAGGTCCAGGAAATCAAGTCCTTACATTTAACTTATTCTTTTTATAATTTAAAAAAAATTAAAGAAACTTCTTTTTTTTTTTTTTTAAAGAAAGATTGTATTTAAACAAATAAATATTACAAATACCAATATAAATGACCTCATGGTACATGAGATTAAACTTGCAACTGAAACCGGTTCCATTAATAAAATTTAAGGAAGTTCATAGAGCAAGACGTATATCAAGTCCCAATCATTGAAAGATTCCTTAGCATACCAATTATCAAGCATACAAAAGCTTTTTTTGATAAAGCCTTTATAATTGATAGAATTCAATCAATTGAGAGATAGAAACATGTAGCACTAAGGCCACTAAAACCTCGACATAGATAAAGAAACCTAAAAAGTCGTCAAGATACAAATTTAATAGAATAAAAACAATGAGAAAAATATCTCTGTTATTTGATATTACAATCAACACAAACTATAAAAACTGTTAAAATACACATATGATGGTAGTAAAGACAAAGAATACATTAGGTTAAGTGGGGACAATACTGCCCTTATTATAAACACAACAACTAAAATATTAAATAACCAAACATAGCCTAAAAAAACACCAACCTGTGGCCATTAAGTCGAGGCCCCAGTATGATCCTGGGAGACCTGCCTTCCCCCTTTTTCAGTCACATGAACCCCACACCATTGTATAGGGAGTGACGATAACTCTTTAGGTGAAGATTTGAGACCAATAGACTAAAAACACACTAGATACCAGCTTCCTCACCTCTCTCTCTCTCAAATCTCTAAGGCGGATTGCTGATAATAATATTTTTTTCAAAATTAGAGATACTTAAGACCTATATTCCTCTCAATTCATAGCCAAAAAAAAAAAAAAAAAAAACTCCTCTCAATTTCTATCTTTCGTTTTGCGCCCATTTTACATATTAAAAATGCGCCCATTTTGATTTTGTTTGCATTTAAAAGGATAGAGCGTTGTGAATGTTAAGATATCTAATAAAAGATATAAATTTTTAAATTCATGGGGCATTTTTCAAATTATTCTCAAAAAACTATTTAACCGTTTTCATTTTTTTTAAAAGGAAAAAAACGTCAAATTAAAAGTATACTAATATGTATGTATAAGGAATAAAGAAGCTAAAAACATGATCAAAACTGATAATGATTTTCGTATAAGCTCACACAACTCAACTTTTCCATGTCATTAGATCTAAGGACCTTAGGCCAGCTTTACATATATATTGGTTATAATAAGATAAAGACTTATAAAAACTATGTTATTATCTTCCATGTACAAGATAAAAAGTGTTGATTTGTTTAAAAACTCGTACAAACATTATAACAAAATTAATAATGTGATTTGAAATAGAGGGTCAAAATTAGGCCCTTGAGTGCCCCAACCACCGTTGGAGTAGGCACATGTTAAATGAACCCATTCATAACTAAGCAACACCAACACGTGGCCAACGCAAAATTTTCCATTCAATCAATTAGATCGATACAGACAATAAAACTTAATCATTTATTGATAATATTTCCCCGATATATGTGTGTGTATATATATATATATATTTGGATTTGACCCCTCAAAATTAAAGCTTCTTCAACCGACTTACATAGTTACCATCAATTATTATACATCTTTAACTATTATTGATTATATATATAATTAAAACTTTAGAGCACTTTAATTCATTAAATATAACCTCTCTTATATTAAGATATAAATTTCAATTATTAAAAATATAAATTTATATAAAAAAATAATTAAATATATATAAATTCTTCTTATTTTTTCTTTCATAAATTTATATTTTTAATAACTAAAATTTACATTTACAATAACTAAAATATGTAAAAAGCATATACTAGAACAGTATTAAAGCTTCCTAGTTCCCTTCCTTTGCTGTCGGATATACGGAGGATAAAAAAGAAAATTTCAAATTTCATAATTCCATTAATAAGTCAGCATGACATGTTCCACAATTATTTTGATTACGAAACCTTGAATGAAATTGATTTATACAATTTTGCTCGAGTGGGGGTCAAAAAAGACTGACAATAATGAAAGTGGCAATATATATGAAACTTTTTTCCCAAGAATACATCAATAAGTTGAAAATTACTCAAAAAGGCAAAGAAAAGTTTCAAAAGTGATGGAAAAAAAAAAGAGTATGAAAATTCAATTTCTGTACATGATAGAGAGTGAAAGTGTGCAAAATGATTCTCCTACAAAGGGTGCATTTTTTTTCAATCATAAATTAGAGTTTTAACTTGTCATAAAGTGATAATCACACTCCTATTTTATTCAAGGTTCAAGGTTTTTTTTATTGATAGACACTAAATTTATTATAAAATTACAATTTACACTTCAAACTTTTAATTATAATGATTTACACCATGTTTGATAATAATATTTATCTTTTGAAGGAAATTAACATGCAATTTATATATAAGTTGTTAATTCATAACATGAACAATCATTTTTATCTATGTTAACTCAAATTTATCGAAATTAAAATTTTTAATTAAGTTTTATCAAAATAAACAACTGTTTGAATTGATTTTGTTATAAATAGAAATTTAGACTAATATTGATTAAAAAGAAAATTTTATGCTCTTCATTAACAATTTATATGCAAGTGAAGTACTAATTTTTATTAAAAAATAACATTATTTACCAATTGAGTGTAAATTATTATAGATTTATAAATTTACAATGAAAATTATTAAAATTAAAAATTTACGATGTAAATTGTAATTTTGAAATAAATTTAGGTTGCACCAACACACAAAAGCTTTTATTCAATAAGTTGTGAGTTCAAATTGAAACTGTTACAATATCAAGTTAAATAGCCAATCAATTTTGAGAGTAATCTATCTATTTCACCGGGATGCTTTGCAGTAATTCAGAAATTTCAAACCGTAAATTACTAAAATTAAAAACTTGAGAGGCAAAGTCGTAAAAAATAACGAGGTAAGGGATATCAACACTAAATACATTAACCTTTTTAATTGTTAAAAGAAAAAGAGACAGTTAAGCTCAAAAAAGTAAAGAAAAGAAAAACCCAGCCCCGAACTTTTTAGATTTGACTGCTCCGATCGAGTCTCCGACACCAAAATATTAATCAACCCCGAGCAATTATTTACTTCTATTTCTTACTTTTTACTTTTTCATGCAGGAAATCTTCAGTTCATGGACTTTATGTTTGGGTGATTTTTCAATCTTGAGAGAGGAGACAAAAGGAAAAAGGCCAGAAAGGTTAAAGAAGTGGACCCGAGTTTTGTGCCTAATATATTTTTTCCAATTCGCATAGTGTCTTGGCCAGTGCTGAAGCAAATGCTGGCCAAATGAAAGGAAAATTCACCTTCTTTGGGTGAAATTTTTTCTGGGTACCTAGCAAATAGTTTTAGAATAGGACTCATGACACTGCATTACAGCTATATAGAAGACCAAACTAGACTAGGAAGCTTCCTTTACTCTTTTCTCTTCCCCTTTGAATTTGGGAAACAACATCCATATATCTATAGACCACTAAGGACTTTGGGTTAGACATGATTCCAATGGTACACTTTGTAGATCTTGTGAATCATGCATATGATGGAAAATTCACAAATATGTAAGGCATCCTCCAAAAAGCCTTTTGCTATGTATAATTGAATAATTGAAATCACTTGCCAACATTTTGCATTAATCATCGCCTTCTATCTTGGGGGGTTTTTTTTTTGTTGGTGCTGAAATGCTTTTTTTTTAGGTTTTTTTTTTTTTTTTTTTAAATATTACTAGTTCATTGGCTTAATCTCTCTCTCTTTGGAATATAAGCACCCTTCTATATTAAATTGACCTATTAATTACTACTATTTTGTATCGATCAAGGATCGAACCTCGGACTTATGGTTCCTAAACCTCAAATCCCCTCCTTTTCTTATCATTGGACTAGTCCCAGTGGCTTGACTTGATATCTCTGTTAATCCATCTTACCCTTATACCAACTGAGTAAATATCCATTCTCTTGAAATTTCATGATAATATTTCTTGCACAATTGTCCCCTAAACTTTTAGTGTTTGGTAAATCAATTCCTCAACCAAAAATCTTGTCGATTAACTTTCAAACTTCAAAACTGATTGCATTAGAATTACAATTTAAAAATTGAAGTTAATTTTTAATATGGTTTATGATATTTTACTTACATGTAACTTACTGTTGAGGGCGTTTATTTCACTCTAATTGTGCCCAATAAGAACAAAATCCTCTTGTAGGATTTGATGTTATTCTTAGATTGGTCCTTCGACAGCATAAAACCTAGAGTCATCCATGCATGCCCTTAATACATAGAAGGTCATGTGTGAGCTACATACACGAAATTCATTAAAAAAAATCATGTTTATTTATTTATTTTTTTGTTAAAGTTAAATGAAATCAATTTTAAAGTTTAAAAAATCAATTATAAAATCTAAAGTTCAGAAATTGATTTTTCAAAATGCAAAAAAAATTCAGGTAGTATCTATGTAAATAGACTATTTTGTATTGAGTAGATAAGATTATAGCGGTTAAGAAGAATCAAATACAAGATGCCATAGAGTACATGCAATGACGTACTCGATTTAAGACCCCAACAAAATTATTTTTAGTAATAATACGTCACAAGTCTTCAGTTATTTCCAGTAAAATAATGCAAAGTAGAACATTTTAATAACATTTTGTTCACAGTTGAACTCTGTCGGTGGAGTCTTGGTGGGTCCACATTAATCTGACCATAGTTTCCACCTTTGCTTGTTTTGACGAATTTGCCCCATGTTTACACCAAATAGATGCAAAAGACAATTTCTATGCTTGATTAATACCACTTTTCCAATTACAACATAGAGCATATGTATAAATATATGTATTATTCATTTCTATATGTTGATGGAATGTGCCAAACGAACTTAATTTACTGGCATGGCACTTTTCCAATTCTGGATTCTAACATCCAATTTAAGTATTTCCAATTCGTTCACCTGAATTAATTATTCAACCATGTTATATATATTCTGATGTTTTCTTTGGATTCTTCTCTACTACTTTCCTAAAAGGTTTTCCTTTCTGATTCGCCAAAACAGGTTTTCCTTTCTTACATATAAGATAGAATCGCTTTTCTATACTTAAAAGAAAAAAAGAATCTATAATATACTATTCTAGTCATGAAGAGAAATATTTTCTATTAGTAACTCGAATTATTAAAAGAAGTATTTCTTTCTTCTGAACTCCTTTTGGAAAAGTTTAACCATTAAAAAAATAGGTCTACTGGTTAATAGGATAATATTTACTACCACAGTTTTTATTTTAATCCCACACAGAGCAAAAGGAAAACCAAATCCAACAGTAATATACATGATCTTTCGAAGAAAAATGGAATAGTTTATTAAAAGAGAGAAACATTAAGGTGGCGTTTGGTATTGATTTTAAAATATTTTCTGTTTTCAAAAAAATTTGAAAATGAGAATGTTTTGAAAACTGTGTTGAGATCATTTCTGAAATTGTGTTTGGTTATATTTTCTGAGTGTATATTCTGAAAAATATAAAAATAAAATTTTGTTTGGTTATATATTTTGAAAACTTATTTTATAAGTGAATATCTTATAAATACATATTTATTTTTTAATTTTAAAAAAATAATAAAAAATAAATTATTAGTCATAATTAAAAAAAAATCTTTGATGGTATATTTTGTAATGAGTGATAGTGGTGGAAAAGATTGGTGGTCTGAGCTCTAAGTGGCGGTGATTGCTAGATTTAGATCATAAATAGATAGTCATTATCGTGAGGGGACCGTTGTCATCATTACTAGCCTATGGTCATCAGCCTTCATCGGAGATGGATGCCATAGTTGGACATGATCATCACTGACACTGTACAGACAGAAAGAGAAAGAGAGAAAGAGGAGATGGAGGGAGAAAACGAAAACAAAAAGTGAAAACAATTTTTTTTCGTTTTCAAAAAACCCAAAACAATAACATAATTGAAAATGATGTTTTCGAAATCGTTTTGAAAATGTTGAATAAACAAATGCTATTTTGGAATCATTTTCATTTTCTATGTTTTTAAAAATGGAAAATCATTCTCGAGAACAAAAACAAACGCCACCTAAGAGAAGAAAGGCTCAGATCATAAGGTGTAAGGAAAGGGAATGAATGGCAACCCAAGTCTCATGCATATGCATGAAAGATTGCAGAAGGTGTATATATATATATATTACAATCTTTAGCCAAAAAAATAAATAAATTTATTTATTTATATATAGAGAGAGAACAAGATCCCTTTAACATCCCCTTTAACATCTTTAGCAAAAAAAAAAAAAAAAAAAAAGATCCATGAGTTAATTAAAGCTGCAATCTTGGAAACCAAACAGATTATTATAGGTTTTCTTTTTCCAAACAGAAAGGGTAGATCTGTACGGAATTAGTAGAAATTGTGCTTCTATTATTCATTAGAAACCAACAAATATAAAAGTTACAAAATGATCTTGACTAGTTGAAACCAAATTAGATTTTATTTTATTTTTATTTACAAATTTATCTACTAATACATATATCAATAATATCAAAAGTTTAGTTACTTTCCTTTAAAAAAAGATAGACAAACAAAATAAAAAAAAGTTTAGTCACTCCAGTGGTGGGGAGCGTACATACGAGGGTAACTGGATAAGGATGCTTCTCTGTATCCACGTGAACTGATGGCTACAAGATATTAAATCTCAGACGTTGGATTGACCCTAATTCATTTGCAAATTTTTGTAATTACACGATGATTAACTTCATGACATGTCTGATCATCTCTTTTTACTTGTTGTTTAAAAATTTTGATTAATAGTTAATAAGGACCTGTACCATTTGAATAAGACGTTTCTACTGCAGGCCACATGCACAAAGACTTTGACTTACTGTTGAAGACAACAACTCTTCTTTGCAAAATAAAAAATTAAAAATAAAAGACAACAATTGTTAACAAAAATTACAAAAAACAACAACAACAATAATAATAATAGTAGTAGGAAAATAAAATAAAAGAGGACGTGGTCTCTGCATGTAAATTCTTGTAATTTAGGGGGTCCAGGATTCAAGAAATAATTAAAGCTTCCATTAGTCTTTTATCAAAATATATTATGTAATACTAAAGCAAGGGGAAATTTCACAGCTATCTTTTGGATCACTATTATTATTATTAATCATCTATTATATAATTCGTTAACATGGGTTGTTTTTAATAAAGTATTATAAGGTCACTTCAAAAGTATACATAATGCTTTTATACCAACAAAGTTGAGGAGTCGAATCAAACCAAAGCAATATATATGTATATCATTTTTTTTTTTGTTAAATTGTTCAATTAATTTCTGACCTTTCCATATGATTGCAATTTGGTCCTCAATATTTTTTTTATAGTTAAATATTTATAAACTCTTTAAAATGGTGTAATTCAATCTTTTTTTATAAAATAAAAAAATTTAATAGAAAAGTATCATGTGAAAAATGAATTATTGTTTAAAGACAATTAAAACAAAAATTACATGATTCAATTTATGTTTGTCATATATATGATATATTTTATGTAATTTTTAATCATTTTTGATGCCAAATTATACCTTTTTAAAGAGGTTAAGAATCTTTTAGCCAAAAAAAAAAAAAAAGATTGAGTATCAAATTGTAATTTTACAAAAAGATTAGAGATTGAATGAACAATTTACACCTTTTTTTTTAAAATGTATTCAGTGGTACAATATTTTAACTAGAGGGATCATCATCAAGGTTTTTTTTTTTTTTTTTTAAGTATATAAAAAACCAACACTACTGTTTTCGTTCTATATCCTCTCATCCCCTTTGTCTACAACAAAGATAGATGTGTACTTCACTAATAAAATAGAAAAGAACCGATCAAATTTTATTTTAAAAAAATGAGCTCACTTTCACTTATATGCGTCTAATATTGTGCATTCATTGACTACGCAAGAATTGGGAAATTAAAATATGGAATATTAAAGCCATCCTAAGTGCAGACGAATGTAAGACACCTAACAAATTTAAAATTGTTAAAATTTTAATTTTAGTTGTGCCTCATATTATAGGAAAACTTACATATGTATCCCAATTCAATTATTGAAAATATTGTTTTTCCTTACATTTAGAAGAAAAATTATATTTGTGTCCACTTAATAATTAAAGCACAAATCTTATTTATTGGAACTTTATACTTTTTCACAAAATGCCCTTAAATTTTAATTTATAACATTCTTTCTTACCTTAGTTATTTTTTGATAAAAAAAAAACATTTGACAGCTGTATTAAATATGAAATTACGAAGCGACGCTCGTTGGCAATACATGTAATACTCGCAACTCTTATTAAATATGAAATTATGAAGTTAAACATAAGAGAGTAGTATGAGAAAAAAAAAAGGATAATCAGTTCTAAATATTTACTCTTTTAGCCTAATAATTAAGATAACTTTGTAAATTTATATTTAACGCTCCCAACTCATGTTGCAAACAAGTGTCACACACATTTTTTCATCAAAATTTCAACTAAGAGAGGAAATTCACAAATGTTTTAAAGTGTGGGGGCAAATAATGTTACAAATAGAAGTGTGAGAGACATTTTATGATAAGGCTTAAAGTTCGGAGAGAAAATATATAATTTGTTTATAATTAAAATATTTAATTATATTTTTATTTAATAAAATAATAATTTTTTGTAATACTCTGATAAAATATCTTTGAAGCTGCTACATATCCTTACTGCTATACCAAGTCAATAGCAGTGAAGTGATGACACTAATTTGTACTTAATAGAGGAAAAAGCTAGAGTTAATTCTTGTGTTATTCAGAGTCTAGTGTGTTATACACCTTAAACTGACAGATTAATTGAAGAAATTTTAATATCCCTGTTTATCTAAAGTAACTAAAAGATTGCAGTAATTCATCTAAAAATAATAACAAAAAAACAATCGAACGAAGCAACAAGTGGTTGATACATTACAAGTACTCGATAGGGACTTCACTCGTCGGATATATTGTTTTATTACCTGACTATAGCTCTTCGAATTATTCGTCTCTCTCTCTTTTTTTTTGGTTGGTTGTTGAACTTTTACTTCTTACTGCAAACTTTTATAAATTATGCGAATGGCACAAGTCAACATTGATTTTTCATTATTCGTGTCGTAGTACAAGTACGTATATAATGGAGTAACTACCAAAATTTATTCTCTGCATCTGCCCCTTTTAAATTAGGTGGGGAAGCTTCTTGGCCAATCCTCTAGCTTTTTTCTTTTCTTTTCTTTTCTTTTCTTTTAATTTCCTTGTACAGCAGTGTTAAATAAAACTAGCACCATGTCTACATAACTTTGGGTAGAATGACAGAAGTTAAGAGGAAAGTTGTTTTCTTCAAAAAGAGGAAGGAAAATAAAAAGTCAGTGTAAAGATGGACCCCCTTTTTTTTGTGCTAACAGTGTGAAGATGGACGTTACTATGAGGGAAACGGAGGACCATTCATTGAAGAAAGGTGATCATAATTTGTGTCAAAGCTACAATTTTCCTACCTTTCCAAAATACATACAAAAGGTAAAATTTTTAGTTAGATAACCTTTTTAACGCTTTGCTTTCTCTAATGAGACATTATAACCTGCTTTAAATTGCTACAATAATTTGGCTTTATATGTATATAATACAATTAGTCGTAATAAAGTTGATTGAAATTTAGAATATTTATTTGATACCCATTTGATTACTTACAATGGAACGCGGTACATGAAAAGGAATACGACTCGTGGAGTTAAAAAGATGATAAAAGGAAGAATCAAGAGAAAAGTAGTGTACGTACGTTAGACGTATGTTTCAAGCTGATGAACTTGTAATATCTCAGCAACCTAGGTCAAGCTCGCCACTCATATATAGCACACAACTACTCTTTTGCATTTTTAGAAATTCACATTTAATTCTTAATTATTAATTCAACCTAGCTCGAAAGAATATAAAATTTCACCGTTTTTACTCCAATTTGTCCCACATGTAGAATCGTGGGATCGAGATCAATTACGCGATATTTAAATTATATAAACAATTCACTTTAAAAGAAATCTATTATTTTTAGATAATCTAAATACACCATCATGTAATCCTATGATTCTTTTTACTTTTGTCCATGAAAAGAGTACTGATCACATCCAACAAAATCGAAATACGCTATCTTTGTCTTTAATCTTTTGTTCTTTTTTATCATCAAAAGTATAAGGGCGATTAGAAAAGTTCCACTCCCACTAATTACTACATCTTAAAAGAAATAAGATCACAAAGCGCAGCACTTAGCTTAGGAACTAAGAGAACCAATGAACCACATATCTATATTATAGATCCCTCAAAAGCACTTTACCAAAATTCTCACGTCACACATCTTTGCATGATAATCCCACCACTTCTATTGCAAGTTAGTTATTATATATGGTTCTAACTTTAGATAAGATTTAAATATATATTTAATTCAGAATTATATGTATATGTAGAATTTACATATACATAAGAATGAAAATAAAAATTTAAAAAACAAAATGACTGATCACATCTCATATCAAATGCTATGTGCTTCTCACATTTTCTCTCTCTAACTCTCACTCTCACACGCACCCTTTCTCTCTCTATTCCCAAGTGGGCAATGCCGAAGTAGCAGCCAGCTAATGCCCAAGACGTAGACCTAACACCAACCTCTTTTACTCTCTCTTTCAATCTCTCTCTCTCTCTCTCACTATATGCACACATATGCATAGATAGGTCCTATATTTCATAATTTTATAAAATAGTATTGAACTGAACTCATAACACTAGTCTATATATACACACGCCACCCTCATCCCTCAAAATTTAAACCCCCCAGCACCGTCATAATCTCTCTCTTCCTAACATCTTAAAGACTTCAACTTTCACTTCCACAAAAAAAATTATAAATATATATTAAAATAATAATAATAAATATAACAGAGAAGTGAAAAGCAGAGAATGGGCTACGGAAGGCTAGAACCGTCCGAGCCGGGAGGCTCGTCGTCAATGGAACGCAGCCACCAATCAGATTACGCCACTTCAAGCGACAACACCCGGCCGAGGAAGAAGAAGCTTCTGGTGGTCCTCTCGGTGATCTCCATTGTCCTAATCGCCGCATCCTCGGCCTCCGCCGTGTTCCTGATAGGAGTCCGAAGCAGAGCCTCGGGGCGTTCCGTGAACCCAAGCCTGGCTCACAAGCCGACCCAGGCAATCTCCCGAACATGCAGCAAGACTCGGTTCCCGAGCCTCTGCGTGAACTCGCTGGTCGAGTTCCCCGGAGCCCTGAGCGCGACGGAGGAGGATTTGGTCCACATTTCGTTCAACATGACGCTCCAGAGGCTGACCAAGGCCCTCTACACCTCCACCGGGATCTCCAACCTCGCCACCGACCCGCTCTCCCGCTCCGCCTACGACGACTGCCTCGAGCTCCTCGACGACTCAGTCGACGCGCTGTCACGCTCCCTCACCTCCGTCGTCACCAGCAGCGCCAACTCCGACCACGACGTCGTGACGTGGCTGAGCGCGGCGCTAACGAACCAGGACACGTGCAGCGAGGGCTTCGATGACGTCTCCGGTGGCGCCGTCAAGGGCCGCATGGCGGAGAGCCTCCGGGACTTGTCGGAGCTGGTGAGCAATTGTCTCGCGATATTTTCGGGTAGTGTGAGCGACGATTTCTCAGGGATTCCGATTCAGAACAAGAGGAGATTGTTGGAGGAGAAGGAAGAGGAGGAGGAGGGCGATATCTCGGGAGATTTTCCGAATTGGTTGGGGAGGAGAGAGAGGAGGCTTCTGGCCTTGCCGGTGTCGGCGATGCAGGCGGATATAGTGGTGTCGAAAGGCGGAAATGGGTCTAACGGGGAGTATAAGACGATCGCAGAGGCCATAAAGAAGGTGCCGGAGCATAGCACCAAAAGGACGATAATCTACGTGAGGGCAGGAAGGTAAATTCACCACTAACTCATAATTTACTTTAATTTGCTCTTTTAAGTACAGCAGTTCAATGGACGGTGAGTGTCTCTATTGCTATATAATGCAATAATGCATGAAAATTGAATCGGATTTTTTTTAATAATAAATTTCGTTAGTATAGTGAATTGGTTCGTTGAATTCAGCTAGGTAATCATATGAAACTATAAGACATGTGACTTCGGCTTTTTTTTTTTTTTTTTTTTTTTTTTAAGAGTTAGGTGATTTGCATGTACGATAATACCCTCGTTTCATCAACGACCTTTTTCTGTGTGGATAAAGCTACCTTTCTAATTTGCTTAAAAACGTTTTCTTTGGAAACCATGTTTGTCGTTTTCATTTTTCTCATTCATAAAAATGTAATCTCAGTTGAAATATTTTAACTACGTAACGACTCTTATCTTTTTTGCTAGAAAGGTTGAAACTTTCATTTTTAAATATTTTTGGTTTGTGACAAAAATCAAGATAACTTTTTTTTTTTGTTTTTCCTTTTAATTTCAATTTGGTTATATCAAATTCAAAAAAAAAAATTTTTATTATTTCATTTTTCAGGTACGAAGAGAACAATTTGAAGGTGGGACGGAAGAAAATAAACGTAATGTTCATTGGAGATGGGAAGGGCAAAACAGTGATTTCGGGAGGAAAAAGTATCTTGGATAAGTTGACAACTTTCCACACGGCATCTTTCGGTATAAAAAAAAAAAATTCCCTGTGCTTTCTAATTTTCATTATTAATATTTAAAAAAAAAAATCACACACACGGCATGAGCATCACATTACACATTACACCACACTCTCACCACGACGTATTTTGCAAAAGCTCCACGTGGCTTGTCCTCAACTAAGATTCTTCGCTATGACGCAAAAGTTTACCTCACAACATCTAGTTTTTTACCTAAGGACGAATTTACCCTTTCCTTTTTTTAAGTTTACAGTTTAGTATGAAGATGCTAAAAAAGTTGTATTAATAATCAAATCATACCAGAATGTTTCTGATTATTGGCACAAAATCCAAGCAAAATACGCTACTTTTGTCTCCTGTCCAAGTCAATTATGGCTTTTTCTCCTTCAAGAATCAAGACCGTCGAATCTGTAGTGGATGCGATCCCAAACATTTCCACGGCTAAGATTAAGCCAAAACGGAATCACATCATTGGACGTGGGTCACCTTAAATTTTTCTCATGTTTCTTCCCATTAGTATTACTTAAGATGTATTATACAACCTTTTTTCCCTCCCCCCCACCCTTTCTAAAGAGGTATTTCACAAACTAATTCCAACTATTAAATAATAAAAATCATAATATTTTCAATAGTTTAATAAAATTATTATTTTTTTTTTTCAGATTGAATTCTTTTATACCAATTTAGTGACAATAAAATATTATATTTTATTGATAACTTTTTTTTTTTGCTTTGAAAATATACAGAACTTGTTTCTTAAACCTCTCAATATTTTCATTTATTAACAAAAAAAATGTTCCCCCCTTTCAATAAAAAAAGAATCATAAAAACCTGAAATTAAATATTTTTCATATCTAATTACTAAATTGCCCTTGATGACCAATCACAGCGGCGACCGGAGCGGGCTTCATCGCGAAGGACATAACGTTCGAGAACTGGGCGGGGCCAGGGAGGCACCAGGCGGTGGCCCTCCGGGTGGGTGCAGACCACGCGGTGGTTTACAGGTGCCAGGTCATCGGCTACCAAGACACCCTGTACGTGCACTCCAATCGCCAGTTCTTCCGCGAGTGCGAGATCTACGGCACCGTCGACTTCATATTCGGCAACGCCGCCGTCGTCTTCCAGAACTGCAGCATCTACGCCCGCAAGCCCATGTCCCAGCAGAAGAACACCATCACCGCCCAAAACCGCAAGGACCCGAACCAGAACACCGGAATCTCGATCCACGCCTGTCGGCTCCTCGCCACGTCGGATCTCGAGGCCTCCAAGGGCAGCTTCCCGACGTATCTGGGCCGTCCGTGGAAGCTCTACTCCAGGACCGTCTATCTCATGTCCTACATGGGTGATCACATCCATCCACGTGGATGGCTCGAGTGGAATGCCACTTTTGCCCTCGACACGCTCTACTACGGCGAGTACATGAACTCCGGGCCGGGTGGGGCCGTGGGCCAGCGGGTCAAGTGGCCAGGTTATCGGGTCATAACGTCGGCGATTGAGGCCAGCAAGTTCACGGTGGCGCAGTTCATCTCTGGCTCGTCGTGGCTGCCGCCGACGGGGGTGGCGTTCTTGGCTGGTCTATCGACGTAAACACATGAAGAATAAAGAAGAAGAAGAATAATATTCTACACTGGACCGGGCTTTTCGTAGGCCGTTAAAGTTGGGCCAAGCCCATTAAAGAGTATGGTGGGGTTGGCGCCTACCTTTGCTCGTGATTTTATATATATATATATGAAAATAGTTTCCTTTTTCCTCATTTATGCTCTGTTTTCTATTTTTTCCACATGATTTAGTGATAAGCAGCGCTATTAATCTCCCCCTTTTTTTTTTTTTTTTTAAATTTAACTCAGTGATGTTTTATAGAAACTATGAATAAAGTATATATAGTTTTTTTTTCCAATTAGTGATTTAGATTCAAGGTGTGGGAATCTAAACTTTAGATTTGGAAATAAATGTAAAATTACTATTGGATTTTGATTAAATTGATATTTTGGTAAATACACCAACTAGAAAGTTTGTGGTGATATGAATATTTCCCATTTGTCCAGAATGTGGGTTACATTTCATGTGCTTTTATGGTGTCGGTGGCCGTTGAAGGAAAGCCAATGTTGTGACCTTGTTTTCATTTCTGTGCCTAGAAATATTGTGAAGCTATTTAAGTGCCCCACAAGGCTACGACTACATCAATTTTGATATAGTAATTCCTGTCTTGCCACATCTAATGTATTATCCCGATTGCTACCAAAATGAGGATCCATCTTTTTTTTTTTTCCCTCTTAGTCAAAAGAGAATTATTTATATCATTTAATCTTCTATTTTAATTCTCATCGCCTATAAAAGAAATTTCGAAACTCATTAAAATAAAATGAAAATAGTTTGATCTAATTATAATTGAAAGAAAGATCTAATTTCATTTAAGTTACCAAAAGTCTAATGTTATACGGTAAATTGACCAACTAAATCTTATAATATCAGAATTGTAAAAAATCGAACCTAAGAATTTTTTAAGAAGATAGGGGTGAAAGATATCTTCATTGTTACACTAACTCATTGACAGTAACTAAGGACTAAGGATCCACTTTAATAAGTTCAATTTCCTCTCCCCTTTTCCTCTTTATTTCTTTTGTTGGAACTTGGAAGACAAACACTTGGAGGAGAACGTTGCTCTTGCACTCTCAGCTGATGATTAGGAAGTGAATTTTCCTCACATCTGCAAATACTTTCTCAGTCGACGGAAAGAGAGAAAAACTTTGTTGAAATAGAAATTTCAATTTCCTAAACCTACCGTCACATGCCCCTTTGTCGCAAAGACAATCTGAATTAATAGTCAGCGTCAGCATATGCACAACTTTTATCATGTTCGAGTTTAGTGTTTTTGGTTAGTGTGTCAATGAGTCAAACAAAGTGCATTGCAAGCATGGCCCTCACTATAAATGAGTCAGAAATTGCCAGCTCCAAGCGAGTGCATGGCCAGCTGTGGTCGGCTGCTGGTGGTGTCCAGTCATATTATTCATTCTATCTTGTTATGAACCACAAAATGGGGATTATCTCACACGTCCCATCTATACAAGAATTTATGGAAGTTTGGATTATCGTATAGAGACTATTTTTTGGCATTATTTAAAATCTTTTTATAATATTTTTTTCCCATAAAAATTTAAACTTACCATTTAAATTTACTTTTAAGAAGCAAGATGATGCACCTATTATTTCTCTTGTCCTTAGACTTGAGGAGGTTCTATCAATCAAGCGCAAAAGACCATTTTGTAGAAAAGACAAACCGGGAAGAGAGTCATTAAAAAAAAAAAAACTTTGCGAATAGCATTAAGAAGACTGCACAAAAGTTACTTCTTTGGCGTGTAACACCCAAAAAAAAAAAAAATGGTCACTTCAACTAATGAAATGATACAGTTGTAAGGATGACTTTCCTTTTTTTGTTTCAAGATACGATCTGAATTGCTACAACCCCAGTCAAAAGTGTTATTTAACAAGCATGTGTAACGTTGGACTTATAATGATATAAGTAAAATTGGATTCATCATTGGATTAAATTTAGCTTATAACCTTTTTGATTTTATCGATGGCCTCCATCTACGACATGTCTAGTAAAATAATCAAATATAAGATGTGTACGTATTCACTATACATGGCTTTCTTTTGAACATCAAACAGTCTATCCATGATTGTTGACACAAACTCTGTAAAATGCAGCTTCACTTGTTCCGATAACTTGTGAAGTTCAACGTCATATTTAATAGCTCGCCGCTGCGTGATGTCCCTTGTGCGGGGGTCATTATGGTGAAGCTACCATCTCCGCCACTATTTGTGTGGAACATTTTAATTTTTTGTGGAAAGATGGTGATATACGTAAAATTTTGTTGATATTGTGATTACTTAGATCAGTGTTATTTGTGTGAAGAAAAAAAATTTTTTCTCTCGGTGTACTGAAAAATATACAAGTTGTTTAATTTAATTCTATATTTTTGTGAAGAAATTTCGTGTTTTCCACGTTTAACCACTGATATGTTAACAAGTATATCAATAGTTTACTTTAAATCCATTTTTAATTGAATTATAAGATTTGTGGTTTAATTTAAAATGAGCAAATGGTTTAATACAAAGTAAATCAATAGTTTAATATTTAGTAAACCAGTAAGTTAAAGGTAATATTGTTTACATTTCTTGGTAATTTTATTTTCTTTCTTGGTTCAACGCAAGTTACCGATGGTAATATTTTAAAAATGCAAATATTTTATTTCTAGGTAGTATTCATAATTTTAGAGCAGAATTGTTTAATATTATTTACATTATTTTGATAATTTTATTTTATTTTCCGCATTTTGTGTTTAGAAAACCAAAACATAATCAATGCACACTACCGTCCGTGTTTTCATTAAAATTTTCATTCCACCTTTTTTTTTAATATAACCCTTTTTTATTATCCTATTGATGAAGAGATTATTTGAGTGGTAATTAATATGCATATCGATGATGATCATAATCTAGATGTTAATTGTAATTTACCGTCTGTTTCTCCAAAAGGAAATTTTGAAGTAATAATAACCTTAAATAACTACTTTCTACAACATGAAAACAGATAATTATCGAAACGTAAATAAATACTCTTTACAACATGAAAAAGAAATTATTATCGAATATGATGTATTCATTGCAAAAATTAAAGATGAATTTAGGCACTAGGAAAAACCTAACTACTTTAGATGCATAGTTTGAAAAAGAATAAAATTAAGAAAGTTGTCAAGAAAAAAAACTTTTCCTTAATATTATGAATGTTTATGTGTTTTTTTTTTTTTGTATTTTATTACTTATTAATTTTATATATTTGCTGGATGTCAAAAGGAATTTTCTTTTGTGCATTTCATTAATTATTATTTTTTATATTTGCTGGGTGTTAAAAGGAGCTTTTAAATAATTATTAGCTTATGCAGTTAGATTGATCATTAATAGTACACTTAGTTGATTTTTTTTTTTTTAATTTAAGATGAGAGGATTTAGAATTCTATATTTTATGATACAGGTAAATGGAAAATTACCGTTAGATTATAATTTTCAAATCAGTTACACTTACCCAAATTAATACTAACTGCTTTTATTATACGATCAAGATTATTAATTTATCAAACATCATTTATTGAGGTTTTCTTGCATATAGTGAAAATAAGATATTATTTACTTTCTGTACGACGGTTGGAGTTAAACTTCTCACCTACTGAAGAATACGCTCACCGACCACTTTAATTCGGAACATAATTATTACTTTTTATGTATTTTAAAATTTCCCCAAAAAAAAAAATGGAAAAGAAAACCAGATTTTCACTTTGTAAAGGAGTGAGATTTTTCTACTCTCAACCGCTATACGTAAAGGACCAAATTTCTTGCATCTTCACGGTTCTATAAAGCGTCAAATTTGTTTTCAATGTCTTTTATACTCTACTCTAAATTATTTCTTTCTAATATTGACTATGCAAACAAAAAAATGAAAATTTAAAAAGACAATCATTTTTTTTTTGAAACAAAATGCGTGAGTGGGACACTACTCACTACATGGCATTCTTTAAATCATCAAGCCGTCGATCCATGATTCTTGACACAGACTCAAGAAATGCAGTTCTGCTTGTTTCTGGGAGCTCAGCTTCATTTGCTTCATGAATGATCTGCTCAATAACGGATTCTTCCTTCAATGTTTTCCTGCACATGATGCTTCCGATAGTAAACGGAGTAAGTCCGCTCTCCGCGCCTTTCTTTAGAAGCATGGTGGAAATCCGAAAGTTGCGAGCACACACGGGAGGCAGTTCCCACCCATTAAGCTTGAGAAGTTCAATGTCTTGTTCGGCATCTAGTGATTTAATGTAGTCGAGAGTCTCAGCAGAATATGGTTGTTTAGCTTGAGGCCAGTAGAGCCAGTCGAATGTGCAATCTTCAAACTGCGGGTTCGGAACAGGCAAGATAGCTAGTTAGGAATTGGGAAACGAAATGATGAAGGCCAAAATTATATTTAACTTTAGGTTCAAATTCTAACTACTAGACCGACTCGCTACTCAATTTTTGTTTTAGTCAACAAGACAGGAAAATATCAATCCACATTCCACAGGAAGAATTTTCTTGCAAAAAGATATTCAGTAATAACTTTGTCATAAAACAATTTTCATTATATCGGATGCAACGTACGAAAATACAATGCATAGGAATTATGAGATGTTGCATGACAGTTTAAAACAAATTTAGATAACTTGCATAGTCTGAGCTCACGTACAGATTATACGAGACTATCGGAGTTGGAATCTGAGAAAACTGGAGGGCGGGAAGTGAGAAAAGAATTCAATTATTGGGTATAAATAGCATTGAACTGTAATCAAGATTTAAGAATTTGAAGATGTGTTAAAGTACTTACACTCTCAGGTAGGCAATAGCCGTGATCGATTGGAACAAGCACAATCTGACCTTCTTCGCTGTCTTTATGAACCAATATGTTTCCAGCATGCCTGTCTGCATTTGCTAATCTTATGTCCAATACAGAAATTTTATGCACCTCATCCACTGGGAAAGCCCGTGGACCCATATCCTCACAACTTCCGTCATTTTCAACAAACATCTGGAGTGACCCGACCTTAACATTTTTGGGATCATATTCATAACCTTCTGGATGATTTAACCCTTTGTGCAGGCACTTGACCATAACTGTTGGGGGAACACCAGCGTATCCCTTTTCACTGATAAATGTGCGACGTCCGTCCCTTGGATGGTCCAAAAGGTATGCTGCAACTTCCCTCAGTGCCCCTCCTCCCACTCTTGTTCCTTTTTTTAAGCCTTCACCATCAAGTGATAATGGCAAACGGCGCGGGTTATTCACAGCCATTGGCTCTTCGTCAATTGGTTTAAAAACAGAAACATAATTCAACCCAGATGAATCTTGCATAAAGTAAGCTCCTCCTGTTCCATCAGTAGACCGGATCGGCTCATATCCTCTCTCTAACCCATTAAAAGTAGAGCTAATTAGCTTTTTGATGACTGATGAGAGTTCAACCTTAGAATTTATAACTACAGGTTCCAAAAGGAAATCTTTCCACAATTGCTTACTCTCTATGATCTGTCCTGCTGCTAATTTTGTCCCCCAGTATTTTTCTGTCAGTAAAGCAGTCCTATTCTCAAGGAAATTTGATGCTTCAATAGACATTTCAAAATCCTTTTGAATAGGTTTAGCCCTTACTTTGGCAGATTTTCTTACCACCAAGTGAATGACCCCCGCATCAGTCTTTTTGCAAATATCACTAATGCGTTTCTGATCTTCAAGCCCCTCGTCCTCGCCATCACATATCAGTTCTTGATTTTTAAAATCAAGGAACCCTTTCCCTTTCTTAGCAATTTGCTGTTTCACATAACCCACATTTCTACTCCTCTCAATGTGGAATTCCAACTCCTTCCCACATATGGTCCTAACAGTAATAGCTAGGAGATCTGAAAGCCTTAGCACCAAATGCAACATATTTCCATCAGCAACTCCATAGTCTCGAACACATGAATTGTTCCGAGCCAGTTCTCTTCCTTCAAAGACTAGCTTTTGTTTCTTCACAAAAAATCCTTTAGAAGCTTGTATTCTCAGCTTCACTGAGGCGATGGAATCAGACTCCAGAATTCGCATGGGAACCACAGAACCATCAATGGTGAGGTAAATCATGATTGGCTCACTCGGACCCATGTCGTCTCGGGTTGTAAGATTAGCAAGATGAGTCAAAGATTCTTCATATTCTGGAGTGTGAGCTACCCTCGCAAGCGACATAGCAGTCCTCTAAATGTATAAAAACCTAGTGACTAAAACGAATGTTAAGACCTTGAACACTAGGGCATATCAACAGTCCCTCGCCCCATATTCAACGACTTAATTAACATGGAAAACCAGTATCCTCAACCAATTAGGAACTTCAATGAATCACTAATTCCACTTGATACAATCAGTTATTCTAGTTTCCTTGACTCTCACAATGCTTCTGAAAATACGAATATTTGAACCATTGAATTGAAAGAAACCTTCTGACAAGCTCAAATACAAATAACCTACAAAGACCGGAAATTTCTCCCCTCAGATATATAACAAGAATAAGATTTTCAAATTAAAAAAAAAAAAGTAAAAATTTTACTATTGTCCTTCGTTTGCTTCTTGAAAGAATAGTCTAAAATAATAAAGAGAGGGGAAAAAAAAAAAGCAACAACAACAACTGCATGCTAAAACCACAAGATTCCACGGCAAGTGGAGAGAATAAACTTAAAAGATAGCTACTTTCCCATTGATTTTGATTTCAAAAAGGAAAAAAAAAAGTAAATAAGATAATTGCAATGAAGGCGAAGCAAATTTGTTAAAATTCTTAAAGTTTCCTCTTTTTCCTTCAAACTTTTTAATATTTTCTTAGGATCCAAACACCAAAATGCCAATGTGGATAAACTGTATGGAATTCATTCGTAAAAGGACTAAAGCAGAAGAATCCGAGAATGTCATTGTTCCAAAATAACTCAGTCAACATAAAGCTAACAATGTGATTTCTTTCTTGAATCCTCCTCATTTCTCCGCAACCAAACAAGTTAATCTTAAAATAATCCACGACAAAATCATAAGAAAAAGAAAAACCAAGAACATTCTGACCTAAAGAAATTCCGACGAACGTCGACGGAAGAAACTTGATACTCCAGTAGTCATTGTCACCGAATCTGTGAGATTTCCGCGGTTTTCTTCACAAATATTCCGGATAATCCAGATTTTTTTCCCGAGAAATAAAAAAGGAAGAAGAAGAAGTTAGAGAGAGTGGCAATGCAAACGTCGGTCCGAAGACGGAGATGATCTTCCGGAGAGGGGTATTTATAGGCATTGGACGAATGACTTGGAAAGAGAGTTTAGCGGGGTGTCATTAACGGCACAAGTGCCGTTTAAAAACGTTTTTACAATAATTTTAGTGAAAAATAAATAAATAAAATATTTTTAATTTTTTTCTTCGAGATAAATTAACAATTTTTAGCTAAGTAAAATGTTTGCTAACATTTCTTTTTTTAATAATAAAACTTAAGATGAGAATTCGAATTATTTATTTTATAATAAAATTATATATAAAATTACTATAAAACAATACTTAGGGAGCATTTGGATAAATATTTCATTTTAACTTCATTCAAATACAATATAATTTTACACCAAACACAAATTTTATAACAGTGCTACGAAAACAATTACTATTTAAAATATTTTTAAAACAATCACATCAACTTTTCAATTTCACTATTTATCTCTACTTTTACCAATCACATCAACTTTCAACTCTAAAATACTTTTCATCCAAACACACATTTAATTCAAATACAAAACAAATACTTTTCAACCAAATACAACATTCAAAAAACAAATTTCATTCAAATACAATCAAAATGCAATGCGTTTACCAAACGCCCCCTTAGAGTCATACTCATGTTAACATTTTAACTGATGCCTTAATAAAACCTTTATATTTTGTTCCATGGACTCTATTCGAAAAAAAAAAAAAGATATTGTATAACATATTTTTTTAATTGTTCTTGAAAGTTAAATTACTTCAAAATCTATAATAATACATAGAAAGGATAATAGTTTTGAAAACTTTTATATTCCTTCTTTCTTATATAGTCTAAATTAAATAGTGTAATTCTTCTTCATATGTTTTTTCACATATGAAAATTAAAAATGTGTTATTTTTTGCACTTTTGTGGTGCTTAATCATGGTTTGGAATAATGAAATTTAAATGAGCTCTTGGTTGCATAATTCAATTCAAATGCAATTGTTTCTTTTTTGAATTTCTTCACTATTTATAATTCAAATTACAATCTTAAAACTTCAACTTTAAAAATTCATAACTTTATATATACAAATCTAAATAAAATATTTGATTTTATTTTAATTACCAAAAATTTCAAAACAAACAAAACAAATTTTATAATGATTTTTTTTTCAAATACAATTTAAAATTTTACACTCTTTATTTTTAATCATTTAAATTCAAACACTAAACACAAATAATTTAACCCATATTTAATCTAAAAAACTCAATTCAAATTCTCATACCATATACATGCTAAGCGGTTTCCTCTTTATTGTTAAATGATAACGAAGATCTTCTTTAACGAAAAAAAAAAAGGGAGGGAGGGAACAAAGGTGAAATTGTATTAAAAAAAAAGAGAGAGAGAGAGAGAAATTGCAATATTTCAACCAGTTTTACTGCATTGGTTAGCGCGCCTCATTATTTTATTAATTTACGTGTCTCTTGAACTTTGTTTCTTTTATTTTTTATTTTTTTCTTTTTTAAACTTTCCAGAACTTTCTTTTAAGTTCGGAGTCCTTTTTTTCCTTTTTTTTTTTTTTCCTTCCCTTTGCTTTGAGATCAAGTTAGGAGTTGTCCCTGTGCCAGTGCTTGAACTCTTATTTGGACTTAATGCTAATTATTTCGTTATAATCAATTATATTTTCTTTCTATTATTAATTTTACGTGAGATGAATAATTGATAAAGATATTAAAAAAAAAAGTCGATATAATATATGTATTGATTTATATTATTATCATTTAATTTAAAAAAATATTATTTTTTTAATAAGTCCCGAATAAAGAATGTTTACCTCTACAGTGCAGTCAATTTTGGACGGACGTTAAACCTAACGGATTTGACCTATTCAGCTCCGCAACTTATAGAGTGGTTAAATTTTATTTGATTTTTTAAACTTTATATTAGGAAAAAAATTAACCTACTAACTTGTCCTCCAAGTTAATGACTGTAAACTTCCACGTATACTTGACCAATAGCTTCCTGCCAAGTTACAAAACAATTTAGACAGCGTTTGCCAACAGTTTTACATTTTAATCATATTTAAACGTAATACAATTTTACATTAAATATAAAATTTAACATTCAAATATAATCATTTTTAATAGTGTTACGAAAACAATTATTATTCAAGAGTTTTTTAAAACAATTACATCAACTTTTCAACTTCTCTATTTATCTTTATTTTTACCAATTACATTAATTTTTCAATTCTAAAATACTTTTCATTCAAATACACATTTCATTTAAATATAAAACAAATACTTTTCAATCAAATATAACACTCAAAAAACGAATTGCATTTAAACGCAATCAAAACATAATGCGTTTATCAAATGCGCCATTATTCTCAATCAAATACTTTTCAAATACAAATATTTTTGAATTAAATACAATACTCAAAAAACAAATTACATTCAAATGCAATCAAAATGTAATGCATTTATCAAATGTTCAATTATTCTCATTGAAATGAACTTCCAAATCTTACAATTCCTTTGCATGTTGAAGAAAAAAAGAGTAACAAAATTATTATTATTATTATTATTTTCCTTTTCCTTTTCCATGTTTCTCGATCCATTTAGTTTTTACACTTTGGCAATGGAAAGAGTTAAGGTGGACTTTCTCATGTTTTGTCCAAAGTCTTCATATGATTTGGTTTGAAGTGAGAGGAAAAAATAGCTCCTGTTAATTTGAGCAACTACAGATTAAATCTTTATCAATTATTTGATTATCTTTTGATGAACACAAAGGGTTAGCTAGTTGTAAATATATAGCAGTTTAAGGACTCTCCGACTATCTATATTCAAATGTTCTGCGCTGATTAGTGTAAATTTCACTATTATTGTTAATTTGGCATTAATTTTTGTTAAAACTAAGATACGTTTAGATAACACATTGTATTTATATTATATTTAAATGTAATACAATAAATATAATATATGTTTTGATAAAAAATATTTACATTATATTCAAATATAATATTTATTTAAATGAAAAGTATTTAATTTATATTATATATAATATAATAAAAAATGTAATATAATTAATAAAAATAATAAAATAAAAAATAATAATTATATTAAATTTAAATTATAATATAATCTATATTTAAATATAATATTTTTATATTCCGATAAAAATTATATTATGATTAAATATAATAACATGAATATAACGTGGTTAATAAACATACCATCACTCTAGTAAACACATTTATACGTTTATTCGTACTTACTTTTTCTAGTCTTTTCAGGCATAGTTACAGTGAGCTGATCCGTAAAGTCATGTTTTATTAGATGTATTTTCAAACTTTTAAACGGGCGTTTTGTAAACGTATTGTATTTTGATTGTATTTGAATGAAATTTATTTTTTGAATTTTGTATTTGGTTGAAAAGTATTTGTTTTGTATTTGAATGAAATGTGTGTTTAGATGAAAAGTATTTTAGAGTTAAAAAGTTGATGTGATTGGTAAAAGTAGAGATAAATAGTGAAATTGAAAAGTTGATGTGATTGTTTTAAAAATATTTTAAATAGTAATTGTTTTCGTAGCACTGTTGTAAAATTTGTGTTTGGTGTAAAATTGTATTGTATTTGAGTAAAATTAAAATGAAAAATTTTGTCCAAATACCCCCTAAATTGACGAGACTTTATAAATTTTTTTATTAGTTTTTGAGAAAAACGTAAAAGGAGATGGAGGTGTGTCTTTGACAAAAAAAATTTTATATTTTAATTTTATTTAAATATAATATAATTTTATATTAAATATAAATTTTGTAACAGTATTATAAAAATAATAATTATTTAAAATATTTTTAAAATAATTATATCAATTTTTTAACTTTATTATTTATTTTTATTTTTATCAATCACATCAATTTTTTAATTCTAAAATATTTTTCATCTAAACACACGTTTCATTCAAATATAAAATAAATATTTTACAACTAAATACAATATTCAACAAACAAATTTCATTTAAATACAATCAAAATACAATACATTTACCGATCGCCCTTAATCTTTCTTAGCATAGTTAACTCCATTATAGTGCCAATATAAGAGCAACAAATTCAATGCTGTAGCTAGGATTGTTTACAGGGGGCATAAAAAAAAATATTTTTTATGTGACAAATTGAGTCTGTAATTCTTAAAGGGGCTATGTTTTAATTTGATGTGAATGTATGTAGACTTGAGTAAGGGCAAAATTGAATTTTCTCAATATTTGTAGGGTTGTTGTTTACCAAAATAACAAGAACATAGAAAATTAAAAAAAAAAAAAAACCAAAATGTTTTATCATGTGACATATTCCCCTAAAATAATATTTTTTGTGCATCATTTTACAGAACCCTTTGATTACAATAAAAGTGGTAAAGCATCAAGCCAGTGTTGCAAACTGGGGTGCATATCCCTTGCAAACCTCATACCATGTAGCCATAGATTTCTTCGAAGGTTTTTACAAGCACTTCTTGGATCGATAGTTAAACTTTTTAAGTTAAAAAGATATTTTTAAAACGATTTTTTTTTATGGTAAAATAGCCTGCCAATTGTATATATTTTTAAAATTTTAATTTAATCAAAATCACATTCAAATGAAAAAAAAAAGGCAAAACTTAATACAAACAACTCATGAGACAATTAAAAAAAAAAGATTTATAACTAAATGGTCTTTTTTAAAATAAGTTTTATAATGAATGGTCCAAGTTTAAAAAATTAGTTAAAATGCCTTTTTTTTATAAATAATCTATCAATTTTATAAATAGTTAATTACTAATTGATTATATTTAGTTAATCATTAATTGATTACATCAATTTTCCAATTAATCAGTAATTTACCATTAAAAAAATAAAAAAAAACACGTAGCTCTCCATCTCTCTCTCTCTCTTAGCCATCGTAGCCAGCTATGCAGAATTGTCATTGCCTCCCCACGTCTACAACCTCTGCCATCACCGTAGATCTTAAGACTACCCTCTTTGATGTTGGAGATTGCAACCCATTTTGCAATTAGAGTTCGGGAAGCTATGATCAAAGCTCAGGTAGCCGCGATCGTTCAAGACTACTTCCTCTAACACTGAAGAACACGACCTAACTGCGATCAAAGCTTGGGAAGATGCGATAGAGCTAAGTAGACGCGATCCGGAGATCTCTGCTAGCGCTTGCTTATGAGATCTCCATCATGATGGCTTTAACTCACAAACTCCAGTGATAACACCGAAGACAACGATAGAATCTTCTCATGTAGAGGAACTGAAATAGTAGAAAATGGAGCTGAACAGAGAATAGTGCTTAATAAAATGATTAGAACTGACGATGGAGGATCAGGCATTGAGGTCTCTAGAAGAGAAATGAGGGCAAAGGGAGGAGAGAAAGAGAGGAAGAGAAGAGAGAAAAGGAGGTGTTTGGGGAAATTGATTGACTAAAATATACACATTAGATCATTTAACTAAATTAAAAAAAAGTTATGATTATTTACTAGACTACCCACCCTAATTACTCTAAAAGCAAAGCCTTATCAAGAATTCTCTTGTAAAGATATTTCTGTATCCTGTTTCCAGGTAGATCGATAGTTTAGATCCATAATAAATGTATCTCAAGAAAGGTTGTATAGATTGAATAGAAGTCTATAAATTGCAGTTCAAAGGATCACCTTATTGAGGGGGATTACCTGGAAAACAAAAGAAAATTAAATAAAATATCACTATAATCCTAAAATATTTAGCTCGGATCTCAAAAGAAATTCTCACCCCTAAGCTTTTTGATCAACTTTTTTTTTTCTTTATAATACATTTTATTGCATTATAAACTTATTCTAATGAAGAGAAACGAAATAAAAGTCTAGTTATACACCTTAAAATTGAACAAATATGCAACAACTCCTATTTGGAAGGGGAAAAAAAAGGCTCAGCATTCAACCACCGTTACCACTGCTATAGCACGAGAAGGAATGACGTAAAGAACAAGAAAAGAAATATTCCCAGAAGTCAACTTGAAAGATTTCTCTCTATGAAGTCCCAAATTCTCTTCTCCATGTAAATCCGGTCTCTATGCCCTCGGGGCATGTGACGTTCGTCTGGGAAAATCAGCAGCTCATAGGGCTTTTCAGCGGCCACGAGGGCATTCACAAGCCTAGCAGTGTGCCGAAAATGAACATTCTCATCTATCATGCCATGCACAAGCAACAGACTTCCTTTCATCTTTTGAACGTGGCTCATAACCGATCCATACTCGTAGCTTGTTTGATTCTCCGACGGGAGACCCATGTACTTCTCAGTGTAGAATGTGTCGTAGCCATCCCATGAGGTCACAGGCGCGCCCGAAACAGCACATCGGAAGACATTGGGAAACCTAGCCAGAGTCATGGCTGACAGATATCCGCCATAGCTCCAACCATACAACCCAATTCGGCCTGCTTCTGCAAGACCTTGTTTGATTAGCCACTCTGCTCCTGTCAGTTGGTCATCAGCATCAACTCGACCGAATTTGTTCTTTATAGAGCCTTCAAAATTTAGACCTCTTCTAGCAGTTCCTCTGTTGTCTAACTGTACAAGGTAAACTAACAATGGTTAGTCACTAAACAACAGATAAACCTAGCAAAGCCCAATTTGGGATTGTTCTTACTTTTCACATAAATCGATGCAAACAGTTTTGGTAAAAGTGCATAAAAGTACATTATAGACATTATGAAACTATATATATATATTTTAAATAAGAAGTTAGATCATTTAGCTTTTAATTTGTGCTTTAACTGGTTCTTTCAAAAGCACAACAATCTAAACTGGGTCAAATACATCAACTCATTGCATCGACATACTAACCTTCCATACTAAGACGCCTTTGCTTCTAAGATATTGTGCTCTCATGTCAACCGTGTTTATCCAGGAATCACACACAAGCTGTACGCACGGCCCACCATAGACGCTGATCATAGTTTTATAAGGTGGAGGTCCGAATCTCGTTTTGTCAGGCTTATACAAAGCTCCGAATAACGTACACCCGTCATTAGCCTGTAGTTGAACTATCTCTGGAGGCTCAAGGTGAAGCTTTTTCAACCTTGGGATTGTAAATGGCTGCTCATAAAGACGCATTATTACGTCTCCATCTTGTAAGGAGCAAAGCAAAACCTTGGGGGGCGAGTCAAGTGAATCATGGATATCGATGAAATTTCTCATATGATGATCAAGCACAACAATGTGTTTCCCCTTTCTATGAGTCAGCCTCACGGGGGCCTCCAATGATTGGTTTCCGTTAGGGAAGAGCTTACTATAGTAGAGATTGGACTCCAATGGCCCGTTGCAAGTTCCAGTGAAATAAACTAGCCCTGCAGCTTCATTCACACCGGAGATTTGTTCAACCATCCACTCTCCTTCGGTGATAGCCCCTAAATGATTTCCATTGAGGTCATGTAAATAAAGATGTCTAAATCCTGTTCTTTCACTTGCCCAGATGAATCCGCCAGGAAATTTGCCTATTACTCGGTCAAGAGGTGTAAAGCATTCATGTAAATTGATCCACATGTCATGTTCTTCTTCCAATATAACTCTTCCGTCGCCTGTCTTTATATCAAACTTGATGATCTTTAGCTTAGTTTGCAATCTGTTCAAAACCTGGGCTGTTAATATATTCCCATGCATCCAGTTCACTCTGGCCAAGTATTCCGCATCATTTTCTGCTAGATTTGTTCCTCCACAGTGAAGATCCATCCAAGTAATAGGGCCTCCGGAGGAAGAAACTACACCGAGGCGAACTTTGACATTCGAAACTCCTGCAAATGGATAAGCATGATCTTCTTGCGCATCCGAACCAACAGAACTCTTACCTTGGTGCATAATTCTGAAAAGGGGTATCTCAGAGGAATCAACTTCTGAAAAAGCAATATATTTGCTGTCTAGCGACCACCAGTATCCGTTCTTCCGGTCCATCTCCTCCTGTAATTAAAATATCGATGCCCCAAAAAAAAAAAAGATTTAATTTAAATTAAAATTTTTGCATTTAATACATTTATCTTCTAGGATTTATATAAAATTATATTTATCTCTCAAGATTATTTTGAAATTTAGCAAAGCTCATCCTTTCATTTTGATTTCACTATAAATACCTTAGTGACAGTAATTTCAAGAGTTTTATAATTCATTAATGAATATTGACTTCCTGGTCTCTCTATCTCTCTTGAGCTCTTGTACTTATCTTGAATCTTCTGTTTCTCTCATTTGGGTCTACTTCTCTCTATCTAATGGTTCTACTTCTCTACTTTGTTCTATTTCTATCTCTCTTCTCTTTATTCTATATATATTCTCTCTCTTCTATCTTGGTCCTACATCAGATATTCTCAAACCAAAGAAACAGTTTAAATGAACCACAAGAGAAACTAATGAGCATCATTTTATAATTTTTGGAACTGGTTTCTTGATTTTAAAAGCAAAAGGAATGTGGGTGTTAGAATTCCAGTCTCACCTGAGCTATATATTCAGCAATTCCATGAGTCTGCAACAAATGGGAAACCAGAGTCATAAGTCGGAAGCAAAATTCTCAAGAGTCAAACTTTCTAGATACACCATGACACAGTGAGATTCCGGGGCGCAAATACTTGCGTTAAACTTACCAAGGTATCTCCTGAGGCACCATGTGTTAACTGTTTTGACTCGTTGTACAACAGATTTAGAACATGCAGCTCAGAGTCTCTAACATAAGCAAGCATCGTACCATCAGGCGATAGATGTGGATCAATAATTGGTGAACTTGGGGTGCTCAGAAGTTTAAGCTCTGGTTTTGAAGAGGAAAGATCCTGTAAATATATCTGTCAACGAAAAGAAAACCAATCATCAGCTAACAATGTACGAGCATAACTAATGAAACGAATATAAAACATACGGATGTTGATATATCATGTAATGCTACAGATATCATAAAAAAATGATCCACTGCATTATAAGATTAAAAAAATTAAATTTAAAAAAAAAAAAACCTACATTCCAGTTCATAAAAACAAGCAGGAAGGGGTTTAAAAGCAGCACCCCCAAGAAGCTATATTGCAAAAATTAGGTTTATAATCATCAACCAACCTATTGATGGAGATTTATAGAACTCTATGTTAAAGCAAAATTTACAGTAAGTCAAATCAAAATTGCCTATGAAAAAGGGATCAACTTTTGATGGGTACTGCTATAGTATAAATTCGTTGGTGGACCCTTAAAAAAGGGAGAACTACGATCTTATAGAGACTGAAAAAAGGCATTTAACTTTGAAATCTATTATTACACCATGCATAGGAAATTTCAGACATATCACATACAATAATTTAACTTAGTGATTGAGGTACAAACCCCTGCTGGCAATGGCACCATGATGGTTTTCCTCTTTGAGCTCGTCTTCACCCATTCGTATCGCGTCACTCCCAACCCGCGTTCCCTCAACCTCTCCCTCCTCAACTTCTCCTCTGGTGATATATTACACTCATCCAGCCCACCATCGGGGGGACTGAAAAACTGCTCTTGCGTGGAAGTTTTGAGATCATAAGCGAAGACCATTCTATTCAAGGTGTGATCAGGACTAAACAAGTAAGTTATAATGCTATCGTCGGGGCTGAAACTGATTGAAGTCGGGGCAACATATCCTGGCAACGGATATTGCACAATCTCTTCGACGGGGAAAAGACTACAATCATCAAGAATATTGGAGTCCGTGACAGGCATTTTGCAAGGAGATGATCTCGAACGCTTTAAATTCTTCTTCTTACTTGTGTCATCATCAAATGATTGCATTACAAAATCAGATGGCTGGTGTTCCTTGGAAAGCAGCAGATCATAAATCTGAGAAACCCCACTTCAAATAAACAAATTAGGCACTAGTAGAAACAACAGAAACTGAAAATCATGAAAACTGAGATGTAAACTAATAAGTAAATAAATTTATGGACAAATAAATAAATAAATAAAAAGCTTCAGAAAATCAATAAGAAAGATATGTGTACAATTTAGAAAGGTTGGAGATTGAGTAAGAAAATGACAAATAAAGCAGAACCCAGTACTAAAAATTCAAGTTTCTTTATTCGCTCTAAAAAAATTTAAAAACCAATCTAAAGAATAATTAAATCCTCCGACGAATTTCTCAGCAACCAAACAGGGGGAAAAAAACCCAAAAAAAAAATAAATAAATAAAACCCACAAAAAATAAACTTACAATTCAATGATTTTCATTCATAGATTCAGCATCAAGCGAACTGAATATCCATACAAATAAAAATGACAATTAAAAATGGTTTATTAAATCTAGAACAGCAATTTACCTGCTAAGAAACCTCACGAACCAGTTCTCTTTCAACACCGTGGGGAATTATCCACTGGATCCGATCACAGACTGCAAAGCTGTACCACAACCAGGAAAAGGGCAAAAAAAAAAAAAAAAGAAGAAGAAGAAGAAAAGAAAAGAAAGAGAAATAAAAAAAAAAAAAGGTGAGCAAATTAATTACCAATTAATTAAAAAGTAATAAACTTGAGAGAGAGAGAGAGAGAGAGAACACAAAAAAAAAAAAAAGGTAAAACTTTTTGGATTGAAATGGGACCGGGGAAAGATGTGAAAACGATTGGCCATGAAACGAAAGAAAAAATTTTGGAATTAAATTATTAAATGGAAAATTACGAAATTATAGTTTTTAATTTATAGTTAGTGAGAAAAATGAAGAAAATGATAAATAGATAAACAGATCTATTAGCAGAGCATAGTAAGGAAGAAGAGTCTTCTCTTCTGTGGGTTGTCGATGGCTTGGACTTTCGACGAAGCCTGAAAAAGGCTTTGAAGGATCTACAAGAAAAGAGTAAGTGAGCTCTCTATTTTTTTTTATTACATTTTAAATGTAATGATTGGCCATTTAATTTTCAAATAATAAAAAAAAAAAAATTTTTTTGCTGGTTAAAATAATCAAATAATTTAAAATCGTAATCTTCAGTCTACGTGGTTGGCGAATATAATACGAAAATTGTCATAGATACAGCTTATTATTAGTAGTTTTATATCTTTTGTTTATAATTTAAAATGGGAATTTAATTTTTTTATCTTCTGATAAAATAAAGTATAAATTATTATTAAATTATATTTATAATTATATTTTATATTTAATTCTATTATAATGTTTAGGTCGTAGATATCATTTTAAAATTAAATTAGTATTATTGAGTTTTTTTCTTTCAGTAACAATATTTATTTATATATTTAATTCTTCAATAATTATCAATTTTATATGTGGTTTTATAAATAAGAAATTTTGATTAGAAAAGTGGTGCCAAAAGTCAAGTGAAATGCGCTGTTGGAACCTTATTTTAATATTTTTAATATAATATATATAAATATAATGAAAATGGCCTTCAAAATATGTTGTGAATTAGTTTTCGTAAGGGAAAAAAAAAAGGTAATTTTACAAATATTGTGAAACATTGATATATGAAACAATACAAATGCAAAATAGTAAGTCGCGGTTTATAAGAAATAAATAGTAAATACGATGAAAAGAAAGAAAAAATGAAGCAAATTTCTGTACAGTTTTTTGAATAATTAAAAGTTAAAACATGCTAGTTCTATTTGTAAAAAAAAAAATGTGAAAATATTGAGGCTTTAATTTTAGAATTTAAAATAATAATAATTTTTTTCTCTAAATATAATTATGTAATATAATAGAATTTAAATCTATTAGAATATTGTATTCTATTATTATTTTATGTGAGGGTCTTCTGTAACCAAAACAATAAAAAAAAAAAAAAGTATAACTTTGCATTTAGGGAGAAAAATAAAATATGCAAATAAAATAATTAAAAATTGCACATCGATTAAGAGTTAGATCGTGTGCAATTTCAATTTTAGGGGGGTTTAGAAAGGTTTTAAAAATCAAAATTTTAAAGTTTATTTTATTTTTTCTCTAATTTATAATTATTTTTTACTATTCACTTATGTAAATGTCTATAATAAATTTAAACTTTAAATATCTATAACTTTGTTATTTCAAATGAGATGATTTATTTTAATTATATATAATTTTAAAAAGAATTAAATAATATCTTATTGATAACTTTTTTCAACTATATTTTAAGATTTAATTTTTCTTCCTAAATGATTTTTTTCTCTCAAACACACGTTTTCAAAATTTAAACATCTTGATCTCTAAAATGGCTTCCCTTGATGTCTCCTAAACAGACCTTGAAGAGATACAATAGACTGTTTTCAAGAGAATTAATTTATTAAGAGAGAGAGAATCACGTAATAATAGGAAAAAAGAAAAAGAAAAGAAAAAGAAGGTAAATTTCATTTCATTAAGGGATGGTTGTGTAATGTGTAGGTTATAATAAAAATATATATAAATATGAGATATTTTATCTCTCATCTCAAGTTCAAAAAAATAAATAAAATTATTAAATTCAAAGAATATTTTTGTAGTTTATAAAAACATGGGATAAATTAAAAAATAATTAAAACTAGGAGAAGCAATTATGTAATTAATCATATCAAAAAAACATATGCATAAGATTAATAAATAATTAAAAGTTAAAGTTACGCAACTAATTCTAATAATTTAATAAGAGTAATTAAATTGAACTATCTATAACTACGGCTTCATCTAAAGAGAATAAGAGAGCATGAAATCACATTTCATGAAAAACAAAAAATATATATTTAACTTATAAATGAAAAACTCAAACACTGTATTTTTTTTTATATAGTCAGATTTGCTATTACTATTAGGTTATTCCTGTAACCATAATTGAATTTTTTTTTTTTATGAGAAAGGATAATAATTAAAATTTTTTCTAGTTTTACATAGGGAACTATTGTGGTAGAGTTCTTTTGAGAGACTTTATCATAATTTATAATAAAATTTATTTTTTTACCATTTAGATATAATCAAACAGTTGAAATTTGCTTATGAATAATAGTTATAATGTATCTTAATTTATAATATACACTAAGAATGTTAAAAACAAAAACAAGGAAAAAAAAAAAAAATTTTCCAACCCCCAACTTTGGTGACCTAAGCTCCCTTCCCTTGGCGTCGATGAACCCCAGGCCACCACCTGCCTACGATCCCCAACCTCCTCACCCCCTCGATCAACCACTCACGTGACAACTTCTCCTTAGCTTTCTTTACTCCTTGGTAACCGGATTTCGCCGACGATTTTGTAGGGAAGAAGGGAAAGGGTAGGCAAGTTGTGCCGTTGCGCGACATCCATTTCCCAATTCTTCCTCTTTGGCTCCATGGATGGCAACGAGTCATCATCTTTATGAGCTTTTTTCATTTATTTTTTTTTTATTTCTTAGTCAAAATTTCTATCCACTAATACGTATTATCGTTACTACAGATCTATAGTATCTCAATCATTAGATTAAATTTAAATAGTTTAAAAAATATCCTATCAATTGAGTTCTATTACACTCTTACCTTTATATATAAAAAAATAATAATAATAAAGGTAATCTAGAATCTAAAAATAAGCAGACACAAAAATGGAGCCAAAACCTAACTGTTGGAGAAACAAACCCGGCCCAAAGTCCTCGGCACCGATCAATCGTAAGTCCGCCACCTGTTGCGAGGTAAGTCCCACTTCCTTTTCTGCTGACACGAATCCTTTGATCAGCATCTCTCACAGCAGCCAATATTAATTTGCCACGTAGTTAATGGTTCTCCTTTATTGGTTGCTGTCTTTTCTACGGAGCTTGGCCCACAGTAAATTATTGGTCCCGGATTTATTGTCAAAGAACAGTGCTATATTTCACTCCATTTATTTGTCGTTATCTGTCTATTATTTTCTAAGAATCGAAACCTCAAAATAATATTTATTGCAGATGTTCGGTGTCATTTTTACGGTACTATACCCACAGTAAATGATTGGTCCTGGATTTATTGCTACAGAACATTTATTTGTCTTTATCTATCTATTATCTTCAAAGAGTTTACTGTAAAAATCTTAAAATAATATTTATTATAGATATATTTTTTAAAATTATTCGGATATAATTTAGAAATTGAAAGTTATTTATTATAATATATTTTATTTTATAAAATCATAAATTAATAAATAAAAAATTTAAAGAAACAAAAATTGAAAAAATTGAGATTTTTAACTAGAGTTAGGCAACTCTTTTTTACGATCGACTTTCGCGATCTCCAGTGACTAAGGGGAAGTTTGGGGGAGGAAGCTGGAAACATTATTTTTAGATTGAAAAAAGTTGTTTTAGAAAATGTGTTTGGGAGAAAAAACTATTTGAGGTGAAAAAATAAAAAATTTTAAAAATTTTTTTAGAAAAAAAAATATCAATATAGATATTATTTCGTTCCTCTCGAAATTCTATACAATTTAAAAAAAATATCTCATTTGAACTTATATACACAAAGTTATAAATTTTTAAAATTTGGAGTTTACCGTAGGATTTTGGAGATGTAAATAGTGAAAAGTGATGAAATTTTGAAAAAAATTTGATTTTTGAAAGTTGGAGAACTAGTCCGAAACGGGCCCTAAAAGTCACAGCCTCTAAGCTTGGCAACCAAAGAAATGGTGACTTTTTGTCACCTCATTCTCTCTTTCAATCATATCCATCTCCCCATTTGCCCCCTCTCTTCTAAAAACACGGCAAGCTTTCATCGAGAATAATTGAGACCTTTGGGGAGAGTTGGGGGAAAGAAAAAAAGGCAACCAAAAAAGATGGTGACCATAGAAATTTGTCTCACTTTTCCAATTTCAATTTCTAAAGGACAAACTGAATCTTGGACGAGAAGGTTCATCGATCTAGAGAGAGAAAAAGATAAGGCATTGGATAGAGAGAGAGAGCGAGAGATTTGGTGGGTTGAAGTGCTTGTGTTGAAAGAGTGTTTGGGTGATTTTGGATCGAAGAAGAAATTGTTATTTTTGAAAAAGGAAGAGGAAGAAGGAAGAGGAGGAGGAGAAGTGAATGAATGAGCGCTGATTAAGGGGATGTTGGGATAGAAGGAGCATGGTTGGAGCTCCAATGGAATCATCTTCATCGATGCCAATGTCGAAGTCTATGAATACCATCTGGAGATTTTTTTAATTTTAATTTCTTATTTTATTATCTCATAGTTAAGTTGCATCACAACTATCATGAACGTACCACATTTTAACCGTTGAATTATGTTTAGATGGATAAAAAAGAGTATCTACCACAGATTCTCTCATTATTTAAAAAAAAAATCTCTTAATAGCAATTCGGGAGTTTTTATCATATGAAGGGTCTTTTTTTTTTTTTTTAAATACTACTATTTGAATTTTGTTCAAAAAAATATATGAAATAGATCTTACTTTGTTCGTCTTATCATTATAAGTATTTTAACATAAAAATCATTTAATTTCAATTTTAAATGAGAAAATTATAAACTTTAAAGTTTAATTTTTTTGAAAATGAAATAAAAAGTGAAATGTAAAAATATAAGCATTGAAAATGAGACAGTGAAGCACTGAAAAAGTCTCCAAACGGACCCTTAAATTAGTTTTTAAAATAATTGATTTAGGATCGTTCTATTTACATCTCTTTTTTTTTTTTTTTTTTTTGGCTCTCCACACCCCTTAATCAAATAGGTTAAAAACTAATCAAACGATTATCCCTTTACTCCTTTGAAAATTTGAGGGTATTGTAGGCTTTAGGCCCTCTCAGAGAAACATTTGTATTTTTACTTTGATCCTTCAAGATAACATGATCGTGACATTCAAACCTTAACCTAGAAAAATGCATATAATAACCAAAACTTCTTTGGAATATAATATGGTTAATGGAGGAAGAAAAAAAAATTTTAATCTATTTTTTCTCGTCCTACTACGGTCTACTTAAGCAAAAAAAAAAAAAAAAAAAAAACGCCGTTTGTTTGTATTTGGTTTGTATTAAAAAGAGAAGAGTATCCATCGTACACCACATTTTCCTGTTCCCTCTCACTCTTCATATATTTGATTTCTTTTAAACTTTTGTAAGTCTTATTATAAAATAACAAGATTGTTTATTTGACGATAATAAACCTCTGCAAAATTATTTAGAAGAATGTGAATTGATCTCCTTTTTACTTTATATTTGGATTCAACTGATTTAGAAATGACATAAGTGTAAAGACACTAGAAAAGGTGCATATGGGACAGCCTTGGTCGCACACAACAAAATATAATTTCTCACTGTAGTCTAGAAAGGGCTGACATTGCCTTTTTTTTTTTTTTTTTTTTTGTGATAAATGGCTACGACCATTTGGGATACGACATACAAGTTGGGTACCAAAGCAACTATTGACAAACAACCATTTTATTATCGGGAGTTTCTATATTTAGTATATGTTTGAATAAGAGGTTTATTTTAAAAAATAAAAAATTTTTAAATATGAAAAATAAAAAGTTGTTTAGAATTTTTTTAAAAGTGAAAAGTTATTTGGATGAATGAAAACTTTTTTTGTCTATAGAGCTCTTTTTTCATTTTTCAAAAATGAAAAATTTTAGATGTTCTGATACGGAAATTTAAAAAGGTTACTTTTTCTTAAAATGAAAAATTTTTTATTTTCAAACTCTGAACATGTCAAACAAACGGAGCCGATCTTTAGGGGACATTTGATAAATGCATTACATTTTGATTGTATTTGAATGAAATTTGTTTTTTGAATGTTGTATTTGGTTGAAAAATATTTGTTTTGTATTTGAATGAAATGTGTGTTTGGATGAAAAGTATTTTAGAGTTGAAAAATTAATGTGATTGGTAAAAATAGAGATAAATAGTGGAATTAAAAAGTTGATGTGATTGTTTTAAAAAACTTTTAAATAGTAACTGTTTTCGTAGTACTGTTGAAAAGAATTGTATTTGAATGTAAAATTTACGTTTGGCGTGAAATTGCATTGCATTTGAATAAATTAAAATGTAATTTTTTGTCAAACACCACCTTATTTTGAATTACTAATAAGAATTATTATTTTTAGTCATTAGATTGATTTTTAATAATATGATTTATGATTAGTGTAATTTTATATTGCATGCTAAAATTTTTTAAAGATAAATACTTATAAATTAAATTGCTAAAAAATAAAATTTAATGATTAAAAAGCAATTTTTACCAAAATGTAAAATAAGAAGTTATATAAACCTCCCATTCATGCGCTTCCTCTTCTTTTCTTCCATCCTTTTCCATCTAACTTTATCTTTTTTCATTTTATTTGGGACAATGTTCAACTACCCAACTAGCGTGGAATTAAAAAAAAAAAAAAATTTAATGAGGAGACCATAAGTAATCAAAAGCATTTTGAGAATGATTTATCTTTGATGGGCAATTGTTTCTCAATTTTAAAGTACTCCCTCCTCTACAACCACTTACTTTTGCATGCTTCTTTACATCAACCATATGTATAGATATATATATATTTATTTATTTATTCATGATCTAAGAATGTATTGAATTGGATAGAAGCACTGAACTCTAGCATTATTTTATTTTATTTTACTACAGTAAAATTGTTCTGATGCTCCAAAAACAAAATTAACAGGGAGGAGGAGGCCCCAAATGGGGATATTTGCACGTACATGAACCTTTTTTTTACATGTGATTAAAGATTGCCGTGCCAGTGGTAGCTAGAGGCTCTTAGGAATGGCTCCATTTTTGCAGCTCCTCGTAGTGTCATCTTCTTAGAGATAAAACTGTACTGTGTTCGAATTGTGTTTTTAGTGTGAGACGAAGCAACTGTAGTTATTTTAAAACTTCTTGGTGTTATTTTGCATTTTACACTTCTGGTTCTATTTCAGAGTTCATCACAAAGCTAGGAAAAGCTAACGTTATATCCCTGAAGGAAAAAAAAAAAAAAAAAAAGAAGGGAGAAAATATCATTAACAAATAAATCCACATCTAGTAAACATGTGAGCGGATATGCTTTAAAATTGTTACTTTTTTTTTTCCAATAAACATAAAGAGGAGGTTAAAAAAATGACAGAAAAAAAATTAATTTAACAAAGTTTTGTAATAGTCTAGATATTTATTTTAAATTTATTACTACTTTCCAAACCTAGTATTTAAATGAGATTTAGAACTCACTTTAGATATGGTAGGGTCATATTCTTTATTAAAGAGGGATGTTTCAAAACAAAAGCCTTCCACTCGTCTTGGTCGATCCTCCCATCACCTTTTGCATCTGCATCACTAAATGTCTATAGGAAAAAAGTAAAAAAAAAAAAAAAGACAAGAACTTTAAGAATACTGTCTGGTTAAACAACAAAAAAGGAGAAAAATATCTTATTAGATAGTGAAGACACTCACCTTATCCACAATTGTTTCAACAACATCGTCGGAAAGTATCAAGTCTGATTCATGTAAAAGCGCCAACACCATCTCTTTCAACTGCCATGTGACAGATATTAGCTTTTTTATGAATTATTTTGCATAAGGTAGATTCACAAAACCCATTAATGTCCCTAGTACCACGAATACCAACAATAACCCTTTATCATTAAATTATTGAGTGTGGAGTCCAACCATCGTCTTGGGCAGAGTCTTCAAAATTTTTAGTGAGGAAGTATTGGGGAATCTCACGCTTGAAATTTTGATTGTTTGAAGGATTTATAACTAATCAAAATTTTTTTTATATCAAGATTCAAATTTTTAAAAATTAGTTAAAATACTTTTTTTTAATGATTAATTAATTTTATTAAATTATCAATTATAGATCAAATTACAGTCAATATAAATTATCAATTTTCTTAGTTAATTACTGATTGATCAATAATTAATTACTGATTGATCAAATTTGAAAAAAATGAAAAATGATCATTTTGTTAAATAAAAAAATTCAGTTATATATTAGATTTGATGACTAAAATGGATCATTTAACTTAATTTTTCTTGTTCTAATTAGTTTTACTATGTTTACGACAGTGTAAAAATGTGTGAGTCTAGAGGCATGTGATTCTTTTGCAATCTTTTATATATATATATATATATAATGAAATTTTGTAGTAGTTGAAATTCGTATGAACATTTAACTGCCATTAATCTTATACTTGTTTTTTTTTTTTTTTTAAATAGCATTACTTTCGATAATAAAGAATTAGATTATTTAATTTTTAATGCCTATAATAATTTAGAGGGTAAGATTTTCAACAAAACATGTACATATAATAAACAAAAAAACAAAAATGAAATTCAGCGTCACTTAAAAAAGAGCTTTTCCAAAACGGGTTTTGAAAGAAACTGCATATATAGAGAAAATCATTCTTAAAGAAATTAAACGAATTTGCAATACTCGCCTCTTCTCGCTCAATGTACCCTGTGTGTCTCAGATCATACAACCTGAAAGCAACTGCAAAAGATCTTCATCAATTTAGTAAACGATATATTTCTACTGAATATGAAAAATTTCCTTTGACGAAAATAAATTTACCATAAGAAACTAGTTAAGTTCAGCAAATGGAGTCAAGTAAAAAATAATAATACGAAGAACAAGCATACGCATAAGAATCTTACGAAGAAAATCTGTTCTTACACGCAATTTTGTCTTCCACTGGGGCATTAGGGTGAAAAACACCCAACGATCGGACAAATTCTCCAAACTCTATAACCCCATTACGCTTCAAATCAAATAAATCGAAAATCTACATGAAGAAAGAATTTATTTTTAGATTGCTCTGCAAGTCGAAAAAACGAATTATAACAAATTCTGCAACGAAGGAGAAAATCAGAATCACATACCCTGTCCGCAAAAAGATTGCTTTTGTTCCTGTTTCTGAAGAGTGCAAGCTGGAATTCTTCCTGTTTAATGTCACAATGACTACTCAGATTGCCATTTAGAAGATAGAAGAGTGAAAGCTAATTATAAACTTCAAAACACACCTTATGGATAAGGCCGTCGTCAAATATTGAGCTACTCAACTTTTTAAAAAGCTCATACAAGGCTTCTACTTCACTCACAGTAACTGCATTATATAGGAATATATATATGTATATAAATCAACTCCGATTCTCATTTGAACCATAATGATACGACAAGTTTAGCTTAACGATAATTCTACTTTCAATTTTACTGATAAGGTTTTCTTAAGTTCCACCCTCCCCGTTCTTAGGTTCAAAAAAATAAAAATAAAAACTAAAAACATAAATAAAATGTTACAATATGATCACCATATGATCAGCTAAATATTAAAGCGCCCCCTTCTTGTGTACTCCTACTTTAGCAGGGGTGTGCCCAAGCCCGGAGAAGTGGGCCTAGTTTAATATTGGCTTTGGAGGGCCCGATGTTCTTTTTACATAACACTTTGCAAGTAGTGTTTGATTGTTGTTGGGAATTAGTTTCCGGCCTAATTCAAATCATCGACAGTAAATAAACGAAAGAAAATAAAATGAACAAAAGCACACCAAGATTTTTATACATGTTCGTCCAATTGGTAACTACTTTTTATTTTTATCATTGTAGATTTCACTATGATAATATTAAAGTTTTACAAGAGAAAATTCACATACCCTCTCTTATTACATCTATTTTTTATTTTTTTCTAACCTCTCTAATAATAAAACCTAATTACGCTGCCCACTTTTATAAAAAAAAAAAAATTTAAAACAACTAAAATTACATATGAAATCCCAAAAAACCCTCAATTAAACAACTTACAAACATTGTGCAGACTACTAACTTTGCATAAGACCTTTTTTTTAGGACATTAATTAAACTCCATGATTTAATAAAAAGTGCCTAAAAGTTAATTTGTGCGTATGCACATCTAATACTTCGTGAAACTTTTTCGACGGTTAATGACTTAAGGAAATTAGTCTATTCAGTTCCACTAATAAAAGATGATGAGGTGTATAAAGAGAGTAGTTTATGAAGCGTACTCACAAGGTGTTTCAGCAGCAAGGACGATAGGCTCTTCATAGCCAGGCGTTTTAACTTGCTTGGATGAATAGCAGCCCATTATTTTTATGTAGAAAAAAGCACAACTCACTCAAAGAAATTTCATGAGATTTTCAAGCCAGACCTTCGCACTCTACAAAAAAAGGAAGCAAAAATCAGTCACTGTCGCCTCGCACAACTTGATTAACCAAAGTAGTGAATATATGCAACATTGCTCAATTGGACAAGAAATTTGACTTTTCGAAAGTACTATAATTACGCAATCAATTTGGTACCAGAATACACCAAACTGGTCATAATTTTTGAAGCAAAATTTTTCAACCTTAAGGAGGCAGCCCCAAATTTTCACTTTTTTCCAAAACTTCCTTACTTTTCACTATTTATATCTCCAAAATGCTACAGTAAACTCCAAACTTTAAAAATTCATAATTTTTTATATACAAGTCCAAATGAGATAAAATTTTTTTTTAAATTGCATAGAATTTCGAGATGAATAAAACAATATCCATATTAATATTTTTTTTCTAAAAAAATTTTTTAAATTTTTTATTTTTTCACCTCAAACAGTTTTTTCTCCCAAACACATTCTCTAAAACAACTTTTTTCTAATCCAAAAATAACATCTCCAACACCCTCCCCAAACTCCCCCTAAATCAACCACTAGCTAGATTGGATCTCTTTCAAATTCCAAATAGACATAGGAGTGGCTAGCTATACTGACAGACACTCCAGAAGATAGTTTGTTTTAGTTTTAAAACTGCTCGATACTACCATTCATATTAGGTTGTCTCCGGATTTGATTTTTGTGAAACTCATTTATTTTATGTGTACCAGCATAGATGCCTATCTATTTTTATGCTTCGGTCTAGGTTAAACTGATTAGTCACTAAAGTCTAGACGTACAAAATGTGGCTAAAGAAAAAAGAGAAAAAAGAAAAAGTGTTTGATATTTAGCAAGGAGTAATATGTGGTGGAAGATTCTGAACCTTCCAAGAGCACATATTTTCTTTGGTTATTCAAGAGTTGATGATCAACAGAAAAAAGGACCCTGGTGGTCCATTGAAGTTTTTCCTATATTACTAATCTAATTCGAGATTTAGCTTAATCCAAGCTCCCTAAATAAATTTTCTCGCTTCTTCTTGAACAAAAGTGACAAAAGCAGATATGGCTCATACAAAACGGCAGATCTGATCTTTTCCTCCTTCTAACTGCTCCAAAATACATAATACGGATTCCAAGGGATTCAAGCTGGCAATAAATAAAGAACAAACATAAAAACAAAATGAAAAGTCACGCCTCTAATATACAATTCTTCCACTCTTCTCTTTTTTCTTTTTCCTTTTGTTCTTTTCAGATATATGGTTTTTTTTTTTTGGTTTTTTTTTTATATCCTGGTAAATAAATGCTGAATAGTAAGCAACTAAGCTTAGTTAGTGGATCAAAATGTGGATAATTTAATAAAACACTAAAACAGCCAGTTAAGAAAAAAATTATCTGAATAAAAAGAGAATAATTGCGGGTTGTAAGCGTAGTTTTAGAATTGGCAACAAAGGAAAAAAATGATATTGCGATATATTTTCTGATTCCAGATTTTCAGCATCTCAGAATTAAATTTGGGATGCAAAAGGCTAAATTCGGGAACAATGAGAAACAAAACCAAACACCAAGAAACATTAAAAAGCAAATGGTTTAGAAAAGATCAAAACTTTCCCTGTCTTTTCTCATGAACCAAACATGGTAAAAACCAAGATCCATCGAAAAAAAAAAACCATGATTCAGGAAAAGACCACAGTCGAGAGAGAGAGAGAGAGAGAGAGAGAGAGAGAGAGAGGTACCTGAGATATATACTTACATGTATTATGCTGAGCTTTTCCTTTTCTTCTCTTGATCTTGTTAACTAGTAAATATAACATACATGGGTCGTATGTTTGAGCATTACAAAATGAAGATCCTTGCTTTCTCAGCTTCCCTACATATTATCTTTGAGTGCGTGTATATGTGTCTATATATATAAATTGATTTGAAATTAGAGTGATGCTAGAGAAAGGTCAACTTCCCTACGTATTATCTTTGCGTGTGTGTATATGTATATATATATATATAAATTGAATTGAAATTAGAGTGATGTTAGATATATCATAATTAAGTAACAATCCACTTATTATAATATTTTTATTAATAAATACAATTAAATAATATAATAATATTTTAAATATTTATCAATAAAAAATAATAATATATTTACCACATATATTGATAATTAAAAATTAATATTAAAGTTATATATATTTTTTTCAATTAAGAATATGGCTGCTTCTCAGAGACGAAGGCCTGTAGTTTTCAACCGTCGTTCATTTCGCTTTTAGCTTCCCAGTTGGGCTGCTATTTTTAATTTCATCTTTGAGAGAGATGTCAACCTTTCTTGTATTATTTATTTATTTTAAGGAAAGTCCAAGGTAGGTACTAAAAAAAATAGAATCTAGGTACTTTTTTAATCATTTAATATAATTTAATAATTAAGATGTTATTTATATATATAATTATAATTCACTTTAATTTGTGAAATTATCTATTAAGAAATTAAAAAAAGAGAAAAAAAATTAGAAAAATCAAACCTTTCACTGAAACCCCAACCCTCCCTCAGTGTCGACATTCCCCCAAACAGACTGATGGATTTTACTGACGACGAGGCGGAGCTCACCATCCATAAAGCCTGACATAATTTTCCGGTCCTTTTCTCTCTCTATCATCTCTGTCTCCACAGATCTGGTGTCAAATAGAGAATGAACGACAAAGTGGGTATGAAGAGGTCAGCAACTAGGGTCAGGTAAAGGTAGGTTTCCTCGATTCTGCTGTCGAGTTGGCCGGACGTGCTTATGCCCCACGAGATAAGTTGGAAGGGTATGGTAGGGACGACATCATTTTGGTCAGTGGTAGTATCAGGCATGTAGAGGGTGGGTGGGTGTGCAGTTTGCTGTTGAGGTGGGGGGGGGGGGGTGGGGGTGGGCGTTTGATAGAGGTCAATAAGGGGGGAGGGGGAACGTGTGTTGTAATTCACCGGTGAGGTTGAGGTTTGGGGGGGAGGGGGTGATTTTTTTTTTTGGAAGCTTTTTTTTTTTTAATTTCTTAATTTATAATACTATGAACTAATGTGCATCATGACTATTAAGCACAAACAGTATTTGGGCCGTATAATTGCATTTGAATGGTTTATAAATGAGTACATACCACAAACTCTTCCTTCATTTTATGTTATTAAGAAAAGAAACAGGCTTTTTTTTTTTCCTTAAGTTAAGAACTTATAGTTTATAGTTGAAGTATGAAGATTATGAGATCTCTTGAGAGACTCTACCATAAATTGTGGTGAGGTATATTCTTTAACTATCCAAATTTAATATAGTAGTTGAAATTTCAATGTTTATAATAGTTATGATGTACCTTACCTCATAATATAGACTAAGAAGTTAACAAATAATTAAGCAAAAAAAAAAAAAAAAACCAATCTTCCTCTTCTATCCCCTCGACAGCAACTACCCTCCCTCCCTCGATAACCCCACTCCCCCTCCCCCTCCCCCTCCCCCTCCCACCCCCATAATAACGGCGAGCCACTCTTTCTTCTCTATCTATCTCTTTCACCCTCAACCTTTCCTTCCACGACTGCGACCTCCTACCAGGGAGATGGTTACCAGATCAGGGAAGTTAGTTCACGCTTCTTGGATTCTCGATGAGTACATAGATGGTATCGATGAGGTTGAAATTCCTGGTTGCTATCGCTAGAGGTGGAGGCTTGAAGGAGAAGTGTTTCATTCGAGTTGTCAACATTGATTGGGTCAGAGAAAGTGTAGTTGATGGCAACAATGGTATAGACATGGTTGTAGCCCCAGTCGGGGGTGATCTTCAATCCGATAATAGAGATGGGTTATTGTATAAAAGAAGACTTGAATGGAACTTAGAGGTGGTCGTAGGTGGGGGTGGCGTAGACGTGGAGGGGCTTGGAGGCTAAGCCGCCAATGGCAAAGATGTTGGTGCCGCCTCTATAAGCTCTCATGGTGATGAAGCTGTAGGCGGTCAGTTGAAGGCTTGTTTTACGACACCATTTGGCTAGACCAAGTTAGGTTGTGGTGAGGGAGCATGACTTCGACAGGTTAGGACGTCAGTGGGTGGTCATCTGGGGGGCGCTAGATTTAAGGCAATAGAAGGTCATGGGTGGAAGTTGGGTAGTTTTTGTTTTTTATTTTTTTATTGAAATTTTGTTTAAATTTTATGTTAGTATGAAAAAAGATATATTATAATTATAATGCTCAAGTAACAACTTTACTATTCGATAAGATCTAAATGGTTTAAAAATTAATGAATCTTATTGGTAGGGTTTTCAAATGAGACCCTATCACAACCTTTCTCAGAGATTATAGCACTTCCACGTATGTATTTATCGATCACTGATATTGAAAAAAAAAAAAAAGCAAAACAAAATAGAGAAAAAATGTGCACACTTTCAATTCAGTTTTGTTTACTTTGCTTTAATTTTTTTTAATGAGAAAATTTGAACTCTATATATTATATAATACAATTAAAAGTAAAATTGTTTTTATCAAAAAGAAAAAAAAAGTTAATTGTGAAAATTGTCACTAGATTAAAAGTAAAATTGTTTTTATCAAAAAGAAAAAAATTATCTATTGAATAAAATTACATACACATGTGTAATAGAAAAAATGATTTCAAGCATGTAACGTATTTAATTATTATTATTATTTTTTCCTATAGTATAATAATTTGATTATGAACAACTTCTATCACAATCCCAAATACTATATTTTTTTTACGGACTATAATTGGACTACTTATTATGGATAAAAAATTAAAAATCAATATAAATAAAATATAAAAAACCAGCATATATTTTATTTCGTAACTACTCAAATGAAAAAAAAAAAAAAAAAACCATGTTTCAAGAGTAATTTAAAAAAAATGTAAAATCATTTTTATTTCAGTAGTTAAACAATTTTTTCAAAAAATGTTATTTCAAAATTTTTTTACTTCACAAGATTTCTTTTTTATTCAACAATAAAGCATCCGTCTCTCATTTTAAATTGAAAAACTAAAGCATGAAAATGAATAAGACTAGTATACATATACATTAACATTTCTTTACACACACACACACACACACACACACACACACACACACACACACACACACACACACACACACACACACACACACACACACACACACACACACACACACATATATATATATATATATAAGGGAGAAATGCAACCTCGTCTAACAATGCCTTTAGCGTATATTTGATAGAGTGAAAAAGTTGGAGGAAAGATGCTGTATATGTTCGAGACTTATCATTTTCTTAATCTTCTAACGATGAAAAGGAAAGATGCGGAAAATTTTTATTAAAAAATAGGTAAAATAACTATTTTAACTTTATTCATACTCATGCTTTTATATACATAAGAATATTATTGTAAAATATACTAGATTAAACAATTCCTTTCCCTCTTACCAAAATAAAGCTTTTAAAATTTATTAGAGAACGAATTTTTAATAGACCCCTCTCCAGTTAGATGGATGCCTGTGATAAATTAACATAAGATACTAGATTTAGAGAATTATTTTAATTTTCAATTTCACACTTTGATAACGAAACCATTATAACAACTATACAAGTAATCTTGCTTATCAATTTCTTGTTAAAATAGAATGTTTTGTGGGTAAGTCTTATGATTTTTTTATTCTTATTTCCTTAGCAAGGATAAATAAATGGAGTAAATTCATCAATATAATAAAAAACTTTTATAGCTTTCAATGATTTCAGCTTGCTTCTCTTAATACCACGTGGAAATCAATAAATTTACACAGAAAAAAGACGGGGAAAATATAACAATAATAATTTTTTTCTTCCTTTCCAAGTGGTTTTCTTCTTTCCTTCTCTCTCTTTTTTTTTAAAGAGAAATTATCATTCAAATTAAAATGAATACAAACATTAATATAAAAAATGAAACAATCCTATGATATAAGACACATGATCTTTGATTAAAACTGATTCTATTAGTAAAATCTGATAAAGCGTAGTAAAGAAGACATAAGCCATGATCCGATAATGGAAAAATTTATTGAATTCCTCAAAAATCCTATACTCAAGCATATACAAAACTCTTTTTAAAAACATATCTATAATTGATAGAATATTCCGATTGATCGAAAAACAATCACTCGTAGCACAGAGGCCGCAACAAACTCCACCTAACCTTATTATTAAAAAATCTAATTGACTAATATTGCTAGAGAACAACTCAAACGAAATACAAACACAAATACAAATCAGAGGTGCGAGAACTACCTTTTTTATTATAAAACTAAAATAAAAATGCAAAAACTAAACATGAATAGAAAATAACATCAGCCAGAAAATTCTCACCTACGTAGAATAACCATTTCGTTGCACATTGCAACTAAGAGGACATTAATCAGACTCGACTGAAGGTAAGAGATTGCGACTAATCATCAGATCACCGATGTCTCATAAGATTCTAAATTTCTGTCATCGAACCATCGATCACTCTCCTCAGCCATGATATCATCAAATTAGGATACCAACAACGTTGCACTATCATGCTTCAGTTGAGCCCTTGTTGACAGCAATGGCGGCAAGAATCTTACACAAAGAGAAACCCTAGTATTATATAAGTTTGAGAAGGAGAGAGAGAGAAAGAGAAACCCTAACCCCCAAGCTACAAAACTAGGAATTTAGCCAATAAAAAATTATAAGAAACCCCAGAAATTTATATATATCCAAGTGGTTTGTTAAAGGATTTTATTTTCTACTTTTTTTTTCTTTGTCAATTTGTACATATAATATACAAGGGGGCTAACTTTTTATGAATGTCCTAAAAAGCGTGCATTTTTAAAATATCATCTTTTAATTCTAATTTTTACCATCTTATAAAGTCAAATAACAAGTAATTCATAACAAAAATCTAAATTATGAAGCAAAAATCCTAAACATATACACTATATGGGCTATTTTCACAATTTCTTCAATATAAGATCATATTTAGACTAAAATATTAAAAGATAATTTATTAATATTATTACATAATCTCATAATAATACCACACATAATTCTATTAAAAAATATAAAGTTCAAATCTTCCTCTCCAAATTAAAAAAATATATATGTAACAATAGTCAAGCTTGGTCTATGAATTATAAATCAAAGTTACAAGTCCCTCTCCTTGAGTTATCCCACAAACTTATAACTCTGACCAGGCAACAAATCTAAAAAGATTATAGCAAAGATTACCTCTAATATTCATCTCATTAAGTGCAAATTAAATCTGTGCCTATATTTATTAAAAATTAATAAACTGATAATATTATTCAAAACATTGCGTTGATAACTCAAATAATTTAAGAGTCGGTTTAATTGACACGGAATTATTTCATAAATATGTTAAAATAAAAGATTGCGTAACGTTGTTAATTAACCTCTTCAAAAGAAAATTTTCTCATCATTATATGTATGTGTGCTCGTAAGCCGTCAATTTAGTTTACCGACCTGTACGTTTTAGCTGGTCCACTTGCACAGGTCAGGTATAGATATATCTTCTTGTCAAAATTCAGCAATAGATAAAAACTATGAGCAATAATTGCAAGGGATTCCGCTTGATTAATATGAATGCTAGGGCTCCACCAATAACAGTGAGTCAATGACCCTTTTTATCGGGTGAACAGTAAACTTATGACATATTGTGAAGACGTGGATCAAGAGCCTAAGTAGTAACCCTACGATGGTGGAATAAAGACAATAAACAATTGTTTTAATGTGGCTCTTTTTTCTTTACGTCCAAGGTTTTTTTTTCTTTTTTCTTGAATGTGTACTCATTAGTTGTATAAAATAGTGAGATTGTATTATTATCTTGTACAAGTCTCTAAAAATAATTGACGAGAGTGTACTGTATTCTTTTTTTTTCTTTTCTTTTTCGTTCCATCCGCGTTCTCAATGAACTCTCAAAATAATGTCGGCTCAGACTCCATGTGAGTACACCATCGATTACCTATTATTCAAGGAAAATAAAAGCAAGCAGTGTGACTAAAATATTAGGTCTCTTTTGAGCCAAAAATAGAGAGAGAGAGAGAGAGAGAGAGAGAGAGAGGGAAAAAAGTTCCCCTGTCTATTGGCATTTAGCTCCGACGAAGATGGGCAAGGACCGGAGACATTGGTTCCACCATGTCTCACAGTTGTCTTATTATTATTATTATTATTGAAAAAAAAATTATTATATATCTTTTTGAGAGGTCTATTAAGAGAAAAGGAGGGAAATAGATCAAAATTAAAATTAAATAAAAATAAATAGTTGGATTTTTCATAAATAATATATTTTTGGTAAATAATAATTTATCATAATTAAAATTTTAAAAATATCCCTTTTGTGTAAATCTTAATAAATTTATTTGGAAATCAATTTTTACTTAGTAAATCATTTATTTACATATGTAAATCATTGATTTACCAATTTTCCACCCAAAATTTTCTCAGGAAACAATCTGATAGCTTTAAAATTTTACTGGTAAATCATTTATTTACGTGTGTAAATCATTAATTTACCAATTTTTCACTTAAAATTTTCTCAAGAAACAAGCAGATAATTCCTCATAAAAAACAAAAACGAGAAGTCTAGCCCCCAACAAAAGTTCGTAGAAGAAAATGAAAGGGAAAGAGAAAGAGAGAGAAATAAAATCTAAAAAGAAATATGGGTATAATTATAAAATTACGACTCTTAAATCAAAATTACTATTTATTTTTTAAGTTAAGTAAATATTTATTAACTAAAACAATTGACCTATTTATTATAATTTCCCGTCTATTAATAAAGTTTATTTCTATACTGGCTAAATATAATCTTACGTTTAAAATATTATATATATTTGATAACTATAGTATACAATATTTTATAATATTAAAAATTTTAAAAATTGAAAAACTAAATTAAAAACCATTTTCCGTGGCGATGGCAGGGTCCTATAGGTGGACCGTCTCACGGCCACGATGGTTCTAGGCAAGGAGGACGGCGACGCGAGCTGGAGGAGGTGGGTTGGGTTGCAACGTGAATGGTGGGGAGCGATGATGGTTGGGTTGATGTCAATTGGGACTGACGATAATGAAGCTTGATTGGGGTGCAAAATCTAGCAGTACAGAGTTGGGCTCAAGGAGCTCAGCGATTGGTAGAATTTGGGCTACGCGAGTCTGGTCAGCACTGGGTCACGATAGAGGAGGTGTAAAGGACTTGGACTGAGTGCTCAAAGGTGGCTAATGTCACGGTTGGGAGGAAGAGAGGGAAGGGAAAAAAGAGGGGAAAAAAGAGAGTTAGTGAGAAGGGGAGAGAGAAAATAAGGGCGAAGAGTGGGAAATCGAAGGAGTTGAGAAAATGGGCGAGAGAGAGATTGAGGAAGGATAAAGAGTGGGGTGGGTCACTTGTGGGGTTAGGTCATCACCAATCTAGAGTCAAGCCAGGGGGCTCGTTGGTGCAAGGTGGTAGGGTGGTGGAAAGTAGGGTTTTTTTTTTTGTTTGAATTAAAAAAAATTCTTAATATTATGTGCTAAGATGCACTATAATGATCATATACAAGTAAATCTCAACTATAAAATTACATCTAAACGATTAAAAAATAAACCTTATCATAATTTATGATAGAGTTTTTAAAAAGACTCTATCACACATTTTCAAATTATTGTTATTATTATTATTATTATTATTGTCTTCACTTCATCTTAAATGATATGTTCCTTTCTGATTTTACTGTTTTTGTTTTCTTTTTATTGACCAATACGTAAAATAGAGTACATTTTAATTTGTCACGATCATAAGGGGATAGGAAATGGACCATTTCACCCGTTTCAATTTGTGCTCTCTTTCTTGACTGAAATACGAGCCATAAAATGCGAAAATAATTCTCCTTCAGGATAAGGGACTTGTTTGATTCACCATTTGGAACTAAAATTTTCTAATTCATTTTTATTTTTTTTAAATTTAACAAAAATTTTAATTAGTTTTTAAAAAGTTAAACAATTTTAAACCAAAAAATTTAGTTCCATTAAGTAAACTAAATGCAAGCTAATATTACATTATTGTTTCAAATACTAAATGTTAACATAACTTCCAAAAAAAAAAAAAAAAGGGAAAAAGTGCGGGCCTCAAAAGGATAATATTCCTATTTGTATAACCGCATCTACAAAGTTAATTTCGTGCTACGTTTTTTTTTTTTTAGCAAATAATTTCACGCTGTTTGATTTTTTTTTTTTTTTTTTGCACAACTATTTTTCCTTTTGGGACTAGTGATTTCTTAAAAGTATTTTTCTACTAAGGTTCATAACAATTTATCAAATAAACATATACATACCTCAAAGTTTTTTTTTTTTTTTTTTTCTGAAGACATAAATCACTGTAAGTTATTGGAACCGATAAATATATTTTACCCAGCAGATTCATAAAAAAAAATTACAAAAATAAAAGTGGAGAGAAATAAAGAAGGGCGAGAAGAGGAATTAAAGGGTGACAAGAATTTTAGAAAAGAAAAGTAGATAAATAATGTGGTCGGTCTATTAAAGAAAACATGTTTATGTGGGAGCACATTTGAGGCAAAAAAAAAAAAAAAGATTGTAATTTGGTGGGGACAATTGAAAAAAAAACAAATAAACATGAAGTAAATATAAATGAAAAATTTAAGTGGAGAGCGTATGTGTCCCAATGTGGATTCAATGTGGATGCTTTTTTGAAATATATTTCTAAGTTTTCCTATTAATACTACCTACTTCAAATTATCACATTCAAATGCTAAGTAAACATAAATGTTAGATCAGTTTAATGAAATTCCAAATATGAGAACCAAATAGTATGTACATTTGGCGGAGTTTAATAAAAATCCCAATAATAAAATTTTACATAACAATTATTAACGTATTACCAAAAAAAAAAAAACTCATATTTTACGGTAGTCTTATATATATATAGTTTATTATATCATTAAGCCATTTTCTTTTCCTAATTTTCATTCTTTGCCAAAGAGTGGATACGTTTATCTATATTATTATATATTGACAAAATTTCTATTTATTCCGATGTATATAATGTAACTTGCGAGCAACCAGCTAAGCAAAAAGCAGTTGCCAACACAACCTTAGCCTCAAGGACCACGTGTTTTGGTGGTGGTAACGACCAGAAAGTGAAATCAAAAGAGAGTTATGAGTTATATAATATATATATATATATATGTAAGTGCGTGATATCATACGATACATTAAATATATGAACCAGAAATCATAGTATACACGTGTTGATGTACTTAGTTTTGACAAAACTCCTACCTAGTATTGAAAAACCTTAGTTAAATTATATAATCTTAGTTCTTAGATGTCGTTAGAGTGATCAAGTTAATTAACAACTTTGTATTTAAATTATATCATCTTAATTCTTAGATGTCGTTAGAGTGATCAAGTTAATTGACAACTTTGTATTGTTCATAGCGCGTGTCTTGAATTTAAATCCTATTGCTGACTCCAAAGCTTTAATTTAATGAGCTGATTTCATCAATGTTTGTATATTCACTTTATGGCAAGATAAAATATTTGTAATTTTTCATATGTACATTTCTCTGTTAATTAAATCCAAGAATTCTTTACCAAATGGTGGAATTACTTTGACTGTATTTGGATGAATCATTGGAGTAGTTATTACTGCACTGTAACATAATATCTGTTTGGTAATCAATTATTGGAGCAAAACTATTTTAATGTTTTCACTTTTTCGTAATAATTCAATTCAAATCTAAATCTAAATTTTTATTTTAAAAAAAAATTTGTACCACACTTATTTTTTTTTTATATTTACATTATTTAAATACTATCTTTAACAAATATTGTCCCACCTCATATTTTATTTAAAAAAACATTTAAATACAATCTGTCATATAAATGAGCATTTAATTATTTATATGTGTAGAACTTAAAAATAAGCACAAGTTTGACATTTCCTTTCGATCGCCGATCATAGACGTGCAGTTGTGAGAACTGGGAAGTTCTAAAGTCAACAGCAAAAAGATCTATTGAGATGTTTTCAATGTTAGATGACCTTATGTTATAAACCAAACACTCAATTTAAAATACCAAGATGTTCTTGTTTAGTGATGGGGTCCCGCATAGGATGTTGAGCAAATGTTCCTGCCACTATTTGGAGAGTTCTTTTGGTCAAGTTTAAGGAAGTATGGTCACGTTGATAGTCCTCTTTTTTGAAAATTTTTTTTTATTTGAATGTTTTAATAGGATAAATAAAACATATATTACAAAAATCTTATATGATTTCCATGAAAATGCATCATATGTTCATAAATGTATAAACAATATAGTTACATACATAATTTAGTTAAATATATGATTATAAGAATGTGTAGAGCTAATTATATAATCCACTCTGTTATAAAATATTATAACTAATCAAAATGGTTTGTCATATATATATACACACACATCATATTCGGTATCGAATAGTATCCAATATATTGATGAATGTGAATTTTAATTATAGAAAATATGAATTCATGTATAAAGAAATATAAGTAGAAATTCATATTCACGGTGTGTTTTCAATATTATCATATTTATATTTTTTTTACATAAATTTATATTTATTATAACTAAAATTCACATTTATAATAATATTATATATTATTTAATAGTAGATATAAGATCATTTGTATATATAATATCTTTTTTTTTCTTTCGTTTTGAATATTTAGATGGGATAAGGATACAAGAAAACCCGTTCAATAATGAAGAAAATTTGGCGGAATGCGTTTGAGTTTGACAATAAAGGCATAATGGATGTGTAGATGACTCTCGTCAAAAGTCCAGCCTTTTGGCATATTGCCACAGATATGTGATATTTTTGGCTCTTTTCTTTTATTTGGTTAGATTGGAGAGCTGAAAATAGCTTTATTGAGCTATATCAATGTTAATGTTTATATGTAAATTAAATATCTTCTTTTCTTCAATTAGTTTTTGGGATAAATTATACTGAGGTAGTATTTGGTGGAAATGTTTGAATTGAAAATTTTATATTTGATTTAAATTAAAGTATTTATATTTGGTGTACAAGTTTAAATTATTAGAATGAAAAATTATAAAAACTTGAAATGTGTTAAATAAAAATAAAATCAATATGAGATTGTTTTATTCATCTTGAATGAATATACAATTTAAAAAAATTATCCTATTTGATTAGAATCTTTACTTGTAAAATTATAATTTAATTGTAAAATTATAATTAAAACTATGGGTTCATATAAAGGGAGGACTAGAATCTTTATTTGAAGGTTGGAGAAAATTTAAATAGTAAAAATTAAAAAAAAAGATAAAAATATTGTAGTTATAAATAGGGGGTGAACTTTAAAAATAAAAATAAAAATGGATCAAATTTTTTGGGTTTAGATTATTGATCCCAACCAAAGAGGCAGATTTAAAGGTGGTACAAGTAGGGATTGTAGCACATTGAAAATTTTTTTATTAATTTTAATCAAAAAGTTTTAAAAATTTTCTACTTTATCTTCATTAAAAACTAAAAATCTTTATATAATCCTCATTTAAAATTAAAATTTTTCATATAATTTTTATTATAATTTTATTTTTTAATTTTTATATATTGATATTATTTATTTCACGTGTTGAAAGCATTATAAATTAAAGGGTTGGCGTCTTGTCGCATAAATTATGCCAAGTCATATCTTCTTCTTCTTCTTTTTCTTTTCTTTTCTTTTTTCTTTTTTTTTTCTTTTTTAAATATTTGGATGCCTTTTGATTGTTTTTGGAGCTAATTATTGTAAAGCATCAAATAGCTTGTGAAGAAAGATTTTCCCTTTTTTTTTTTTAGAAATAACCAATGCTTCCATTTTCTATTATTTGGCAACTTCGATTGTCATTATATTCATGAAGAAAAGGATTTGGGTTTTCAGGTTTTGAATCGCCGGCCTTCAAAAACAGATTAGGGAAAATCCTTGGAAAAGTTTTGTTGGTTTCCCTTATTTTTTCCAACTTCCTAGAACCGTTTTTCTAAGACACGTGCCGTCATAGATCTATGACCTAAATCTACACACACAGACACACGCATATATATAATACACGCAGAGGTGAAGGGGTGTGAGTAAGAGCTACCTTCTCCTGAAATTTTCTGCATTTTCATATTTATTTTTATAATTTTTATACTTTGTCTTTATTTAAAATAAAAAATTCACATATTAATTTTATTTTATTTTTACTAAAAATTAAAAGTTCTCACATAACTTTCATTAAAATAAATACGATAAAAAATATATTATGATTTTTCTGTTTTACTTTATTAAAATTAAAACTCTCATATAAGCCCACTAAAATTAAAGAAATCTCACATAACCTTCTTTAAAATTCATTTTTTTAAAAACAAATTTTGATATACACCTCTATTGAAATAAATTTCTAACTCTGTCCTGAACATACAAATGCGTTCTTGCTTTTCATATATTTTCCCTTCTTCTCTCTTTCTTTGTTCCTTTCTTTCCATTAATGGAATAAATTATTATTTTTCTTTTTCTCAATTTGGTTTTTTTAGTAGGTTTAGACTTGTAAATGTTTAATTGAATTTGGCTTTTTGGTTGTAATGTTTATTGGTATTAGGTTATTAAATCGAATTGAAATATTTAAAATAATAAACAAACACAAACAAAAAAGAAGGGTCCTAATAGCCTTCTTGTAGTATTTTTTTAAGCTGCAACAGTAGTTAAAAGATTGTAACAACAAAACTAGTCTTTTTGTTTCGGTGGTATATATAAGAATAATCAATTTTTAGCGAGGAAAAATCAGAAAAAATATAAAGCTTTTAAAGGTAAAAATCGAAAAAAGAAAATTTTATTTGGAATTGAAGTCCCTACTCTCATGGATAACTCTACTCTCGAAGGATTCGATAGGGAAGAGAGAGAGAGAGAGAGAGATAGTTATTAATAAAGTTGGGACATTAATTCTCACCTGTTGGCTTTCAGGCTAAACTAAAATTAAAGACTAGCTGTGTATAATATAGAATGAAAATCTATTTATGATCTTTTCTCGTCTTTTACTAAAAATCGCTCTTATAATGTTGAAAATATTGCCCACTGTATATTTATGTAACCATAAATATTATGAAACTAGAAGCAAATTTACATTATTATTAGTAGACTTTTAACCCTTTCCTTTCCTTTCCTTTCCCTTCCTTTCCTTTCCCTTTCTAGCTAAGCATGGATTTGGATATAGATTCTTGGATGACAAAATGTCGATTAATCCGACGTTGTATTGCAAGTTGTGACCGATCTCTATGCATGGGACCGCAATTGCAAGTTGCAAGTTTTGCTGCTAGGGACAACCAGGGATCAAAAAGTTCTTGGTTGACAAAATGTCGATGTCTACGCATGAAACTGCAATTGCAAGTTGCAAGTTTTGCTGATGGGGGCAGCGAAATCAAAAAGGGAATTACAAGTTATATATATATGTATGTGTGTATATATATATATATCCACGTGCATGACCAAGGGAGTTAAGGCCTAAAGGCTTCCTTAACTTTTATTTTTTATTTTTTATTTTTTATTGTTTAGATGTATAGATCTATCTCAAGAAAAAAAAAAAGTACACAAAGTCCCCCTAAAATCTTATAGAATAATTTTCTACCACTCCAAAATCTAAAAAAGCCTTATAGATAATAAAATGAATGATCAATAATAATAAATTTAATGCTCCATACTAATAAATTAATAGAGCTATTTAGATAACTTAATAAATCATAAAGTAAAGAATATCTACCATCTTTTTACATTAGATCTCCAATCTGCCCTCATTCTTTATTATTTTATTTTATATTAATGGTTTTATATAGTTGTTATTGTTATAAAGTGTTCAGATGGTATTTTCTACTATATAAATAATATTAGGGAAAATCAACTATACAATTGAATGCAATATTGATTGATAAATGACATAATTTTTTTTTAAGTGTATATCAAGAGACATCTTATCCTGTTGGGCTAACTCAGGGAGGTGGAATGAGGGTTTGAATAGAGTTTTTAGATTTAAAATCTAGAAGTATTTTTTTTCTTTTTAAATAAGTTCGAGTCATGGTTCTATATCATGAAAATAAAAATAATAATAAAAAAGGCATCTTAATTCTTTTTTGGTAGTTATTAGTCTTTCAATAAAAAATAAATTAAGTCTTCAGATTGTTCAGATGAGTTTTCAATATAGACACAGAGATTAAAAAATGGCACTCATTACTTAAAAGTATCTATTAATGTGTTTGATATAAAATGGATGGAAGCATATAGCTTTTTGGATATAATGATTTGATTGATAAAAAAACGGCTGGAAGCATATAGCTTTTTGGATATAATGATTTGATTGATTTTCCGAGTTGGGTGCACGGTGGAGTGATTGTTACGTGGAGTCAGAATTTGGTGATTGTTATTATTTTCTATTTACTATTTATTTTTATATTTTTATTTTTATTTTGTAATAAAGGAGATAATTCTCCCACTTACTATTTATATTTACATTAACGCTCTCTTGAGTTGTTTTTTTGACAGCATTTATCTGTTTGTTTTGTTAGTATTATAGTTAAGAGTTTGTTACAATCTTTATGTTACGAATGACTATCTCTCGATTGATCAAAATATTTTATTAATTGTATATTTCTTTTAAGAACTTTATATATGTTTAATTATAAGATTAACGAATTTAAAGAATTTTCCTATTATCAAGTCTCGATTTATGTTCTTTTTATTAAGGTTTATCAGATTTCACTTGTATATCACAAAATTATTTTAACTTTAATTTTAGATATTTGTATCTCTTTTTAATTTGAATATTTTATTTCACAAGATTATTTCTTCTACAGTATTAATATTTGTTGAATGAGCAATTCTCTTTTTTTAAAAAAGTCTAATTTAGTAAAAATAAATTTAATAAAGCTCATTTGAAAGGAAAAAAAAGTTTTAATTCTGCAAATTGTACAATAATGGGGAATTTTTGGCAGGACGTGGTTGAGTTTGTCAATGCATTGATGACGGATATGTGAATGAATCTGTTCATAAATCGTGCTTTTTGTCATATTTTGTGAAAGTAAATAGACCACTCGCACTAGTTTCTTGGCTCCTTTCATATGACTAGTAGTATTTCATATAGCCTAGTTCTGCATTTTTCATGCACGTTTTGGTAGAGCCGTAATAAATGATGATTTCGACATGTTTTGATGGTCTATATTCATCTTTAATTTACATCTTTTCATCTTCGTCTTAATTTCACTACTTTTGGAGCTTTAGGAATATTTAGTTTTATTTTTAGGATGATTTTTTATTTTTAAATATATATAAAAAATAAAAACAGTCTCAAAATAATATATGTTTATTTAATATTTTTAAAATCTTTTTAAAAACATTGATCGAGTTTGTTTTTAATCTTGAAATGGTTTTCTCAGTTTCCAAGGTAAGTGTTTTCCAAATTATTTCAAAATCTTGTTTGTTTAGTTTAGGGGGTGTTTGGAGAAAAAATTTTATTTCAATTTTACTCAAATACAATATAATTTTATACCAAACACAAATTTTGTAACAGTACTACGAAAACAATTAGTATTCAAAATATTTTTAAAACAATTACATCAACTTTTTAACTCTACTATTTATCTCTACTTTTACCAATCACATTAACTTTTCAACTTTAAAATACTTTTCGTCCAAACACATATTTCATTCAAATACAAAACAAATACTTTTCAACCAAATACCATATTTAAAAAATAAATTTCATTCAAATACAATCAAAATGCAATACGTTTACCAAACGCCCCCTCAGTTTTAGAAATAAAACTTGAAAACAAACAAATCCATTTTAACATTTTTGGCCTAACTTTTGAAAACAACCAAAATCTGTTTTCATTCTTGTTTTCCCCGTATCTCCTCCACTGCCCCAACCAACACCACCACTTCCACATTGCCTTTCGACTCCTTCGCATCGGACTCAATCTTCTCTGCCTTCGTCTCCTTGGACTTCTCCTTCGCCACCCTCTCCTTCGGCTCTCTTGCCTTCATAGCCGAGAAGCTCGACAACTCCATCCGCCTCCTTGAGTCCTAGCTACGCTCCGAGGTCCTCTCTCGCCATGACGAGCTCCTCTCCTAGCTCTCCTCCCTCCAGCATGCCGACCACACCCTCACCACAATTCGATCACAGGTTTCCTCCCTCTAATCCTCCCTCCGCCTCATCTGATCCAAGCTCTTCAATCACTTGAAATCCATCCAAGCGCAGACCGTCCAACTCTCCAACCTCCACTGCACCACGGAGCTCCTTTAGCACTCGATCCATGCCCTCCACCTCTCTAAGAAGCTTCACAAACTCATCTCCTTGTTTGATGGTGATCCGAACAAGCTCGACCTTGCCAAGGCTGCGTAGCTGCACTGTGAAATCTTGACACTTCACGATGAGTATGATCTCTGAGGTGTCGATGTCGTCGACGAGGAGCTCGCATGGGTGAGGGAGACCGGGCCAAGCTGAGGATTACAGGCTTGCAGGTGTTCTATAATGGGTAAATTTTCCCAAGTATAATTATAAAAGGGCAGACATGAAAAAGTGTTGGTGAATTAATGTTGTTCCTATCACCTTAAAAAGGGTTTTTTTTTTTTTCCTCAAGTGTAGATTTTAATAATTCCCCACAAGAAACAAATATCTTCTATTAAAAATCCATATAAAGCAAAAAAAAAAAAAAGTGATTTTTGGTGTCATTAGGTAGTCGTTTGGCACTTACAGAGGGTTTTATTGAAGAATTATTTTGTGATGTACTTGTAATTAATTATAATGATTACTTAAGGTTTAATTAATATAATAAGTATTTAAATATTGTAGTTATTAATTTTTAATTTATTTTTTAATTAAAAATTTTATTAATTTTTGATTTTTAGTATTCATAATAATTTTTTTAAAAATACACATAAATATATTTTCATAAAATATTTATAAAATGATTGGTTTTCAAAAACATAAACAAACACAGTTTTTTTTTTGTTTCTCAAAACATACACTTAGAAAATATAGCCAAACACAGTTTCAAAAACGATCTCAATACAGTTTTCAAAACGTTCTCATTTTCAGTTTTTTTGTAAATAGAAAAGATAATAGAAAAGATTTCAAAAACAATACCAAACGGTACCATCATTTTCAACTATATTTTTTTTGAGTTTTTTGAAAACGAAAAAAAAGTTGTTTTCATTTTTATATTTTCATTTCCTCCCTCCTTCCCCTCTTTCTCTACCTATAGAGCATTGGTGACGATGACAAAGTTTGGCGATGGCCTCCATCTCCGACAAAAGGCGACAATCATAGATTGACAACGATAACAATAGCCTCGTGCGACGATAGCCATCAACTTGTTGCCTAAATTTTGTCGTCACCGTCATCTAAGGTTCAGACCACCAATGTTTTTCACTCTTTCCCCTCATTGTAAAGCCTACTACCAAAGGGTTTTTTTTTTTTTTTTAATAATTATAACTAATAATTTTATTTTTTTAATTAAATATAAATATGTTTTCATAAAATACTCACTTATAAAATGGATTTTCAAATATATAATCAAACAAAATTTTATTTTTATAGTTATCAAAATATACATTCAGAAAACATAACCAAACGTAGTTTCAGAAATAATTTCAGCACAATTTTTAAAACATTCTCATTTATAGGTTTTTGAAAAATAAAAAATATTTCAAAAACAATATCAAACGCTATCTTAATTTTACCAAAGCTAGAGAAATTAGAAAGATCAAATAGGAGATTTTTTTTTTCCAATTATTTGGTAAGTTAATTTGGTTTCCATATATATCGGAAAAGAATGTCAAGAGAGAAACATTTGGTTAGTTTTCAAGGAATGTGTATATATATATATATTTAAATTTTACTATTATTTTAAGAAATAAAAACTCTAGACTCGAACTGTGGATTATATATTCATGCACCCAACCAAATGCCTGAGCCCAAGTGAGGAATACATTTTGAATACCCCAAAACAGTGAAGAAAGTGAAAATCCTGGAAAACTTCTCTCTTATTTGTTCCGACTGCTTACAACAACACATGCAACTGGGTGATATGTATCAACATATCAAAAGTTTTAATTTACTCGATCAATCAAAAGTTTAAAATCCATCCACTCAATTAAAGTCAGAATTAGATTGGATAAGTTAAGTGAATTAAACATATAATTAAAAAAAACTAATAATAAAATTTTAAATAAAAAATATGTGAAAAAATAATAAATTTATAACATAGTTTTTATATGAAGTTGACAAAATCAAATCTATTTTGATTTCTAAAAAATTATAATAAAAAAATACAAATATAAAATATCAACGATATAAGTACAAAAACATATATCATGATTCATAATTAAAATTAATTAATATATAATTAAAATATATCATAATAATATAAATAAACTTGATTTAGTAGAGTGAATTTATGTTGAGTTATTAAATTTAAATCTAATCCCACTGAATAAAAACTCAGGTTGAGAAGGGTTAGGTTAAGTTTAGAATTGAATTAAGTCAGATTGGATTAATTAAGTTAATTTAAGTAGATTTAAATGAGTTAATTAGATTATAGGTTTTTTTTTGTCCATCGCTACTGTTACCCTAAAAAAAGTTGGTTATTAGAACTGGTTGAAAAAGAACAAGAAAAAAGAAAAAGAAAAAGCCAAGGAGGACACTAATAGCCTTTTATAGCCTTTCAGTTTTTCAACTTTAGCTGCAAACACAAGTTAAAAGTGTTGATTGAAAGAGAAAAGGTAACCAATAAAGTGGGTGCATTATTGATTCTCACGTGTTGACTTTTTAGCAAAGATAAGACTACTTGCATTATGTAGAAAATCTTTAATCGTCTTTTTCTCAAAGTCGAGATGATCATAGTAAACGTGTGTGTACTTCTTTTATCTTTTTCTTTATCTTTTTCATTTTTTCGAATCTGTTCTTCTAACTAATTTGTTCAAGCCTTTGATGTTCCTCCTTTTTGCTAATACATTTATGTTGATTGGAACTCTAAGAAATGTCAGGAAGAAATCAGGAAAGAAAATAAATAAGCATTATATGAGTAACATAACTATAATTGAAAATAAAGGAGAGATGAGCTTAGTTTTCATAACAAAAGCTAAAAAAATATTCTGTCAACCCAATGCAGGGTAGGAGAAAAAAGAAGAGGAAAATGAAGCCAAGATGATGATATGAATGAGGCACCATCATATGTTCTTTCTAAGATAAAATAACTCAATGAATGGGTTACACATTGAACAAAGCAATGAAATAGAGGTCGATGTGTCTTACAATCATGGAAGATAAGTAAAAATAATGTTGGTTTTCCATATGGCTGGGGAAAAAGAAGAGTTGGGGTGCAGAGAACATAAATGTACACAACATTATGGGTTTTAATTTTGCACTTTTGTTTTAATGAAATCTCATTTATCAAAAAAAAAAAAAAAAAAAAACCTCTGTGAACAACTTCACCACCAAGTAGGCTTCCGATTCCGGCCAGTAAACCCCACAACCCTCTCCTTACTTTCCCGGAAAAATCTCCAAGAAACGGCACTCCCCACCTTTGGAAACCCAAAACTCTACTTTGACTTGTCTCTCAAGCTCGATTTATCCGCCACCTAGATCGCCTTTGACGAGCTCCTATGGCACTCAAATGGTCGGTCTCTACTAAGGATTTGATGGGGTTTTTCTGGTTTTTACTCGTATTATTGATTGTTAACTTCTTTCTAAGAGTTGTTTAATATTTCTCCTACTACAACCTACCGTTTAACTGGTGTCAAATAGGTAATTAGGCAATTGCCCTTCGGTTTTCTTTTTTCCACCTGATGAAATCTAACCGTTGATCGATGATCGAACGTTTTTATTCTTATTACCGAATCTGTCTATTTGAAAGTGCCAGCCGGACCTTAGACCAATCATATACACATACACTATCAGAGTTTTTACAATCGAGCATTTTTAAATTTTAATTTTTTCTTTTTGTCAAATTTATAATTCCACAATATCTTTGTGGAATGCAATTTTACACGAAAGTGTATGAGAAGTGTAGGGTTTTTATTTTTATTTTTAAATTAGATGAATGATTAATATTAAATTAAAAGAGATTATTAAACCAAATATAATAGACAGAATGACTAAAATATAAAACTTAATGTAGATAGTGTGAAATGTGAAATTATAGTTGATGAGGAAGTTGTTTATTAACAAATCAAATATTTTGAGTTCAAATATTTATAAGTTTTTAAGCGTTTTTATCAGTTTAATGTGTTGTAATACATGTTTAAGGTGATTCAAGCCTAAAAAAAATTATGATCTTATTCATCCTTCGCCTTAGTTATACATTGCAACCCTCAAAAGTCTTTTTGATCTTTAATGACAAAAGAACATACATTAGTGGAGAGTGACATGAAAAGAGTGACATGAAAAATAGATCTATGATAGTCCTTAACTTCACTATCGAGTGATCATTCTTGGTTTTCTAAGCACATAGGTCTATTCAGAATTCAATTAGTTGAATAAGATTGATTGTGCACACATTTACATATTTAGAGTCTTGAGTCGTGTGAAATTGATTCTTAATGCTGAAATTCTAAATAATCTCAATGCTTGCATTTCATTTGAGCTTAAAGCATTTTGTAGCTTTAGAGATACTTATATGGTTTTCGACTTAATACAAAATTCATACTTTGTCATATGTGTCAAGCAAATGTTTAAGTTTGAGGGTATTTGATAAGGAGGTTGTTACCAACAAATCAAATAATTTTGAGTTCAAATATATATAAGTTTTTAAGCATTTTTGTTAGTTTAATATTTTTGTGTGTAATTTTGTAGGAATCATTAATAAAAGGGAATTTGAGGAAATTTTGGCATGAAAATAGAAGAAAAGGAAGCATTTCATGTAGTTGGGTAGAAAGCGTGGCATGGTTGTGCCTACCAGGTGCGGGCCTCTACCACTACTCGCATAGCTGCGCCTCCACACCCACTAGGAGCACGGGACAATACCCTTGTGTAGGCATGCACCAGTGCCATCCCCCTATGCAGCTGCACCTCTCTTTGTGCTGAGTTTACTTAAGGGAAACAAACCCTAGTTCCCAAATTGGAGAAGAAGAGAGGAAAAGATGCCACTTTCTAAAAAGACAAATAAAGCTTAAAAGCTCAATTTTCCATGGAGATTCCTTAGAGATCTTGAAGATGGCTTGAATATTTTAGGTTTTTGAAGAATTATTTCTCCAAAATAGCTTCTTCTTCTCCTTTTCCTTGTTCTTTCCTTTTTATTTCCTTTATTTTTCATGAATTTATATTTGTAGAAATTGTCTTAAAAATATATGATGCATTTATGAATCCTTTTGTGTTTTTGTTCGTGGTTTCTACCATGTTGAACCATATTTCTCATTATAGAACTTAGTGAAGTCTTGTTTAAACTATATTTTGAATATTTTTGTTGATTGTTAGTTTTAAATCCAATTTCAATTTATTTATGTTTATATATCAAAGAGGAAAACAAAAAAATTTGAGTGGTAACAAGGTTATATAGGTATATCAAATCAGATATCCATACGTATGACTTCGTTTGACACTCAAGAGAGGTTACGAGGTTAAACTAAAACCTGTAATTAATAAATTGAGTGAATTTGACTACCAATTGCTTATAGGATGAATATAGAAATGACAAGGTAAAACTAAGTCTCTAGAGCACTTATACACAAAAATTTCCATATTTTAGTTGTTTTTATTTTTATTTTTATTTTATTTAATTTGATTATCTATATAAAGTTAAGTTATGATAATTGGGGTATTTAACGACAATTCTAAACCCAATTTATGACACTATACTTATCACTTTATAATTAAAACTTGACCCAGACACTTATAGCTTCTCAAATAGCCTTGCGCCCCGTTTTTTTTAACTAAAAATAAAAACTATTATCTTATTTCATATCTTATCGTTCATAAGAGATCAAATTATGAGACCTACTAATGCTACTAAATGAAATTTTACTGGTCCAATTCTACTCAAAGAGTACACTCAGTTTTATCTAACCATCACAGGACCTAGTATCACATAACTCATTGAACTAGACAAGGATTTTTAAAAAAGTTATGTAATTTTGAATCTTAAACTCATTTTGAGAGGAGGAAAAAACAAAAATTTCCTAGTGGCGGTCTAGTCTCATCCCCTTCATCAAGTTATGCCTGAATGTCACTCATTAATAATTTACAATAATTAAGTTGAATTGACATGATAATCCCTAACAATGACATGGTATTTCATTAGTTAGTAATTGGATTAAACAAAATTGACAAAAGATCACCATTAATAGGACTGATACATATTTGCATACTTAATATATCATTAAAAAGTAAACTAATAATCGACTTTATAATATATCAAAGAGGAAAACGAAAAAAATGCTGCTCCAACTTTCAGTCATGTATTACATGCTCATAAACAGACCGACACCGATCTGCCAAAATAAGAATATAATAGATTGGAACTACTTGTCGTGAAACATGAGATAAATTCCTAATTAGTAATTATATATAGAACATCAATATGTATATGCACATTTATAAAACATCAATATTTATATATATGTATATACAAATACACTTAAGTCCTCAATTCTGATACAACTTATCAACATAAAACATTCTGTCAGCCACTATTTATAAAATATAAAATCAGGGGGGAAAAAAAAGAAAAAGAACAAGAACAAGATCAAGAACAAGAAACCAAGGTCCCTTTCTCAGCTTGCCTGTCTACTTGTGCACTCTCATTTTATCTTAGTTGATTGCAACTACTTATAATTTAACAGAGGATGAATTCTCTAAGATAAGATGTAATGGAGTACGTAATCCAATTTAATGCACGTTAATTAGTATTAATACGGACAATTTCGTCATAATGAAAATGACATTATATAGGTCCAATATCGAACACAAGTTGATTATATATTTAAATGATATAAACATTTTTGACTTGTTGGAGGACGGATTGGAGTTTATCGTTCGAATATACGGCTTATCTCCACGATTAATTAATAACTAGCTTCCCTTCAATTAGTCCAAAATATCACTTTCAAGAAAACACCACAACAAAAAGAAAAACGACATATATACTTAAGTTGGAAATTATTATGCATGCCTAAACGAGACTTAAACTATAATTAATAGCGTAGAAAGTTGACTGCCCCAACCTATACATGGAGGAAATAAAAAAGGTTTGTGAGACATCTTGTCCTTTGTCTAGAAGGAAACTAACAAAAGAAATCTTATATAATTGAATGAACTATTTTTAAGATGATATTTCGATTCGAGGGGTTATATATATAATTTGTCTTAATCAAATTTTTCTTCTCAATTATTCTTCCCTAATAAAGTTTTGAAAATTCTACCCTTTGACAATTATTTTTTATACAACGTGGCTCCTAATATAGACTAGCAATGATCTATATCTGATTGTAGAGTTTAAATTCTTTTATTTCAAATAAAAAAACTTAAATCTTTGCACAATATCCAATTTAAACCTTTCATATCCCAGATTTTTTTTTAAAGGGAATAATTATTTAAATTAAAATAAGATACAAACATCAATATCAAAAACAAAACAATCTTGTAGTACAAGAGATACAATTCTCGACTAACACCGATTTTATTAGTAAAATCTGATTAAACTTAGTGAGGAGGCTATAAGCCGAAACCCTATAATGAGAAGATTCCACGAATTCCTTGACAATCGTATAATCGAATATATACAAAACTCTTGTCAAAAACACATCTATAACTGATAGAATATTTTGATCAATTGATAGACAGTTACTCATAGTATAAAGGTTGAAATAAACTTCATATAACCATAATATTAACAGAACTAATAGACAAATACCATTAAAAAACAACTCAAGCAGAATCCAAACACAAATACAAACTAGAGGTACAAGAAATACCTCATTTATTACAAAACAAAAACAAAACAAAAAAAACAAAGTATGAATAAAAAATAACATCGATCATAAAATTCTCGTCCACGTAAAACAACCACTCTGTTATGCGTTGTAACTTAGAGGACATCAATTAGGTTCAATTGAAGGTAAGAGATTAACACATCAGCCATTGGATTGTCGATGCTTCGCTTGATCTCAAATTGCCGATTATCGAATCGTCAATGATCATCACTAATCACGACATCATCAGACTAGGACACTGGTGCATTAACATGCTCTGATCGAATCCTTGTTGACAACGACGCCAGTGGGAGTCCTACGCAAAGGAAAACTTTAGTTTTTAAAAAGTTTAGAAGAGAAAAATAGAGAGAATTAGAAACCTAATGCATTTTTATTCTACTCTTGTTTTGATTTTGATTTGCTTTATAGAAATAAAATAAAAAGAGTAATATTACATACACATATTTTAATTCTAACTTTTACGTATCAATTAACATAGTTACAAGTTTTTATAATTTGACAATCTTTTAAATATTGATTAATTAAAATGACAATTCACATGCCAAGTTTTATTACTCAAAAGTTGTGATCAGATATTAAACTTAGTGGATTAGTCAAATATAGAAAACATAATTCAATGTATGTACGTATGATTGTAAAGTTATAGGATAATCTACAATATGATCACTAAATAATAAAACTAGAATAAATAATAAAATAAATACCCAAAATACCTTGACTCTCCTCTTCCCACTCCTCTCTCTATCTGTCAAACACAAACCTTAAACCCCAAATTAACATCGCCATCGTCGTCGAGCACTGAGTTAGGTTGCGATTTTTGTTGTGGTGAAAGAAGATTGTAACGCTAGCTGTTGTGCTCGTCGGTCAGTCGTGATCCCCATCTTTTCCGATTGAATTGCAATCGATCTTGTCAACGCGTGCTAACAATAGCGATGTCGGAGCTCGGTTCATGTCCCAGCGCCGTCACCATAGAGATCTTCGACTGACGGGTGTTTATGAGCTTACGAGGAGATACGAGGAGAATCGCACTTATGGCAGTCATTGTCCTGAGTTTGGAGCTGGAGAGTTGCGACGGTCGCGATCTTGACAGAGCGCAACTGACCAGACAAGGATAATGATCATGACCGTCAATTCTCGCCGCTCATGTCACAAGCCAACCGAAGCAGCGTTGAGATCTCTGGCAACTACACTTCAGGAAAAAAGAGGGCAAAAAAGGAATTGTATTCCAGCAAAAGTCAAAGCTACTGTTTTTCTCATTAAAGAGTCAAACCTGATATATATTAATAATGGGCTTAAAGAATATGCTATATTATGTATTTTCTCATATATATATATATATATATATGAGATATTTACGGTGAATTTGGATCATACACTCCTTTTTGATACTGTATTCTAATATAATAGAATATGTATTTGGTTCCTTAACATATCATTTATTTATATTATATTTAAATATAATTTTATTTATATAATATATTCACTCAAAATATTATTTATCTAATTTTTTTCTATCTTCTTCTATTAATCACGTCATATATTTTCTCTTTCTTTTCAATATATATTAGAATAACTACTCAAATATAAACAATATAAGTACGCATTTTATTTAAGTATAATGGTTAAAAAGGGACATCCAAACACATATTAAAATACATCTATTATATTATGATGCAATACTTAATGAAGTATGATCTAAAAGAATCATTAATTTTTTTTAGAGAACAAACATATCTAATTTTAAAAAATTGTTAAAAAAAAAAAACTAACATTGTAAACCAAACAAACCTAGTTAGCAACAAACAATTCTAAAGAAATTATTAAGAACAAAATGTTTGAACACTAACAACTAAGAATTCAAAGAACAAGATAGTACGTATGCTGAAAATCCATCACAAAAACAAATGGGGCGTTTGTTTTTGTTCTTGAGAATGATTTTTCATTTTTAAAAACACAGAAAATGAAAACGGTTTCAAAATAGCGTTTGTTTATTTAATGTTTTCAAAACCGTTTCGAAAACACCGTTTTCAACTATGTTATTTTTTTGGGTTTTTTGAAAACGAAAAAAAGTTGTTTTCACTTTTTGTTTTCATTTTCAAAAAATATTGTGTTTTTTGAAAATGAAACGGGTTTTGAAAAAATATAACCAACAAAGTTTCATTTTCATGTTTTTCAAAATATACACTCAGAAAACATAATCAAACACAGTTTCAGAAATGATCTTAACACAGTTTTCAAAACATTCTCATTTTCAATTTTTTTGAAAATAAAAAATATTTTAAAAACAATACCAAACGTCATCAAAATATCTCAGTAACGAAGTTAACGACCAGTAAATGATTGATTCGGCATTACGGATTTTAGGCTTTAGCAGCCAGACAATAAAGTTGAATTTCCTTAGTTAACGAGGGTTTCCATAAATTTAGATGGGGCAAGATAGCCCTGTTTGCTACTGTTTCGATAACTTTTTTCATGTTTTCAAAAAAGTTTTTTTTTAAACGATTTTAAAATAACGCTTGTATTAAACCAGAAACTTAAAATGAAATTTAAAAAATCAATTTCTTATTTAATAAAGGATTTAGAAAATGAAATAAAATTGTTTTTCAATTTTTGTTTTTAATTTCTCTAATTCGTATACTGGCACGGAGAGAGGTTGGATCTAGTGAGGGCACATGTCTCACTGAAAAAGCAAAATTAATTATGTTAATTTAACTAATTTCTAAAACCATGCTATATATAACTGTAGTGTCCCCATTAAATTTTGGGCTTTATTAACTTTTTTTAAATATTAATATATATTTTTTAGTTTGATTGACTTGTCAAATTCAAGATCCTTCTTTTTTTTTTTTAATAAGGAAAATCTTTCTTTTTTTTTTTCCAAAAAAAAAAATCTTTCTTTATTCACTAATTGCCAATATTTTCAAAATTGCCTTTTTATTTATTTATTTATACCATATTCAACTTATGCAATTATTTTTTTCAACGTTCTTTTCTTTTCTTTGGCTTGCTGCCGATTGCTTTTCTTTCTTTATCTCTCTCTTTCTATTATTTTACTAATTTTTCCTTCTTTTTTCAACATTTTCAAATAATTTTTTATCTTCATGTTTATTTGCCAACCGGACTTTTGATTTTAGCTCGTATGATTTCTTATTTATTAACTCTTCTAGCATCAATTATGATGAGTTGCGTACAAAAAATTTTATCATCAAAAAATATTAGAAATTTAACTTGATTTTTATATTTTAATTATCTATAAATTTTCTCTCCTTTTATGCCCCACTAAAACTATAATCTAGTTCTATCACTGTTTATATACCACATAAATATTTTCAAACACATAAATACACATGTTTTGAACCTTTTTATACAAAATTTAATCAATCTATCAAGAAATACAATCAAATACAATTTTCAAAAGATCTGAACATCCATTTTTAAAAACAAGCATTTTCTATTTGGTGCCCTTCCTTCTTTATTGCCAGGTCCGTAGATTTGTGGAGTTTTTGAACCGCTTGATTTAAGCTTTCGGGTCAACTAAGACAAATATTATCCCTAGCTAGCCCGAAGTCGAACAGCTAACCAAGTTACCACAAATGAAGTTCGGACGTTATACGGTTGAATGCTCTATATATAATAATAATGTTTAACTTTGGTCACTGGGGAATACATATTATATACATGAAATACATATTGTTTACACGTAATGGATATATATATATGTATATATAAACTTAGATAGTACAAGTTGGTTACATTGAGGGAGCGTTTGGTAAACGCATTACATTTTGATTGTATTTGAATGAAATTTGTTTTTTGAATGTTGTATTTGGTTGAAAAGTATTTGTTTTGTATTTGAATGAAATGTGTATTTGGATGAAAAGTATTTTAGAATTGAAAAGTTGATGTGATTGGTAAAAGTAGAGATAAATAGTGGAATTGAAAAGTTGATGTGATTGTTTTAAAAATGTCTTGAATAGTAATTGTTTTCGTAACACTATTATAAAATTTGTATTTAGTGTAAAATTGTATTGTATTTGAGTAAAATTAAAATTCAATACTTTCTCTAAATGCCCCTGATTAGCAGATTAGGTAATAGTATTTTGTCTTTTTATGTGATGGTTTGGACTTCAGAGCTATCACTAGTCGAATGGACGTATGCACATAGGCCCTTGTGGGGCCTGTGCCCTTAGAAAAAGTAAAAAATTATATATATATATATACACACACATATATATTAATGATTTTGGTATTTTTGGTATTTTAACTACTAGCTTTCCTTTTGTCCAAAGTATCACTTTCGCAGAACTACATGATCGCATTATAGAAACATACAAAGTACTTTAATTAGAAACTAGGAATGCCCAAATGGGATTTAAACTATATCATTGAAAAAAAAAAAAAAAGTGCAAGTTGATTACCCATCGTAGCTAGCAAGGAAAATGACTTTAACAAGTCAACGTACGTATAAGAAGGTAGCTTAAGATAAGAGGAAAATAAGTACATTGCGTTTTGGTTTTGGCCACCAAATTTAAATGATTTAATGCAGATACTTAGTAAATTAATCATTTTTCTTCTGCAAACATTTTTTTATTCAGTTATTTTTTTTGTATAGTCCTGAATTATTAGCATTGTAATGTTTTAAGAACAAAAAACCCACCACATTATGATAATAATAAAAGAGAGAGAGTTCTTTTGTAAGAGTTCAACTCATTACCTCCTACTATAACATGTTAGCTTGTTAATACATCCCAAAAATTTAAGTTACATAGTTTTATATATAAAGATCTTTGAAGTTTTATAGTTGCAAAGTCTAAAAATCTTTTCGCATCTGATTTCTCTATAAAATATAAAGCTTAATTCCTCCAATCTCAATTTCACTATAATATAATTTTACATAGGTTTTGACATTATGTTAGTATAGCAATCTATTTAAAAAACTTATTCTATGCATCAATAATTGTTTTATTTGATGATTACTAACATAGCCTAATTTTTAATTTTACATATAATTTTATTACAAAACATAAAACATGAATCCCCATTCTCAAGTTTGAATGAAAAAAGAAAATCCTTGAAATTTTGTTCGTTATTTTTTATTTTTATTTTTTTGAGATTCTGTTGTTTACTGGCTGTAGAAGTAGTGCCATAACTAAAAGCGGATAATATAGAGTCGGAAGAAAGAAGTATATAGCATTTTTACGTAAACAAACTAAGTACATAGCATATTTCAAAAATATTTAAAGTAAATAACAACTTTATTAAATAAATAAATTATTTATTTTTTGTACATAAGTTTTTTATCTAACAAATTTATTTAATAAATTTTCTTTTTATCTAATATATCTATTATTTACTTTAAATATTTTAAAATCTTGTTATTTACTCTAATTATTTTAGCTTAAAAGGAAACTATAGTTTTTAGGAAAAAAAAAAAGGCGGGGGTGGGGGGCCAAGAAATTATAATAAGGGGACATTTGACAAAAATATTTCATTTTAACTTCACTTAAATACAATATAATTTTACACCAAATACAAATTTTACAACAGTGTTACGAAAACAATTACTATTCAAAATATTTTTAAAACAATCACATCAACCTTTCAACTTTACTATTTATCTCTATTTTTACCAATCACATCAACTTTTCAACTCTAAAATACTTTTTATCCAAACACACATTTCATTCAAATACAAAACAAATACTTTTTAACTAAATACAACATTTAAAAAATAAATTTCATTCAAATACAATCAAAATGCAATGCATTTACCAAACGCCCCCTAAACTTCTTGGGATCCATTAGCCCAGTCCAGGAAAAGTCCAAGTCCATCTGGGCCTCCTCACAAAAGCCCAGTCAGACACTCCAGAATCCATATCCTCTCTCTCTCTCTCTCTCTCTTCTTCCTTCCAAAAAATGGCGTACCACTAAAACCCTCTTAGAACCCTATCAATTCCATCTCCAAAATCACTGAAAAACCCAAATTCTCTCCCATTCCGACCTCAAATCCTCTCTCTCTCTCTTGCTCTCCAATGGCTTTATCGAAGGCAAACACATCCTTAGTAACCCACCTGAAAACCCTAGCCAAACCCGCCCACCACCACCGTCATTTCCTGCCGTCGCCAGCGTTCGTCTCTCTGCGCCTCCTCTCCTTCGCCTCTCCGGAAGACGCCGCGGCCGAGCGCCGCCGCCGCAAGCGCCGCCTCCGCATCGAGCCTCCTCTCTCTTCCCTCCACCGCACCCAACAACAGCAGCAGAAGTCTCTATCTCCTCAGCAGCCCCAACAAAACCCCAACGCCCCGAAGCTTCCGGAACATGTCTCCGCCCTATCAGGTAACCGCCTCAACCTCCACAACAAGATCCTCACTTTGATCCGCGAGAATGATCTAGAAGAAGCCGCTCTCTACACTCGTCATTCGATTTACTCCAATTGTCGACCCACTATTTTTACTGTCAATTCCGTGCTCAATGCTCTGCTCCGGCAGTCAAAATACTCCGATCTCCTTTCGCTTCACCGGTTCATAACCCAAGCCGGTGTTGCCCCGAATATTATAACTCATAATTTATTGTTTCAGACGTATTTGGATTGTAGAAAACCTGATACTGCCATGGAACATTACAAGCAATTGATAAATGATGCCCCTTTTAACCCGAGTCCGACTACTTATAGGATTTTGGTTAAAGGGTTGGTTGATAATGGTAGATTTGAGAGGGCTTTGGAGTTGAAGGATGAAATGGGGGAGAAAGGGCTTGCAGCCGATCCAAATGTTTATCATTACTTGATGGTTGGTTGCACGAGGAATTTGGATGCTGACGGGGTTTTCAAGCTGTTCGAGGAGTTGAAAGGGAGGCTGGGAGGGTTTGTGGAGGATGGGGTTGTTTATGGGAGCTTGATGAAGGGGTATTTCTTGCAGGGAATGGAGAAGGAGGCCATGGAGTGTTATGAGGAGGCTGTGGGGGAGGGTTCAAGGGTGAAGATGAGCGCTGTGGCATATAATTCCGTGCTGGATGCGTTGAGTAAGAATGGGAAGTTTGATGAGGCGCTGCGGCTGTTTGATAGGATGACAAAGGAGCATAATCCGCCGAGGCGTTTGGCAGTGAATTTGGGTAGCTTTAACGTGATGGCAGAAGGTTATTGTGGTCAAGGGAGGTTTGGGGATGCCATTGAGGTGTTCAGGAAGATGGGTGATTATTGGTGTAGTCCAGATACCCTATCCTTCAACGTTTTGATTGAGCAGTTATGCAACAATGGGATGTTGAGTGAAGCTGAGGAGCTTTACCAGGAAATGGGAGAGAAGGGAGTGAACCCGGATGAGTTTACGTTGGGTCTTTTGATGGATACTTGTTTTAAGGAGAACAGGCCTGATGATGCTGCCGGATATTTCAGGAGAATGGTTGATTTGAAGTTGAGGCCTAATTTAGCTGTCTACAATAGGTTGGTTGATGGTTTGGTTAAGGTTGGGAAGGTTGATGAAGCAAAATTGTTTTTTGATCTGATGGTGAAGAAGCTAAAGATGGATGTTGCGAGCTGCAAGTTTATAATGAAGGCATTGAGCGAGTTAGGGAAGCTGGACGAGGTGCTTAATGTGGTCAATACATTGCTTGATGATGATGGAGTCGAGTTTACCGAGGAGTTGCAGGAGTTTGTTAAAAGCGAGCTCAAAAAGGAGGGGAGAGAAGACGATTTGGCAAAGCTTATGGAAGAGAAGGAAAGGCAGAAAGCCGAAGCAAAGGCGAAGGAAGCAGAAGCAGCTGAAGCGGCAAAGAGAAGTGCAAGAGCTGCTGTGTCCTCTTTACTTCCTTCCAAGTTGTTTGGAAATAAGGAATCCAAGTCAGGTTCTGCAGATGTGGATGGAAATCCGACTGTAGGAGAAGCTTCTCCCGCAGAGTCATCTTCGTCTTCAGACTTGGATGAGGAAAAGATTAAAGGCGAGACTTCCACTGACACAGAGGCCAGAACTGACGGTACAACCACCCAGGTAACGGCATGAGTATAATATTTCTGCGCGACAACTACTGTGACAGGTTCCCTGACTTACAGTGAATCGTCTTGTAGAAGAAGCAAGAATTCCGAGTTACCAATCATATTTATGTTTAAGCAACAATTCGTATAGTTGTACCTCATAGACACTATATCAGTTCCCTTATTTGGAAACATTAGTACAATGCAGCCTCATGATATTTATATTTTTTTTTCTTTGATATAAATCCAAATTATGGCTCCAATTGGCTGGCTTACTTCGAACATCATGAACTCATCAATTCGATGTTTAATCTGTGATGCCTAATATTTTCCTTGTGAAAGAATTCAATGCACTGCTAAACATATCCTGAATTTTAGATTTTTTAGTTTTTATTTGGATTGTTCGTTTGAACATAAAATTTAAATGTTCATTAAAAAAATATTAAGAAAAAGTTTGAATTATGAATGGAAACATAATATCTAACACAGATTTTTCAAAAGACTAAGACCTTTGAAACAATAAAAAGAATGATTTATACGTGATGGGTCACAAGAAAATTGATTAAAAAGACTGACACTACTCACGGTGACCACATAAGATTGGTCCCCTTTTATGAAAACAGCGGCCAGTGACTTTCATCTTGGCGAATCGTCAGGATAAAAGACGAAAGTCAACTAGAGATGGTGTAGCTTCTAGTCTTAAATGAAAAGCATGTTAGTTGTGCGGTTTACCAAACAAATGATGAAGGAAGAAAGCCTGCTTATCATACAATTTATTTAAATATGAAGGCTTCCAAGCCTCAACAGTTTTTGGTTTTGTCGCTACAATCCAGGAAAAATGAAAAAGAGCTAAGAAAAAGAAGTATACAACACACACAGCAGTGTTCTTGACACACAAACTGTAAAAATGCCTTCAAAAATCATATTCGTCTCAGCTGCACAGATTTGGTATGCACACCCCAGCATCAGGATTCTGTTGTTCTTTCCATATTCTGCCTGTAACCCTTAGCTTCAGCTCCTTCCTATCACCGCCAGAGAAGAAAAGAGCCATGTTTCGCTGGATAATAAGACCATCATGGCTGTCTCTCACCTTTCGGTGGCTATCACGGATACTACGTGGGGTGCCCTCCCATATGAGTTTCCTGCCATTTCCTCCGACCTCAAGGCTATAGCTGTAGTTCCGAGCTTCATTCTCATCACCCATGAACCGTAGAAATGCCATGTAAACAGGAGCCATTCCCAGCTGAAAGGCTTCAAAATGTAGGCAAAAGTATTGCCCAAAACAATGGAAAACCTAACCAAGAGAAAAACAGGTCAGCCCACAGATTCAAGTTTAAAATATCGAGAAAGGAAGTTCGTAAACCAGACTAAAATTGATCCCGCCACATCTTCCAATAGGCTACTAGCCGCCAAGGGGATGAGCTATTGACTAAATGCAAGCCTTCCAGTAACAACTCAATACTTCTCGAACGAAATAGGTAAATCAATATTTAAGAAAACTAAAAGATAATAGAAAGAAAAGTAATCTTAACCATTGTCAAGAAATATTAAAAAAACTGTTTTTGAAATTAAATAATATCTTAGTGTACAAATGATTTATCACCATAGCTTTAAATAGCTGAGTATAGTCTAGAGTCAATTATACAATTAATAGAATCTCTCATAATTAGAATAAATGAATTTACCAAAAATAAAATGAGTCTAAAATAGGCTGATTACTCAAGAATTCTATAGCTAATTTACAGCCTGCCCTAATTACACGATTTCCCACCACATCTTCCAATAGGCTACTAGCCGCCAAGGGGATGAGCTATTGACTAAATGCAAGCCTTCCAGTAACAACTCAACACTTCTCCAACGAAATAGGTAAATCAATATTTAAGAAAACTAAAAGATAATAGAAGGAAAAGTAATCCTAACCACTGTCAAGAAATATGAAAAAAACTGTTTCTGAAATTAAATAATATCTTAGTGTACAAATGATTTATCACCATAGCTTTAAATAGCTGAGTATAGTCTAGAGTCAATTATACAATTAATAGAATCTCTCATAATTAGAATAAATGAATTTACTAAAAATAAAATAAGTCTAAAATAGGTTGATTACCCAAGAATTCTATAACTAATTTACAGCCTGCCCTAATTACACGATTTCCCGCCACATCTTCCAATAGGCTACTAGCCGCCAAGGGGATGAGCTATTGACTAAATGCAAGCCTTCCAGTAACAACTCAATACTTCTCCAACGAAATAGGTAAATCAATATTTAAGAAAACTAAAAGCTAATAGAAAGAAAAGTAATCCTAACCACTGCCAAGAAATATGAAAAAAACTGTTTCTGAAATTAAATAATATCTTAGTGTACAAATGATTTATCACCATAGCTTTAAATAGCTGAGTATAGTCTAGAGTCAACTATACAATTAATACAATCTCTCATAATTAGAATAAATGAATTTATCAAAAATAAAATGAGTCTAAAATAGGCTGATTACCCAAGAATTCTATAGCTAATTTATAGCCTGTCCTAATTACACGATTTCTCGCAGTCCCCTTCAAAACTCAACTGTACACATTGAAAATATTGAACTTGCTAATTAATCGCTCAAAATCCGACTTCCAGAAACTCTTTGTTAAAATGTCTACTGTCTGCTCAGTTGTTAGGATGTATATGCTGCAGATTGTTTCATCCTCCATCTTTTCCTTAATGAAGTGTCTATCTACTCCCACATACTTTTTTCTGTCATGGTAAACCGGATTATGGCAAATGTTGATGGCTGCCTTGTTGTCACAAAACACCTTTATAGACTCTTGTGCTTCTAGGCGCAATTCACTCAGTAGATTCTTTAGCCACAAAGCTTCACAAAGACCATGAGCCAAAGATCTTAGTTCAGCCTCAACGTTGCTTCTGGCTACTACCGTCTGCTTCTTACTTCTCCATGTAACCAGGTTGCCCAATACATATGAACAATAACCAGATGTCGATGATCTGTCAATAACCGATCCTGCCCAGTCTGCATTAATAAAAGTTTCAATATTCCTTTTTATGGTTTTCTCGAACAGAAGACCTCGCCCCGGAGTTCCCTTTAAATATCTAAGTATCCGATTAACAACCCCAAGTGTTCTTTCTTAGGATCATGCATAAACTGGCTAACATAGTTCACAACAAAGCCAATAGGCTAGGTATATCAGTTTGCCAACTAATTGTTGGTATCTCTCCCTATCCACTGGGCTGGTTGACCCCTAATCATTAAACTTGAGATTGGGATCCATGAGAGTATCCATTGGCTTGCATCCCAACATACTTGTTTTTTCAAGTAAATCAAGGATATACTTCCTTTGTGAGATAGAAATTCCAGCTTTACTGCTAGTGACTTCCATTTAGCTTTTCATTTCAAATTCGGATGAGAGACCCTTCTCGACACACGACATCTCTTCCAAGTCATCTCCTGTAAAGATAATATCATCAACATAGACTATAAGGATGGATACGTTACCCTTTAGGTGTTTGTAGAAGAGAGTATGGTCAGCTTGAGCCTGCACATATCCTTGTCCTTTTACAGCTTTCGAGAAATGATCAAACCAAGCTCGAGGTGACTATTTTAAGCCGTACAGAGCCTTGTGTAACCTACACACTTTATTCTCATCATAGTTAAACCCAGGAGGAGGATTCATAAACACTTCTTCTTCTAGCTCCCCAATCAGGAAAGCATTTTTAACATCAAGTTACTCTAATGGCCAATATAGATTTGCAGCTAAAGATAAGAGAACTCGTACAATGTTGATCTTGGCAACAGGAGCAAATGTTTCTTCATAATTGACACCATACGTTTGAGTAAAACCTTTAACCACTAACCTAGTTTTGTATCTTTCAACTGTGCCATCCGCGTTATATTTCAATGTGAAGACCCACTTATAGCCAACTATTCTTTTATCTCGTGGTTTTTCAACAACTTCCCAAGTCCCATTTTTCTCAAGAGCGAGTACCTCTTCAAGTAAGGCAGCCTTACACTCAGGACTTTTCATGGCTTCTTCTGCATTTGCTGGGATATTCTTATTAGACAGATTAGCAACAAACGTCATGAACCGTTCTGAAAGATGCCCGTATTTTACGGAGTTTGAAATGGGGTATCTTGTGCAGGCTCAAGAAGCTTTCCTGAGAGCAATAGGATCCTCATATATTTCCGGACACGACTCCAAGACAGGCAACTGAGAGTGCTCAAGATTTTTGACATTACTTTTTTGTTTCCTTCTAGAATAAGTCAGGAGTTCTTTTTTTGGAATTGGTTGTTTGTCTGGGAAATGATTTTCGGACAAGGAAGTCAGGAAATCGAATCCTTCACTACCTAGCATCATGGAATCAAAATTTGGCTCGTTTGCATTCTCCCCCTAAGGCAAATGACGTTTATAGTATGGAAGGTTTTCAAAGAAGGTGACATCAATAGAAGTAAAGTATTTTCGCTGGTCTGGAGAATAGCATATGTAAGCCTTCTGTGACGAGGAATATCCTACGAAGATACATTTGTGAGAGCGAGGATCAAACTTAGATCGACCTTGAGAAGGGTCATGGACAAAGGCCACACAACTGAACACACGGGATTCAAAGGTTGAGAATAGTCTGTAGGCAAGTAGGAAGATGTGAGTATGTCTAAGGGTGTCTTGAAGTGGAGTACTTTGGATGGCATGCGATTAATGAGGTAGCAAGCAGTAAGGATAGCATCCCCCCAGAAAAACTTAGGAACATGTGCTGCAAACAAAAAGGAACGTGCCACCTCCAGAACATGTCTATTTTTGCACTCCGCCACCCCATTTTGTTTTGGGGTATCAATGCATGAACTTTGGTGTAGAATCGCTTTAGTATGAAAAAATTCCCCAAGAATGGAATTGAAGTACTCAGTACCATTATCAGTACGGAATAATTTTATTTGTACGTCAAACTGAGTATGGATCATTTGGTAAAAATTTTTAAAAACTACAGCGGTATCAAATTTGTCTTTAAGAATATACACCCAACTGACACGTATATGATCATCGATGAAGGTAATAAACCATTTTTGAGATTTAAGTGTTGGAACACAGGAAGGCCCCCAAATGTCACTGTAAATCAAAGGTAATGGTATAGATGGGCGATATGGTTATGGAGGAAGAAATTGACGTGTATGCTTAGCCATTTGACAGATTTCACATTGCAAAGGAATATTTTTATTTTGAAAAAGAGAAGGAAATACATATTTCATGTAGGTAAAACTAGGATGGCCTAGACGATAATATAATAACATTATTTGATTATTCAAAGAGAGAAAGAACACATGAATTATTCTCAGGAAACAAGAAATAGAGGCCGTTGAAGACTCTAACGTTGCCAATCGTCCTTCCCGTTGTCGCATCCTGAAAAACACAAGTAGTAGAAATGAAGTTAACACGGCACAGGTTATCTGCTGTCAATTTGCACACAAAGATAAGGTTATAGGAAAGATATGGAACATATAAAACATTTTTTAGACAAAGAGAGGGGCTTATTTGGACTGTGCCTATGCCCGCAACCGACAAAAAAGAGCAAGCTACTTGAACCTTTTTTTGTCCAGAACTAGGAGTATAAGTCTGAAACGAAGTTGCATAGCCAGTCATATGATCACTAACACCTGAATCCACCATCCACCACTCACCTTTCTCAGTCATGTCAGGCACAAGAGCACTTGAGATACCTTGTTGAGCCATAAGAGAGGTGCTCGGCTTGGTAGAAACACCCAGAAGTTGACAAAGGTGATTAACTTGGGCTTGAGTATGTTTTATTTCACCAGTTGCATTCTTTGGAGAGGTTTCAGCTGCAGCAGTTGTGGTAGCAGCCTTTCGTTGCTTGGCAGAGACAAAGTTTGCAGGTTTTCCATGCAATTCCCAGCATTTATCACGCGTGTGCCAAGACTTGTGGCAATGGTCACATTTAGGTACAGGCCGGGAAGGTTGTGCAGGTTGTGAGACGCTAGATTTATGCACGGGTAAGGCTGAGACATCAACAGCAAGGGATGAGAGGCTGCCAAGCATAACCCAACGCCGATGTTCCTCCCTTCGCACTTCTGAAAAAACTTCATCAATGGGGGGAAGATGCCGAAGACCAATAATTCTGCCACGGACCTCACCAAGGTCTTTGCTGAGACCTACCAAGAAATCATAAATACGGTCTTTCTCTACATTTTATCGATAAAGGGTAGCATCATTAGGATGGTGCCACTGTACAGTTGAAAACATATCCACCTCCTGCCACAATTTCCGAAGAGTGGTAAAATATTGGGTTACATTGAGTTCCCCTTGGTGAAGTTCCTTTGCCTTATTCCGTAATTCAAACAATTGTGAGGAGTTGTTCAAATCCGAATAAGCCAATTGAACAGCATCCCAAATTTCTTTAGTCGGCGAATAAAAAAGGAAGGTTTCACCAATATTGTCTTCCATGGAGTGGAGGAGCCAGGCCATCACCAAGGAGTTGTTTGCATCCCAAGAGGCGTACTCAGGGTCATTAGGCAGCAGACGTGGAGAAGATCCACCAAGAAAACTGATTTTCCCTTTTCCCCGAATTGCAATGGCAACACAACGAGACCACTGAAGAAAATTTCGGTCATTAAGTTTAACAGGGGTGATTTGAAGAGTAGGAGGTGTATTATCAAACACGACAGTGGGAGCAATTTTGGGAATCAACTCAGACGCCAAGGAAGGTGGGGTCGAGTTGCCTTCACCGCTTGCTCCAGACATGGTTAACTTCTCAAATTTCTATTATCTTCTAAGCTCTGATACCATAAAAGATAATAAAAAGAAAAATAATCCTAAACACTGCCAAGAAATATAAAAAAAAAAAAAAACTGTTTCTGAAATTGAAGAATATCTCAGTGTACAAATGATCTATCACCATGGCTTTAAATAGCCGAGTATAGCCTAGGGTTAACTATGTAATTAATAAAATCACCCATAATTAGAATAAATGAATTTATCAAAAATAAAATGAGCCTAAAATAGGCTGATTATCTAAGGATTCTATAGCTAATTTACAACCTGCCCTAATTACATGGTTTCTCACAAAAACCAATAGGAATTGTTATCTACCATCTTAATTAAGAAATTAACCATGATCTAAACTTAATTTCTTGCATCCAAACCAATAAATTTCTTGCATCTAGAAGATAAAGAGAAATCATTTCATTTTGACCTATAAACGATACATGTATAATTATATACAAGGTATTTATGTATGTTTATAATAAGTGTATGTTTACGAACGTAAGCCTGCATAAGGAAGATCATGTCGATAACACAAGTAGGAAAGAAAGGGACCCACAAAGTCAACTCTAAATATTGCAGAATAAGAGCTGCTTCATTCATATGAAAAGAACCATGACTTTTGTTACATGGAAAAATAAAGAGGTTTATATCAGATCACTTGCGTGCCTATGTAAACTGAAAACTTATTCCATAAACCTCAAACAATGCATTTTCCTTTTTCATAAACACGGACAATGCACTTTTAGAAAACACAAACAACGCGCTTTCAGCCATGGTCCACCTGAAAATATCCTTTTTGAGGGGGCAAAACAGAATCCTTATCTATACGCATAACCAAATTGACAACAAATCATTGCAATCACAAATCTATAGATACCATGGACCACATCTAGACTACACACACACACACACACATATATTAATTAAGCAGAACATTCAAGACTTACTGTAAGCATCCAAGTGGCATTCTCTACTTCCCGAGGATTCGACTTGACATAGCGATGGTTGAATGTGCAACCTGAATGCATATCTACCTTGTGATCATCTCTTAGATGAGCAACCAGGAAAGGGATATCCCCGACATGAGAGCACTCCGACCCAGCATATGGACAATTGTATGGTCTGAAGTTGCAAACTGACTCATGCTTAAGTTTGCTGTAGTAGGGAAATATTTCTGGGCATCCAAGGTTGTAATATTTGCAGGGCAATTCAAGTGACTCGGCAACCTTCTCAAGGGCTAAACACCTAATATCCCCAAGTTCCTGCCTGCAAGTGGGACATCGGTTGTGTACCCTTGTCTTACAGGTGGAGCACAGGGTGTGTCCATTGTGGCACTGTGAAGAAAGTCACTCTCTTAGAAAGAAGAAAAGAGAAAAAAAAAAATCGACACTTAAAAGCACATTGTTGATCTGACAAAAAATTCACTTTTTTCATAACAAATATCGCACATAATTTTCTGACGCCAGCACATGCAGTGTTCATACAATCAATCAAATGGGAAACCTAGATTCCACAATCTGACCATGATCCAAGACACGTTACCATGAAGAAGGAGATTCAACACAGGTAGACAAGTACGATAATGTCTAAAATACTAGAACATAATAAGCAGTACAAATAGAAGTTGAGGAAAACTACTTAAGTTTCCAAATTTAATAATCTCCAAACAAAATAATCATCGTTTACTCTTCTCAGTGCCCATGTCAAACATGGAATTTCAGGCCTTACTACCAGAAGAAACAAATTTCTCGAACAGACACAAGTGAAGTGTGATCACATTGCAATCACTGAAAAGAAAATGATGTATTTGCAAGATAACTTTTTTTTTTTATTATTGTTTTTGTTTTTCCTTCCATCATATAATTGATTAATTCCAGGCCCAGATTAGATCCATGAATTATTGAACATTAGTCACCCATAAAAATCCCAACTTAATCACTAACCACAAAAATACCCTTTCTAAACGTAGTTTCACAAGCAACACAAAAGCCCAAAATTGGAAACTGAAAACCACAACACACCCCCCCAAACAAACAGATAATGGAACAAACAAAAATCGTCAAACAACCAAACCTGGTGGATTGGGGGATACATGGAGTTGGTGCAGACGGGGCATTCGAGCAATTCGTGGACGCTGGTGGCGGGAGCAATGGCTGTGGGGCCGGAAATGGCGGAATTGTTGGTGGCATTGCTCCTAGGCTTTGAAGAAGAGAAATCGGAATGGTGTTGATGGGGATGAGGATGAGGATGAGGATGAGAATGGGGATGGGGATGGGGATGGGGATGGGGATGGGGATGGGGATGCAGAGTGTTATGGTGTTGATGGATCTCATCCTCGTCCAGACCATCAGAGTATGACACACATTCAATGCTATCAGCGTCCATTCCTTCTCTCTCGCAAAATTTCAAAAAAAAATCCCAAAAAAAAAATTTCTTGATCGAATTCCAAAACTTAATCCCCAAAATTGGGGATTTATTTAGGGTTTCGCTTTTTCTTTCTACTAGGCTTTTTTCTCGAAGTTTCCTTCTTCTTCCGTTGAGCAGAGAAATTGATTCGGGAAAAAGGAAAAGAAGGAGGGGAGGTGCAGACAGTTCGATCGGATTCCCAGGAACCAAACAATCCCCTCACTCTCTCTCTCTCTCTCTCTCTCTCTCTGTGTCTTTTCTCCTTCTCTCTCCACAAAGAAAGATGTTCTTTTCTTGGCTCTTTCCTCTATCTCTCTCTCACTCTCTCCTCGAATGTGCGAAATGCCAAGGGGGGCGGAGAGAGAGAGAGAGAAAGGGAGAGAGAGAGAGATAAGCACAACCGTTGATCCGAGTTTGCAATTCGAGTAGGATTAATATCGGACGGTTAAAAAGCTTCCTTTTTTTTTATGAGAGAACGCTTGCATTATTTGTTTAATCTGGTTTTTGATAGGATTATTTATAAATTTCCTTTTCTTTTCTTTTCATTTCTTTTTTTGGCTTGAAATTTCCTTTCCTTTTGAAAATGAAAGAAGTTTTTCAATAGGGAGACTAATTATAAAATTCTTTGATAAATATTAGAAAAGAAGACAGAATTATTTAAAAAGGGCAAAAATAAATTCTTTTTGCCACGGTGATAAATTGAAAAACTAGAACTTACATTCTTTTTTTTTTTTGGGAGGGGGGGTGGATTTTTTAATGTTTTTTAATGAATTTTGTTTTCTCAGAATGAAAAAATAACTTTGAAGAGATATTCAATTAGAAAATAACATCTTTTTAGAATTATAAATAAATATTTGGCCTTGATCAAATAACATATGATACTAGAGTTTGAGTTTGAAAGGCAACAGATTTGATTTCAAATTACATAAAAAAAAAATTAAAATAACTATGCAACCATTCAAATGAAGAGAGAAAAAAAAATTAGCACGGTTAGTTCATGAATTATGAGAGTACTTTGGTCACTAAATTTTGAATTTAAATATTACTTTCAATATTTTATTTTTGGACATTGTAATTCTTAATATTCAAACTCATGAAAGGTGTATAACATTTGATATAGATAACCACCTCGTTATTACATAATAATATAAAATTGCACAAAATTAGATGTAAAATATTATATGAAATTAATAAAAAGATTAATGGAATTGAATATAAATAACCACTTCTCCATCACATAATAACATAAAATTTTATAGAATTAGAGATATTAATACATCGTTTGGGACACGCATTTGAAAAGCTTTTCATTTAAACGCAATGTCATTTTCCCCCAAATACAAAAAAATTGCATTTGAATGCAATACTTTTTAACAATTAACACAATTAAATTTACTGTTTATTAGTTAAACTACCGGTACACAGTTTTTCAAAAAAAAATTATACAATGTCAGGTCCTGTTCATGGACATGACCTTAACTTCAGGGAATATATTCCCTGCCTCCCCTTCTGCAGCCAAGATTACATGCTGCAATAAAATTTTTTTCACTTCAATTCGGCATTGATTTCGAACGGTCGTGTAGTCAAACGCTTCCAACAACCTCCCAAAAACGACACCACTCTTTGAACGGATACTGCCTTTATTTTTTTTCAGTTCATTACGCCAACATTAACAGAGTTTCGCACCTTCACCCAACCTCCCAAAAACGACGAACGACGACAACACATCCACCCTCCCACAGCAAGCAAAACCGAATGCTTCCGCAATTACCCTGCCATTTTTGTCAATTTATTGCTGTAATCATTCACTAGAGAAGAATTGACCCCCACCTGCAACTACCCTCTGAATATTAAAACGAAAAACGCTGATTTTTTCGTTCAGGAGTTAATAGCAATCCAGATTGGCTTCCGCAGCGAGCTGTTGCCGTCCAGCAGCGTGAAGTTCATCATCTCCATCTATTCGGCCTCCCAGCAACGCACTTACCGGCCCCCTTTTCTGTCTGAGGCAAGTTGCGGTTGTCGCCGTTTAGGGCTACCGAACGGAAAAAGGTATGTGCCCCCATTGTCTAATGTATGTATCTGGATGGTTTTCATGGGGTTTGAAGTAGTGTATTTAGCAAAAAGTAACCCGTTGGGGTTTGTACTGCAGCCATTAGTCACTAACCCGTTGGGCTAGCTCAGCGGAATGAGAGTGGTGGGAGCTCCTAGGTACAAAACCTAAGAGTGTTTCTTTTCCCTTTAATAAGTAGGAGTCATAGTCCAGAACAAAAAAAAAAAAATCTTCTAGTTACATATTGGTGAATGATTTCTGATCACTTGGTGGAGCTCAACCATACTTTTAAGTTTTGAGGATTGTATCTTCTTTATCTCTTTGTTTTTTGGGTCTATCATGGTACTTGTTTTTTCCTACCTTTTTTTGGATTAACTATGTGGGATAAGTTCTAAATTTTTACTATTCTATATGCATTGTTTTCTGTATGAGTTAGGTTCATGGTTTATCTGATGCTAAAAGTCACTCCCCTGACAACGAAGGTATCCAATGGTAAAAACTAGAATGACTGTGAATAGGATATGTTAAATGCACATTCTGTTTTATTTTCTACTTCTTCCATAGCATCTCTTTCTTAAAAAATTTAAAATTTGCAAAAACCAAATTTTCAATTTTGTTTTAGGTCCAGCAGCAAAGGGTTCTGGTGATCAAGGAGTACGGCCTAAATCAAATGAGTACTTTCTACTTGCCTTACAATGTCATTGGTATTTATTAGAGACTACTGATTTTTGTTAGTGACGTGATGAGGGTGAGTTTGTTCATTTTTCCTTCTTGAACCATATGACATCCATTTATATTATGGGATTGGCTACTGCTAAGTTGGAAAACCCAAGTTTTCCCTTTTCTAACATGTTTTCCTTTTTCTAACATGTTGGAAGTACATGTGTTCTTAATTGTTTAAAGGTAACTGAATAATTTCTTCCAATATTTTATACCGAAACATGATCAATTCATTCACCATGTTAAACTATATAATATGTCTTACTTCTATTTATTGAAGCGTGATCCTGTAGTTATTGGTAGAGCTTCTGATGCCGAGGACTACGGATTTATGTATTAGTGTGTAACAGTCTATTATTATTATTATTATTGCTAATTTATAGCATAATAGTGAAAGATATACTTGGAAATGTTCGTTCTGTGTGAATATCTGTCGTTACAATTTGCTAATTTCTCTCTTAAGATGCTATAACACAACTTTAGCGACTTCTTGTTATTTACATGAAGAAGAATTACAGAATGAAACAAAGAAATTGCTTCTTTTTGTGACAGCAATCGACTAGGATATTGTAAAATGTGATTCTACTATGTGTAAACAATTGACAATTTTGATTGCATTCAAGAGCATTCTTGTGTAAAGGTCATTCTCCTCTGTCACTCCATCAACGGGAAAGGCTTAGCTTGTAAATTCCATCAGTAGAAGCGGTATGCTCTAAACCATGCTATTTTGTTATCTGTTGTCGTTTTGAATTGTTAATTTTCGCCTCATTTCCATAGTAGCCAATTGCTTAACTTACAAAGTCGACCAATGTGGCACTACCTATTTATGGATGGCACATTCACTGTTGTGTGATTTATTTTTGAGGTTATTTTTTGGCTGAAACACACCTTGGCAACCGATTGTATATCCAGTTTATGGGACTTTACGTATTACCAATTATTGGACTTGAGCACTCTTTGCTCCGCTAAACCAATATATCCACGTTTTGCTTGCAAAGGTCTCGGCGAATTGCTGTTTATCGCAACCAACTCACAAAATTTTCCCAGCTATACAACTAATCCGTAACCACGGGTACACAGTTGGAAGCTCTTTCCTATTCTGGCAAACCATGTAGTATTCAACCGAGTCGGCGATCTACTTACAATTTGAAAAAACGACATTCCCATCACATTAAAGACTTTCCTCAACGAAAAATTCTCCGGTCCACATTGTTAGCCGCCTCACAAGTTCGTTGTACTGAAGCCGAGAGTTCAGTCGGTTCAAATACGGTAATCAAGTAGCTTTTTTTTGCATAAATACATGATGATAATTCATGGAATGACATCTTAAGTCTGTATGTGGCTATGATTATTGTCATATTACTTACAAACATGCTGCAATTACGTAGATGCCACGACGAAAAGACAGTTACAAATGGACTGAAGAGAATGAGTTCCTACTACTTTCCCATTTGAGTACGTTCAAGAACACGCATGGTGGTAGATTTCCTCCACCTAAAGCACTAGAGGAATGGGGAACTGAATTTATTCCCCCTTGCACATACAAACAGCTAAAATCCAAAAAAGAAAGAATGGCTAAGACATATAGATGTTGGAAGGCATTAAAGGCACATACTGGACTTGGCTATGATCCACAGACGAAGTCGATTAGCTGTTCAAACGACGTTTGACAGAGCTTCTTAGCGGTAAGTATATATAGGTTGTATGATGCATAGCTGCAAATTGTGTTTGTATTTTATTGCAATTTGTGGTTTGTAAGCATTGGTTAGGTAAGCATAATCTTGTGGTACCAAATTTTTGCAGCAATATGGCTCAGATGCTCGTGAGTTGCACTACGAAGGTCTAAAGTTCGAGGAATTGTACTACAATATCTTCAACAACCATGTACCAACTAATGAATACATGGTCGGTGTGGGGACAAATGTAGACCTTACTGCAGAGTTATCACCAGATCATGATTCAGGTAATGATGAAGAGCCGTTTCATGATGAAGAGAGGGATGTAGGAGGTTCTTCTAAACATAAGGAGCGGTATTCAATTCGAAAGCAAAAGTTACGAAATGATACTATTATGGCGCAAGCAATCCAACAGATATCCACCCATCTAGTTGAGCGTACTGCAAAACGGTCACAAACGGATTCGGGAGACTACGGAGGTTCTCGAGATGCCATCGCTGCATGTGAAAAAGCTATGTTACAATTGGGAGTTAATGTCGGGGATGTAGTCAAAATGATGCGTTATTTCTACGACAACCGTGATTGGATACCTACCTTCCTGGATTGTACTGATGCAACAAGACTGGCATTTGTAAATGACACATTAGGCCGAATAAGTGCTCCGCAACAACCCAACTACCCTCTATTTCCACCAGAAGATCCTAATAACTAGAATATTATCCGAGTGCATTTTAACAATTTTATTGCTTGCTTTATGTTATTTAGTTATATATGTATCCAATTATTGAACTTATTACCATACCATTTTGATTGCCATTATTTACTCGTTATGAGATTTTATTTCAATTGATGGACACCTACTCCGTCATAAAGTAAGTTGCTTTTGTGTGTTTTCAGTAGTTGATATAAATATGTTGATGAAAATGTAGGTTCATGACATGTCACACCCAACTGGAAATTCAACCTTCAATGTAAACGTGGATAGTGGTAGTGAAAGTGATAGTGATGATGAGGAGACTTTGGCCTTTGCGACATGTCTACTTGTTGCTGCTTACAGGATGAATATAAGTTATAGACAACCATTGCATGATTCAATGTTGTCAGGATTGATGAGAGTAGACGAAATTCTTAATGGAAATCCTAACAAAATCAAACAGAAGATTCGGATGGATAAAAGAACGTTTAAGAATTTATCAAATTTGTTAGAAAGTCGACAACTACTTCAACCAACAAGTCATATAAACGTAGATGAGCAGATGTTTATATTTTTGTACATCATATGTCAGGGGATAACTAATGCCGAATCAGCTGATCATTGGAACCACTCGGGAGAAACAATATCAAGGTGGTTTTTCACTGTGCTACTAGCTATATGTAGCCTCAAGAACGAAATAATAACTCCTCCTGATTTTAATAGAGTGCAACCATTCATTGTTGAAAATCATTACAAATATAGGCCGTGGTTTGATGTAAGTAACTCATAATAATTTCGTACTAAAGACACTGCAAATCTGTAGTCGTTAATAATTTACTATTGACTCTTGCTTTGTTGTTATAGGGTTGTGTCGGTGCCATTGATGGCACTCATGTGCCTTGTGTTCCACCATCGCGTAACGCTGCAGCGTGTAGAAATAGGAAAGGAACGTACTCTCAAAATATATTAGCAGCATGTTCATTTGATATGAAGTTCACGTATATATGTTCAGGGTGTGAGGGTTTGGTACATGACGCACGTGTGCTGGAAATTGCAATTAACCGTTACGATTTTCCAATACCTCCACCAGGTTTGACAGCTGTCTTTTAAGTTTCCTTACGTCATTATGTTATACACGTGTACCACAAATATGCTTTTTTAATGAGAAGTTTTTACTTTTCATGCGTAGGAAAATTTTACTTAGGTGATGCCGGATACTCTAACAATAACGGGTTCTTAACGCCGTTTAGAGGTGACACTTATCATTTGCCTGAATATAGGCGTCGGCGTCAAGATTTGGGATCACCTAAAGAAGTTTTCAACTATACTCATTCGTCGTTACGAAATTGTATCGAGAGGACATTCGGCGTATGGAAAGCGAGGTTCAAAATATTAAAAAAAATTAATAACTACCCGATACAGAAGCAGGTTCTTATACCAGTGGCGTGCGCAATAGTGCATAATTTTATCATAATAGTTAGGGAGCGGGACAAGCTTCTTCGACGATATGATATTGACGGTGTACCAATAAACGAAATTGCACAACCGCATAACACGAATCAAGATGATGTTGACGATGACGTGCCTGAAGGTCCTGAAGTATTAGATGACAACAATACTCATAATCAAATGAATCAATTTAGAGAAGAATTGACAAATCAAATGTGGCAAAGGTATCAGATATATCCATAGTATAGGTAGTACGACTTTTAAAATGCCTGACATTTTGATAAAATGTAAAGAACATTGTTTTTATATCTTCACAACTTTTATCAAACGTGCTTGTGTGAGGCATTTATTGAGTATTCAGGTGTCGTTTATTAACTTGAAATTATTGGATGGTTTAACAAGCTTCCAAAAATTTTATTGATGTAACTTTATAAAAATAAAGTTAATAAATCCAATTTGCATTAAAGACCGAAACACACCTTACTCGGAGATGTAATTTGGTTTTTATTTTTTGGGGAAGAAAAAAACGTGCTCATTTGCTTTATTGTATTCCGAATGGACATGAAAATATGTAACGCAAAAAACGTCATTATCATTTTAATATAATTTCATAACAAAAGATAAACAAGTTTCGAACGAAGAGTTGTGTATCATTTAATGTAAAGAGGGAAATAAAGAGGAAGGCATGCACATCAATGTGCAGAGATAATGTTCTATTTTCACAATGTTCAGTTTTTTTGTGAATACACATAACAATATATATTGTGATACAGGTGACATTACTCATTAATGATGTAATAGTCATTCGCAAATTGATTTCATAATAGTTCTTATCAATTTTCAACGATATATATATATATACGTGTGTGTGGATACAAATGGACTACAAGATTGGAAAAAATGGCCTTACGTGTTCAATAGTGCACCTGAACAATTATTGGTTTTATCAATTTGCTGCCAAATTATTTCCAATTGCCTACTGTTCAATTTGTGTCAGCGACGAATTGTAGTAAAAAAAACGCAATTCATAATTGCTACGGTAACCAATTCATTGGTTAGGTTGCAATTGGCCATATATATAGTAAATTAATAATAAAAATCTATTATATATTATTCATTATACCTCAAAATATAATATATTTATTTTTTTATCATTTTTTTAATCACATCACTCATTATATTTTACTCTTTTTTCAACATAACTTTTACCAATCACATCATAAAATAATTATTTTTATAAAATTAACATCTTTTACATCCAAACACATATTGCATTTAAATGCAATGCAAATGCTTTTCCTCCAAACGCAAATTACATTTCAAGCATTGCATTCAAATGAAACGCAAACGCAATGCGTATCCCAAACAAACGTTAAATGTAGAATATTCTAGTTTTCATTTTCTGAAACAGTTTTTAAGAGTTTTCAACAATAATAAAGATATCATTTTCTACTCAATGGAATTATTTTTCTAAATTATTAAATTATCATGTAACAAACATATGAAATTCTTCGTTAAATTAAAATACTTTTATCAATCTTAGTATCAGTGATTATAGCTGTAAAAAAATTCAAAATTAAAAAGTAATTTATCAAAAATAAAAGTTTAAGACCAAATGACATAACACGACACTCATAATTCAAGATTGAAACAGTTAACAACTCTATTAAATCTTTGTTTAAAAAAAGAAAAGAAAAGAAAACCAACATCAATGATTCCTCCACCTCATTCCATTGGACAAGTGGCTCATCTCCCGTGCAACTGGAGTATCTTTCCACCGCCTAGTTCTTATCTTGTTGCTTATCCTACTTTAATCTTCCTTTCCTATATGGGAAAACAAGATATGTTCCCATAACCAAAACAAAATAAAAGAATAAACAAAGAAGTCTCTCAGAGAAAAAAAAAAATGTTGAACAAAAACCAAATTCACCGACTTATACAGTGCCACGAAAAGGAAAATAAAAATGTGTAAAGAAAAAGCACTAACTACATTATCGCAACACTCAAAGTATTTGGGAATATTTAAATCATATTCTTCATCATCGATGACAGTTTAAATGTTGTTAAAAAATCATTGAATAATATGTTCCCAGAATTACTAAAATGTAAACCCATCATTAAAAGTGTAGTTGAGAATTTCGGACTAGTATTTGGTTTTTATTTTAACCTAACACCAATTTAAATTATATATATGTATTATAACGACATAAAATATAAAATTATTATTAAACTATATTAATAATCAGTTTTGGTATAAAATAAGCACTCTAGGCATGCTTCACAAACTTTTCTGTAGGGCTCCGAGTATTAAACTGTGTTAATCAAACAAAGTGAATGATACCATATCACCAAACTTTCACGTGAATCATTTTTAACTCATCAAGTGTATAAAAAGCTATTTCAAACTTTCAATATGGCAGATATTGATCTACAGAAACATTTACTACATAAATTGGCCTACATAAATAATTGAATATAGGTACACTTCTATAGAAATAAAATGATTATTGGTGTCTTCACGTAATAAAATTTGAGACATAATCTATGTCAACATAATGTTGACAAATAATATATCTAACAAAACTTGAACTTAAATCTGATAATAAAAATGAAGACTACAGAACTCGTTTACCACCAATAGTGGTAAAGGTTCACGTTCTTGACCAATCAGTAATCGCGCCTGCCAGTACTGGCCTAAGGGCAAGGCCACTTAGCCAAATGCTCAAGGCCCCTAAGCCGGCAAGGCCCCCAAATTAGCATGACATATATAGTATGCCTATAAACGCATATCAAACTAGCAAATTGAGGCCAACAAGTATGTATTGTCCACTTGCTAATTTGTAGGTATAAAAATGTGTGCGTGTGTGTGTGTATATATATATAATTATTTGACAAACTTTTATATATTTAGAAATCAGGCTATATCTATATGTGTATATATTTACATGATATATAGAATGTAGATTTGAACTTTCCTAATATGTGTGTGTATATATATATAATTCTTCATAGTATAAAATTTTATTTAAGGTTAATTATGTCCTGAAATAATTTATTGAAAAAATATCCTAAAATTAAAAAAAAAAAGCTGTCCTAAATTTTTCCTAATTACACTCGAATAAACAATTTATTTTGATATACTTTTCCATCTAAATAACAGTATATAAATTTCTTATAGGAGTTAATTGTATATTTTAATTGTTTAAATAAGTTTTAAGATGTAATTTATTATTTACAAATGAAAATTAATGGTATTATTTAAAATAATAATAATTCATCAATATGTTTTAAATCAACATTTTTTTAAAGATAAAAATATTCGAATTCTTCACCTTATAATAGAATCAAGTATAAAATTATTATTAAGATATACTTACAATCACAAATCGGTATATTCTTATGATCAAATAATGCTAGTTTTGCATTTTTATACGATTAAGATCATATTTAATATTCTTTAAAAAAATACATAGTATCCTTATAATCTCCAAACATTAAAAAAAAAATAACAATAAAGAGAAAGACCCCTCAAATTTTCTCTTAAGGCCTCAAATTGCTTGGGCCACCCTGTGCCTCCTGGTTTTTGCTGCACACTTTACCCATTTGCTTTTAAGCCATACCCACATCACACTGGGGAAATTTAGGCTATATACCATAAAAATTAGATGTGGATTGTTATTTGTTACAACTAAAAATTAGAAAATGTCATAATGATGACATCATCTAAATCTAATTTAAAATAAAAATATCAAAATTTCCTTCTTTTTTTTTCCTCTTCCACTTTCTCTTAGCTCTCTCTCTCTCTCTCTCTCGCCCGTCTCAGTTTCTCACTCTTCTCAAAGCATGTTGCCAAGCAACCACCGCCCTTCCCCATTCTAATATCGGCCAATCTCCGAATAGCGAATCTCATGCCACCCAATTGCTTGACTCCCCTTTTGCTAGCCTCGACTCTCTGATTGCTATCTCGCAGCTCTAATCGTGGCTGCTTCCATGGCAGATCTCCACACAAGCTACTGCAATCACGAAGGCTTGTGCGAAGGAGATCGCGGAGAGCGCGATGGTGAACCTCAGATCGACGAGCTCTTCAGCAACCTTCGATGGTAACAGAGACTGTCGCAATTCGGACAACATTGGTGGCGGTAAGAACTCATCGGAAATCAGAGATCGCAATGCGACATCGGTCACCAATCTCCTCCGTGCAGGCGAGTTGGCGATCGTGGTCGGTGAAAGCAAAGGGGCAATCCTTAGATCGGTGCTGCTGAAGATAGAGAGAAGAAGAGGAGAGAGAAAGGAGAGAAAAAAAAATTTTGAAAAAAGTAAATGCCATTAACATATTAAAAAAAATAAAAAATAAATATTTATAATATAATATTATGACATTTTTTATAATTTTTTTTTAGTGATAAAAATCAATCTAATATATAATTTTGTGGTGTTTTTCTAAACTTCCCTGAATAAATAAGGGGAGGACTGCAATGATAATCAGCAAGAGGGTATTATCATGTGTAATTGCTAAGCTAGTTTCTGTTATTGTTATTTTTAACCACAAAAAGGAATACTAATTATGACTCGTGTTTGGTTTTGCCCTAATGATTACAGTGACTATCTTATTTGTTTATTTACTTTAGCTTTTTGGGGGAGATAACAGTAGACTTTGCGAAACAGAAAGAAAGTCCTGATCGCGTAGGTTAATCCTTTTAAGTGGGACCTTCTCCTATTTATACGCGTCATTCTGATGCACTTATGATCATACTCAGCAATTTCTTGATCCCACTTAACAAAATTACCAACTTCACCCCTACGAAGGGGACAAGGAACTAGATTTAACTTTCCTATCCCACAAACTCCATAAGAAGCTTCTTCAGCCAAAAAGCGTAATGAAAATACAAAAACCAAGAAAAAAAAAAAACTTCAAAGAAATTGATTTAAAAAAAAAAAAAACCTTTCAGAAAGAAGTTGCCATTTCTTCATTCTTCTGTTGTTTACAGAGGGTTTGACGAGCAATAAAATAAAAAAGCCTTAAAATTGACTTATGTTATGAGATTATATGAGAATAATCAACGATAACAAAAATCAATAACATATAAATTTATATAAAAAGCTCTAGAGGAGAAAAACCATAAACAAGAAGAAAAGAAATTTATTAATTTAAAAATTAATATAAAAAGTAAAAATAATGAATTCAACTCAAAAACATTAAAATCCAAGTGTTAAAATAAATCAAATATATATAATGTGAAAATAAAATAGAATTCTCATATTAAGCTATATCGCAGACTCTTCGAACTAGACTAAAACAAAATTCAAGTCACACGCTCTAACAACTTCAAATTCCAATCTGTTTTCCATGGTTACGAATGCTCAATTTTTCTTTTTCTTTGTAATGTTCAATTGTAAGCTGACCAATTTCTGATACATCAAGGTATGGGAATGAAGCCAAAGCATTATGGGCATTGTATAAATACAATGTATATTACATCAAATAAATATAAAAGTCTATTATGTACAACTACAAACATGAGTAAATAAATAAATAACGTAAAAGATTACATGCTGGCAACAACAGAAGACAGCTCCCGTTCCGCTTCGGGTTCTGCATCGGACTGCACAACAGAAGTACAAATGAATCTAAATATTTGAACAAACTTATCTCAAAGCCGAGATTTACTTGGAAAGCAGATAGATTAGAAACCGGTAAAACTAGTACCGAATCCAACATCACTTACCTCGGAATCCTTTAAATTATGTTCTGAAAGATATCTATCAAATGCACCTTCTCCATAAAGGATTTTAGCATCAAGAGCAGGGCAGTCCCACCCAACAGACTCTTCATCAACCACGACGGCATCAATTTTGTTGTCGGCTGTTCGTTCATCAGGTATCTGAAAATGGTTTTATGCAAAGCAGGGTTTGATTGATAAGAAAGACATCTTTTAACATATCTCTCTTTCTTTTTGCAAGTTGTTACATGTAACTGCTTCTTAAACACCGAAGCTGCAGTTATGTAGTGAGGTTAGGAAGTCGAAAGAGAAAAAAAGGCACACCTCATACATAGCATCCATCAATATATTCTCTAGAATAGACCTTAAGCCACGAGCGCCAGTGTTCTTGGATATAGCTCTCCTAGCAATCGATCTCAAGGCACCTTCAGTGAAATGCAGCTTGACCTGCAAGAATCAGAGACACAGTCGACGAATGCCCAGGAAAGAATGAGAAGCGCAAGAAGAAACCTGACTAAGAAATGCTACAATTGAAACATATGAATTATACGACAGACGGATGACCTCAGGGCTTTTAAGTTAGAGATGTTGGGCTGAGGGGAATTACTTACACCGTTCATCCGGAACATTTTCTTATATTGCTTCCCCAAGGCGTTTTTAGGCTCTGTCAGGACCTGTAGAACAGCTTTGCCATAAGTACACATACCAAACTGAAACGAGGACTAACAGAATTAATACTAGGCTGAAAATCACTCTAAAATGACTCCTTAGACACAAAATTGTTGCTCAAACTGAAAAACTCACCTGGACGAGTTGATTTTCTGTAAGTGCTGTCAAACTGACAAGAACAGGAAACCGCCCAACAAATTCGGGTATCAAACCATAGGCAATGAGATCACTACTTTCAACCTGCCACAAATGATAATCCATGGTATTCGTTACCAATAATATCTTGGGAAAGAAGGATGAAAAAGAAGTTGTAAACTACCATCTACAGTAGCAACAATGGTGTTTATACTTACAGTCTCCAACAAAGATGAAGTAACCGCGGCATCTGTAACACCACCAGACCGCATGTTTGCACGTACTGGAGCACCAAATCCAATAGAAGAATCTTGACGTCTAAAAGAATTGAAACAATTTTCAAGTTATAGGGATTAAAAAAAAAAAGGCAAAGAAAATGACAAAATTAAAAGCTGGGATAACCTTTCTGAAATCGTTTTCTCCAAGTCAACAAAAGCACCTCCACAAATGAATAGAATATCCTTCGTGTCAATCTACAGGAAAACAAGAAATGTTTTATGCTATGTATAGGTCGTCAAGCACCAGCAAGCCTTGATTAACAGCAAAATAAATTTATGTTCAACGTTAACATAAATTAATTTATGTTTATGATTCACAAGTAACATCAAGAAAAAACAATATAGTATAAACAAGTGTACATCTACCTGAATATTTTCACCTCGAGGGTGCTTTCGTGCTCCCTTCTCAGGAACATTAACTACCTAGATTAAAAAAGGATTGCATTGATCAGAACAGGAGTAATAGACTATTCATTCAACCAGATATAAATACAGAATTTTAGGTGGCTAATCTAAGCATCTATGACAGAAGATTTTAATAGTTAAAAGTGGTCCTATTGTCTGAGGCCATCTCGAGTACAGTAAACCTACCACTTGTTTGTTTCAATAGCATACAACCAACAAATTTCATGTTGTAGCTTGTAATTCACTTTAGTTACAGTAAACGAACACTTACTGTTTCCTCAAAAAAGAAAAAAGAACACTTACTGTTCCTTCCAGCATCTTTAGTAATGCTTGTTGAACACCCTCGCCTGAAACATCTCTACTAATGTTGAGGCTTTCAGCCTGTAAAGCAGAAAAGTAGAAATCTAGCAAACAAATTGAAAGCGGCATGCACTCTTCTCCATGAATAGAGAAGGGGCAAGGGCTAAATAGACAGTTCTGGAATTAGGTATTTGAAAAAATAACAGGAACCTTCTTGGTAATTTTGTCAACTTCGTCAATATAAACAATGCCTTGCTGTGCAGCTGCCACATTATAGTCTGCAGCCTGTCATATAGATGCAAATATAGAAACAGAAACTGAGATTATTGATCATAGGAAGTGCTTGTTCATACTAACTTCTATAAATTTTCTTATACATTTCAAAAAGTTACAAATTAATTAGAATTAATCAAGTATCTTTGCATAAGGGGGATACAAATATCAAAGCACAATCACTTTATGAAGTTTGTAAAACTTGTAACTAAAAGAGGCTTAAAAAATATACCATAAGGAGTTTGTACAGTATAGACTCCACATCTTCCCCCACATATCCTGCCTGCACAAGAAAAATACAGAAAGGGTAATCAGTGCCATGTAAAAATTTGTGCTAAAATGCAAGACAAACTGATCATCAACTTGCCTGAGTCAGTGTTGTTGAATCGGCGATAACAAAGGGCACATTCACATACCGTGCCAAGGTTTTGGCAAGTAATGTCTTCCCTGTCCTTGAAACGGCATTAAGGGAGAAGAAGTGAGAGGAGTTACTAAAAGGAGCAAGAAAATCACCAAGCAAGGAAACATATAAAAAAGGGTAAAATTGACTTTGATCTTTTGAAAACTTGAGAGCAGCATGTCATATAAGAGTGCCTAGAACTCGGAGTAAAGTGAGAATCTAGCATAAGTTATCTATTAGCCTGAAAACATTGTACAGTTATAATCATGAATAGAATACAAAGCAAAAATTCAAAACAAGGACATTACAAAGTTACCTGAGCCTGTTGGTCCCATCAGGAGAATGTTACTTTTCTCAAGTTCTACCCTATTGTCATCAACTGAACCAGCCTTTTGGTTACCAGACTCTTCTGTTGACCTAACTTTCCCAACAAAGGTAAAGAAATAAAAACACGATTTATTTCTTAAAGAATATCTATGGCAGAAGAAGTGTATAGATTCAGTCCATATATCTGATAAGCATAATGAGGATATGGAACGGACCACTTATGTAGCGCCTCGTGATAAATCCTCTTATAATGATTGTATACAGCCACAGAAAGCACCTGAACACAAAATACAGTTAGAATCCACAGATTTAAAGAATTACACCCGAAGACCAATCGTCCACACTACATAAATAACAATCCATTATAGTGTTGAGCATGTGAAGCTTAATTATTGTCCTAACACAGAGTACGGATCGAACTTTGCGGTAAGGTCAATATGGGGGTTGTAAGGAGCTGTAGTAGTAACCTACCCCGAGTGCACCAGCTACAAATGGACATAATTCTCACGTTCACGTTGAACCACTTATTGCTCTCGGTAATAAAGAATAAGCTGAATTCGATTCTTCCACTTTTTCAAGTACAAAATCCGTCATTAACATGGAAAATAAACATAAAAAGCCATCCCAAAATGTCACTTTCTTCTTATAAATGATTTCACACATTTTTTCCCAAACATTACAAACTACATTTCGAATTGCAATATCCCCATTTATAGGAAATAAAAATTCATACCGAGTAAACCACACAAAAATTTCACCTTTTTGGCCCTCTCTTGCCCAATCACAAACTTGTCAAGCCCTTTACAGATTTCCTTCGGCGTCGGAAAACTACCTCCCAAATTGGACCCTCCCCAGCAACCGTCCTTCGAATTCGACCCGAATCCACCACCGGAACCCGAATTCGAACCACCGCCTCCTCCTCCGCCGCCGCCGCGGACCAAATTCGTCATCGGACCTTGCCGGACGACAATCCCGTCGCCGGACCAGACCTCCGGCGGGTCACCATACGAGCTAAAGATACCATTTTCCTCCTTAATTCCCGACTTCTCGCTCCAATTCCCACCGTTGGAGAGCATGGAGCCCTTGTCCACGAAGTCGCCACGGAGAGACACGGGCTTGAAGGAGGTGAAGCTGTAGGGAGTGTAGGCGAAGAGGTCATCGATTTTGGTGCGGTTCGTGCAGTGAGAGCTCACCGTAGCCCGGCCAGGGCTGGAGAGAAAATACCTGAATTGGGACACCGCGAACGACGCCGTTTCCTTGGAGGGCTTCGATCTGAGCGCGGCCGCCATTGAAGAAGTTGGAAGAATTTTCCCGGGAAAGTGAAGGATAGGAAAGGGAAGCTAAGGTGAGTTAGGCGAGAAAAGTGGATATTTTGGAGGTCATATAGAGGGTCAAATTTGGATATTTTTGGAGAAAACTGAGTGTGAAATCGACTGGATTTGCCCTAGATTTTTATGGTATGCGAATTTTAAAGGAAAATGTTAAGATTTTGAAGAAGAAGACGATGATAAACAGAGTTTTTCTTTTTCGGTTTTTTTTTTTAAATAAAAAATGGAATTCAATAAGTGGAGATATTTTAGCCGAAGGTGAGGCACACGATAAGAAGTCAAGTGTTTGATTTTTTAGTTATTTACATAATTTGATCTTATATTATTTACTTTATTTAAAAAATATATTCAGTATTTTAAAATTTTATTTTATATATCATTAGATTTCACTTAACGGGCAAATATACCCCTTTCTTTGATGAGTTTCAATTTTTACCACTAAAATAACTAAAATACCCCTTAAAATAAAAAATAAAATAAAATAATTTGTAAAAAAAATTCTCTCTTTGTTCTTATTTCTTTAGACGTTGTTTGTTTTCAATATTGTATTTACATTATATTCAAATATAATATAATTTTCACTCAAATACAAAAATATTACATTTAAATATTAATCATATCATATTTTAAATCTAATATAATCACTATTTATTATTTTACTTTTGCTATTATTTTTATTAATCACATCACATACTTTACTTTTGCTATTATTTTTATTAATCACATCACATACTCTCTGTTTCTCTTCATTTTTTTCTCTTTATTTTTACTCATCACATCATATATTTATTATTTAAATATAATTCCAATACATTTCACCCAAACACACATTGCATTCACATGCAATATAAATATTTTTCCTTCAAATATAAATTACATTTATTGCATTGCATTCTAACGCAATGCGTTTACTAAACGGAGCCATAGCCTCATCTAGGTTTTCCTCTTTGAATAGCTTTGAATAATGGGTCATTTTCATTTTCATTTTCATTTCGTTTGATAAATACGATGCGTTTACTAGACGGAACCTTAGCCCCATCTGGGTTTTCTTCTTTGAACAGCTTTGAATGGTGGGTCATTTTCATTTCAAGAGATGTTCATGTTACGCATTACAATTCAGGCCCATTTTTCCCACATTTTCCCTCTAACCAAACTGTGTCTTTTTCCCCCACATTTTCCCTTTAACCATTCAGTTTCCTTTTTCCTCTTTTTGTTTTTTCGCTGGGTTGATCAATGCCTCACTCACATGTAGAAACCTCTTTTCTATTTTAGGAATACTCAATCACTAATTAGGAAGTTAGTTTTGCTAAGCTATAATGTAACAAGTTGTTAGTTGGTTAGAGAATAAGTTAAAGTCTGCAACAAACTTTTCTTCTTTGCTATTCTGTATACATAATAGAGTTTTAATAGAGTTTTTGTATATTCTTTGAATATGTTGAATGAGAATTACAGTTTTCTCTCTAATTAAACACTCCTCTCTTGTGATATGGTATCAGAGCAGATTTCTATTGTTTGATCTTCAGTTATTCCTATGATCTTTCTCCTTCTTCCTTTCTCGATTATCTCAGTTCATCTTCTCAAGTGTTTACTTGATCGATGTCTATGGTTTCACTAATCTCTGCTTTGAATACATTGTCAAATGGCAAATCTATCATTGATGATCCTTCAAGCTCATTCTTTCTTCATCACATTGATGGTCGAAGTTTTGTACTAATATCTTAACTCCTCACTAGTGACAATTAAGCCTCTTAGAGTACAGCACTGCAAATTGCCCTCTCAATGAAATTTTGTATGTGTAAGAAGTATTAGTGTGTCAACAAAATTTTTAATTTTTGAATATTTAATTTAAAAGTTTTGATGTATTTAAAATTAATTTAAATATATTTCACACATTATAACAAATTTTGTAAATTTTATGCCTTTACTTCAAACTTCTATAAAAATGATATTTTTACCCAAAAACTAATAATAGAAAAACAAATTAATTTAACCTAAATATCTAACCTCTACGCCATTCCTAACCCATCTCTTTCTCAACTCTTTCTCTATCTCCGATCTCTCTCTCTCTCTCTCTCCACCTCTTCACTTCTTTTTCCTCCAAAAATTACCGACCACCAGTGAGACTCCCAACTTTCCTCTCTCTTCCTCAGTCTCCCTCTCTTTCGATCTCTCTCTCATTCACTCTCTTTTTTTTCCCTCTCTCTTCCCTTCTCCCTCTCCATTGTCGTCGGCCTCGGGCACCATCACCACCCAATCTCACTAAGCCGGCCAAAGCTTGTGAAACAGCCACCACCGCTGCTACATCGCCACCGTACACCACCTCTGCCAAAGCCGCTGTCTTTCCCAAGTTCACTAAGCCCTTCACGCCGCTCAACTCCGCCTCGCCGCCACAGTTCAACCCGTCGCCGTCAAGCTAGCGACGCTTCAAGCCCAACAACCGGAGCTCGCCAATTTAGCCCCGTCATGCCTTCTCCGCCGTGACTTAGCACTGGATGAACCTCTCGAGATGCCGAGCCAGTCTAAACCCAGCTGCGAGTCCGAATCGCCGAACTCCACCCTCGGTCGCGAGCCTCCAAACCGAGCTTTAAAAAAAAAAATGTATATATATGTATGTAAAAGGAAATGAAAATTATAAAGCCTACTAATTTTGGAATTTGTGTTTGATCTTTGCGATTTAAAATTTGAATCTATATTATATTTAAAAATATTTGGGATTTGGAATTTGGTATTTATAGCGGGATTGGATGTTCTTTGGTAATATAATGGATAAGGATATAGATATTTAATAAAATAAAATAATATATTTTATTATGTGATGTATATTTTTTAAAAGAATTTAGAAAAGAGATTTGGATATTTAAAATTTTAATTGAGAGTTTGGACACATATGTGAAGAATGTATATCTCGATCAAAGATTGCTCATCACATTTGATGTGATAAGGGACTCACAGGATTTTATACAATTATAGATGTTTTTAAGAATATAAATTGTATTATTATGATTATACATACAAATTCTTATACTATATTATTCTATTATTATTATTAAATCGATTAAAATAAAAAAGTTTCAAAATGTTTTACAAGTTTTCTACTTATGGGGCGTTTGATAGACGCATTACGTTTTAATTGCATTTGAATACAATTCTTTTTTAAATGTTGTATTTTGTTGAAAAGTATTTGTTTTGTATTTGAATAAAATGTGTGTTTGAATGAAAAGTATTTTAGAATTAAAAAGTTGATGTAATTGGTAAAAGTAGAGATAAATAGTTAGGGTTGAAAAGTTGATGTGATTATTTTAAAAAGCTTTTAAATAGTAATTGTTTTCATAGTACTGTTGAAAATGATTGTATTTGAATTTAAAACTTTGCGTTTGATGTAAAATTAGTTTTCATAGCATCAAAAAACATTTACCAAACATTACCTTAGTATTTCGTAACTCCTAAAAGAAGAAGGTGATTAGAAATAACGATTATCCTGGAATTGCAGTTTGGAAACTAAGGACTAGAAGTTGGAGTTTTATTTCCTTTACATTTGAAACCATGTATGTAGTTAAACGTTTTAATACTCAAAGATTGTAAATTATAAATTTTACATTAGTGTTATTAATATATTTTATTTTATTCAGTATGTTTATATAGGCCATAATAATCCTACCATATAACATCGAACTAAGATTTTAACTCTGATAATAATGTTCAGTTAAACTACTCAAACATAATTTGAGTACGTGATTAAAAAAAAAGGTACATATTTTAAAAAGTATAACTAGTAGATCTAGATATTTGAGATTCTCTTGATTTATTCGAACATCCATTCCATGTCACTATCATAGATCTTGGGATGTAATAGGATATAATTATGTAGATAATCCGATTTTTTTGAGTTATTTATATAGATGTCAAAATTCGAAAAAAAAAAGGAGGTGTTAAAGTTAAAATTGCCTATTTTTCTTTTATTTATATAAATGTTTAAAATGGTATTTTTAAAGGCAACATTACACTTTATAAAGAACTAGGTGCGTATTTGGTACACGCATTCAAATTACATTATATTTAAATGTAATGCAATTTTCACCTAAATACAAAAGCATTTCATTTAAATATCAATCACATCACATTTTAAATCGAATACAATTACTATTTATTATTCCACTTTTTCTATTACTTTTATTAATTACATCACATATTTTATTTCTTTCTCCTTTTTTTCTCTCTACTTTTACCCATCACATCACATATTTATTATTAAAATACAATTCAAATACTTTTCACCCAAATATACACTGCATTCAAATGTAATACTAATACTTTTCCTCTAAATACCAATCATATCACATTTTAAATATAATATAATTACTATTTATTATTCCATTTTTTCTATTACTTTTATTAACTACATTATATATTCTCTTTCTCTCTCCTTTTTTATTCTCTACTTTTACCCATCACATCACATATTTATTATTAAAATACAATTCAAATACTTTTCACCCAAACACACATTGCATTTAAATGTAATACTAATACTTTTCCTCCAAATACAAATTACATTTAATACATTGCTTTCAAATGTAATGTGTTTACCAAACAAACCATTAAAATTGACAGACAAAAAATGAAAAAAAATGTGTCTGAATAAATGTTGTGATCTTTATAATTCTTGAAGGTAATTTTTTTTTTTTGGTTATATTGATTATAGTATTTTGATTGTTAAAATTGTTTGTATTAGAAATTATGGATTTATTAAAAAAATTTTGTGTTTTTTAAGATAACTAAATAACAAAAATAAATATAAATTAAAATTAAAATATATTTAGATTAATTAAAAATATTTCATATTTATTAGTAAAAAAAAATTATTGTTGTAATAAGAAAAGGAAAAAAAAATTCTGAATAAAAAAAAGAATGATATTAATTATAATTAAAGAATAAAATAAATATTATATATATTTATTTAAAAATATTTATTTATATAATATTATTAAAACAGACATATTTTACTACAATATTTAAAAAATGAACCGAAAAATGTACGCAATATATATATCGACATGTCGTTTTCGTAGTGAAAACTTTTTGTCGTTTACTTGGAAACGACATTATATTTTCGTTTTTGAGCAAACTGAAAAACGACATGTCGCGTATGTAGTGTTATCTGCTGCAAATTTTTCGGCAAGTATAATCCAAATCCACAATGGAAGTTTCCCATACCTCAAATATTTTGAAAAAATATTGATATTTAATTCATTTAATATTTAAAAAAATGCTAATTTTTAGGACAACAATAACAATATTAGTGATTAAAAAATAGTAATAATAACAATAACAGTGAAAGCACTAAAATGTAGAGGAGTTAATGTAGGGATGACAACACAAGTTAATGCGGTATTATTGTCAACTTTGTTTATTAATTGTGTTAGAAATGTCGATTCAAACATGTCTTATTTATTTAACACGACAGAAAATTTTCAACTCAAACATGATTCATTTACTAATATTTTTAATTTATTAGTTCATATAATTTGTTTAAATTAATAATTGATACAAGGATGGTATATCTATTACGATTGTGATACTTTTAACGTGTTTATTGATTGGCTTATATATATATATAATATTCATATTAGTTAGTTGTATAAAATGTTATATTACTTCATATATAAATATATATAATTAGATTGTAAATAATAAATATAATTAATTATATTTATCAGTGTCAAGTATGTTAATCCAAACACGATTTATATTTAATTATGTTAATTGTGTCAATCCATTATTGATCTCAACATATTTATAGAAAACATAAACTCTTAAATTTTTTAATGTGTTTTGTGGTGCTATCAGGTCGAAAACTAAATTACCAACCATAAATTAATATGGATGTAGTTTAAGAAAACTAAACAATTTTTTGTATAGCTTTACTGGTAATTTGAATTTATTTATAGCTTTATTTCATTAAAGAAAATTTAATTTTAGAAAATTTGATGTAACTTCTATAATTATAATTCATATATTTATATGAAAGCTCATTTAGAATTAGCAAAACTTATCTCTCTATCACTCTCATTTAGAATTAGCAAAACTTATCACTCATTCCCTAGTTAAACATTTAAGAAGATATGCATGATACCATACCGAATGACGTATATGTATCACAATAGCAAGTTTGTATATCTAGGTCCCTAATTTATTTTACAACTACCAATAATTAGGTTGGTATTAGTATTGAGTAACATAAATAAAATATGTTAGGCCTTTACGTGTTTTAAAACTTGAGAAAAGCACATTTTTAAGTCCTATATTAAAAAGAAAAAATTAAGGATGTGTTTGTTTTTGGTTTTAGAATGGTTTTCACGATTCTCTAGAGAATTGTTTTGTAAAACGATTTGAAATCTTGTTTGGTAACAACTAATTTTGAAAACAAAACTTGAAAATAGTGAGTTCAATTTCAAATTTTTTAACTTAACCATGAAAACAATTTTTTATCGTTTTCATTTTTCTTTCTCAACCCCCGTATACACACAGTCCGACTACTCCTCTCTGGGTCTCGCCAATAAGGGTCTCTACTCCACCACTCTCTCTCTCTTTCTTGTTCATCGCCGTCATGGCCAGACTCAGCCACTTCAGCATTGTTGCGGCTCCTCTGATGCGCCGTCTCCTAGGGCTCATGTCTCGGCTAGCCTATGGATGCGTGGCTCAGCTCCAATACTACAACACCGAAGAAGAGGAGGAATGGGATCGGTGCGAGCCGAAGCAGATGGTGGACTCCGATGGATGGCTTCTGCGGAGAGGAGTGCACTGGGTGGTGATTTGAGACTGCGGTGTGAAGAAACACGTCTATGCTGATAGGCTCTCGAAGCTTCTAGAAGTTCCTCACATTTCCATGGAGACTCTTGTTCGCCATGAGCTCAATCCTCGATCCTCTCTCTACAAGCAGGTCCCATTCCAGAAAAATATTTCATTTTTTTTCTTCAATTTCTATTTAGAATTTCGTTTCTTTACCATTTGTTTCTGGTAATTAGGAACTTAATCAGGAAAGTTTGGTCTCTAATTGAGCGAATTAAATCTTTGAAAATTGTTTTGATTCTGCTGCCATCTCTTCTAAAGAAAAACTTTTCTTTTTCTTTTTCTTTCTTTTTTGGTACTTTTGCTTAAAATGCATAAAGATATTCTGAAATTTAATATTCTAGTTGAGTTCAAACGTGCCTGCAACTAACTCTGAACCTTTTTTTTTTTTGGTTCGTTTTTTTAAGTGTTATTATCTATAAGCATAAAATCTGCTATATTTCGCATTACCAGTAGAAAATAGGGCGGTTTGCAAAAATGTGGGAAATGTTTTTATTTCGCATTTTTTTTGTTTTAATTTTCCATGTTTATTGGATAAAGAAAGTTGTTTTCCACCAAATTATTTTACTTTTCAGGAAAATTTCAATCTCTTTCCTTTTTTATTATTCTAGTGAAGTATTCTTGATCTAATCTTTCTTCTTTTTCGGTGATTTAGATTGTAGATAACTAAACACAGTTTTTTTTTTCCCAAAACATATACTCATAAAATATAACCACACACAATTCAAAAACGATCTCAAAACAATTTTCAAAATGATCTTATTTTCAGTTGTTTTAAAACCATAACAGATTTTAAAAATAATATCAAAGCTACCTTCCTGTCTCATCCTATATAAAATGTAGGGATCATTGAATCCCCCGTCAACCAGTCATAAAAGAAGCGCACATCTGCGCAAGTATATAAAGGGCAGCCCTTTCCCTCTCAAAACATCCAATATGAGCAATCATAAAGCCATTTGTGTTAAAAAGACTTCTTACATAATTAGGATTAACTTAATGTATTGATTTTTGAAATTTAATGAATATCTAACTTGTAAGACTACTTGTCGATTTTTGTAGTTAGGTTGCCTCTCATCAGTATAATAAAAATGAAATACATCTCTGTTATCAAACATGATTTTTTTTTTCATATTTATTTGAATACAAGTCTAGATATATTTGAAAATTTTATTTAAACAGTGACAATATTAAAAAGAAACATAGAGACACAATAAAAAAAAGATAAAAGAATATAATGTAACAATTTGCCAATACAAAAAAAATGATTAAATGAAAATATTTTAAAAATGGGGTAAAAGGAATCCAAAGAAAATTGAAGGACTAAAAAAATAACAATTAGGATTAAAATGAAAAAATTAAAAGAAGGTGGAAAGGGGAAAAAAATTACAGGACCAAAAAAAAAACATAAAGGACTAAAATGACAAAAAAAAGGTCAAAAAAACCGGAGGATTAAAAATAATTCAAAACATTTTCATTTTGTACGAAATTCTATGTGCTCACTAACACTTTATTGTTATTTCTTTATAATGTATAGATTTATTCTTCATTCTTCTTAACAATTAATACAAGTTTGTATTCTATTGGCTTATTCTCCGAGCAATGTGGATCATTTTATTGACAATGACTCTTTTGGTATGATTAGTTTTTTGTTTTGTCATGTTTAAATTTGTATGTAATAATGACGATAACTTCTATCATCTTTTATTTGAGTGTTTTATTTCTTTTTGTTATTTCTAATAATGAAAGTAGTTTCTCCACCTTTTTCATTAGTTGTTTGTCTATTGAATTTGAGTCTTGGTGGTGTTTTTATATAAGCTTAATACTAACCCTAGTGCTATTGATCCTTACCTCTTAATTGATTTGGAAATTCTATTGATTGTCGTGGTTTTGTTATAAAATAAAAGTCTTACATATGCTCGATTACAGTATGTCGAGGTATATTCTTATAATTGGGTCTCAAGCATGTCTTTTTTTTTTTTTTAACATCATCAAACTTGATTGATAGATCTGTTCTAATTAAAAGATTTTGTCTCATGCAATATGAATCCTTTATTATATTTGGAGTTTTTATATCTTCTTATTAAGTTTAACCAAATTTTCATTTAAAAAAAAAAAAAACCATGGTGAGATTAGCCCTCTTAAAGTTCAGGAAGGATATATAGATATTTTCAGCATTCGTAAAGATTATCTTGGAATTCAAACTTGAAAAATAAGTACTCTTAAGATAGTATCCCTTACTTTAAATAACAAAGATAACTACAACGAAACATATACATTTTGTACAACAAGAAACAACACCAAGAAGTTTAATCTAAAATCTGAAAAAATAATAATAATAAAAGAAAGAAATAAAAGAAATTATTATGCTAAATTCCTAATTACAATAAAAATAAACATCAGGCTGGCATTTATCAACGCAATAAATAGCTCAAGAAAATTTTAATGGATCATATTCAAAAGAAGAAAAACAGAAAAGCAAAGCATGAACTAAATTTCTTCCTTTCTTGTATTGTGACTATATCCTTCTGACCTGAATAGACGGACACAACAATGGGCACATACTCATAAGCTTGATGGTAAAACCGTAAAATCCTGGGCTTCTTAATTTCTTTATAGCACTTGGCATCTTTCTTGTTTAAAAGGATCATACAATATCAGCCAATGCTGAGCACAAGATCCTGTCCGGTTTATGCTGTTTTCCGCCATAAGAATTTGATCTCTCCAAACTCCGTAAAAGTCCTCTATCTTTGGAGGATTCACTATGAACTGCCTAGTCCAGCAGGGCATGTTGTTTTTGTGAAAATCGTGAATACAATTTAAAAACAAGAAGAAAACTAAAATTTCTTATTACAATCAATAATCATAAAAATAGATTAAAAAAAGATTTATATAGACTTTCTTAAAAAAAAAAAAAAAAAACTAAACCACTGTTAAGTGTTCAAAATAAGAAACATATTAATAATAAAAAAACAAATAATAATAAACATATGATATCATCATTATCCAGCAACCAAAAATCACATTGGTTTATCTCTGGATATATGAATTCATCTAATGTTTTGTCTGGTAGGGGGTTGATTTTTAAAAAATAATTGTTTTTTTACTTTTGAAAAATAGACTATTATAAATTTTTGTACTTAAACATCAATATATTTTTATTTTTAAAAAATAGAAAAGAGGTTTTTTTTTTTTAAAAATAGAAATTTTTTTTATTCATTTAAATAATTTTTCACTTTTAATAAAAATCTAAATAATTTTTTATTTTTTAAAGTAAAAATTTTCTATTTTCTAAAATGAATATCCCATCCAAATAGAAACTAAGTATGAGTTTGTACCAACTAACAAGCTGAAAGCGGTCATAATCTGGTTTACCGGCATCTAGTATATCCATAATCTCCAGCACTTGCTCGTCTCGCAAACCGAATGACAAAATAGAACTCGATCTATATACAATAAGTCTTGTATACCAACCAGCAGAAAGCTCCGTTAATTATTACTACCCTTTTTTCCAGGTCAAGTTGATATCCTGGGAAGCTTTTCACTTGTCTCCAAGAATCACTGCCTTTTGTGAATAATTGCAAATTTAGCAATTGCTGATCTGATCTTACCGCAGTTTCGACGATCCTAAGTAACTTGTAATCCTTGGTATATTCGTCGAATCCGAAGCCTAGAACAGCGCTTTTAGTATTCGTCAAAGGCATGGGACCGGGAAGATAACTGAACTCTTTGGTCTCCGGATTCCACAGAATTGAATCTTTGCCGATATGTGAAAGGCTAACGCAGACCAATCCATTATAAGATCCGACGATTTTGATGTTGTGGAAGGATGCTTCAAGGGCAGATTTTGCTATGTGTCGTGTAATTGATTCAACAATCTTTGATTCGTCGAAAAGCAAAAGCATTCCGACGTTCTTCCTTGGCCCACTTCTTGAGTGGAGAATGGAGCGTTTGTTGATCTCTGATTGATGGCGGAGGCGGGTGGATATAAAATCGGGATCGCCGGTGATAAAATCGTACCAAGATTTACTAGCAGTTTTGGTAGAATCTTTGTGAAGATCACATCTTCGGGTAAATCATAATTTTTTGGTGTTGGGAAGCTTAGCCAATTTCCCATTGTCACTGAGACCACTAATTAGAAAGCTCAAATAACCAAGAAAACATTATCTTATATCAAGACAGAAACCACAAATCCCTAACAAACAACAAATTTCCAAAATTTATGCATTCTAGGCATGTTTGATTTGGTAGGGAAGAAAATAGAAAAGAAAGTGGTAGATCACCTGAAAAAAAAAAGGTAGAAGTTTCACCGATGATATTTGATATATAATTCCTTCAATAATCTTTTAGATACAAAAAAAGATCAAAATACTTTTGATCGTTTTCTTCCTCTTTTCTCTTCTATCAAACACACTCGTAACTATTTAATTGTTTTACCTTTTTTTTTTTTTAAGAAAAGTTTTATTTACGTTTTTGTTTTCAGTTTTTTTTTTAAGTTACTTTTTTTTCAGTTGTTATACCATATAGAATTGTCATTATTTTAGATACCAAATATTGCAATTTTCTATACTAAAAAAAATATTGCAATTTTTATTTTTAAACTTTACCTTCCAATTCCTGCAATTGATTAATTTTTAGCAAATACTTCTTCTCAAAAAATAAATAAATAAATAAATAAAAGAAAGCAAATCCATTTTGGCAACTGTCCAATTTTTTTTTTTTAATGAGCAAATTTCCGATTCTTTAAGTTCCTAATGCAAAAATGTTACTTTTTTGCTCTACGACGATACAATTTGAAAAGTTGAATTTAGGTTAAACAGAAATTGTTATATTTGAATGACGCTTTTTTTTTTTTTTTTTTGCCGTTAGATGTGCCAGTGTTACCTATTATCGGTTATTAATATCAAAATAATATTTGGGATAAAGGCAAAAAGAATCACTTTTAATGGCGTTTTTTAATAAATGAAAGTTTTTTTTAAATTAAAAATTGACCAGCAAAAATAATGCAAAAGACTATTTCATCTTTGAAAACCCTAGCTTGTCTTTCCTCTATTGGAACCACAATCCCACACATCACTCCCAAAAACCCTAACGAGTTTTAGATTTATAAATTTAAAAAGGAAAAAACATAAAAAACAAAAAAACAAAAAAGAGTTTCCTAAAGATGACTAAGACAAAGCATGCCTCCTAAGAAGAAGAGACTAATGGATGAACTGAAACTAGGCTCTCCACATAATCAAGAGCAGTAAATCTATAATCTACTTGTTTATGCACACTAACCAGTTTCTTAAGTTGGCTAGAACTCTGACTCATGCTCTCTTCGGAGATGGCCGGGTGCTCGTACAAGATTAGCTCTTTGCATTCGCTGTAATAAACGAGCAGTTTATCCTTCCAAATTCCACACAAATTGGGCTCGTAGACGCGGTAGGCCATGCTGATTGTGAACAGCTTAGTCCAAGGCTCTTCCTTATCGCTCGTCATCACCCAGAAGTCACGGTTGTGTAGCGCGGCGAGCGTTTCTTTCCACTTAGCAAGCCTAAACGTGTCGCTAACTTTTTTCAAAGGCGGCGCAGGTAGCTCGATGAATTCCTCGTCGCGCAAATTGAACGACAAAATAACCTCTTTTGGGCAGCTCGGACCGTATGTGTACCAGTGCAACGCTCCATTCAACGCAACCGGCGCGGTACTTGGATTGAAAGGTGTGTAGACAGAGAGGTCTCTCGTCAGTTGCCTCCAAGAATTAGTACTTTGGGTGAATACTTGAATTCCTATTTTCCGCTTTTCGCCAACTTCAATTCTAACCAATTTGTAGTCCTTGTTGTGATCATCATATCCGAATCCCATAATCAGATAATTCGGTGGGCCAAAGATTCGTGGTATCATAGACTTTATTGGTTTTGGGAGATACCTGAATTCTTTTGTTGTCGGATTCCACAGAACTATTTTCGTGCCGTCCTTGGAAACACGAGCACAAACTAGTCCGTTACATGATCCTAGCAAAGCAATTCTGCTCCAACGATACGGGGACATGCCAATCTTCATGTGTGAGATGTCCAAATTTTCGATGCCCGATTCGTCACGCAGCAACCAATTGTAGTAGGCTTCTTTGGCCAACATTTGTTCAACTCCAAGGATGCAGAGCTCTTTAGCCGAGACATGGCGAAGGGGCCGGTCGGAGGCGATCGAGTTGGAGCCAGAGGCGATGAGAGAGCTGCTTGATGCTTCTTGATTTTCCATCGAAATTTGCAGGTCTTGAGAATTTTGAGAAGAAGTGTATTTTTTATTTCTAATATGATATATATATATATATATAGGTTATATACCAAGTCGATCATAACAAGGTCTCCTATAATAGATACTCTACAACCAAGAAAATCGTACCTAAAGCAAACAGGAAACTAACTAATCGAATAATTATCTTGTTCGTGTGCGTGTTATTTATTTATTTTAAATAATTCAAAATCAAAACAATATTTCAGATAATTCTTTATCGAAGGATAAAGAACAAAACAAACAAACTACTATCTTTATTTAAAAAAAAAAAGAGAGAGAGAGACTATCCTCATTTATAATTTTAAAGACTTTAATTTTTAGAAAAAGAGAGTTTTGTTTATCCCTCATTTTAGCCTTTGTTTCAGTGTTAATTTTATCTTTGCTTCGTTTCTTTCTTTTTTTTTTTTAATTTTTGTGAGCCCTACATTTTTGGTTTAAGATTTTCCATAGTTCTTTTTTTTTTTGGTCTTCCCCGAGCCCTGAACTAAAAGCTTGATCTGTTGTTGTTTCCTGTTCGTCATTTATTTCTTCCAATTTTTTGCTGGCACTTTTGGTCGTTCGTGGTTTTTCATAATATGGAGGACATAAAGGGTAATCTTTTTTTTTTTTTTTAATTTTCCGTTTCATGTTTTTCATGATAGATTTATTTTGTTTTTTTGGCTTTTAATTTATATTAATTTTTTTCCCAGAATGTGGCAGCTACTTTTCTCGCATGTTGGATTTGGAACACGAAAAGAAGGATCCAAGCTTTTCTCTGTTTGATGATTTTATTTTGATTTTTTGCATTTTTGTCTCTGTGGGTATTGTTTTATTTGGTATTTGTCCCTAAGTCGGATTTTGTTAACTTCTGTATTGATGGTTTTCTGTCATTTTGGGTGTCTGCATCTTGCTCCTTAGGTGGTTTTTTTTTTTTTTTTTTATTGTTTCCTTCCATGTCAATATGATATTTTTGCTTCATTGTTGATTGCGATGAGTGTCTGCATCTTACTTTTTATGTGGCAATATTTTTTATTAGTATGATTGTTTTATTTATTATGGGTAGGGTATTTTTGTTTTACTGTTTATTGTGATTATGGCTCCTTTTTTCAAGTATTTTGATACAATTATTATTGATTCTGATTTTTTAGTATATTTGGTATTCATAGTATATATCATTGTTTGGGAAATCTGGATTCAATTTTATAAGTTAACTATTGCCTAACCTTTACTCTGCTATTTGGTTAGATTTAAACGAGTCATTGGATTTCCCTATTCTTCAACTCACTAGATTTTTTATCTTATTTACCACCTGCAATTTTTTTACTAACATAAAATGTCCTGTCTTTGCTGATTCATCCAATGAATTTAATATTCTTAGATAGGGCTTCCTATCTGTAAATTTGTCATTTGCTTATTTTTGCTAGTTTTTACCTACATCTGATAGTTTTTCTCTCTATGTAAGATATCTCTAATTTTTTCCAGTTTGCTAATTTTCTTTTAAGAAAATTTTTTTTTCTTCAGCTATAAATAGAATGTGTGTTCATATGCCTCTCCGTTTTTAGTTCTTCAAACTTGAGTTATCTTCTCTGTTTCAATTCTGTTTTTATTGTCATTGCCAAGTCTTCGTTCCCTTCTTTCTTACGTTGTGAGGAGTGAACTATTTTCTTTGTTGTTTGCTGTGGACGATTGTCTTAATTAAGGTACTTTGCTCTATTTATTCCTTTTGTCTTATATCTACGTCTGGTTTTTGTTATTTGTTCAAAACTGAGTTACTTCTTTTCTCTTAATTCTTTCTTTATTGTTATTGCAAATTCGTTGTTCTCCTCTTTATTAGCACGTGAAGAGTTGACTAGTTTATGTGTTATTTTCTTTGAACGATTCCTTTCTAATTAAGATACTTTCATTATTTAGTTTCTCTGTCCGTTGTTGATGATTAATCAACTCTATTGTGATGATAGTGTTATATTTCATATTAGTTGTATACTAGGTTAATAACATGTTATTGACAGTGATTTAGATTTTATTGTGATGATATTATTGTGATTGATATTAGTAATGGTTTCTTATTGTCAGAGTTTGTTTTTATGAAGGACCATCCTGCTGTCATGTGTTTCTTATTTTGATTTTTTTCCCTTTTTTATTTTATTTATTTATTTTATATGTGTATTGTTTCATTTGTTTATCCTTCTGTATCTGTTTCTCTGTTTTTAATATTTTTTTTTTCTGTAGTTAGTTTTTTCCCCTGGTTTGCTTTATCCCTTTTTTCTCCTTCAAATTTTATGCCATTATGTATTCTAAATTAGTTGTCTGGTGCATTTATACTTTTATTTTTTATCCTCCTTTTACCTCATTAGCATTTCTTCAACTTTTCATGACTGCTCTACTGTTGTTATTATTGCTATTGTTATTAGTATATGCTATACTAAAAAATGTATAATTCTATTACTTTATTTACTTGTTATGTTTTTTCTTTTCCAGAAAGTGGACCATTTTGCTCTTTAATTACTATTGTTCGTTGTTTCACACACACCATTGCTGCTATGCTTTAGAGAACTGACAAATATGATTTAACACTTTTGTTGTTACAGTGAATGTTTGGAATTTATGCTACTTTTAATCTTCGTAGTAGTTTTTAATTCAAAATTGTGCCAATCATATTTCTTATTTTCTATACTTTTTAACAGTTTTCCTCTTACATAGTATTATCCTATTCCTCTTTCTTTTTTTTTTTTTTTTGGACTTTTTGTTGCTGCTGAATTCCGGTTGTCTTTCCTGCAAAGGTTGATATTTAGCTAATGTCGAGGTTTGTCTGAACATATGTTATTAACAACGAAAAAAGAAAAAAAGAAAAAAATCTGAACATGCTGCGATAATTACTGTTTCGGAGGATAACAGCACATATACCAAACTAATTATTTAGTTTGGCATATGCTGTCGGCCACAATGCTATTGTAACTATGTGTTAGATTACTATTGAATATAATTTAACTATCTTTACTGTTATTGTTAATGGTTGGGACTTGTTCTTAGTTAATGTTCGTTTGGTAAACAAATTTTGACGTTACGAAAATTAATTTTATATCAAATGTAAAATTTTACATTCAAATACAATTATTTTTAATAGTGCTATGAAAACAATTACTATTCAAAAGTTTTTTAAAACAATTATATCAATTTTTCAATCCTAACTATTTATTTCTAATTTTATTAATCACATCAACTTTTCAACTCTAAAATACTTTTCATCTAAACACACATTTTATTTAAATACAAAACAAATACTTTTCAATCAAATACAATACTCAAAAAAGAATTATATTCAAATGTAATAAAAACGCAATGCATTTACCAAACGCCCCTTATATTACTATTTTTTTTTTGTTTCTTTTCTTTTTTCTTTCTTGTGAGTATTTTTTTTTTAATATCTTGTTTAAATTCTCAAACATTATACTTGCTAGTTAAAGATAATGTCAAATTACACTCTAGCTGTTCTTCACATGTATTGTTATGAATGAAAAAGAGTTGAGATTGCTATGATGATTCTTATTATGTATGCAATATAAAAACCTCATCGGTTGTTCGGTTTAGTATATGTTACCAAACATAATAAAAATCTGAACTTATTTTCTTTTCCTACCGTTTTCAATTCTATGTGAACGACTTTGTCTACTGCAGTGCTCCTTTGTTTTACTACTTTGACAATAATTTGATGATTTTGTTCTTGCTTTCTCAACTCCAATACTTGGTGCCCTTTGTTCTTTTCCTATTTTGTTTCTTTCCCCACCTTCTGTTTCTTTTGTTCCACTATTGTTCTCTTCTTCAAATATTAGACTTTGATCTGTTCCTTTTTTTTTTTTTTTTCTTTTCGTTGTTTTGCTGTTTATTTCTTTTGCTATCTTCTGTTGTCTTTGTTGTGATCCCGGTTTGCCTTCTACTTGAATCTCTTCTTTTCTAATATATATTATTGAAAAAACGTTTTTTATTATGAATCCCTAAACATTTCACTTGGTAGCAATAGGCAAATGTTGAATTATGTTTCAGTTATTTCTAAAATGTTTAGTTAACAATAGAAAAACATTTAAACTTGCTATGATGATCTCTACTTTTTAAAAACATTATATTTTGCTGAATTTAATTCTTTATGATGTATTTTTTTTTTATCTTCTTATAATATTTATTATTAAATTTTTCATCTTCTGATTTTTCAATAACGTTTCCTGATTTTGTTTTTCATTTATTTACTTATATCTTTGACATGCAACGAATCACTTATATTATTAATTTTTCCTCCTCCTGATTTTCCAATAAATTTTTCCTGAGTTTGTTTTTTAGTTTATTTAGTTATTATTTGGAGATATAAGGAATCATTTAAAAATTTTGTATACAGATACTTATATCATTTGAAGTTATTGTAATTAATTTTAATTGTATAACTTCATCTTTTATGTTACATAAACTTATAGTGTAATTGATAATTTATGTTCCATGTACATTCAAAGACAAAAAAAGAGGGAGGCGGGAAGAAAACAATTGATAATGAATGTATTGGTGGTTTCTTTTAATTGATAAACAAAACTCAGGTCCCGTTTAGTAAATGCATTATATTTGTATTACATTTAAATATAATTAATTCAACGTAATTTGTGTTTAGAGAAGAAGTATTTACATTGCATTTAAATGTAATGTGTGTTTGAATGAAAAATATTTGAATTATATTTAAATAATGAATATGTGATGTGATGGGTAAAAGTAGAGGGAAAAAAAAAAGAGAAATAAGTATGTGATGTGATTAATAAAAATAATAGAAAAAGTAAAATAATAAATAATGATTATATCAAATTTAAAATGTGATGTGATTGATATTTGAATATAATACTTTTACGTTTGAATAAAAATTACATAATATTTAAATACAATATGAATGCTGGAAACAAAGGCTCCTCAATGTATACATTAATCACTTGATCATCTAAGGAATAATTATACATTTGTAATTGTTTCTAACTTAGTAGACTGTAACATAAATATTAATTATGTGGTTATTAAATTCATCAATATAATTGGTTTAGGGAAAGATGTATGAATTTAAGATGTTAGAGATTTAGATTTAGACTTTAAATTAAAAGCAAAAAAAAAAAAAAAGAGTGAACTATTAAGGAATAATCAACGGAGTAGAATGCCGACTGTGAAAAAGGAAGAAGAAGAAGAAGAAGATGGTAATAGAGAGAAAAAGATGGAAGAGAAAACTTGAGAGAAAAAGAAGAGTAAAGAACGACAAAGGGTACAAAAATGAAAAACCGAAGAGCAAGCAACAAAGAAAAATGAAAAAAAAAAATTATACTATACAAAATAAATATAAAAATAATAAACATTTTATAAATAACCCAAGTTTAATTTCCTGTTAAATATACAGTCAATGAAAAAACAAACAATTCTTAGTATTAATATAGAGATATATAAACAAACAAGATTTTGCTTCACATAAAATTAAATCATATATTTGTTAATTTTGATGGAAATTAGCAATAAAAATTAATTAAGTGTAAAAACGATTTCAAAGGAAAAGACGATAAAAAATAGGGAAATGTTGATTTATTAGATCGCTTAAATGTGAAAATGATAAGAAATATCAAAAGAGCATCACTTGAAGAATTATATCGCAATAATTTTTAAATACGACTTCTCTTTTATTTGTTAATCTAAATAGTGAATAATAATATAATAAAATATTATTAATCTTCAAAATGATTTCATTGATGCAACCATTTCAAAACTTTTGACGATAATCATCCACCAATGTTGTTACCAACAATGACAACTCAATCTTCCAAACAAATCCCATCGTCATCACTTCCTTTGAATCCGGTAACTCCGCAACTAGCAACAGAAAATATAAAAATATATATCAACAAAGTGAAGAATATTCAGCTACAAAAAAACAACTCAGTTTCAACAAACCAATCATAGAAGGAAAAGAATCAATGTATATTACTATTTACCCTTTCTTTTCGGTTTTTCCCTACTTCTTTATTTAATATACATAACTATCTAGATTCACAAACCACTAACCATTATATAACTATATTTTTTTACTGTTTTAGCCCTCAAGATCGACCTCCTAAACCAGAGACCGAAAGTGCATCTCCAAGTGGCTCTCCAAGAAAATGAAGAGCAATCAAGTAATATTATGTTAAAAAATATATATTCCTTTTTTCAGTAAACATTTTTGAAACATAGTTATATATATATATATCTATACGTACTTCTCTTTCAGTTACAAAAATCAACATATCAATATATATTTCCTTTTTAATATGTTACATATCAGAAGAAAAAAAAGTAGAAAATGAAGCATCCATGACAGCAATTTAGTGAATAACAACAAAAAGTCTTACCTTCCATAACTCTATATAAATAAATAAATATTTATATATATATCTATAACTTTTAGTTGTTAGCATAAGTTTAAATCTATATACTTTAATATTGTTATAAAAACAAACTGAATCTAAAAACTTATTATAATTATATCATCTATATTTATTATTTGTGTAATATTTTTATTCACGCTGTGCAACGCACAGGCAACAAACTAGTCTACACTAGAGGAAGAGAAACATGTCCTTTTATTTTTCAAGAACCACTAAATAGAATAATCCGGAGAAAGCAAAAGTCAAATTTTAACCTTAAAAGATGTAAAACAACACTAAATAAACAAAACATAAGCAATTTGTAAGTAGAAGAAACTGTTGGATTGACTGAAACCGGGCTCTCAAAGTAGTCAAGAGCATGAAACGAATAGCTACCCCAAGACTCAAATTCCCCAAGTTCCTTAATTATCTAAACTTTCTCAACTGAACTCTTTCCAGAGATTATTTTAGGGTGCTCATACAATAAAAGCACCCCATCTTCCGTGGCATAAAGAAGAACTAGTCCCCTCCAAACGGCGAATAAACCACCCTGGTTGATGGAGTAGGGAATGTTGATTGTAAACAACTTAATCCAAGACTTTTCAGTGATGCTAAAGAGTGCAACAAGCGATTTTCTCCAATTAGCTAAGTTAAAGCTTTTCAAAAAGGAGATTCATTTTCTTGAGGTGGTGTAGCTATCCTGAAAAATTCCTCGTCGTGCAAATCGAATGACAAAACACGAAACTTAAACATCTTCTCATCTCATCCCAACCAGGGCAAAGCTCCATTTGCGGGAACCGGTGTAAAACCTTGAACTACAAATATGGAGACCAAACCATATCTCACTTCTCTCCAAGAATTACTGCTTCCGGTGAATATTTGAACTCCTTCAATATCTAGCAAAATTCTATCAATCCGAACCAACTTGTTATCCTTGTTACGGTGCTCAAATCCAAAACCCGAAGCTGCATATAAATGCTTGAGAAAATAATTTTTTGTTCCGGATGCATTATTGGTTCTGGAAGAAACCTAAATTCCTTGGTTGCTGGCTTCAATAGGACCATTGTCATGCCGGTCTTGGAAAAACTAAGACAAACTAAACCGATGCATGATCCCACGATCTTAACTCCATGCTCGTGTATCATGGAATGATTGGTCAGGTGATATGATATGTCGAATTTTTTCACAATTAATTTGTCGTGAAGCAACAACGTGTCCTGGTAATAATTTTTAAATCGTTGTTCCACTTCAGCACACGTAAGGATGGATAGTTTGTTGGTGATAGATTGGTGATGAAGGTGACAAGCAATCAAACCAGAGTCGTCGATAATGAGAGCTAACCATCTTTTCAAGATGCTTATAATTTCGCAGGTAATTTCAACTGAATCACCAATACAATTTCCTCCGGTAAAAGAGCTAACCATCCTTCCGGTATCGCCTCCACCATTGTTGGTTGCTGTTGCATTGTTGGAACATATCTTCTTAAGGCTATAAACACGGTGAAGTTGCAGTTGGAAAAACGCACTTATTCTAAAAGTTGCTTCTATCTCACGGCAAGATTCCCGCATAGATATTCAACAAAGATGAAGAAAAGTCGACTTAAAGTGGCGCTAAAGTTTGAATATATAGAGGAAGGTTTTTTCTACGGTTTCTCGTTAAAGTTTTTTTGGTGATAGCCAAACTTTAGCAGGAAAACGAAAAAAATGTTAAAAGTTTTTAGAGGTACAATTGAAAATAATATATAAATAAATCGGTCATGGGTGGTTCCGCCCCTGCCCTAACCCGTCAACTTCTTTCTTTTTTCTGATTCCTATGGATCAATTACTCATCTACGTGCCAGGTTCTTATAATATTTCTATGGGATGGAATTCTATCCAATGTTCTAAATCTGTATAGACTGATTTAAAAGAGCATCTTGCTGAACAGAAATGGAAATTCCTCATCTTGCCAATTTGAGATTTAAGTCTGCCATAAATCATAATACCATCTATCTGTAAAACTATCTGCATGTCTTAAGAAACCAAGAAAGTATAAAATCTGTTGGATAGACCAAAATCAGGCTTTTAGAATAAAAAGACATAATGAGAAACTGAGACAGTTGCACATACACAAAACAGAGACGCCACAGATCCACGAAAACTAAGATCAATGGTTGTCAAAATGCACCATTTAACGCTCGGAAGATTTAACAAAACCCACCCCGCTTCGCAAGTAACCTTGCAATCTGACTCAAAGTTTTCACCATTTCAATGCTACTATAAAGGAAATGATCTTGTTGAACTTTATATCTTGTGACAGCAAGTGTTTCTACAAAAAAGATTATTTTTTCACTTTCACACATAAAACAAACGCCGAGCAACCAACAAGTTCGTTAAACTTCAAATGAAATTCACCTCCACTAGAAAATTTCAATTCAACTTCAACGACCGATCAAGGTTTGTCCTTGTCTTCTTCCTTCATCTTCTTCTCCCACCTGCGTGTCTTGTACTCGAGCAACATCTCCGGCATCTTCTCCATCAAACGTGCAGTTTTCTCCCGCTTCTCCGCAGCAATCCTGTCATGCTTGTGCCCTTTCCTCTTGGTCCTCATCTCCTTCCTCTCCGGATCATAAAGCCAATCTTCCCCAGCTAGCAGGACCTCCTTGCGAAGCCGAGCCCGTTGACGTGCACTAATGCCGAGCGGCTTCCACGCCCCTAAGTGCCAGTAACCCCAAACCCCTTTGGACAGCTCATCCTTATACTTCACTAACTTCTCACGCCACGGGTACTGGTACTCCCCAATCGCCTTCACCGCAGATTTTGCAGCTTTCCCTGCCATTGCTGGACTTTAGCCTCAAAAAGGTCTCTGCCAGACCAAACACAACAACCAGAACGTGAATATAAATATATATATATATTATATACACATAATATCAATAAACCAGCATAAGTATCAGAGCCGGCTCTAGGGTAAAAAGCCATCAAAGCTATTGTCTAAGGCCCCTTTTAAGTCAAGGAAACTTTTAACTAATTATCCATTAAAGCCTCAAAATATTGAAAATAATCAGTATTAATAACAATTTTTGATATAAAAAAAAATCCGATCAATCAGGACTCAGTTTGATTCTACAATCTTTTGCTGAACTCTTTTTTAATATTGAAGATTAATATCATAAAAATATGAACCAGTATTGTAACGCCCCAAAATCCAACTCAGATTTTTAGAACCAACAAGAAAATTATCAACGAAAAACTCAGTAGGCCCCTTTCTAAGTTCTGAAAATTTTCAGGATTTTAGGTGTGTTTTTTTTTTTTTTTTTGAAATGAGAATGATAAAAGAGATTTCTAAAAAATTAAATCAAGAAAGAAACACTAATTCAATAAGAAAATTTCGGATTAAAGCCAATCAAGAGGGAAAACCCTAACCTCAATATTTCTCGTTTGGCTGCAGAAATGAGCCTTCTGCTCAGTGGTGTAGCCAACGACGGAAATGAAAAGTGCCTGCGTGAGGAGAGAGAGTGACAATAGAAACGTTAGACAGACAGAAGAAAGGGGTAAAAATGGAAAACAACGAGGGCAAAAAATGAGAGAGTAAGAGAGAGGGAGGGAGAGAGAAGACGGCAGGGAAAAAAAAAAAAAAGAATGAAATACAAATGATTAGAATGAATACTATATGACTAAATTAAAAATTAATTATGTAAACGCTTTTATGATTTATAGCAAAATATTTTTTTTTGAAAATTTTTTTAATAAATAATCTAAGTTTTTAAAAATTAATTAAAATGTCAATTTTTTTAAAATAATTACTTAATTTTCTTAAATAATCAATCTTTTAATTCATCATAATTTAAATTATCAATTTATTAGTCAATTAATATGAAAATATAACAAAGTACTGTTTTGTTAAATAAAAAAATGTTTGATTATCTCCTAATTTTCCTTTTTTTAATTGATTTACTTACTTCTAATAATTTGATAATTTATTTAGTAAATTTACTAGTATATTCTATTTATTTAAAAAATTTTAAAATCATATTATTTATTTTATTTTAATTTGTAAAAATGTTATTTATTATGTTTTTGATAAAAAAAAATATAAGAATACATTTACATATATATTTTATTATATCTGGATGAAATTTTTTACTCAGGGCAAGCTAAAATTTTTGAAACACTATAGGGATGTATGGTTATAAAAATAGAGTGTAAATATGGATCTATCCGATCCCTAATATAAGTCTAAAGAGAAAGGGCTGGCTTAGCTTGGTTTGGTATAAATTAAGGTCGGTCCAACTTGAACTTATGATTTGCATGTAAAACATCAAAAAATTATCATAAGCTTTTACAAAAATAATTGAAATAAATAACATGTTTTTATGATATTTAAAATAAATAACAAATTTATCAAATAAATAAAAAATTTACTAGATAAATAACATATTTACAAGATATAAATAAATAATAATTGATAAATCTCATATAAATAAATTATTTATAAAAAAAATCTTCTACTTATTTTAAATATTTTAAATGCTTATTATTTATTTTAATTATTTTATAAAACTGCTATTTAATTTTTTCTTCACTATCTTTAAAAAGACACTATATCAACACGTCAACTAGATGGGCCGTAAGTCAATTCATCTAATATGATCCATGTTTATACCACCTCTAACCCATTAAATCATTATACAGTTATTTTAACATTAAAATAATACAAATTTATCTCCAATCCATTAATCTATTATAAATTTATTTTAACATTAAAATAGTATAACTTTAATTCTATTTTACAATTACACCTCAACACGTCAACTTCAAAAATTACTCTAAAAGGTAAATGTGTGCCTTTTTTTTTTTTTTTTAATATAGGTTTAAATATTTGCATAAGTAGTGTCGTTATCTTCTTAGCATAAAAGTATTGAAATACTATGTACTTTTAAGAATATATATGCTTTATATGGGTTTAGATGTTCCAATTTTAAATTTATGAATTGTACTGTTTTATAATGATATTTATTCTAGTGCATTTTATTGAATCTTAATATAAATTATATTAAAATTTAATATTTATTATAAATCAATAAAATCATCCGAAAATAAAAAAATTACCAAAAAAAAAAGAGAAAATTTATTGAATAACATATATTTGGGGTAAAAACAGTATTTACAAAAATTTTTATGGTACATTTTCTTAATTTCAAAATCAAAAGAAAAAATTTGCAGAGAGAAGAAAAAAAATTGCAGCAAAAACAAAAAAAAAAAAAAAAAAAAGCGTCGGCCACAATGCAGCGCCGCGCAGCACCAATATAGTGCTGGGTTGAAGCATCTCTTAGAAATATGGTTCCGCTCAGGAGTCGGGAACCATTTGAAGGAGGGAAAATGGGAGAGAACATATTTACAGAGGTTAAAAGGAAGTAAATAGATTTTTACGAAATTGTTGAAGTAAATTATATATCACCAAGCACTTCAGTTCAATTAACGAATCTTCAGTTTAGCACGTCTAAGGGTATCAACGCATCTAAAACACGGTTTCAGAAAAAGAAGTAAAAAAAACAATCATCTTTCGGGTGGAATGGAATATGTACAGTACAATTTATTCAGGAGCATTGCTGTTAAAAGAGGGTCGTCTTCCGCTTCTGCAGAAGCTTAACATGAAGAAACAAATAAACCCCTCTCACTATGCATAGCTTTCAATCCCACCTTCCCCCATTCCTCCACATCATATAGTTTTTCTGCTTTCGGAAGCATTAAAAAAAAAAAATGAAAACAACGGTGCATTCTCGGCCTCCAAAAAGCTCCCACAGCTCCTACCATTGTTGTTCAAGCTACATTTCATCTTGGGGTCCCTCGATTTTGTGCTGCATGCATTTGGTGCTGCCATTATACCACGAACACAGAACAGATTATAAACTCTGCAAATCAAAGAACTCTCAAGACCAACAAAGAATGGAAAGTGGAACGAATTCTGAAAATAAAAAGGAAACAAAATTTGAGCCAAAACTCAAAAAGCACATCAACTCTGCTTGTGCAAATTTTTGCTGGTTTCTAATCACCGAAACCAAAGAACGATTACCTTCCAAAGAAACCGGATGTTGAGTGAGAAAAAGTTTATGAAATTACCTGAGACGCATATGATGAACTTTCTGCGAGAAACTTTAGGAACTCCTGCTTCTTCCTGTCAAATTTTAACTTTGCATTATCCAGTAAAGTTTGTTCTCTCTTAGTATCTTCCACCATCTTTTCTTTCTTCCATTTTAACTCCTGGATTTGCCTCTCAGTTCCAAGACAGCTTTCAGGTAGGCCCGAGACAAGCGCTGGTTTGGGAAATCTCACATCAACGTCTTGCCTACATCAGATAGGTAATGTAATCAAGCAATCAAAATTTTATAGACCGAGCAAGTAGAGATAGGATTCAAACATGATATGTAAGCTAGAACAAATTTGATTTTCATTGCTGTTAAAGAAGGTTCTTACCGATTTCCAAGAGAGAAGACACCAGTAGCTCTGATCATTCCTCCATCTAAAGAAAGGGCTCCATCGCTTATACAAGGCAGTGCATTCAGCATTTCCGCCCTTGTTTTGTACACTTGTAAACGAGAGAAAAGATTATAAAACAGAGTCTCCCTAAGCCCATGCCCATTGGCCGTGACACAAAATAAGTTTGTGGTGTCAACATTGATCATATTTACAGCGAAGCCAAGAAAGCCAGGTGGACACTCTCCGTTAGCCAATCTTGGCTTTAGAAGATCAAGCCTCCTTTGAGGGTCGTCAGGTGCAAAGTCACCAGCATATGGTCTGTGGAAGTAAAAAGAAATAGAAATCTGAATGGACAGCCAAATAAAAAATCTAATAAATTTTTACTGACACTATTATTATTGTTGTTGTTGTTTTGGCTGAAATGATATTTGCAGAGATTGCCTGTAAAGAGGCGGTGTTTCAGACTCATGCCTTAAATTTTCAAGGCAAAGAACAAGAAATCGTCCTTCCAAAGCCCTTCCAATAGAAGCACCAAGCCCGTGAAGACCAGTACTCTTATTTATGCAGCCACCTTTGTCATATATTTCTAGAGCTTTCACACCTTCATAAGTCTTACAGACAATTGCCAACATATTCTCTATTCCTAAGTACTCCGAGAAAAGCCTGCATTTCAAGTTCAGAAAAACACGTTAGGTAACATTTCAAGGCAGCCCCTCAATTAATGTACCCCGTGGATAATAAATTGCAAGTACCCTGGATGTTTAAAAGACTTATTTGCATGGGTGCCCCTGAAATTTTTGAATTCGGCAATTCAATCCTTAAACATTTTTTCTTGACAATCAACCCCCTAAACTTATAATTTTTGACTATTCAATCCTTTTTGCTTAAATCAATTAAAATCATGATAGTTTTTGTCACAAAACTTACATATTATAATCCAAAAGCGACGTTGTTAATCATTTTTGCTTAACTTGAATACAAATTTCTTTTTCAAGTTTATGTTTAAATTTGAGTTTAATTTAATTAAGTTAAATATTTCAAAGAAAATTGCATTGGAAATAAGCAAAAAAGATCAACAACACTCCTTTTGGACTATATCGTGCAAGCTATGTGAAAAGAATCGTCCAAATTTTAACAGATTTGAGTAAAAAAGACTAAATTGTCAAAAATTATAAGTTCAAAGGGTTGATTGCCAAGAAAAAAAGTTTAAGGACTAAATTGCCAACTTTGAAATGTTCAGGGGGTATTCATACAAATAAGTCTATTTAAAAACAGACGCTGCCCACATTTTTCATTTCAAGGTCCTGGGTATCAAGTAAAGTCCCACAACAATAAGATAATGCAGTTGCTACTAGGATTTGGAGCAAAGCAAACAGGAAACGAAGGAACAAAGAAAATGACTAGTCACCTTACCTATTAAGATTATCATCATCAACTTTACCAAGCGTAGCAACAATGCCCAGCAAATCCTTGGTCAAAGTCAGATGAGAAGCCTGAGAACCATGACGAGCTTTCAGCTGGCATAAAATGCCTGCAGCAGACTTTTCATGCTGTAAAATCTGTTCGTGTATTTCTTCCTCACTTTGACAATGAGAACGGTCCTCATTCTCAACCGCAGTTGCGCTTGACGAATGGTACTTGCCCAAAGTAACTGAAAGGAAATTTTTTAGTGGATAATTATACAAGAAAAAGAGACACAAGAGAATAGAAAGAAAAGAGTTTGCCAAATCTAACTCCTTAAAAACTAAACCTCTAGTTCCTTAAAAAAGCAAACCTTTAAGTTTAAACTACCAAGTACAAAGTTAGTTTTTTGTGTATATAGCTTAAGTTCCCACATCAGAAACCATGTAAGAGGCTGAAAATTCACAGCTAGATGCTCCGTTTATGTAAAGAACACAAACACAGGTGCAATGGCCAGATTTATAAGACATAATTCCCATTACAGCGAAATCCATATTAGTAAAAAGTATAAATAGTAATGTTATAAACTATACCTTGCAAATCAAGAATAGAGTCATCTAATTTGTTTTTCTGGGACTTGAGAAATTTTATGTTGTCCTCATGCTGTTTTATTTTCATTCCTATCGTATGAAGATCATCTTGAAGTCTCTGCAAAGATTATATCAGTGCAACATTAATACAGCTCGTCTATAATTGACAATCAACAAAATTTACTCGAAATGACAATCTCAAAAGGATAACCACAATGACTAACACAAAAGATCAACCAAATTTTAAATGCACCATAAGGAAAATATTAAAAATTGGAGAAACAGATTTTTGGCACGACCTTAGAGTAGTTTATGATAGATTCCGCTTGTTGAAACCCCCCATTTTGTGCGGCGTCCTTTACTACTACTACACTAGTCGCATTCGGATCCACTTGCATCATTGATGCTGGTTCTTGCATAGCTACGGAGTTTGCATGAATATGAGGCTGAAGAGAAAAGGTTGTTTAAGTGTTTCCAAATCTCCTCCCATAGTATAAAGACAAGGAATACAATTAGACAATATTTTTCAGGACAAAAGCAAAACTTAACGAGAGAAGAAACAAATTGAAATAGGCATAAACTCAGAAAACTACTGAGTACCCAATTCAAGAGATAACAGGAACTTCAACACAACATAAATAAAATTAAATAAATAAATAAATAAAAAACATTCAACTACAAAATGAGCAAAAAAAACCTTTTTTTTTTTTTTTAAAGAAGAAAGAAACCTAAACATGCACAAGGAACGAAGCCCATTTCACATTTGCTACAAAACCTTCTAAAACGTACTAGTAAATGAAAATACACAACTAACTATTCTTTTTTTTCCCCCTCTTTTTTTAGGACTGAAATATTCAATTCAATATTTCTTTCCCTCGCAGTAAACAAACAAGAATTCCCACCAGTTTGCCCCCACAAAAATGATGATAAAGATAGAAAAAAAAAAAAAAAAGATCACAAATTTTTTTCCTTTCTTTTTTTTTTTTTTTTTTTGGAGAGAGAAGTTCACAAATTTCTGAAAAACCCAACTGTTCAAAAAGCTATATATTAAAGAAAAAGAAAATTCGGGTACTGCATTATAAAAAAAATTGAGCTAAACCCACTCCTACGAAGCCACTAAAAGAAACAGAAAACCCAGAGAAACTTACCACACAACTCGATTAAATTTCCTTTTCCTGGGAAATTTAAGCACTAGAGAATCACTAAATGGAGAAGAAAGACATGCATTTGAATTACCATATCCCTCAAGCTCAACTCGGCAAACAAAAAAGAAAACCTTTTTTTTTTTTTTTAAGAGAAGTCCCTAATGACGAGTTTTATTTTAGGCCATTTGTGATATTTTCCAGGAAACAAAACAAATAGAAAGGGGGGAAATTTTCAGAGGGATTCGCTCACCTGGTTGTTCGGTTGAAACATTGCCGAGTGGACTCAGTACCAACTTCGATTTCTTTTTCTCCGTTGAATTTCTTAGGTGGAATTTCAGTCCATTTACAGGGGCCGCCAGCAGAGCCTAATAAATATATATATATGTATATATACGCACACACACAACCATGTCTTTGCAAAAGAGGAACAAAAATGTAAGTGCGCGTTGTTACCTCAAAATATACGACCTTACGACAAAAATATAATAATGATGGGGACATGTTTTCCAAAAATAATATGAATAATATTAATAAATAAACTAAAGTTTGGTGCTAATTGTTTTATAAAATTACAATTTGATCCTCAATCGTATTTTTGTGGTTAAAAGTCTTTTTTACTTAAAAAAATATTAAAAATTGGATCTATAAGATGTATGTATTAGTTTGTTGCTAATTGTTTTATAAAATTACAATTTGATCCTCAATCATATTTTTGTGGTTAAATGTCTTTTTTTTACTAAAAAAATATTAAAAATTGAATGTATAAAATATATTTAAGTTAAAATATGTAAATTTTTTTAATTATCCTTAAATAATAGTGATTAACATAATATTTTTTTTGTTAAATTTTTAATCTTTATCGCAAAAAAGATTATTTTATACTATTTTAAACAATTTATGAACTTTTTTATAAAAGAAAAAATTAGGTATCAAATCATAATTTTATAAAACATAAGGACCAAAAAGTTTACCCAAAAAAAAAAAAGAGGGTGGTGGTGGGTGGGTGTGTGTGGACTTGGTCACCATTCCCGAGAAAAAGAAATTAATAATAATAAAACGCGCTCACTCCTTCCATTTTCCCAGACGTTAAACGCCATGTTCGGATAATTAAACTAATAGTGCATTTGTAATACAACTCATCTTATATTACATTTGAGTGTAATATAACTTATATTTAATGCTTCGTATATTCTTTTTAAATATAAACATATTTATAAAATAAATTAATTTAAAATATTATGTATTTATTTTCTATTTTTATATATATTTATCAATTATATTAAACATTTTTTTCCATGTCATTAATTCAAGCACACATTATAAAATTATAATATTTAAATATCATGTTATAATATTCAATTATATTGTAAAAAACGTACAAACACATATACATTATGGCAAAGCCTTTTTAAGAATGAACGGCAGCAAAATTTTGTGTATATTAATCTTTAAGATTCAAAAGTAACTTTACCTCAAAAATAAAGTAAAACACATCGTTTTGGTACATAAGTCATCAAAAAAACAAAATGTCATTAGTAGCCCTCTAGTGAAAGCAAAGATGTTTAATGTAAGATACCATATACATTTAATACCAAAAACAGAAGTTACCGTTTCCATATACTTCTATTAACAAGTTATTATCTAGAAAAAACAAATACAAATATAAATATACATACAAACTTATATTATGATATTATGTACATATACGATAATGTTGTACCTTAAGCAAGGATATAACAGAATTACTGAAATTTTTACTACTTCCCTCAACCTTTCCCTGCTAAACGTTCATCATGACTGGAGCCGTTGCCTGTGTTGGTTCCAATCCATGCTCCTAGCTGCTTAGAATAGGATCCGCCAGATCCGATAACTTGCATAACTCCTTCTTCTTCTTCTTGAACTTCTTCAAATTGTCCTCAAGAATTTTCTTTCCTACAACTATACGCTGGTTGAGGACTCGTAACTGCAATTTCTTTTCTTCAAGCTGCTTCACATTATCTCCAGAAACATGCTCGCTCTTTGGTCTGACAACTCGAAAACATACTCTAGGTTCCCTAAGGGAAATCACCAAACGATGTCATCGTTAAAGCAAATTTTCACACAGAAGGATCAGGAAGAGAGAGAGAGAGAGAGAGAGAGAGAGAGAGAGAGAGAGAGAGGGAGAGGGAGAGGGAGAGGGATACCCAGCACCAAGAGTAACCCTGCCGTTTTCTTTCAAAATTCCACCATCTAGAGAAACAGCTCCGTGTTTTATACATGCATGTGCTGCTAGCATCTCTTCCCTGGTGCGGTAAACTTGGAGCTGACCAAGGAGACAATAGAACAACGTCTCTCGAAGACCATGGCCTGAATTCGTCTTTGTTTGCAGCTGATCAACGTCTAGGTCAATCATATTGACTGCAAATCCCAGAAAACCCATCGGTATGGTTCCGTCATGCATAAAAGGAACGGGTAAGAGCAGCTTTTTCTGAGATCCACTACACTCAAACCCACCTTTGTAAGGACTGCAAAACGATAAACGTGACATTAGTTGGGTTTTTAAAAATTTCTTTATTTGTAATATTTTCCAACATTAAAGTTCTGAACTCTTATTACATAAAAGTACATGTGTGTCTGTGTGTCTATGTGCATGCAAAGGCTTTGATCCTACACACAGAGTAAGGATTCTAATATGGCATTTATTTTATGTAATAATGACTTTGGATGGTGTAATAACAAGAAATTTACTTTTAGAATACCAATATTACACGATTTCAAAGTCATTTTTACATAGAATAAATATTTTATTTATGGGGTGTAACGTCCATGTGTTACAGATCCTACATACACTAACACATAGACAACTAAGGTGTACAAAAAGATTGTTCCATTTCCTAAATTGATAAACTGTGGTCTGCAAGGTTTAAAATTACCTCATGTCTTCAAGGCATAAAATCATAAAGCGACCTTTAATGGATTTCAAAAGTTCAACTCCTGCTGCATGATGAGCATCGCTACAATCAACTTCATTTCGTAGGTACTTCTCAAGAACATTTGCAGCCTTGAGAGATCTAGCGACGACTGCATGCATGTGATCTGCACCCAAGTATTCTGACAGTATCCTATAAACAAGATAAAGACACGTTAAGACAGAAGTATAAAGGGAGGAAAGTAAGACAAAATAATCTTACTTAAGTTTGAAAGGGGAAAAAAGACGTCAAGTGTTTCACCTGCTCAGCTGACTGGAAGTGACACTACCAAGAAGAGCAACCACTCCAATTAAATCTTTCATCAAATGACTCTCTCGATCTTGGAATGGAACTCTTCTAGAAATATTGCAGAGAACAGCAGCCGCAGAGTTATCTGTCTTTTCTATCTCCTCTATCAGATCCTCCTTAGTGTAAAAGCAATCCAAGAAACCCAGTTGAGAAAGTCCAGTAAACTCTGAATATCACAAAATAATTACAATATCTGTGAATATATATTTTTTCAAGTACACAATCTAAACATGCCAAAGTACAACAGACTGTTGGACCAATAGACAAACGAGACAATGCCTAGGCAACAAAGAAAAGGGTGTATGGGCCTAAAAGGCCAAGTAAGAAGGTACGTGTATGCCTTCTAACACAACAAGCATTAATTTGATAGCCAACTTGATCTTTAACAACGATGTCATCCAGTTAACATTGAAAAGCAGTAGATGTGGTAGTCAGAACCTCGCAACTCCTTCACATTTTGCTCAAGTTTTTCCTTCTCCTTTACTAGAGCATCAAGGCGTTCTTCCAATGCTCCAATCGAGAGAGCTGCCTTAAGCACATAATCTTCAAGTCCCTGCGGTAAGGAAAAAAAGGCTCAAGAAACCCAAAAATGCAACATGAGGGACATTCACGAAGGGTAGATTAAATCATCCCTAAAATCCATGAAAACTAACGTGGATGAATAAGAACAAATTAATTCGAAGGTAACTCCTAAACTGTGGAACTAAAACTTGGTAAATATTACATATATCAAGTTGACTAATAATGAACTACAGTGTTAGGACCATTCCAACTGCTAATGTATAAACTGCACGCATCTAATTTTCAAAGTAATTAAAGATAAGATATATTGTTGTACCTTTTTCCTACTCCCAATGGACATGATAAATTCTTTTCCTACCCGCATAAGAGAAGATGAGTCCTGAAGAAGCAAGACATTTTCATCCGAAGGCGGAGATCGAATCTCACCCTTCTCCAGTTTTGGAGTTAACAATGGCACCACAGGCTTCACCAAATGAACCTGAACATAGTTTGACAATCATCACTTAAAGGCAGTAAGGTGAAGACATAAAATAAACAACAACAAAAATAATTAAAAAAAAAAAGAAGCTTCTACAAAGCTGTTCAAACCTTGACAGGCAGATTAAGATTTGAATGACGAGAATGGCAAGCTAAGAAACAAACGCTTCCCTCCCTCTGAGGTAGGGGAATGGCAGGAACAGTGCAGCGTCCATGCTTGAATGTGTACCGGATGGACTCTACTGTATCATGTGAGTCGGTTTTGATTGTAAGCATATGTGATTGATCGCTTTTCTCTTCATCATGGATAGTATCATCAACAACACCCTCGGAGTTGACTATTTCAAATACCATATTTTCCAGTAAGGAACCAGCTTGAAGAACCTCAGGTACCTAACAACAACCATATTGATTATGGGAAAAAGGAAAAAAGAACAATAATTCATTCAAAACAGAAAGACAGAACTGAACAAGAGCATCACCTTTGATACAAGTCTCAGTTCCCTTGTCTCAATTTGAAACTCTTGCTTGAATAAAACTTCCTTGTCCATTGAAACTGAGAATAATACTGCACGAGACAGGTAATTTGAAATCAAGATGTATGAGTATCAGAGACTACGTAAATGCATACAAATGGAAATAAAATATAGGGAGTTTGCTACATATTCATTAATGAAGAATATTCTCAAGCTCTTGATAAATTGTTTTACATGCGACTTTGACAATTTTATTTTCATATCATGATGCTAAAGAAAGATTCACAGCAAGAATTACATATAGAAGTATAGCTGGTCTAAGTTCACGAATTGAAGTAGATAACCTTCAAAGCGTATGTATATCTTTAATCAAGGCAAACAAATATTTGATACTGGAACACGAATACTTTTTTTTTTCCTTTAAGGTGGAAACAAGAACAGGTTTTAGACGAATCTGATCTAGTTAAAATCGATGTGTTAAGAGCTTTCCAATAAATGTGCATACCCTTTTCTCCATAACCAGCAGTTACTTTCAGAAGGCCACTAAGGTTGACACGCCCACAATTATCCACCTATATTGAAAGTTTTTCATCAGAATGTATCTATTTAGTCTTAATAATAAAAAAGAATGCACAAAAAGAATAAAGAATTAAAAAAATAAATTAGTAATTACTTTCAATTTCTTCCAAGAAAACCTAGTCAGAAATGTCATGTGATTGATAAGTATGAAGTAATTACACGTGCTGTTAATAACTAAGGAAACAAAATGACAAGGAATTCATATTAGCGGATCATAACAGCCAAGATTCCATTTCTTAATAAGTATCTAATGATGCCACAATTGAGTTTCGAAAGGAACAACATAATAAATATTTATCAGCATTTTTGTAAAGACGTCAACTGGAGTGTCACCAGAACCACCAAAGTGTATGATCAAATATCATTGTGACACTTCCACTGTCGTCTCCATCTTCATAGGTACACTCATGTTGTCTGCTCAAATAATTAAACTAAAGATAAATTACCAAAAGTGATATGAAACAAACAAATTTATTCCGTCTCCACCTTCCTAGGCACACTCATGTTGTCTGCTAACATACTAATGTAAAGATGAATTGTGAAAATTAATTTGAAACAAACAAACAAATGCATCTTCAACAAATCTCTAAATCGTGCTATCAAAATCACTTCATAATTGTATAATCGCAAAAGAAAACTTATAATGACTCTGACCTTACGCTTCAACCCTATTTGATCTAGTGTCTGAAGACCCTTCAAATTCAATTGAATTTCTGAGTCCATGATCACATGATTACCATATTCATCAAACATCTGGAGAAAAAATGGAATACAGAATTAGATTATTTGCAAGTAAAACCTTATCCGCAATATTGCAGTCACCAGGTTTCTATCAGTTAACCAAGAAATTTATCATGAAAAAGTCTTTGATAATTATGTAAATAGCACAATTGATATTGATATACCTCTAATTCAAGCTTTTTAATAACGCAACCTGGAACCAGTTGGTTAGCCGAAATTGATGGTTGGGCTCTAACAACTTGCATATATCCAGGATTAACTGATGACAAAAAGAAAAAGGTAAATAGAATTATGTACTAAGAATAATGTCAGTAAATAACACGAAATGAAAACTATCCATGTTTAGCAAAGTTAACACAATACCACGACAAGGGATGGAGACAGAGAATAACTTATCCAGGCTAGATATGACACAAGTAGCTTCATACACAGGCCGAATCTGGTCCAAGTTCCTGCTTTCAATTAGTAAGTCCTGAAAACATACAAAAACTTGGCAGAAGCACAAATACACCCCCAAAGCAAATTCCATGCTTATGTAAATGCAAGTACAAGAGAAATGACTGGCGAAATTTACATGGAAACAAGAAAACATACTTATACTATACCTTAACTTTCAGTTCCATTCTAGAAGATGAAACTTCAGTCTTAAAATCTTTTACATGAAAAAGTACACCCTGTTTTGCTTGGAACTTGACCAGAACTTGCGGGTTAGGTGTAAAACTAGTTCGGTTGTCATAAATGTCATAACATGCGATAGTGACAGGTCCAGAATATGAACCAACCCTGTCATAGAAGATCGATAAACTGAAATTAAGAGACGGGACATACATGGACAATATGAGCATGTAACAAATACAAGAATTTTGAAAGGGGGCATTCCATAATCAATTAATAAAGATAATATTACTCTCTCCAAATTAAAAGTGTGCTATAGGAAAGATAAAAGAACAGTTTAATCTTATAAGGTACCTCAAGCAAAATGGCAGACTCTGGCTATTTTCTAAAAGTTGCCACTTTCCAATCTTGGAAGAGGCATTGACCTCAACTTTTTTTACTAAAGTTTTGCAACTTGAATCAATCTGACAAACGAAACAACAGAAGCAAAGATACCACATGATGAGGAATAGATTACAATCTTATAATTTTCTGAAAACAAGAATAAACTGGAGTCTAGGTTAACCACTTACAAGAGAGAATGAAAATGTATAGACACCCATTTTTTGAAACGAATTTCGGAACTTCTGTCCTAGTTGAAAGGCGTACAAGCCATGGATTCCTTTACGAGAAGAAGGTGTGACTCTCCCTGAATAAACGTGATCCCCGTTTCCAACATCTTTGTTTTGGGCCTTGAACTTGACTTCTAAATACATATCTATTTTACATCTGGAAATATTTTTCTGGTCCAAATCTTTAAGGTCGCTCTGAGGGACATAATTGGCAGGCCGAACAACTGCCAGAACTTCCTTAGGTGGAGCTTTTCCAGCTATAGCAATCGCAGGCAATTCCTGAAAAAAGGAACACTAGCATGAACTTGATAATTTCTAATTTCTTGACCAAAAAAGATAGAGAAAACCAGCATTCGGTCCATCGAAGGTTCTTTTCTTTCCAGTCTTTAAAATGAAATCATTTCTCAATTCTAACACACAAACCCATTTCCTTTCCGTTACTTGAGAATAAATTAAATAAGTCCCTTAATAGTAAAGGGGGAAAATGATGGAAAAACACTAACCACCCCATCAGCCTCCAATTCTTGACATTCTTTGGTGCTTAGCAAATCAATTGTAGAAGGAGACTTCTGACGCTGCTTTTCCACTAAGTTATTCCACTCAATACTATCGACAGACATGCACTGCCATTAACAGCTCAGATATTAAGCATAAATATATATATATATAAAGAAAAGAACAAGAAAAAAAGTATATTGGAAACCTTTCCGGAGTCAATAACGCCAACAGGAATGGACAAGGAGCTTTGCTTATCAAGACTAGTCTCCCCATTAACTTCAGTCAGAATGCACCCATTCTCTTCTCGGGTACTGAGTGGCCTTTTCATCCCAAAGCAACATAGAACACATTTAAGGAGAAATTACTTGAGCAATCAAGAATGAGACTAAAATAAATTAGAGTGCACGTATAGCAAATATACCTGCATATAATCCGAGCTTCACCTATTGCGAAAGGCAGGGAAAAAAAATTAGAATATTTATCTTGACCAAAATTCTTGCATTGCACAAGACCAGTTAGCATGTTACAAAGGCATATACTTACCACCAGCATCACCTTCAAAACCTCCAAGCAAAAAATACTCTAGTGTTGCATAGACATTATTTTTATGAACACCAGCGCATGCGCCCTTCAGAATTTTTACTTTCTGGCCAGATTTCCAGGTTTCACCTTTCCTTTTCAGAACTTTATGAACTCTCATAACTAGAATTTAACAGTGAAACAATAAAAATTGTTAACTGCTACCAGATACAATCAGATCAAAAAACATATATCCAGGGACAAAAACAAAAATTAATATAATTAAACAGATACTATTCACTTTGATGAAAAGAGAAAAATCAAGATGTTTGTGCTTTCATGCATACCATCAGATGAAATTCCTATTTCTTTGCTTTTCACGGGGCTGACAACAATTACTGGTTGATCTTCACCATGATCAACTTCTTCGTCGTACTGCATGTGCATATGAAGAACCCAATCTTGATATTCTTTTTCTAGTTGTGAATGGCTCAACAACTTTCCATCTCTAGAAACTTTTATATCTATTCCTAAAAACTTAAAATGTTAGATGAAGAAAAATAAATTTAAAAAATTAAAATAAAACAGAATTTTAAATGAAAAAAACCCATGTTCAAGTGGACAGAAGATTACCTTTTTCATTCTCACGAAGGTTACTGCCAAAGTTCCTCAGAGCAATGGTAAAAGGATTATGATGTGCTAAATCTGTCTGGACACAATAATGCATTTTCTTATTAACTGCATCATATAAGATGCAGTGCACCAACCAAATGGATCTAGTTACAGTCCAAATTTTTCTCTAACTCCGTTTTCGTCCTTCCTTGGTTTTAGATCATTATAAAAGTTTCCTATTAAATATATTTTTTACACATAAATGAAATAATTTGCGTCACAGTTTTACTCCACTCACTAACTTAAAAATGTGTAGCAAATAGAACAGGGAAGAGAGAGAGAGAGAGATTTTCTCTAATATTCTTAATAAGAAAGAATAACAACATCAGGACTTGCCTTAGATGGTGTAGGATTCATGCCGGCATCAGTATCTGCAACAACAACATTTTTTTAATCAGTACAAGCTATAGAGAGAGAAATTCTCAAACCATGTAATTTGCCTGATGAAACATCCAGCTTACCAATGAAGCATTTAACTCGAGAACAACAACTCTTTAATATCTGTGCCTTACTTCCCTTTTTGTGCCTTAGGTCCATTAAAGGAAGTGATGACTGCAGAAAGGTTAAGTATGACATTAAAACGAAAGAAATTATATTATTATATTATAATGATTGACAGGTGCGCAAAAGTAAATATCTAGGAATTGCAAACACGGGATGTACATCAACATGTGTATTTCATGTAGTACAGAAGATTATAACAAAAGGTTAGAAAACGGTTCTCTTCAGTTCAAGCAACGACCTCAATTTAACATGGGTTCATTAATTTGACTCTAAACATCAAAAAGGCTCCCTCAAATTTGGTTTCAAGAGGTCATAATAAAAAAAACTTGAGAAGATCAAAACCCTACCCAGTGAGCATCCGGAAGAAGACGACCAAGCCGCCGAATAGAAACACGTCTAAAGGTATCATATTTTTCGGTAACTTCATGTCCATCAGCTCTTAGCTTCTCCAAAATCATCTCAATACTCTCTTTTCCCTGAAATATACAAGTTCCTAAACTTCCAAACTATATGCTGGAAAAGAAGAATAAAAAATTTCATATTAATTTTACCTCAACAACAGGGAAATAAACAAACTTCAGCCTTGCATGGGCTTCTTCACATGATCTTGATCCTGAAACATTCATGTTGAGAAACAAAAGAGCACTTAAAGTATCTAACAGCAAGAAATTCAAAATTGTGAAGACAACTAGAGTATTGACAATGCCATTTTCTGAGAAAACAACAGGACATAAGTTCATGAAGAAGTCGTAGACACTTACCAGGACTTTTGGTTACACAGTTTGGATTTAACGAGAAATGAAGGTGTAAAACAAAATCAGGTCCATTGCAAGAATGCAAGTTTGTAGTTGCAACTTCACCACAATCAATTTCGGCAAGATCAATGCCATTGACCTGATAAATCACATAGAAAATTCAAATGCTTTCGAGTTGTTGAAAGTCAAATTGCATTTTCAAGTGATTGCTGAAGCCAAAGAACTTAATACCAGAAAAGTGAAAGAACTATAAGTCTGACAATCAAAAGGGTGCTCATAAAATCACACAGATGAGATTCTAGTAGTCAAAAATTTACTTAGATCTAAAAGTAGCATGCATACACATAGAACACATTTTTTTATTTCATTTTTATGCTATATTTTTCATCCATTTTTACAAAGATTGTTGTTGTAGTTACACATGGGGTCTGCATGCAGATCATCAAGAAGCCAAGCAGAACTTTGCATGTAATTTGCTAAAAAGGACGTTTCATCACTTTAATAGATTTCAAGGCATAAACCAGCCATTCTGAAATAAGCAGAAAATATGTCGTTACCAAGGGAGTCTAACATAAAGGCATCACATAAATCATGTGATATTATCTAGAAAAATAATGGAGAAGATAATAGACCTGAAACTCTACTGGTGTAACAGTCTTCCCTGTGTTGGACATCTCATCACACTGCAAGCCCAAGGAATAGAATGCAAAAGTAAGAATATTGCATTAGAGAAAAAACCCCCGTTTCATAAACTATGCAAGATAAAATAATGCACTTAACATCTACATATTGTATAATTATAACAATATGTACAAAGTTGAAAACCACATCGTCATAGAACTTAACATCTACATATTGTATAATTATAACAAAAGCTACACTATCGTATATTTCCAATGAACAATGCTAAAGCCTCCAAGCAAAGCCAAGCGCCATGAAATATGCATCCCATCAAATTAAGAAGGGAAAAAGGACTGCAAAACAGTACAGCAAAGTGCAAACCTGAATATATGGGAAGTAAATGTCCTTAAGCCTGCACTGAAGTCGCATTGTGTCCAAACGTTTGATCTTAGGTTCAAAAATTTCAACCTGTCAAGTTTTTTTTTTTTTTTTTCCCCCAGAACTAAAGAATTACAAACTAGTTTGAGTTTCAGAAAAACCAAAGAATTATAGAACCTCAGCAAGGCATATCAATGTCTATACTCAAGGGAGCCAAGGAAAAGAAAGTTTGCAAACACAATTCCCAAAGGAATATCTAACAAGGCAACATCACTCGAAAAAGTTAAAAGTTAGTTTTCAAAAGAAAAATAATGGTGAACAAGGGTGGGAAGAGCATGAATAATCATATGGTATGTGTCATACGGATGCAATACTCTTACCTTTGTAAAGCTTCCATGTGGTGTTTCCGCAATTTCTTCTTGTAAAGGATCTCTAATACCACCATCAGTCTAAAATGAAAAGGCGTAGTTAGCATCTATTTCAACAATAACGAAATGTTGTGTAGTTGCTTCACAAACAACAAAAAGTAATCTAGCTAAAGAAGAAAAGAGCATTTTCCCATAATAAACTGCTTTTCGTCTCCATTACCTTCCAAGTAAGCTCAGAACCAGAACTCTTGATTAGTGCCTCTCTCTCAAGATGTAGAATATACACCTTCTTCGATTTCTTTGTTTTAGATGAAACTACAGCATACCTGAGATATGGGAGTGAAACCAAAGGTGAAAATGACTAGTTGGTGAAAACTTATACTTTGTTCCTATGACATATCCATTTTTGAAAAATAGAAAATTTTCACTTTTAGAAATTGGACCCTCCTAAATTTTCATATCTGAACATTAAAAACTTTTGATTTTTGGAAAATTGAAAAAGAGTTCTCTCTAAAAATGGAAATTTTTTACCCATCCAAACAATTTTTCACTCTTACAAAAAAATCCAAACAACTATTTATTTTCCAACAATGAAAATTTTCTATTTTCCAAAAATGAACACCCCATCCAAATGGAAGCTTATTAGGAGAGCACACACGGAAGTGCGACAAAAACATAATTGGGATCGCACTGATACCTCCCTAAGTGCATAGATGCAATAGGTCCTCCATATCCAAACATGCCAAAAAAAGGCTGCATAATTCCAGAAGACAGCTCATAACACAAACCAAAAAACACAATCATCATAATAAGAAGATAAATTCCAGTAGTTTACCTTCAGGAATGGAGGTTTGCCACCTATCGCTCGTTCCTTCGAAGATCTGTGTAGTGAGGCACCCATTTTTCCCCTAAACAATATGCATAGGAGTGTTAGGAATCAAGATTGTGATGCCATTACACATTGGATTCCACAATAAGTTATAAGTTTGTTAGATTAGCAGTTATCATGTTGTAATCTATAGCTAGATTATATGCGTGATATCTTCTCTGTTAGTTAGATTGGCTATTAGACATACAGAGTATTTAAGCCCTGTCTGTTCAATCTACAAATCAATGAAATGAGACTCATTTTCAATGAGTTCTTTGAATTTTGAAATTCACATCTGCTTTAAGAAACATGTTTGCTTTGTTTACAGCCTCTTAGAAATTTTCAAATACATTCTTCTCTAGACATCACAAATCTTGAGAAATGGACAATTTTTCCAACAATCTTGCCAAACAAATCATGAAATTTGGATATCTCCATGTAATCTGTGACTCTGGTTTCAAGGAGAACTACATAATATAAACTGTGATAATTAAAAAGTAAGATTAAAGCAAAGAAACTTCTAGAACATACCACTTTACAATAGAATTTTCGTCACTTCCATCCATACCAGGGCCAGAGTCAAAGATTGAAATCCTATCCTCCAAAACATCCACCCTGAAAATTGATAACAGAGTTGCATATATGCCAGAGGTAGATGCTGAAATATAAGAAAATATTTGGAGCAATCAAGGAAGAGAAAGCACATAAACCAAACAAAAATACCCCAGAGATTGAATCTTTATACCTGAAAAAGTCATAAACAAATTACAGAGGTCTTGAAACATCAATTTAGATTGTGTAACTTAAATTTAAAGAAATACTTCACTCAAACAATATGCCAAATCTCCAAGGACTTTTCTGTACAAAATAACATTACTATCTTCTATTGCTAGTCAACCCTGAACCACATAAGACAATGAGAAAAAAGAGCTTTGTCTAAAATAATTAGGAATGCTTAGAAAGGCGCATCCATCCATGCCAAAAAAAACTGAATTTCAATCTTAGATCATCTACCATGAAAAAACGTTATCATCGCAGAAAACAGGAGATATAAGCTTAATTTGGTGATCTTACACGCCAACAAAATCATAAGCCATAGCAGTTCAAATTGACTCTGCCCTTTTTAACATAATATGAAGAAAGCGAAAATCAAGGAATAGGTCAATAAAATAAATTCAACTATCATGAACAAACTTTTTATTTTCAGGAAGAATAAAAAAGGAAATATACTTGATCAACATAAGCAAATTATTTCGCTAAACAGATACCTAATAAGTCTTCGATCATTTTTACTATTTGACCATACCGCTTGCAAAGAATTGTCCTGGTAAATGAATAGCAGAATGTAAATACTTTATCGTAAACAAAATTAAGCAGATAAACATATTTTAATTTTTGAACTCAACCAAACGACTTACAATTAAATCAGCAAGAGCAGTTTCAAAAGTATATTCTTCTGGCAGCTCTTTCAATAATTCAGTATCTGGAGTCAAATCCCACATATTCTGCTAGCCAGATAAGTACACACAGAGTGAAACTAAAGACAAACACTTGATAAAGTATGTATATCAAATTAAAGAATCCAAAAAAAGTAATTGTCGAATCAATAAATCCTTCAGCTAAAATCGGATTGATTGATAACCTCGAACTTTTCAGTTGATTTTCCAGTGCCATCCTACAATTCAGAAGCAAAACAAGCCAAAAAAAAAAAACAAATAAGAAAAGACGATATCAGAAAACCAAACACTCATTAAACAGAAATCCATGCTTATACTCACATGAAGCCTTAAAATGTGACACTTATGCGGCTTCAGATTCCTAAAATTCAAAACACTTCTTTCCAGCTTGACATCGTCAGTATCTTGCAAAATCATAGAACCGACTTTCCAGTTCAGCTGCCTTTTGTGCTTCATCGATTCCGAATATCGTAGAGCATGGAAGTATTCTTCTTTCACCAGAGTAATGAAATCATCAAACGGTATCTCGGGAGCACGCACATTCAATCCAATGCTCGTTCCATTTGGCAATAATACCTTGAATCTATAGACTTCATCAGCACTTCCATCGCCGCTGATCGCAACCAGCTGCCTCTTCTTTCCGTTCCGACAAGACGTTTCTTCTTCCATACCCAGCAAATGTCAAAACCTGTAAATTTCACACAAAATGCTCAGAATCCCAAAAAGAAAATAGCAAAATCAGGTTATTTTAGTAACAAAAATCTATCAGAGAACTTAACAACCCAACATCAACAATGAAACGAGTAAAACGCAAAGAAAAGCTAGCGAAATCTCTTGACAGAAAAAAAATCACGTGTGCCCTTAAAGCCAAAGAAAAACTCTCAAATTTACACAAAACTAAACCAAAAAATAATAATAAAAAATATATAAACATACAAGCAAGTAAACACAATACGCAAACATTAAGCTAAAGAAGAAAATCATATATGCATATATATATATATTACATGCATAAAAAATAAAAATAAAAATAAAAAAGTGGAACGCTGAAACAGACAAAGGAGAAAGGTAAAAGAAGTGTACAAGGGTGGTTCTATATAAACTCTGTGAAATGCTTGTGCCAGTATATTCAGATAGAGATGGAAAATACATAAATAAACTTCCGCCATTTTTGCTCGGATATGCATAAAAAGATGAAGACTCTGTTAAACCAAGAAAAAAAAAATTCTAACGTACCACTGCCGAGACGAAGAGCGAGAGAGAGTATTTCGCTGTGAAGAGAAGAAAAACCCTAAGCAGAAGAAGAAGAAGAAGAAGAAGAGACAGAGAGAGAGCGAGATTTTAGAGAGACAAAGAGAGATGATCCGAAGAGTTTAGAGGGAGTGAGAGTGTAGGAGGAACCGGATACCGGAGAGACTAAGGACAAATGGGGAAAGGAAAAGCAGAAGCGGAAGGCCGAGAAGAGTGCCTTTTTGTGTGGTGGGACGCGTGGCGAGAGTGTATTGGGTGGAGGAAAAGGAATGGGAAGACCAAGCGCCAAAACGGAGTGTTTGTGTGACCAGCTTTAACGTCTTCCTTGGCGAGGAAGGAATTCGGGAGAAGAGTGGCCTGTAGTTGTAGAGTAAAGTGTTCCTTGATGGGAAATTGAATCACTCGCGAAAAGTGCGCGGTTTCAGAGTCCGTACAAGTTGATGGTGGGCCTATACTGTGACTATGTTTTGATCACCATAACCTGTTTGATACAATTTTTTTTATTATATTTAAATATAATATTTTTTTTTTTTAAATACAAAAATATTTCATTTAAATACTAATCATATTATATTTTAAATTTAATATAATCATTATTTATTATTTTATTTTTTTATTATTTTTACGCATCATATATTTATTATTAAAATATAATTCAAATATTTTTCACCCAAACACACATTATATTCAAGTTAATACTTTTTCACTAAATACAAATTACATTCAATACATTACACAATACAAATGCAATGCATTCACCAAATGGAGTAAAAATTTGAAAAATGAAAACTTTTTTATTTTAAAACAATGGATCTGTTTAAATTTTTATATCTAAACATTTAAAATTTTCATTTTTAAAAAATAAAAAAAGAGTTCTATAGAAAGAAAAAAAAGTTTTCATCCATCTAAACAACTTTTTACGTTTAAAAAAAATTCCAAACAACATTTTATTTTTCATATCTAAAAATTTTCCATTTTACAAAAAAAAAAAACCTCTCATCAAAACGGAACATAAGGCCTTGTTTGATATTTAGATACGAGCTTATAATTTGTTTAGATAGGAGTTTTATTTTTGAAAAATAAAAAAATTTTAGTTCTAAAAAATAAAAAATTATTTAGAATTTTTTCTAAAAATGAAAAGTTGCGTGAATGTGTAAAAAAATTTCTTTATTTAGAGATAACTTTTTTCACTTTTCAAAAGTGAAAAATTTTAAATGTTTAGGTATAAAAATTTAATAAGATTCATTTTCTTAAAATAAAAAATTTTTTATTTTCTAAAAATAAATGTACCAAACAAACATACCATTAAAGTTCAATTTTGTTTTTATTTTTTAAATTAATAAAAATTATAATTAACTTAATTAATTTAAAACTAAAAATTTTATTTTATTTCAAATTTAATCCAAACAAGTCTTAAAGATTGTTTATGGTAGATTGAATCCAACTCATAATTATTATAATATTTTTTATTTTTTATTAAATTTTATTCTTAATTTTTATTATTTTTAATATTTTTTAATTCATCCAACTTGGATTTCAACCCATCTTCCAACAAATCCTTAATGGGATTAGCCTTTTCTTATCCAATAACATCAACTATGTTTAGGAGAGCAATTTCAACCTCATGTTAAAACCAGCTGTCTAGATAGAAAATTCATTTTCAAAAAAGAAAATTTTTTTTATTTTAGATAAAAAAAATCTTTTTATTTTTGAAAATAAGATGGTATTTGAATATGTAAAACATTTTTCTTTTTGAAATTAAAAAGTTATTTAAAATGAAAAAAAACAATACTGAAAAATATTTATTGTAAGAGAATTAAAAAATGTTCTTTTTTTTTTCTAAAAGTATAATATAAAAGATATATTTAGAAAAGTAAATATTCCTTTTCATTTTCTAAATTGAAAAAAATATTAGAAAAACAGAAAACAAACACTTATTTATAAAACTTTTTCTCAATCAAGAACATCTCATTCAAACATAGTCTAATATGTATTTTTGTCTCTTTTTTTTCATATTTTACTATTTATTTTTTAATATAAATTTAAAAAATCTATAATTTTCTTGTTTTAAATTAAATTAAAATGATTTTTTATTGTATAAATTAAAAAAATAAAATAAAATTTATATTATTAAATTTTTTTCTATATATATTATAAATTATTATAATTTTTTCCTCTAAATAATACATTTTCCATATTCACATATTTTAAAACTCAACTCTCTTTAATTTTGAAACGAAAAATTTCATCCCCCAACAAGCCCATAATTTCAAGCTTCTGAAAGTCGTTGCCCTTTATTTGGTTGGCTCAGTGGCATAGGCTGGCAAGAATTGTTTTTTTGTTTGACTGGCCAGTTCGAATCCCACAAACAACATTTTTACTTTGCTTTTGTTATTTTTATTCCTGTTTCCTTTTTTTTTTTTTTTTTTAACATTTTGCTCGAGGTGTCGTGGTGTAGTTTATTAACTAAGGGTTCGTTTGGTGAACGCATTACATTTGTATTGCATTTGAATACAATGTATTAAATATAATTTATATTTGGAGGAAAAGTATTAGCATTGCATTTGAATGCAATGTGTGTTTGGGAGAAAAGTATTTGAATTGTATTTTAATAATAAATATGTGATGTGATAGGTAAAAGTAAAAAGAAAAAAAAGAGGGAGAGAGAATATGTGATGTAATTAATAAAAGTAATAGAAAAAGTGAAATAATAAATAGTGATTGTGTTAGATTTAAAATGTGATGTGATTGATATTTGAATAAAATGTTTTTGTATTTGGGGGAAAATTGCATTGCATTTAAATGCAATGCCAAAAAAATTTGTGTCTCAAACACCATGTAATGGTTCGTTTGGTGAACGCATTGTATTTGGATTGCGTTTGAATGTAATGCATTGAATGTAATTTGTATTTGGAGAAAAAGTATTAGCATTGCATTTGAATGCAATGTGTGTTTGGATGAAAAGTATTTAAATTGTATTTTAATAATAAATATGTGATGTGATGAGTAAAAGTAGAAAGAAAAAAAGAGAGAAAAAGAGAATATATGATATAATTAATAAAAGTAATAGAAAAAGTGAAATAATAAATAGTGATTGTATTGGATTTAAAATGTGATGTGATTGGCATTTGAATGAAATGTTTTTGTATTTGGGGGAAAATTATATTGCATTTAAATGCAATGCACTCTAAATGTGTGTACTAAACACACACTAAATGTTTATTTTTCATATCACGTTCTTTTATATTTAAATATAATACCTTTTACAGTATTTCAAATATATTTATTATTTTATAATATTTTAATAATAATTTTTTTAAAAATCTATTCATATCATATTATTTCTCTATCTTATTTTTTTTATTTATTTTTATCAATTTTATCAATTAATTAACTCTAAAATATAATTTAAATACTTTTCATCTAAACATATTTTGCATTCAAATGCAAAGTAAATATTTTTCATCCAAATACAAAATGTATTCAACGCATTACATTCAAATACAATATGAATATAATACATTTACTAAATGTCTCGTGAATGTTCAACTCAATTCTCGTGTACAATCTAAAAGCTTATCTATAATATAATACTATCTTTTATACTAAATTTATCTTATATTAAATTTTATAATAAATTTATCATAAAATATAAATAATATCAAATTTTATTTTCAATTGTTATTTATTGTTATTTTATATAATTATTATAATAAATTTATTTTTTATTTATTTAAATACTAAAAATTAACTTTTACAATTTTTAAAATACAATAATGATAACAAAAAGTAAAAATAACATTAATTTTAGTATAATGCATTGGAGTATAAAATATACTAATGTTATTTTTCACATTATTTTGTAACAAATATAGTATTGACATACATAAATACATTAGAAATAATCTAAGATACAAGTGTTTTCTTGCGAGCAAACCCAATCATTTTCTCAATATATAATATTGAAATATTTTTTATTTTTTTATTTCCAAAAAATTATTTTTAAATGTGTTTTTACTATAATGTTTCGTTATGATCTTTAAACATCTTATTTAGGGTCGTTTAGGGATCGAATTTTGGTCTCAAGAACAATTTTTTTGGTACTTTTTTCATTTACATTTTAAAAATACTATAATAAGTTCTAAATTTTAAATGTTCATAATTTTACACATATAAGTCTAAATAAGATGATATTTTTTTAAATTACAAAGAAATAATATCCATATTAATGATTTTTTTTTGAATAAATTTTTAAGATCCATATAAAGAGAAATAAAATAAGCTTCATATTGATATTTTTTTTTAATATCAAGATTTTATATTTTTAACTCGAAGCAATTTTTTTCCTTAAAAACATTTTCCAAAACTTTTTTTAATCTAAAAATACATTTCCAAAACTCCCTCTAAACAAGCTCTTAATTTGTATTTCTTTTTTATTTTTTTCCTTTTCTCTTTTTAATCTTTCTCATTTTCTCCTTTTTTTTTTTTTACTTTTTTATTTACTTGCCTTTTCATTTTTATATTTACTCAAATTTTCCCTTTCAAAATTATATGTTTTAAGTATGTTCCTACATTATATATTTTATTATCATCATCCAATGAATTATTGTCAAAATGACCATTATAAAGACATTTATTAACTATCTTAATATAAAAATTTTCTCAATATTATTTTATGTAATATTGAACAACTAAAAAATATTAATAATGATAAAATTAAAAATTAAATTTCATATGTTTTATTCTATATGTTCAACCTATTTTATTTATTTTTTTATATGATTATCAACATCAAAATTTTATGGGGCGTTTAGTAAACGCATTGCGTTTTAATTACGTTTGAATGCATTTTTTTTTAGTATTGTATTTGGTTGAAAAGTATTTGTTTTGTATTTGAATAAAATATGTGTTTGGATAAAAAGTATTTTAGAGTTGAAAAGTTGATGTGATTGGTAAAAGTAGAGATAAATAGTTAGGGTTGAAAAGTTGATGTGATTGTTTTAAAAAGTTTTGAATAGTAATTATTTTCGTAACATTGTTGAAAATGATTGTATTTGAATGTAAAACTTTACGTTTTATGTAAAATTGGTATTCGTAACACCAAAATTTGTTTACCAAATATAGCATTATACAATTAATTATTATAACATAATATTAAACATGCAAAGCACGTGTCTCTACTAGTATTAATAAGAGAGAAATGACAAAATAGCATAATATGATTCATGGTTTTAAAATTATAATATAATTTAAAATATTATTCTTCAATAACATAATTAAGGTAAAAAAATAAAATATAATACTGAAAATACCCCTCTCTCTCTCTCCTTATTGACCTGGAACAATGCCAGGATTGAAACAGTGACTGGAGAAGGTCATGAGCGCGATTAGAGAAAATCGTGCACTACATTACCAAAGAAAAGGACGATCGTCACCGATTTGGTGCCTCTGTCCTCTAATCTACAGAATTGATCTCACAACGAAGAGAATCGTGATCTTGCGATAGGAAGAACCAAGGCCTCGAGGTGGCCATAATTGTTACCTCGTTGTACCTTCAACGTTGTTTTCTATCATTGTCATCCTCCTTCGTTGATGAGTGCCTTTTTAGTGTGCAAGAAAAAGAGAACAGAGACTGCAACTCCTATGCTAAGGTAACAGTCGACAGTGGCAAATATAGCCGCAAAATTTTGATTCATTAACCATTGGCATCCAAAGCTTGTCACCTTCTTCGATGACAAGCTCCTTTATGGCAGCAACAACTTTGGGTTAGGGATTGGGGAGAGATATAGGATTTTCAAAATTTGAAGGGTGGACATAATTTATGATAAAAATAATAATTATATAAAAAGAATAAATGGTTTACAAAAAGAATTATAAAAAACTAACAAAATAAATGTTTTTCTAAATAATATGTTTACCTACTAAAAATAGATTTATTATCAAGTAGTTATGGTAAGTCTTAAGATTTATCAATAAATCCTAATATTTACCAATAATTAGTGATATTTACTAAATTTGACAATAGTAAATCTAATATTTATTTGATAAATCTATTTTATTTAAATCAATAAATCCATATATCTACAGATAATAAATGTATTAAATAAGTAATTAAAACAGATTTATTAAGTAAGATAGATATAAACTAGTGAATCCAGTTTACTTACTAATAAATACCAGTAATACTAGTCAATCTAGTACTTACAAACTGTATTATTTTTCATAAATTATTCAACAAATTTAATATTTATATGATATATTAGTATTTACTAGTAAATCTAATGATAAGACAATCTAATTACTAATAAATTTAAATATTTATTAATATATTAGTAAATATTATAAAATCATATACTAGGAAATATATATGTATATATTTACTTATTAGAAATAATATATTTACATATATTACATATAGGTATTTAATAAATTATTTAGAAAACTATTTGGATAAAAATATTACTTCTAAGTAAATCTTGTTAATCTCTCTCTTTTGTCCTTTAAAAGTTATTAATCTCTTTTTATTTATAAGTAAATACATTTTTTTTCTTGAAAAATAAGTAAATACATGTATTTATAATTTTAATTTATACAATAATTTGGTTTTTATTAAAAAAATCTAGATACAAACAATAACCAAATATTATTTTTATTTATCATATTTGATATGTATATTTAGCACAATCATAAATTAGCCCCAATATTCAAAAAATCCCCAAATCCACAAAACCCTCCGGATTCCCACAACAAAAACTAACTCATTGGAGTTAATAGAGATGCTGAAGAATGCAAAATAGAGATCTTAGAACCCTAGAAATTGCCAGAGTCAATAGAGTTGGTGCTCTTTATTGCAATTTGGCCATACTTGCAATAAAAATCAACAAACCCAAAGTAGAGGACGAATAAGACTCCCTACTATCATCGGTATAATGATAGACTTGCCGGGACAAAGGAGATGCAACTACAAAACGACAACATGAAAGTCGAAGGAAAAAGAAGGGGGAGGCAGAGATGAGAGGGGGAGAGAAGGGAGGATTTAAGGGGGTTTGTGAAAAATAATAACAATAACAATAACAGATAAGGGTAATTTTGATAATTTAATGTATTATAAATTTAAATATGTTATAATTTTATATCATTTTAAACATATACTATAATTTTCACTAGTACCTCTTAAAAAGGTCATATGATATGATTTCCTTATTAACAAAAGAGTGACAATTTACTAATACCTACATTGCTACTCAAAAATTAAGAATTTGTTTAATTTACGAGTTGAGTTTAAATGCAATTGAATTTTTTTTAACTTCTAAAAAAAAAACAATTTTTTTAACTTCTCCAAAAAAAAAAAATAAATAAATAAAACTAACCGAGTTAAGTTCAAAATAAACTTACGAATCAGTTGAATCTTAAAATTTGAATTGATGTTTCTATTACTATCATTTTTTTAACTTAAAATGAGAAAATTCGATATCTACACATTTAAATTGAGTTGATTATGACGTTACTACTAAATTATACATATAACTACGAATAATATTATTATTTTCTACTATTTACATTCATCGAAATAGAAATTTAGGAATGTACAATGTTTATTTATATTTTAGAAAAACAACGTATATGAGTTAAGCTCAACCTTTCTTTAAATTTGTGAGACCAAAAAATTTAATTCTAAAAAAAAAATTAAGAACTTAAGTTTATAGTCTGAATTTTTCTTGATTCAATATTGCTTCTTTCTGAATTTTATATTGAAAAGGGTAGGAACAAGGATAAATTTAAGAGTATTTACAGAGTGCCATAAAATAAATATTTACTAACGTATCATTATACATTAGAGGGACGCAAAAGAAACGTGGAGGAGGAGATACATGAGCAAAATCTTGGAAAATGATATACATGTATATATATATATATATTTCCAGCAGAAAACGACAACAAGGGTAGATACCTGCAATTTGTTCACAGAAACTTAAAAGGACATGTCGTTTTTCCTTTAAAAAAAAGAAACGACATGTCACATGAACGGAAGATAGAGCACGGCATGTTGTGTACGTCCGAAATGAAGAGACGGGATTCTCCAGTAAAAATAAAAAAATAAAAATGATTAAGATTCAAACGACGTGCCACTTTTTTCAGTTTTGATTGTTGACGAAAACACGTGTCGTTTTGTCCTGTAATATAAAAGGTCAATGTGATTTTTTTTTTTTTTTTTAAGTTAAATGGATCTCTTGTAACCTGCTTTTTGCTCATATCGGAGGACATGTAATTGTCGCTTATAGAGAGTTCAATTACCACAAAATTAAGAAAGAGCATTCAAACGACGTGCCGCATAGAGAGTGCAAATTCATGTCGTTTCTTAACAAGTATAAAAAAAAAAAGGAATTAGAAACGGCATGTCGTTTATTCGAGGAACATATTTTTTTTACACCGGTTCTCTCTCTGTCTTTTTCTTTTCTTTTCTTTTCTTTTTCCCCTCTTATCTTTATTTATTTATTTGGCTAAGATCCTTGCATGATTCTCAACAACGCCCTTTTTTTCCCTCCTTGAAATTTTATGCTGTCAAGGATCTTCTGTAATAGATGATTTTGATTCTTCCAGTTACTGAAACGTTAAAAACACAACAAACAATCTTCAGGGCAAAAAATAAAAATAAAAAATAAAAATAAAAAATAAAAAAACACATAACAGATATAAAATGGAAGCAATTACATGCATATACACTGACAGAATCAAGAATTCTTGTTAATATAGGCTAACAGCTAAAACCAAAATTTCATTAAAAAATTTATTTCTTTCCTTCTTTTTTCCTAAATTAAAGACGTTTAAATGTATTGGACCATTTAAGAACCCATTTGAGGGGCTTTAGGAGAGCGAGTTTCGGAGGTTGAAGACGAAATTTTAGAGGTAAAAGAGAGAAATATGAGATATAGATTTAATAATTTTAAAATTAAGTGGCAAAACGCCATCTGGAGACGGTTGTTCAAATTATAAGTGAATGGAATGATTTTTTTCTCCGAGGGTGACTGAACTACCTAGATCCTCATTTCTTGAACTCAGCATAGAGCCATCATATTACGAACGAACTATGCTCTTTTATCTGCAACCATTTCGAAGTGCAGTTCGCAGCCAGAAAATCGAAAGAAGGAAGACAGATGGGAAGGAAGAGGTTTGAGCAATTTTGCAATTAGATATAGATTGGATGGTTTTAAATTTTTTTGTCTATTAGAATTTTTGAAAAACTACCCTGATTTATAGAGCTATAAAATTAAATTTACGTTTAATGGAGGTTTAAAGCCAAAAAAAAAAAAAAGGGTTTTGTTCGTATATCTTTTTATTTGTATCTATTTCTTTGTTTAGTCAATAATAACAAGTCACGTAAAAACTAACAAAATTTTTTTAATTGATGTATGACATTTTTAATCAAAATATCATAATATTATTGAAAGATATTAAAAAAACATAAATAAAACGATATATGAGTTGAATCTTTTGGATAAGATAGTTGTGTGTTTTCTATTAGATCACTTTTTTATGCAAACCATTTTTTGTAAGATATAAACTCCAGAAATATATTTTTTATTTAAAAAAATATAGATCATCTAAAGCTTGAATTGGTTCTTTTGTAGGTTTATATACAAGGACGTAGGCAATGAGGCCCAAAAGGAGCTGAGGCCCGTCAACTTTTTTTTTTTAGTTGTTTTTTATATACATATTTGACTCAAATTTACAAGTAACTCGCCTAAAATAATTGCATTATTAGCTCTCTCGTCAAAACTCCTCGCTTTGTCATTACTTCCATATTAATGTTAACAAACAGCATGATCATCTCTATCCAAATTTCAAGAATATCAAGTACAAAAGGCCGGTTAAATAAGCAAAGTATTGAACATAAATTCGATCGTGTGTTATCTAAAACGCACCTTGTAGGGCAAAGGGAAAAAAAAAAAAACATCATTATCATGTATTAGAATTGTTGCACCAAATCTTAATTAGATGTAAAGGAATGTTTACATCAAATGATTAGAAATAGTAGTTGAAATCTCTTATTTTAAAGTGGTTAGAGTGCCACAAACCACAAACAACGTGGAAGAAAAATAGTGCAACGACGTTCCTTGTGATGCACATTTTATCACCACCTTTTCCTGGATCCCCATACTTTAAAAGTAACTAAATGTTATTTTTTAAAAAGTGAATAAATATTTTCTTAAGAAAAGTTTATAAACATGCCATATTATAAGGGACACCATGCAATAGAGTCCTGATCATTTTGTTTTGTTTTGTTTTGTTTTGTTTTGCATTTTTTTTTAACCATTTTGTTTTTCAAGTGATCCTTTAACCTCAAATTCAACCAAGCAATTTTGAAGAAAGTACATATATGCAAAGGGCAAAGTATATGTCAATTGTTCAAAATTTGCAGCAACATATGAGTACAATATATTAAATACATGCTCTTTTTACAATTATTTGTTATATTATCCCTTTATCTTTATATAACATAAAATGAGTAAGATATAACAGTATTATGATAAAGTGATTCAAGTGGTAAGCACCTCCACCCTAAACCTCTAGATTGGAGGTTTTAGTCACCAACAATATGGAAATGGAGGAACTTAACCATCCAAAAGGAAAAAAAAAAAAAAAGAAAGAAAGAAAAACGTAATACATAACACATGATAAACCTTAAAAAAGGTATTATTGTATTAACCAAATGTCATATTCAATTCAATCGTTGAACTAGTTAGATGGGCGATCAAAATTCACGTATTCTCTCAAATAAGTAAGTAGATGTTTTTATAGTCATTTTTACACACTTAATATGCAATAATATATACATAATATTGAACGTCTTTGTCGTTTGATAACCTATATTTGCATTTTCTGCTTAAATTACATTCACAAACAAGTGAGAGATACTTAATTTTTCAGTAATCTTACTAAAAGCATGTTAATGTACACTATCAGTGTTTTGCATGTTAATGCATAAGAAATATGATTTTCATTAACAATATAGTTTATTACGTGTTATGTTATATTTTTCTTGATCATTGTTTTATCTTATGCCTTTCCTGTGAAACAGTCCCATTGAAGAGATTATATCAGTAGGCCTGTAGAAATTCCTTATATATGCATATGTGTATATTAATAGTTCAAAACGGAAAATGGACTGTGTATCAAAAATTTTTTTTGGTGAATAGGATGGTATATAAAAAAAAATTATAAGAAGTTATTTGGCAAAAAAATTACATTTTAATTATATTCAAACGCAATGCAATTTTACACCAAACGCAAATTTTACATTTAAATACAATTTTTTTTAATAGTGCTACGAAAATAATTACTATTCAAAATTTTTTTAAAATAATCACATCAATTTTTTTGCTCCACTGTTTATCTCTACTTTTACCAATTACATCAATTTTTCAACTCTAAAATATTTTTTTATCCAAACACACATTTCATTCAAATACAAAATAAATACTTTTCAATCAGATACAATATTCAAAAAATAAATTTTATTCAATATAATTAAAATACAATGCATCTACTAAATGACTCTAAGAGTATAACAATTTGAAAGTTAGACCATATGGCTCAAATATTTGGCTATCATATGGATTCATGATATTTGCATTGTTTTTGCGGTCCGATTTTATTGCCTAAAATTATTCAGCAAAAAGTAAATTTACCGCCCACCAATCCCAAAAAAAAAAAAAAAGCATAATTGTTTTTATTATTGTCACAATCTTACACATTATTGAGACTTGAATAAAATCTCGTTTGGTTACTTTTGAAGCCAGTATTATACCGTTAAAATTTTTAGAAATGAGTTGATTTTAAAAATATAAGGTAAACTTTTGGAGAAGTTTTTTTTTTTTTTGGATTTTGTGCATGATGAAAAAATAATTGAGAGAAAAAAAAGAAAAATTTTAAGGTATGTGTATAGTCAATTTAAATAAAATAATTCAAATTATTATTAGCAAAACTATGTACACTACAAAGGTCCATGGAAACCAAAAGTAAACCCCAAATAAGGGCTTGTTTGGTAAATGAAAATGCAATGTAATTTTTATCTAAATGCTAAAGTGTTACATTTAAATATCAATCATTTCATAATTTATATACAGCATAATCACTATTTATTATTTTATTTTATCTTTTAACTTCTACTAATCACATCACATACTTAATATTTAAATACTATTCAAATATTTAAATTAAAACAAACATTATATTTGAATATAATGCAAGTACTTTTCATCCAAATGCATATTGCATTCAACGTATTATATTTAAATAAAATATAATTACTATTTATCATTCGTTTTTCTCTCAACTTCTACCTATTGTATCATATACTTAATATTTAAATACTATTCAAATATTTTAAATCAAAACAAATATTGTATTTGAATACAATACAAATACTTTTCATCTAAACGTATATTGCATTCAATGCATTATATTTAAATGTATATTAAATTAAAATGTAATGCAATTTTAATGTTTTATACAAACAATCCCTAAGTCACAAATGAATGGGGGCAAAAATCAAACTGTCCAAATAAAAATCATGAATATACATCATAGATTTCCACTTTATTTATAATCCGCATGTGTAGAGTACAAAATAGTGACGTAAAATTGTTATAAAAAAAAAATAGTGGCGTTAAATAAAATTAAATTTTGTGCACAACACACACGCACATAAAGAAAAGAGGGGGAGTACATAAGTGAGATACATGGATGTCTTCTGAATGCAAAATGCCAGTGGTCCAATACCCTTTTCTTTCTTTCTCCTTTTTTTTTTTTTAAACTTTATGTTCAATTCCCACTTCAATGCGTTTTGTGAATCTCTCCAACATAAATACGATGAATGGTGCTTGTCACCAAACTCAGTTAAACCCGTTTAGCAAATAGTGGTTTTTCCAGGATGGTTAGATTCTTATCTATTTTTTAAAAAACTAAAATTAAATGAAAAAAATTATAAGAAAATTAACATAATCCGATATTTATCTCATAGGTAAAAAAAAAAATAAATATTATCAGTAGAATATCTTCATATATATATTTCACATTTCAAAGCAGAACATTACTGATTCAATATATTTTCAAATATATTTTTTCATATGTGTAGATATAGAAATACATGTAAGCTCAATAAAACCTTTTGGCATACACAAGTATGAGATCTCGGTTCTTCCTAGTTCCTAATGGATTGTTTTGCACCCCTTTATCTCTCTTATTCAAGATTTCCCTTAAAATGCAAGCAAGTCTTCATCTACCTTAGTTAAACTCTTTTATTTTTCACTTTTAAAGCCTCAACTGTACCCACAAGATTGGCTTCTTCTGCAGAAAATGTGGGTTATACTTATATCTAATAAGCAACTTTCACAGCTCAGCAAGCAAGAAAAAAGGTTATTTAAGTGGTGGAACCATTTTGCCATCAATATGGGTCTCTTGAAATAGACATCCTATGACCTTATGTTTTATTTATTTATTAATTTGTTATCTGCCTTATACGGGTGTTTTTTTTTTTTTTTTGCACTTCCAATATCTATAGCTTACATTATAAGACCCACAATTCTACAAAAAGGGAGAGGAAGAAAAAAAAAATCACAATAATAAACTGCGAATTTTCCTCTTTTGCTGGAAAAATATATGGGGCATTGACCAAAAATTCACCTATTTGTTTGTTGTGTTTTCTGTTAGTAGGGCACCATATCTTTTGAGAAATTTAGTGAGTATGGCTGAAAGCCAAGTAATAGACACTGAAATTTGTGGGTCGGGCTGAAGAAAATCAACAAGATTCAAACGAACAAGCCGAGATTTCATACCCATGCTATGCAACTTTTCTTTCTTCTTCTTTCTGAAAGTATTTAATGCTTATAAAATCTTGTCTACTAGGGTAGAATCGACTCGAACTAAAAACAGAAAGAGAAAAATGAACATTTTCACCGTCACATTATGCAATGATGAGTCTCGTTACCACCCTACCAAAGTATTGGTTCTTTATACATGCTGCTTGCTTCTTAGGCCTTGTTTGGTTTGTAATTTTGGATCCAAATTTTTTGTTTCAGTTTTGTCTTTTTCTAGAAAGTCAATAAAAATAATAACTAAGTCAACCAGTTTCGACTCAAAATTTCATTTCATTATAGACTCGACTCATAAACCATTCAGGCCCTTAATTTGAGGAACGAGTTACAATTGTTATAGTGTTGTCTTTCTTTAATATTATTATTTAGTATGTGTTTGATTTAATGTTTTAACTAAATTTAATTTATAAGTTAAGTTAAGTTAATTATTTTATTCAAACACTTTTACTTGATTTATATTATAGATTGTGTAAAGATAATTTGTATAAAAAATTATATTAAAATTATGAAAATAAAAATAAAAATAAAAAAATAAATCATATTAAACTAAATTACATTAAAATTAATTTGATCAATTTAATTTAATTTATAAACTAAATTAAATTTGATTAACCTGAATATTATAAACTAGCAAATTCTTAATTTATAAGGCTTTTTCAGTATGCAAAATCAGCATTGCAAGAAGATGGTAAATATACTCGTAGTTACCAAACAAAAATTTTTTTCCTCCAACCATAATGGGGGCAAAAAGACGATGGTACCAGATAATGATTAGAAACTATTTAGTTACCTAAAATTTACTTTTTCTGACGATAAAGTACTGTAACTGAAAGGGGAAAAATGAAGAATCATAATCATTTAGCAACGGTAAGAGTGATCCAATTGCGTAAAGGTTGGGAATGTGATAAATGCTAGTAAATATTAAAATGTAAAAAAAAGAAAAACTAAAATATAAATTTTTTTCTTGAAATGAAATAAAATTTTAAAACGAGAGAATAAAGAAAATAAAAATGTGATTACCAACAAAATGAAAATAAAATAAATGAAAGCTTTAAAGTACACATAAAACATTGCAGCATTGGTTGAAGAATAGTAATCACCATTATGGGCATCATTTGATCCTGACTCTACGCTTACCCGTCATTTCATAGCTGTAATTAATGAAAATTATTTCATTAATTCGTTTGGTAGGAGAGCAAAATTAAAATAAAAAAAAAACGGCATTTGAATCTCAATTTTACATAAAAACAAACAACTCTTCGTTTTCTTTCTTTCTTTCTTTCTTTTTTTTCCCAAAGGGTTCTCATGTTTTGGCTCTGTTTGTTTAATACATTTAAAGTTAAAAAATGAAAAATTTTCATTCTAAAAAAAGTAAGTTTTTTAAATTTCCGTATCAGAATATCCAAAATTTTTCATTTTTAAAAAATAAAAAAAAACTCTCTAAACAAAAAAAAGTTTTCACTCATCCAAACAATTTTTCATTTTAAAAAAAAAATTCCAAACAATTTTTTATTTTTTATATCTAAAAATTTTCTATTTTCTAAAAACAAATCACCAATCCAAACTGAGGGAAAATTTTCTATTTTCTATTTTCATGATTCAATCATGAAACTTTATTTTCTTTTCATTAAATAAAAGAAATTAAATTTAATAGTATTCTTATATACTTATTCAATTATTTCAATTTTACAAACTCTCGCTGTATTTATTAAGGGGGGTCTGGGGATCAAAACAATGCCTATAAAATAATTTTTTTTCAATATATTATTACTTTTTATTATTTATATCTCAAAAACATTATAGTAAATTTCAAATTTTAAAAGTTTATGATTTTGTGTATACAAGTTCAAATGAGATGATTTTTTTTAAATTATATAAAATTTCAAGAAGAACGAAACAATATCTATATTGATTTTTTTTTCTAAATTTTTTTTTAAATTTTTATATTTTTTCATCCCAAGTAATTTTTTTCCTAAACATATTTTTCCAAACAATTTTTTTCTAACAACAAAAATATGAAGCATAAGTTCCCAATACCTCCTAAATTTGGATTTATCTTATTTATCTTCTTTACTAGAATTTCCATTAAAAAAAAGAGATAAATTTAAAGTGAAAAAAAAAAAGTAAAATATGAGTTTTTAAAATTTAAGAGGAAAAAGCAAAAATAAAGAAAATTTAAATGATACAGTTGACAAAAGAAAAAAATTAATATGACGTGGCAGAAGCTCATTGGTCAACACCAACTGTGTTATTGTAACACAATTACGGGTCCAATCTATCTTAGGGGGCGTTTGGTAAACGAATTGCATTTTGATTGTATTTGAATGAAATTTGTTTTTTGAATATTTATTTGGTTGAAAAGTATTTGTTTTGTATTTGAATAAAATGTGTGTTTGGATGAAAAGTATTTTAGAGTTGAAAAGTTGATGTGATTGGTAAAAGTAGAGATAAATAGTGGAGTTGAAAAGTTAATGTGATTGTTTTAAAAATGTTTTGAATAGTAATTGTTTTCGTAGCACTGTTACAAAATTTGTGTTTGGTGTAAAATTGTATTGTATTTGAATGAAATTAAAATAAAATTTGTGTGCCAAACGGCACCTTAATCGGCCCGTGAAATTGTTAAATACTAACGGCGATCGCGCGGGCTCGCAGTTACTACTCTCACACTACGGCACCCTCTCTCTCTCTCTCTCCTCTCTTTCTTTGTTTCTCTCTCTAGCATAGCCAACTCTCTCTCTCTTTCTCTCTCTCTACACCTGACTACAAGAGTTTCTCTCTCCGCAAACACAATCTATATGAAGAAAAATGCATGCCAAGAATGAACTCTAGCAACTACAAAAAACCCTTCCCTGTGATTCATCCAAGCTCAACAGAGAAACTTCTCAGGTTTGATTTTCTTTTTTCCAAAGTTTTTTTTTCTTTCTTTCATGTCTGTTTTATGTTTAGTTTTCATTTGGGTTTTCACTTCTCTCCAACTGCTCATTATTTGACTTTTTCATGTTGTGATCAATAATAAAAATGCCTTTGGCTACACGTTTTCATTAGCTTCTTCTTCTTCTTCTTTTTTTAAACAAAGATATCTATATACATATAAATTTTACAGAAAGCTTATTGATTTTCATTTCTGGGTATTTCTTTAGTTGGATGTAATTGGAATCCAGCAGGCTTTAGTTTGACTACGTGATATTTTTTGCTTATTTTTTACTATGCCTTTTTCCTCTTTCTTTGTCTTTTTTTTTTTTATAAAGAAAATTTGGTGGTTGATATATATATTCATATATCTATATATGTATGTATGAATTGGTGGGTATCAGAAGCCGATCTTTTGGCCTGAGATGGTGAAGAAAGGCCACGGTTGGTTCTCGTCTGTGAAGAAAGTTTTCAGGCCTTCTTCCAAGGACTTGCCAGAGAAAAAGGTGACTATTTTACTATTTTTTTGCAGAAAAGAAAAGGTTAAAATAATCATTTGCCTTTTTATTTTTATTTTTATTTTTATTTTTGGTTATGTTAATCATTTACCAATTGAAAAATTCATTTTCACCGAAACGTTCTTTCAATTATTTGTTACGAAAATTCCATTGTCAAAACAGGCAAACAAAAAAATTTACCAAATATATAATACAACCCTGATGGTCGTACAATTATTATTTTTTTCCCATGAATATCTTTTATTTTATGTATTTGTTTAACTTTTATTTACTTGAAAATTACACGGCAGTCATGTCCAAATACAAGCATGCCCAACTGATATTTTAACATTTTGCACAAAAATGGATTAAAGGGCATTCATAAAGCCAATACAATGTCTCAAATTTTCTGATTTTATCACAATAACAAATAACATATTTTAATAAAACAAATTGCTATTTTTATCTTAAAAAAAAAAACCCTCAAAACTTGTCAATAAGAACCCTTTGGAACATGGATATCTTTTCTTTCTCATGTTGTTATTATCTTTTTTTTTTTTTTTTCTAACTTTATCAAAATAAATGGTGAGAAAGTAATGTCATGGGTTTCTTGGTGTGAAAAAATGTAAAAGTTGAGCCTGCCCTGTTGCCTCATCTAGAACCATAAATACAAAAGGTGTCAATGGTCCCCCATTCAAGAGGAACCTATAATGTTGCAAGACTTGTGACACATTGTTTTCACTCCACCTAAGCCATCACCATCGTCTACTTTCATCATCATGTGCTTCAGATTTGGTAGATTTTAATCATTCCAAAGGAAAACTTCTTGTCCGTGCCAGTAATGTTCTTGCTAATTTCTTATTATGGACATAATTATTCACTTCCTTGTTCGTTTTCTAGTGTTACACAACTAGTTACTATAACTACATAGTGGATTTCTAACTAATAGTCCTTGGTGACATGTTTTTAGAAGGACAATGTGGAGAGACGGCAGCTGGAGGCTCCAGAGGTTGTGTCATTTGAACATTTTCCGGCAGAGAGTTCCCCTGATATCACAAATGACGACAGCGCTTCATCAACTCCAGTGACTGACAACAGAAATCATGCCATTGCTGTTGCAGTGGCGACTGCTGCAGCTGCAGAGGCTGCGGTGGCAGCAGCACAAGCAGCGGCGAAAGTTGTTCGTCTAGCGGGTTATGGACGTCAATCTAGGGAGGACAAGGCTGCAACACTCATACAATCACATTATAGAGGCTATCTAGTACTATCCTTTTCTCTTCTTCTCACACTAACACAAAAATTGCATCACTTACATCTTTCTTATTAAAATGTAGAGTCATTGTCATCCTAATCTCATATTTGGTGACTTTAATTACGTTTTAAACTAGTCTGGCCTAATAAGTTTTATCCCATATACACATAGGATAAATTATCCTATTGAGAAATACAGGTTAATGTGGTCTAAGATTAAGAAATTTATTGTAGATATCTCCTAAGTTTTTTGCATTTTGATGGATAATTTCGAATGATATTATTTATTAATAAAACGATGGTTACAAATGTGATAATGTATTAAAACTGTTACATAATAAAGTGAGACTCATTTCTGTTTTGTTAACAAATTTGCAGGCTCGGCGTGCCTTGCGAGCATTGAAGGGACTGGTGAGGCTACAGGCTTTGGTTAGAGGGCACAATGTGAGAAAGCAAGCACAAATGACAATGCGGTGTATGCAAGCGTTGGTGCGAGTGCAGGCAAGAGTTCGAGCACGCAGGCTCCAAATCGCCCACGAGAAGGTGCAGAGCAAGGAAGACGAACAAGGAGGAGGACTAGAAGTGCAAAAGCTGAAGAGCCCCTTGAAGAAGCCCGAGACGAAGGTGAGGGATGGCCATGGCAAGCATCAGAGGCATCAAAGGCACCAGAGTGTAGAGAAGATCAAAGAAAATGTGTCCGCAAGACATGATGCTGTAATGAAAAGGGAGAGAGCCCTTGCTTATGCTTTTGCCTACCAGGTCAGTGAATACTTGATCACTAACACATGATAAGACATAACACCTTAGATTTAAATAAAATGTCAAACAACCTGACTCGGCATGTTTCTTGGGGTGTTTGGTGGATGTTTTAAAGATCCATTTTAAACACTTTTTTTACATTTTTTCCGTCTCCTAACCATTTTTTTATTATTTATATCTTTAAAATTTTATATTAAACTCAAACTTTAAAAATATATAATTTCACGTATATAAATTCAAATGAGATGATTTTTTTTTAAATTACATAAAATATCGACATGAACAAAACATGATCTATATTGATAATTTTCTCAGAATAAATTTTTAAGATTTTACACTTTTTACTCCAAATAGTTTTTTTTTTTTCTAAATACATTTTTTAAAACTACTTTTCTCTAACGTCTAAAACACATATCTAGAAAATTTCTATAAAAGCCCTTATTCTTGTAACTACTAAATCTACAACGATAAGATGCTTTACTTTTTTCATAGCTCAATTAATAATCAATTTAAAAGCTAAGTGAACTATAAAAATTTTTTTAAGAGACCAACTCTTCATAAACTATATAATTTGAAGATTTGTGACTCCAAACCAATCATCAAAATAGTAATAAGTTAATAATCACCATAATTTTATAAACTGATGACAAATAACAACATGACTAATAAAAACATAGAAATAGGTACAATTGGCAAAAGATTTTTGTAATAGACAGAGAATTAAAAAAACACACGTAAAATCGAGTTAATTAACAATAATATATTTTTTTTAAAATTCGAGGTCGGGAATTTAAACTCATAGTTATGAAAATTTGTTCATTAGTATTAAACTATTCATGTAATTATATATATATGATAAAGCGTTAGTCTAATATTTTTCTTAACTTTATTCTAATATTTTTCTATTTTCATCTACTTATCCCCAAAAACCATATGGGCATTTGAGTTTGGACATCAATTTTGACCCTTTTGACTTTTTTATTGAAAGCAGCAGCAACAGCAACAACACCAACAACTTCTACAGACGATCACGGACGGGGGCGCCAGTGAATTTGGGCTCGAAACGGGCCACAATGAAAAGGCCCAGTGGGGCTGGAATTGGCTCGAGCGGTGGATGTCGGCCCAACCCTACCATGGTAACGGCCGCCTCTCCGACCCACTCGACACCACCTCCTACATCACCCTCGCCACCACCACCAACCACGGAGTTGGCACCGCTACCGCCGAGCCCGACAACGATGGTGGCACATCGGAGAAGACCGTCGAGATGGACATCTCCGGCTCTAGCACCGCCAATTTGGGCCTGATGGACTCGGAACCATACTCCACTCGCCAGAGGATTGGAAGCCCAAACAACATGCCCAGCTACATGGCCCCCACCCAGTCCGCCAAGGCCAAGGCCCGAATCCAGGCCCATCTCCTCAAGCAGCAGCGAAGCCCGTCCACGCCCCAATGGAACTCGTCGACCCGGAAAGGAGGTTCAGTTCTTGGGTCTGGCTTTGATTCACCGAGTTCGGGTGGTGGAACGACGTATCAGTTGGCGAGAAGCCCAGGCCCAAACAATAGTGGGCTACATAGGCGGGCCGTTGGTTGCCCAGATTCCCCTGGCGGTGGTGATGATTGGGCCTTGCCTTTTAGCGTCCACGGTTGGAGACAGGACTTTGATTGAATTGTGTTTCCGAGTTGAATCAAAATGTTTGTGATGACGAGTTCTGTACTTTGTCTGTTAATACGTTGATATTTATTTATTTATTTTTTATCTTTTTTTTGTTGTTTAATTTATTGTGTTCAAGATGTTGTAAACGACAATCGAGTTGACTGTTCATCATGTGTAAATTTCTTCCTCTTTTTGACAATTTTCTAAGAACATTTCTATTTTTTTCATAATTTAATAAATCAAAATACTTTTTTTTATCATTAATATTAATACATTCCAACTTTAAAAAAAATAGGTTTTTAATATGAAAAGGGGTATGTTCTTATAAATATGATCTCACATTATTTATGATTATGTTATATGGGGTAGAGTTTAAATTTTTTATTATTAAATTCATTACATTCATATTTGTTATTTTTTTCTCTTTCCTATTTTTCTTTTTAGAATAACAAGATTTATTATTACCTAAATAAAGAAAAGATTTATTATTAACCTGATCATATTAGTAATAACTAAATCCTAACCAATTCTGAAATCACGTTTTTCTTTTTATATAGAGTGTTTGGTAAACGTATTATGTTTGTATTGCGTTCAAATATAATATATTGAATGTATTTTGTATTTAAATAAAAAATATTTGCTTTATATTTAAATGTAATGTGTATTTAAATTAAAAGTATTTACATTGTATTTTAGAGTTCAAAAATTGATGTGATTGGTAAAAATAAATAGAAAAAGTAAGATGAAGAGAATATGATGTGAATGAAAAAAAATCATTTTCAAAATATTTTAAAATAGTAAATATATTTAAGATACTAGTGAAAAATATTATATTTGAACATAAAATTTTTAGATTTAGATGAAAATTATATTACATTTAAATATAATATACATGTAAAATTATAAACAAACACTACATTAATTTTTTTGAAATTAATTCACGTTTTTCTTAGCATATTGATTATTTTTTGAATTGTTTGTCTTTTGACTTGATTATGATCGCTTGCACTTTTTTTTTTTTTTTTTACCATGGTAATTACTTGTTTGAGTTATATATATTTTTATCTTCCAAAGTTTCCTTCACAGTCGTTACGTGATGAGTGATGACCGAGGGTCCCCTTGGTTTGGCTTTTACGGTAAGCACTTTTTTCTTTCTTCTTTTTGGCCTAATTTTTAAACGCTCTTTTCCTATTCTCCACTTTTAAGCATTTCTTTCAAGTCCGCTTATGGCTATCAAACGCTAAAACTGTAGCCTAAATAAGGGAAAGTTTGGTTAACCTCCGGAAATAATATTATATACGAGATGTTTGATAAATATTTTTTAATATCATTATATTTAAATATAATATAATTTTATATCAAATATAAAATTTTATATTTAAATATAATCTTTTTCAATAGTGAATGTCTAGAAAGTTTGGTGAATATCCGGAAATAATGTTATATATGAGACGGTTGGCAAATATTTTTTAATATCATTATATTTAAATATAATGTAATTTTATATCAAATATAAAATTTTACATTTAAATACAATAATTTTCAACAGTGCTACGAAACAATTACTAATCAAAAGTTTTTTAAAACAATCACATTAACTTTTCAACTCTAATTTTTTATCTCTATTTTTATCAATCACATCAACTTTTCAACTTTAGAATATTTTTCATCCAAACACACATTTTATTCAAATACAAAATAATACTTTTCAACCGAATACAGCAATCAAAAAATAAATTGTATTCAAACGTAATTAAAACGCAATGCGTTTACCAAACGGCTTAATAGATTGATTTGAAAATGTATATTTTGGGGGAATTTTTTGAAAATAGATAATGATATAAAAAATGGTGCAAAAAATTTGAAATTTATTCTAAAAATACAAAATAAATTATGTTTTGTTTGTTTCGTTATTATAAATATTTTAACATAAAAATCATCTATTGAAATAAAAAGTTATAAACTTATAAAATTTAAATTAAAAAAAGGTGAGATATAAAAACATTTCATACCGTCTCAAAACAAATATGTGTTCTAAGGTGGTGTTTGGAAGTTATATTCGTATTGTTTTTAAATATAATATAATTTTCATTTAAATACAAAAAATTATATTTAAATATAATTACATCACAATTTAAATCTAATACAATCACTATTTACTATTCTATTTTTTCTATTACTTTTATCAATCACATACATACTCTCTTTCTCTCTCTATTTTATTTTTACTAATCACATTACACAATCAACTTTTTAAATATAATTTAAATACTTTTATTCAAATAAATATTATATTTATAAATAATATAAACACTTTTTATTTAAATATATATTATATTTAATACATTATATTTAATATAATATAAATATAATTGGTTATCCAAAAATTCTCATGGTACCAAAGTTAGGGTTCGTTTGGTGAACGTATTGCATTTGTATTACATTTGAATGCAATGCATTGAATACAATTTGTATTTGGAGGAAAAGTATTAGCATTACGTTTGAATGCAATGTGTGTTTGGGGGAAAAGTATTTGAATTATATTTTAATAATAAATATGTGATGTGATGGGTAAAAGTAGAGAGAAAAAAAGGAGGGAGAGGGAATATATGATGTAATTAATAAAAGTAATAGAAAAAGTGAAATAATAAATAGTGATTGTGTTAAATTTAAAATGTGATGTGATTGATATTTGAATGAAATATTTTTATATTTGAGAGAAAATTACATTGTATTTAAATACAATGCAAAAAAAAAAGCTTGTCTCAAACGATGACTAAATCATCAACCTGGTATTATTCAGACAATCGTCCTTATTAACGCGACACGTGGAAGAATCACATTAGGTATTGTTCGTTCTTATCCTGGGGTGTTCCGGAGGTGATAAAATTTATTCCTTGGCACTTTTTCGGGATCTCATGTTCCCTTAGCTCTTTTAATGCTTTCTGAAAATAATATCAGGTGAAGTTGGTTCTTTTTGTCACACTGTTACGTCGCTTTTATAGATTTTCCTTCCACTCTCCACGAAACGACCCCTATCGTCTCGCACAGGATTTCGTCACTCAAACTCTCTCTCTCCCTCTGTGGAGGAGTTTCTCTCTCTAACATCTCCCATGGAGTGTCTGCGAATTAACGCCGTCGCCGTCGCGGTCGCGTGCAACTACTACTCGTTCCCGAATTCAGTAAAAGCCAGTAATCTCAGCAGCTCCAGAGTTCTGTGTTTGGCTCCGTCGTGGAGGAGAAGAAGAGCCAGAAGCAGAAGAAATGGCTGTCTGAGGCTGAGTGGATCGGTTTTTGGCGAAAGCGATGATCGTGATAATCAGACTTCTGCTCAAATCTATCAAGATCGTCCTAAGAAGAACGAAGGAAAAGGTCTCCTTTTGGGAGCACAAAGAGATGGCTCTGGCTCCGTTATCAGCTTCCAGTTGATTCCATCTTCTGGTAATCTATATTTATTTATTTATTTTTATTTTTCAGATTTATTTGAAAACGAATTTGGAAATTGTAATCCGCGATTTCTTTTAAGGATGGATTTTGCGTTTATTCGTAGGCTTTTCTCTCTCCTTTATTTTATTTTTTTATAATATTTTCATTAGATGAAAATTTTAAATACAGTCTAATGTAGCCTATGAAAAGTTCAGGAGGAATTTGATAAATATTTTATATTTTAATCATAAAACATAAATTTTATATTCAAATATAATCTTTTCCAACGATATTATAAAAATAATTATTATTTAAAATTTTTAAAAAAATAATTATATTAATTTTTTTAATTATATTATTTATTTTTATCAATTACATCAATTTTTTAATTTTAAAATACTTTTTTATTTAGATACAAATTTTATTCAAATATAAAATAAATACTTTTCAATCAAATATAACTCTTAAAAAAAATTATATTTAAATATAATTAAAATATAATAAGTAAATACCATTAATACTTTTTTAAGGATTATTGGAACAATCTTATTTAATTCTTTGTAATATTATATTTGGTATGCAGATCAAGGTTAGCTTTATAGTTGTAATTATTATATTACTACATTAGGAGATTGAGTATGGATGGTTTTAGGAGGATAGCCTGCGATATGACCAAATATAATAATCACTATTTAATTTAATTTAATTTAATTTATCCTTCAATTAATTATTTTAACGGGATACAAATCAGAGCATTAAAACTAATAACTAAAATGGTAAGTCTTACAGATAGCACTGAAAAAGAAGTTACACTGTAAAAACTTGCTTAAAACATATAACTTGATGATGATTTAATAGTCGTTCATGGGGTCAATTTTTTGAGTGTAGAAAGTCAACCTGTATCCTTGTCAAACTGATTCTGTCTTGCGTCCTTAGAAGAAAATGATTCTTGATAAATGGAATACCATGTAACACGGAGACCACACTTGTAATTGTTTTTTAAAAAAATAACATGTTTTTTGGCTTTTAGTTGGATACCAGATTTAATACCCAAGTCTTGAAAATAATAAAGGCCTCATGTTGTTCTGGGCAGTTCTTCGTGGGACTAGTTTCACTGGGGTAGCGTAATTTGATGTGACTAAGTTGATTTTCCATGTGGTCTCCACTTTTGGTCTATAGCTTTTAGAGAGAAAGGCTTCCTACGTAATTATTGATACCTGGTCCAATATCTTGACCTTACAATATTCCATGGTACTTGTGTGTGTGTGTGTGTGTGTCCGTGTGGCTCCACTATGTACAAGATGCTTCCCATAAATGCACGCTTTATTATAAAGTGAAGAATTTTAGGACATGTTTAAGTATGGTGGATTACTTGCAACTCTTGCATTTGACAAGAAATTTTGAAATGCCAAACCTGTTTATATATTCGAGAGCAGTTGATGTTGAAGTCATTGAACCTTCTAAGGATGTTCTTTCCGATGAAGTGGAAGAAGCTGAGGGCATAGATGAAAAAGAGGAGGAACCCCGGACCAGAACGACCTACAACATTGTCTTTGTTGCCGCTGAAGCGGCACCTTATTCAAAGACCGGTGGCTTAGGAGATGTTTGTGGTTCTTTGCCTATTGTACTAGCTTCCCGTGGTCACCGTGTTATGGTTGTCTCTCCCAGATATCTCACTGGCACTGCTGCAGACAAGAAGTTTGCTGGTGCTGTTGATACGGATACTCGCATCAAGGTGCCTTGCTTTGGAGGAGAACACGAGGTTGCCTTCTTCCATGAGTACAGGGACGGTGTCGATTGGGTGAGATATCAAGCAGCCTTTTTAGAGGGAACTAGTTTATTCATATCACATAGTTTACCTCGTTTTCCTTTACCATGATTAGCTCTTTTCTTCTTTGTTTCAGGTGTTTGTGGATCATCCATCGTACCATAGACCTGGAAATCCTTATGGGGATAACTATGGTGCTTATGGGGATAACCAGGTATGCTTATTGATCAAGTTGTATTTATGATGGGATACATCAGTGAAGTAGCATGCTATATTTTATCACCAATAATGATGATTTGTTTTCTCATTTGGTTTTACAGTTTCGGTTCACTTTGCTTTGCCATGCAGCATGTGAAGCACCTTTGGTGCTTCCATTGGGAGGTTACACCTATGGCGAAAAATGTATGTTCCTTGTCAATGACTGGCATGCTGGACTTGTTTCAGTGTATGTATTCCTAAATCAACTAATCTCCTGTATATTACATTAGCTGCTTAATGGGTTTATAAATTGGAACTAATATCTGTTCATAATTATCGGTAACTGGCATGACCAGTAGTGTTCTTATTAGTACTGTTGTATTTATTTTTGACTCCTTTTGTATAGTTAGCTATCATTGACTACTACATCTCTTCTGGTTCAGGCTTTTGGCAGCCAAATATCGTCCATATGGAGTTTACAAGGATGCCAGGTGTATACTTGTAATCCACAACCTTGCACATCAGGTGAACTATCTTTTCTTATTTTTAAATCTAAAAAACATGAATTTCTGACAACATGGAATTATTTCTGAATCATTAGCATGAGATGAACTCAGGAGAATGAAAATGTTTCTCAGGTGCCTGAGTTGGATTATATAACAACATAGAATAAAAACTTACATTCTAGTCAGAGGGAAAACTACAGTTTCAAAATTTGCCTGTGTTCTCTTGTAAATATTCTTTTTCTGCAGCAATATGCCCATACATGGATGAATATTTTTCTTTTTGAAAATACGAATCACTTAATAATTATATTGATTAAACACAATAACAAGGTCTGGAGGTTGTAGTAGAAACGCGTTTCTGAAGCTAGATTGTCATGTGTGAAAGCAACCTCGGAGCACTGGCTGGATGGAAGATGGATGCATATTAGATTTGCCTATAATGTGTGCAAATACTGCCGCGTTTTCTTTAATTTGACGAAAAAGCTAATAGAAATATGGTGGTGTTAATACTATTAGAGCTCTGTGCAGAGGGTAAAATGGTGGCAGAAAGTTCTGTCACAGGTCAAATCTATTAAAAGGCTATTAGCTATGTCTGTTATAGTAGACTGAATATCCCAATCTAATTTAACGTTTCTCTTGCACAAGGGAGTGGAGCCTGCAGCAACATACATGAATTTGGGACTACCTCCAGAGTGGTATGGAGCATTGGGGTGGGTTTTTCCCACATGGGCAAGGACCCATGCTCTTGACACAGGTGAAGCTGTCAACATTCTGAAGGGTGCCGTTGTGACAGCTGATCGGATACTGACAGTTAGCAAGGTCCTTTTTTTCATTCTTTTTCTTCCTCGCCTCCTTTGAATTCTTAATGCTAGATATTTCTTTTCTTTAAAAAAAAAAAAAGAAAGAAAAGAAAAGAAAAAAAAATGTATGGAGGAATTAGAAACATTCATTTTATCTATGTTTCTCGTATTCCCGCGATGTTGGTGGCTAAATTTATTGTTTCCATAGACAAGTACCTAGTAGATCATATTTCTGTAGCATCTGATGTTAAATTGTTCCTTTAACTGCAGGGATATTCCTGGGAGATCACTACTCCCGAAGGTGGATATGGTCTACAGGACCTACTAAGCAGTCGAAAGAGTGTTCTTAATGGTAGATCTACTAAACTCTGTTGGCTAGCCTTGTGAACTTTGCCATGCTTAGGACTCGGGAGGATGACTGATGGTTATGGATATCATGACTAACGAACAGGGATCACAAATGGAATCGATGATGTTGAATGGGACCCATCTTCAGATAAGCACATTGCTTTCCATTATTCCGCTGAGGATCTTTTTGGAAAGGTGGAAAGATATTTATTAGTTTGTAGTTCTGGTATTAATCCATTATAGTAGTCTTAACATCTATCTATTGGTAAAATTTTGCAGGCCCAATGCAAGATTGCTTTGCAGAAGGAATTAGGTTTTCCTGTGAGGCCTGACTGCCCATTGGTAAGATTTTCATTAATATCCACTAAAATGTAGTCATGGCGACAAGACGTTATTATCTTATCTTATCTCTCATTTGATCTTGAACTTTGTAGATTGGATTTATTGGGAGACTAGATTACCAGAAAGGAATCGACGTAATTCAGCAGGCTATGGCAGAGATTATGCAAGATGATGTACAATTTGTAAGGACCTAATTTTTTTTTTTTTTTTTAAACATTGATTTTAGTTGGCGAACCTCCTTCATGATTCATGACTATAGTAATCTAGCATATTTCAGGTTATGCTGGGTTCTGGGGACCCACGTTATGAAGAATGGATGAGGGAAACAGAGTCAATTTATATAGACAAATTCCGGGGTTGGGTTGGATTTAATGTTCCAATTTCTCATAGGATAACAGCAAGGTAATTAGAATTTCTGTTTTGAGTGATATTTCATGTCCCATGACCAAGATTTCAGTCTTTTTAATGTTGTGAATAATTATTTTTTTTCCAATTGCAATGCAAAGGAATTACTAATGTCACTCACTTTAAGTTCTGAAAAATAGTGGCATCACTTGGCTTAAAAAGGCCCGAGGAATTAGTCTCTATTTCAATGCTAAGATCTTACCATATCACCGACTCATTCTGATCCTTGCTATCCAGTTGTGACATACTGCTGATGCCTTCAAGATTTGAGCCCTGTGGTCTGAATCAATTATATGCAATGAGATATGGAACTGTACCTGTGGTTCATTGCACCGGAGGACTTAGAGTAAGTCTAACGTCCAAAAAATCAATCAATTTGTTCGTTTTATACTTTTTTTTTTAGCAAACAATTCTTTCTTTGCATTTCAGGATACTGTGGAGAATTTCAATCCATATGCTCAAGATGAAAAGGGAGAATGCACAGGGTACGTAGTCCCTCATTGCTATTAGTAACTTTTGCTTCTTTAGGTTCTTATTTAGGGTCTTATTGTGGAATGTATTTGCAGGTGGACTTTTTCTCCGCTGCAAAAAGAAAGTATGTTGGGGGTATGTTATCTCATTATGCTCCTTTTGCCCTGCCTAATATTGTTTGATTTGATTCCAAATAATATTCTTATCACTCTTGCCGCTATTGAACCTTATTGTTTGCAAGTGGTCTATCGTTGATTCTTTTAGATAGAACCGAGTTTTCATGTGACGGCCTGACTGAAGAATTTGTTGATGGAAATAGTGATCAATTGATTATTCATTGACAGGCACTAAGACTTGCTATTCAAACATTCCGAGAACACAAGTCTTCTTGGGAGGGATTGATGAAAAGAGGTATGCAGAAGGATTTCACTTGGGAAACTGCTGCAAAACAGTATGAGCAGACCTTTGAATGGGCCGTTACCGATCCGCCTTATGTCAGCTGAGACACAAGAGATGGACACAAAAAGAAAAAAGGGGGTCCGACGATGGATAATGATCCGAGATCGAAGTCGGTAGCCAAGCTTTTTGTTGTCCTCGGTCAGGCTGCTTAACGAGCAGAGATTATTACTTATATATTTTTGTTAATCTATTGGCCTAGATTCTAGGTAATTGAGCTGTTACCTTGCTTTTAATACCTGCTCAGATGGGTAGCATTTCTCGTGAACTGAACTTCATTACCATTTTAACTGATATTTTATCCTATTTGGTTGGCATAAAAGCTTCTGGAAAACGACTTTACATATGGGAAAGGGGAATGTCTATTCCTAGATAAAGTTCTATTCATAGATTAAGTTATCTATTTTAGTTTCTCCTGACTTTGACATGGACGGGTAAAATATGTGCAAACTATGCTTAAGTAGCTAGATCTTGTAAATATTGCTTGAACATTTGGAAAGTACATGTTTATGTATTACATATTATAGGTAACATGCTTAGGTAACCCTAAGCAAGGTAACATGCTTATGTATTACATATTATAATAAGGATAATAGGAGTAAATATAAGTTTTCTAATAAATGGCTGAAGTTTTGAAAAACTAGGAAAATAGCCATTTTTATGAAAATGATCGGTATTGATTGATTGATTAATATTAATATGTATTTTTATTAATTAATTATTATTAATCATTATTTAATGATTATTTTTTAATAAAAATTTAGTAATTTATTTTAATCAATGTTAAAAAAATTATCTGTATAATTAATTTTTTTCAGATTCTGAGTTCGAGTTAGAAAATTTAAAATGAGTTTGAAATGAGTTAAATTATAAAATGAATCTTATGTTTAGTGTTCAAGTTTAAGTTAGAGAAATTTATATTCAGTTAAAAGTATTTGGATAATAAAAGTTGAGTTTGAACTTATATTAAAAATTATATTTTTCTTTACTTTTTCATGTGATTAGTGTAAATTTTTTTTATAAGAGAAGATTTATAAATAGTATTTTTAAGTCTAAAATACTATATAAATCATGGATTAAAATAATTAAATCGGACTAACAAATCAAATATAGAATTAAATTCAAATTTAATTTTTTGGGTTTGAAATCTGTATTCCAAATAAACCCCGAATATTATTGTCTTAATATGCAAGTGATCATATTCAATTTGTCAAACATTTCATATGTTGCTTCAAAAGAATATTCTCTCGGTAAACCGTTTCTTTCCCAAAGCTATGCTATTAGCAGAATTTTCTTCATTAAGCGATCTTTTTCCTTTTGTTACTTTCCAACTGGTAGAGGTATTGATAGAGACAAAGAACATTTAGGGGATGAAATAATTTGTGAAGCAAGTTACCACCTACCATTTGCTTCCTAAACCCCTTAAGAAATATAGTTATGCACTTCAAGAAACTCATTGATAAAAGCTTTTTGCCAAAAATAAAGGAAGAATAAAAGAACAATCCATGACTCAAAGGATGCAGGGCTTTGTCTCATCAATGGCTTCAAATTCAATCAACAGACTATTTTGTTGTGGGAATTTATAATATTGTAATTACCCACACCATTATCAAGGAATATTTCTATAGCAGGTCCTACTATAAAATACAATTTTAGTTATTGAATTAATTTTTTATGATATGATTTATTAAAAAAAAAAACAGTTTTATTTTACATTGTAAATTCTTAACATATATATTCATAAATTATATCATTAAAAAATTAATTTAATAACAATTCTTATTGATAATAAAAAATAATAATTTTTATCATAAAAACTCTCTTTATATCTAAAATACTTCATCAACATGGTTATATTTTATTAATTAGATTGGGATTTTGACCAGATTTTATATTAAAAAATATGTAATATCGATCAAAATATCCTAAAAATTTCAGGAGATATTAAAAGGAAGCAATAGAATAGAAGTTACAGGGATACCCGGCGCAGCCAATAGAGACATTTTGGGATCCAATGATAATGCATGATTTGCTATCATCATTCTAGGTGGCAAGTGGTCATCCCCTTTCACAAGAATAAGATTAGCTCGTACATATATTTAAACGCATTTGACTTCAGACATGTCATTTTCACACGGTTTTTTTTTTTTTAAAGCCCTTTAATAAAATGATCGTATTTTTTTTTAAGGTATCGTTTTATTGTGTCCAATAGAAATAATAAATAATAGAAAAAGAAATATAGAACCCTTTAGATCTGATTGAAGTTTATAGTCAGAAATGCCTCCTACTTATCGAGTAATAATTGACAATAGACGACAGGTGCCACTTGTTGCACAAAGTACTTTCTTTTTTTTTTTTTTTTTGGTGAATATTGTTGCACCAAGTACTTGACATAAGAATATATTTGCTCCACACAATTTAGGATCTAGAAGTCATTTTCTTTTCATTACAAAAATTGGGTCATTTTTACCGTTGAAAAAAAAAAAAATGAGTGTACAAAGGAACCGACGGCTAACAATCTTTTTTCCTTTGATCATTATTTTTTATTATTTATATCTTTAAAATATTATAATAAATTTTAAATTTTAAAAATTCATAATTATATATATAAATTTAAATAAGATATTTTTTTAAATTACATAAAATTTAAAAAAAATGAAATAAAATTTATATTGATATTTTTTTTAAAAAGTATTTAAAATTTTTTTTTACTCCAAATATTTTTTTACCTAAACATATTTTATAAAACAACTTTATTCAATAAAAAAAAAACCCAAATGGACCTAAACCATTGAATACAAATGTGTCAAAACTTATAAGTTAAACACTTCATTTTTCTAAATGCTCCAATTTCACATAGATTGGTCATAACCACGGTCAAATGACTCTATTTTATGATTAAACAACACTACCTTAGAACCAATGCTATGATAAAAAAAAAAAAAAATTCGACAAAGTTAACGTACTTACTATCCGAATATGGGGTAAATTTTGTTCTTTTGAAAAAATTAAGTAAAGAGTAAATTTTCCTTTTTGGGAAAAAAAAAAAGTAGAAGGGGTACTAACGTAAATTAAGGCTTTCCGCGGGGGCCCTTTCAAATCATGTAACCATAAGAAATTCTCTTTACTTCTCTTCTGCGGGACCTCTTGTTCCGTCATTTTCTATCCTTCCTATGGAATCCCTCTCTTTAAAATCCTCCCTTTTTTAATCAAAATCAATCTCCCAAACCCACTGCAATGAGAACCCTAGATTAAGCGATTGATTTAAATATGCAGAAGCAAAACTCTGACATGAGAGAAAAAAATTGTTTTTTGTAGAGAAAGAAAGCAGAAGATTCGAGCTTTTTCCGAGAAAAATCGATTCTGGAATCGGAAATCCCGTGTAGAAGCTCGGATTCTTGATTTGAGTTCTTTCCCGGCCAGTTTGGGATCGAAAATTTCATCTACGCGATGAATTCCTTATCCAGCGCATGAATTTTCAAGTCGAGATTCGGTTCCTCCGATCGCCGCACCGATGATTTCGAATCCAGATCTGATCCACTACGCATGCATTGCCAGAAAGACGACGGTCCTCGCCGAGCTGGCCAGGCAACCCGATCTCAAAGACTTGGCTCGGCGATGCATCGATAAGACTCCTCCTTACCACTCCATGTACTGTCACACAGTGGGGAGGAGAACATACACCTTCGTGATCGATGATCCTTTCGTCTACTTCGCGATTTCCGACCAAGACCTCGAGCAATCGGAGTGCCTCTGGTTCTTGAACCGCGTCAAATCCGGTTTCGAGGAGGCGGCGAGGGGCGGATCCAAGAGACGCTCCGAGAGTCTCGCCTCTGGAAGTTTCCAGCCCGAATTCGACTCGATTCTGAGGGAAATTATGGCGCCGGACTTGAACTCGGTGACCTCGACGCCTAGTTTGTCGAACGTGAGCCAAACTCCGAGCTTGGACAGGTCTAGAGGTCAGAGCCTGGCCTTCACGCCGCTGCTCGGGGCGAAACTCTGCAACGGATTGAAGAAGAAGAAGAGACTGTCGGGAGAAGCGAATGCGGACCTCGGGAAAGATTCGAGCATGGAGAATACGGTGGATGTGTACGACGACGCGAATAGAGATTTCTCGACGCCGGTGCAGAAGAACATCTCGTCGTACGCCGGAGATCGGCAGAAGGCGAAGCAGGTGTGGAGGAAGCACGTCTGGGTGGTTTTGTTGCTCGATTTGTTCGTCTGTGCGATTCTCTTTGGGATTTGGCTCTGGGTTTGCAGAGGCTTCAAATGCGTCGAGAGCTAGGAATTTAGATGATTCTGGTATGTTCTTGGGTGTCGTTTTTTCATACCAACCAATTATACGACAAAAAGAAAGCATGGATCTTGGAACAAAGCAATAGAATTTGAAAAGATCTGATTTTATGTATGAGATAAAATTCTGGTTCTTGTGTAATGCATCGAGTTGTGTATAATGTCCCTTTTAGCATTACTGTTTTTCTGCATATCTGTTTTTCAGTGATATTGAATCTCTCTCTCTCTCTCTCTCTCTCTCTTTCCCGGGAGAGTTGTTGATGTTGTAATTGCTTCATCGAGTTGGCTCCTGGTTGTGTTAAATCGTTACTTGCTTTCATCGATTATGTAATTTTTCTTCCATTGACGCGCTAGTAGGAAAGTCGATAACGAGTAGCTACCGGATGGGATAGGTTACGGAAGAGATCTCAACCTCAAATCTCGGTACACATCCGATAGGTGTAGAGAGAGATCTCAAACTCAAATCTCCAAACACAATTAGTTGTGGAAACGAAAGAAAGTTGATAACAAATGAAATTGGCAACTCTTATTGATGCGATATAAGATGCGATCCACGTGATTAGAAAACATTTTAGTATTATGAAAATCAATTTTATCATTCAAATATAATATTTAGTAACAATATTATAAAAATAATTTTTATTTAAAAGTTTTTTTAAAATAATCACATCAATTTTTTAATTTTAATTTTTTATTTCTACTTTTATTAATTATATCAATTTTTCAATTTTAAAATACTTTTCATCAAAATATATATTTTATTTAAAATACAAAATAAATATTTTTTAATCAAATATAATACTCAAAAAATAAATTATATTCAAACCACAATCCGTTTACCTACGTCTCACGAGTACTTGAAAAAGTTGGAACTTGTTCTTTTTTTATGATTAATGGGTGTTAATGGTCTACAAGAAACAGTCTCAAAAGTATATGTAGTTTGGCAAAAAAGTTTCAACCACAATTCAAACATTTTGAAGTTTTTCTACTGTATGTTTTCTTTTATAGAAAATTCAAATCTGTAAACGAAGCATTACGTTATGAATAATCCATCGATGGCGACAGCGAGGACAGTTACAGGAAATGGATATGGCTAGCTGGATCTGATCACATGCGTAACCAGAGTCTCATAACTGAAGAATATGGGCATAGTTATACTGAGCGTCGTTTTCCATAACTTAATGTAACTTCAGAAGATTGTTCGTCCAGGGCGGTAAAAACATTCAATTTTAAAGACAAAGGGGACCTAAATTGGTTTTAAAAAATTAAGCTTGCTAATACAGACTCTACCAAAAGGTATAGATATAAAGTTCAAATCTCCAATTTCAAAGTAAAAAAAAAAGACTTGATATAGACCTAAAAAATTGGATTATGCGCAGTTATAAACATGTAGTAATTATTCATAAGATAGATCGAATAGACATATGGAGAAATCACACCATTACAAAATTTTGTAATTTACTTGTATCAACGAAAATTCCTTACAACAACTAATTCCACATGAGAACCAACGATGACAAACATACTCCTGTAAATTCAACCACAAGGAGTGAGCTTCTTGTTGCCTGCACCACGGGGATTATCATCCTTCCAGTCATCCCATGCCCTTGCCTTTTCTTGGGCAGCATCATCATCTTCATCGTCTTCATTGCTCAGCCCAGGCTTCCTACTATCCTTGTACCAGGCAGAATTTGCCTCTTCCATAAGTTTAGCATTCCTCTCTTGCCACTCGTTCATCATCCTCATCTCTGTTAACCCAGCTTCCTCTATGCTCATGGTTGGCAACCTTTAACAAGTATTTTCAAGTAAGATATCTAAAATGACAAACAGATCATTATAGTAATACGCACATGTTTTTTTGTTAACAAGCACAAATTCTTAATTGTGGATAACATAACATGATTAGATGATAACATATAAATCCCGGTGAACAAATTACCTGTAACCAGGTTGGAAAACCTGTGCTGCCATCCTTTCTCTCTCACTTGTTAAGCTTCCACCCACAAGACTCTGTGGTCCAAATATCAGTGGCTGGTGTTTGTGTTCATGTGCTTGTGAGACCTGCGCTCTTCCTTCAAGAACATCCTGTGCAAAAGTAGCACATGTAATAGGCTGGGCTGGTTTAGTATCCCGTGCTCGGACTGCAGCATTACGATGCCAAGCTTCAGCTTTCTTGGTTCGATCATCAAGAAAATCCTGAAAGAACTCCTTGTCCCCCTCCTAAAGAACACAAAAAATACAAAAAGCACTCAGACATGCGTCTGTACAACTGTAAAAAGAAGATCACCCGAAAGTGGAATTGGAAGAAAGATAAGAAAAGAAAATTAAAGAAGATATTTTGCATCTGCAATACATAAAAGGGTACCAGTGAAAATTTTTATTTTGCACATTATAATTAATCTCAAATCAAAAGAGTTGATTAAATAAAGTGCGCATGCTAGAACCCCCAGTATTTGAATTCAATGAACTTCTATACTATTCTTTATGGTTTATACTACTGCTAATCACCTTAAAAAATGAAATTCTAAATAACTCATGAACACTAAAAAAATAATCAGCATTCTCATATTTATTAAGCAAATTGATTACCTTTGATTGTTTTTCTTTTATAGCGGAGAGCATCTCCTCTTCCTTCTTTAGCATCTCCAGCAAATCCAAAGCCTAACATATAGTTTTGGAACAGAAGGGAGCTAAGATAAATAATGCGTGTAATGGTAAGGATAATAAGGGGGCGTTTGTTTTTTGTATTGCATTCGCATTTTGTTTAAACTTAATGCAATTTTCATCCAAACGTAAAAATATTACATTCAAATACAAACCATATCACAATTTAAATCCAATATAATCACTATTTACCATTCCACTTTTCCACTACTTTTACCAATCACATCATATACTATCTTTCTCTCTCCCTTTTTCTCTCTACCTTTATCGATCACATGACATACAATACAATTTAAATACTTTTCATCCAAACACATATTGTATTCAATGCATTATATTTAAATGCAATACGAATGCAATACGTAATCTAAACACCACCTAAATTAAAGTGAAAAGGTTTTAGAATTGGGAAACATTATGTTTAATTCCATGAACCAACCTTACAAAGAGCCAAAGAGATGGTGGTAAACCAAGCCTGCACCAAAAAATAAAATAAAACAAAATGATATCAGTCAAAACACCAAAGTAATAGATATAGAATGCAAGTAGTACTGCCTAGACTAACATTAGCAGAAAAATGCTAACCTCCCGTTCTTCTTCTCCATCATCATCAAGCACATCTTCTTCCCCTGCCTCAACAGGAGTGGATAAGCCAGCTGCTTTACTGGATCGTCCTCGTCGTTCTTTCCGCTCCTTAATTTCCAGCAACTTTGATTCAGCAGCTTTTTGACGTTTGAAGCGAGCAATCTAAATACAGAATATAAAGGATTCAAGTAATTCATTATATAAGACAAGAAGCCTCATTTCACCTTAACCACTAAAATAGTCGCTAATGCAGAAAAAAGTATTAACAATAACAAGTAAATGACACAATCAAGGTGAGGGGAAGGTAAGCAAAGAAACCACCTTTCTAGCCCTTCGATCAACAAAAGTTTCAGAACCCCCTTGAGTAGATGCTTCTAGTTCCTCCTCTGGTAAAAGTTCCATTGACTCACAAAATGAGATGAATTCCTAGAATATTCGCCATCTTAATAAGTTATTATTGAAGCACACCAAAGTATTCAAATAAACAATAAGAATACAAGCCGACTTAAAGCCAAATTGCTACAAAAAGATATTCTAACTGAACCAACACAGTTTGGTGAGGGACTATAAAGTATGATTCACAAGCGAACAGACCTTTAACTTTGCTTGAGAAGCCTTGAGAATCTGTATCCTGTCATCTTGTGCAATCTTTTCAGTCAACTCCCCAAGATAAAATGGCACCTATAATGAGAATGTTGGAAGTAGGCCAGTACATAATATATCATCTTCAGTATTACTTTCCTCAGACTATTCTCCTGACACGCATGACTCATTAAAAGAAACAGTTCCTTGCAACGAAAAGTTCTTCACAACCACAATATGTTCCATGCAAATGAAGCCATGCCCTTGTATGAGCAAGAGAAAACTAACATCTATAATATCATCCCTATTCCAATTTCTCCTTTTTTCTTACAATAGTTTCCTCCGCAATCAAACAACCTATTTCCTTTTGTTTTACTACGCTTTCTCAGAAGAGAAACATACAATAACGCAAAAAAAATCATTTTCAAAGTTATTAGCAATGTAACACAAAAAAAAAAAAAAAATACCAGAAGGTATTTCAGGTTGGTGGTGCTGATATCATCCTTGGTCTCATTGGTTGAGAACAGCCCGAGCTTGCTTATCATTTCTTCGCACTTTTCAAGAGCCTCGCATCCCTTCCTCACCACATCCTGAACCAAAAAGCACCATTTAATCCCAAACTAATCACAAACTTCATGAACAGCCCCAAGCAAAATATTATCTTTTTTCTCTTTTTTTGGAGAACTTTGCACTAGATTAGCGTACCTGATCAGCTTCACCGGATTCCGTGGCCGATAGATGAATCTTCCAAGCTTGCTCGAACAAAGCCGGGAGAGACATCTCCTCCATTGTGCAGTCACCCATACAGAGCCAACAGCCTAAGGCCCCTTATTCTTGGCAAACTTTTTTTTAACTGATTAACCATAAAAATTCTCAAAAAATTTGAAATTAATCATAGCAATTACATTTTTTATAAACAAATCCCATTTATTTGTGCTTAATTGGGAATTAATAATTTGATTAAACCAAAATCCAACAAATTTTAGGAATGAAAACCATTATAACAAGATAAATTTTTGGATTCTAGGGTTTTTCTTTCGAGTAGAATCACATTAACAGAAGAGAATTCATCGAAATTAGAATTGAAATCGAGAAGAGAAAACCAATTCAATAGGGAAATTTCACATTAAAGTCGTTCAAGAGAGAAAAACCCTACCTCAAAATTTTATAAGATCTCTGAAATTTCTCCTCGCTCCAAAAAGTTTCGCTGCTGAAATAGGCCTTCGACTCAGTGAGAAAGCTCGGTCCGTGAAGAGAGAGAGAGAGAGAGAGGGGAAGTAATAAGAAAAGAAAAAGGGAAAAATGGAAATGAGAAGTTCGTTCAATATCGGGTTGGAGCACTTTTTGCAAATTTAATAAATTTTTACGGCCAAAATATATTATTCAAGAGTGAAGGATGAAAGTATAAAGATTAGTTTTATTTATGCTCTCAATTTTAGAGTAGTTACCATTTTAGTCACCATTTTATTTATGCTCTTAATAAAATTCTCAATTTTAAATTTTGAACTTGTCTCGTTTAATCTCTCTTATTGAAATTTTGATTAAAAACAGCCAACAATAAAAGGAATTAGTTTTTTTTTTAAATCTCTTAGGTTAAATTTTATATAATAAAAATAACAAAAAAAACCATATGATTGTATTTAATTCCATCTTATTTCATATATTTTTAACTGAAATTCTAATAGAAGGTTGATTGCATTTAATTCTATTTTATTTCATGTATTTTTAACTGAAATTCTAATAGGAGGGTTAAATAAAACTAATTCAAAGTTTTTATGTGATAAAATCAGATATTTTAAAATTTAAGAGTAAAATGAGATCAATAGTAAAATTTAAATAGAATTTTATTGACAACACAATTTTTTTAATATTATATTTTAAAATTCTATGCATTTAGTAATTTTTTTAAAATACATGAAATATAAATTGTCTCGTATGTTTTAAATTTGTGACTAATTTGCATAGTGCACTCTTAACTTACCATAGACTTATAATTTGTATGCTAAAATTTAAATTTGACAATTTGCACCATGAAGTTTAGTGCACTCTTAATTTAACACATAGTTATAATTTGTATGTTAAATTTAAATTTGACAATTTGTATCGTAGACTTACAAATATATAATAATTGTATGAATATTGTTTGAAATAAATTGGCATGTACTTTGAACATAAATTGTTAATAAATAGTATTGTAGTATATTTTTATCCAATTTTATTGAGTTTAATATTTTTAATTGAGTTTTATTAAAAATAAAATATTAGAATTAAATTTTTTTAAAAATATTAAATTTGGATTGATGTTAATTAGAAAAAGACCTTTCATGTTCTCAGTTAATGATAAATGTACAAGAGTTAGTTAAAAAAAAAAACAACAAACGAAACAAAAAATTAACATTTTTATTATAGGATAGATTGCTATAGGTTTTTTAAATTTAAAATGTGCATTATAAAAATTAAAAATTAAAAATGTAAATTGTAATTGTACAATAAATACATGAATGTTGTTACAATATAACCTAAAAAATTATTGTGTGTGCTTAGGTGCCATTTGACACTAATATTTCATTTTAACTTCATTCAAATACAATATAATTTTACACCAAACATAAATTTTGTAACAGTGCTACGAAAACAATTACTATTTAAAACATTTTTAAAACAATCACATCAACTTTTTAACTCCACTATTTATCTCTACTTTTACCAATCACATCAACTTTTCAACTCTAAAATACTTTTCATCGAAGCACACATTTCATTCAAATACAAAACAAATATTTTTCAACCAAATACAACATTCAAAAAACAAATTTCATTCAAATACAATCAAAATGCAATGCGTTTACCAAACGCCCCCTTAATGAGGTTAGGATTCAACTTTAATATCCTTATATTTTATATTTTTAACGTCTTTTAATATTACAATAATAATTTAAATATGAATATTTAATTACAATAATCATATCATATTACTAAAAACTATATTATTTAAATATGTTATAATATTATTAGATAAAAAGAAATGACAATACAAATGAAAAAACGTATGAACTAAATTCTTGATATGAATTCATTTTTACCAAAAAAAAAAAAAAATCTTGATATAGAGGTGCTGGCTCCGCCGTCGAACATTTGTGTCGGTTTATGTTAAGCCGAACTTTCTAGTTTTCGCGGGTAGTCGAGGGGGCCCAGTACTTCTGGGAAATTGGGCTTAAAAATTTTGGACGTCTCATGATGGACCGCTAGCACAGAATATGTCAATGGGCCTAATTCCAATGAACACTTCAAACGAAGAAAATAATTTTCATGTTCAAGAGACTGTAATGAATTAATTGAAATTAAAAAAAAAAAATTTAATGAGTAGCTTCTTTTTCTTCTTCTTATTAGCGTTGATGATGAAAAATAGTTGAATTTGCTTGACTTCGATTGTGAAAAGGTTGAAGTGAAAATATGACAAATATCTGTTAACGAAGATAATTAATAGATTCTGAGCATTAGATATTTATAATTAGATATTAACTCTGATAATATTTATAATTAGTATTGTACAATTAATATAAAAATTATAAAAGAATAGTTTTTTAATAGTTTGAAAAATAGAAAATATACTCAATAAATAGAAAATCTATAAAAATGAATAAATTATTTTCTTGATGAATTTATTTTTTGCTATTATTTATTCTAAATATTTTAAAATCTGCTATTTAATTATTTATGTTAGAATGTTATTCACTTCTTTTTATCTATTTTTAGTTTCTTCTTTGAAAATTAGTTATTTTCTTGGATTAGTGCTACCTTATATTTAGAAGAAATTGTGGGAATAACTTTTTTAATATGCATGTTCAAGATTTTGTTCCATTTAATTATTTATTTGGATTTTCATCCTATTAATCACTATTTATTTGATATTATAGGATACAAATCTTGAAACCATTTAGAATAGGAAAATATTTTATTGATACGCATTTTTATGCATTCTTTAAAAAAAATTTTGCTTTTTTTTTTTTTTTTTGTTTTTTGGTGTTAATCATGATGTTCCCAATGTTAGATCCTTGGACTTCAATGTTGAAATTGAAAGGCGGACACACCACAATGCCACCTAGTTTGTCGCATGTTCGATAATCGTTGGTTGTTGAGTGGGGTTGGTTAGTCTCTCTAATCAAAGATTAATCTCATGTCTCTCAACGAAAACTCTATTAAAAAGAGTGAGATTAAGGTTTTACTTATTCATGAGTTAAGTTTAGAATGGATAAAATTTTTAGGTTCAAATTGATTTACTTAATTATAATTTTTATTAATTTTTTAAAAAAAGATAAAATTGAATTAAAAACTTTGAATTCGGACTCGTTAATCAAACAAGACCTAAAACCGGTTTCATATTTTTAAGCAATCTTAAGCACAATCTTCTCATCCAAAAATTGGTTTCATATTTTTTTTCTATTAAATTTGAAGACTAAACAAAATGAATCCTAAAAATTTCCAATTATCAATTACCATTTTTGAAAATAAATAATTGCATAAATTGTATAATTTTAAATGTCCCTAACAATTTTCTTCCACTATAAGCATAAGTTGTAGCTTGTAAGGGTTGCATGAGGATGATTGAAACTTTTGTTTTGAAAATTAGATAGGTTGAAGTTTTAAAAACTAATTAAAATTTAGAAAAAAAAAAAGACAAAAAAGAGATTAGAACTCTAGATTGGAAACCCCACCCTAGAAAAGCCTAACTATCAAATATTCATACTTTATCTAATATAGCTAGGGGTTACACAAACTATTGTCTCCTTTATTTTTTGCAATTAATTAACGAAATTTATGTAATGTTTCTATTCAATTTTTTGTTTAACTACTACTTAGAATCAGATAACATTATATTTAATGAGTGGGACATACTAGAAAATGAGATGTTCTTGAGTATCCACCGCGCTTTATATTCTTCTTCATTGATTTTGACTGTTTTTCTTTCACTTTTTTCTTTATCTAGATCAGGTCAATAATTCAATCAAGTACTTTGCCTCGTTGTGCATGGTGTTTACTATTTATCCCCCTTCAATTATTTTGCGTTTCATTCATCCTGATGGCGAAACTCATGAAGAAAAAAGGCTTGGAAAAGTGAAAAACGTTGGAAAGTAAAAGACAAAGGGAACTTGGCAAAAAACAAAGAATCGGGGATTATGTAAAGTGTAACTTTCAAAACAAACTCATAACCCAAAAAAATTAGAAAAATAATGATAATAATATAATGTGAGTGTAACCCACATTTGTAGATTCCAGGCATAAAACTCAATTTTTATGTGCAAAAAGCACATTATACACACAACAGTGGGAACTCTCCTGCATAAAATTTTTAAGCAAAAGTTTTATGGATAATTTCACGGCATGACATGGACTAGTTCATATGATAGATAATAATTTTGAACTGTTAATTGTTTTATTAAATTTATTAAATTATCTTAATTTTGTTAATACAACAAATTAAAACTATGTTTATAACTGAATTTCTTGGCATTCATTCCTCATTCAAGGAGGTTGGGATTAGGAGGCACAGCACAAGAAGCTCAAAACAAGTTAGCAACTAAAAAAAAAAAAAAAAAAAAAGGAAAAACAAGGAGAGATATAATTATTTCTTGTGGAACCCCACGAGAAACTTCGTTTTTTTTTCTCCTCTAATTTTATGGTGATAACATGGGTTGCGCCCACAAATGGCCTCACTTGATTGTGACCCTTTCAAGCATATTCTTCCCTCCTCATTTTCTCCCATTCTTTATTGCACAAAATAGTACACACACATGACAGAAGAGAGAGAAAATTAGGAGAGAGAGAAAAAAAAAATAAGAGGGAGATTGCTTAAGCTATAATGAAATGAATCAAGCATCACAAAGTCCAGATTCCAAGGGCAGATCTTGAATGCTAAAAGCTATTATGTGGGTGGTTTGTTTTGTTGGCCTATTCTTTCCAAAAATATTACGTTTATGTCAAAGCAGATTCTGCCCTTTTATCTTTTCTTTGTGTAATTTATGTTTTTAACTTTGTATAGAAACTTTCTACTGAACAAGTTCCTACTTTACAGAACTGCAAAGTCTCAGCCAAGGAAGCAAAACTTTAGCCGAAGCTAATCTCTCTGGCCCAATGAAGACCCGATTTCTTTGGTCTTCCAATAATGATAACTATGTCCCAGAATTGAAAGCCATTTTCTTCATTTCTTGTTCTAATTATCATTGTTTACACAAAGATGCTCCTCCGCAATTGTAGCCCTTTTGGCAGGTACATGCATTTTCAACCAATGTATGTCTTCACAATATTATTCCATATTTATTTATTATAATTCAGAGATATTTATTTATATAGCCCTTTTGGTAACACTTAAGGTATGCTAATGCCAGTTATCTCCTTCTGGGACTTTTGATCATGTTTTTCTAAGAAGGAACAAAAGGACAGGTTAGTAGGCACTTTAGTGCCAATGAGGTCAATAAGAATATGAGGCCGAATTAGTTGCAACTCTAGGTATCTTAAAAGCTCCAACAGTTTCTTTGATAATGTGGTCCAAGGTTTGAGTTATTGTTTCATATTCGATATCTTGATACCATCCAAGAAAATAAAGGTTGGCATACAAAAGCCTAAAATAGGTAATCAATATTGCAGGAAGTAAAAAAAATATATATATATATCTGTGTCCTTTGGGTTTTAGTTTAAGATCATCAAAACGAGACATACCCTTCACTGATTTTGAAAAGCACTTTGTGTTTGTAGTCTTTTGGTGGTACTTTTCATGATAATTTAATCAGTAATTTTTTTTATTTATATATAAAGGAGTGTAGTTTTGCACAGGTAAGCCACACTGAAAAAAAATAAAAAATGAAAAGCACTTAATAAGAAAATAAATAAATATGAGGAATATTTGATAAATTATTAGCAAATGAACTTCTTTTTCCTATCAGCTTCACTTTTCTTTATCAGTAATGGTGACAAAACAGCCAGGAATCTAGAGTTTTTGCTGCCTATAGCAGTAGCCATGACATTTGAGTGAGCAAAGCAAAGGAAGAACAGGTGGGGTTTTTGGGGGGTTCCTTCACTAACTGAAAACCAGGGAACCATTCTTTTTTAACCTTTTTTTAATTAATTTTTTTTGTCAGAAGTTTTATCTTAATTTTTTTTTCCTTTCTTCCACTTCTATGCTGTTAAAGTACAGTGCTTTTTAACGGATTCTGGAGTCACCACACGTGTAAACGCCATTGCTTTTGGCTTTTCTCTGGTCTGGCAATTTAAATGTGAGAACTCGACACCCAGCTTGACAAAAAAGACTTTCAACTCTTTTTTTGCAGTTGAGTCTTTCTAATGCTTAAGGATCTCCTCGGAAAAAAAATATTAAAAAAAAAAGCTGCAAAATTTTCTCTCAAAGGGAATTTTTCTGGCTCCCAACTGAAGAAAGTCTACACCCCATGTAAGTTCTGCTACAAAAGTTTGAATCTTTATCAGAATTAATTGCTTCTGGGTATTTAAGAATTCGGGTACAGCATTTAGAGCCTAAGTTTTTATGTTTTTGTTTTCTTTTCTGTAAACAAACTCATGATTGAGAATTTCAGTTCTTTCTAAGAAATTCATCTAAAACTGCCCAATTGACTTTTATTTTTTTTTGTCTGTTTTTTTCCCTTTTGTTTTGCCAACAAGTGAAAGGAAACTTGGTGAGTGATGGATGAGAAGGTGTTCCCCATCTCAAACTCTTTTGCCTCTCAAGATAAGAATTTTGATAGCTTGTATCCCATGTATTTTGGTGTTTCTTGTGCCTTCTTCGCCGTTCGTCTCTTGTCATTACCTCATGATGTCGGAGGCGAGAGATGGTCCGACATACGAGAGAAAATGCTTCAAGGAAGTGCTCAGCTGTTGGGGTTGCTGGTATGGAGAGTTCAAAGAGAAGGGCTTGATGGTGGGCAAAAGTGTGAGATCCTGCTAAAGCTTAAGAATGCTGAGAGAGAAGTCGCGGAGTTGAAGAGAATTAGGCGCGAAGACGCCAAAGCAAATGAGAAGGTTGTGAGCATCTTTGCGGCACAGGAACAAACCTGGCTGATTGAGAGGAAGAAACTTAGGCAGCACATAGGAGCCCTTGTGAGTGAGTTGACGGTTCAGGAGAAGAGGAAGGACCAAGTAGTTTCCGAAATAAGCGATAAAATGAAGGAAATGAAGCTTTTGGTGCAAGACAAGGAGAAGGCTTTGGAGGAAGAGGGTAAGAAGAGGAAAGAGCTAGAAGAAAAACTAAAACAAGCTGAGAGTGTTGCGGAAGAATTGAGGGAAAAGGCGAAGCGCGAATCTCAAGAGCATGCTTCTGATCTTCGGAAGCACAAAACTGCCTTCATCGAGCTCGTGTCGAACCAACGCCGTCTCGAGGCTGATATGAGTAGAGCGTTAAGGCAAGTTGAAGCCAAAAAGCGGGAGCTTGAATCCGTCTTAAAGCAGAAGGAGGAATCTGTTCTGATGGTTCAAAAGCTGTCGGCGGAGATTGTGAAGATGCATGATGATTTGGAGCAGAAAGACAAGATTTTATCAGCCACACTGAGGAAATCCAAGTTGGACACAGCAGAGAAGCAGATGCTTTTGAAGGAGGTTAAGTTGTCGAAGGCCAAGAGGAAGCAGGCAGAGCTGGAATCGGAAAGGTGGAAGGCGGTGTCAGAGTCTAGGCAAGAGAGGCATTCGTTGAGAAATATATTGTCAAAACAAGCCAACTCTAGATTGGAGATTGTTCCAGCTGAAAAAGGGTTGCACTCCACACCAACCGGCTCGTCTCTTTCACACGTTGGCCTTACCAAATCACTGCCAAGTTCTGCTCTTCTTGATTATGAGCATCATCCCGAGTTTGTAAATGAGCCCGAACTATTCTCTCCCCCTTTTGACAGCTACTCGCTTTGCGCAAACGAGGACCTAGGTAAGAACAAATTTCTCACCACTGCTACATTTTTCTTTTATTGCTTTTCTGTTGGCTTTATTTCATTGTTCTAATTGGGTTTGCATCTGTCCGTTGGTCTTTGTTTTGTTCATGTTAGCTGATGTTAAACAGGTCAAGAATTGGGTTCGCTCGGAGGCTGAGAGGTATGCAGCTGTGCTTGAACAGAGGCATCATCTTGAAATTGATGCTTTTGTGGAACAACTGAGGCTCAAAGACGAGAAATTAGAGGCGTTCCGCTGGCGGTTGCTGAGCATGGAACTCGAATCGAAACGACTGCAGTCCCATGTTGAGGGACTGAACAAAGAAATATTACAGCTCAGACACAAAAACATTAAAATGGAAGCATTATTGTTGGAGAGGGAAGAAGAATTAAACGCCTTGAAAGAGCAGTTTGAGTCGCAGTTAAGGTCTCTAATTTGCCAGAAGAGCAACTTCAATGCAAATTCACATGATTCAGCAGTGACACAAGATTCGATTTGGGCACAAGTCAAGGTCATCAAGAGGCATCCAGGAGGGGAAGAGCAAGAAACGAAGACAATCTCGGTTGAGATGCCTCAAGACGAAGAAAGCAATGAGAGGGACGAGGGAATCCAATCCCTTGACCAGGCTAGAGGCAGAGATGTAACCTTGACAATACAGTCTCCCGACAAAGATTTCGATGAACAGAAAGAAGACCCTTCTGAAGAGGGAAGTTCAAGTCCAATGGAACTAGATTTAACTGGAAAGTTATCACCATCATCATCTTCAGCTACCGAACAAAACTCGAGTAACGCAAATATTTCACAATGGAGGATGGATCTTCACGCTCTTGGTGTCTCCTACAAGCTCAAGAGACTTAAGCAACAGCTCATTATGCTTGAAAGGTTGAGAGGAATGCAAGAAAGCAATGAAAACAAAAAGGAAAGCAATGGTGATGGAGGAGAAACCGGTGCAAAAGACTTTTTATCTTTGATGTCCTTGCTGAATAAACAAGTTGTGAGGTACCAATCTCTCCAAGGAAAGGTCGATGATCTTTGCAAACGGATGGTAAGCTCGGATCACAAGAAAAAGTAAAATTCAAAGATATTTTCTGATGTCACAACATTCTCAATTGCGTATTTCTTAATCAATGTTTCAAAATTAATGGAAAGCCATGCCTGTTTGTTTTTAGACAAATTTTTTTAATCATATTCGTAACATTTTCAGTAGTTTTTTGTCAGAAAATCAATTTACTTGATTTGTCAAGAGTTTCATAAAGAGCAAATGTACCTATCCCTTTTATTTTATGGCTTTAGAAAATTTTGTTTTCATTTCAACAGTTGAAATGAAAGCATGATGCTTATCTGATTATGAGTATCTGATTCATGAAAAATTTGCAGCATGAGAGTGAACTAAAACTATGTCATGGAGATTCGGCGAGAGCAAAAGAGGAGACCAAGAAACTAGAGCACTTCCTTGAGGAGACATTTCAGCAGCAGAGATATATGGTTGCAACGGGACAAAAACTGACTGAAATCCAATCCAAGATCACTTCTGGACTTGTTGGGGTTGGGAAGGAGATCGACAAGTCGACCGGATTCGACATGAACCGCTTTTCCGAGAGTGTTAGAACTCTCTTCCGTGACGTTCAGAGAGGTATTGAAGTTAGAATAGCACGAGTTATTGGTGATCTTGAGGGCACATTGGCTTGTGATGGCATGATACGCTTGAAGAGGTAGTGACAACAAAAAATCATTGTGATGTATTTTTATTTTTATTTTTTATTTTTAATGTACTTAGAAATTGTACAGGCAAAAACGACACGTAGAAATATATTCATCTTCTTTCATGCTGCGGCATGAATCAGTTGCGGTAAAAATGGTACTTTAGAAAGCGACATTTAGTTTTTCCCATAAAGTTTGCTTACGATATGATGCAAAAATTATTGGCATGTGTGTGTCTGGGGAGTTGAATTGTGTCTTTGATGTATATTTAGTTGATTGGAATTAAAAGCTATAAAAACTTAGGATACGCCTTGCCTCTAACACCTAAAAAAAATGCGGATTCAGCCACACATGCACACACACCATTGGATCAAAAGTCATCGGCTCTTATGCATTAAATGGCAGGCTATTCGCTCTAAATCTAGCCTGACAAGGAGGTTGTGTACAATTTATTAGTAAAATAAGTGTACAATTTATTAGTAAAATAATATAAACAACTGAAAGTAAAGTAAAAAATAAAAATAAAAATATTTTTATAATAATTTTAGGAAAAGGTTGCGATAAAAGCTTTTTTATAAACCCTATTATATGACTTGTTTTTTAAGCCATTTAAATACAATCATATAGCTAAAATATTACATATGTATAGTAATTATAATATATATTAGCTCATAAGATTAGAGAATAAAATTTTAAAAAAATTTAAAAATTTGAAAACCAACTTCACAAACATAGTAGACCACCACCCCGATTGACGTAGACCCAAAGAGGGGGATTTGTTGGCATTTGAGTTTCATAGGGAAGGAGGTGTGCCTGAGATTCATGGTGAAGCAAGCTTGACATGGTTGAGCCCTAGAGAATTCACAAGTCGAGGGGCTAGAAGATTCATGATTACAGAAAATTGTAAACCGGATGGCAAGATCATGCCTGAATCTCCGCAATTGCAAGATGGCGATGACAATAGGTTGGCGATGGTAGGTCGATGACAAACGTGTGTTTCTAGAGATGATTGTGTCACCAAGGGTGGTGGAGCCAATCTCCTCATTGGGTGGGCTGAGGCCAATCTCCTTACTAGGGTTGGAGATTGTCATCATGGGGTGGTTGACTTGGAGGGTCACCGACAAGGGAGGGGGGAAGGTGGGGTGGCAGGAGGTGGGTCGTCGAAGTTGAGGTGCTTTTTTATTTTTTTTTATTTTAATTTCTTAATACTATAAGTTAAGGTGCACTTAATTATTATATATAAACAATTTTTAACCGTTAGATTAAATCAATACGATCTAAAAATGGTTCTTACCACAAATTGTAATAAAATTTATAAAATAAGCCCTACCATAGCCTTTTTCCATTATTTTAAACTTTTTTTTTATTTTCATTATGATTAATTTGTTTTTTATTAATATTTTTTCAATAATATGAGTTTTTGCTTTAAAAAAATATTTGATTAATTTTTTAATAGTACGCTACATCGATAATTCCATTAAGTTTATAAATAGAAGCGAGCGAAGAGAGCAAAATGAGTGGTTTTATGTAGATTATAGGGCACAATGAATAATTTTGAAAGCCAGGTAAGAAAAATAAAATAAGGTACATGGTACAGTGAGAATCTATATCATTAATTTAAATAAAAAATCATCTTGATTAGACATATATATATATATAGAGTTATAAGTTTTCTAAAGATTAAGTATTCAAATCATAATTAAAATGGATGAATAGTAAAATTAGTTGATTTAAAAAAAAAAAAAAAAAGGTACCCAAGTGGGTAAACCAAACGTCTTAATAGCCTTTTGGCTTATACATAAATATAAATCTAAAGGAAGTTCGGTTGTCGTTTATGTCGAAGAAGTGAACATTTGTTTCCATTTTTTAAAGTTTTCTGCATGCCTTCAAAATGACTAATCCTTTCTCCACAAAAATTTTGCTGTCGCTCAAGCCATAAACGATCAGGATTCAAGCGCTTGTCTGTTTAAATAGATATTATTTCATGCTCTTTGTTCCATAAAACGACATGTCGTAAGTTTGGACTTTTAGAAGTTGTCAGTATGTGATGTTGTAATCTCCAGACGACAGGATGTCATTTATTTATGTATTTATTTTTTTTCTGTCTGTTAAGCTTAAAACGGCATGTAGTTTGAATTTTTCTATCCTTGAATATACAATGTGTGCTGTCATTTTTATTCCTTTTCTTATACCTGTCGTTTAAGCTTAGAAAGGTATGAAACGAAATGTAGCTTCTGTTGTGAAACTAGTAAAAATGTGTTGAAATAAAATAGAAAACCCACCCCCTCCCCACCCCCCCACCAACCTAAACAAAAAAGTAATAATAGTTACTGTCTGGTCACTGGTCTCGTTCTCTCAGGTTATTTTCAAGTTCAATTCTGGTGAGAAAAGAAAAAAAAAAATCCATATAATAAGTTGGCAGCTGTCAAATTAGATAAACGTTATTGTCTTACTATTCAATAAGAGTAAATTTATAATTTTATGGCCTCAATATATAATAAGTGGTCTCAATAAAAGATCGTTGCTCCATCACATAGGACGCAAATTTAAAATTTTATATCAAAATTGATTATTTGTTTATAGCCTATTTATATATGTGTGTCACACATAAATACACGCACATTATATTAATTTTCTCTTCAAGGAAAGGGAATATAATCTTATCCGAGTACAAAAATATTGTGGTGGGGGCAAACATTACTGAATTCATTTTCATAAAATTAAATTGTGCACTTTACGATTGTCTTTGATGTTTGTCTTTTGACAATCCTTCCAGTGCTGTGGAAGCGAGATTGAGTTGAATATACTAGGTACGATAATTATAATCTCAATTTTAAAATATCAATACATTTATTAAAAATTTTTAAAATAATTATTATATTAATTAAAATTAAAATAATATAATTATAAATAAAAATATAATAACTTATTTTCACGTAAATTAATATTTAAAATTAAAATTTTAATTGGTATCCTCACCACTATTTTATATAATTTACACAGAAAGATTTCCTCTTTAACCGCCCCTTCTTTTCTCTTCTATCGGTTAGGAAATTAAAATCTTTGAAAACTTAAGATAATATTGCTTTTTTTTTTTCTTTTTTCTTTTTTTTGCTGAATACTTTTGGAATTCAATCATCACAAGGAAAACTCAGTTTCGGCAATAAGAACCAGGTTTCAAATATCTTCTCATTGTTCTTTAACCTAGAATATATTGTGAGGTATAGACTAATGCCATATAATAAAAAGAGAATCCTTTTAATAGGATATGAAAGTATTATCTATCGATATTGTGTACTTTAAAATCATTAAAAATGCATCAAATATAAATTAAACTCATTTATATATATACGTGTATATTTTAGTATGCCAATTCTGAAATCTAGAAAAGCGCTAGGGTAATTTTTTTTTAGTACTACACATGCATTTAGAGACAAGAGCCAAAGGGGTGTGGAACTCAAGGTTCCATGCTTCCGTATTTATGGATTTTGCTGTAAATTTTGTCATACGGTGGTAGTTCAGACAGTCGGAAGGGAACTTATTTGAATTATGACAAAAACAAAAAAAAGAATAGAAAAATCAATGCTCATAAATATGTAGTACATGTAAATCTATACATTATTTGTATATATATATATATATGCATGTTTCATCAAAAATATATACATAACTAGTTGATTTCTATATATTTTTATTTAAAATATTTCTAATATCAATATAAAAATACTGATATAAAAAATTAAGTATCATTACAAAAATATTATATTTGAATTATCTGATTCATATAATATAACACAAAACATATTATAAATGAGTAATACTGTGACTATCATAGTTCCTCTTCGTGTATGTGTGCGTGTGCGTGTGTATATATATATATATATGCACGTGTATGAACTATAGATGGGTGGAAATAATAATGAGTGGCAGATATTTTGAACTGTTAATCTGCAAGTGTTCCCTCTTTCTGCTACATCTTTCTATCAAGGTAGTTGTGCTGTGTGTTTTAGCATTTAAAACTTTTCCGAGTAAAATACTCAGCCTTCTTTTTCCCTAGTGCAACTCTGAAGTTCCCACATTCACATAATTCTTTTTTTTTTTTAAATTTATTTCCATTTTTTTTAGGGTGCTATTTATTATAAACTTTGTCATCAATATGCATAACATGCACATCTCTCTAAATAACTAGTCATTTTCAACAATTCATGATCATCATATATGATATATATATATATATATCACTTTGATGAGACTGGTTTCTACTCTTCAAAAGTTTCCAAGCCAGTCGTGTCCCACTAGCCAGACGGTATCCTCTGTCACCGTCCCTTTTTCATTTGGCCAAAACCCTCCATAAATAGCGCTAAACAACAGTAAAACAAGTTGGAATTATTAAGAAAACAAAAAGGAGGAAACTTTATTGAAGACAAAGGAAAGAAGCTAGCTAGTGGAGCAGATACTAGCTAGTTGGATTTTTTTTTGTTTTTTCTTTCAAGGATTATTTTCTGTGCTTGCTTGTGGAAAAGGCAAGTCGTCCCACAAATCCTTTTATGTTCCTCACATGGAATTTAAGACATTCCAAATTTTAGAACTAGAAGGCTAACAACATGATTCAAGAATTCTTCAACAATATATTTACAGCCCATCAAGCTCTTTAATATTTTTCCAATCAATGCGGGATTTTAGTAAGAGATTTTGGGCAGAACTGAGGAAATGTCAAACTTAAGGGACAGTGGTTGTAAAGAGCAGAAAATTCCCAGGAGACATGTCACAACTCAATGAACACTGGTTTTCCAATTGTCATGGTCTTTTCCAAAACCTGTGCAATTGTTATTGGAATTGTCGGTGGGAACGAAAATAGATGAATAAAACAGTTCTCTTTCTACCTTGAAGGGACGTCTTATCGTCCATAATTATCTTATTATTATTATTATATACAACCGTTCAACTTATTAAATCAAACAGTGTTTATGATGTGAAGTTCGATACGATTATGAGACTAAATTTTGGACAAAATCATCAAAACGCGTTTCATACGTTCAACTTATCGTCTCATGTTTCTTTCAAGTGACTGTAAAATTTGTAATTAAATTCTTTGTGCAGCTAATACGCTGCATTATTCTAATCCGGATCAGTTCTCAGCAAAGCACCTTGTAACACTAGTCTAAAATGTGTTAACAAATGAATATTTCTTTTTCGATGCTACAATTACATGATTAATATTGCTAACTAACTTTATTATAGAAAGCCACCATAATTATTTTGATGATTAAATAATTATGCATAATAAACTATTATTTAACATAAATATATATATAATTTCACAAAAACTTTTGTGTAATATAATTCTACGAAAGAAATGTAAAGGTTATTTTTATAAAATTGTATAAATAACTAATATTAAATTAGAATAAAAATTCTAATATTAAATGAATAAATGTAATAATTAAACTGTAAAATGTAAAACGTAACGTGAATGAAATCGAATTGTATAACCCTACTTATTTAACAAATTTTCGAAATGTATTTAAAAATAAAAAATAAAAATAAAAATTCATGCACGTCCGATGAATTTGCTAGGCACTCTCCACCAAACTGCCTCTCTTTCTACAAAATATTTCCTATTTTCTATTTTTCTATTTGCCTTTGCATGCGAGTAAAATTAACTGACGATGATCTGTCTGACTTTTCAAACGGGCCCCACAGATATATGACCGTTGACGTTCGTTGACCCCACATCATCCAATCAAAATCACCATTTTAGAAAAAAAATAAAAAATAAAAAATTCAGTCAAAATCACTAAGTCGTCTTACGTGGGTCCCACAAAATGGGTATTTTCGTAATTTGAATGTAAAAAACAAAAAAAAAGAGACTGGTCATATTCTCGTGAAGAAGAAGCGCCGAGAGCGTTTGCTATTACCACCAGCCCTCTCACCAGTCACTGCTCACATTCAACACCACCAACTCCTCTCTCTCTCTCTCTCTAGAAACCCATACACTCATTTCTCTCTCTATAAAAACACTCTCACACCCACCACTACTGCTCCACCAACTGCAAAGAAAAACCACTTGACTTCTGTTTGTCTTCATCTTTTTCCATATAATTTTAGACTGTGTATATACACACGCATATATATATATAGATATAGAGTGCTTGAAGAAAGGTGATGGAAGCGATCAACGACAATATACCAAAGCTCTCTCTCTTCTCACTTCCGAGCCTACTGCAATCCGAAGAATCCGAGTCACCAGGTTCGGCTTCTCCGCCGCCCCGAACCTCAGTCTCAGTCCCGTTCCTGTGGGAAGAAGCGCCGGGGAAGCCTAGGAGTTGGCCGAGCAGTAATTCATGTAACACGGAGGAAATTACTTCGAAATCCCTGGGGCTGCCTCCGAGGTTGTTGGCCGCCGCGGCGGAGGTGCAATTTGCCAACATGCCCTCTCCGACGACGGTCCTTGATGGGCCCGACGTGGGCCGGTCGCTGTCGTTCCGGAACCCGGAGAGCTTGGGCCGGAGGGTTGCGAGATCGGATCCGCAGGGAAATGGCTATTTTGGGTCTGCGAGGTGGGGGAGTTTCAGGAAGAGTAAGGGAGTCTTGGGGGCTAGTTTCGACATTTCGTCCTCATGGGTCGAGAGTGTTGACCGCAACGAAGGAAACGGTGTCGTTTTTGACTGTCGTACTACTACTGGTAGTGACAATTATCATGGGAAGGTTAAGCTCGCCAGGGTTAGAAGGAGAAGCAGCCTTTTGAGTCTCTCACACACAAAGCCCTCGTCTCATTTGCTGGTATGTGACATTATTTATTTATTTATTTTAAATTTTGTTTTCTGTCACGTGAAATTTCTGGTATGGTCATGAGAAGATCATTAATGCATGGATAATTAGAAGAAGAAGAAGTTAGTAATATTTTTATTATATATGTGTCTGTATGACTTTGATCGCAAGTTTTCATGCTGTTTCTGTCGTGAATTTTCATTTCCTGTGCTTATTTGGGTTCTAAACTTACGTACATCTGATTCAACGATTAAATAATATTCAACAGTATTGCATGTGTGTGTGTGTTACATATATATATATATGCACATATACAATAATGTCATACATATAACTCATCCATAATTGAATTCCAAAAGATCATATGTTGTATATTAAAATACACTTAATCTGATCCATATTCTGCGGCAATCATAAGCACTTTAGTTTCAACAACGACTGCGCGCGTGTATATATATATATGTATATATGATACTAGTATGATTTAATGTGTATGAATTAATTAGGAATTATTTTATTTTAATGACTTACGGTTTCTCTAGTATATGTTCCATGTCGGCACTATTATGCTACATATTTATTCTATATATGTCGCTTTGCACATCACTCCATATGTACACGGTAGAACAGCAGTTATTATTATATAATCTAATCTTTGTATATGTATTATATATATATATATATATCGTAAGTGCAGGAAAGCATTTATGAAAGTTTTAAGCAGGTGGTCCCTTGGAGACGCAAGCATGACAAACAAAGAAAAATGCAGGGCAAATAATGTATCTACTCGATCTGCTTGATCGTGCCGTCATTGACTTGTTCTACTCTATCTTTCAACTAGTTGGATTTTCTGTTTTCTTTTCTTTTCTTGTATATATAGCTGGAAATTATTATTCTAATATGTAGTGGATAGAGTTTGCATATGATCAATATATATATATATGTCACTTCATATGTATATTTTCAACGGTTACTGCATTATGAGATGGGTACCACTATATTGTATTTTGACGATAAAAGGCCATATATGTGACCAACTACCTCGGTTCCTTTCTAATAAATTTGACATATTTGCACATGCAAAAAGATAGAGTTCATATCATTATAGCAGAAAGAGTTGTTAGTACTGAACAGAGTTGTTAAAAAATTTTGTTGAGTTTTCTATGTAGTCTCATTGAGTATGAAATGGAGCCTAATATTATCTACCTAACCTAGAATTAGTATGCGGATCAACCTCAAGAGTGAACCACTCTAAATTTCGTTTTTTTTTTTTTTAATGAAAATGTAGAATTCGAAAGGGATTGACAGACGAACGCATACATATATACATATATGTATATGTATATATATATACATACATATCATATATGTGTATAATAAATAGTGTGAAAGAAAGAACAAACAGAGCAATATCACAAGGATCAAATAACATCAGCTAATTACAGAACTTTAGCATCAAAACACCAAAATGGCAACATTTTCAATAATGTCTAATCTATTTTGGCATATAGGCAAATATGATATGGTTTTCTTGTCATTCCCATGTGGTTTTTTCCTAAAAGAAAACATAATAAAACTCTTTCCTAGTTAGCTAGCATTAACATTTCAAGTTTTAGGAAGTCATACACGTGCAAGAGACCTCTTATTCTTGTAATTAGCTTTGAAACAAGCCTGCCTCAACCTCTTGGTTTTCTCAGTCAGTTCCATGTCAGGCACTTCCTCTAAAAGCCTCTTATGCTCTTCCAAAATCCTTATCTCCTCACTATCCAATCCCATTTTCTGCATAATCATGAAATCAACACTTAAATTACAAACAAATTAAGCACAACTTCCAAAAATCAAACACTAACAAACAAAGAAACCAAATTTTCAAAGCCAAACCTTAACATTGCTGATCAGATACTTCAAGCTCTTGAACTTCCGGTGGGGCCATCTTGTGATATTAAGCTCTCGGCACCGTTTCTTCAGTCGTGTCACGCCCACATGCAACTCCTTGGCTGCTTCCTTAATAGGAAGGTCAAAGTACTTCTGTATGTCATCCAATTCTAGCTCGGCCAACTTCTTGTAACTCCCAAGTTTACCACAATTCGTACCTGCAAAAATCTCGCTTTCGAGCGTCGTCATCCTCGGAAATTCAGAAAATTTGTTATCGTGATCTGTACTGCTTGTGGGATCGATCGTGTTCATGTCATGGTGTTGGTTGTCGTGATGAAAAGAAGTGACACATTTGGTTTGAGGCTTTTCGTCGACCATGGTATCTTCACATTTAGGATACGAAAAAGCATGGTCAAATTCCAAGGAAAAAGCACCACCAAAATCTTCAAAATCTTGGAAATCAATACGAGGAAGTTGGTCATGATCATCATAATGGTACTGTGACGATAAGGGTAGCAAATTGGACTGATCAACAAAGGGCTGTAGAATCGCTAATGGTGGAAAATCTTGTAGTAGGCTGCAAGCATACAAAACCCACAAAACAAACTCAATAAAAATGGAATCTTCTCTCTCTCTCTCTTAATCTCAATTAGAAGAATCTTGAACAGTGTAGAAAGGGTAAAAGACAAATGGGTCATCAAGAAATCAACGAAAAAAAATAGTAAGAAAAAGCAAAACATGAAAAAAGTCGTATGAATGACACTTACTTTCCAAGTTGTTGTTCATGGCCGTGTAGCCAGTCAAAATCAAATGGGTTTTCAATCTTTGGAACGATAAGGTGATTAGAGTAGTGGCACTCCATTTTAAATTGAAAATTCAAAGTTTTTTATTTTTTTTTTTGGGTTGGACAGTCGAGAGAGAGTTGAGAGTGTTGGATGAATTGGAAGATAGGAAAAAGTAAAGCAAGAAGATGAAAAAAAAAAAAAAAAAAGATGGAGAATAGAGAGGGGTATAAATTGGGAATCGAAGGAGATGGAAAATTACTAAGTTCGTGTACGTGCCCATCTTTGGGAGTTACAACTTTAGTCGAATTTACTTGCTAATTAAATGCTTTAATGTGTAGTTATCGAACGATTTCCAATCAAATATAGGGGGCTGAGGATATCAATTTAATGCTTCTAATTAGTATTAATTATCACGTTAGGCCTAATGAGAACACATCCATGAACATACATGCATCCCATGGAGTGTTCACATCAACATTCATGCTCTTGCACAATGTACATGACTGCATACCATATTGTCGTTTAATGACATGATTATGCTTCAAGAGAAAAAATAAATAAATAAATAAAAGAAATGAAAAGAGAGAGAGAGAGAGAGAAATTTTTTTTAGGGTGAAAATAAAAAGCTATATATGTAAATTTTTTAACAGCATAGATAGAGCTTTTACGACATGAATGCAATGCAAAATTTGAGAGTTTGTATTCAAATATCATTTTTCTTATCAACTAAATTAGTCCCAAGGGAAGTGAAAAAAAAAATAATAATAATAATAAAGCATGGCTCTTGGATTATCATATTTTTATTAACATTGATTAATTTTACATGTTTATTTTGATTCTAATATGATATATGTGATTTGATGATCTAAACAGTAGAATTACATAAATGAATAGTAGAGAACTTTTTTGTGTGGCACATAATTTTTCACATTTTTGTTTCCCTTGACGTTTCCAAACTATAATATGCATGATTATGACATGCATGGATGTACAAACATGTACTAGTGTGAATGAAGGCATATGTGCATATATCCCAAGACAGGAAATTAATTTGGAGAGTTACATAACGATTAACGAGGTTGAAGAAATAAATTCCATACATAATGATAGGGTTAATTGCGATTCTGTTATAAATTATTCCACATTTTATCTTCGTCATTTCGTTTCATTAAGTAGCCACCCAGGATTTAAGGGTAGCGTGATTACTAATTAGGCAGTAATTTCATGTTTCATAATTAGTGAAGAGAGAGAGAGAGAGTGAGCCGTCATAACCTTAAAACGGCCCATGAAGGAACAGACACGTGGCTTCCTGTCCCTATTTTGAGGGTGGACGCGGAGGTAATGATTGGGCTCGCAAAATGTCCAACGCCAAATGGCTTGGGTCCAAGCCCATTGTAAGTGGGCTGGCCTGGCCCATCTTAAAATTCACATATTTGGGAGTCTGCGAGGCGAAGAATCGAGAAGTTCACGTCCTAAGGCTAATCATCTAAAGCCATACTTTTAGTTTTTAATGGATTTTTTTTTTCCTGAAAAATCTTGTGAGAGAAACTATATACTTTACTGTTGTTATTGTGATGATTAGATTAAGTGCACGTTTGGTACATGTATTCAATTTATATTATATTTAAATATAATACAATTTTCACTCAAATACAAAAGTATTTCATTAAAATATCAATCACATCACATTTTAAATCCAATATAATCACTATTTATTATTTCACTTTTTCTATTACTTTTATTAATTACATCATATATTCTTTTTCTCTCTACTTTTACTCATTACATCACATATTTATTATTAAAATATAATTCAAATATTTTTTCTCTAAATACATATTGTATTCAAATGTAATACTAATACTTTTTTTCTTCAAATACAAATTACATTCAATGTATTATATTCAAACGTAATGTAAATACAATACGTTCACCAAACGGATCTTAATTTTTTAACGTTATAATTTATAATTAAAAAATAATTATATATATCATATTGTAAATTTTTAACATAAATATTAATATATCAAACAGTTAATCTAATAAAATAGTAGTCATTCTTATCATATATTTTGCATTTTTTATGCACTTAGCAAATATAAAAGAATCTTGGCAGGAGATTGGAATGAACAATCATCGTTCCTAGAAATAAAAATTTGGGATTTTCTTTGGTCCTCATGGGACCTACCCAATGCCAACAATCACGGCACTGATTAAACCAAAGAATACCCAACAGCAAATTATTTAAGTAAAAAAGTTGGTGCTGAGAATTCAAAGGGGAAGGTACCAACTACGAAGGTGGTCCGAATCCGAGACATTAGTTTGATCAAACATCTTTAAAGTTTTTCTGATTTTGTGGGTTCAAGAATAGTGAACTCAAAGGCCACCAATTGATGAATTCCTGAACTGTGCTGTGCAACCCACATTTTATGCAGTCCACAAATTCATTTTTATATAAACAAATACGAGTTGTTTAAAGTTATGTAAAATATTTTATATTTTAAACAATATAATTATCATAACATGTAAAGTCAAAATTTTCTGTCTTTAAATTAAAAACAAAGGAGAAAATTCTAGATTTAAAAGAATTTCATTTTTTATTTAGGGGTATGGTCTGATGTCTAATTATGATGAGTTTCCTGTTACTTTTTATGTGTAGTATGCGCAATAGAAAACTATATACATCACATAAAAGCAAGATACATAGATGGAGTTGAACAGCTTGAGTGTGAATTATGGACCGAGGGCGGGCTCGTTCGCCTTTTGTTGGGGTTTCACGTTTAAACATAACCACTTCCAAGGTCACCTCCTTTTTTGGCCTTCTGTATTTCCCCACTCCGCCGTTCAAGGATGTGGACTCAAAGTATTTTTTTACTTTTCTTTTATTTTTTTTAATAAAACTATTTTTCTTTTTCTTTTATGAAAGTGACCTTTACTATGTTATCGAATTTATATCTATAAAAGTTTTGGTGACTGTAAATAGCATATTTCATTGTTAAAATCCGTCTAAATTTAACCCATATAATTTATAAATATCAGAATAAAAATTAAAACTGTGTTTGGTGAGGGAGAATATAAAAATCGAAAGTCAACAGAGACTGTTTGATTTTAACTTTGTAAACATAAACTCTTACGGGCATTTGGTAAACGCATTGTGTTTTAATTACGTTTGAATATTTTTTTTTTTGAGTGTTGTATTTGATTGAAAAGTATTTATTTTGTATTTGAATTAAAAGTATTTATTTTGTATTTGAATTAAATGTGTATTTGGATGAAAAGTATTTTAGAGTTGAAAAGTTGATGTGATTGATAAAAATAGAAATAAAGAGTTAAGATTGAAAAATTGATGTGATTGTTTTAAAAAAATTTTAAATAGTAATTTTTTTCATAACACTATTGAAAATGATTGTATTTGAATGTAAAATTTTACATTTGGTTTAAAATTGATTTTCGTAATGTCAAAAAGCGTTCACAAAACACATTTTTATATTAAGCTTAATGACCGGATAGTTTGACTTTTTTTTTATTTTTTATTTTAGTGATTGTGTAAACGAGAAGAACCTCCATTTGGTCCAAGTAGTGCACGACACTTTCATTATTTTTTAATACAATGGCTATCATATAATATCATTGGATGGGATTCACGTATTATACTTTATAAATATAAAATAGATTACATGATTTATTTTTTCAAAAAATAAAAGATCATGTGATTAGACTAAATACTTACCATGTTGACCTAATTCTAACATTTGCGTTAATATAAAAGAAAAAATTCATGTGGCAAAGTGTTGAAAAAGTGGCGTGAAATCTTTTTGACCAATGGGCGTGCTTTTTGCTTCATTGCTCCATATTCTTTGGGTTAGGCGCGTAGGCTTGAAGGGTGGAGCTCGAAAAGGAGCACCACAGTACCAGCCTCGCGTGCCTTCTAAGGACGTGGAGGGTGTGATGTGAGATTTTCGGTCGCCTGATATGTCCATCTTTGTTGTCCATAACTCAATATGATTTCATCCCGACACATCTATTCACGTATGATCTTTTATCAAATTTTACAACATGTTACTTTGGATCATCATTTCATTATTTAAATATTTTTCACATTCTCACATATAATATCAAGATTAAAATTTCCTATTAGAGTTCCATTTACGAAGCATATTAAAAGAAATTAATAATTTTATTAATCTGATTTTATAATTATCTAGTTAGTTTTTCTAGTTTAGACTTTGAATTTATTTAAATTGTAAAAATATTTGATTTAAGACATTAGATTGACTTAGGAAATTAGACTTTGTAATTTGTATATTACATTCAATCTTTATTAATAGGAAGGTTATACCATGCTTTCTTCAATTTTATGACAAGTAATAGTATCAAAATTTCCTCGAAGGTGTGTCTAAATCCTTCTGATGAGTGCATCTATCTACACGTCTCACCAATTACTCGATTAGTAAGAAGACGAGCTTCTTGACTTGAAATACTACTTATCTTGTCCTTTGAGTCCTTCGTTTCTAGAGTGAGGCAATGAGTCGAAACAACTAGTAAAAATTCTGAGAGTCTGTTTGGGGTTAAAATTTTGGTTTCCAAAACAATTTTTTTGGTATTTTTTTTTATCTTATTGTTACTTTTTATTATTTATATATTGAAAATGTTACAATAAAATTTAAATAACTTTACACATACAGATCTAAATAAGATCTATTTTTTAAATTATATAAAATTTTGAGAAGAACGAAATAGAATTCATATTTAATATTTTTTTTAATAAATTTTTTAGATTTTATATTTTTTTCACTTTAACAGTTTTTTTCCCTAAATACATTTGTTAAAACTACTTTTTTTTCAATTAAAAAACATATTTGCAATACTTCTCTTAAACAGGCCCCGAAAATGATGCCATATGGTCTTGAGGTAAATTTTTGATTTTGATTCGTAGTGGTAGTTAAGGGATTTGAATACACATTATAGAAATTTTTAAGAGAAATGATTATATCATTCTTAAATCAATTGATATTAGAACGGGTTGTTTCATATTCAAGTTTATATAGGTATATTTGACACAATGTCTTTTTCACAACATAAAGATTTAACTCCCAAACAATGTTTGAGAAACTTGGACATACCTCTTTTATCAATTATAATTTTTTAGATAAACGACCACGTCACTCTTCTGTGAAAAAACAAATAAAATGCATACAATTTATTTTGGTAGAAAAAAAGGGTACAAAATCGATGTACAAACATTAATCTTGTGCCATTGTCTATCAACCTGAAATTTAATACAAACATTACAAACATTGTCCAAAAAGTAAACAGGCTCAACCGTCAAAAAAATGTTAATTGAGACAAAAGTTAAGCCCAAACAAAGTGGGAGAGCCACTAATTTACAAACAGTCATGACAAATCATCATCATCATCATCAGCATCTCTCTCTGCACCCAAGTTGGAGTGACACCCAATGAAACTACTGAATCAAAAAGTGTTCAAGAGACAAGTAAAAATTATCATAAAAACAAAAAAAAAAACCCAAAATTTTTAATTTTTAATTTTTAATTCTTTTACCATAATGGAGTAGTGTGCAGCAGCACATAGTACGGATGTGGGTCCCAAATCGTATTCACACCAAGAAAAGCAAGATGAACAAAGTGGGACCCACCTCAAAGAAACGGCAATTATGCCACTAACTTCACACTCGTGCTTTTTGCTGACCATTTTTTTCCCTTCCCCAAAAAAGGTTTTTTTTTTTCCTTCTTTTAACTCTCTTACAAATACCAGAAAACACTGCGCAGTATTCCCCGGCCTTGCCGATTTGCAAATTGCCAATCTTTGACAATGGCTCATTTGTGACTCTGTTCCTCTCTCTCTCTAAACATTAACATAGTGAGCTTTTTCTTCTGGCCTTATACGTATAGGCCGTCTTTTAGCTTTGTGTAGTAAAAAATCTTAATACCAAACAACTTTGGTTGTCACTTTCAAGTAGTGGCCAATTTGTCTGCTTATTTAGTTGTCTCTCTTTGCCATTTGGTTTTCGAATTCGGATGTGGGTTTTGGCGCTCCAAGCCTTCTCTTCAGTTTCTTAGCGCAGAATTCGCACCAGGGAAACTCCAGGTTCGGATTTTTTTTCCACCTTGCTTTTAAACATTTTCCCAGTTGGGTTTTTTTTGTTTTGTTTTGTTTTGTTTTTATTTTTTGGCAGAGAAGAAAAATTTTTAAAAGAGGGGCATTCAAAATTTACAGCTCTTTGGCGTTTTTAAGGATTGGGTGTCGTTTACTTTTTGTGGGTTTCTTTCAATTTTGTTTAAATATGGAGTAATGGTGAAGATTCAGACAAAATGCTCTTTTTTTGCAGTTGGTATACACTGTACAGAAGTATGGAATACGATTTTTTTAATATTTTATTCCTTTTTTTTTGGTTAATTTTTTTTATTTGCTGAATTCCCTCTCTGGATAGTTGCAGAAACGTGGCAACACTAACCTTGTTTTAAGTTGCGTATCTTCTTATTCTTACGTATAATACTTTTTCTTAATTAGCTTACTTCAAAATTCTTATCTTTTTTTGAATGAGTTTTTGATTTTGAGTTTCAAATAGGAAAAAGTGCTTGTTTAATAGCTTAAAGAACTTCACTTTCAAAGGATTGATACTAGGTTGTCCAATTTTTTGACTTTTGGTCTCCTTATCTTCATCTTTGATGAGCATTAAACTTGATAATGTTTGTTTGTGAAATTTTAGACTACACTTTTGCATTTTATGGGCACCATGACCGCGTCTACTCGGCACATTCCTCGAGAATCATCCAATTTTGATGAGGCTTCTATGCATCAAAGCTTGCTCTTCTCGGACAGTCTTCAGGTATACCTGCATTTCTGATTAATTTTAGTCTGTTGTGTCTCAAACATGCTAACATGAGATTACAGATGAGAATTTTATCTCATTCGTTTTGTTTGTCGAAGGATTTTATTGTGTTGTTGTCGTCATCGTCGTTGTTTAATCAGGATCTTTGATTTTGGTTCGTCGATATCATTTTGTTATTGCACATGTAATTTCAGGATTTGAAGAATTTGAGAACGCAATTGTACTCGGCTGCAGAGTATTTTGAGCTATCTTACACGAATGATGACCAAAAGCAGATGTGAGAATACTCGATTCGTTAAATAGGTGTTTTGGAAGTATTTCCCTTGTCTTCTTTAATAATAAAAAAGGCAAAACACTAAAAGTCCTGTTTTCTGCAGAGTGGTGGAAACGTTGAAAGATTATGCAATTAAAGCACTTGTAAATACAGTGGATCATTTAGGTTCTGTGAGTTATAAGGTCAATGATATCTTGGACGAGAAGGTTGATGAAGTTTCTGGAACAGAACTTCGGGTATCTTGCATTGAACAGGTGAGGTTTGATTTGTTAGTATTATGGCTTAAACTCAGGCCAAAACATGATTGTCTATACATTTGATCTGCTAATTTTTTAAAGATGTTTTAATCCACAATTCGATCATAACAAACTGAGATTTCCAGAGGCACTGATAATTATATCTTTGTGTCATTCATTAGAGGCTAAGAACTTGCCAAGAATACATTGATCATGAGGGTCTCACCCAGCAGTCCTCAGTGATAAGCACTCCGAAGTACCACAAGCGGTACATCTTACCAGGTAAGCAATAATTCTGTTATATCCTTTCTAGAAATATGGATATTCATTTGTGTATTTATATTCCTATCGAATGAAAATAAATGAATTCTTCTGCTGACTCATCCATGTTCAGTTGGGGAAACCATGCGCGGTTCCAACCGCACTAAATCGAAATACCAAGGATGCAGTCTGGATGACGAAGATGACTGGCATCAATTTAGGAATGGTAACGAGTTTTTATCTCCTACTGGTTTTATTGCATATTTCTTGGGGGAGAGTTTGACATGGCTTCTTTCTTGATGGAATTTGATCATGTCCCTAAAGCTGTTCGAGCTACAATTAGAGAAACCCCACCAACTACCGTTAGGTAAAGGATAACGTTGAATTAAGTGTTATTATTTTTTTTTTTTTGGTAATTAATGTTTTACTGAGACGATCATCTCGTTTAAACTTACTTGTTACTGCATTATAACAATCATTTCAACACTATATCTTATTTTGTACAGTAAAGGACGCTCCCCATCTCCTTCTCCACATACTTCCCAGAAACCTGGAGTTTTTTCTTTTACTTCTACCATGCCTAAAAAAGAATTAGGTATATGTTTGCGTTTGAATAAATTTTCTTTCATTCTCTCTGTTATTTTCTTAACCCTTCCACTGGTTGTGAATCAGATAAGAGATCAGTTTCACCTCACCGGTTTCCACTTTTACGTTCTGGGTCACTCGTAAGTAGACCAGTGACACCAAACTCTCGGTCAACTACCCCGAACTCGAGTAGGCCGACCACTCCAAATCCTTCTAACGCAAGAAGAAGGGTAAGTAGTTGGTTATGTCGTTGAAAATTTTTGTTGTAACAATGACACAGGTTGAGTTGAAAATTTTTGTTGAATGCCACCTTCCCTACTCTCGATATTCTCTGAATTTCTTTTTACTCTTCTACATGGATTCTCATAAACTGAACTTTAAGTTCGTTATGTATCTGTAGTACCCTTCGGAGCCTCGGAAATCGGCATCAATGCGACTCCCTGCGGATAAGGAAAATGGCAGGGAGGTTGAGCAGTACCCCAGCAAAAGCAAGCGTCTACTCAAGGCCTTGCTTAGCCGACGCAAGTCGAAGAAAGATGACATGCTATACACTTACTTGGATGAATACTGAGAAAATAGACAGTGGTGAAAGGAATGAAATCGAAGCGACAAAAGGAGGGAAAATTGACTGCATTATTTTGCTGTCAACTTTACCCTTCCACACATCTTGTAATATTTCTTTTAAAAGTGATAGAGTTATATAGAATGCTTCTTCTTCCATTTTTTTTTTCCTTTAGATTTGGTATTGCCGTGTACCATTTTACAATTATCTTGAGCAATGTGAAATTTGTCTATTATTTGCATTATCTTTTCCTTGGATTCCTTGCCTAAAGATGGAAACCTAACTCTCTTTTGGAAGTCTTTTTGGATGTAAAGTTTAACTGTAAACAACTCAACAACAAATTTCAGTCAGTTAAGTCACCATCTAAGATAATTGACTTGTAGCTACCTGCTTAAAGGCTAATGCTTGTCACAATATAGAAGCTCACTAGTAAAAGAAACTTTTTGCAGTATAATTGATAAACGTCTTTTTAATATACATTGCAAATGCTATTGTGTAGTTCATTTAATAGAGTTTTTTCTTTTATTTTTAATCGGTAGAAGTAACTATGAAATTATATTTTTATAAGTGTTTTGAAGTAAAAATGATATTAAAATTTTTTTTTGTTAAGTATTAAAAATATCCAAACAAAGTTTATAATGTCTAATTTAAAATATTGATACGAGCTTTTAAAATATATTTCAAAGAGCTTTTTTCATAAGTTATATATATATATATTTTTTTTACTTAATAAGGAAGCTTTTTTAAAAATTAAAAGTTCTTTTGACATATTATCCAAATAGGTCAATAAGTAGAAAACAGTTTTTAAGAAACTTTGTTAAACAAGTCCAGTATAGTGTCACCCTATTTAAATGGAAAAGAAATGCATAACCTAATAAAACTTGAAAAAATCTAATTGCTTTCTTATCTGTTGATAAAAATTTTAGTTTCAATCGTTGAATGAATTATTCAATAATTTGGCATACAAAGTATTCACTTTAAAAAATTGCATCACATAAGATAAAATTGCTCTTACCATAGATCAAACCATTATTAACCCATCAATAAATTTTAGTATAAAACAATTTTCAAAAATTGATTAAAATACATAATAGATTTTTAAAATATTTATAGTAAATAACATATTTATTAAGCAAAAATTTTATTTACGTTAAATTTATTACATAGGTAATTGATAAAATAATTGATTTAAACCTTTTAAATACGTGATGTATAAGTTTTAGCTTATCTAATATATATACTATTTATCTCAAATATTTTCAAAACTTATTATTTATCACAATTATTTTTTAAAAACTACTATTTACTATTTTCTCCAACAAAACTATAGTTTACAGTTTACACCAGAGAGTTAATAAAAGCAGGTACTTCCATTTTTTTTTTTTAAAGCCAACCAAAAGAGTCCCCTTTTACTTTTGAGTTCAAATAGGCTTTTTTTGTTACGGTTATCTTTCACCTTTTTGTTCTTTTAAGAAATTGGTTGTCAATCTTTTACATGCAATCTTATGGGGCATTTGGACAAAATTTTTCATTTTAATTTTACTCAAATACAATACAATTTTACACAAAACACAAATTTTACAACAGTGCTACGAAAATAATTACTATTCAAAATATTTTTAAAACAATCACATCAACTTTTCAACTCCACTATTTATCTCTACTTTTACCAATCACATCAACTTTTCAACTCTAAAATACTTTTCATCCAAACACACATTTCATTCAAATACAAAACAAATACTTTTCAACCAAATACAAAATTCAAAAAACAAATTTCATTCAAATACAATCAAAATACAATACGTTTACCAAACGCCCCCTTAGTCACTGCATGACCACGCGTTATCATTTACCACAAATCACTTGGAAAAAAAAAAAAAAAACCATCAAATTTATGTATACTTTCTTCACAAGCTCAAATGGTTAAAAGTTCCAAAAGATAAAATGATTCTTCTCATCATTTCTTAGAGACAAAAGCAATGTATTTAATAGCTGTTCATGGTTTTAGGAAAGCTTCATTTTCCAAAAGCAGCTCATCATGATAAGGGAAGACCAATCCGCTCAGAAGCGTAAGCATCTTCAAAGTAACAAAAAAATAGATTGAGACCATACAGTAAAATTAGAATTCACGCTAATAAGATGAGAGGGGAAAAAAAAGGTCCGAAGCATCAGTTTTGATTAATTTCACAACTCTTTCTATGTCTAATCCAGAGTCCGCTAACTAGGAAAAAAAAATACAAGGATGTTTTTCTGTCACGATTTCATCTCTTTTCCGAATTCTTCAATTGTTTTCGTGGCAAGGGTAAGGATGTCGACAAATGCACTATACGATGCACGAAGAAATCTTGCTTCAACTGCCTCAAAATGCCTGTGTTACATGGATAAAAGAGAGGGACAAACTGAGAATATAGAAGGTGAGACATAATCCCCAAGAAAAAGAGTACAAGCCAAGAATGACAATTTAACTCATCCAAAGAGAGTCATGGGGTTTTAGCTCGAGTAAAGTCGTCGAAATTTCAGCATAAAACGGATTTAAGCATAGTAAATTATACTGCAACAGACAAAATCAGGCAATTGTTTAGGTCATTTACTATTTAATGCCCAGTATTTTGGATGTTCTCAACGTTGGACCTCTGGATTTTTAGTTTATATAATATTTGTAACTTCTCTCTGTCAAATGATGATTTTGAGCACTTAAAAGACAAGTTGACATTACTAGGTGTGAGGTATAGAGTGAACAAATTGCTGATTAATAAGTTGTAAAAACAAATAGCTAACAAAGAGACGGCATAGATTCGACACGGAACTAAAATTCAAAAATGTTCTGTTATAAGACTCAATGGTGAAATCCTAATTCTTTGAAGAAGCTTCCAACCCTTTTTATTGTTATTATCATTATTTTTCCAAGAAAAAAATTCTTACACAGAAAGTTTTCCATCAGCGACTGTCATCTCCCTTCTGACTTTATCTGGCTGCAACTGCAATTAGAAAGGAAATTTGTAATTTGAAAGTCTAGTTAAGCTACTAACAAAAGAGAGTTAATTGATCTACAAAAGATGAGTTAATTGATCATCATCAACAATTACCTCCTTATCAACAGCTAATGCAGCATAGATTATCGAAGCATTCTCATCGGACTGATAATCGACTTCCAAATCACTGCAGAGCATGTTTCATAATTATATTGATCTTTTTCTCAAAAGAAAGAGGCTTTGGAGACGAAAATATGGTAGCCAACAATAAAAAACTGAATCAAAGAACTTCACTTTACTCATATTTTGTTCGTCATAAGTGCACTTAAAAATCTTTTACCAGGTTGTTTCCCGTACTAAACACTTTTACTATTGAGGAAGCCAATACTATAACTCTTACCTATATGAAATTGCGCTTGTGGTAGTTCGTTCCTTAAACAAATCGAATATGTTCTCAGAACTCTCATTCAACTTTACTTTTGAATTCACACTCATACCCACACACATAATTCTGAATCCAAACACAAACACACACACACACACACGGAGCTAAACAAAGTTCCTGAATCCAAATCCAAATTTAACACAAGCCATCGTTTGAAGAACTGGAAAACACACACACACACACTCTCAATGGAGCGAAACAAAGTTCCTGAATCCAAATCCAAATTTAAAACAAGCCATCGTTTGAAGATCTGGAAAATGTCAAATAAAGATCTCTTGACGATTTTGAAACAGAAAAGGTCAAGCAAAGATATTTTCATTAAAGATTTCCAAACACCAAATTCAACAAAACAATGCAAGAACACACTGAATTTTTGGCATTACTATTCCAACCAATCAACACATGAATTGGGGGAAAAAAAAAAAAATCCCACCACAGGTCCACAACCAAAACGAATATATATATATATTTTTTTGTTTGAGAGGAAAAATCCAATTTTTTTTAGGAAAATGAAAAACGCAAATTTGACTCAAACCCATATCAAAACGCCCATAAAGAGCTCTACGTCGTCTATCCGTGTGGAATCATCATAAGAAGAAAAGCATATAAAGGGAGAAAAAAAAGGGTTGATAAGAACCGAATACCCATTAAAGAATCAGAAAGACCCAAATGAAGAACTTTGCCTGTAGAGCGAGTCAGAGCTAGGGAAATGTAATTTAGGAGGGAGACGGAAAAAGAAAGAGAGAATACTGACCAGCTGAATTCCCATTTGTCAGGTCCATCTGTAGCAGCCATTGAAAACACTCCCCTCGGTGTTCGAAGCAGGAAAGTAGGGCTGACGAGCGTTGAAGACGATGAAGTTAAACGACAACGTTCTTCACGAGATCGTCACGTGATGGAGTTGGCCAATCATCTTATTCCATGTCATCAGCTCCGTAAAGAAAATTCGCGCTCGTTCTTTCTACAAGGGACATGTCGTTTTATCTCCTAAAATCTCCGTCGCATTAACGAAAGTTCACACATAGTTGCTTTACGAAAGCTGTAGTAAAACCAAACGACGTGTCGTTATTTAGTTGGGGTAGCGGGGCTAACTTTGTTGACTGGGCTTTTAAAATATAAAAATTACTTCAGTACTATCGTTACTCATAAGTAGATTTCATTATAATAGAATCTGTTTTTTTTTATTAATCAGTGATCTTTTACACGATTAGTATCCCTTACCTTTCATTTGGATATGAAAAATAAAAAATTGTTTAAAATTTTTTTTAAAAATAAAAAATTATTTAGATGAGTAAAAAAAATTTTATCTAAAGAGTTTTTTTTTTATTTTTTAAAAATAAAAAATTTTAAATATTCTAATACAAAAATTTAAAAAGATTATTTTTTAAATAAAAAATTTTTCATTTTTCAATTTTAGATACGGCGAAAAAACGGTCTTTAACATACAAAGAGTGAGCGGAGGCATGTAACAGCATATTCCAATAGTATATTTGACCTGCTGTCTTGTGCTTACTGCTTAAAAAAGGTATCTTATTCAGCATAACTACAGAATCTTCCTTTTCACTCTCTTTCTTCCTGGTCTCTTTTATATCTTTCATTTGCTTGCCAAACCTCGCCAACTAATCAATGAAGAAGAAGAACCGCTACACAAGAATCTCCATCTTCCAGAATCCAAAACAAGTGCGAGGCACGTTCTTCTCTCTCTCACTCTCTCTCTCTCATATTTCGTAAACATATTTTGTTCACATATATGTATATATCTGTTCTATAACTATTATCAATGTGAGAATTCTGTTGAAACTCACTCTTAAATTTGTGCGCTGTTATATGCTCGTAGAATTTATAGCTGCTGATGCGTAATTACGGCTGTTGATGCGTCGTTGCATGCAGTCGGTAAAAGAGAATTGTCACGTCACAGAAAATAATAGAATTAATTTATGCCAGTCATAATTATCATGTGTTGGGTTCCATGACCAGTGATAATAAATATCGTGTTTCTTTCCTTTTTGTACCAAATTTTGTTGATCTTGAGATGTTGTGACCAAAGAGCCATATTACGTCAAACGAACATAGGAATTATTTTCTCAATTCACATATTCAATAAGCGTTACATTGTAGGAATAGTGAAAAGTTCTCTTTATTCTGTATTCTGTCGTGTCAATAAGTATCCTGACAGGAGGTTAAAACAAAAAGTACACGTTCTTGCCCTTTTCCTCCATTTGGAGGTGTAACCAGTATATGCTCATCGTCTTAGATACAAAAAAGTATGTGTTAATCTTGATCTGCTCAAGGCCAAGGCAGCCCAAGGGAAAGGGAAAGTTAAAGATATCCCTAACAATGGACTTAGTCAATTTTGCCCTTTTCTGCCTTTAATGCAAATGCTTAATGTACTTTCTCTTGTTAATCAAACACTGGCTTTCCGAAAAGCCTTGCGTATTTTTCAAGCATTATTTCAATAGCTGCTTACATCACGTTCAGCTGCCCCGTCTAAGTGAAAGGCCAAAAAACCCCTACAGAAAATAAAAGAAAAATGGTTGTTTAGCTTCTCTTTCAGGAAGCATGTTGCAAGCGGATCAACCGAAGGATACGGAATCCAGGTACCACAAACAGAACAAGAAATTTACCACGAAAAAGGGTGGTCACGAACAAGAGGCTTTATGTCAGCGAAGCTCCAACTCTCACTGGCTTCAATCTTCTCATAGTCTTCTTTGCAAGCTCAAAAGTCAACACAAAGAGACCAAAAAGGTATAGCAGGCACAGGTGTAATTTTTCCAACATGTTAGACACGAAAGAGACATTGCCTCCGGCCTCTGTATTTGTTCTAAATTGTGACATTCTTTTATCCATCCAGCCTGACATAACACAACATTTCATCAAGTAATCGCAATGCAGAACACAGATAGTAATGCAGTAATGTTGGGCATAGGAAACATATAGATAATGGCCAGCTTAACCAGATTTGCTTTATTTTATTTTGTCCATTATCAGCCGTCACAACAAAATGTGAAACGGACGGAATTTAGTCACCACAATGACCATTAGGCACTAGCTAGGTTTATTAGAAAACAGTTCAGTCAGCATTTAAGGATTGCCTTGATAGGTGCCCCCGTTGCCATTGCCCACTAGGATTTTTGATATAAAAGAATCATGGTGTCAACTTGCCCATGATGGTATGGCACAAATAATAAGTTCTAATGATTGTAAACTACTTACCAGAGCTTTTGTTGGGCAAATTTGTCCATTCATGTGGTTTTATCTTCATATTTGAAGCCGTGATCAGCTCTATAAGAGCTTTGTTAACCTGAAACAAATTGAAAAGTTTTCAGGTTTTATATCACTGTTAAGCATGAGTAGAAAACTCTGACCGAAAATCCTGATACAACTCTAGAGCTTGATTAAGAAATATGTCATATCCGATGATATACCTGTCTAAGAATTAAAACAATATCAGAGATAAAAAGCTGACCTCTTCAGTCCTCTCATGGCTCACCAGATGCCCTCCATGAAGATCTACCATTCTTGCAACAGGATATAGTTTCTCTGCCATTCTCCTTCCATAGCATACTTGAGCAATAACATCATGCCTACATATCCAAAACCAGAGTGGAAACTTGAGTTCAATGAAATGAAAAGAACAACTAAAATAAGTTTAATATAAGAACCCAAATGACCGTGCACCTGCCATGAATGACTGAAACTAAAAATCCAGCAGTCCGAATCAATTCAATTTCTGTTCTTGTCATTTTATGTGTCCAGCTTGCATTCAATTGACCTTCAAAACCATAATTAGACTGCATCCCAGTTGATGATATACCTTTCACATATTCCTTCAGAAGACGTAATTTCAGGTCAATAATAAGAAAATAGGTAAACTATCAGCTACTGCATCCAATATAGTTATTGCGCTACAGCCTGCAAAAGATTATGCATCCTTACTTGATATAAGACTGCTCTTCTTGTGGTGGCTCCAACACATTCCTCAAGATATTCCTGCACATAGTCAAACAGTGTAATTGTGAGGGCTGCTCCTGCTAATTTGAAATTTGAATGATCTGCTTTTCTCCATTGGTTATGGTAAAGAGTTCATTAAACAAAATGGCTGATAGATTTAAGAGAAATAACAAAATAACTGAGTTGTATGAAATGACAGATGGATGGAAGAACAATAGCAACCTTTGAGTAGTGGGTATCCAAGTCGACAGCAGCCCTCTGTTCAGGAGTCTTTGCCTTTAAGAAACGGATTGCAATGGATAGTGATTGTCTGTCAAACTGCAAGAAGATTAACTTTTAATATCTCCGCAGCGAGTCTGTATCTCATTTTGTTGATCATACAAGATTTTAATTCATCATCAACCAATTTTCATCATTTTATCTTTACAAATGTACTGTACTCTTAATAGAAAATTGGGACATAAAAGATATATAAGAAGACATACGATTTCACACCAGACACAAACACAGCCAATCAGGAACTTGTTTGCTGACAAGTCATAAACCAAACAGGACAGCATTTAAGTCCGGCTTGATCATTTATGCCCATCAAACCATGTCTTATGACTTGCTTTTGGGCCGGGTGATGCAAAAATTTAAGAATACAGGTATACTCTCACATCCAATTTATTGATTGTAAAAAGGTATGCGATAACAACCATTTTAAATTCTTATCAAAAAACAATCATCTTAAATCAACCATGAATGTTGTTGTTTTCATTCTTTTCCACGAAATATGTATTCATTCACAAAACAAATGTCAACATTCTTCTATTATAAGACAAGTTTAGCCAATTCCCAGCTGGTCAGTGACAACAGATTAAAAGGAAAAAAAAGTATATATACCTTTGGAAGACATTCAAACCCTCCACCTGTTACATTTAGCAAAGCCAATGACAGAACTCTTTCAGGCACCATTGCTGCCACTTTGGATGCTACCATGGCTCCTGTATTCATGGTCAAAATTCAAGTAAGATAGTGGACTGGACACAAAATTGAACATATTAGTCGAAAAGTTGTTTAACTGCAGAATGACTAAAATCATCTTAAATTTCCCAATGTACTTACCCATTGAGTGACCAAAAACATGAGCTTTTTCCCAACCCAAATGATCCAGCAGCGCAATGGCGTCCTTTGCCATAATTCTTGTTCTGCACCAGGAGATCACACGCCATTTTTTAAACTTCAGTCTTTTTCGATTTAAATACGTAACAAGTGTGTTTGATTTCCCAGACTATAAGCATATTAAGAAAATAACCTATTGTCTTATTTTTAACCCATAAAACTATTCTGTTTCAACTAAGCAACAGTAGGGAATACTGTAAACAACATAAATGTTCTCAATGATTCCTTTCCCTTGACTTTTCCACAATCAGACAGAATAAAAACAAATGTGTTATCCACGGGAAAAAGAGAGCACTTTTTTTTTTTTTTGCCCCTTTTATTCTGCAAAATATTTTAAAGGCAAGCGCTTCCCATTTTGCAGTTTAATCCAGGTCAAATTAGAAACCTTTTTTTCAAACACTTCGTGATAAAATGGGACAAAAAGAAACAGCAAAATCGATTTAATCAAATTAGATTTTTAACGACGAAAATCAAAGAAAGCAAATGCAAATAAGCCTACAATCATATCAACCCTTAGGAATAACAACGGGAAAAAAAAAAAAAAGATATATAGGAGCTAAAATTTCAAGAAAAACAATTCAAAATTTAAGAAATTTTTTTGCTCAAAACATTGAAACTCACGTATATTCAGACTTCTTGGTGGGGACAGAGCTCCGACCCATTCCGCGATTATCAAAGGCACAAACTTCGATACCATCGCCGCCGCAACCATCCTCATTGTCGTGAAATTCACCGGCTGTCGTCTCACCGATGTCGTTGGGCTTATCGGAGCCCGTCAGCCCCTTGATTTGTGGGCCCCATGAGTCGTGAGTCCCGGCCAATCCTGACCGTTTAACAATCCCAATAAATCCAAAAACCGAGGCGACAGAGTAAAAAAATCTGGAAATTAGAGAAAGCGAACCTATAATGAGGAGAACCTTGGTCGGTCCGCGACCATACGTTCGGTAGAAAATCTTGATTTCATTATTGAGCTGCGAGTTGAGGCTGGCTTTCTGAGACGCGACCTCGCAATAAGGCATCGTCTTCTCTAACGGTAGAGAGAGAGAGAGAGAGAGAGAGAGAGAACTCTAGAGAGAGAAACTAGAAAGAGAAATTGTAATGGTTCTGGTGTCTGATTCGGAATCGGAAACTAGAAAGAGAAATTGTAATGGTTCTAGTGTCTGATTCGGAATCGAGAAAGAGAGAGTGGGAGGGCGAGAAGAGAAACGAACGCTTTGGTCTTGTCGAGGCTTTTATAGTGAATTGTGGAGCTTGCGGGGAACACGTGGCGGATAAGGAGTGGTGGGAAGGCTGGCGAGAAGGTCAAAGTCAACAAACTTGACAGCATCATGCTGGCGGTGGAGGGGTTGGAGGAAGACACTAGGAAAGGAAAAAGTGTGAAATGTGAATGAAAATACGAAATTGAATCATAATCTAGATTAAAAAAAAAAAAGGAACTAGGATCATATGCTAATAATCATCATTTACTTCTTTTTTAATAGAAGAATATACTTTGTTTTATTGATAGACAATGACCTCATTTGACATTATTTTTAAATTATTAAAGAATTTATAACATATTAAGGATATTTTATAAATCCTGATTTTGTCTAATAGATTTTAAAATTTATTGTAACATAGCATTATTAACTTCTATTTTTATGAAAGAATACACTTTGTTTCATTGATAGACAATGACCTCATTTTACATTATTTTTAAAGGTTGTTTTTAGGTTATTAGAGAATTTATAATAGATTAAGGGTATTTTGTAAACCTTATTTTTGTTTAATAGATTCTAAAATTTATTATAATATAACAAAATTTGAAAAGCATGTTAAAAGTTGCTTCTATACAGTACCTTGTTTTGTCATTATATAAATTTATTAAAATATCTTTAATAATAAATAATAATCTCAGTCTTCACACTTTATTTATCCTAATAGCAAAAATAAAATAAAATTACATTTTATTATTATACAAAATTGATACATTCTTTTCCTCTTAAAAATAATTTCAAATTGTAAATTATAGTTTTATATCTTATTTTATTATATTTAGAGGAAATTTTGGTTATTGTAATTTTATGTGTGCTTGAAGATTAAATATTTGAAAAAAAAATGATACTAAATAATTCCTAAAAAATATTATTGTTATAGTAATTATTTTTATTTTATAGAAGAAAATATTGCTATATATCATTCACAAATCTAAGTGTTAGAGAAAAATATAAATTGTCTTTTTAAGTCATTATATGTATGCACAATAATTTTATTTGCAATTTATCAAATATTTAAATTCTATTTTTAGTATTCACAATAACTTTAAAAAGAAAATTCACCAAATGCATAACTGTTTTTAAACATAATAACTTTAGTCCCATAATGCAGTTATTATAAAAAATTTTCATAGCACAGTAATACCAAAATGACCAAATGTGTTTTAATAGTATGAAATATGGTAGAAAGTAGTTTTTACAAATTGTATAGTAAATTTTTTGAAAAAATTAATATTAAAATAACAACTGCCTTAATGTATTTTGTTTTGGAATCTTCTGCTGATTTGATGACTAAATAGTGGCCTAACTAATTTCTTATTATATTGTTATTTTTTTAACAACTCATGGTGTGTTGTTAATTTGATGCTCTTTGTTTTTTATTTTAATAATAATTTTATGCTTATTGGTTGAGCAATTCATTCCATGGTTGTTTTTAAATGAATATTCTGCTGGTTAATATTGTAATAAAAAAATGGGATAGCAATTAGTAATAAAAAATTGATTGTTTCCTTTACAAAAAAAAGTGATAAGTCAATTTTGGGGGAAGCTCTTGTCTAGTTGGAAAGTTCAGCGTATGTCTTAATTGACAAATTAAAAGTTACAAACTTTAGAAATCTTTGCCTTGGTCCAAAGTACTTATTGAATTATTTTCAAACTCTCCCTTGATCAAGGAATGAGCTTTTTTCTTCTTCTTCTTCTTTTTTTTTAAATGAAATTTATTATAAAGATAATACATGTAAATACATACTTATCCGTGGTGGGGTTTTTCCAAATTCAGAATATTTAAAAACGCTAATTGGTAATTACCAGTTAGTGTGGGATTCTTCTTTGCAACGCAACCATTTGATGTAGTAGAAAGCCCAAAGAGTCAAACACGAGAAAAATATGCAACTCAATCCAAAATTCTGGAACAAAATATTGCACGTCACTCTCACAACGTGTAACTCAAAGCTCCACTTATTTTTTTAATAACTGCAAAAATAGAAAATAAAAAATACAGCAACCACAACAAAAACAAAAGGAGAATAACAACAACAAAATAAACAAATTAATAAATATTATGTGGATAACAAGAAGTTTGATGGCAACACGCGGGCAGACAAGAAGGTGGTTGTAGGATTGTCGGCTTCTGATCAAATCTTGTCGGCTGCTGATCAAATCAAACGGATAATATCCATTCAGAGAAAAAAACAGATAATATCCACCGCAACATTGCCTATCTAATGAAGTTAGGAATCTTTATTAGACTAACTATAATTATAAATTAAATAATTAAAGATAATTATTAAAGTTTTTTTTTTTTGGAGTTATTATGAAACTTCATTCAAAATTCTAGTTTATTCTTAAAAAAAAAAAAAAAAAGAGAAAAACTTAAATCCTTTTATCTTCGTTCCTTCCGTTCCTAGATAATATATTGGGACGGTTCTTAGAAACCGAGAAAAAGACATCAATTGAAATCAGACTAATATAACTGAAAATATGAAACTGACTAGCTGAACCAAATTATTCGATCGGAAAACCAAGATTGTTGGCTCTATTTTCTACGTGGTCACCTTGGTTTCGGTTTAAAACTGAACTGAACTTAATTTTAAAAAAATATATTCTACAAGTCCAACACGTTGTCCTTTTGCTCCCACTCTCCTACAACAAACCCTAATTCGAGTTCACTCTTCTCTTCTCCTTAGTTTGCTCAAGCCATCCTTCTCGCTCTCAAACCTCGAAGACTCAGACCGCCGCTAGCCACTGCCAGTCCACCGTAGTTCTACCAGGCCACCGTGACTCCTAAGTCACACTCCCTCACTCTTTGAGACTCACTCTCACTCTTTCTCCCTCTGCAGTAGCCAAACACAAGACTTCCAAGTCACACTCTCCATTGAGTACTAAGTAGAAGTCGAATTTCTTAAAAATTTGAGGTAAGTATTAGTCATTAGTATTTTCAGCCACGGCAAATCATCCATGATCACCATTATTTTTGGTCTCTAAGTTAGGGTCCATTTAATGATATTAATAGATTTAAATATAAATTTTTGTGAGAGAAACAACTATTAAAAATCAGTAAGCAAAAAGTTAAAAATTAGTTAAAAATCTAAAAAATTGATTAGATTACCAATTGTTAAGCAATCAGGTTACCAATAGGTAACCCTCCCCTCCAAACTAATCAAAATCGATCCCTAGAAACCAAAACCAATCATTAGAAAACCAATTGAAAAAGAGGATAATAGTTCAATGCTTGGTTTTGAAAAGCGAAAACCGAACGCTTCGGTTTCAAACTAAAACAGATCAAAACCGATGATTTTCGATTTATATTTAGCCCTATAATAAATATCAACACAACTAAGGTTTCATTTGATACACAAGTTGGAGATAAAATTTTTAAATTGGAGTTGGTTGACTTTTCAAAAACTAATTACAATTTTTATTAATTTTTTAAGAAAAAAAAAAAGAAACTGAAATGTAAATCTTGAGTTGGAGATAGATAACCAAACAAAAGCTAACTAGATTTTGAGCATCAAATTGTATGGGCTAGTTCATGAGATGAGTTTATAATAAAATAATATTTTATTATTAAAATTGATAAACCTAATTATAATTTTTGTTGATTTTTAAAATTAAATTCAAAATTTTGAGTCCGAACTCAACATCCAAATGAAGCCCTGAAAACTAAAGTTCATGGTTACACTAAAGTGATCATTGAAATTTGATGGTATTCTTTAAGACTACTTTCTATTATTTGAAAGAAATTTGGCCAAACAAAAATGTTGAGAGATTCTGTGAGCTCTCAACTCCGCATCTAATAAGAAATATACCCACCCAAGCATAAGGCGGGTCCATTTCCTGTAAGACAAATAGTACTAGTCGTGATTGTTTGTGAAGATTGTGTTATGGTCGTACTAGAACACCACAAGTATAATTTTTGAGAGAATGAAATTCTTCTCAACTTGGTTCTTTAGTGAGACAAGTCATCATGTGAAACTTAGAATATTGAAGTTCTCTATAAGAATAATGTCAGACATTTATAAGAATAATGTCAATGAGCATCAATAATAATAAAGATCACATACTAATAAAAAGTATGTCTCATAACATAGAGTTTACAAATATGACTCACCATCTATTAGTTATGATATTCAACATTTACCGACGTTTTAAATCATTTCTCAATGGAATAAAACTACAGTGAGGGAAAAGGATTTAATGGGACGCTTGAGGCCTATGGCTCCAAATTGCATTTTTTTGGGGGACTGATGTAATGTAACAGACGAATTTCTATGGTAGAAAGAATAAGCATTCACTTTACAATTGTTGCTACAAATCAAATGTCTCAATCAGTATATCTAATCATGAGCAACAAGCCCCCGATTTCAGATCAGATTCTTCAATCTTGGGAGTTGGAACAGCTTTTCAAGTTAGGGATACTTTATCACTAGCGAACATTCTAATCAAAATCACATATAGTTAAAAATCACCTATAAGTGAAAGGGCATGTAAAACTGATTGAAACGGAACCCTTTTTCACCATCCTACTAAAGAATTTTCAACAAAATAAGTAGGAACAATATTTTCTTGCTAAGAGGTGAAAAAACAGCCCCAAGTTGGCACAGAAACAACCCAAAAATGTGCACCAAATCATCCAAACAAAAGCAAATAATCATTTGTAATTTTACATATATATAATCCACGTCTGTTTCCTATGTAGGTTTAATTTCAACAACAATTTGCAACTGATATGTACGTATATAATAAACACAGAAAATAGATCATTACTTACAGAAGATTGAGGTTCTAGTCTAAATCATGCTTTCCAGCCAACTCATTCATGTCGACGAATTGTAGAATCTGAAGATGGGAAAACACCACAAGATTGGACACAAACATGAGCCAAACTATTCACGCTCTCGGAAACAACCACCCCATTGTCCAACCAAGGAGCAAACCGGCGCTGGCGAGACCCAACCCCATCGCAAATGCAATGGCACACTTGCTGATGTCATACTTTGGCTTGCCGTGCCTTTTCCTGCTGTTCCTGTGCTGACCCTTTTTTATTTGCCGGCCCTTACAAGGTGCCCAAGGTAAAACAGATGGAAGGAGATTGCGAATTGGTTGGTTTTTGTTCTTAAGTTGGAGGCAGATGTTCTCTAGCTGCAGCAATCGGAGCCATTGCTTGTAAGCAAACAGTTGGGACGCCTGTCTGAAAAGCAGTGTGATGATGTGCTCCTTCTCGTTATATGCTTTATTTGCTGCATTCTCAGCTTCCCTCGCTCGTTTTTGAGATAGACACAGCGCCTTCAACAGCTGAGCTTTGCTTTGGTCGTTCTCGGAATTAGTTTGGGCATTTGTCTTATTGACGCTGGTTGTGCTATGATCACTGTTGCAGCTGGGTAAACATATATACTCTAGTTTGTTAAGTTAAGATGAACTAAACTAGATGAAAACTATGATGGAAAAAACGTATAAAGATGATTCCCCGTCCCATCCAAGACGTAAGAAGATTTCTCAAGTTTATAATGAATAAATAGTCGGATTGAGTTCAACACCCCAAGCCAAATTGGATTCCAACACAAGAACACATATGGAACTAATCCCATTTGGTAAACACAAGACAAGTACTTCTGTTGTTTTGCATCAATTTCTTTGTAAAGTTCTTGGAACAGGTTTTCTAAAAGGTTGCTATATCTTTATAATTAACAACTATAAAGTGAAAATTTACAACGCTACCTGAAAGCCTGCTCCGAATCATTAGGCGAGCAACCTGGATTTGGTGTTCCCCAAGTATATTCTGGATTGGAAAACCCTCTTTCAGCCATTCTATCCAAAGTTGAAACCAGACTATTATCATGCTCCAAACTCTGTGAATAAGCAGATGACTGCTTCCTATTATTTGTAGGTCGTGGAAGATCACAATTCTCAATACTCTCAAGTGATTTCTGAGCAACCAGAGAAGCCAAATCATCTTTACCAGCAGCTCGCCACCATGGTTCAGTCTTGTCGCTCCCAACCAAGTGAGATTCAAAATCAGAAGATAGCTTCATGGGATCTTGAGAAACGAAGCAGTTAAAAGAATCCAAATTCATCAAATGATCATCCAAGTACCCAAAATCCGTCACATCTTTTCCTGTTGCATTTTTTTCTGGACCATCACAAGTTAGAGCCTTGAGTTGCTCCACAGAAGAACTAAGATTACTCTTCATGCCAGTTTTAGCAACAAGTTCTTCCTTGAGTAGGTAATCCTCCCAAAGATCTGTAGTCTTATTAACAAGTCCATTGCTTGAATCGAAATCAACCTCCAAGGAAATATTAACTTCACTAATTAAGTCCTTGTAACGGCCGAAGTTGGGTTCCTGATTCAACCACCACCTTCTTCTATTAGTAAGCACACAAGAACTTGGGTAAGTAGACAGCAAGTCGGCAATGGTGCCATGTTGGTCTTTTGTTGCAGTTTCGGGTGCATGATCAAGCTCTGATTTCGAGGAATATAATGATGATGATGAGGATGGGTAGCAAGAAAACTTTGACGATGCAACTTCGTGGACATAGCAACGGCTACACCGCCGTGACGTCCTGGCTTCTGCCGTTGCCATTACTTCAATCAGCCTGATATAAATTTTGCGTTCACAAAATGAGAATCTTCAATTGGTGTCCACATTCTTAAAAGCATTTATTTTCAATAAATGAAAACACCAAGATAAATGGATCCTCACCTCCTACTAAATGAACATGCTCCGATCACGGATACCCAGGAGCGAAATTTTAGGAAAGAAGTTCAAAACCATATTTGTTTTTCTGTGGAAAGGATAAGGGCCATGAAAGTAGCAAAAGAAAACAACCATGAAATGTCGGAAGAAACTTACCGGAAGCTCTAGATTATAACGAAGGTAAAAGGAAACCGAGATCCAGAACAAAAATCAGTCATGAAGATAAATTATCAGCTCTTAGAATCAATCCCCAACAATAAATCCAGAATTATGAAAGATTAAAGCAACTGAAAAGCAAGTTTTGCAGAAATAACTTATATGGGTCCCCTGATTACCCCCATTATAACCAACACAAACAACTTTTCCCATGAGTCATGGAGCAGACTTATTGTTGAAAAGCACACAAACAACAGTTAAACTAAAGCAATAAAGCAGACTCCTTGATGACCCACAAGCTTATAAACCACAACAAAAGAACCCCGGATATTTTACATGTCCCTGGGAACCAAATTAGCCGAATCAGAAACAAATCTTCAGCTGAAAGCTTGCTTTTTTTTTTTTTTTTTAATAATCAAAGCACCAAAAGAAAATCTAGTGAAGATCACATAATAAATTAAACATGAGCTACAACTTCCATAAACTGCCAAAAAAGAAAACTGTAAGTTAAGATATACCGAAACAGTTTCAGGCATACAAACAGATTGTTACCATTGATGGCATACAAACCGCCGCAAAAACAAACCAAAAATTCATGAGGCTCACACACACACACACACACACATATATGCGTTAAGAAAAAGAAGAAGAGAAAATTAACCTTTTTCCTGAAATGGATATTGTGGAATTTGGTCAAAAATGGAGATAACCAAAGAAGAAAAGACAGAGGTGATCGTATTATAAGGCTTTTGTCTGGGTGGGTCACCTCCGTTTTCTTTCTTTGCTCTTACATAACTCTCACCACTATGCCGCTATTACTTGACATCCGTTAAAAGCTTATTAAATTACTTTTACACAAGCTTCTTTGCCGGAAATGAATGATGGAAAATACTATGAGGAGAATATAGTTTCATGCCCAAGGAAGTAAAATATTTTATGGTTTGTTTTTTGAAAAATGACAACTTTAAGTTTGCTTGATGATGGTAAATATATATATATATATATATATATATTATTAGTGTGTACGTGTATTTCACTTTGAGTTACTTGTGAGAACGATAAAGAAGAAATAAGGAAATAACATTTACGAGAAGCTTCAAAGCGGGGGTTTTTTTTTTTTTTTTTTTGGGATAAGTTTTTGACTGAGAAGAGTAATTTTAAGTTCACCGATAGGCCATCACAGTCTCCTTTTGGAAACAAATCAAAAACAAGAATAAATATCTTCTATCATTTTCCAACTACCATTATTTTCACAAGTAGAACGTGTAACTCAAAACGACATGTCGTTTCTCACTCTTTTGAAAAGTAGATATCAATTTGCCTATTTTATAAACTTTTTGTCCCAATTAATATACTCTCATTTGTCGTATTCTCTGAGGCACGTCTCTTTATTATTATTATTATTATTATGGATTTTGCCTCCAAATTGAACCAGGCATTAGAAAATTTAAAGAATACTCTTTTAAGCATCTCTCTCTTGGAGAAAGTTTCTTTCTTTTTGTTTTTGTTATACATTACATCCCTTATCTTACCTCGCACGCTTTCTATGTATATATATTTTTTCCGCTTTTGCTAGAGTGACTCCGAAATAAAAATTGCTTTGTGAAATTTGATTAACAGAACAAAAAAAAAATTTTGAATTTATGTATCATTATCCGTGATACAATTGCCATATATATCACCATTCGACGTTATAAAATAAGAGTCAATACATTAATTTATTCATTTTTAATCATGCAGCTGTTTGATAATTATCAATATGTATTTTGATACTAACAAAATGTTTAACTGTACGCTTTATGAATGTTGTATCAGGGTGAAATTTAAAGCTTGTTTGGATATAAATTCTAATATATCTTTATAAATTATTACAGAATTTTTTTTCCTCAATTTTTACTATTATAATGTTTTCCGGTCTATCAAATTTGAATTCTAATTCATATCCAAATGAATTCTCAACATTTAACATTTAATGAGAGTGAGTCCACCCTAACAAAAACAAAAAGAACTAGACCACTAAAGTAGCCATGGAAAATTGGACTCTCGCGAGTTTGTACTTTCCAAATGTTACGAAAATGTCGGTGTCGTGTTCTATTCTATAATCTATTTCTATTCCTTTTGTTTCTATTTGCAGACATTGGAAGTAACCAAATCCCACCCCTAAAGTCTACACCATTTTATGGAATTGAATATAAATACAAGTGTCTGTTGATTAAGTAAGACTATAAAACTAAATCGATTTCGTGAATTTACATATTATGGACGGGTGCAGATGATCTTATCCAAAATTAAAATTGTTAAGGGACTTACTACTCTAAGAACTGTCCTTTCTCACCATCAATAAGTACTATTCTTTTGGCCATTGGACTAATTTTTTCAACCAGTTTAATCTACAACTGGAAACAGTTCTAAGTTACTCATAAATCTTTAACGTATTTGTTTTTTGAATGTTGTATTTGGTTAAAAAGTATTTGTTTTGTATTTAAATGAAATGTGAATTTGGATAAAAAGTATTTTAGAGTTGAAAAGTTGATATGATTAATAAAAGTAGAGATAAATAGTGAAGTTGAAAAGTTGATATGATTGTTTTAAAAAATATTAAATAGTAATTATTTTCGTAGTATTATTAAAAAATTTGTATTTGATGTAAGATTGTATTGTATTTGAATAAAATTAGAATGTAATTTTTTGGTCAAACGACACTTTAGATCAAACCACAATACTAGTTGCTACCAATAGTGAGAAAGGATAGTTCCTACTGTAGAAATTCCCAATTGTTAAATGGGAGTGCTAGTATAAGAAAAACGACATATGGTTGTAAATAACTTGTTCAGGGGACATTTGGCAAAAATATTTCATTTTAACTTCACTCAAATACAATACAATTTTACACCAAACACAAATTTTACAACAATGCTATAAAAACAATTACTATTCAAAACATTTTTAAAACAATCACATCAACTTTTCAACTTTACTATTTATCTCTACTTTTACCAATCACATCAACTTTTCAACTCTAAAATACTTTTCATCCAAACACACATTTCATTCAAATACAAAACAAATACTTTTCAACCAAATACAACATTTAAAAAACAAATTTCATTCAAATACAATCAAAATGCAATGCGTTTACCAAACGCCCCCTCAATGTCGAATTCTTTGCTTGAATTTCATTCTAAGCATCGACAACCTTTTCTGCAGAGATAGCTTCTCAGCTTTCCTACCTAGTTTGTCCAAGTAAAATGCCATTTTCTTCAGGGTTTCTAAAACCTCTTCACTTTCACAACCCAATTCTTTCTCTTGGATTCTCAGCACCCTCTTGAGATGCTCCAACAACATTTCGTTATCCTTCATTAGTCGGTTTTGGATCGAAACCAAACAATCCAAAGCCTCCGCTGCCATTACATATGAGATAGATCAAAGACAGAAACCATGCAAAAAGAAGGAAACGAAAAAAATTAAAAGACGACAAATTAACGTGTGAATATGTACACAATCATGACTTACCAACTGGAAGAGAGTCTTTTCCGAATGCGTTTTCACGGATGCGCAAGACCTCCAACGAAAGTTGTTCAGCTTCTTCATCCCGTCTTAAGTGGTAGAGAGTAACTGCAAGATGCAACATTGGGAACGTGATGGATTGATCATCGGGTTCAACTGTTTTAGCCATGATCTGCAAGCTCGTTCTCAGTAGATGCTCAGCCTCTGCATAATTCTTCGAGCGTAAATGGGAAGTAGCAAGATTAATCATGTGTGTCACTGAGCTCGGGTGCTCTTTTCCTCTGCTTTTCTCAGTGTTTAGCAAGCATTCTTCCAAAAGCTCTCGGCCTTCTTTTCCTCTACAATCAACCAAAACATTATGGCAAAAGGGCCTAAAAAGAGTAAGAGTAATTACAACTTCTGATATAGGTGTTAAAGTTGACATTACCTTCCAACAACATGAAGTAATTCAGCCAAATCTATTCTAATCTTTTCCATCGTACTGTCATCCATAGCCATGTAATTTGAATCCTTGATAACCTGAAGAGCATTTCTATATAAACGAATTGCTTCCTCTGCATTTCCTGTAAAAAAAAAATGGTTTGTGAAACCAAACATTTGAAGCTTTCAAGGACAGATTAATAGAAAACACGTAGTTTAATTCGTACCCCCAATGTTTTATGGATAAAAGGCACCTGATCTTAAAAAGTACCAAACAAGGTGACCAACGACTCCATAAATTTACTCAATTTCAAAGTAGAATTTCCACCACACGAGAAACGTCAGTGAGAAAGAGAGAATTTATTACCAAGCGCACATTTCACATGAGCAAGTGAACACATAGCCATTCCAACTCTTCCATCATATTGTCCGTATAACTTCGTATAAATATTCAAGATTCTGCGAAAGAAAAAAGGTCAGACAAAGGTCATAAACTCCAATCAACAGAAAATAAGGCAAAGTAGCCCATCCAAAAAGGATGGGAAAGAAGTTTAACCTTAGAAAAGGATTTTCTGCCTCACAAGCTTTCCCTTCTTGGAGTAACATATTTCCAAGACCAAGTAAAGGTACAATTAAGTCCTCATTCTCGATACCTCGGTTTGATTCTAGAACACTAATTGCACGATTGTAGAGTTCTATTGCTCTTGTGGCTTTTCCACTAGAACCAAGAGACTTCGCCATGCCCAAATATGGTGTCACAAGAAAAACACTGTTTTTCCCTGAAAGAAGGAAAAGGTTCTAAATCAATAAAAATGGCCCATATTTGTTTTTCATATTAAAATTAAAAATACTAACAAAAAATTTTAAAGTTACCATATTTGTTCTCCATGATATCAATGGCCCTCCGATACACAAGTACCGACTTATCAAGCTTCCCCAAAGTTGAGTACAGACTTCCCATATGCACAAGTATAGGATCCAGAAGTCGCACATCATCCGTTAGACTGTCAACAACTTCAGTCAACTGACCTCCAATGAAATTTCACCAACATTAAGAAGCAGAAAAAAGGCAGCCTTTATAGGGTAAAGAAATAAGAGTCTGCCCTATACATGACTTCCTACATTGACAAAAATCTAGTAAATACAATTTTTTCCCCGCTGAATGTAAATGTTAGAGAAACTAAATCCTAGCAGGTAAGAATTATCTTCAAACGTTATATTAACGAGGCCCAAATCTAGACGTTCTACAGTTTCATCTCGAAAACATATTTAAAAGAAAGAAGAACTCACCATAATCAACAGGGTAGCAACAAATTTCAAGTCTCCCAAAGCCATAAATCCGATGGCTATGACATCAATTAAAGCGGCTTCTTCCATGCCCCTAGTACCTGCATTAATTCTCTCCTTCACGGCTTCATAATTTGCTCGAAGCAGATCTTCGGCATCGTTTTTGTTCCCTGTTGCAATCATCTTTTTCACATCATCAAATAACTCTTGCAGTTGTCTCTCAAAATCCTCTTCTCCACCATTCACAGAACTGTCAAAAGATGTTTTAGACCTGCTAATCAAATGAAATGTGTAGTAACGATTACTTGATAGCCCAAATGCTATATTCAACCTAATCTAATACATTTCAAGTGCATTTTATTACGATTCCGATTCCTAAAATATGAAACAAGCAAGCTCAAAAACGTTTAAAATAAAAAATAAAAAACAAAAGCACCAGAATTATTATTACCTTTGAAAGTTGTCAGTTTCTGATGGACCAACTGAAGTAAAAGTTCTCGAGGCACAGTGTAGGGAAAAATCCCAGGCATGTTTCATGAAAGAGAGCTTTGTATTGCAGCTTAGCTTTTGGATAGCAAAAAAGAAGCAAGACATTTCTCTCTGTAATGGGCACGTTTGAAAGATTTTTCTCCTCCTAAAGTGTTCAATGCAAACATTAGAGATCAATATGGATTTATAGACCAAATTCATCCAAAAAAAAAAAAAAGGTCCACTTTCTTCCCAATTCTTTTAGATAACAGAAGAAAGAGAATGAAACACCAAACGGGTCCTTAAAAGAATGGAAATTGTGTATCTGTAAATTCCCAGAAGACCAAATACTCAACTCAGAGAGCCATTCTGAAAAGAAAACCTGTGTGAGGAAAATAATAAAAAGAAGAAGAAGACGAAGAAAAGAGAGAAAGAACCTGAAAGTGAAGAGAGATAGAGGGGGTATAGTACGGGAAGCTGCCGCCATTGCAGGAAGTAGAGAGTATTAAAAGGCGGCCGTTGGTTTTTTTTTTTTTTTTTAATGGAAAATTTGCTGGTTCAGCTCTTCTAGTAGCAGAGACAACGTCGGGGAAGATAACCAGACAGAATTCCTTAACTCGCTGGGTCAAATCGGCGAGTGGCTGGATTTGGGTGGGCTTTGAGATTGATTGGATCACTGTGGGATGGGCTCTAGCAACTCTGCGACTCCGGCCCATTCAGCCCAATAGAAGTTCAGAAAATTTGGGAGAACGAAGTAATTAGCTGATTTATTTTAAAAATAACAGAAGTGATAAGTTTTTAAAATAAATGTAGTAAATAATTTATTTAATATCAATTTTATTGGGTAATTGATTTAATCAAGTTTTATAAATACATTATATACATATTAAATTTGTTATTTTTTCTAGAAAATATGTTATTTATTATAAATATTTTTAAAATATGCTATTAGTTTAATTATTTTCTAAAAACTGCTATTCATTAAGAGAAAAGGCAGGAAGGCTTTTTTGAGTAATGCTTTAAAAGGAGTAGATGTCTAGAATATTACTCTATTTATAATGACTTCGGTATTTTTATGCTCTTGTAATGTTGAATAAAAAAGTGGTTTCAAGATAAAAATTTGACTCACAAAAAATCTTAAACATAAACACTAATAAAACCATTCCCTCAATTTCCTCATAAGGAATAATTGTTGCAAATGTGTTTTCCTTACACAATTGCCCAATAGAAGTTTGTGTTGCCTCTAGTCAAAGGGACTATTTTACACCTTTTTAAAGAATTTATACAGTCTTTAACTAAAAAAATGTTAGAAATTAAATTGCAATTCTGTCCATAGATTAGGGACTGTAAAGGGCCAACGACTAAAATAGAACGATGGGCGATTCGTTAAGTAGTCGTTGGTAAGTCGTTCATAAGTCATGCATAATAAAGTAAATTACAGAAAAAGTAAACAAAGAGAGAGATAACTAATTTTATAGAGGTTTTCCATAATCTTTAGACTACATCCTTTGTAATGTTTGTGAAAACTTTCACTATATATGAATGAGGATTACAATTGTGATCTTGAGAAAAAAACGGGTAACATAAGAAATAAAATTTAATGTATTTTAGAGAATTCGGAGGAGTAAAATGATTATTGTAGGAATTATGGAGAAAGAATGTTGTTTTGGGAGGAAGAAAGATCTCCCAAGGCTATGCAGTAAGCCTCAACTTATATAGGAGTTGATTCTTTGACTTTAATTGTCTAATTCTGACTGAATATGCTTTAAATGCTAACTGAGAATTGCTTTTCTTGCAGTGGTTAACATTTCAATTCAAGAATAAGTAAAAGTGATTGGAAAACTTTCCTTTTTAGTGAAATATGTGCTAATTGGCTGATATCCTTACTTGATATGCTTGATTCAATTTCTTTTTTCCTAATCTTGGGGTCAACTTTCCATATTTAATCTCGTGTGACTTGTCAATTGCCAATTAGTCATTCTGCATTCGTCCAACACTAGTTTCTGGGTGTCGTGGAATGTTTGTCCGTAAGTCGTCTTGTGTCATCGATGACATATCCGAGAACGCATGTTTGATGAGAGATATGGTTCAAAATCTAACCTTAATAGTAACTAAACAGACTATTTATCATAAAAAAAAACTGCAACTAAGTGACTATATTGTGCCCTAATTTCTTTTTAATGATTTGATTTCTATTCATGCATTCTCAAAAGACTAGTAATTAATTCTAAGTTATGTATAAGGATTAAATTTTAGAAATGTTAGAATTATTAAGATCATCTTCAATGTAATTTTAAATGTTAATCAATAATAAATTTTGATATTTGGATAAAACAAAAACTAGTCTTTAATAGAATATTATCTTTGATACCAATTTTAACATTTGTTAAATTTTATGATAAATTTTACCATAAAATATAGTTGATGCCAAACATTTGATGCTTATTTGTTCTTGACTTGATTTTTTCATGCAATTTATTACAATATTTTTGTTTTTAATTTATTTGAGACTAAAAAGTTAAATTTATAAATTTCAAAACATGATAACAAAAAGCAAAAATATAATGTTATTTTCATATTATTTTATAATAAATATAATTTCTAAATAGATAAAAGCATTGGAGATGGTCTAATGAGACTAAGGATTTGTTTGGTGAACGCATTGCATTTGCATTGCGTTTGAATGTAATGTATTGAATGTAATTTGTATTTGGAGGAAAAGTATTAGCATTGCATTTGAATGCAATGTGTATTTGGGGGAAAAGTATTTGAATTGTATTTTAATAATAAATATGTGATGTGATGGATAAAAGTAGAGAGAAAAAAAAGAGAGAGAGAGAATATGTGATGTAATTAATAAAAGTAATAGAAAAAGTGAAATAATAAATAGTGATTGAGTTAGATTTAAAATTTGATGTGATTGGTATTTGAATGAAATGTTTTTGTATTTGGGGGAAAATTGCATTGTATTTAAATGCAATGCCAAAAAAATTTGTGTCCCAAACGCCATGTAAATTGCTATAGAAAAATCTTCACGTACTAAAATATCAATATATGAGAACCTTAAAGGTTGCAATTACTAAAAAAACTATAACTACATAATTATTGTTTCAAAACTAATTAGGCTTTGAATAGAAATGGTGCCATCGTAGTATATTTATTTTTTTGTAGTGAAAAATCTGTCATACTTAAGTAAGACTAAGAGAAACCAAATGGCGGTTACGGCACTTGGACGCTCAGGTCACATTTACTTCTTAGGAAATCGTGTAAAAGTTAGGGGGCGTTTGTTTTTGTTTTTGAAAATGATTTTCCATTTTCAAAAACGCAGAAAATGAAAACGGTTTCAAAATAGCGTTTGTTTATTTAACGTTTTCAAAACCGTTTTGAAAACACCGTTTTCAACTATGTTGTTTTTTTGAGTTTTTTGAAAATGAAATGAGTTTTGAAAAAATATAACCAAACAAAATTTCATTTTTATGTTTTTCAAAATATACACTCAGAAAACATAACCAAACACAGTTTCAGAAATGATCTTAACACAGTTTTCAAAACATTCTCATTTTCAATTTTTTTGAAAACAGAAAACATTTCAAAAACAATACCAAACGCCACCTTAATAACTACCAACTTCCATGCATTTACGACTTAAATCCAATAAGTTTGCTGACACCCTAAATCACCCTACTAAAGAGAGGTCGACAAATGGGATAAAGGTATTATTTATGGAAGATTCATTTCTCTGTCATGAAGCTGGATCAAACATATCCTTTTATTGCTATGATGATGAAAATCCGACTTAGTATCTAACAAGGGAAAACAAATATCCAACATCCCAAAATCAAGGGGTTACTTGAAAAAATGTCACTTTTCTTGCTACAAGAAATGCCAAATTATAGAAAGGCCAAAAAAAACTGCCACCCAACAGAATGTACTTGTATATCCATAAACCTACAAAATGGCCACTTTTTATTTGGTCCGGACTTTAACATTAAGTGTCCACTTAACCTTGCCAGGAGGCAATGGGATAGACTTGGGGAATCTTAGGGGCACCTCATACTCCCCTACAGTTGATAAAGGCGACGGTAGATGCAGGTTCTCGGGCGCTATCCGCACAGACAGCTGCCTCGCCACCTAAACAAATCATCACAAAAACATATTTTTAGTTTTAGAAATATATATACGTATATGTATAGAAGCTTCCTCAGGTATGAGATCTGTCCCCATTCCAACACTTGATTAAAAGGAAATTTTTTAAACTACACCAAAGCTTCCCTAATAAACGCTTTGGTCAGCAATCAAATATGAAGTGCAAAACAATACCTCAGCTATAATATCATCTTTGGTCACGGCTGATTGCAATTCTATGGGCTCATCTTTTGTCGAGCGAGATCGGAACTTCTCGGTATTAATCAATCTCTGCAGTACCTATAAACAGATACACAGAACAGATGCTCCCCGATTAAAATCTAAAGACACACATCCCTGATCCTCATTAGAAAAACAAAAAAAACAAAAAACAAACAAAAAACAAACAAACACAAAAACCAAAAAAACAAAAAACAAAAACAACCATCATTTCAACATATAACTCTAGTCTCTAGATACACTTCAGGGACTAGTTAATTCATGGAATATATTTTTGACACCCTTAATAATACTCATGACTTTAGGATTGCAGATCACATTTGAACATTTATTCAAAAACTCTTAACAGTACTAAAAGTTAATTCTGTCTCCGCACATAAATATACTTAATTGCATCAAAATGAAAACAACTAAACAAGTTTTTATATTGGCAACAAGGAAAGCTATAGAAAACAAACCACTCGAGTGCTGTCCAAACGCTTAGCAGCCTTCTTGTACTCTCCCATTTTATCTTCCTCCGACACTTCGACAATTCTCACTTCCTCTACTGCATCCTCAGGTGGGAAAATCTGAATCATAGCAAGCGACAAGCGTAGAATTAAAAGGCTGTAACTTTATCAAAACCCGAAAATAAAGACTTGTTTGGTCTGTGGATCACGTAAAAATCATACATATCTGGACTTTGAATCACGCACACATAGTGTCAGAACTAAACTAGTGTGAAAACTGAACTTAATAAAATCTGACTCATCGCAGATGACAACTTAGAACCAAAAAAAATAGTAAATTTATCGAATATTCTCAAAGAGAGAGGACCTTGTGCTGTTCTCTGATGAGATAAGCAAATTTTTCGAGATTCGGAACAGCCAGCAACTTGGGCATAAGGTGGTTGCGAAAATGCCCAGGAGCAACCTTCACAGTTTCGCCAGCTTTGCCAAGCTTTTCTATGTTCTGGTCATGGAAAAGATGAAATCAAAAACCAATTCGAATAATACAAAAACAAAACGAAAATCAAGCAAAAAATCGAAAAGAAAAAAAATCTTACATCCAGGTTTACTCACTGTGGTTAGTATAACTTCCAATTTCCTGTGTCTGACTCCTTGGGAAACGTAGAGAAGAGGGTTCATCATCCGATCGGAGCTATGGAGATTCGCCTCCTTAATAATCCGCCGGAGAGCATTTCTACCATTTTGTATATACGCCATTACTGAAAATAATAATAATAATAATAAAAAGATCAGATCGATTTCGGATTTTCCGAGAATCAAAGAGAAAATTTTGCAAGAAAGAGAGAGGAAAAAAAAGGATTGAAGAAGAAGAAGAAAAATGTACTCGCTAATCGGCTTTGGCAGCGAACCAGCGAAGTAAGAAAGGGTTTAGGGTTTTGTGTGTATACTGTGCCCTGGGCTGAGATGGAGAGAGAGACTGGGAGATTTTGTGCTTAATTACGGAAACACCCTTGAAAAGAGAATTCTTTATACTCTACATCGTATAAGTGCAATTATGCAATCCAAAATAGTCGGTGGCGAAAAAAAAAAGAGTACTTTTACGGTGGGGATGTACTTTTTCTCCCATCCAAGGGTAAAAATTTTGTATAATATGATGATAAATAATAATGAAGGATTACCATAATGAAACAGAACTTCATATATATGATTATATCTAAAAAATACATATAAAATAGACTAAGAGCTTTATAACGTCAGAGGTGGTAGTGGTTTGTGTAATTGCTGTTAGATATTGCAATGGCTACATGCTAGAGTAGCACTAGTGAAAAATGGGGAAAAAAACCGGAGATCCCCCATCTTTTTCACTCCACAACCACCATTAAAGGGGTCTTTCAGCCTTAGTCTCCAAAACCCACCACCCACCTTGTCAATGATGAGCCCAGAAAGGTGAACTCCGACTAGTAAGGGAGGAGGAAATAAGGAGTTTGCTGATCAAATCGAGCCACCCGTTATCTCAAGACTATGGCATAGAGGTCTGAGGCAATGCTAGTAGGTTCATATGTGCCTAAACAGAGAGCGAGAAAAGAAAGGGAGAGAGGTAATGGTGAGGATGGTGGAGTGGGTTTGTGAACTGGAAGAATAGGATGGTAGAAGTCAATGGAGGAGGGCTGCCAAATCTCACTGGTTATAGATGGAATGGGGGAGCTCAGGTCTCATAGGTTTAAGGTGGGGATGCTGGCTGGGGGGGTGTCAATTGTAGTAGGAAGGGCTACTATCAAGAGAGATACTGTTGGTGGTTATGAAGTTGTTAGTGGGGTTTGGCGTTGTTGCCACTGCCAGCGAAGAAGGGTGAGGGAGACTTGTTGTTGGAAATTTTTATTAAAAAAGTTTTGAAAAATAATAATTATGTGTGATAGGTTTTATGATTTCTTAGTGTAACTTAGTAATCCCAACCGTTTAAATGAAATCAAAGGGTTTAAAAATTTTTCCCCATTGATGATGAAATTTTTTAAAATAAAATAAAACTACCAAAAAAATAAAAAAATTTATTAAAATGATGTTAATATTTAGGGAATTTTACAATGAGATAAGATTTTTTACTTGATTTATAATGTAAAAATTTCTGACCCTTTGATTTCATTTTAAAGGTTGAGATCAAAAGAATATACTAAATGATTCCAAAAAATTTCACACATAATAATATACCATTTGTATAATAATATTTTTTATTTCTTTTACACAGTAGCATTTTGGACCCAAATGCTCATCTCCTTGGTGTGATCTTCGTCGCTTAAAATTCCGCGATGGAGCACCACTGATGACGATGGTAGCTAAACCTCTGAGCAGGCCCTTACAGACTACTTCCAAAACTAAAACATAGCCTCCAATTTGAAAACCCCAACCCCAAATTTAAAAGGCAAATCTCGATTCTAAATCTCAAGCATGGCTATCACTAAAGGATTATCGCTGAAGAAGACTAAGAAAACATGGGAGGCCATATCAGGCATCAAGGGGCATAGGGAGGCTACATGAAAGATGCCAGAATAGCATCGAATAGCGACGGAGATGGTGGAGAAAAAGATAAGGCAGCAATGGCAAGGAATGTTGGTGATGTTAGGAGAGAAATAAGGAAGAAGGGTTAGAGTTTGGGAAAATGGAGGCGTGGAAAAAGTCAGAGGTGGCCGAAATGCCGATGGAAAGGTAAGGACTAACCAGAAACTTCAGCAATAACTAGCAAGATTTCAATTCGTTTTCAGTTAACAATTCATTCGTGGTGATGAAATATTTTCTCTTGCTAAAAACCTTCATCTTGGAGCACATTGTATTGCCTTCAATGACAATTATCAAACGAGCATTGACAATTTTTTTTTATGTTTTTAAAAAACTTTGTAATCAAGTATGATACTTTTTAAAATATTTGGTCCATTTTTTTTTATCTCAACTATCAAAATGTAATCTAATTGTCAAAAATTTTTACCTTATCAATAAGGTAAAAAACCTTACCTCATTGTAGAATTCCCCATATATTTTTTACAAAACCAAAAACAAAAGGACTAATTTTATAATGGGGGACACTTATTTTACCCCATCGATGAGGAAAATTTCTTTAACCCTTAGATCAGCTTTCAACAGTCTAGATTAAAAAGTTACATGAAAAAAATCATAAAACTTATCATACCAAATTCTTATTTTACAATACATTAGAAAAACACAAAAAAAAAACCTCCAGTACTTCATCCCCACCGACAACCCTCTCCTTTGACCACCCTACCACCACCTTGGGATTTCTCTCCACTAGTAGAAGACAAGGACCAACCATGTGAGTATCGTCGAAAACTCATGTTAAGGTCAAATCTGTAATGCTACCTAGGTTGTGATCCATAATAAAGGGCAGCGTGGGTAGACTCCGAGCTCCCACAGCCATCGAGGTTAGATCTGCAAGGCCACCTAGCAAACACAGTGATGAAAAAAAGAAAAGGTTAAAGATAAAAATAAAACAAGGGAGAGATAAAAGAGAAAGGGGGTTTGGCTAGAAGTTGTTGAGAATGTGTTGCTGACGAAGAGATCGCGGCTTCCAAACATGATCGAGAGATGACTTAGTGTGTCTTCATGATCCATATCTAGATTGGATTTCCAAGTGTGATCTAGATCACCACTGCTCTTACACCTTCGTGACGGAAGTTAAGGTGACCTTTGACTTCGCGACTTCTTAAACTCTGACAGAAAGATGACGGCTCATGCTTGTATTAGACCTTTGAATCTCACAGCGGCCAAAAACATTGAAGGGGAGATAAGGGTAGTATGGCAGCTAAGATCTATATATATTTTTTTTTGAAAAAAAGTTTTTAAGTTAATTATTTGTAATTTCAAATTAAAAAATAATATAATCAAGTATAGTTGTTTCTATTTCTTTTTTTTTTTATTATGATTTGAAATTGTTTCAACCGGATGATCAAATTTTTTTTACCCTATTAGTAGGGGAAAAGGTACACCCCCCACCATAGAAGTCCTTAAATAAAAAACCAAAAACAAAAACAATGTTTTGTTGGTAATTTTATGGTGGGGGATGCACTTTTTCCCCCACCTATGGGGTAAAAATTTTGTAATATTTGATTGATATCTAATAGCAAAAAATAATGAAGGACTACCATAATAAAATAGAACTTTACATATATGATTATATCTAAAAAAAGTAGAAGAAAAAAAATATGAAGAGCTTTATGACATTTGAGGTGGTGGTGGATCGCCTAATCACTATTGAAGATTGTAGTAGCTACTGTCTGATAAAGTAGGATGCATCGGAGTTGAGATTACAATGCTTACTTTCTGGCAAAATGGGAGACGTCGAAGTCATAGTGGCGAAAGAGAAAAAAAAAATCCATATCCCCTCCTTTCTCACCCACAATCACCATCAAATTAAGTTCTCCGCCCTTAGTCTTTAGAACCCACCGCCCACCTCTTTGATGGTGACCAACTCACCCATGATGTAACCCTAGAGGGAGGCGAACTCTGGCTAGTAGGGGAAGGGGGAGATCGAGAGCTTGCTTCCCAGATCGAGCCACCTATTGCCTAAAGACGAAAATGCATAGGTCTAAGGCAATGCCAGTGGATTCGTGGGTACCTAAACAAAGGGATAGAATGAGAGAAAGTGAGAAAGGAAATGAAGAGAGGTGACGATGAGGACGGTAAAGGGGTTTGTGAATTGGAAGAAGGAGAGGACCATGGAGGTCGATGGAAGAGGGCTACCAAGTCTCGTTGAGTGTGTGTGTGTGTATGTTTTGACGCAGGATGCTGAGTGTGTACAGGGGAAGAGATGCCGACAGGGGTTAGGATTGTCGCTGCCGTCGACGAATGTGGGAGGGGAATGGTCGGAGGTGGTGGCAAACCCATTGCCAAAAAAAAATTTTTTTTTTTATGAATTTGTTTTGAAATGTTTGTAAAATAATAATCATGTATGATAGATTTTATGATTTCTTAGTGTATCCTTATAATCTCAATCGTATAAATAAAATCAAAGAGTCAAAAAATTTTTTTCTCCATTGAAGCAAAAAGTAGCTTGCTTCCATAGTAGAATTACCCTATTTTGTTAGCTAGCTTTAGGTGTTTTAAGTTGTGTTGCAATATGTGTTGTAATATTAGGTAAGTTCTGTGATTTTGTGAAGACGACTAACTGAAATCATGTTGAAGAAATGGTTGCATTGGAGCTAACATAAATATGCATAAGGAAAAAGATTTGGTCAACTCAGATTTATTGCAAAAGTTTGACTGCACTTGGAGATAATCTTAGAGTAACTTTAGAGATAATCTTACAATAATCTTAGAAAATTTAAAATTTGAATTATGGTGCCGATGTGGAAAAATATGTGATTTTTTTATATGGATAAATCTATGGGATTTCATTTATAAAGGAAGTCCAAATCTGAGTTGTGTTGCAATATGTGTTGTAACATCACATACTCCCTTTCTTTCTCCCTTTTTTCTCTCTTTATTTTTATTAATCATATCATATTCAATATAATTCAAGTATTTTTATCTAAACAAACATTGTATTTAAATATAATCTAAATACTTTTATCCAAATATATATTATATTTAGGAGTAGTTTGAGGGCAAATTTTACCTTTTTTAAAACCAATTTTTTTCCAATACTTCATTGTTTTTCACTGTTCACATCTCCAAAACGCTATAATAAACTCCAAATTTTAAAAGTTCATAACTTTATGTATAAAAGTCCAAATGAGATGATTTTTTTTAAAATTGTATAGAATTTTAAAAGAAACAAAATAATATTCATATTGATATTTTTTTAAAAAAAATTTTTAAAATTTTATATTTTACCCACTCCAAACAATTTTCTCCCAAAAATGTTTTTCAAAATAATTTTTTTCTAATAAAAAAAAAACATCTCCAAACAACTCTTTCAAACTCTCACTTAATATATTACATTAAAATATAATACGATAATAATATATTATCTAGAAACCCCTTAATTAAAATTAATAAATAGAAATGTCTCTGTTATCTAATTACAATGGACCACTATTTTATTATTCCATTTAAAAAACACACACACAAATGAGGGTACGGTTGTGTTATTGGCAAAATTGAAAACCTCTTGCACAATTAATGTTGCTCTTTCAGAGGAGAAACATTTTTTTAAGCAAAATAAATAAATAAAAAGAAAATGCCCATAATCGCCATAACTAAAAAATGGAAAATTATAAACAAGAATTAAAAAAAAAAAAGGGCCATTTTGATCCATTCATCATTTCCGAAACTCGCCATTTAAACGACTCTGCAAATTGTATGATCAACGGCACAAACAGTACTGAATAGCAATAAGAAAATTACTCAAGGGTTGCAGATACACAAAAGGAAAATTGGTACATTGCAGCAGACAGCAAATAAAAGCCTTGATAACAACATATTTACAGGTGGATTTGGATCACGGTTTGTACCATAACAATTATCTGCCTACCAACCAACATAGCAAAATCTACTTCCTTCTAAAGATGATCATGCATCTGGAAGAAACCATTCCAAAATCCCACTAAGGCCAGCTTCAAGCTGCAACATGCTCTCCCCTGATTTACAGGCCGTCTTCTTGTGCTGAGAAACGGAGAAATGGGAGTTATTTTCATTTCAACTTAGAGGGGAAAATCCAGATCAATATGAAAAACCCAAGAACGAGAAACTTACTGCTTAAAATAAAGCCCTGGATCAAGCTCTGGGCTCTCTCAACCTGCTCAGGAGCACCTGATATTTGGATGATCTTTTGAGTCAACTCCGGTCTATCCTCCACTAGGGTTACATTGGCTCCGGATAGCTGTTCGTTCAAATAACACGGGTCAGAAGTCAAAATTCAAGGCTAAACTTTAAAAGGGTTGTACGTTATTGACTAAAAAGTACTTAAAATATTGACCTCACTAATCATTGCAAGCTTGTTTTTTGATTTTGTGATGAGCTTTGGAACAGCAAGCTCTGGTATGACAACTTCAATTGTACTCCTAGTAACAAGCGGCACAGCGATTCTAACAGGACCAGAAAGTACATCATAAGTGAGATGGAAGTTGATTGCAAATGAGTCCCAGTAAAGAAAGAGAGATTTCACAACATATTCACCAGTGGTTCTCTGTAAAATTATCACGAATATAATTGCTACCTGTTCAAACCACTTGGCAGATCTTCTCGGCGATCACTATCATTCTGCTTTGTTTTTTCATTACTGGTAACTCCAGTTTCCTGCAAAATAACGGTTCAAGTTAGAATGCAAATGGTCGAATTTGGAAATATCTCTTCAAACCAGTTCAAATCACATCAGCAGTCTATCTAGACATGAACCAGAAAAAAGCCCTCTAAGAAGCTGTTAACAATCTAGACACGAAGCATTCGGCGAAAAAGCAAAATAAACAACAAAAATCAGAGAAAGTTCGCCTATCTGGCAGGACACTTGGGTTATAACTGGGGATACAAAAAACAAAAAGAATAAACAACGAAAAGAAAAGTACGGCTATAAGAGAAACTAGTAGAATCGACAGAAATAATCTGTTATCGTATAAAAGAAAGTAGAGAAACCTTTGATGCCTGAGTTGCTACCATAGATTGTGCGTTCTGATAAGTAGTAGCTGTAGGAGGATCATTCACAGCATAAACATCAAGAACGGGAGTTCTACCTGGAGAGGAGCTCTCCATTCCCATCCCACTACTCAAAGAACCTGATGCAGAGAAAGAAGGTGGTGTAGAATCCTTTTGAAAGAACTCCCTATACAAGTAACTTCGGAGTCTTGACGTCACCTCAACAAGAGCATTTCGAGCTGCTTTTATCTCTCCTACTATCTGTAAACGAGATGAGAGCTTTGTATGTTAACCTTGCAGAAATTTACTTAAGTTAAACCAGGCAACCAATAAAGCAAGCATTTCTAGAACTTAATTAGGTGTCACAACGAACCTGTACAAGTTCATCACTTCCTGATACACACAAAGGAAGTTCTTCCCTCGGTAGAATTTGTACATTGGCTCCAGTTAGTCTTTTTATTTCGGACAATGATCCGTCTCTTCCCTCTAAACATCCAATATCACTAGATGGGACTACTAATCTAGTGGTCACAATATTGTCTTTATCAGGAATAAGATCGAGAATGCGGGTTTGGATATGTAATAAAGCTTCCTGAGCTGGAAATAGCTCGTCATCAGGAGCCTATATACAAATATGAAATCAAACAACGGGTTAAAAAGTTTCCTGTATCGCATGTAAATTTTGATAGAAGTCTTCTACGGAAGATTGTCTGATACCTCCTCAGAAGAAATGATAATTATCCGTTCATTTGAACTAGCCACACGGTCAGTAACTTTAACATCCACACCAATTTCATTTTGAAGCAGATCTATAATCCCTTCAGCCTCTCCAACAACGCTTTCAATCTTGTCAACAGGGCAAAGTATTCGAAATACCAGGTCCTCACCATAAAAAGGCTGCATATTCTCAGCCATGACAGCAGACCCAGGTTCATTTGTATAACCAGATGAACGCGAGGCATAACTGTTGCCTCTGACATTGGAGGAAGATAACCGAGGTCCAAAAGCAGGGCCATCCATTCCTGATCGACGCCCTGTATTGCTCATGTGAGGAACAAAATCATCATCGGGAGGAAAGAAGCGCTCCGGTGAATGTAATCGCCCATGAAAATGACTGCGATCACGATGCTGACTCTCCCTCAAGCGAGAGGAAATTATCGCTATTGCATTCTTTACAGCAGACAAATCACCTACAACCTACAGAAACATCAGACGTAAAATTCAATTAAGCATTTCACCTTCAGATTTCTTTCCATTATATTCAACTCATATGGCTACAATTCCAGTTTGGACAATTAGCCACCAAAACCATAAACATTCATCACAGCCTAATAACTAGCACATAAATGGCACCCTGAGCATCAAAAACAAAGATGCTAAGCATCAAAAGAAGAAAAAGGGGAAAAACCAGGGCAGATTCCTCTTAGTCGAGTATGTCACTGTGTTATCCTTCCTGCATTCAGCTCCCAATTACAAATATGCAACAAATGGAATATTCACCAGCAGGTTCTGCTAACAGATTCTGTTTTTTACTTAACCCAGGAGATATTAAACAGTCATTGTGAAACAAAAAACCTCAAATGCAACAATCTTGTCAATATTGTAAAGATTCCATGTAGCCATTTTTAAACTAATATTAAAAATGTGGGTAATCTCAGTGCATGTACATGCAACACAAGATTGAATTCAGATCCAGCTTTTTTTTTTTTTTCTTTTTTTAATTTATCTATAGCTGTAAGTGGGGGGTTTTTCAGAAAACCTGAACAATCTCCTCCGACATTGAAACACAGCGAGGCAGATTGTGGTCTCTAGGCAAAATCCTAATCTGCGTCTTAGTCTCGATCCTCATTTGCTCAATTATCTTCCCTCCCTTGCCGAGCAAACACCCGACGTGCATTCTCGAGACTACGAGCCTCGTCGCGACTCGATTCCCACCACTACCACCTCTAACTCCGCCGTAATCCTCCTCATCTACGCCACCGACGCTTCCGCCTCCGCCGTCGCTCTCGAGAATCCGATCGTGGATCAAGAACAGAGCCTCCTGGGCCGGGGAGAAGGCCGGCATTCGGCCCTCGGGGTCCCGGCGGCGCGTGTCGGAAATCTCGATGATCCGCTCCTCGTCGCCGGGGATTAGCTCGTGGACGTTAATCCACGCACCGGTGTGCTGCCGAATCGACTTTATGATGCTGCCGGACTTGCCGATCACGCCTCCGGCCTTCATGTCGTGGCAGAGGATCCTGTAACTGGTAGTCACCGTTAGGGATTGGTCCTGTTGCTGAGGCTTGTTGGAGGAGGCAGCCCTTCCTCCTCCTCCTCCTCCGCCGCCGCCGCCGCTGCCACGGTGGCGGTGGTGGTTGTTGTTCGCCCCGTAATGGTGGTTGTACCGAGGTCTGGTCCTACCGACAGTCTCAGAGTCATAGTCTTGGTCATAGTAGTAGTTCCTCTTAGATCTAGACCTCTCCATCGAAAACTTCCTCTCAAAAGCCAGGGTTTCTTCACGAATATGAGAAGACAAGCCTATTCACCACCGTCCGATATCAAGCATTGTGGGAAAATCCAGGTTCAAAATCAAAAAAACAAAAAAATCGGGTTCTGATTCGTCTTTGTTTTCCAGTGGATATCGAAGTGATACGGTTCTGGTTCTGGATCTCGGTTCGGTTCTGTTAAGTCTTTCGTTTTCTGTGATATTCGCCAACAAAAAACAAAAAAGTTTTTCTCTTTCTCTGTCTCGTTTCTGTTTGTTTCTAGGGAAAGTGTGAGAAGAAAGTTTCAAACTCTAAAACCCTAGAGGAGATGACACGGAGAATCTAAGAAGAAGGGAGAGTTGCAGAGTGTCATCAGCTGCCAGACCATACCACTTCGGCAAGCCACACCCTGTTGCCCGCATCCCTATCTCTCTTAGATGTCATATTTATAGTCCAATTTTGAATTGTTTTTGGGACTTGTAAAACGACATCGTTTTTGTTAGTTTTTAATTTGTTTTTTTGTTCCTGCTGATGACTGATCATTGATTTGCGCACTTAATTACGTCGAACTAATTTGAAAAATTGTGAGGCAAGAAAGGCATAGCCGATTGGCAGGTAGACGAGGAAACGAATATAATTTCTCTTTTAAAATTAAAAAAAAAAGTTGTCCTTTTTTATTATGTTGACATTGTGTGTTTTTTATAGTTAAATTGGATTAAAATCAAATCAAAACAAAAAATTATTTATATAATTTTTAATCTGAATCTAATGTTAATAAATAAAAACTTTATTTATGACCCATTTGATTAATAGATTGAGTATGAAATGAAATAAATTTTTTTATTTAAATTGATTGACTTAATTATAATTTTTGTTTACATTTTAAAAAAATATTAAATCAAACCTAAATTTTTAGATTTAGATCCAATTATCAAACAAGACCTTATATATTTTTTCTTGTTTTGCAATTTGTGACATTGTTGCATGGATGTTGTTAGAGTTTTTATATATTGCATGAATGTTCATCAATAGTTATCATCTATATTTATGAATTAAAGTGAAATAATTTGATTCATTATTTATCTTTTACACTTAAGTGATACAGACTAGTTGTAATTTCAGATTGTTAAAAGTTATTAAGAACACTCATAATTATCGTAACTAATATTACTTTTCCATAAAGTATAAAATTTAATTTTAGATGAATTATTTTGATTATTAATGTCGTTTATTTATGATGTAATCATTTTTTTCTTATTAAGATATCTCTAAAAATAACGAGACACGTTCTTAAGTTTTATATATAATTTGTCGGCACATCTCAACTATTAGGGTTTTAGAATGTCAAAACAAAGTTGTAAAAACTGAAATGAACTTTTAATTTTTTTCAATAATAACTGAATTAAAAATTCAGTGATATATATTCCCCCTTTCAAAAATAAAAAAATTTCATGTGATGCAATATAAACACAACAAGATTTTTATACTAAAATATATATAAATGGAAAAACATAACAATTAACAATATATCTAAATATTTAAATTTCAAGCATTAAAGTATATACGTTAACTAGCCAAATTAGTTGTTATATGTATATGATCAAATACTCAAATGTTGAGTGAGAGTTCTAGAGAGCTTTAAATCTAAAAACTTATCTCTGTATATATCTAATATTCGATTTAGAGTGTCCGAAATTGTATCCTTGTGTATTCTAATTGCTAGCATATTCAATGGAACAAAGATAAGGTAATTGCCGTGGATGGATAAGCCTTATGATAGAGGTTTATGTTTTGTTTGTTTACTATATTGTATTTGTATTGTATTTAAATACAATGTAATTTTCATTTAAACGTAAAAATATTACATTAAAATATCAATCACATCATATTTTAAATCCAATATAATCATTATTCATTATTTTACTTTTTCTATTATTTTTACTAATCACATTATATATTTTTCTCTCTTTATTTTTACCATCACATCATATATTTCTTATTTAAGTATAATTCAAATACTTTTTATTCAAATACTTTTTATTCAAATATATATTTTATTTAAATACAATATAAGTACTTTTTATCTAAATATAAATTATATTCAATGTAATATATTCAAATATAATATAAATATAATGCGCTTATTAAACATTCCCTTAAGTAGTGTTCATTATAGGGTAGTCTATACGATTACCTGGAGACATGCTAACACCATTGCTTCTTTCCTAAGCTTCTTTTTTTTAAATATATAATAAAAAAGAAAAAAGCTAACAACATCTAAAGCTTAGCTTTCATTTGGATTAGAAAAATTTTCTGTTTAAAAGTAAAAGGACAATTGGATGGAGAAAAAAATTTTCTTTAAAAAAAAAAGTCTTTTATGATATTTAAAAATAAAAAATTTTTAATTCTCATATACAAAAATTTAAAATGTTCACTTTTTGAAAATAATTTTTTTTCATTTTTCAAAAACTAAATACCTAAATAAAGGGAGGCTTAAAGTTCAATTTTAAATAATTATTGGACTTTTTATGCTTAACTTATCGTTTAATAAGAATTTTACACGAATAATTCCTATTTCGTATTTTCAATAAGAATCCTTTTTTTCTTTTATAATATATTTAGATGAGAGATTTATTTTTGAAAAAAGAAAAATTTTTAAATATAAAAAATTATTTGGATTTTTTTATAAAAATAAAAAGTTGTTTAAATGGGTAAAAAATTTTATTTTTTTTACGAATAATTCTTTTTTACTTTTAAAAATAAAAAAGTTTAAATAATTAAATAAAAATTAAAAAAATCTATTTTTTTAAATAAAAAATTTTTTATTTTCAAAAAATTAAACTTCCGTATAAATATAATATTAATATGGTTTGAACAATTTTATATTATTCATCATAAATTTTTAACATCACTTTCAAATTAAAGAGAGAGAGCGAGAGGGAGAGAGATTCATAACCAAGCGCACCTTTATTACGGTTGAGAAAAATATCGGATGCCGTGTGAATTACGCCTAGGAGGTGAATGTAGTTTCCAACACGCCTAGAGACATCACTCGACAATCGAGGTTAATGTCAGGATGGCATAGACGTAATATTTTGGAAAGTTGTTGGGTAATTTCCAAAGAACCCGTCAAAGACGTGATTCAAAAGACTGGAGAGAGACCAGAGAGTCAAAAAGAAACCAAAAAGGCTCATCTGCTCCGACCATGGCTTCTTCAGCTCTACCTTTCATCTCTCTTTCTCCTGCTTCACGTCCCGTAAATTCCCTTTCCTCTTTCTGTTTGGTTCTCGAGAAAATTGAACCCGCAAAAAATAAGAAAGAAAAAGTCTTTTTCATTCTCTCATTTGATTTTTCATTTCCCCCAAGTGCAGAGGATAGAGCTGCGAGCGGGAAATTCGATCTCTTGTAACTGCTCATTTAGGTCACAGCCACTGGTAAAAAGATATTATTATCTTCATTAATCAAGAAATTTTCTCTTCTAGAAATTTATTTTCTTTTCTTTTTTTCTTAATTAATATGCTTATTTTTTTAGGTGGTATCGCAAATGAAGAAGGATGGTAGAGGTCGGCGAGTTTGGCGGCGGAGAAAATTGGTATGAAAAGGAACAAACCCTCTACTTATATTTCCTTAAATTCCTTTTCTTTGTTCTGATTGTGAATATAAAGTTGAGATTTATTTATTTATCTATTTATTTCCAAGTTCGATATAGGAATTGGGGGTTTAGGTGCTTGAGATCAATATTCAAAGTTCAATTTTTCCCCTCAATTCATAGAAATAGAAGTTTGAAACCGGTTGAAGCGTGTAAATGAAAAGTTTTGAGTGCCTTTTTTTTCCAACTTTAGGAATTTTCTTGGGCTAGCTTGATAATTATCAATTGGGCAGCATAGTAGAATTGTTCTTTGTTGCATACTTTAGTAGATTTTTTCTATTGAATTCATAGAAACAGAAGTTTAAGAGAATGTTTTACCACATAAGAGGGAACCCGATTACCCAACAAATCTCCCCCTCCCGACTATGTGGAGGAGTTCTCCAAACCTACAGCTAAACGACATGTCTTAAACTTACCTCTTGGCAAGATTTTAGTCAGCATATCAGAGCCATTATCATCAGTGTGTATCTTCTCAAGTTCAAGCAACTTACAATCTAAAACATCCCGAATCCAATGGTATCTCACATCAATGTGTTTAGACCTACCATGAAAAGTTGGATTCTTACTAAGATGAATTGCACTCTGACTATCACAAAATAAGACATACCGCTTTTGACTTGACCCAAGCTCAGTGACAAATTTCTTCATCCAAAGTAATTCCTTACAAGCTTCAGTGGCTGTAATGAACTCTGCCTCTGTAGTAGACAACGCTATACATTTTTGTAATCTGGACTGCCACGTCACAGCTCCTCCTGCAAAAGTTATTAAGTATCCAGAAGTAGATTTTCTTGAATCAACATCTCCTGCCAAATCAGAATCAGTAAAACCAGTAAGAACGGGTTTATCAGATCCAAAGCACAACTTCAAACTTGAAGTACCGCGAAGATATTTTAATATCCATTTCACAGCATTCCAATGCTCTTTCCCTGGATTAGACAAAAATCTACTCACTGTACCAACTGCAGAGCTATATCAGGTCTCGTGCAAACCATAGCATACATCAAGCTTCCCACTGCTGAAGTATATGGAATTCTTTGCATTTCTTCTCTCTCTCTCATTAGAAGGTGACTGTTTGACACTCAATCTAAAAGATGTAGAGAGAGGTGTACTTACATCCTTAGTCTTAGTCATATTGAACCGCTGTAGTACCTTTTCAATATATTTTTCTTGAGACAGCCATAATTTCTTGCAGTTTCTATCACGGGTGATCTTCATGCCAAGAATGTGCTTCGCTGGTCCTAGATCTTTCATTGCAAAAGACTTACTCAACTCCTTCTTCAAATGATCAATCCTGGAGGAGTTAGGACCTACAATAAGCATGTCGTCAACATACAAAAGTAAAATGACAAAATCAGAATAGAGAATCTCTGCACAAAAACACAATGGTCAGAAGTAATTTTTTTGTAGCCTTGTTGAACTATAGTCGACTCAAACTTCTTATACCACTGTCTAGGTGCTTGTTTTAAGTCATACAAGCTCATCTTCAATCTGCAGACATAATTCTCTTTGCCTTTTACTACAAAACCTTCAGGCTGTTCCATGTAAATTTCCTCCTCTAAGTCACCATGGAGGAAAGCTGCCTTTACATCCATCTGTTCAAACTCTAAATCAAGACTTACCGGCAAACCCAATACAACTCGAATGGATGACATCTTGACTACTGGAGAGGAAATCTCATTAAAGTCGATCCCCTTCTTCTGACTGAAGCCTTTAATAACTAGTCTGGCTTTGTATCGTGGAGCTGAGGAATTTCCTTCGTACTTCACCCTGTAGATCCATCTGTTCTTCAAGGCTTTTCTGTCTTTAGGCAGCTTCACCAATTCAAAGGTGTGATTATCAAGTAGGGATTGCATTTCATCCTCTATCGCTTTACTCCATTCTACCTTTTGATCACTTTCAATGGCCTCTTGATAGCATTCAGGTTCCTCTCCATCAGTTAATAGCACATACTCATTAGGAGAGTACCAAGTAGAAGGCCTGCGATTCCTAACAGATCTCCTAGGTGGAGCTTCAGATTGCTCGACATGTGACTCTTGTAGATCTCCAGCTGCTTCATGCACGGGAGCATCTGTCTCATCAATAACTTCAAGACCATCCACAGCTTCATCACCATGAACATCATTCTGCACGTCAACATGAGTCTCAATTTCAACAGCATTAGGTAGACTTACTGTAGGAATTGGATCTGGATCAATCAAACTCTCATCTAGATCCTTTGACTTCTCTGTCTTGTCAATATCTTCAATAGTTGGATTCTCCACAAAAAACACATCACGGCTTCTAACAAGTTTCTTCTCGATAGGATCATAACATCTGTAGCCAAACTCATCTTGACCATAGCCAATAAAGATGCATTGTCTTGTCTTCGCATCTAACTTGGACCTTTCATCTTTAGGAACATGCACAAAACATTTGCACCCAAATACACGTAAGTGGTCGTAAGAGACATCCTTGCCATACCAAACCCTGTCAGGAACATCTGCATCCAATGCAACAGTAGGAGTTAGGTTGATTACCTGTGCAACTGTGTACAAAGCCTCACCCCAAAAGGATCTGGGCAGTTTTGCATCTGAAAGTAAACATCTGACTCTCTCCACCAGTGTTCTATTCATCCTTTCTGCCAAGCCATTTAACTGAGGAGTTTTAGGAGGTGTTCGCTGATGTCTTATACCCTGTTCTCTGCAATATACATCAAAAGGCCCACGATATTCACCTCCATTATCGGTGCGGATGCACTTGAGCTTCTTCCCTGTCTCTCTTTCAATTGCAACTTGAAACTCTTTAAATGCATCAAGTACTTGATCCTTAGACTTTAAGACACGAACCTAAAACTTCCTCGAGTGATCATCGATGAACGTTACAAAATATAGTCCACCACTGAAAGTGTTTACCTCTAGAGGATCACAAATATCGGAATGCACCAGTTCAAGCAAGTCCTTTTTCTTTGAAGGAGGATGACGCTTAAAAGAAACCCTTCTCTGTTTTCCAGCCAAGCAGTGCTGACATTTATCTAACTTTGCACCTTTCAACCCAGAAAGCAAATTCTTCTTAGCTAGACAATCAATTCCCTTCTCACTAATGTGACTGAATCTCTTATGCCATAATTCTGAGGAGCTATCAGTCTCAACTGCATTCACAAGACCATTTGCGATTGAAGTTTGCAACCAGTATAAACCTGAAGACTTCTTACCTCTAGCCACAACCAAGGAGCCTTTAGTGATTCGCATTTGTCCATTACTGAAAGTGCTGCAGCAGCCATCTTCATCAAGCTTGCTTGTAGAGATCAAATGCAATCTAATATCAGGAGCATGCCTAACATTTCTTAGGACTAGTTTATTCCCATTATTAGTTGCCATGCAAACAGTTCCAGTGCCCACTACCTTTGACAGCCCATCGTTGCCCATCTTCAAGACCCCAAAATCACCTGGAGTATAAGATGTAAAGAATTCCTTTCTAGATGTCACATGAAAGGAAGCACCACTGTTAACAACCCAGCTTGTTTCGTCATTAGCAACATTGATCGTATTTTCATCACACACAACAATCAAATCACCTGAAGTAGCAGTGTTGACACTGTCACTGTTATCGTCATTGCCTTTCTTGTCTTGCTTGCCTTTGTCAGTCTTGTTCTCCCTCTTCCACTTGTAGCAATATTTCTTGATATGCCCTGTTTTACCACAATAATAACATTCAAGATTTTTGTACTTTGACCTCGACTTGCTTATGCTTTTGCCTCTGTTCGGATCCTGACCCTTACTTTTACTTCTCCCCCTGATCTCTGTAATCAGAATCTCTGACTGCGATGAAGAACCTTTAGACTTTCTTCTCATCTCTTCATTAAGGATACTACCTTTAGCAGCTTCAAAAGAAACAATACCATTAGGTGCCGAGTTAGTAAGTGAGACACGAAAAGTTTCCCAAGAATCAGGTAAAGTGTTAAGCAACCAGAGGTCAAGAATCTCATCATCAAATTTTATGCCCATACTGAGCAATTGATCCACAGTTCCTTGAAACTCATTTAAATGATCAGCCACAGAACTACCTTCTTTATATTTCAACTGCATCATTTTTTTCAATAAGAAAAGTTTGTTGTTACCATTTTTGAAAGCATACAAAGATTCCAATTTACTCCACAAAGTTCTAGCATGTTTTTCATTAGAAATGTGGTTGTAAACATTATCATCAACAAATTGCCGAATAAACCCGCAAACTTGCTCATGCTCAAACTCCCATTCATCATCATTCTTAGACTCAGGTTTTTGACTAGCAAATACAGGTAGATGCAATGATTTCACAAACAAGAGGCCTTTCATCTTATTTTTCCATAGATGATAATTCGTGTCATTCAAACAAACCATTCTACTTGTATTAACTTCCATGGTTCTACTCAAGACAACCAATTCAAGTAACCAAGCTCTGATACCAGTTTGTTGGGTAAAAAAAAAAAGGGCGGATTATGGAACAATCAATCAATCCAACAAATCCTTCCTAATCCAAAATGTCTTGAGTAATAATAATACTAACAAATATGGCTGTTAAATGCACAACACAATCACACAAAAAACACACAGATTTTTAACGTGGAAAACTCCTTCAATGTGAAGGATAAAAACCATAGGACCTCTGTTGATCCAAATAAAGAACCTCCACTATAAATTCAATGTTTCACAGCCAACAAAACACTGTCAAATACAATCCACAACCCAAAAAAAATCTCTACAAACAATAACAACAAGAGATAAAGGTTTATGGAAGGAAATCACCGAATTAGTAGATGTCCGAATTGACTGAGCGAAATCCGACCGTTCAAAACCAAAATCCACCGTTCAAAATGAAGATTGATGTGTCTTCATCACCCCCTCCAAAAATGAAGCCGATCGGACCACAAATGATACTCCGATCGTCAAAGATGATGAAACTGGTCTGAACAGAGAACAATCCGGAACAGGTCTGGTTCTGACACCAAAAACCGACACTTAAGACCTCCAAAACACAATCCGACCGTACAGAATGAAGATCTGGATATGTAGAAGGAGCTGTCAAAATTTGAACGTGATCCAACGGTGAACGACTTCGGATGAGGCCGAAAACCGGGGCTGCTTCACAAAATCCGGGAAGAAGAAAAAGAAAACTCTTCTCTGCCTCTCTCCCCCTCACGTCTCTCTTTTCTCTTTTTATTTTTTTCCCCCCAGCAGCACGCCCTTAGGGCAAAATAAAACACAAGCAGCCCTAATGGGCCCAAAAAAATGGGCTAAAAAAAAACAAGAGTAACCTAGAGTTTTACCGCATAGGAGGGAACCCGATTACCCAACAAATCCAAAGTACGAAAGGTATGAGCAGTTTCCACTCTGCTCATATTGAATACGGGAAATTTCCCGCCATTTAAGAAAGCAAAAAAGTGATTATCAATGGCTGGTTGAGCTCAAGCTCCTGCTTCTTGGTCACCACAGGAGCAGAACATTTCGGATTCCCGACCTATTTTGGCACTAGTTAAATGGGTTTAATCACCCAGATCTTCCTACGCATATGCATTTAGACCGCTAGCGCTAAAAAGAGAGATCTTAGGAAATCCGAGAAATTTGTTGGGTAATCGGGTTCCCTCCTATGTGGTAAAACCCTAGGTTACTCTTGTTTTTTTTTAGCCTATTTTTTTAGGCCCATTAGGGTTGCTTGTGTTTTATTTTGCCCTAAGGGCGTGCTGCTGGGGGGGAAATAAGAAGAGAAAAGAGAGACGTGAGGGAGAGAGAGGCAGAGAAGAGTTTTCTTTTTCTTCTTCCCGAATTTTGTGAAGCAGCCCCGGTTTTCAGCCTCATCCGAAGTCGTTCACCGTTGGATCACGTTCAAATTTTGACAGCTCCTTCTACATATCCAGATCTTCATTTTGTACGGTCGGATTGTGTTTTGGAGGTCTTGAGTGTCGGTTTTTGGTGTCAGAACCGGACCTGTCCCGGATTGTTCTCTGCTCAGACCATTTTCATCATCTTTGACGATCGGAGTATCATTTGTGGTCCGATTGGCTTCATTTTTGGAGGGGGTGATGAAGACACATCAATCTTCATTTTGAACGGTGGATTTTGGTTTTGGACGGTCGGATTTTGCTCAGTCAATTCGGACATCTACTAGCTTGGTGATTTCCTTCCATAACCCTTTTATCTCTTGTTATTATTGTTTGTAGAGATTTTTTTTTTTGTTGTGGATTGTATTTGGCAGTGTTTTGTTGGCTGTGAAACATTGAATTTATAGTGGAGGTTCTTTATTTGGATCGACAGAGGTCCCGTGGTTTTTATCCTTCACATTGAAGGAGTTTTACACGTTAAAAATCGATGTGTTTTTTTGTGTGATTGTGTTGTGCATTTAGCAGCCATATTTGTTAGTATTATTATTGCTCAAGACATTTTGGATTAGGAAGGATTTGTTGGATTGATTGTTCCATAATCCGCCCTTTTTCCCAACAAACTGGTATCAGAATTTGGTTACTTGAATTGGTTGTCTTGAGTAGAACCATGGAAATTAATACAAGTAGAATGGTTTGTTTGAGCGGCACGAATTATCATCTATGGAAAAATAAGATAAAAGACCTCTTATTTGTGAAATCATTGCATCTACCTGTATTTGCTAGTCAAAAACCTGAGTCTAAGAATGATGATGAATGGGAGTTTGAGCATGAGCAAGTTTGCGGGTTTATTCGGCAGTTTGTTGATGATAATGTTTACAACCACATTTCTAATGAAAAACATGTTAGATCTTTGTGGAGTAAATTGGAATCTTTGTATGCTTCCAAAAGTGGTAACAACAAACTTTTCTTATTGAAGAAAATGATGCAGTTGAAATATAAAGAAGGTAGTTCTGTGGCTGATCATTTAAATGAGTTTCAAAGAACTGTGGATCAGTTGCTTAGTATGGGCATAAAATTTGATGATGAGATTCTTGACCTCTGGTTGCTTAACACTTTGTCTGATTCTTGGGAAACCTTTCGTGTCTCACTTACTAACTCGGCACCTAATGGTATTGTTTCTTTTGAAGCTGCCAAAGGTGGTATCCTTAATGAAGAGATGAGAAGAAAGTCTCAAGGTTCTTCATCGCAGTCAGAGATTCTGGTTACAGAGATCAGGGGGAGAAGTAAAAGTAAGGGTCAGGATCCGAACAGAGGCAAAAGCATAAGCAAGTCGAGGTCAAAGTACAAAAATCTTGAATGTTATTATTGTGGTAAAACAGGGCATATCAAGAAATATTGCTACAAGTGGAAGAGGGAGAATAAGACTGACAAAGGCAAGAAAGGCAATGACGATAACAGTGACCGTGTCAACACTGCTACTTCAGGTGATTTGATTGTTGTGTGTGATGAAAATACGATCAATGTTGCTAATGACGAAATAAGCTGGGTTGTTGACAGTGGTGCTTCCTTTCATGTGACATCTAGAAAGGAATTCTTTACATCTTATACTCCAGGTGATTTTGGGGTCTTGAAGATGGGCAACGATGGGCTGTCAAAGGTAGTGGGTACTGGAACTGTTTGCATGGCAACTAACAATGGGAATAAACTAGTCCTAAGAAATGTTAGGCATGCTCCTGATATTAGATTGCATTTGATCTCTGCAAGCAAGTTTGATGAAGATGGCTGCTGCAGCACTTTCAGCAATGGACAAATGCGAATCACTAAAGGTTGCTTGTTGTGGCTAGAGGTAAGAAGTCTTCAGGTTTGTACTGATTGCAAGCTTCAATCGCAAATGGTCTTATGAATGCAGTTGAGACTGATAGTGTGGCGGCCCGCCTTGCTGTAGAGGCTCTACAGCGCTATTACAGTCAACTCTCTAGTTAACCACAATAGTCTGCAGGCCTCTAGGGTCGCCAGCAATCATGCTGAACTGTAACTACTGCTAATTTTGTGGAATAAAAAAAATTTTTTTTTTAAAGACATAAACTGTTTGAGAATGTGATAAGGAAATCATGTTAACAAAATAACATGCATCTGATCATGATTCCCCTATTACCTACTCTTGACTTGAAAACTTGTCTCTTTGAAATTACATTCAAAATCTGTACAGCGGAAGATTAAATGGTGACCAAATCCCTCGCCCAATCCTGCCCGGCATGCGTCTATCCTGTTCGTCGTCCACCAATACTACTAGTGAACAGGTCTCTTACCTGCAACATGTGAACAAACTGATGAGCTATAAGCTCAGTAAGTTCAAACATAAAAACATGAAACTGATATACTGTACTGCTGTGCTCATGCTGTACTGCTGTGCTCATGCATGACTGGACTCTGTAAACATGCTGTACTGGCTGAAGGTTTAGTCTTAGGACATTAATCTGTTATTTAGTTCTGATTTTGGGCCCCTGATTGGACGTACCGACATGTTAGCCCAACCGGGAGCGGTACTTTAGTGCTAACCTCCTCAGTCTTAACTGATGCTAAACATGCAAACCTCCCCGTGGGTCGAGAGGCCGATACGTCAATATCTGGTTTATTTACCATCTTGCTGGTGTTCCAACTGGGTAGCATACTGTTTGCCCCCACAGTCGGAACCTGTTAATCAAATTACTGGGGTGTGAATTAATTAACACACGAGGGTGCCTTGTGCGCCTAACTGTTTTCTTGTTCTGATACTGTCTGGTCTGTGTACTGAAACATGCAACTCTATATGCATGACATGAACTGACCTGTGCTGACATGTGACTGACATGAACTGACATAAACATCGTGATGCAGACAATCAATGTCTAACATACACGTCATGTAACATTCATAACATCATGAAATAACAAGCTTGTCCACGTTGCAGTCAGGACAATACTTGAACTTACAGATAATCCTCTAGCGTGAGTCTCTGCTGCTCTGGGACTGCTGATTTGGGGTCTCTGGCTTGAACTCCTATAAAAGGAATAATCACTGATTATTTATCATATTTATCTTATACTGAAAATATGGCAAAACATGAAATTTTCTATTTCCAGACTTTTTTTTTTTTTTTTACTCTCTGGCTTCGAACACGCCCTCCTACACGGGCGTGTCTCTGCCCGTGTACTTCTCTGGACTTTTAAGCATGGCCGTGTAATTCGTGGAATATGACCGTGTATGGGTACACGGGTGGGTACACGGCCGTGTTACTGGCCGTGTACTCCTCTGTATTCTTACACGGTTACTTACACGGCCGTGTTTCTGACCGTGTTCTCTTACTGCCTAACATGGCCTGCTACACGCCTCCCTCTTGATCATGTGCCCCTTGACACGGCCCGATACACGACGGTGTTCTAGGCCGTGTACCTCTCGGGTCTGATTTTTCTTGCAATACGGTCGTGCTTATGGGCATGTTCGGGGCCGTGTTCTGAACACGACCTTGTAAACGCCCGTGTATACGCCCGTGTTCATACCAGAATCAAGATTCTGGGTCCGAACTGCTCTGCTCTGATTTTCTAAGGCTTTTGTGGCCTTTGTTCTACTTCTTACACTTGAAATCGATCTTCATAAGACCGTTTCAAGGTATCTACTACATTCCTACTATCACAAATCCATGATTTCATAAGCAAAAATTCCACATTTAGCTTATTTACACATTTTGACTTAACTTTTGAAAAATCTGCATTTTTGTGAAGAAATTTCACTAAACTCGGTTTTCTAAACCATCTGTTCATGGATTCGTGTTTGAAAACATCTAGACTCGAACCACGTTCCGATTTTAACCGAAAACCTAAACGTGATTCACTCACATTATCTGTTTTCTCTCAAAACCCCAGATTTTTCCCCCAAAGAAAAACGTGAGAACTAGGGTTTACCTTGCTTTAATCGTGAGCTTTTCTTGCAGCTAATTCTTGATTGAATCTCGATTAACCTGCTGCTTGAACTAGAAATCCGAACTTGAATGGATTTCTCTTTCGTGTGTCTCTCTTTTCTCGGTTTCCTTTCTCTCTTTCTTTTCTTTCTTTCTTTTCTCTTTCTTTCTTTCTCTTTCTCCCGGCTGCATCTATAGCTAAGGGATTAATTAATCCCTCTAAGCTCACGTGCCACTCACACTCTCTCCCTTGCTTTCTTTTATTATTATTTTTTTTTGAAATGCACAAGGGTTTGTTTGGCACTTCTTTTGGCCATTGATCAATGTGGCTCACTTGTGTGCCATTGATCTCTTAATATGTGTTTTCACATACTTTTCTATTATTTTTAAAACTTAGCTTTTAACTATTTTCATTAGTTCATCATCAAATTTTGATTAAAACTCCATTAATCAAAATTTTTCTCTACTCTGTATTCTGTAATCTGTATTACTGTAATTGTACATTGATTTACATATTTTATACAAAATATTTCCGATAACGTAGATTTCTCGGTTATCACAGATAGCTCCTCAGAATTATGGCATAAGAGATTGAGTCACATTAGTGAGAAGGGACTTGATTGTCTAGCTAAGAAGAATTTGCTTTCTGGGTTGAAAGGTGCAAAGTTAGATAAATGTCAGCACTGCTTGGCTGGAAAACAGAGAAGGGTTTCTTTTAAGCGTCATCCTCCTTCAAGGAAAAAGGACTTGCTTGAACTGGTGCATTCCGATATTTGTGATCCTCTAAAGGTAAACACTTTCAGTGGTGGAATATATTTTGTAACGTTCATCGATGATCACTCGAGGAAGCTTTGGGTTCGTGTCTTAAAGTTTAAGGATCAAGTACTTGATGCATTTAAAGAGTTTCAAGTTGCAGTTGAAAGAGAGACAGGGAAGAAGCTCAAGTGCATCCGCACCGATAATGGAGGTGAATATCGTGGGCCTTTTGATGTATATTGCAGAGAACAGGGTATAAGATATCAGCGAACACCTGCTAAAACTCCTCAGTTAAATGGCTTGGCAGAAAGGATGAATAGAACACTGGTGGAGAGAGTCAGATGTTTACTTTCAGATGCAAAACTGCTCAGATCCTTTTGGGGTGAGGCTTTGTACACAGTTGCACAGGTAATCAACCTAACTCCTACTGTTGCATTGGATGCAGATGTTCCTGACAGGGTTTGGTATGGCAAGGATGTCTCTTACGGCCACTTACGTGTATTTAGGTGCAAATGTTTTGTGCATGTTCCTAAAGATGAAAGGTCCAAGTTAGATGCGAAGACAAGACAATGCATCTTTATTGGCTATGGTCAAGATGAGTTTGGCTACAGATGTTATGATCCTATCGAGAAGAAGCTTGTTAGAAACCGTGATGTGATTTTTGTGGAGAATCAAACTATTGAAGATATTGACAAGACAGAGAAGTCAAAGGATCTAGATGAGAGTTTGATTGATCCAGATCCAATTCCTACAGCAAGTCTACCTAATGCTGTTGAAATTGAGACTCATGTTGACGTGCAGAATGATGTTCATTGTGATGAAGCTGTGGATGGTCTTGAAGTTATTGATAAGACAAATGCTCCCGTGCATGAAGCAGCTGGAGATCTACAAGAGCCACATGTCGAGCAACCTGAAGCTCCACCTAGGAGATCTGTTAGGGATCGCAGGCCTTCTACTTGGTACTCTCCTAATGAGTATGTGCTATTAACTGATCGAGAGGAACGTGAATGCTATCAAGAGGCCATTGAAAGTGAGCAAAAGGTAGAATGGAGTAAAGCGATGGAGGATGAAATGCAATCCGTGCTTGATAATCACACCTTTGAATTGGTGAAGCTGCCTAAAGACAGAAAAGCCTTGAAGAACAGATGGATCTACAGGGTGAAGCACGAAGGAAATTCCTCAGCTCCACGATACAAAGCCAGACTAGTTGTTAAAGGCTTCAGTCAGAAGAAGGGGATCGACTTTGATGAGATTTTCTCTTCAGTAGTCAAGATGTCATCCATTCGAGTTGTATTGGGTTTGGCGCAAGTCTTGATTTAGAAGTTGAACAGATGGATGTAAAGACAGCTTTCTTCCATGGTGACTTAGAGGAGGAAATTTACATGGAGCAGCCTGAAGGTTTTGTAGTAAAAGGCAAAGAGAATTATGTCTGCAGATTGAAGAGGAGTTTGTATGGCTTAAAACAAGCACCTAGACAGTGGTATAAGAAGTTTGAGTCGACTATGGTTCAACAAGGCTAAAAAAAAAACTACTTCTGACCATTGTGTTTTTGTGTAGAGATTCTCTGATTCTGATTTTATCATTTTACTTTTGTATGTTGACGACATGCTTATTGTAGGTCCTAACTCCTCCAAGATTGATCATTTGAAGAAGGAGTTGAGTAAGTCTTTTGCAATGAAAGATCTAGGACCAGCGAAGCACATTCTTGGCATAAAGATCACCCGTGATAGAAACTGCAAGAAATTATGGCTGTCTCAAGAAAAATATATTGAAAAGGTACTACAGCAGTTCAATATGACTAAGACTAAGACTGTAAGTACACCTCTCTCTACATCTTTTAGATTGAGTGTCAAACAGTCACCTTCTAATGAGAGAGAGAAAGAAGAAATGCAAAGAATTCCATATGCTTCAGCAGTGGGAAGCTTGATGTATGCTATGATTTGCACGAGACCTGATATAGCTCATGCAGTTGGTACAGTGAGTAGATTTTTGTCTAATCCAGGGAAAGAGCATTGGAATGCTGTGAAATGGATATTAAGATATCTTCGCGGTACTTCAAGTTTGAAGTTGTGCTTTGGATCTGATAAACCCGTTCTTGCTGGTTTTACTGATTCTGATTTGGCAGGAGATGTTGATTCAAGAAAGTCTACTTCTGGATACTTAATAACTTTTGCAGGGGGAGCTGTGACATGGCAGTCCAGATTACAAAAATGTATAGCGTTGTCTACTACAGAGGCAGAGTTCATTGCAGCCACTGAAGCTTGCAAGGAATTGCTTTGGATGAAGAAATTTGTCACTGTGCTTGGGTCAAGTCAAAAGCGGTATGTCTTATTTTGTGATAGTCAGAGTACAATTCATCTTGGTAAGAATCCAACTTTTCATGGTAGGTCTAAACACATTGATGTGAGATACCATTGGATTCGGGATGTTTTAGATTCTAAGTTGCTTGAACTTGAGAAGATACACACTGATGATAATGGCTCTGATATGCTGACTAAAATCTTGCCAAGAGGTAAGTTTGAGGCATGTCGTTTGGCTGCAGGATTGGAGAACTCCACCACATAGTCGGGAAGGGGAGATTTGTTGGGTAATCGGGTTTCCTCCTATGTGGTAAAACCTTAGGTTACTCTTGTTTTTTTTAAGCTCATTTTTTTAGGCCCATTAGGGCTGCTTGTGTTTTATTTTGCCCTAAGGGCATGCTGCTAGGGGGGAAAAAAATTAGAAGGGAAAAAGAGAGACGTGAGGGAGAAAGAGGCAGAGAAGAGTTTTCTTTTTCTTCTTCTCGGATTTTGTGAAGCAGCCCCGGTTTTCAACCTCATCCGAAGTCGTTCACCGTTGGATCACGTTCAAATTTTGACAGCTCCTTCTACATATCCAGATCTTCATTCTGTACGGTCGGATTGTGTTTTGGAGGTCTTGAGTGTCGGTTTTTGGTGTCAGAACCGGACCTGTCCTGGATTGTTCCCTGCTCAGACCAGTTTCATCATCTTTGACGATCGGAGTATCATTTGTGGTCCGATCGGCTTCATTTTTGGAGGGGATGATGAAGGCACATCAATCTTCATTTTGAACGATGGATTTTGGTTTTGGACGGTCGGATTTCGCTCAGTCAATTCGGACATCTACTAGCTTGGTGATTTCCTTCCATAACCCTTTATTTGTTGTTGTTATTGTTTGTAGAGATTTTTTTTTGTTGTGGATTGTATTTGGCAGTGTTTTGTTGGCTGTGAAACATTGAATTTATAATGGAGGTTCTTTATTTGGATTGACAGAGGTCCCGTGGTTTTTATCCTTCACATTGAAGGAGTTTTCCACGTTAAAAATCGGTGTGTTTTTTTGTGTGATTGTGTTGTGCATTTAGCAGCCATATTTGTTAGTATTATTATTGCTCAAGACATTTTGGATTAGGAAGGATTTGTTGGATTGATTGTTGTTCCATAATCCGTCCGTTTTCCCAACAGTTTGGTAAACATTTTTTGATAAATGACTTTTAGTGTTAAAAAATTAATTTAACATTTATATTTAAATATAATTATTTTTAATAATGTTATAAAAATAATTATTATTTAAAAATTTTTTAAAATAATTATATTAATTTTTTATTTTTATTTTTATTAATTATATTAATTTTTAATTTTAAAATATTTTTCTTCCGTACATATATTTTATTTAAATATAAAACAAATATTTTTCAATCAAAATATAATACTTAAAAGGGAATTAACGTAATTAAAACGGAACAAACGCATGCTAAAACTAACACTTCGACTGCTAGGAAGGAAAGAGAGATAACGAGAGGGAGAGGATAGAAAATAAAGGATAGGAAGGAATTTTGCTTTTCTCTTCATAACATTTTGCTAGTTGTCACACTTTTTTGAATTTGACGTGATTTGATAGTTAATGAATGGTTTATTATATTTTTTTATCGTAGAATTATTTGCAACTTTTTTTAAAATTTTTTTTACACAAAGTTTCTCAACTAACAATCCTTTGTACCAAACGATTCTTTCATTAATTTCCACTTAATTTCCCACCCCACTTTTCATTCTTACCAAAAACAGTGTTCCTTGGTTCTTTTTTTATCATCGTCGTGTTTGTAACCAAAGCATAAAATAGGCAAAAACGTCACATGACATTACTAAATTTGAGTTCTTATTCGAGAACTCTTCCCCTTTCTAGACAAAGAAAGATGACATGTTGCGTTACAAGCTGGAGAGAGTACCCTTCTTAGAGGAGCAAGTTAGAAAGATACAGGAAGAAGGAAAGCTCCTGACTATGGACCTTGAGAGGCTGCTTCTATCGGAGGAGAACCGGTTCGATTTTGTGAATGAGGTAGCAGCTGAAGCCACCGAGTATATTATTAACAACAGGGATGAGTATGGAGGCCAGAAGAAAGCCATCCTTCATGTCATCAGTAACCGAGTGAACGACGCCGGGTTTTACAGACCGGACGCTTACGCAGAGACCGACCCATATAAGCCCGGACCCTCCTATTTGAAGCAATATTATACATAAACCCAATGATGTGGTGATGCTAATCCTGATTCATGAGCACTAAAATATTGTTTGGAACTTCTATTTTCTCTTGGTTAGTTGGTGTATTCTCAATTCGCTCATCTCCATTATAGATGTTCACTTGCCTATGAAACAGATGTAGTTAATATTTTTACTATTTTGATAAAATGATGGAAAAGATTATTAGATGTTTCTCAGGATGTTGGATTGGAAATCGGATGGTTGTGGTTGATGATAAAACTCAACAAAATCCGTGAGCAAATATTCATTAGCGATTCTCTTTTGGGTTTTACATTATGGTAACCTTAAATCCTAGAACAGCATCGTACGGCACAAGTAAAGCCAAGGACAGTCTTTTGTTGCTTATGTCTCGTGTAAGGTGTACTAGCAGCCGTCGGTACTGCCATTTATTGCCGAGGGCTTGGTTGGGGGACAATTAGAGTATTGGTTTGTTTTCAAAGTTAGATAGAGATGGTTGAGTTTTATGATGAATATTTAGTGAAAATAACTGTTTAAAATTAAAAAAATATGATATTTTGAAACGTGTATAAAAAAATTAGTAATATAGATTTTGTTTTTTGTTTTTTTAAATTTAAAATAATTAAAAAGTTATATTATTTTAATTTAAACCGAGAAAATTATGATATTTTAAATATTGAATTTTTTGAAAACTTTTAAAAAGGTAAATCGTAAAATTTAAAGAAAAAGGTAAAAGATAAAATCTCGGGGAAGTAAGCCCCAAATGAATTCTTGTAATCTGATATAGGTGGTAAAAAAAAAAAAAAGGGAATTTCAGCCAAAAAAAATAAAAGAAAAAATAGTAAGCAAATAGAGAGGTCAAAAAAATTATGTTACCTTATTTATCATTTATTTGAATGTAATGAAATATTTATTTAAATATAAAAGTATAGTATTTAAATATCAATTATATTATATTTAAAATTTAATATAATTATTATTTAATATTTTATTTTATTTTATTATGTTTATTAATTACATCACATTTTTTTTTTACTTTTATCAATCACATCACATATAAAATAATTCAAATATTTTTTATCCAAACACACAGTGTATTCAAATATAATGTAAATATTTTTTATCTAATTACATCATATATAAAATAATTTAAATGATTTTTATTCAAACACACAATATATTCACATATAATATAAATATTTTTATTTAAATATAAATTATATTTAATATATTATATTAAAATACAACACTATCATAATATGTTATTCAAATATCTTATTAGCAAAAGAAATGAAAGCGATTATAAATGTTTCAATCAAAGAATATTACTACTTATCATAGGTAGTTTTTTTTTTCTTTTAAGAAAAAAGTGCAATTATTATTATTTTTATAAGAAAAAGTTGCGATTATTGTTGTATACAAAAAGTATGAGTCTACAAAAAGTATGAGTCTCGTTAATAAAAACTAATAATAACAATAATGGGTACGAGGCTCATTTTTGCATGGGGAGAAGAAATTTTGGTAAATACTTTTCATCTAAACACACAGTGTATTTAAATATAATGTAAATATTTTTTATCTAATTACATCATATATAAAATAATTTAAATGATTTTTATTTAAACACACAATATATTCAAATATAATATAAATATTTTTTATTTAAATATGAATTATATTTAATATATTATATTAAAATACAACATTATCATAATATGTTCCTCAAATATCTCATTAGCAAAAGAGATGAAAGCGATTATAAATGTTTCAATCAAAGAATATTACTACTTATCATTGGTAGTTTTTTTTTCTTTTAAGAAAAAAGTGCAATTATTATTTTTTTTATAAGAAAAAGTTGCGATTATTGTTGTATACAAAAAGTATAAGTCTCGTTGATTAAAACTAATAATAACAATAATGGGTACGAAACTCATTTTTGCATGGGGAGAAGAAATTTTGGTATCGGTGCTGGTCTATTACAAAAATGATAATTTACGTATATTTATGTCAAAACATGTTAATTTGGTGGGGTTGGCAAGAATTAATGTGCCCTGCCATAATCAAAAATGCATATTGTATTTAAATATAATATAATTTTTATTTAAATATAAAAGTTTTACATTTAAATATAATATTTTTTAACAGTGTTATAAAAATAATTACTATTTATTTGTTTTTTAAAAACAATTATTTATTAGTTTAAATTTTTTAGTTATATCATATTCTTTCTCTCTTTAACTTTTTTATTTATTTTTACCAATCACATCAATTTTTCAATTTTAAAATATAATTCAAATACTTTTCATCTAAATACACATTTCATTCAAATACAAATCAAATACTTTTCAATCAAATGCAATACTCAAAAAATGAATTATATTCAAAAGTAATTAAAACGTAATACGTTTATTAAATGACTCATAAGTGCCCGTCTAGGGTGGTCTTAGTTTTGATGTCTTTAAAACTATTTTTTTTAATACGTCATCACTTTTTACTATTTATATATCTAAAAGATTACAGTGTACTACAAATTTTAAAAGTCAATAATTTTGTGAATGTAAATCTAAATGAGATAATTTTTTTTAAATTAAATAGAATTTTAATATAAACAAAATAATATCCATATTGATTTTTTTTTATAAATTTTTTTTAAATGATATTTTACCTAAATAATTTTTTTCTTCAAAACATATTTTCTAAAATAACTTTTTTCCAAAAACAAAAAAATCTTCAAACATTCCTCCCAAACTAACCTTAAATCTGAATCGAGAACATGTGGAGCCTTAACTGATGTCACTCGAACATTAGGTCACTAAAGCAAGTGCTTAGGCCCTTTTTTTTTTTGTTTGGTTGAAAAAAAAAAGTGGTTAGGCATTTTTTCCTGGGAGAAAAAAAAAAAAAAAGAGTGGTTAGGCCTTTTTTAACTTAACAATAGAAAGTAAAGGGTGTACAAAGCAAAAATAAAAAAAAAGTGCGTACAACTTGCGGGGCGAAAAAAAGAAGAGAAAAGAAAAGAAAAGAAAAGAAAAGAAATTGCGTGCACTACCAAACTATCACAGCCAAATTGGCATTTAGAGATTAAAAAAAAAAAGGAAAAAAAAAAAAGCACTTTGGCATTAAACAGGGAAAACGATCGATCATCGGTGAATCTCAGCCATGCATCATGCGGAAAAAGCACAAGATCAGGAGACCTTTATTTATTTATTTATTTATTTTTGAATGGCAAGTTACAACAATCACAAAAATAAAAATAAACAAATGATGTCTCTCAAACTCATCTGGCCCCACCAAGGAGTGGGGTCAGCCACGTGGCAAGACCAGAATCATGCAAACGTTTGGAGATCCAATAGCAAACTGCGAGTATCCCATCCGTTAAATCAGTTAGAGGCAGAGCTTCACCCTCTTATCCTCCACAAAATCAAAATACGAATTCTTCCACCATTTTTCTTCTTCTTCTTCCTCAACTCGGCCTCCTCAACTCAGCAGAGTCACATTTGTGCTGGTAAAAGCTAATCAATAATGGCTTTGTTAAGCCAACAGCTGCAGAGGTTCCTCCTGACCAAATACATGAGCTGCCACTCCAACACCAACCCCAACCCCAACAACAGAGGCCTTCTTGGTTCAGTTAAAGCTAGAAGCCGGAGTACTGATTGCTCCGCCATAGCCATCGATGCGCAGTCTTCTTCCTTGACAGACGACGCCGGTATGCGGTGGGGTTCGACGAGCTTGCAGGGTCCCCGGGAGGAGATGGAGGACGATGTTATTGTCCGGTCTGATGGCCTTGATGGCTTCTCCTTTGCTGCTGTTTTCGATGGCCATGGCGGTATCTCCTCTGTCAAGTTCCTCCGGTAATTAGGAATTAGAATTGTACTAATTGGTATTATTTGATTCAATTCGATTATATTTGATGTCATCTTTTTGTGTCAATCAATAATGGATTAATTTAGTAGGGAGAAAAAGAGAGGCTAAATATCAAACGGCTCTTAGAGTCGGTATGTGAATTTGTGATTTGGTTAAAATCAGCATAGAGAGACTATTGAAAGAAAAATATTTTGTTTGTAATTTGTATTTTCTGTGGGGTTTGATTGCATAAGTTCAGGGATGAGCTCTACAAGGAGTGTTGTGCTGCCTTGCAAGGCGGGATTCTACTAAGCGGAAATCGTTTCAACGACATCAGAGAGGCACTGCAAGAGGCTTTTCAGAAAGTCGATAAAAAGTTGTTGGATCGGTAAGAAAAACACTACTATGTATATTCTCAATATGGTAGGTTTGTCGTTCAATGTCATTGTGTTGAAGGATTAGATGGTGTTTTGCATTTTGTATAGGCTTGAATTGAATGGGGAGGAAGATGAATCCGGTGCAACGGCTACTCTTTTGTTCGTAGGAAACGACGTGGTGTTCATTTCGCACATAGGAGATTCATCTGTGGTATGTATCCAATTCAATTTGGCATATATAAACAGAAAAAGTTCCAAGAATTTTGTCTAAATATTTACAATATTGACTATTAGCTAACTTGCTGATGCAGGTTCTATCTCGTTCTGGGAAAGAAGACGTGTTGACTAATCCGCATCGACCATATGGAAGCAACACGGCCTCTCTTCAAGAGATTAGAAGGATCAGAGAAGCAGGTGGATGGGTGTGTTTTTCTGTTCTCATTTATCATATCCGCTTTCGTCATCTCAGTAACCACACTTCAATCACATTTTTATTTGGAATCCTTTTTTCTGTTGTTTTCTTCTGCTTTGTTCTTTGAAGTTTGGTTTCTTTACCGAAAGCTGATTGTAAATTTTTGACATGATGTTCAAAGATTGTAAATGGAAGAATATGTGGAGACATTGCCGTATCTCGTGCTTTTGGCGACCAGCGGTTCAAAACAAAGAAAAACGAGTTAGTACTTTTAATTTTGGTTTGTCCCTTTTTCTGGCAAAAAGGAATTGGTTTTTATTTTAATGCAGACTTTAACAAATTTCCTATCAAAATCCTTAGTCTTATGATTTTGTGCATTTTGCTTATTAATAGGATGGTGAAGAAAGGAGTTGAAGAAGGGAAATGGTCTGAAAAATTTGCTTCTCGGTATGTTGCCTAAGATGTGTTCTTAATCTCTTGCTTCCTCTATCTATCTCAACACTGCATTATTATAGCTAGATATGTAAATATATTATATATCTAATGTTAATTAATTCTCATGTTCTTTGAGACAATAAGAGAATATTTGACCATGTTGCTTTAAAGGTCAATACTGAATCATTTTATTTTATGGCAGTGTACAATTCAGTGGAGATTTGGTCACTGCATCTCCAGATGTTTTTCAAGTGGCGCTCGGTAAAGACGCAGAGTTTCTGCTATTAGCATCTGATGGATTATGGGATTACATGAATAGGTCTGTTTGACTCTTTCTTTTAGTTTGCTTTTGTTTTTTGTTTTCACAGTGCTTTCACCTTATCCATTTTGCTTCATTTCAGCTCAGAAGCAGTCAATTTCGTTAGGGACCAACTTCGAAAACATGGAGATGTTCAGGTATTTGATTGCTAGCATGATATATTTTACACATATTGAATTGAGATTCCGAGTTTTGTTATCTAATATAAGCTTTTAGATAAAACTAAAACCTTCATCTTGTTTCGTTTTCAGCTCGCTTGTGAAGCACTTGCTCAAGCTGCTCTGGTAAGAAAAGTATCATTTCTCTTTAACACTTCACAGATTTACTTAATTTTTTTGTCATATTGATTGATCAAAATTTTGTTAAATATGATAGGACCGACGCACACAAGATAATGTCAGTATTGTCATTGCTGATTTGGGGTATACATTCTTAAACCGCTCTTTTGCCTTGTTAGCTATGGTTGCTTGTACTAACTTTGAGTAACTTGTTCTTGAAATCGCGTAGGCGAACAGATTGGCTGAGTTTGCCAGTTCAACAACAAAACGTTTTCTTCGAACTGGGGCAAGCATTTGCTACCCTCGGCATCGTTTCACTTGGAATTTGGATGACATCTCTGCTCTCCTGAGAAGCTCGACGCACCCTGACATTGTATAGGAATCAGCATAGTGAACAAAATAAAACATAGATGTTAGTACTTTGTATCTGTTCTGTATAACGTAATTGTACATGTCTCATACCTTGTTATGTGCCCTTTGGTTTAGGCGACTTTAGAGTAAGTAATCTTGGAAAAATTAAACTTTTACCCTTTTTTTTTTTTGGTTTTTTTTTTCTTCTAAACATTTCTAAAAGTAATATTTGCGAGCTAGACTGTACATGAAGGGTGAAGGATTGGATATTTCCTAAAACAAGGTACATCGAAACTATCTTTAAAAAAGGGTCATTTTTGTACCCAATTTTTTCCTAAAGAAAAGAAAGAAAAGAAAGAAAAACCATTTTCATTTCGTCTCATTCTAGTGGTTATTGTCGTTTCTCCAGGAGTTCATCTTTTAGTTGCTATTGATTTTGCAGTGAGTTGATTCTCTTTTAAGTTACTGTGGTTTTCCAAATTGTATAACCTTATCAGTTTGACGTCGTTTGAAAAATTTAAAAAAAAAAAAAGAAACTTTTTGTGCTCATTATTCTTTTTAACTTCTCGTAGTTTTTCCATTTGTGTCGTTTTATGTATTTTTTGTCGTTTTTTGTGTTTATGTAGTTTTTAGGTGTTATCATCCTTCCAATTGGGGTGTGTGTGTGTGTCATTGGAGACATTTTTAGGTGTTAGTCATTTGTCCAATCAAACATATATATGGGATGCAATTAAGTCATTCAAGCAATAAGCAACACGAAGCCTTGTCACTGGACCAATAGGAAGCAACCACTCACGCCATCCAACAAATACTATGCTAAAGATGTCATTCGGTGGGTGACTGGAAGCTTCCTTGGGGAGGGTACAAACTGACTATGCACTCCACATTTATAGTGGCCACCACCACTTAGAACAAAAAAAAAAAAAAAAAAAAAAAGTGATCAAGTGTGGTTAAAAAGAAGTATTTTTGTACGCTGCTGTCATTTATGAGTGATACAGATAATTTTTTGTGGTCTTATAGTATTAGTGCCTCATAATTATTTTTAATAATAATAAAAGTAATTACTTTACGTGTGTTTTTGTATAGAAAGAATTAAATATTTCCAAAGGATACACGCATTACCCTTTTTTAACTTCTCATTCCCACATATTAGTTGAAATGAAAAATCAAAACGAACCCAGGTTCTCTAGCAGATTCAAGTTCAAGGAACGAAAATCATACATTACCATCTCAGCCTCAAATGTCAAACGTGAATTAAAGTCTTGAAGACGACACATGAGAAGATAAGATGATTATTGGTTAGCTTCAAAATTGAGTATAATAATCCAAAAAGGGTTTTCTTGACCAGAGGCTCTCTTTGTTATTACCAGTTCCTGTCACGAGTGGGCCCGAAGCTAGAGCATATTTTGCTGGTTCCAATTTTCTATAGACAGAGTAGAATTATAAGTCTACAAGTTACTTAAGCATAAGGTCAATGATTTTATTTTATTGTCTCCGCCATTATTCCTGTAAAGAGAAAACAAAGATGCCTCTTGGATTGTTGATCCTTTTGTTCCTCTTCCTTTCCAATCCCATTTGCAAAGCCCAGAACAGAGACTACCGGTCCAGGATAAAAGACAAAGCGGATGACAAATGTTCTACTTCTTCATGTGGCAAACTCCATAACATACACTACCCTTTTTCGCTAAAAACACATCCCAAGACCTGCGGAGACAAAAGGTATAGCTTGTCTTGCGACGACAACATCACAACACTGCACCTCTACTCCAAAAAATACCTTGTCGAAGCAATCAACTACGAGAACCAAACCATTAGAATTCTGGACCCCAATATCGAGAAAAACAACTGCTCCTCTCTCCCTCTTTATTCTCTTAGTAGCTACAACTTCAGCTACGGTGATCCATATGAGCTCAGTCGTGTTGATCACGCAACATCCCACCACGTCCAACTCACCATGTCTGTCGTCTTTGTGAGCTGCGAAAATCCAGTTTCATCTCCTCTTTATGTAGACACTGCTTCTTGTGCTACTAGTGGATCTAAATTGAGGCATTCTTATGTTGTGGTCAACGGAAGTGTGTCCGATATAGTTGACTCCTGCAGCGTAGAGCTAATGGCTATGGTGTCGAGGCTGGGAAATATTGGTGGCAGCAACCTTTCCTTCGTGGACATTCACGACGTACTCGCCTACGGGGTTGAGCTTTCATGGGGGAGAACACTTCTTGACTATGAAGAACTTGGTAATTGCAAAATTCAACTTTCATACTAACGTGCCTTGATAGTATAACATGATTTGAGTTTTTTACTTTACTATCTCACCCTTTATATCGGCTTTCAATTTATATAAATTACATTATGTGTAATTTTCTTTTAATTTTAATTTTATCTTAATGAAATTCTTCAACAATTCTCGTATCAAGGGTAAATCACTATAAATCTTGTATATAGTTTTTCTTTTTTTTTTTTTTCAAAGATTTTATTGCTCTCAGTAGTAAAGTATAAGAACATTTAGTTCTTAGAGGTGCGTGTATTACACACTGCGTACTTTTAGAACCTTTTGCGGGATATTAGACACTTTTTAGCAGTAAGAATTCTTCCTTGTAAATTTTTCCTTAGCGATCGTGAAGTGGTTGCGTAACAAACTTCTAAAAGATTCATACACTCAACAAACAAGATTCACCGTAACTTCTTCATAAAGCTGTTAAGATTTTTAGACTAGGATGAGGTATCGGTTTGTTAATATAGAAGAACACATAAAAATGTGTTATTGGTATTATCCTATCTACTCTCAAACTCATCTTGCTGACAATTTCTCTGTTCTATTTTTTCTCTGTTTTTCTCTCTTTCGGGTTTCTTGCAGATCGGAGCTACTCGGTATTAGTAGCTATTGGTAAGACCTTTTAACTTCTCCTAAGCTTCTTACATCAAAAGAATTTCTATATTTTCTGCAGAGATCTACGAAGAGTTTGTTACAACATTATCTAACAAATCCCTGACTTTTTGGTGATAAACAAGTACACTTTTTACTCATGATTCAATTGGGATTTCTGGTGCAGGAGGGTTGTTTCTTTTGAAGGCCATGTACGGGTCTCCAGTATTGGTGATATTCTGCTTGATTCACAGACGGCGAAGGCAACGTTTATCAAATTATGAACGCATCGAAGAATTTCTTCGAAGTTGTCACAATCTTATGCCAATAAGGTACTCATACTCCGAGCTAAGAAAGATGACTGAAGGCTTTAAGTGCAGATTGGGCGAAGGAGGCTATGGTTCAGTGTATAAAGGAAAGCTTCGTAGTGGTCGTTTAGTAGCAATCAAGATGTTGAGTAGTTCCAAATCTAATGGGGAAGACTTCATAAACGAAGTTGCCACCATTGGAAGGATTCACCATGTGAATGTTGTGCAGCTTGTTGGATTTTGTGTCGAGGGATCAAAGCGTGCTCTTGTTTACGATTATATGCCTAAGGGGTCTCTTGATAGACACATATTTTCTGATGAAGGAATTAACTCTTTGAGTTGCGAGAACATGTTTGAGGTTTCGCTAGGCGTGGCTCGTGGTATCGAATATCTTCATCTAGGATGTGAGATGCAAATTCTGCATTTTGATATCAAGCCTCACAACATTCTTCTAGATGATAATTTTCTTCCAAAAGTTTCTGATTTTGGACTAGCAAGATTGTGCCCCTTACATGATAATAATGTCTCTCTAACTGCTGCAAGAGGAACCCTTGGATACATTGCTCCAGAGTTATTTTACAAAAACATTGGAGGAGTCTCTTACAAAGCCGATGTGTATAGCTTTGGAATGTTGTTGATGGAAATGGCAAGTAGAAGGAAGAATTTGAACGCCTTTATTGAGCATTCGAGCCAGATTTACTTTCCTTTGTGGGTGTGTGACCAGTTTAGTGAAGGAAAAAACTTATTAGAGACCAAAAATATAGTTGGGGAGGATTTGAAAACAATTAAAAAGATGATGATAGTTGCATTATGGTGTATACAGTTGAAGCCGAGTGATCGTCCTAACATGAACGAAGTTATAAAAATGCTCGAAGGAGAAGTTGAATGCCTGCAACTGCCTCCAAAGCCTTCCCTATATCCACAAGAAAAATCGGTATCGGTACAGCATGCTCAAGAGAGATTCAATCCAACACAGTCATTACTAACCTCAAACGACTTGACGACGACGAGTTTTGATTCTAAATGCAAATGAGGAGATTTGATGGCTGATTAATTTCATAATTTGCAGTTTCTGCTTGGTCTTTTCTTGCTATGCAAACTTTATGCAAGGTTAAGTGTGATGATATTGTTCAGTCTTTGTAACAACACTAGGAACAAATAAGAAAAATTTCATACTTACATAAAGGAAATAATTACTTGATGTTCATTATTTGTCTTTTTTATTTTGTTCCCTTTTATAAGGTAATTTAGAGAAAGTTTAAAATTTTTTCCTTAGAAAGGGAGAATACATTATAAGGTGTTCTATAGGGATGGCAACAGGATGGGATAGGACCAAGGAATGCTTTCTCGTCCCTATTTCTGTCCCCGTCTCTCAAATTCATTCCCATCGCCGCATGAATAGAAATGGGGCCGGGGATGGAGATTCCTTGTCAGAGGGGTTTTCTTTGTATTTATTCCATTCTTATCTATAATAATTACCCATTTGAAGATATAACAACTTCAAAACAAACAATAAAATAGAAATATATCATAAATTTTATTCAAAATCAAAGATTTTAAAAATAAACAAAATTCTAAATATATTCAAATAAAATATTAACCATAAAATCATTAAAACACTCATCAAAAACTAAGGTTTTATAATAATACTTAAAGCTTTTTAACATTAAAAAATAAACATAAATAATGTTTAAAAAGAATATTTTATAATATAATATATATTTATAGATATAGAAATGAGGGATGGGATGGGGGTAAGGTCTCCGTCCCTGCCTGCCAACTTTCGGAGATAAGATTTTATCTCGTCCCCTAACTTCATCCCCATCCCCGCTTCGCTCGAAACGGGCCCCTGCAGGAACGATCCCATCGATAATATTGTCATCACTTATTAGAGGATGCTCAAGAGAGATTCATTCTCCGTCACTTTTTCATGTTATTGTCGTTTTTTTTTTTTAATTTACGTCATCTCTCTGGCTGACGAAGTCTATTTTTGTTGTTTTTTTTTTTTTTTTGTATTCTTTTTTTCATATTTTGTGTTTATTGTCGTTTTCCAGTTATTGTCGTTTTGGTAGATTATTCTCAATTTTACACTTGTTGTCTTTTTCATACTTGATGTCGGTGTCGTTTTATGCAGTGTTGCCCTTGTTCTTATTGTTAGGCCAGTTTTCAATTTTAAACCGCGATCGCTTATGCAGTTGCTGTCTATTTTCTATTTTTAATGCAGTTTCTCAAGTTCACGCCTCTCTCTTTTTCTTTTCTCTCTTTTTTTTATTTTTTTTTGTTAATGCTGTTTTAAACTTGTCGTTTCTAATTTTTCCTTTTGATGTTCTATCGGTTTTGTGGTGATTTCTTTTCGTGTTTATGTCGTTTGTAGGTACCTGTACTTGTCTTTTTTGTCGTTATTTTTTCATATAATTTCGTCTTTACCTCATCGTTTCTCCGATCGACATCATTTTTCTTCGTAATGTGATTTTCATGTTCATATCGTTATTTGTTTTGTTGTCGTTTTTTCCGTTTCGTGTTGCCCTCATCGATGTTCAGATCGATGTGGTAGTGATTATTTGTTGGCGTTTTCTAGTTTAGTGTCGTTTTCTAAGTAGTTGTTTTTTGTTTGTGTCGTTTCTCTAGTCCACGCTGTTTCTTTGGTTTTGTGGTTAAGAAGTTGATACCGATTATTGTGCTCCTTTTGTTTTTATGCTTTTGTTTCTCTTTTTTTTCCATTGATGTCGTTATTATTATTATTATTTTTTTTACAGTTGGTTTTAAGGATTCTGTTGGTTTCAATGAGAAAAGTCAATTAGTTAGTGGGGCTGATTACAGTATTTGAGTTTTTAAGTTGGCAGAGACCACAGCAATCTCAAAAAGGAAATTTACACTTTTTTTTTTTTTTTTGAAATTTAGAACAGAGAATTCAAATTCTATGTTTTTAATAAAATTAAATATGAAATTATCACTATCTTATATTTATAGCTATTGCATTACGTACTTTTATTCGTAGTTTTCTGATTATTTATCAACAACATTCACATTTCTCCTTATCAATTTCTTATTTGTTTTTTCCAAGGGAATCTCTATTTATGCACATGTCTTAATTTCATGAAACCATGTTAGATGAAATTAAAAATCAAAACTGACCCTATAGTGGTTTCCGACTTCTCTATTAATGCACATGTCTTAATTTCATGTTACTATGTTAGATGAAAGTAAAAATCAAAACTGACCGTGTAACGGTTTCCAACTTCTATGAAGATAACCCATGTCAATGACTACTAGGTCATTTAATATGAACCGATAATATACAATAAAACTTGAGTTTGACTGGTCATGGATTCGATCTCATACTATCTTTAAAACTAGAAAAGAAAAAAAAAAAAAAAGAACCTACATGCATAAATAATAATTTACACTCGCGAAGGGTCGCATGAGCTAAAAGTTTCATAGTGTCTAAGAGGAAACATATCCGACTCTTGCGATTCCGAAACCCCAAATTCCCAAGTCAGCTTGATGATCAAACATTTAATCATTGGAGGAAAGAAAATTTCAGGCAAAATTAAGAAATATCTCTAGGATTAAGAAAATAAATAAATAATTCACAATATGGAACTGTGTTAATATTTACGTACCTAAAATAAGTAGGTACTACGTGTGGATCAAATTAAATAGAGGAACTTGACTCAGCAAGATCTTTAGCCCTACGAAGAAGGGCAAGATCTGGTTTTTTGCGGGGGTGCAAGGAATAAACTTGCCACAGTGACGTCCTATCGATATCAATGCATATTTGGCCCACATAATCACAGGACACGAACTTATTTATTTATTTTTTTAAAATTAGTCTCCAAGTCACATGTGGAAAACAAATGCAAAAAAAAAAAAAAACCCAAAGAAAACAATAAAGAACGTCACATCTGGTAAACGTTTAAACAATTCTCATCAATTTTTTAATTTAGAGAATGTTTGGTAAGTATATTATGTTTGAATTATATTTAAATATAATGTATTAAATGTAATTAATATGTGGATAAAAAAATATTTACATTATATTAGAATGTAATATGTATTTGGATGAAATGTATTTAAATTACATTCAAATAATGAATGTGTAATGTGATAGATAAAAGTAGAGAGAAAATAAAGAAAGAAAAAGAGAGTATGTGATGTGATTAGTAAAAGTAATGAAAAAAATGAAAGAACAAATAGTGATTGTATTGAATTTAAAATGTGATGTGATTTGTATTTGAATGTAATACTTTTACATTTGGATGAAAATTATATTGTATTCGGATATAATGTAAATGCAATACGGTAAACAAATGAGATATTAAAAAATATATATTAAAATAGTTTATTGAGATTACATATAAGCGTCTGAATGGTTTATGAGTTGAATTCAGAATGAAATGAAATTTTGAATCAAAACTGGTTGATTTAGTTATAATTTTTATTAACTTTTTAAAAAAAGACAAAACTGAAACCTAAAATTTGGATCTGAAATTGCAAATTAAACAGGTCTAAGATGATAAAAGTCGTAATCTTAAATTTTTAAGATTGGCACTCTCAAACTTCATGATAAATTGTATATAATCATTTTTACCGACTTTGTTATCATCATGCCACTGCTTCCCACGGTAATACTCCACAACTTTTGTTTTTTGTGCTCTCTTTCTCTTGCAATTAATCTTAGTTATCTTGTGTTCTATGAACAACACTTTAAATAAGGTCATGCACAACCATATTACTTTTTTACATTAATCTTCAAGTGAAATGTCTTTCTCTCTCTCTCAATTTCTTTTTTCTTTTCTTTTTTTTTTTTTTAAACTCAAACTCATCCCACTCGACTTATTAATATATGTTGAGGGTGAGAGATACAACCCAAAAACTGATGATTTTGAATAATTAATTGGATATAAGGGAACGCGTAGTATTACAGAATGCATTATACGTTTTCATATATAGGAAATATATATACATGTATATAGATATATATATATATAAGCATATCTTATCATGGAAATAAAGTCGAACGTTCATGAGTCCCACATACCCATGTAGAGTTATTACAACATATATTATAAAGTATAGCTAGTAGTGAAACTACTCATCATAGAATATAGAAAGCCATATCAGTTCAGTTCTCCTCCTTACAGTATGAGATATGAGCAAAACCTCCGCACACAGAGAGAGAGAGATTAATATATAGAGTCTTAGAGAGAGAGAGAGAGGGAGAGAGAGATGGGGTATAATTTATAGAGTCTTCAGGGGTTTGATCTTTTCCTTCTTGGGTCGTGCCTAGGATTAGAGTCAGCATCATCATAATCCAGGAATGCTTCAGTCTGCATCAAAAGCTTTCTCCAGTTGATCACATGCTTTCCATCCTTTAACCACGTTGAAAATCATAAGCATTTGTTAGCTACCCAACAAAAAAATTTTTATTTCATATAATATATATTGGAGTACCTCATATATTTTATATTATATGTGGTTTTTTTTTTTTTTTCACTCAAATCATTTACATTGGTTACAAAATTTTAAGTTTGGCATATATATATATATATAGTCCTATGTATACCTCTTGAAGTGAGAGGATGGGGTCATTTGCCTTCTTGACTCCTTCAAGCACTCTACCTGCAGCAGAAGGAAAAGTAACTAATCACTAGCTGAGCCATACACACACACACACACACACACACATATATGCAGAAAATGAAATTTATGGATCTTCATGAACATTATGACTATATGTAGGTTGATGATCACCTGAACTAAGTAAGGGAATACTAAGGAGTAGAAGAAAGGAAACAAGAACAAGGGTATTGTTCCTAAGAGCCATATTAATGTCTGATCTCTTTCTTAGTAGCTAGCAAATATATAGTAGTAGCAATTAGCCTAGGTTGTATGGGTTGGGGAGGGGAGAGTAGCTAGGGGTTGGATTTTATGGGTACAGATGAGAGGTAGAAAAGGTGGCATTTTGAGAGCTGTTTGTCATGGTGCACCCCACCCAAATTGCAACAGAATGATGAATGGAAATGCTTTTGCCCACAAAGGTGATCAAGTCAACTTCACCATTATATTATATTATAATAAATATATATATATATTGGCGTGTTGCATTTCAAAAACACAAAAACTCAATTGTATGCAAACAGTTGCTACTGCATGGCTTTAGTGTACTCTATCCATTGTCAGCTAATTGGCTTGTTGTCCCTTTTGGGTGTTAATTTATCACCTTTTCTTTTTCATAGGTCAATCTGTTTTTCTCTTGTCTTCACCTTTAGAGGTGAAAATCTTTCTATAATAGATATGTTAATTTATCAAAACAATCAATTGTGCTCCTTTTGTTCAGCTTAGAAAATTACATTTGGTGCCCATTGTTTTTACTACCATTTATCATTATATCATTATATTATATATATATATATATACATTTATATACACACAAGTGTACCAATTTTATAGATTGGTCTCCAAGGTTAAGTACCACTGCCTCTAAAAGTTATTTTCATGAACTCCAAATTACATTAAGTTTAGAAGAGAAAATGAGATAATTCCGTTCCTGTAGTTTGATAAAATAAGTGAATTTATACTTAAAATACATGATATACATGCATACATATGTATAATCTATCTCTATCTTCTTCTATATATATCAAAGAGCTAAGCCAACTAAAAACATTTTTAACCTTTTTCTCTTTTTGACACTTGGCGCCACTATAGAAAAAATTAGTTTGTATATAACTAATCCAACTAAAAACTTTATTAACCCCTTTCTCTTTTGACACTTGTCATTACTTTAGAAAAAATTAGTTTGTTTTTAACTATTTTGTTCTATTCTATATCTGTTTATAGTTATATTATTATACATAAAAGAGTCAATGATATCTATAAAAAAGGGTGATCATTGGCTATTTATATACACACAAGTATACCAATTTTATTCTATTGTCTTGACCATTGGTACCAATTTTTACTACCATTTATCATTATATCATTATATAAAATTAGTTTATCACTTGACTCTTTCGGTTACTCCTTTTTATGGATGCCAAGTGACAACCATGTAACAATCACATCATCATCATGTTGACACCACATGTTAAGTCCAAAATCATTATATGATTTTTTTTTTTTACTTTATTTATCTGTTTCATATGTGCAAAACGCGTGTTTTTTAACTAATAAAAATAAATTTCCTATCTGATTGAACAAGTATGTATATTTTAGTTCTTGTATAGTTATTTATTTACTTCCCTCTATTTTTCCTCGGTTACAACTAAAGTCGAGTTGCTTAATAATGGGGTTTTTTTTCCTTGTCTGGTTAGTGGTTACTAACGGTGGATATTGGGAGCTTTTTTTTTTGTTTTTTTTTTTCTTCAACCAATAATCATTGAGATATTCTCTGACCATATGAATTGGGTAGAGAGAACAAAAATGTCAAAGCCAGCTTCTCCAACATTTCATTATTTTCCGTGGTACCAAACGCCACTTTAGTGACTTGTGCTTTTGGTCCTCATATTTCTGCTTTCATCACCTTCTAAGACAGTGGATGGAGACAAACACAGAGAGTGGGCTATACAGTCTAAATCGAATATAAAAATTAAAAAATAATTCTAGCAAAAAAAAAAAAAAAGGGCATTAGAAGAGAGAAGAGGGATTGAAATGTTGGGAGAGACATTTGACATTAGTGGGAGCACTAAAATAAGGGAAACAACTCAACACTAAGAATATCCCTCATCACTAGTTCAATTTTTAATAGTACATTAAAGACAAAAAAGTTAAACTAATCATCTTCTAGGAGACCATATTTTAGGTGATGATCATGATAATTAGAGGCCTTTAATTTGGGACTAAACTCCTTTTTTGGCAACGGTTCTAGGTTGTCGGGGGTAGTGTCATAGCCTCATTTGTACCCCGTTGCCGACATGAATAAGATCTAGCACTAAAATCAAATACCAAAAAAATATGACGTATGTCATATGTTATGCTAAATGTCACAAGGTTGCTTTCTCACAATTTTTTTAAACTAAAGTGATCCAATTGTAAACCAACCTTTATAAGGGAGGCACTATGAAAAACAGGATTTGCACATTGCTTTGCTCAGTAATCGACGTGAAGAGTGGCAAAATTGGACTTTTCACGAATTCAATAGATGTAACGTCGATTTTGTGATCTACGTGGTAAGTTTATAACGTTTGTTTTGAAACGACACGGAAATACCTCTGTGTTGTAGTGGCACTAGGAAAAGTAGGATTTTCACATTGCTTTGCCACTACCATACGTAAACCCCTCAGCCAATTGATGTGCGTATTGTTGGTGCGGATTTATGCTCCAACAACTACTACTCGCTTGATCATTCTTCTCTTCGAAAGTCGAATAAATACGGGATATACGAGAGCTTTCTTTAGCAGTGAAAATTCTTTAACACTCAAGTCAAAACAAACCAAAGAGATTCGCTAGTTCCATCTGTCCTCATTAAGTGGAATGTCATAATTTTCCTTCTCTCAAACCATCTTAATTTACCAATTAATCTTCTAAACGTGGCCATTATTCATCGGATTAATTATGGTTTTATTTCACTCCCCATACACATATGTCATATGTATGTTATTTGACTCAATTTGGTCCAAATGCAGTGCTCAAATTTCCAAAGTTGCAAGTCAAGAATTAAGAAATATGGTTGGTCCAAATACACAAAGTGCTTCAAGCAGCTATTCAGTCATTACATGATTGCTCGAAGTGGTACTTGCTATTCATATTGCCTGCCTACTGTAGTTCTTTTTCTTTTTCATTTTCTTGATTTTATATATATGTGTGTGTGTGTGTGTGTGTGTGTGTGTATGCATTATGTATATATTGTCTCTCATTTATCACCATAATAATTAATGCATTTGCAATTTTTTTATTTGCATTTAACTAATGGAGTGGGTTGCGCCAGAAAAATATGTGCATGATATGGGAATAGTCATACACCACTTGTACTCCTATAGATATGAGATGGTGGTGGGTGAGGGGGTCATCTCATAAAAAGCTCATAGAACCATCTTGAACTTCCTCCCAAAAATTTACGATCTCCCCAACACCGTCCAAATCTTGGCGAGCAGTTTGATTGCAATTGACATGGCAGATTTCCAAGAAAGATTTGCTCTTATGTCATATTCAATCTCTGATAGAATTATGGAAAATGTTGAAACTTCTGGAGTGGTATTGAATTTTTCTCGTACTCTTTTAATTTAAGCAGAAAGTTCCAATTTGAATTTATAATTCATTAATTCATTCATTAATCAAATAAAATTGAAAAAATAGAAGCATATGTTATCTTTTAACTTGGAGATTGTGAACCTATTTATATCAAATATGCATTTTAAGTTTGTTAAGAAAATATACTATTTATGTTGAACCTTTTGTATCAAAATTTTCATAAGAACATCAACATTCAATTCTAGGTATTAGAAGAATTAAAAAAAAAAAAAAGGAAAGAATTAAAAAAAACTTTGTTTAAAAAAAAACCAAATCAAAGAAAAACCTTTTTTTTTTAACATGAAGAAAGACCTTTTGGTTCCTCTGTGTTTTTTTTTTTTTAATTTTGGATTTATTTTTAAATTTTTTTCCCTTTTTCTTTAAGGGCATTAACATCATATATTAGCAAAAAATTAAATGTTAACCATATCATGGTATGAATTTGATACATACTTAAAATGTCCCACAGAAATATGATTTATGTTTAAAATCAATAATTTACTTTCTATTTCCCAAAAAAAAAAAAAAACTTTCTATATAAACCTAAAATGTAGGGTATACATTAAAATTCACACTGTTGATGTCTTCTAAATTTATCTAATGAGGATCGTCAAATTTATCCTGCAAATGCAAAACGTTGATCTCGTTTTCTCGCTCTTCTGGTTTTACAGTTGACGTTCTCTTTTTATTTAGTTGTCGTTTTTTACATTTTGGTGTCCTTTTTTTTTTTTTGGTTAATGTCGTCTTCCATTGAGTCGTTTAATAGATTACTGTCGTTTTTAGTCTCTGTAAACCAACGTCGTTTTTCATTTATTGTCGTTTCCATATTTTGTGTCGTTTCCATATTTTGTGTCGTTCTTTGAGTGAATTTTGTACATCGAGGTTATCCTTGTTTCCTCTTCAGCGATGTTGCTTAAGATTTTTCTTTCGTTTTATATTTTGATGCCGTTTGTCCATCCGACGTCATTTTGTAGCAATGTTAAGACTATTGCCGTTTTTAAAATTTGCGTCGTTTTTGCGGTTAATGTTAGTTGATCGGGTTTGTTGTCCTTTTCCAGTTGCGGTCGTTTGTCAAACAATGTCGTTTTAGTTTATCCCATGTTTATTATTTTGTCTGACCACTTGACGTCCTTGATTATATGCCCTTGTCGTTTTTCAGTTCTATTCGTTTTCATATAATTGTGGTTTTTCATTTCTTTGTCATTTTTCAGTTCAGTAACTGATGATTTGGGGTTTTTTTTTCTCCTTTATTTTTAAAATAATTTATCATTGATTCTTGCACCATCTCCCCCCCCCCCCCCCCCCCCCCCCCCCCCCCCCCCTTCTCTCTTTTTTTTCGTTTTCCCTTGTTTAAAAATGTTAAGTGTAATTACAGATTGTATTTAGGAAAGCATGCTCCTGAGACCCGCAGAAAGACAGAAGAATAAGCTATAAATCAGACCAAAAAGAAGAGTAATTCCTTTTTCAAAAGTAAAAAAAATAAATAAACAAAGGGACTCGAATATAGAGTTACTACCAAGACTTCGTATAACTGAGAGCTATTGTTATGAACCCGTAACTAAAAAAAAAACAAAAGTAAAGGATGGACATTGACTTATTGAGGGAAATATGAACCCTTCAAAAGACAAAAATATAATAAATTATGTTGGAACCGTTTGTATTTTTTTTTATCAAGTTTTGTCATTAAATTGATTAAAATATTATTAAAACTTGAAATAAACATAAAAGGACACAAGTAAACCAAATCAATAAATCAAAAAATTTTCAAAATTGATTTTCTACAATAACTGACATATAATGCTTATAAAACCGAAAATCCTAGTTGTCTCCCCTTTGGCATCATTTTGGAAAAACAAAGAAAATCAAGGAATATCTTACTAACTCCTCCTTAATTAAATAACCAACCCTCCCTTGATCAAATATCCCAAAGTCCCATTACTCACCCTATTTGACAAAATAAGGACAAAGTTAAAATAAAAAAACTATGAGAACTATTAAAGATAAAATTAAAAGAACGCAGCCGATTTAACAATCATTATTGTAGATTTTATTGTAACATCTTCAACTGATTCTTATCAAGCCCGCCATCATCAAACTTATCATCAAGGTCATCTATGTAATCTTGCAACACACTGATAGGAGAAAGATAAATGAAGAAGATAAGAAAATAACATTCTAAATCTCATTGGCACATGACATGGAAAAGAATGGGGCCTCTCAAAAAAAACATAAAAAAAAAAAACCTTTTCAAATGTTCAAAACGAGAAGCCATATATTAGGAATTTGGTTAATATATATCATTGAATGTTGCAAAAATTTTATAAACACCAATATTCTTTCCAAAAACTCAAATCAAGGAAATTTACTTCCTTTTGAAAAGCCAATTAATGCAAATGCAAACACTAAAAATGCACAAACACAAAAATAAATGTGTAGTAAAGATTTTTTTTTTTTATTTTATACAATGCAAAAGCTCATGCAATGCTTAAATTTATTCCCCCTCAAAGTCATATTCAAACATAAAATCTATACTAATCAAGATATCATATCAAATTGAAATTTCACTATGAACCAAGTGTGCATTGAAGGTAGCGATCAAGGCTTTTGAATTGTTGTTGGCAAGGCAATCTTCATCACTTAACCACATTTCTTCAGGTTTGAGAGTAGTATTTCCTTTGTCATCCATCTGAGTGGGATGTTGCCATCTAGTCAAAATTGCCCGCCAGGCGTTCTTATCAATGGCCTTGATGAAGGCCTTCATGTGGAATAACTGGATCCATCCGGGTACGGTGGTTTGTTCACCAAGCCACCTTCTCTCTAAAGTTTTATTACTTGCAAAACAAAAACTGATAATGGTAATATCTCACCAAACATATGTTAGCGAACCCGCTATGATACAAATTGTTAAAAGCGGTTTTGTCTTTTTACCAAGTTTTGTTATTAACTTGATTAAAATATTATACCAAAACTTGAAATAAACATAAAAGGACACAAACAAACTAAACCAGCGAATCAGGAACTTTCCAAAACTGATTTTCTAAAGCAACATTTAATTGATAAAAAAAATGTCAATGAAACCAAATATCTTAACAAATAATCATCCAAACAACCTTTTTTTTTTTTTTTTTACTCAACGATTTAGATAGAGATATTACAACTTAAAAAAAAAAAAAAAAACATCATCCCACTAGAAACATAATAGACTCCTCTAAGGATAAATTGTAAAAATTAAAGATAAATATGTTACGACTCCTACAACCATCTATAATCCAATTCAAAAAAAATAAGATCTAAAGAATATAACATAAAATATGGAATCATAACAGCTTTAATGAAAAATTGTGAAATTTACTGATTGTTGGATAAAATTATCTACATGGTAATCACTTCCTTTTTCTCCTAATTTTCTTGTTCAACACTGCTGATTGATTTCATTTCTACAACAAAGTATCGAATGACAAAAACAGATCCAAAATAATAATAATAACAATAATTCTAAAATCTTCCTTCCGTTTGAACAAAGAATTTGATGATACAGAGAATAAGTACACTTTATAGTTCCTCATGTAAATCTGCATCGTAATCCCCATGGCCATCATCATACACTGTGCCATAAAATATATACTCGTGGTTCAGCATCTCATCAAGTGTTAAATTCCCATCCTTGTTATCATCAGCCTGAAAAAATGTTTCACCAAATTCAACTCGGGTTCAAATTTTCATTTAACCAGAATTCTATGATAAAGTATTAAAAAAAAATGTTTTAGAACAAAAAATTATGTGTAAACCAGATTTGCGAATTTGATTTCTACTTTTCAAAATTTCAATTATGCTCCATTAAATAAAAAAGCATTACCTAATGCATTCCCACTTAATAATTAATTATATAATTATATAACTCCCCAATTACAAAAAAAAATTACCTTCAATTTTTTTTAGAAAGAATTAAATAATATTTTTATAAAATTAAATAAAGTAAGTAGTAAATCTTAAATATATTTAATAATAATAATTAACAAATTTATCAAATAAATAATTTATCTATTTTTTTTTATAAATATATTATTTATCTAATAAAAATTGGTTATGTACCTCAAGTATTTTAAAATTTCGCTATTTACTTTAATTATCTGTAAAAACACTATTCAACATAATTTCTTTCCAAATAATTTAGAATCTGATTTCTATTTTTCAATATCACTCACCTCATGAATCAAATAACTGGCGTAATAATTGGCATACGACAGTTCTCCAGGGTGAAGGTAACCAAGGAGGGGAATCAATTCTTCCACCGTCAAGAACCTGCCAAATCCATTAATATGGAAATTAGATATTTCCGCACATCTTTATAGGGGAGGGTAAAAAAAATATTGTGGGGCCAGGCATTTTAGTTTTTACTATATATATATATGTATATGTTACTAGCTATTGTCAGGATTAGGATTTGAATCGAGCGATTATGGCTATAAAAAATGTTTATACCTGTCCTTGTCCAAGTCAAGATCTGCAAAAACTTCTTCGGGTTTGGGGACAAAAAGCCCCGCAGAATCATAATCAATATTGTTCTTGTAAATATCGTAAGTATGGTCACGAAACTCTGCAAAACTTAGCTTCCCATCTTTGTCATAGTCCATTCGCCTACATGTTTAGACAAACGAGTTCATGTTACAATAATTTGGTAAAGCTCAAATCAAAAGGATAAATATAGACCTAGGGTATGAAATCAATAACACAGAGTTTTTTTTTTTTTTTTTAATCAAATTCTTATCAGATACTGTTGAATCATTATATTATTTAAAATTTTGATTCAATTTAAGGATTAAAAATTTTTACACGCTACAGTAGAATTCTCTCATAAGTAAAGAATTAATATGGTTAAAGTGAAGGGAAGATATACTCGAGTTTTTCTATGAGTAGCCATTTCTTAATCTGTTCATTGTCACTGTCTTCTGGGTGCAAAAAACTGCAAAGAACAAAAGGCTTGCGTTGTTAAAACTCTGCCATAATCAAGAAGAGAAGAAAAAGCTGAATTCAAATCTTCACAAATGGGGACAGATAATGAAATGGGAAAGAAGAAATTTACTCTTTGAACTCATCAAATGAAAGAGTTCTGTTTCGATCAACGTCGGCGTTATCAAACTGTTGTTTCCACCATCCAACTTCTCCATGTCCCATGCCATTTTTCTCTGTTGTCATACGTTTAAAAGCTTCATTAGTTTGGTTTTAAAAATTTCAAATCTCTATTTTACTTTCCCTATTTTTTTTTTGAGTACCTATATCTTCATCAGAAAACTGAGGCAGATATTCGCTGAAAGAGATGGCTTTGTCCCCATTCCTATCACGTGCTACCAACTCCTTTTGTGTCCTGTAATTCAACCTCTCCACGGCCAAGTCTCTGAGCCAAGAATTCAGCTCCAAGCGACTAATCACCCCATCTTGCGGTGCCTTGTCCAATAAAGGGAACAAGATGATCAACCTCAAGGTGATGTTCAACCGTCCCTCGTTGCCAAAATACTTGTTCTCATCCACAACCTCTCTGAATGATGAATCATTTCGAATTGTACTAATGGTGGAATCAACATCGCCATCGACCTTCAATCCTTTCTCCTCCGCATACCTTTCAATTTTGGCAACAAGAGGATCGAAGGTGGGGGCGCGGAATTTTTCCCCAAGGCGACGGTTTAGGCTGGAATGGCCATGGTGATGGCGGTTAGAGGGGCCCAAGATGAGAAGGATGAAGAAGACAGCGGCTAAAAAGGCATAGACCACTGCTTTGACCATCGTGTTGGCACCAGAGAAGGATGGGGTCTGAAGAGAATGAGTCTTCAATGGAGAGGAATGGCCATGCAATGAGTTGGTGGTGGTGGTGGTGGTGGTGGTGGTGGTTTTGTTCCTCCTCCTGAGTTGTTCTCAATGAGGAGGCGGGAAAAAGCAGTTAATGACGGTTAAAAGTGGAAGGTACATAGAGTGAATTTGAGCTTAAGGGTAAGGCCCCAAGGCAACTGTCTAAGGCCCCCTTAAACCGCGGCCTAATTATTATTAGATAATTCTTAACTAATATAAAGACCTCAAAATGTTTTTGACAATCACAGTATTAGAATTTTTTTTCCTAAAAAAGTCCTATTAATTTGGCATGGTTAATAGCAGAAGCCTCATAAAAATAGGAACTAGTAACAAAGACGTTTATCTTTAAATTTTAACTTTCGACACTTCCTTTTTTTTTTTTCTTTTCTTTTTCTCGAACAATTTACAATTCATTTTTGCTTTTTTAAATATCTTGTGGTAAATTTGAACGCATACATTTCCCAATCCTGGAAACCTCAGGGAAAGAGGAGTACATTTTTTTTTGTTTTTTTGGAAATTGAAAGAGAAGTCAATTTTGTTCTACACAACTAAGAGTTCATCAGTTTCCTTTTTGGTTGGTTGTAGTTGTATAACTTTGGTTTTGTTTTACACACACACACACAGAGACACAGAACTCCCTGGGCTTCTTATTCAAACCCCTCCCCTTCTACTACTGAGCTCGATATAACTAAAATAATTTCGTCCCCAATTCAATACTAATTAATATTAATCTTGAGTTCAAATCTTACCTCCAAGTTCAAAATAATAATAATAATAACAAAATAAACCTTTGTTAAACAAATTAATCTTGAGCCGCTGTAAACCAAATTATAGGTCAAATCAATTGCTAATTGCTAATGCAAACCTATTGAATATAACCTTCTTACTCGTCTCCACAACAGGGAGAACAGAGAGAAGATGTGTGGTGGAACCAGTAAGATAGAAAATAAGATAATGCTCTACATTAGTATTATTATCAAAGAGGCCAAGGATTAAAATGTTGTACTTGTACGTACATCACCATATACATTCACCATAGATTTTCAAAAAATTACTTCAGCTGGTAAAAGACCTTCAGTTTGATCTATTCCTTTACACTTGTCAACCAAGGCCAGTCTAAGTCACAAATATCAGAAGGAGTGTTTCCCTCGAGGTCCCTTATACTGGTGTCGGCATTTTGCTTGAGCAGATATTTGGCGATGGCATCTCTCTCGCACATAACAGCATAATGCATTGGGGTCTGGCCTTCGTTATCCTTTCAGATAAACATCAAAGTATCTCAGCAAGGAAATATGATCACAATTTGTTAACAAATGTGCTGTTAAAAATAAAATAAAAAATAAAAAAGAGGAAATTTTTAATGATGTTGCTGAAACACCCATTTTCGCTCCTTGTGTAGAGAAAGGGTGGCAGCATTATATTTCTTCTAGTTCAGGTCTTGCTTGCTAGCATAGGAAGAGTTGGCATACCTGTGCATTGACATCAGCTTTGCTGCTAACAAGGAGCTCTGTCACGTTAAGGTGACCGCGATCAACAGCCCAGTGCAATGGAGTTCGACCATCGCTATCTGCAATAGTTTCAGACAAGTGGAGGTCACATGCCAGAAAAAATACTTGGATGCAAATTATGGTTTGGAAAAAAAGTTCATAAAATCTTTATGAGCGTAACTTTCATAGGCATAACAAGCTTACTGCTTGAGCAACCAAGCCAAATAATAATGCTTGCTACTGGCCCTTTTAAAAAAGTTCCACAAGAAAAAATAATAAAATAAATAAATAAAACAAGCCTTTGTTTTGCTTGATAGAGAGGTAAAAGGGAGGAATGAGACAGCTAAAGAAAAACAAACCCTTCAGATTCACTGAGACACCACTTTCGATACATTTAAGCAAATTATCCACTTCTCCTTCTCTGGCAAGGGCATGAATAGCATCCATCTTGCTGAAAAGTCATACAAGAACGTAGCAGCCTTTATTATTGTAGAAGAGTTACTGAGAAGAATAATGACAGACAACACTAAGTGGACATGATCTACAGCTACTGATAATTCACGTTATCTTTCAAAAGACGGAGACAACTTTAAAGAAGCATTTTCCGATTCAGTAATTTCTAGAAAAGAAATTTTACAATTTTCTTACACCACTCCAAAAAGTATCTATGAAGAAATTAAAAAATCCACAAACATACAAATAATCAGATGAAGGTGTAGAAACCCACCTCTAATATAACACTAATATAGTGCAATGTGTACATACTCAACTTGAAATTATTAGAAGTTATTAAAACCTTACAAATCATTTCCAGACTCCTCCTCGTAAACAAAGGTACTGAAAACTGGTCCCATTGGTCCTTTGGATCCTGTACCGGGTACATCATCATCTCCATCTCTGCTCTTCTAATAATCACATAACAAGCACACAAAGTAAGCATATGTATTGGAGGTCTACAGCAGGATGAGAGAAAACAGAATTATTATCTCACCACTTTTGAACCATCCAGCCATGAAGGGTATAGCTCTGTAACAATATCGATGTACTTCTGCATTGCTTCTTCCGGAGACATAGCACCTAATTTCTGCCACGCTTGCCTAGAATGATTATCTAGAAGTTACTTTCAAGCAATCGTTGAGAAACATAGTTTCGGTATTGCTAAAGAAAAAAAAAAGGAAAAATTAAGGAAACATCAAATTTAGACAACTATTTTTTTCCCGAATAGATTCCATAAAGTTGTCCTTTTTCCTTCAACAACCGCTTGCATAACAAGATAGGAATCAGACACCAAGGACTGAGAAAAGAGGTCCACGAAAGGCATAACCAATCAAAACCCAAACTAAAACTTCGATACAAAGGACTGGGGAATACACAATAACAATCAAAAAATCAGTAGGAGTCCTCGTTATACACATCTTAGGAATCAAAATATCTTACACCATTTATGCAAAAACGACAGACGGGTCATAATTCCATCAAAAAGTTAAGTGGCATAATTCTATCAAAAAGTTAAAATTATCCATCTGTATATTTAGGAAAAAATTGTTCTTTTTAACAACAATTACAGACAAATTCTTCACCACTTTATCTTTGCTACATCCAAATTCCAATAACCAATATCAATCTCAACAATAAACCTTGTTCCTTTCGCCTTGTTCATCAGTCTTACTTGCTCAAAATCCCAACGTTTCTTACAAGTTGAGAACAACCCCCTAAAATCCTAAATTTTCAACATAAAAATACATGAATCATTGCAAAAACCCAAAGCAACATTATCAAACACACACTACGGAAAAAAGGGTAAAGATGTACCATTTGGCTCGAGCCGTCATGTTCAGTGCCGACGGCTGTGGCGCGCTGCAAGGCCCTTCGGTGGCGATCTTGTAGAGACCATAGAGCTGCAACCGCACATCACTCGAGACATTCTGCGCCGAAAGCCGATCAGCTGCCGCCGTCGTCACGAAAGCCGACGCGGCGCTGAACCTCTCGTCCAATTCCGTGCTCTCGACTCCTTCCCAATCATCATCGTCGTCGCCGTCGCTGCCATCCAAGCTCTCGTTTTTAATGCTACCGTGCTCCGCGATCACCGAATCAGTCTCGTGAGCCGCGCCGCCGCTCGAAAAATCACCCCTGGGAGCCACCGAGCCGACACGTGGCTCGGAATTGGAATCGGACCTGGTCGGGACTCGATCGTCGCCGTCGTCTCCTCCTCCGCCGCCGCGGGAGATGGTGAGATTATCTTCCTTGAAGGAAGTGACGATGGAGATGAGCTTGGCAAGGAGGTAAGAGAAAATGAGGCCGAGGAAGATGGATTGGAGAAGCTGCTGCCAATCGGCCATGGCGGTCTGTCCGTGTGGTTTGGAAGCGGAAACCCTAGCTTTGTTCGCCGGAGGAGCTAAAGCCCTAGAAATGGGATAATGGGGGATCGTCGGAGATGGGAAAGACCTAGAAGTTGACGAATTTTAGAGATAGAAAGAGTTAGAGAGAGAGATGGAGATGGAGAGAGAGAAGACAAGATCGAAGGACGATGTTATGTTTCAGACAAGAGAGAGAGAGAGAAAGCGAGAGCGCCGAAGAGAACAAAGGCGCAAATAAACAATACTTGTCGTTTTGGGGAAGTATATGCTCAGTACGCAACGAATTTTGATCGTACACGGGCAAAAGCAGTTTAGATTGGTGAACTCGGGCGCTGTATGAGAGTTTGGATTCAGATCAGTGAATATGTTGATAAGATCAAGACAAATGGGATAGTGATAAACTAAAAGAAAATTTCTATCAAGGGTAAGAAATTTGTATCAACATATGGTTTTTATATATATATATTGTATCAATATATATATTAGCATGTTTTTGGTAACGATTTGAATTGTAAAAATTTGCTTTTTGAGTTGAATTGAATTGTGTATTTGGTTTGTATTTGATTGATTTAAGTTTAAAAATATATAAATTTAAAATGTATTAAAAAAATATAAAAATCTTGTTTTATTTATCTTAAAATTTAATATAATTTAAAAAGAAAATCATCTTATTTAATCTTACATATGTAAAATTATAAAGTTTTAGAGTCTTTTTGTGAGAAATTTTAGAGATGTGTTTAAAAAATTGAAAAAAAAAGTAAATTTTGAAAAATGTGTTTTAGAAAAATATATATTTGGAATAAAAAAGTGCAAAACCTTAAAAATTTAGTTAGAAAAAATTATCAAATTTGATATTATTTTATTTCTGTAAAATTTTATATAATTTAAAAAATATTATTTTATTTAGATTTATAAATATAAAATTATGAATCTTTAAAATTTCAATTTAATATAAAGGGTTAAAAATATAAATAATAAAAAATAATTATAAAAAAAATTAAAAACACGTCTCCGTAACGTCCCAAAATACCCCCTTAAACTTTTGTTGAAGAGAATAATGCAGTAAAAAACTTTGAATTGTGATTCAATGCAGAAATCAAAAGCACCAACTATAATCCAACTTAACATAATAATTTCTTTTCTAAAAATTTAAATGGGGATTATGAGGACGTGTTATTTGATGGTGATATCATGATGTCAAGCATGGACGTCATATTCAATGTCTTCATTTTTATATGTATATTTTCTTAATAACTGTGGCAACTAGAAAATTATTTGGACCACGGGACTTCCACTCATTGCAATACAATCACATGGTCATTTTTTTATAAAATTATTTCCGACAAAATATCATAAAAACATCGATAAATGTTTATTCAAATAAATGTTAATTCAAATATTGTTATATATATAGTATAATTTGTGCAAAATATCGAGATTATTGGGACAATATCCATAAAAGTTTGGACACGTGTATAATATCGGTGAATTTCAGGCTTTTTTTTTTTATGAACATTTTTTTTAGACCTTTTTGTCCCAAAAGATGCTAAAATTTTCTTAAAAAACCAAAAGAAATATTCTATTTAAATATCTTGTTATTTTAACAATATTGTTTTATGTAAGATGGCATCACAATCATATTTAAATCTCATAAAACTGTCTTAAGACACTAAAATATGTAAAATATATATATAATACTTGTTTATTTATATTTATATTATTATAAAATATTAGAAATATGTTTCAAATATTGATAATATTTTTAAAATTCTTCGTATGGTTAAAGTACTGATTTTTTTTTTCAATGGTGATACTTGAATAGCAGTTAAATCAATAGGCTGTTCAATTTACCTTCTCGATTAATAGTTCTTCAATTTACCTTCTTCTTCTTTTTATCTAAAATATGTAAAATATATATATAATACTTGTTTATTTATATTTATATTATTATAAAATATTAGAAATATGTTTCAAATATTGATAATATTTTTAAAATTCTTCGTATGGTTAAAGTACTGATTTTTTTTTTCAATGGTGATACTTGAATAGCAGTTAAATCAATAGGCTGTTCAATTTACCTTCTCGATTAATAGTTCTTCAATTTACCTTCTTCTTCTTTTTATTTTACTTTGTGTTATATATATATATATTTTGTTCCTTTTATTGTCTAAGTTCTTCATTTTACTCAATACTGGTGCGAAAACAATTAGCCCAAAGCCCTGTCATTTTCTCTTTTTGCATGTCATGATTAAAATTTTCAAATGTCTCATCATTTGAGCTTATACAATTGCCTCAACTATCTAATTTTATCCTTACAGTGAAGGAGAGTTTAATAAGATATCATGTAAAAATCAAAAAATTTTATAGCTAGCAAATTTTTATATTTATACCCAACTGTTAAATATAAAATATTCATTACGAGATTATACAAGATTTGATTACAAAAACAGAAAAATTAAAACACATAAATTTACGTGAAAATTTCTAAATAAAAAAATTATGAAAAAAATTCACTAATTCAAAAATTAATATTAAATCGCATCGTTTTTTAAATGGATCAAAACAGAATTTAGGACATATAATTAAACAACATTATTAATAAAGTAAATTTTCATATTATAAAGAAGAATTCTTTCAATATAATGGAAACAATACAATAGTTTAATAACGCAATAAACGTCAATTTGTTTTTTTTTTTTTTTTTGTTTCCTAAAAATTATGTCCTCAACAAAAGAGTTGGAAAAGAAAAAAAAAAGAATGCTAATATATAAAAACTGTATAATCGGTAATTAAAGAACAAAAAGTAAAAACTAGGTCATTTCTAGCATTAAGCACAAGAGTTTGAACAAAATTATATATGCTTTGCCCGCACGTGATCTGGCTTTGCGACTAATTTCTTTCACTCTCAGTATTTGCATCTTCCATAGCCTGGTGTTAAAAAGGAGAATTTATAGTTACAAAAATGAGTCTCTAAAAAGGATTATAGATGAGGATTCAAAATAAATATTAAGCCGAGGTTAGAGGCATCTAGCGGTAATACCCGATTTTACCTAAAAATGTAGAGTTTAAATCAAAATCTCCAACTTACTTGGATCTACGTCGGTGATGGCTCCAGTCTGTCCGAAATCACAATCGTGGCCGGTCATTCCCATTACTTGGTAGTACACGTTCATGGCATAGGCTGCATGGGCTCTGACGGTGTTGGGAGCAAAGCACGGCCCACCTTCTTGAATAGGCCCACAATCCAAGCCCAGCCCACAAACATAGTCAATGTTCCTCTGCAAGGCATCGGAGTCGACCCCTGTTTTGGGCAAACACCACCGCCTTCCTCTCCCGTCATGCGGTGGCACCGGGCTCTTCGGCTCTGCCATTGGGCTTGGGCTCGGTCCTTCAATCGGGTTCATGGGCACGGACGAACGAGCCTGCCATAAAACCAAGGCAATGAACCAAATAAGCATAAAGAAGATAGTTATTTATGCAACCAAATATCTCTATCGATATTATACGTTTCAAATGTCATAACTAAAATGGTTTCTTTATCTGCAATTTTTCGTACCCTACCAAAGAATCATCCTGAAAAGAACTATAACAATCAATATCAAACATGTTTTAGGGTGGTTTTCGACAGCGGCGGCTACCGTGGGCCGTAGAATGCCGACATCGTAAACGGGAGTCATATCGGGCCGAAAAAGCCCGAAATTCCTCTCACAAGTTGGGCCGGGCTTGAGATCCTCGTTGAAGAGCGCGAAGATGTAGGTCTCAAACGTCCGGTTAGGCATTAGCGGCGTGCCCGCGCCAGAGGTCACGTGCCGCATGAGGTTCCAGTTGTACTCCGCAGCGCTGGTGGGGTCCACGCCAACTTGGGCCTTATCACCATCAGAGGGCCAGCCCGTTTCGGCTATAACTATCTCAAGGTCCTCAAAGCCCAAGCCCTTCATAGCGGAGAAAACAGCATCCAATTGGGCGTCCAACATGTTGGTGTACTTGAACCCGGTGTTCTGGTCAACCACGCCAGCATTCGGTTGAAATAAGGCGAAGTCTAAAGTTTCGACGGAGCAGCCGAAGAACGGATACGGATTCACCAGGAACGGTGAGTCCGTGTCCCTGAGAAACTCTAGAAGAGGTTTGAGCACGTGGGCGTCGTAGCCTTGGCGGAACTTTCCGGTCGAGGGAGGGGTCGAGCTGGACAAGATGCCTAAGGAGTGCGGAGTTGTGATCTTGATGCGGCGGTCGAGGTCGAGATCGACGAGGGCGGCGTGGAGGGCCTGCATGGCGGGGACGAGGGAGGCGATGAGGAGCTTGCTGGCCGTCGAGAGGACTTCGTTGCCGACGAGGATTCGGACGATGTCGGTGGCGGGGACGTAGGGCTGGACGTTGGTGGTGAGCCACTGGTGGGCGGAGGAGAGCTTGGTGAGGCGCGGGATTTGGTCGTTGGGGACGGTGACGGTGACGGCCATGCCGGTGTGGGCGAAGGCGCGGAGGATGTCGGGGTCGGCGTCGAAGAGTCGGACGCGGTTGATGGTGGTGGATTTTAGGAGGAATTGTGCCACTTCCGACGCTGGTGGGAGGTTGTCCGCCACTGTCCCGTAGTTCACTCCTATTGCACTATGGACTACTCCTCCTACAAAATCAAAATGAAAAAATAAAAATACGTACAAGATTGTTTAGACAATTCATGCATAAATTTCTACAAATATACATGAAAGTTTCTTGAATTTTGAGAAACGATGCATAGATAAAGTTCATTTTCTAAGAAAATACAATTTAACGTAATATATATATATATGATGTTAAATTTCATTTTCTAATGCATGAATATTGCAAGTATATTTATACCCTGAGTTCTTTGAAATTTGTAAATACATACTATACATACTCTTTGTAGAAATTTATGAACTTGTAACATAAAGAATATACTCACATCTATAAGAATATACTTACAATATTCATGAATCAGAAAATGAACTTGTAACATCATATATATATATATATGAAATAGAGGGAGAGTGAAGGAGGAAATACCCTGTAAGGAGGTTGAGATGAGAAGAAGAGAAAGAGTGCTTGCAAATGAAGCGAAAGCCGCCATGACTGTGTTTGAAGATGATGAAAAATGGTAGAAAGTGGTGGAGGGTAGTCGACAATAGACATTGCGGAAGAAGTAATTAGAGAGAGAGAGATGCTTTGCTTTGGGATTAGGAGATTATGAAATCTTGCTGCCAAGGGTTTGGAGTACATTATATGAGAGAGCTTTAGTTTTTGTTCTTGCCTTTTCAGGTGGGCGACTTTGAATTTTGTGTACTACTTCACCCTTTTCCTTTCAATCTGTCCCCACACACCCCCCCCCCCCCCCTTTTTTTTTTTTTTGTCTTCCCTTCCTAAAAAAAAAAGGTTGTAATAGCCGTCCTAATTTTATATTATTAAGATCAAGAAAAACCGTAAAAGAAAATAAACAATCCCAAATGCATAAAAAGATATGCAGATTCACCCAATTATTGGTTTACATTATATTTCAATCATACAATAATTCTTATGATAACTAAGAAGTATGCACAGAAAATCTTCAAACTCTCTTGTTTCTCTATTCTCTTTCTAAATAAATCCTAATTACAGTGTCTCTATTTATTCACAAAAACTAGGACAACTGAGGTTAAAAATGTGAAATTATCAAAGTATCGTTTTGTCAAAACTAAACAACTATCAGTACTGTAGACTTTACAAGCCATTCAATATATTAATATCTCTACAGAACATGTTAAGATTCTGGGTCTAATTAAAAGTGTGAAATTACTTATAATTTTGATACAATCCCAATATAGAAAGTAAAGCATGTTGGTGAAATATATTTTCAATTAGAAATTAATTTGGTAACATGCCAAGGCGAACTCGCTGTTAGGTGCTGAACCAAGTCGTACTCTTGCTTTAGTTGGAGGGAATAATCTTTTCTTACCACGATGGAGAAGGTATATGTATCTTAGAAAGATTGATAATTTATGTAATAAAAAATACGAGTCTTGAAAACAACTAAATTAACAAGCCAACTCCGTTCTTTGTTTCGTAAATGACACAAGATCAATCAAAATGTCCTCCCCAGATGAAATGCAAATGATCTCATAAAATTTAGGTCCCAACTTCATAGTTTTGATATATTTTTTATTATGTTTTCAACCAAAGTATTGCACAACTATATATATATATATAGGTTCTTCAAAGATTTGATATACAATTTGGAACGTTTATGGACCATGAAATAAATAAGTGCCACAAAACGGGACAAAAACACAAAGCTAAATTATTAAGAAAAAAACATACATATATATGGCAAATTTAAAACTAACAAATACACTTTTTATTTAAGCTTTTTATTTTTCTTCTGTACTCTAGACACTAGATGGAGTCGCGCTAGATGAAGTTTTTTTTTTTTTTTTTTAATTTTTATTTTTCTTGTTGAAGATTGAAATCAGATGATTGGATTAAAGTACTATTTTCTTCCTTGAATAAAGGGCCGTTACATGGAGTCAACTAACTTTTATATGGTAAAGACAAAAATAAAATAAAATCATCTCTTATCGCGCAAAACGTTGTAATAAAAACAATCAATATGACACGTTTATATTATTAGGTTACACATGACGATATAAATGGCTATATATATCGTGTCTATGTCTTTCATGTGTATATATATATATATGAATGTGTGTATACGTATATCTATGTGTCTGGCCTCAGAGTCCCTTATGACGACCAGCTCCGTATATAGTACTAATCAGAAAATGTAGAGTTGGAATAGTTAGCCTTTGCTTGAGAAAAAAATTGGCATTATTGAGACAGCTCCTGGATCTCTTGGCAAGTTCAACCTGTAGCCACTCATAATTAAGTTGTGAAGCTTAGTTAACGCATTATGCAGACACAATGTGCGTATTGATCTTATAAATTCATTGGTTTGAGGATTTCACACATAATTTCGCATTATGAGAGAAGTTAGAGAAAATAAAAGAAAATAAAAAACAAAACAAAAAGAATTTGAGTGTACACGAGTTTCTTATAAACTTCTCAATGATCATAATAAATTATTTATAAAAGTAACTAAAAAATAAAGTAGTCTTGTTTATTTTTATGCAATCTTATTGCTAAGTAATACACAACTAGATGTCTAATTCTTTAACTCATTTCTTTGCAAAGCACCTCCCAGAAGACTTTCATGTTTGGTATATAGGATTTTAAAAAGAAAACACCTATTCACTCATCAAACAACTACTAATTTAAAATAAAAAATACGAGAAACATCAACTTTAATCTCAATATTTAAGTATCCATCTATTTAATATATAAATTATTATTTTTTTATTAATAAATATTTAAAATATTATCATATCAGTTGATTATATTTCTCAATAAATATATAATACATAAGTTAATTTCTAACATTACTCATTTGAAATACCTCAGATATAGACCTCCTCCTAATATGTAGTCTTCGCATGAGTAGTGAATACGTTGTTGAATGGTTTATTATGATGTTTAGTAAAGTATTTGGCTAATTATGATATCATTGCTGGGTTAATAATTTGACTGACTAAAGTTAATACCCTTTATTAGTCAGAACGGTTGTTGGAATCAAGTTAGACAATCTACAATTCATTAGAAATATCTCTTATTGATTAATTATTCCCTTGTTCATACGTATCTAAGACCCAAATGGAATGGAAGGCCCTTCCTATGTGCATGTATAAATATGTTTTTAAAATGAATATATGTATACGTTTTAAATATACATCCGTTGATTTTGTTATTTTAGAGCGAAAAAGTAATATATTCTCTCCCCAATACGACAAATAAAATGAGTGATACAGCTTTTTGCACCCGGTTGCTTGTGTGTATATTTATATAATAATATATATGCGAACTTTGAATTTTTAATGAAATGACTATTAAAGGGTGTTATATGAGAGTGATGGATTTGCATTGTAACATAAAATTATTATATTTAAATATTAATTATATTATAAATTTAATCTAATATAATTATTTTTATTATTTTATATTATTTATTATTTTTATTAATTATATTACATATTATCTTTCTCTTTTCTTTTTTTCTTTTTATTTTTATTAATCATATTATATATAATGTAATTTAAATACTTTTCATCTAATAAACATTGTATTTAAATGTAATATAAATACTTTTATTCAAATATATATTATATTTAAATACAATACGTTATCCAAACGCCTTTAAGTTTATTTTTAGAATAATATACTACCAACAAATTTTAGAAGAATAAAATGAATTTTTTAAGGTTTATTTGCAAAATTAATGCATACATGCGTAAATAAAAAGTAATTCCTTGAGGTCTGGTGTCGCCATCCTGGTGTATATACATATATTTATATTTTATGATAAAATTAGATGTTAAATTATCACTATTTTTATTTTAGATAAAATATTATCACTAATTTGTAACTTATAACCTTCAATCGTTATGCATACGTACATGTATTTGGCTTTGCTACCCGCCAACTAATTATTAGCATTTTTTTTCTTTAACAATTAATTATAAACAGGAAATTGACATATAGTTATAGATTACATTCGGCAACTCAGTATTTAAAGTAGTCTTTTTATTTTTGGGTTGGAAAACTACAAAGGATTAAGGACAGAGAGAGAGAGAAGGGAAAATCATAACTCTTTGACTTAATTACCATTAATACTTGAAGAGTAAAAAGACCACACCAAAAAAATAATAATAATCGTCATCTAATCAAGAATAGAAGCGAAAAAACACATTAATACATTAATTTTCAAGCTTTTAAACCCAATTTAAGCTACAATTAGAGAAAGAACAAGAACTTATCTGGTTTTCAAGATCTCAAAAAAGCTTTTATATTGGCAATTGAGATGACCAATTTGAAACTGCCAAAAGTGTCCAGCTTGTAACATTGCTTGCTCAAATGAGCATCTCAGAAAGAAGCAGCAGCAATATATTGAATATATATATATATATATGCAAATGGAGCTACTGTTTCTGGAATACTCATTTGAGCAAGAAAAATTACAAGGCGGATAAGTCAATATCTCCATCTTTCTCTCTCTCGCTCTCTCTCTCACTTGCTTTCTCTGTCAGTCTGAAGACTTGAAGAACCTTATCCGATGGGTGATAAGAGCCCAAGAATACCTACAATCTATCCAGGACGTTTGTGTGTCATAAATAGAAATAGTCTCACTCCATATAATTGGAAGCCGTTTGTCTAAATACCAAAAATGCCACCACTCGAGCCCTCTCGCTGTGGGGAGAGTGTGGTAATTTTACGCACATTAACGGTTGACATTTGACAATCGGTTCAGGCCATGGGAGGGGAAGTGAATCCCAACGAATTGTTGGTGTTCATGGAATGGCAGCTAAAGATGGATGGTAGTTCATGACCAACCACCAAAAGTACAACACCAGTGGGGTGGTCTAACATAAATATAATAGAATCTCGTGATAGATCCATAATCAAAGAATTGATTATCATGTGACCTCTTAATTTCCGGATATTAATGGAGTGTTTGATAAACGTATTACGTTAATATTGAATGCATTGAATGCATTTTATATTTGGATAAAAATTATTTATTTTGTATTTAAATATAATGTGTGTTTAGATTAAAAGTATTTAAATTGTATTTTAGAGTTGAAAAGTTAATGTGATTGGTAAAGTAAATAGAAAACATGAGATGCGAATAGGAAAAAATTTTGTTTTAGAGTTTATTTAAAAAAAAATTTTTAATGCAATATGTGTTTGGATGAAAAGTATTTAAATTGTATTTTAAAGTTGAAAAGTTGATGTGATTGATAAAAGTAGATAGAAAAAGTGAGACGGAGAGAGAATATAATGTGAATGGAAGAAAATTTTATTTTAAAAATATTTTAGTATAGTAAATGTATTTGAGATACTATTGAAAATCATTGTATTTAAACACAAAATTTTTATATTTAGATGAAAATTGCATTGTATTTAAACATAATGCGAACGTAAAACTGCAAACAAATGCCCTATAAATTCAAAGCTTACAGGTTCGTTTGGTTCCTAAATTAAGTTTTAAACAAAATAAAATTTTTTTATTTAAATTAGTTGACTTAATTATAATTTTTATTGATTGTTTAAAAAAAAAAGACAAAACTGAATTTAAAAATTTGAATTCAAACATGCGAAGGAAACGAGAACTACACATTTCTACCAGTTTAGTATTTAATTTAGAATTTCTAAAATTATACCTAATATATGTATTTTCATTGTGGCTGCCTTTCCTGCTGGAATTGGAGTAACACGCCACTCTTCAAGATGTATACATGGCTCAACTATAGAGACTTTTTTGAACATTCTTTTCAGCATTCAAAGATCTATTTTAATAAAACTTGGACAAAATATATTAATATTGATCACCTTCTTCTCTAACTATTTTTTAAGGAAAAAGGAAAAAAAAAAAAACACCAAAAGCACTATCACAATTCCTATATCTTTTTGCGTATACTAGTAATTTTGGGACTATATATGTAGATGTAGTCTAGTGGGGCCGTACAGATGAGCAAGGGAAAAATTCAGGAATCTTTTCTATTTTTGATTGATGGAATAACTTCACGTTTGTTTAAAAAATTTATATATAGAATATTATAGTACAACTTGCCATGTATGTATCTTATCAAAAGAAAAAAAAAAAAAAAAAACTTGCCATGTATGTAGTGTGAAATATTGCTTAAAAAAGTAAGGAATGATGACAACGAATTATTGAAGCTAAAAAGTTCGAGCTCCAAATTTGAAGAAATGGTATCAATCATTGTCATCGTGTATTTCTTCGGGTTTCGTCCGCTGACAAAAATGGAATATAAATTAATAAGTTACAATATTTAAATTTGCTAGCAAAAAAACGTTACAATATTTAAAGTACATTTTTTAGAGTACATAAACCAACTAGCTTAAAAAATGATTTTTCTTTTAATTTCTCTTTCTTCTTTTTGTTGTATGAAATTATACATGTAACCTAACAAAAATTTCACATCTAAATATAGAATTCAAATTTTTAACTCCAAAATAAAATATATATATCGCTTAATCAACAAACGTATTGTGTGGTCACTATTTGAAGAAATATGGTAAGATAGTATCATCCGTACTCCGAATACTGTTTTTTCCTTAGAAATACAAACAAAAAAGTCCAAAGAAATGACAATATGACCAAAAAAAAAAAAATCAAAGTAGTAGCTAACCCAACTACCGTTATTATATGGTTGGCCTGTACACATCTTTAGTCTGCACTTTGCAGTTGCTCTTAAATTCACACAGATATAGTGTGGGTTTGTTCTATTTCAGGTTTCATATATATTGAATGCAACAGTAATAATAGGGTATCATGTATTGCACATACAAGTGTATGTATATTTAACCCCAAGTGATAGCAAAAGTAAAAAAAAAAAAAAAAAAGAACACTATCCATGTTAAGTACAACCACTAATAAAACGTATGTTATATTTTTGAGTTTTATAATATCATAGAACCCATATTTTATTAATAAATAATACTTAATATCACCGATGTTTTATAGTAATGTTTTAATACCATCTTTTGTTAAAGTTTTAACTTAAATGAGTTGGTGAGCTGGAGAACTAGTGGTTTGCCTTTTGCTATTTGAATGACTCGAGCTCTCAAGAATTGTGCTCTAATATAAACAATACTATCAACTTACACATCTTGACAACTATAAAGAAATTTTAGAAGTTATGATATATATAAGTCTTATCAAATTAATCAGACTCTCATTTCGGATACTATTAATCAAGAAAAAAGTACATCTTATTAATAATCAATTTATGCTATTAGTAAAATAATTATTATTTTACATTATAATATACAAGATAGAGCAGTACAATAATATAATTATCTTATAAAAAACCCTCGCCATGCCACCCGCCCCCTTTCTCTTGTATTCAGTGGAACACTGGTCATCATCTTTTGATTAATTTGTTTGTAAATAAGCATAACTGGTCACTTGATGACAACTCTTCAACTACTGTTCAAATAGAGAATTAAGTACTCGATGTGCTATAAATGTAGATCGAGGATTATTTAGTTCATATGCATTTAGATTTAGTACTGTTATTTGTAATATGTACATATATGAGTCAAAAAATAGGCTTTAATGGCACAAAAGTCTAATAAAATAATATACAAAAATGGGTCTTTTTTTTTTTTTTTAAAAGAAGCTGTTTATCCAAAAGTGGGTTGGTGAACAAAACAAAATGTAATAATTTATTGGTCACTTGATGCACATGGCCATGTATCTATTCTGCCCACACACCCAGTGTGAATTAAGGAGAAGGGTCCTACAAGATGTGCATATTTCCAGGTATTAATAATGAAACCTTAACTAGGCTAAGCATAATCATAAAAGACAAATTCCTATCATTGTTGCAAATAAAGTGAGTGATATACCTGGCAAAGAAGGAAATGATAGAAGAAGATCATCAGGTTTGGCACTTCTTCTGGTACCGGCTTAACATCCAAGGAGGGCAAGGCAAAGGCTTAAGGTCCCATTTTCAAGAAGGCCTTTAATTTTTCTTTAAAAAATAATCTATATTTTAGTTATTTTCATATTTTAAAAAAATAAATAGTTCAAAATAATATACGTGTGTGTATATATTTATATATATGTGAGATTTTTTCCCTTAAAACTGTCCATGCCCTCATTTATAGGAAGCTCTCAAACAATATCTATTTTGTTGTGACTTTAATTTTTTTTTTCCCTATTTAAACTGCCTTTTTTTTTTAGTGCCTTAAATAGTTAAATTGTAGTTCAGAATATTGGGAAATCACAGCCCGTTTTCATCTTTAAAAATAATTTTAAAAGAGTAAAATTATAAAATTGAGGTGTCATCTTTTCAAAAAAAAAAATAATAAGGAACATGATATCTCTAATTTTTTCATTTAAAGAGCTGTATTTATTTAATATTTTCTTCTTCTTCACATAATATCTTTTCAATTTATTAAAAAAAATCTCAAGATAAAAATATCTCTAATTTCACAAGACTACAACTAATATTCTCTTCACAATAAAATCTCTAGATAATATTATTCTTACTCATTTCTTATCTAGTATTTGCTAATATCACTTGTTCAATTTCATATTAGTAATTTTATTCTTTTTTAAATAAAATCTCTAAGTTATTTTTTTAACTTTTTTCTTATCTACTTGCTAATATTGCTTTTTAAATTTTATATAATTTATTTTACTTCTTTTTGTTTATTATTGTGTTGTATTTATTTGATTTTCACGCATAACTAATTTAAGAATAAATTTATCTAATAGAAAATTTGCATCAAGTTTTGACAAATTCAAGAAAAAGAGGATAATATCAATAATTTTATTTGAAAAGTAAAATTTGATTCAATCTAAAAGAAGGACCTTTTTGGGAAAAAAAATTCAAGGCAAAGTATTCTATAAAATTAAATAAAAAATATTAGAGGAGATCCTTTTTCAAAACTTTGCTAGAGTCCCAAAATTTGTTGAGCTCATTTGGTTGGCCTTATATGCTCGTGACTGGCCTAAGCTAAAAGGGACTAAAATGCAAAAGCATAATCGAAACAAACAAATGCGCATCCGGGGAATCGAACCCCGGTCAGTACCGTGGGAGGGTACTATGATACCACTACACTAGATGCGCCTGGTTTTAGCTGAGATGTCTATACAAACTATTTAAGAATATCCTGCTGAACATCAAATTTAGTAAATAAGGCATCATGATATTAATAATGATAAAAAGGTGCAAAAGGTAATTAACCCCGAACCGTATCCTAAATTTCGCAATTTAAACCCTAACTAGTAATTTTATTTTTGTTCTTATGTATTTACTATCTACACTAATATCTCTATCTCCACTAATATCTCTAGTATTACATCTATATTATATTTAAACACAATATAATTTTTATCTAAACGTAAAAATATTACATGCAAATAATAATCACATTACATTTTAAATTTAATACAATTATTATTTATCATTTTATTTTTTCTATTACTTTTATCAATTATATCACATACTTTCTTTCTCTCTTCCTTCTTTTATCTCTATTTTTATCAATCACATTACATATAATATAATTTAAATACTTTTCATCTGAACAAACATTGCATTTGAATATAATGTAAATACTTTTCATTCAAATACATATTACATTTAATGCATTGCGTTCAAATATAATACAAATACAATGCGTTATCCAAATATCTCATAAAATTTTCAATCCTCTCTATCATCTATCTTGAATGTGTTTTATTTCAAACTCAACCACCGTAACAAAAGAAACGGCAGAGTCTTAAGCTAATTGTAATAGTTATTTCGGTTTTTGAAAAAAGTTATCAAAAACATCGTCAAAAGTTAGCAGAAAAAGAAAAAAAAAAAAATATATATATATATATATAACACAAAATGACGGTTACATTCCTCTTCTATTTGTCATTCAAATTGACCAAAAAAAAAAAAAAACCACAGGGACTAAGAGATCCAGCAAGAAAGTGATTAATCAAACACAAATTGGCTTGACAACATAACCTACCTTTTTTACTTTATGAAAACTACCACTCACCTTTATTATTATTATTATTATTTTTTTTTTTGCTCCGACAGAAACTACTACTCCCTGAATAGCAGCCTCATCCATTTATTCTGTAGTCTTTGACATGAAAGAAGATAGAAATAAGAGAACAAGACGACGATCATCGGCATCCGAGTTCAACTCTTCCTTCAGGACTGATGGATTTATTTGTGCAAAGCTTCTGTAGATCAATGTAGCCTATAATTGTATCCTCAAAGACTGCATCTTCTAGTTTTGCATCATCAAATGTGGAGCCTGATAGTACTGTGTTCTTGAATAAGGCTCCTTGGAGATCAGCTTTCCCAAAATTAACCCGATCTATCACCGCATTCGAGAAGTCCACGCCTGAAAAAATTTTGGGGTCATCACCCTTCTCTCACTAGACTCAATAATATGATGTAGCTATTTGTGCCGGATTATAATGCATAACAGTTTTCATGCTTAAAGTAAAGAAAGATGGGAGTACTGTTTGGGAGTAAAATCCCCTTTAGCTCCGACAACTACTACTTCACTTGATAACAGGAATTCCCATTCCCCCAAGTTAGCTTAATTAAACGAAGTGGTAGTTGTCGGAGCTGAAGGTGATTTTTTACCCCAATAGGGTAGATTCAAAAATATAAAATTTAAAATATATGAATTATCAGGATCTTACTTAATTTGATTTTGAAACGTTATTGTAAGGTTTTAAAGTATAATTTATCACGCAGAATTGGCAAGGAAAAAAAAATCTTGGCACAAACTTAAATGAGAAACAAAACAAGTTTAATGCTATTTGAAAATTTCAAAGGTCTAAATTAGAAACTTTTCTTAAAACCATGTATACACAGCCAGGTTGGTGATATGGTATTTTATAAATTTGGTAGCTTCCATAAATGGGAAACACAAGCACATACTTGGGAGTGGGACTTGGACTGTACTTATATTTTCTTATAGAATCAACCATGGGGAAAATATTTACATAACAAGGAATCAAATAGAACATAGAATGTTTTACCCTTGAAGCTAGCTCCAACAGCATAAGCCTTTGACATCACCACTTCCGACATGTCTGCGCCATCAAATTTCGCATCAGACATGAGCGCTGCGGCAAGAGATTTTCCCTTCAAGTTGGACTTCTCGTTCGAGTAATCGCAGAAACGGAGATCAAGCGGCTTGTCATAGACACCATTTGCTTGGCCTATAGTGTTGCCAACATATGCGCGTTCGCATCGGTTTGGCTCTGTGGACAATGGAGGCAATCTCTGCAGTGAAGCATAAAGACACCAATCAAACACATTGGTGGACATCATAGTAACCACATCAAAGTGTTAGATTAGAAATTTATCCTACGTCAATAAATTACTAAACTGTTATGATATTTATATGTAAATTAGTCACCCTCTGTTTTTGACCTAGTCTTTGAGAATGAGTTCTACTTAAACTCATTTAACATGGTATCAGAGTCTGATTTTACAAGCGATAATAGAGTTAAACCTTGAATTATTTATATGACATACTAAGTGTGAAAAAAGGTGTTCTACTTAAACTCATTTAACATGGTATCAGAGCCTGATTTTACAAGCGATAATAGAATTAAACCTTGAATTATTTATATGACATACTAAGTGTGAAAAAATGTATTAAATTATGAATTATTCTCACGTAGATAAATTATTCTATTGTGGTGTTTATTTGTAAATTTAATAATATCTACTTTTGAGTTATGCTTCGGGGATGAGTTCTCCTTATTCACGATCTAACACAAAGATCTAAGTTTGTGTCCTTAAAAAGCATTTTCGTACTGGTTTATCATTCTCGTCAAACACACTAATTGCATTAATTTAACTTTGATCAAAAGTACAGAAAAGTAAAAGTGAGAACTTTAAAGAGCGAGACCATGTGTTCAAAACCTGACTCGCAGCAACCACAGGTGAGGCAGTAGTAACAGCCCAAACAGCAAGAATTCCACAAGCCACATTCTTAAGCTGCTCTGTGGGAGACATGTTTTCCTTCGGCTCGGGACCATTCCTAGAAACTTCTCCAAATACACACAAAATAAAAATAAAATTGCCGCTATTAATTTGCACAATAACAAATTATATATACATGTAGATACAGATATAAACTAAGCTGATGGGCATCCCAAAAAAACCTTCCAAATTTTATACTTTCCCCAAAAAAAAAAAAAAAAAAAAAAAACTTGATTTACCAAGAGTATACTAAGTTATTCAAATAAAGCACGGAAATTTAAAATAGACCGACCCAAAATGAAAATTGGATTTAAAGAACTTGGAAAGGTTTATTAATTTACCAGAGCAAAGAACACGAGGGGGTGAGTAGGACTCTAGTGATGTGAGAGAGTGGCGTTTCGATGGGTTGAAACGGAGACGAAAAAGGTTCTGGGTAAGAGGAATTGAAGTTGTTGAAGCCATTTTTCTTCTTCTTCCTTTTTCTCGTTGCTCTACGACTGATTTAGTTGGCTTTTTCGGCGTGCACATCTTCTTATCCGTTGGTTGTTCTGGTCAGTTCGTTGGATCAAAACACATGACGTGGCATGACACGTCGGATGAACCGATTCCGGGATGTTTTGATGTGGGTGAGTAGTAACCTTATCTCGGTTATGGAAAATTTGAGGGGCATCTGGATAAAATATTTAATTTTAATTTTACTCAAATATAATATAATTTTACATCAAACATAAATTTTATAACAGTGTTACGAAAATAATTATTATTCAAAACATTTTTAAAATAATCACATCAACTTTTCAATTTTACTATTTATCTCTACTTTTATCAATCATATCAACTTTTCAATTCTAAAATACTTTTCATCCGAACACACATTTTATTCAAATGTAAAACAAACACTTTTCAACCAAATACAACATTCAAAAAATAAATTTAATTCAATCACATCAACTTTTCAATTCTAAAATACTTTTCATCCAAACACACATTTCATTCAAATACAAAACAAATACTTTTCAACCAAATACAACATTCAAAAAATAAATTGCTCTTTTAGTCTCTAAACCCTTGAGTTTGTGCAATTTTAGGTGGTATTTAGTATATTTTTTTAAAATGTTTTTTATTTTAAAAAAATAAAAATGAGAATATTTTGAAAATTATATTAAGATCATTTCTAAAACTGTATTTAATTATATTTTCTGAATATATATTTTTAAAAACATAAAAATAAAACACTATATGATTATATTTTTTAAACCACATTTCATATGTGAGTATTTTATGAAAACATATTTATGTTTAATTTAAAAAAATTAAATTATTAATCATAATTAAAAAAAACCCTTTGGTATTGGATTTTGCAATAAGGAGCAAGAGTGAAAAATATTGGTAGTCTCAGTCTTACATGACGGCGATGACGAGCATTTGATCATGAGTCAATAGTTGTCGCTGTAAATCAATGGTCGTCGTCGTCGTCACCAATTCATGGTCATCGCTCTTCGTTGGAGATGAACACCATCGTCAGACATGGTCGTCGTTTCCTTTACTACATAGACAGAGAAAGATAGAGAGGAGAGGGAAGGAGAAAATAAAAACAAAAAAATGAATACAATTTTTATTCGTTTTCAAAACCCTAAAAAAAAGAACATTTTCATTTTATATGTTTTTAAAAATAGAAAATCATTTTCAAAATCAAAACCAAAAGTACCTTAGTTTTCTTAGTTTCTTATCTTTTTATTAGCTATAATGCCTTTAAATCATTAAAAATATTACTATAATTGTCCTTTCTCTTAATTTTTTTAACGAAATCCATCAAAACTTTAATCAAAAAATTATGTTAATTAACGGATTCCGTTTAAAAGTTAATAGAAATGACTATTATAACAATTTTTTTAATATTTTAGAGTTACTCTAAAAAAACAGAGACCAAATTTACATAAATTTAAAAAGTTTAAAAACCAATCTACCAATTTACTATATTTTTTAATTTCTAGATGTTAAGGAAAAAGAAGTTTAGTCATTTGCTTGTCCACCTTGGTAGAGGAAAAAAAAGGAAATTTTTGGTGTAATTTGCCCGATTTGTTTTTTATAATGAAATGGTAAAAATATTAGACAAGTTAATTGTCGTTTTTTAGACGTACTTTAAACAAAAACGACATCTTGCTTCGAAATAGCCGTTGTTTTCAATAGGAAAACCCATCGTTATTAAACTTGTCGTTTGCAGTCGGAAACTTTGCTGTTGTTCAAAGTATGACATATCGTTAGAGCTTGTTTGGAAAAGATAGGTAGTTGTCGTTTACAGGTTTCTTGTCTTTTATGTCAACAACAAAGATTTGTTTCTAGCATTGTATTTATATTATATTTAAATACAATATAATTTTTAGTCAAACATATGTAGGAAATAAATCGATAAAAATGTATTAGAGTGACGCAGCGGAACAATAAAAATTTTTCAAGATTGTTAAATATCTGATGATACCATATACAATAAACTAACAACAATTTAAACTCATACCTCAGAGGACGCCAATCTGCAGGAGGATAATGGCTAGAGGGCTTCAACCAACTAGCCTTCTCTACTATTCTCCAATTCCTGAATGGCTGAGTGTGCGGGCGTTCTGAACCTCGATCGGTATGCTAACACTGCTAGTCTTCTTTGGACCACCCAGATCTCTAAAGAACTTATTGTCATGGTGAGTTATGCAACAATAAGTCTGCTCACCTGAGAATCTGTGGTCTGAGAGAACTGGAGTGGCAGGACCTCTATTTATAGACTTGCATGAGGTGATCTTCTGAATTCGAATTGGATTAGGAGAAGATTTTTTCTCTTATCCACTTACAAAATCCGAATTTTTTCATGGCCTTATCCAACCAAAAAATTCGTCCACTTTTGAGATTATCCAATCCAAATTTAAACAGGATTTTAACTTGAATTTTATCTCCTCATTCCCTCATAAAAACCAATTCCCCTTTGTGTCAAAAACATGACTAGATTCGGTCATTAAAGTGTAAGGAGAATCAAAATCCAAATAGGATTTTGTAGCTTGAAATTTATTTCATTCTTATCCAATTAAAACCGAAAATCTCCCTTGAGATTCACTCAAAAATTTTGGCCAATTCTAGGGAGGAGAGAATCCAAATTCAACTGAGATTAAAATTTGAATTTTTCCCTGAATCTTATCCATACAAAAACCGAAAAATCTATGAGGATATTCCTCAATATTTTCTTGCAAGTTAGTTAGGATTAGGATTCAAAATTCAAATAGGATTCAAACAAGATTTTCCTCTCTATAATCCAACTCAAATTCGAATTCTAACCTTGTGGAATTATCCACAAAGAATTCGAATTCTACTTGGACTGTGATTCAAATTTGAAATTCAAATTTCAAATTCAAATTCAAATTTCAAATTCGAATTTCAAATTTCAAAATCCAGAAAAAGTTGTATTTCAAATTTTGTTCTCATGGATAATTTTCTACAACTCTAATTTAATCTCAAATAAAATCATGGTTACTTTATTTGGAGTTCGAATAATTATGTACTTTATTATCCAAAACAAATTATGAATTCAACCGGAGAGAATCTTGTCCACCATCTGATAACTCGAATTTCTCGAGTTATGAAGTTACATTTTCATGCTTAGATAGCCCATTTTAGGAAGTTAAAATCACAAAAGTCATGGTTCTTGGCGCTATAAATGAGAATTATCAATTTTTGACTTTAGTGGCCATTGGTGAAAGTTCATTCTTAGTAGCACATGGGAATCGACCTTTGTTAGAGCATTTTGAAGTCTTTTAACATGTGATATGTTCTTGGAGTTTGGTTTTTGTTTTTGGTGAATGGCAGAACTTTGCAGCGTGAAGAATGCTGAAAATTGGACGTTGCCGTAGCATTGCCATAGCAAAGCTGCAGCAGGCGTTGGTTGACGTGGTCTGCTGAATGTGCACACATTTTAATCCACGCTGGCCAATTTTGATGATGTCAATCATTCTTCCAAATGTCAGCATCATTGCCCAGCATTACCACGACGTCCACGGCCAGCCAGAGGATCATCCACATGTCACAAGTAGGGTTTAAATGTTCCTTTTTTGTACTATAAAAGCTGAGCTGAAAGAAGAAGACAAGGGGGATATACGGGAAAAAGATAACAGAAAAAGAAAGAGGGAGAAATAACAGAATCGGAAGAGAGAAAAACAGAGTAAAAAGGAAAATCGGAAAAGAAATATAAAGTGGAATTGAGAGCAACTTCAGCCGGATCGTGAGGAATTCAACATCTCAAGAAGGAATTCGTCTGGGTTCATTCTTCACAGATCGTTTAGGGCATTGGAGCTGTACCAGCTTGATTCGAACCTTGGAGAAGGGGAGATCATTACTGCTTAATTCTGTTTTGTATTGATTTCAGTCTTTCTTTTTGCATAACAGTATTTTGATGTTTAATCAAAGTCGTTTTGCGATTTTGGCTGAATTCATGGAAGCTTAATTTAGCTAAGTTGTAAGTCATGAGTACTTGAACAGAATTTGATATCTGTGCAGTTTTGCTTAGTATAATTCTTTTTATTATTCAATCTGTGCTTATTCTATTTGATCTGGTATTAGATCTTGGAAGGGAATCTGATATTAGCAACTGATTCGTGAATGTTGGAAAACGTTTAATGAATTGACTGAGTTTGAATAACATGTGTTTGGTTAGTTTTCAGAGTAAAAATTAATCAAATCTGTGGGTAAGCTAGGAATAGTCATCCATCACATGGTCTTTAAGGATAACGTTCTTAATTGATTGTCTCAAATCTGAATCTACATAGGAATATGCAGACTTAGAATCTGAGAGCTAAACGTAATTTTTTCTATATCCTGACTAGAAAGAATGATGCTATAGCAAAGCTGTAGCACGATTTCAGAACTGTGAAAGGAAAGTGACTTGCAACTTATTTCTTCCAATTGATTGTGCAAATATAAATCCTGAATTTTATACCTGGAAATTTCATTTTAATTCTTGTTAAATTCTGTTTACCATTTTATTCTTTCTCCATAATTGAAATTCATTTAGTTACTTGTCTAGTTAAGTATATTTTCTTGTAAAAACAATTACATTTGAATACAAAAGCACTTTCCTCGTGGGTACGACACTCTTTCTCATCATATATTACTTGGATGCGATACGTATACTTGCGTTTAATTGCATATATCACAGATTTGCAAACAAGTTTTTGGCGCCGTTGCCGGGGAAAGTGATTTTGTTGTTAATTTGTGATTTTCTACAAGGAATTTACTTAACAGATTTTGAATACTGTGATCGCAGGTGAAGGAAACACTGGTTTATGAATAGGCGAGGAAGTGGTGAATTAGAAGCTTTTGACCCTGAAATAGAGAGAACCTTCCGTGCAAGAAGAAGGGAGCAACGTAACTTAGCTGCAGGTACTGAAATGGCCGATCAGCAAGCAAATCCAGCCGTGAACCAGGGCAACAACGCTCGAAATGCACTACTCCGAGCAGAAAACAGAGATCGAGCTATCAGAGACTATGCGGTCCCAATGTTAGAAGGGCTTAATCCTGGTATCGCACGCCCAGAAATACAGGCACCTCACTTTGAGCTCAAACCTGTTATGTTCCAGATGCTTCAATCAGCAGGGCAGTTCGCAGGCATGCCGACAGAAGATCCACACCTGCATTTGAGGCTATTCATTGAAGTCTGTGATTCTTTTAAACTGCCAGGTGTAGATGATGATGCTTTGCGACTCAGGCTATTCCCATACTCATTGAGGGATCGAGCTCGAGCCTAGTTGAATGCACTCGCACCAAATTCAATCCTTACTTGGGATGATCTAGCCGAAAAGTTCTTGATGAAGTATTTCCCACCTACAAAAAGTGCGAAACTAAGAAATGATATCACTAGCTTTCAGCAGCTCTCAGGTGAATCATTATATGAAGCTTGGGAGAGGTTTAAGGAGCTTATCAGGAAATGCCCACATCATGGGATTCCTCATTGGATCCAGATGGAAACGTTTTATAATGGCTTGGATGGGCAAACTAGAACCATTGTAGATGCCTCAGCTAATGGAGCAATTCTTACCAAGTCATACAATGAAGCTTATGAAATTTTAGAGAGGATGGCGCAGAACAATTATCAATGGCCTACTGACAGAGCCAATGCCGCAAGAAGGGGAGGTGGTGTATATGAAGTAGACTCAATTACAGCTCTTTCAGCCCAACTGTCCACACTCACAAACATGGTGAAGTCTATGAGCACGGCACAAGGAGGAAAACCGCCACAACTGGCAGCTGTTTCATGTGTATATTGTGGAGAAGGACATGTTTTTGAACAGTGCCCGTCTAACCCTGAATCAGCTTGTTTTGTTGGGAATTATCAGCGTTATAACAACTCTTATCCCAATAATTACAATCAGGGACACAAGCAGCATGCAGGCTCGACTTCAAATTATTATGGTCAAGGTGTAAGCACATCATCAGTTCCGATGCCAAACAGACCTCAATTCCCTCCTGGATTTCAGCAACCCATGAGGCAGCAAGTTCAAGAATCACCACAGACAACTCTATCAACAATTGAGAGTTTGTTGAGGGAACACATGGCGAAGACAGATACCCGTATTCAGGACCATTCAGCATTGTTGCAGAGTCACACAGCCTCATTGAGGAGCTTGGAGAATCAAATGGGACAGTTAGCAAGTGCTCTCAGCAGTAGACCACAAGGGACACTGCCAAGCGATACCGAAAACCCAAAAAGAGAAGGCAAGGAACAATGCAAAGCCATCGTTTTGAGGAGTGGAAAGAAACTGGAAGAACCCGACACTGGGACAGCTAAAAAAGGGGAGCTCACTTTAATCCAAAAGGATAAGCCACAAGAAGAAGTCGCTGAAACACTCCCAACCCAGGTTCAAGCCGATCAGAACGTTGCTACAGCAATGCCACAGCAAGGAATCGGGCAGCAAGAAATGAGAAAACCGCCACCACCTTTTCCTCAACGATTCCACAAGCAACAGCAGGACCAGCAATTTAAGAAGTTTCTAGATGTTTTGAAGCAACTTCACATCAACATACCACTTGTGGAAGCTCTAGAACAAATGCCCAGTTATGCAAAGTTTATGAAGGACATCTTAGCTAAGAAGAGAAGACTGGGGGAGTTTGAGACAGTTGCTCTCACTGAAGAAAGTAGCGCCTTCTTCCAGAAAAGACTGCCACCAAAGTTGAAGGATCCAGGCAGTTTCACAATTCCATGCACAATTGGCAACAATTATTTTGGCAAGGCTCTTTGCGACCTTGGAGCAAGCATTAATTTAATGCCAATGTCGGTGTTCAGAAAGTTGGGTGTGGGTAAAGCAAGGCCAACTACAGTCACCCTGCAGTTAGCAGATAGATCGTTAACTCATCCTGAAGGGAAGATTGAGGATGTTCTTGTTAAAGTCGATAAATTCATCTTCCCAGCAGATTTTATCATCCTTGATTTTGAAGCAGATCGTGAGATTCCCATCATTCTTGGGCGTCCATTTTTGGCCACAGGACGAGCTCTAATAGATGTGCAAAAGGGTGAATTGACTATGAGGATGAATGATGAACAAGTCACTTTTAATGTTTTGAAGGCAATGAGGTTTCCTGAAGAATTTGAAGAATGTTCAACTATCCAGGTCCTTGAGTCGGCTGTAATTGAGGAGCTAGAGAAGAACCACCTTGAGACAGATTTGGAAGATCATCTTGAGTCATTTCCAAGACAAGAAGAGTCGAATAATGTGGAAATTCCAGCAAGGAACAATGTAAGGGGAAGACAGTATGAGACACTGGGATTAGCAGATCGAGAAACAAAGCTGCCCAAACCATCCACTGAAGAGCCGCCCACTCTAGAGTTGAAGCCTTTGCCAAATCATCTCAGATATGCATATTTGGGAGATAAAGAAACGTTACCAGTCATTGTTTCTGCTTCACTAACTGAGGAGCAAGAGGACCAACTGCTTCAGGTTTTAAAAAGATTTAAGAAAGCCATTGGATGGACCATTGCTGACATCAAGGGAATCAGTCCCTCATTATGTATGCACAAAATCCTGTTGGAAGACGACTACAGAGGATCCATTGAGCAGCAACGAAGACTCAATCCAATTATGAAGGAGGTGGTAAAGAAGGAAGTCATTAAGTGGTTGGATGCTGGGATCGTATATCCTATTTCAGACAGTTCATGGGTGAGTCCAGTGCAATGCGTACCAAAGAAAGGAGGAATGACGGTAGTAACCAATCAGAATGATGAATTGATTCCCACTCGAACTGTTACAGGATGGAGAGTATGTATGGACTACCGAAAGCTCAACAAAGCTACTCGGAAGGATCACTTCCCTTTGCCATTTATCGATCAAATGTTAGACAGATTGGCAGGCAAGGAATACTATTGCTTTCTTGATGGGTATTCAGGATACAATCAGATTGCTATTGCTCCAGGGGATCAAGCTAAAACCACCTTCACCTGTCCGTATGGCACATTCGCGTTCAGGAGGATGCCCTTCGGATTATGCAATGCACCAGCCACTTTCCAGCGGTGTATGATGGCCATTTTTTCTGACATGGTTGAGGACTTCCTTGAGATATTCATGGACGATTTTTCAGTCTTTGGGAATTCTTTTGATTTGTGCTTGAGCAACTTGGCCAAGGTTCTCCATAGATGTGAAGAAACTAATTTGGTGCTCAATTGGGAGAAGTGCCATTTCATGGTGAAGGAAGGAATTGTCTTAGGGCACAAAGTTTCTAAAGCTGGGATTGAAGTGGATAAAGCAAAGATTGAGGCAATAGAAAAGATGCCTCCTCCTACCACAGTTAAGGGAATCCGAAGTTTTTTGGGACATGCTGGGTTCTACAGAAGATTCATCAGAGACTTTTCAAAAATCTCCAAGCCATTATGCAGCTTACTGGAGAAAGATTCGGTGTTCATGTTCGATGAGCAGTGTCTTCATGCATTCGAAGAGTTAAAAAAGAAACTGATTTCAGCGCCAATTGTAGTAGCACCTGACTGGTCATTACCCTTTGAGGTGATGTGTGATGCAAGTGATATGGCAGTAGGAGCTGTGTTGGGCCAACGCAGGAGCAAAGTGTTTCATTCCATCTACTATGCGAGCAGGACACTCACAGGAGCTCAGCTGAATTATACGGTGACTGAGAAAGAATTGTTGTCAGTTGTATATGCTTTTGAAAAATTTAGAGCTTATCTCGTGGGTGCAAAGGTAGTTGTATACACTGATCATGCAGCAATTAAATACCTCATTCAGAAGAAAGATGCAAAACCGAGGTTGATTCGGTGGGTTCTTCTACTTCAAGAATTTGATTTAGAGATCAAGGACCGAAGGGGGGCTGAAAACCAAGTAGCTGATCACCTTTCAAGACTGGACAATGGATGTGAAGGACAAGAAAACCAGCTAATTAGAGAAACATTCCCTGACGAGCAGTTATTTACAGTTACCCAGTCGACTATACCATGGTACGCTGATTTTGTCAATTATTTGGTAAGTGGGCTGTTACCTCCAGAATTGTCTAGGCAGCAATTGAAGAAGTTTATGCATGATGTTCGTTCTTATTTTTGGGATGAACCATATCTATTTAAGCAATGCGCTGATCAAGTGTTGAGGAGATGCATTCCTGAAGAGGAAATGGAGGATGTTCTCTATCACTGCCATTCTTCATCATATGGAGGTCATTATGGAGGCACTCGGACAGCCGCAAAAGTCCTGCAATCAGGTTTGTTCTGGCCCACATTATTCAAGGATGCCAACATTTACGCCATGAAGTGTGAGAGGTGTCAGAAGGTTGGAAACATCACAAGGAGGCATGAAATGCCCTTGAACAACATTCTTGAAGTTGAGGTTTTTGATGTTTGGGGAATTGATTTCATGGGACCGTTCGTGCCATCCTATGGGAATACATATATTCTTGTAGCAGTGGATTACGTATCCAAGTGGGTGGAGGCTGAGGCATTGCCTACTAATGACTCAAAAGCAGTGGTGAAGTTCCTCAAGAGAAACATCTTCACTAGATTCGGAACACCTCGGGCAATCATTAGCGACAATGGCACGCATTTTGTGAGCAAACAGTTTGATAGTGTGGTAATGAAATATGGAGTCAAACACAAGGTGGCAACTACGTATCATCCTCAGACAAACGGACAGGTGGAAGTATCAAACAGAGAAATAAAGAGGATACTGGAGAAGGTGGTAGGGCCATCACGTAAGGATTGGTCACAGCGCCTAACCGATGCACTTTGGGCGCTGAGAACAGCCTACAAAACACCCCTTGGATCCTCACCATACAGACTTGTTTTTGGCAAGGCATGCCACTTGCCAGTAGAACTTGAACACAGAGCATACTGGGCTGTTACTAAGATTAATTTGGACTTGAAGTTGGCTGGAGAAAAGAGAATGTTACAGTTGAATGAGCTTGACGAGTTCAGACTACAAGCTTATGAGAATGCCAAATTGTTTAAGGAGAAAACCAAGCGGTGGCATGATAGTAAAATCCTTCCCCGTGAGTTTGAGGAAGGGCAGCAGGTCCTCCTTTTTAACTCAAGACTCAAGCTATTTCCTGGGAAACTCAAATCACGCTGGAGTGGGCCATTCAAGGTTGTCACAGTATTCCCACATGGAGCTGTAGAAGTAAAGGAAGAAAATTCTGGAAGAAAATTCACAGTGAATGGGCAGCGTCTCAAACATTATTTCGGAGGGAATGTGGACAGGGAGAAGACTTCAATCATTCTTCAAGACCCATGAGCATAAGGGATGGTCGGGCCGTCGACCGAAAAACAAGCGCTCAAGGGAGGCAACCCTTGCATTAGTCAATTTTATTTTATTTTTAGTTAGTTAGTTGTCTTGCTTTATTTAGTGCATATCTCTCTAGTTTCTTTGTTTTACTGTGATTCAGACTCTTCATAATATGTGTTTGTTGCAGGTGATTTGAAGAATAAGTATATGGGTACTGGAGCCACTGAAGATGAAACAGAGACAGAGTGCATGTTTGGTGATTCAGAAACACTGCAATAACAATGCTATAGCAAAGCTGTGGCATTATTATTGCAGTGAAGGTGTCGTGAAACGTAAGTCTGGGTGATGAGGGGAGATACAAAACGCACAGTTTCATTAAAAAAAAAAAAAAATTTTAAAAAAAATAAAAAATAAAAAAATAAAAAAAATTAAAAAAATATTAAAAAAATAAAAAAATAAAAAAAAGGGGAGCCCTCGAAAACCCTACATAAGGGCCCCTTTTATTATTTTCTTTTCTCCTTTCACTCTCCTTTATCTGCCGTCCCCACCAAAAACGCCGACCACCAAAACGCCGAGCACCGAACGTCACCGAAATCTCCACCATTTTCATCCTTGCCGTCAAAGCCGACCGCCGGTTCTCTCTCTAGAAAGTCCACCTCCACACTCCTCCCTTCTCATATTTGTAATCATTCTCACCTTCCCCATTCTCCAACATCAAAACCAACAAGTTGTGTTCACCCACCAACCAACCTTGTTGGCGGCATTTTCTCCAACAAGGCCGACACAAAGAGAGGCTTTCGAAGCAAACCGAGCGACTTGGAGTCAATTGCCGAAGTTCTCCCGCACAAGTTTGAGCGTACACCGAACCTTTTCACGCCGCCATCAGCCGCTGCAAGTCGCTCTCCACCGAACATCAAGAGCGGAAGACTGTCGAGCAAGGGAAGAAAGCCAAATCCTTGGCTGCGGGTCATCCATTGTTATAGGTAAGGTGCTTTCTTACCTAGTCTCACAAGTCCTTTTGAAAGCATAATTTAGGAAGTTAGTGAGATTTAAGTTTGGGGGTGGCACATTGAAGTGCAGCATTGGAGATTAGTGATTTGAGCATTATTGCATTAAAAAAAAAAAAAAAAAAATGCCGGTGAAGAGTATGGCAAGAAAGGGGAAGAAAGTTGCTGAGAGAGAAAAAGAGTTTAAGAGATTCGAAAATGAGGAAATAGAGACAAGATTTAATAAGAGCTTTGCACATAGGTCGTTATGTCTAGAAAAAGGCTTCCATTTGAAAACAGTAGAAATGCCCGAGTTTGTGAGTTCTGTGATAAAGGTCCATAAGTGGAAAGTCTTTTGTGAACATACAAATGAGGCTATCATGCCTTTAGTGGGTGAGTTCTATGCGAGTTTGACAGGAAAATTTCAGAACATAGTCCATGTTAGAGGGAAACCGGTGGATATTACAAGGGATGCAATCAATGGGTTCTTGGGATTATCAGGATCTGGGGACGAGCATTCTGAGTTTTTAGCAAATGCAGATAGAGAAGCTTTAGACACTGTGCTGGCCGACTTAACAACAACTGGAACCGAATGGACAAGATCACCACAGGGATCTCTAACAGTTCTTCATTGCAGGTTAAATCCTAAAGCTAAGGTGTGGTATCATTTCATTAAGTTTTCCCTCAAACCAACTACCCATGGGCAAACAGTAAGTTGGGAGAGAATGGCTCTTCTGCATTCAATTATAATGGGGAGAAAAATTGATGTGGGCAGTATAATTAGGGAAGAAATTTTAGCTTGCGCCCAAAGAGATAGAAGTGCATTGATTTTTCCTTGTTTGATAACTCGGCTTTGTAAAAGTGCTAATGTGCAGATTCAAGAGTTTGATGACTGGATTCCTAACAAGGGGCCAATTCTCTTAAGAACAATTAACAGGCTAATGCAGGATCAAAGCAGTGAAGGAGTCGAGCAAGGGCAAGAAGAAGAAGCTCCTTCATCTGAACCAAGTCCCACCGCAAGCTTTTCACTTGCCCAATTAGAATTGAGGGTAAGCCAGGTGGAATGTGTTCAATACGATATCATGGAGAACTTGCAGGAAATGAAGAGAGATCAGAAGGAGATGTGGCGCTACATGCATGCAAGAGATCAAGCTTTGCAGAAAAATCTGCGCATGAACAGCAAGAAATTCTGCTCATTTCCTGCATTTCCCGAGCACCTATACCGCAGCCAAGATGAAGGACCAAGTGGAGGTAGCAACTAGGCTGGGGTTAGACCACGTCTGACCCATCAGTAAGCCCACTTTCCATTTCACCACTTTTCTTAGCTAGTAAATGTTTGTTTTGTTAATTTTTGTCTGATTTTTATTTTTATTTTATTTTTATACTTTTTTTTATTTTGTTAGTAAGTGTCCTAGTTATGATATAAAAAAAAAAAAAAAAAAAAGAGCAGATCAGTGGTAATTAAATGTCAATTCCAATTAAGTCCTTAGCATTGTTGAAGTATGATCTTATTATGTCATTGATTACTTTTGGAAGTTGATTCAAAAGTTTGGACACAAAGAGGGTTGTTTTGGAAGTTTTCCTGAATAACCTAAGTGGAAAAGTCTTGCTGCCAGTTTGAGGAATTTAAGGTTGATCTTATGGATCCCTTAATAATGCTATGTTTAGGAGCCTGTAAACCCCCAGCAACAATGGTGAATTGAATTTTAGAAAAGCCCTCAAGTGAAGAAGGATACTCCACTGTTTAGACCACTTAGTAACCGGGTGTCTTCATGAGCCCCATGTTGACATTCGCGTCAAATAGTGGTCAGAACATGAGTGTCCGGTTGCAACAGCAATGCTACAGCATAGCTGTGGCATTGTTCAAAAAAAAAAAAAAAAAAACAAACAAACAAAATAAAATAAAAAGAGAGCATTCCGCTGTTTTAATTTTGCTTAGTAACCGGATGTCTTCATGAGCCCCATGTTGACAGTCGCGTAAAACAGCAATTTAAAATATGAATGTAAAAGCCCACTTTAGTTTGAGTTTTCTGTTGAGTAACCGGGTGTCTTCATGAGCCCCATGTTGACACTCGCGTAAAAAAGCAGAAAAAGTCAACTTAGTGTAAAAAAAAAAAAAAAAAAAAAATTAATAATAATAATAATAATAATAATAAATAAATAAATAAGAAAATTTCCTATTGATACTGAGGGTAGGGCTCCTTTGTATAGAGTTATAGGAGTTCGTGGGATCAACTTGAAAAGTCCTTAAGCTGGCCACGTTCATGACTTAAAAGCTAAGGGTACCTAAAATGAGTTCTGAACCCCCCTCCGCGTGTTTAGAAAAGAAGTGTTTTGAGTGTAATCTGTGATATGAGCAGTAATTCTTCATACAATGTTCAGGATGATCAGTGAGGATTGGATTGACATGTAATCATTGCTATCTGCTTAATAAATTGTTTTGTCTTGAGTGTTGGTTTTATAATTCTGCCACTGCTCGAGGACGAGCAGCACTTTTAAGTTTGGGGGTGTGATAACTCGAATTTCTCGAGTTATGAAGTTACATTTTCATGCTTAGATAGCCCATTTTAGGAAGTTAAAATCACAAAAGTCATGGTTCTTGGCGCTATAAATGAGAATTATCAATTTTTGACTTTAGTGGCCATTGGTGAAAGTTCATTCTTAGTAGCACATGGGAATCGACCTTTGTTAGAGCATTTTGAAGTCTTTTAACATGTGATATGTTCTTGGAGTTTGGTTTTTGTTTTTGGTGAATGGCAGAACTTTACAGCGTGAAGAATGCTGAAAATTGGACGTTGCCGTAGCATTGCCATAGCAAAGCTGCAGCAGGCGTTGGTTGACGTGGTCTGCTGAATGTGCACACTTTTTAATCCACGCTGGTCAATTTTGATGATGTCAATCATTCTTCCAAATGTCAGCATCATTGCCCAGCATTACCACGACGTCCACGGCCAGCCAGAGGATCATCCACATGTCACAAGTAGGGTTTAAATGTTCCCTTTTTGTACTATAAAAGCTGAGCTGAAAGAAGAAGACAAGGGGGATATACGGGAAAAAGATAACAGAAAAAGAAAGAGGGAGAAATAACAGAATCGGAAGAGAGAAAAACAGAGTAAAAAGGAAAATCGGAAAAGAAATATAAAGTGGAATTGAGAGCAACTTCAGCCGGATCGTGAGGAATTCAACATCTCAAGAAGGAATTCGTCTGGGTTCATTCTTCACAGATCGTTTAGGGCATTGGAGCTGTACCAGCTTGATTCGAACCTTGGAGAAGGGGAGATCATTACTGCTTAATTCTGTTTTGTATTGATTTCAGTCTTTCTTTTTGCATAACAGTATTTTGATGTTTAATCAAAGTCGTTTTGCGATTTTGGCTGAATTCATGGAAGCTTAATTTAGCTAAGTTGTAAGTCATGAGTACTTGAACAGAATTTGATATCTGTGCAGTTTTGCTTAGTATAATTCTTTTTATTATTCAATCTGTGCTTATTCTATTTGATCTGGTATTAGATCTTGGAAGGGAATCTGATATTAGCAACTGATTCGTGAATGTTGGAAAACGTTTAATGAATTGACTGAGTTTGAATAACATGTGTTTGGTTAGTTTTCAGAGTAAAAATTAATCAAATCTGTGGGTAAGCTAGGAATAGTCATCCATCACATGGTCTTTAAGGATAACGTTCTTAATTGATTGTCTCAAATCTGAATCTACATAGGAATATGCAGACTTAGAATCTGAGAGCTAAACGTAATTTTTTCTATATCCTGACTAGAAAGAATGATGCTATAGCAAAGCTGTAGCACGATTTCAGAACTGTGAAAGGAAAGTGACTTGCAACTTATTTCTTCCAATTGATTGTGCAAATATAAATCCTGAATTTTATACCTGGAAATTTCATTTTAATTCTTGTTAAATTCTGTTTACCATTTTATTCTTTCTCCATAATTGAAATTCATTTAGTTACTTGTCTAGTTAAGTATATTTTCTTGTAAAAACAATTACATTTGAATACAAAAGCACTTTCCTCGTGGGTACGACACTCTTTCTCATCATATATTACTTGGATGCGATACGTATACTTGCGTTTAATTGCATATATCACAGATTTGCAAACACCATCTTAATCCTATATCAACAACATCCATGCATAATCAACTAGCAAATAAGCATACACAAATCAATTTGCCAACCGTTAAGGAATTATATGGAGCTAGTAGAAGGACCAATTAAACATATATAATCGGGCTCCCGTGATTCCATATGATCATCATTCTTTACCGAACAACTCAATCATATGATCACTAATTTCAGAGTCACACCACTATAAACCTGAAACTGAACTCTCAATTATATATCGTATTACGAAAGCCTGTGACAAGCTACTGTCCAATGATCTTGTCATATATGCAGAACCCTCATATGATATCCATGATCAGCCTTAGGTCAAAGTCCGTTTAATCCTACTGATCAGGCTATCTTAAAGTTCCATTATACAACCGAATAAGAAAATGATTATTCACCATATACAAATAAGAAGTCATCTGCCCAACAGACGACCCAAGACCTTGTCCATTTTCACATCCAATATAATGGCTTTAAGAGGATACCCTTAACTCCTTATTAGAGCTATAATTCCGATATCTGTAAACAAATCCTTCATCGTATACAAGTCATGCATCCAACGAACCGGTATATAAGCTTACTACCTCTGAGACGCTTTAGCCATTAGAACATCAAAGTACACAAGTCATATACATGAAGTAGTTTATTCACTTAGGATTAAAGTTACTGCACAATGAACGTCAAAAGTAGATTGATCCACTCATAGCGGACTTCGTAGATCAATCACGTTTTAATTCCGGTCTAACATGTCACCACCAAGTAACATATCTATGTCTCTACTTGGGAGTCTATACTCCAGACAGTCAAGACAAACCGTTCCCACCATGGCTTTAGACAATATAGTAGTCTTAACATGAGTTAGATACTCGGTCTAACCCCATAGACTACAGACCTTAGTTTAGACTGCTTACTTTAGAACATTGTCTTCTCGCATCCAAAAGTCCATTGCATGCAACGTTCTAACAGTTTTAATACAAGCAGTCAGTGAGCAATATTTACTTACATTTACTTTAATATGTAAATAGAACGAGGACAAATAGCAATATAATGAATAATCTCTACATATATAATTTTATTATCCAGTTCAAAATAAATACATCAAAATGTCTCTAATGCTTAGGGCATTTTCTAACAACATAAAATAATTATATTTAAATATTAATCACATCATATTTTAAATCAAATATAATTGATATTTATTATTTTATTATTTTTATTTATCACATCATATGCTCTTTTTTTTCTCTTTTTTTTTTCTTTATTTTTATCCATTACATTACATATTTATTATTTAAATACAATATAAATACTTTTCATCAAAAACATATTGCATTCAAATGTAATGTAAATGCTTTTCCTCCAAATACAAATTATATTCAATATATTGTATTCAAATACAATGTAAACGTAATGAATTTACGAGACGAAACCTAAGTTTGCTATGACATCTTATTAACAACACGTAATTTGATCCCAAAAATACTGCCTTCAAAATTGAACGAGAAAAATGTCGATTGCATTCTGTTTCCAAATTTTTCTGTCGTTTAATCATGTAAATAAAACATATCTTGTCGTTTTCACAATATAAAGGACATTTTCATTTGAAAAGATGATTTTTTCTTTGTTCTTAGCAGCATCTCGTTCTCGTAGAAAAGCTCCCGTCTAAAATTTTGGTGCATTTACAAGAAACCACATGTATTGTCGTCTACAATTTTGTTGTCATTAATGTAAAAACGACGTGTCATTGTCCCAAAAAAATTTTGACATCGTACTAGCGACACGTCAAATTATCGCAAAATTTTGTAGTTTGTTGTCGTTAACTAGAAATATCTGCCTTTTAATTCGGTAAAGTGACACCTCATTGCTGTTTCCAACTATGTCGTCGCTCAATTCATAAAACAACAAGTGTAGTTAAGATCACGTTCTATAAAACGACATGTAGCATGTTTTGAAACTTTCTTGACGTTTTTATTAGGACAAGCGGATCGTACTGCTGCAACTTCATTGTCGTCTTTATAACACTAAAACAACATGTTATGGGTAAGTTTTTAGACAAATGAGGAATCTAAAAAAAAAAAAAAGAAAGAAAGAAAGAAAGAAAGAAAGGAATGAAAAGAAAGAGATAGAGCAAAATATTAGAATGATATTATATTTAAATATAATATATTAAATATAATGTAATATATATTTAAATAAAAATTATTTATATTATATTTAAATATAATGTTTTAGTAAATAAAAATATTTAAATTATATTTAAATATTAAATAAGTAATATAATTTGAAAAATAGAAAAAAATAAAAAAAATGACATGGTTTATAAAAATAATAAAATAATAAAAAATAGTTATATTAAATTTAAATTATGATATAATTAGAATTTAAATATAATAATTTTATGTTTGCGTAACCATGTAAAAAAAAATCTCTTTTTGGATAAAAAGGGAAACTTACTCATAGGAGACGCGTTTTGTATTAGTGTTGTTCGTCTTTCATCTACCAAGCTGCCGATTCTTTTCTCTTCTTCTGAGCTCTCTCTCTCTCACCCCTTCTGTTTGTCTTTCTCTCTCTTTTCATCCATGGAGAACCAGAGCACGAGCACCTGCGAGAAGATCAACGGCATGGCGACCTGGTTGGGCTCCCACGTGGCGTCGGCCTTCTTCGCTTCGCTTGAGCGCTGCTCCTGCATCAACCTCTCCACCACCGACGACGCCGACTCCGCCCCCGCGGACGAGAGCCACGACCGCCCTCTCATGCTCTCCGCCTCCAGGTCCGTCAACCTCTCCGACCACCGCCTCTCCGCCTCCCAGAACGACGTCGTCAACCTCCCTGTCTGAGATCCCGAGGTTTCTCTCTCCTTTTTTTTTTTTTTAATTTTTGCTTCCGTTAATTTCTCTCGATTATGAGTACAGTTTGTAATCAGAAATTAAAGAAATCGCTTGTTCAATCAATGTTTCTCTTATTCTTTCTTTCAATTTCCTTTTTTGGATTTGGATTCCTTATTTCTCGATGTGCGGTTCTGAGAATTATTGTGGAATTAAATTGAACGAATTTCTTTTGATTCTTGAATATTTTGTTGAAATTGTTTACCGGAAATTTGATGGAAATAAGGGAAAAAAAAAGATATATCTTTTCTGCAAATTCTTGGGTAATCATGTTTATCTTTGCGGATTTTCATCTGTTAGATTTAGGTTTTGAATTGCTGATCAAAATCTTTCTGGAAAACGCAATGTATTTATATTTAGCTTAAATCTCTTCAATGTGCTTTTTTTTTTTTGGTATTGCAAGGATTTAAATTGTGTTAAAACAAAATATTTTCTAATCTTTTTTTTCCCCGAACTCATTGAATTACATGGAAATTAATGAAAAGAAAAGTGTTAGATTTGTGAGAATTTGCTTTAGTCTCTTGTCCAAATTGCAAGGAACATTAGAAATTAATGGGGAAAAAACGTGTTAGCCTTGTGAGATTTCACTTGGTACATACATATTCCCAATTATGAGAGTACTAGATTTGAATTGTAAGATTTTATCAACTCTTGGAGTTGTAATAGTTGATAAAGACACAGTTACGGGTTTAAATTGGAAAAGGCGTAGGTTTTGTCCGTTATTCCGCTGTGGTTTTTTATTTTTTATTTTGGTTAGAAACAGAAAAAGAAGTTGATTTCAAAAAAAAAAAAAGTTAATTTCAATTGTTCTCCAAGCTGTAGTACTGAAAAAGAAGAAGAGAAAAGAAAAAAGAAAAGGCTGTTCATTCAACAAATCCCAGTTACTTTTGTTCGATTGCACCATACCATGTCCACTGCGCATTTACTCTAGTTTTGGTTTCGAAGCCGCCCAATTTCTTTTATTTTTTTATTTATTTATTTTTTTGGTAAATGACAGGTTTGATCTCAACCTTTTCACAAAATTATGATTTGGTCCTCTAATCTTTTTTTTTTTTTTACTAAAAGATGCAAACTCTTTAAAATAATGTAATTTAATCCTTTTAACTAAAAAAAGTTTATAAATCTAACTAGAAAATGTTACATTAATCGTACTTGATTTACTATTTAAGAGTATTTAATTAGAAAAAATACATAATTCAATTTATATGTGATATAAATGAACTATTTAATCTTTTTTTTTTTTTACCTTTTCTTTGTTTGAAAAAAAAAATATCAAATTGTATCATTATAAAGAGTTTTATGGACCCTTTTAACTAAAAAAAAATATTACGGATTAAATCATAACTTTATAAAAAGATTAGAAACTAAATAAACAATTTAAGCTTTTTTTTATTCATGTTTTGATGTTCAATAATGATAAAGCTCCCAAAGACTCCGAGTCATGCACATTCGAGGGATTAAGGATGAAATCACAACTTTTAGAGACTAAATGAATAATTTAACCTTTTTTTAATTCGTGTTTTGGGGTTCGATAATGATAAAGCTCCCAAAGATTCAAAGTCATGCACATTCGAAGGGGTATTTTGGTTAGATTTAAATTTGAAAATATGCACTGGTTTAGGACATGAAATATTGAATAATTTATGATCTGTATAAATTTATAATCTTGCTAGTGCTAAGCTAGTAAGCCGATGAAACAAAGGAGCTATCCAAAATAGAAATATCCCACGAGTATTGCATAATTTCTGAACTAGTATATTTTTTAAATGTTGGATACTAATCAAAATTTGACCAAAATACAAAGTACCTAAAAGTAATAGAATTTCATATCGATATGATAGATTTCTCAAAAGAATACGTGAATTTTCTAGGGGGGGAAAAAAGAATAATTGAAGTCTACTACCATTAAAAAAAAAAAAAAGCCATGATGGAGGCACAGGTTGACAAAACTAGATACATCTCGTTCACTATAGCTAATGCTCAGCTGAAAGCTTACATAAATTGCCAGAGGTGATGGTTCTCAACCACTTTAGGAAGTCCACAATTTACAAAAAGCTATGTTCATGCATTGACAAGCTTGCCTTGAAAAAAAGAAAAAGATATGCGAATATATCCTGGGTCGGTTTTGTTTTTGGGCTTCCTTTCAACGACATGTCGTTTATTGATAAGGCTGTGTGTATGATCGGCCTAAGGGGCTGCGATTTGCATGAAAAGTTTGGACCTTGGGCTTTACCTTCTTTTCAACAGGTTTAGACATGCGGGAGAGAGAGACAGAGAGAAACATTGGAAAAGAATCTGCAAAAACATGTTGAATTTGAAAAATGAAAACATAATCATGGACTTTGTAGAAAGATCCAAGAGAAGAGGACAGACAGACGTTGGGGTTGTCGGAGAATTATTTGTGTTTGGATCTGGTAACAAAGCCTCTTTGTCAAAGCTGTTTCACTAACTCATTGTTACGCTGTCTCAATGCTTTCTTTTTTTCTTTTTTAAAGCTTGATACTTTGCCTCAATGCTGGTACATCTCCCTTCTTCTTTGGGAGCCAAAAAATAAAAAATCATTATAGAAGAGAGAGACAGAGATTAGTGAGTTATTAAACAGCTAATTGAGGAGACATTAGCGTTTGCAAATACCCAATTAGTCTTCTAATTTGTTTTCTTGTCTCCCAATCATGCTACATTTCGTGCCTCAGTAAAAATTATAATAATTCAGGGGAGGAAAAAAAAAGTCATTTCTTTTATACTATTTGCCTGTTGATGATTCCTCTATTCTATGCATCACACATTGCTTTTGTTTTCTTTCCCAAAATTTCCTCAACTGCGGCTATCAGACTGTAGATTCTTCCTCTTTTTTTTTTTGCCACCATCGTTTCAATAGTACAAAAAAGACAAGAGTATACTTCCTCTTATACGTATACATATACATATACATATACATATATATATTTTTATGTTTCAGTTTAATTGTGGTTTGTGCAGAAGACAACATCACCGGTACACTGTGGAGTACTCGTGACTCGTGTCAATGCTGTCATGTCCATACTCTAACATTAGATATGTTGTCCCTTTGAATTTGTCGTCATTGGTTTTGTTATCTTTTCTTTTCTCAATTTGCATACCCAATTTTTGATTGATATTTGATAAGGACCCTGATATCCTATTCCTTTTTCACGATTCCTTTGAAATCTATTTCTTTTTCTTTTCCTCCCTCCAATGATCCGATGAGATTTTATTACATGGGGTTTTTCTATTATGACCTACCTTGGGAAGTTGGATACTTGGATTTAGACTCCGTTTAATAAACACAATGTAATATATTAAATGTAATTTATATTTAGAAGAAAAATATTTACATTACATTTACATATAACGTGTGTTTAGGTGAAAATTATTTGAATTGTATTTTAATAATGAATATGTAATCCATTGAATTGCATTTAAATGAATATGTGATAAAGACCTTGATATCCTATTCCTTTTTCACCATTCCTTTGAAATCATTTTCTTTTTCTTTTCCTCCCTCCAATGATCTGTTGATATTTTACTACATGGGGTTTTCTATTATGACCTGCCTTGGGAAGTTGGACACTTGGATTTAGACTCCATTTAATAAACGCAATGTAATATATTAAATATAATTTATTTTTAGAAGAAAAATATTTACATTGCATTTACATGTAATGTGTGTTTAGGTGAAAAGTATTTGAATTATATTTTAATAATAAATATGTGATATGATGGGTAAATATAAAGAGAAAAAAGGGGTAGAGAAAGAAAATAGGTAATGTGATTAATAAAGTACTAAAAAAATGAAATAATAAATAGTGATTGTATTAGATTGAAAATGCGAAATGATTGGTATTTAAATAAAATGCTTTTGTATTTAGATGAAAATTACATTGTATTTACTCAAATGTAATGCTGTAAACAAATGGGGGGTTAACCCACTCCATCGAATGAAGAATTTCCAGCTTTCCGACAATTGGTCATTTCAAAAATTTTCCTAATGGCTGGATACTTTCGATATTTACAAAAATCTTTTCCTTTTTTTCTTTTCTTTTTTTTTTTTCCTTCTAAATTTGTATATGAAAATTCAAATTTTTATTGGAGAGAATGAATAATTTCTATTTTTAAGATCTATTTAGAAAAGCGTTTAAAACGTGTGAATCTCAAATCATGTTTACTATTTAAAACTGATATTTAATATTTTTCACACATTCCTTAAAAAAATTTTCTTTCTCCAAAATTTTTTATTGTAAACACAAATCTCAAACTTATCTAGCTTTTAATACTCATATTTCTAAAACTACATTTCAGAAACTTCCCTAAAAGAAGTCAAAAATATTTGTGAATTTCAAACGGAGGACTAATAAAATTTGGAATGAACCCACGGATTTTAAAGATGATCCGTAAACTTTCGCATTTGGATTGTTTAATTACAAATTCTGAACTTTAAACTAGTGAATGTCACAACAAACTTGTAGACCGTAAACCAGAACCACTTCTGTGAAGACACCATATAAATTTTGGTACCTTTCCCAAAATTATGAAGATCACCAAAAGAGATTTTATTTCCACTTAAAAAAAAATTACAATTACATAAATTTATGTTTCATCCTAAGCAGAATTTCTATCTAGTTATTACCAAAAAGAAAAAGGAAAAACTTAGTGACGTTAGATCCAAAACTGAGAGTAGATACATACTATGCTAAAACTCTCTGTTGGCCAATGATGAAGGAGATTCTTAGACGCCATCCAGGAATTGCAAGCAGCAATTATTATTGGCCTAATGAGAGTCTCGAAAAGAAGAAAGATGATGGAAATCATAATCTTAGGATAATCCAAGAGCCCAAACCAGGTGTACCCTATTTGGCCCCACCCACGAGAGAGATCAGCAATGGCAGACAAACAATTCAATCATTCAGACCAGCAAACATTGCTTAATGGCAAAAGTTCCCCACCATTTTCCTTCCCAAAGCAACTCCCACCACCAGCTTGGATTCCATCTAATCTTTGAGAACAAAAGAAACAGGTTTCTCTACAAGGCCCTACTGCTCCGGACCGCAACACAATTTGGCGTCCTCTCCCAACAAAATGACTTCACGTCTATTTCTTCGTGTGGCCCGGCAGCAGTCAAAAGAAACAAACCCCGTCAATCGGTAAATCATAGTCGTGGGATTAAGCTGGCTACCCAGATAAAGCTAAACCTCGGCCACTTGCTGATGCCAAGACGGGATTACAAAACCGTGTGTTGTTGCCACTTGCCGTGATGTGACTGGGGCCTCCGTGCATCCTAAGTCAGAGAAGGGCCCCCACATTGGAGAACGAAGGAAATGGGGGGAAAAAAAGAACCCCAAAATTCTAGATATCGTGTGACTATCTATCTTTCTACGGCTGCTGATGCTGCCCCAAAATCACTCGTCAATGCTTCCTACATTGTATTTATACAGAGCAATGTGATCAGCCAAAGAGAGGCACAGCAGCAAGGTACCTGGCAAAAGGGGAACAAACACGTTGTCTGAAAACCAGGCCAAGCCAAAAGAATGTCAACGATGTATCGGTAACCCATAATTATGGAAGGATCTAATCCGTCCATCCCAGCCAGCTGTCACTATAACCATACCCCACGCATGAGAACTGGATGTGTTCTTGCAAGAAGCTTTCAGAAACTTCAATTGGGACTTGTGCATTGTAGATTGTTTGGCCTGCGGGCTCGACACTGGAAGCTTTTCCTCGGGCCAAGTTGCAGACGCCTTTGGAAAAGACTCTAAAAGGAATTCTTGGCTTATAGAATAACATTCTAATGAAGAAAAAGGCAGAGTATCTGAAATACATTTATCCACAACGTGGAACTGACTCCCGTTTTCTGAACTGCCACATTGCAAACCAGTCCACGGAATCGCAACTGATGCATTGGTGGAGAAACGCTCATAAGACCTGACACTTTTCACTTGGGAGAAAACCATTTCTTCGTCACCAAGGCAACTCCATAAATATACATTAGAATCCTCACATGCTGAGACTATATGTTTTCCATCCGATGTAAAACATGCAGATATCTGGTTTCCCGCGTTACGTAGCCCTAGAAAGAACAAAGAGATGATAGTTATAAGGAACACTTCAAATTGGGAGAACTTTAATTGACCCAAGATTATATGAGATTTAGGAATGACGGGACAAGGAGCATGGACATACCACGGTACTTTCCAATCACATTAAGCCCATGAAGTACTCTGACTTGTGAATCAGCACAAGTGACCATCACTATGCCTGAGTCTTGTGGTGAAAACTAAAAGGAATAAAAAGTAATTTTAAAAAATTGCTCGTGACAAAGGAGAGGTGAATTACGAATACACAAATAATGAACACAAAACATACACCACATTATGTTGCAAAATGTAGCACAAAAGGCTAAGAAATAATACCTGAAAGCCTGTTATCCTTCTGTCCGGTGACTTCTTTTTATTGTGCAAACATATCTGAGTGTCAAATTGCAATCGATTATCTGATCCAAGCCACATCGAAAAAGAATATCAAAATCACGTCCAAAATCCATTTATTTGAAAGAACATAGCTTCCTATCAAGAAAATAGGGATGTGCGAACGAAACCACATGCTATATATACAAGCCTCAACTCTCACAATCAGACTTTTCAGGGACAATGATCCATTCAACAAAAAACTAGGACTGTTCTAAAAACCAGAAAAACCAAAACCGCCCGAGTAGTTCAAATATTGAGAAGACACATGAATTGTTAAGCATGCAGGAAATTGGAACATATCATAAAACTTCTCAATCTTATGCAAGATAAGTGAAGAAAAACAGGCAACAACTGCAAGATTTCATCAGAAAAACAAACCTGATATGTTGTAAAAGCGGCAACTGCCTGTAATTGAGCCAACAATTCCCCCCTACATTAGAAATAAGCAATATATTGTCAATAAAATCCGCTTAAGACATCAAAACCCTACTTCTACGTAGAAAGACATGATTAAAATAAATACTAACCTGACCATCTGGACGATAACACACTGCAGTGACTATTTCTCTTATGTCAGTCCAATCAACAACTTGGCAATGAGGGATTCCCCAGATACGAACTTTTCCATCTATCGAACCACTGATGAAGTAATTATCATCAGCAGGGTTAAATTGGACACAGGTCACTGCATGACAAATAACATGATAAAGATTTATGAGATACAAATTTAGCTATGTCATAACAGATGAGCCGGCTATTATAAATACATAGTAGGACAAAAAGAAACACGAGAAACAGGAACTTACCATAATTACTATGGTAAAAAACTCGGAGGCAGTCATCACGTCCAACTTGCCACAAACGAACAGTTTTGTCAATCGATGCTGACACAAGATGCTGCCGCAAATAAGTGAAAAAGATCAAATTTTATTTCTATTTTTAAAATAAAATGAAACAACTCTAAATTTTTTTTTCACTGAATAACCACTTACATTATTCTTCGACCACGACAGGTCCAAGATCTCCCCGCAGTGACCATGAAACTCGTGCAATGGCTTCTCCAATATTCGAAAAACTTTAGGCGGAAAAATAACACAAGCTGAATCTGAGGTTCTCCTCAAGCTGGTTGCTTTACCGATTTTCTCCTTATCCTCGAATAGGGGTTTCACTTCTGACATGTGGTTCACTGTGAAGTATAAGCAAGAAGGATCAAGCTCCGGAATGTCAAGCTCATTTGACCTCTCATCTTCCACTACTTGCCAGAGTCTTACAACCCCGTCTTCACCAGCACTTGCAAGGTACTGACCATCGGGACTAAATTTCATTGTCAAAATTGAACCTTCATGGGCTTTGATATCTTGCCCCATGTAAAGAGCCGAAAGTTCCTTCGATTGCTTCCCCGTTTGGCGGACCTTAATTCTTTGAGCCCTAGCCTGTCGAATTGCATCGTTGCCATTTGGCCTCAAACAATCAACATCCTGCCCATCAACAACGCATGACATGGATCGCAGTTTATTTAACCACCTGCTCCTAACTCTCTTCATTATACCCTCCAAAAAACTTGTCTCTCTCAGTTTTGGAGAGAAAGGTGATGACCCAGAAGCACTCTCAGACTCCGCGGTCGACACCAGCCGCCCCAAACCCGCTTCTCGAACTTCACTCTTCTTTTCACCCTGCCCCACTTCCTCCTCTTTACAACACTCCATCCCACCACCAAAATTCCCATCTCGGCACACAAAACTCTCCCTCGACCCTGAATTGTCCAAAAAATTGTAACTACCATAGGACCCACATGACATAAAAGATAACTCGCTTTCGAAACCTGAACTTCTCAGCACAGCCCCACTATCATCCTCTCTAACTCTATCAACCTCATTTTCAACAAAATTATCCATCAAATCCTGATTGGAAACCAATCCCATCCGCTTGAGAAAACTACTCCGGCGCTCCTTGACGCTTCTTGGGCTTCGAATCCAAAGCTCGTAGTCCGAACGAGAATCTGAATCCAAAGTGTCGGAATTTGCATCGGAAACCGATGCAATATCTTCTTGGGCATCAAAAAACCCATCTTCCTCGTCCTCACTGAAGCTACCCATTATGCTTTCGAGTTCAACCCATGAAAAACCAACCTCAAAAGACCAACATTTTAAGCCCCCTATGCAATGTGGTTCAAGTCTCTAATCCCTTTCCAGGCAAGCAACCCAAGAAGAAAAAATAAACTAAAAACAAAAAATCAAAAAAACACACAATTCGAGATCAGACTAGGAAAAAAAATACTTATAAAATCCCAAACAACAATATGAATAAACAAGAATAAAACAAAAACCAAGAGATCCAACATGGATCCCAATCCACACCCATTGAACCTGGTCTTCCACAGAAGAATAAAAATTCATAGATTTCAAATAAGCAAAAATATTAAAACCAGAAACGGCAATAATAAATTACAAAAAAAAAAAAAAAAACTTCTGCAATAGAATAAGGGTCCATACCACTTCTCAGTACACAGAGAAGAAAACCCATTAACGGAATTTGAAGATCATTTGATTACAGTTTAAGAAACAAATCCAACAGAGATATATATATATATATAAAAGAAAAAAGAAACGCGAAACGCGAAACGAGATCCTTAAAAAACAAACCAAAAAAACTCAAAAAATGGAAATGAATATAAAGTAAGCTTACATGGTTTTTTTCTTTTTGTAATGGGAATTCTCGGAGAGTAAAGAGGAGGGCGTAGATCGAAGCAACCATGGAAAAAAAAAAAAATTAGCTTTTTTTTGGACTCTCTCTCTCTCTTGATGCTTCTCTATCGAGGAAGCAAAAAGAAAGCACTACGAGAAAAATAAAAAGGGAGGAAAAATATTTTCTAAATAATTATAGAACGAATTAACATTTATTTTTTAAGGGATAATAATTTCATGTTCAAGGGCAAAACGGGAATAAGCTAATAATTTTCCTTGATATTCGTGAATAGTTGGCCCGAGAAACGAGATCTTGGGAGAGGGGGTTGTGTGTTGTGTGCTTTCTCTCTCTTCCTTTCTCTCTCAAAAATCCATATGTCTCTTTTTTTTTTTTCTCTCTTTCTAAATTTTTTTGTACGGATATTTTGAGATTTACTTTCCTTTCATAATTTGGATAATATGCTTTATTTACCTTTTCTAGAATATTTTTTTTTCCCCCCCTGAAAACCTTCCTAGTTCCTAGTTGCTAACTTACTACAATCCTTACAGTTATGTCCGCATAAGACCAAAAGGACACAACTCCCACTTTATGTTTGATTGATTAATTAATTAATTAAATTCTTTTGTTTATTATTTAGATTTAAATATAGTATATTTAAATATAATAGATATTTAGATCAAAAATATTTATATTATAATCAAATTTAATATTTATTTAGATAATATATATTTGAGTTATATTATATATTATGTGATCGATAAAAATATAAAAAGAAAAGAAAAAAAAGAGTATATGATGTAATTGATAAAAATAATATAAAAATTAAAATAATAAATAATGATTAATTTAATTAAATTATAATATAATTAATATTTGAATGTAATATTTTTACGTTCTAATGAAAATTACATTAGGTTTAAACATAATATAAATATTATGTAGTAAACAAAAAATACTTTAGAATGTAATTTGTAAAACATTACCCTTATGTAAAAACTATTTATGAATTTGTATTAACCAATATGTGCTTTATTTTATGGTAGCAGTTTGACATAGATATAAAGGACATGTTTATCGAATCGTAAAAAAAACATGATAAGAAAACAATGGGATTCAAATGAAATAATAAATGGGATGTTGTTGATTTATTCTTAATATTTACTTGTTTTATAGATGGTATAATAAAAAGCAATTCAGTTCCTTTTTTAGCGCTTATTAAAATGAGAAATATTAACCTTGTTAATATAATTATTATAATATCTTTTTATGTAATTAATCAATGGATACATGAAAACTTATTAAGGTGTATAAGTAATTTTTTTAAATAAGATATTTAAGTAAATTTGTCGTTATTTTTTTTATAAGGAATCAATGCATAAATGTCAAGATTATATTATCTTTTCTCATATCTTATTTTGCGTAATATAAATACAAGATTACATTAAAAAAAAAAAAGACCAATCATATTCTCTTTCCTTTCATGCAAAAAAAACAGTACCTAAAGTGTTCAAAACTAACAAAAATGAAAAACAAAAAAAATGCACACACACATATATATATATATTTGTAAAAGGTCCCTTTCTCTTAAATGGACTTTTTATGTGTCACCAAAAGGAGAGGGAAAAAAGAAAAAATCAACGCCCTCGCAATAGGATTAGGATTTTTTTTTTTCCTTCTTATTGAAATATTACTTGTAGAATTTGCTAGAATTTATTGTGGTTTGGTACTGGTTACCAAATTCATCCATCATATGTATGGTTTGTGTCTTGCACTCAAGATTTGCTCCACTTATACCTTATAATATATGATTTCGTCGGTCGGAATAGTTTGAATAGATTTTCTAAGATTCAAGATCTTTTTATCTATTATATTTTTCATTTATTTTTAATAAATATAAAAAAAATAAATCAAATACTTTATAAAATAATTGATCGGTCAATTTTAATCCTTTTATTTCTTGACTTTCTTTACTTCAAATAAGATGTATAAACTATCAAAATGGGTTGCTTGTTCAGGAGTAATTATTTTAATTTTAGAAAATAAGTATTTATTTCTTGAACTAAAATATATATATATATATATGTGTTTATGCATATATTTCCTTTAACACGCCTAGTCTTGCTAGTGGGGGTAGGCAGTGCCAAAATATTGACTCGGAATTGTGTTGTTGAAAGGAAGAATTGATTCCTATCCTCACTAAACGTTGCTAGGTGAAGTGGTCAATAGTCAGAGATCATGACCATAATGTTGTTTTTATTCTCGTTTAGACGGTGACCAATGTCAATTTAAAATACTTTATCAGGGCAATGCCCAATTTTAATTTTAATTTTATTTTTATTTTAACTTATCATTTTTCCTTCAAAATGTCACATTTAGGTCTAGGGATTTCCGAGTATCTCCAAAAAGACCCCCCAAAAAATTAAAAATAAATATGAATTTGACAGCTGAAAGCTGTCTGTCACCTGTGAAAGGGCATGGGGTTACGCATTTGCCCATGAATTTGCAGCCCCAAAAATCATATATGTATTTATAGTTTCTTCCTCTTTGGTTGGACCCCATTGTTTTCCATATTTTTAATAGATGACCATATTCTGAGATTATCATTTCAGTTGTTGGCATTGGAGATTAAATTAGATTATTCTGATCCTTGATCATTCCATAATCGAGTGTGGTTTGAGATTTCTTGTGTCTTTTTGGATCCCATAATATGAATTGCTTGCCATAATTATTAATTAACTCTTCATTGAGGGAAGATTTAGTTTGAATAACAGATATTGACTATGAGATTACCTATAATTACATAAATAACCTAATAATATTTTTATACATAATTATATAGAAGGTGAGGAATTCCCATCACATGCCTCCAATTTTAGAAAACTGTGAGATTACCCTTTAAAATAAAAACTGTAAGATCACCAAAAAGATTGCTTGCCATGTAATTGATTAAGTGGTAAAGTAAATTTGGTACGAATTGGCTGAGCAGGGGAGCCTGCTTTTAACTCCATTAGGTTTATGTCGCCATTAAAGCCAAAATACAAAACCCTTAAAAAGTCAAAAGTAAAAGTGGGCTTGTTTCAAATGAACCAGGCAATTTTACTTTTTAATCTCTTTGATGACAAGGATCCCCTAAACCAGGGAAATGGTTAAGGTTTTGTCCTGTCCGGTTAATACAAAGTTTAGTTGTCTGATTGCTAGGCACAATGATGACTTACAAAGTATTTAGCCAATATCATTCTCTTGATGTAAAAGTTAAGCTACATGCATCTATAGTATTGCAGTAATTATTAAAAGATCTTTTCAGTAAGAATTCTCATTTATTTTGGCTGTTGGCTTAAATAAGAATGTTTTTGTGTAACGTTCTAAAAATTTTTAAGTTAACATTTATAAATCCGTTTGTTAAATAATTATTGATTATTATTTTTATCGGTAGTTAAAAAAAAGGACAATTCTTATAATAGTAACTTTAATAATTATTATAGTTGAAAAATTATGTGTGATGATCTAAAAGTTTATTTTTGTTATTAAATATTTGAATTTATACTGTCTCATTATAATAGTTAGATTATATAAACAATCTATTTTATGAAGAATCTATAGTATTACGTATATATAAAAAACACATATCTCAAAATTATGTGGATGTATCATTTTCTACCCCTTTTATTCTTTTATTTTTATATTCCTTGAAGGAAAAAGAAAAAAAAAACCTATGATTACCACTCCTATTTAAACAAAGTAAAAAAGTTAAATAGAGGAAAAAACCAAAACAATAATAATATTGTTGCGTTGAATTGTGACCAAAACTTATATTTATGGAAAAGCAATACCGTAATGATTCAATGTTTCTTTGGTGTCCACCTTTTCTCTCGCAACCTTTTGTGTGATGGTGATTTGCACAAGTCGACGGCAGTACTCGAGAACACCCCCCACCCCAAAACACTGAGAGACAAACCATCCTAATACTTGTTGTGCGTAGTCTAGAGAGACACGTTTACTTTCTTTTTTTCTACCTTCTGGCGTTAATTAAGCAAACCCTCCCGTTAATTTTGTTGCATATAATATATTATTAGTTTGATGTTACTTTTGTTTATATTATGGTCGGTTTTGATAAATATAATATTAGTTTGCTATAACTTTTTTGACCATATATTGGTTGTTTATTTAAGGGGAAGTTGCGTGCGATCTCTTCTAGATAAGCAGATAAATGAGTAGTTTACTAAATCCTCGGTTTTTATTTGGTGGGGTTGACGTAGAATATATAATTCAGGTTGTAATGAGAGAAAGTTATCTTTCGTTATTTAATTCATAATAAAATTAAAGAGGAAAAAAAAATGTATATATAGCTAAAAATAATTCTAAATTATATGGCATTTTCAATTTCAATTTGAGGCATAAAGAATTTACTTGGCCTGTTCTTTAGTTTCGTAGGTTGCATCTCATAATCGAATTACACCTTAATCAATTACAAATTTTGTTTAGGTTGATTTGTTCCTTTTTAATTTTCCTTTTTTTTTTAATCCCTCTTTTTCAGTTTTTACTCATTTGTTAAAGTTAAGTAAAAAAGTGCTAATTATATTTTTTGAATCCGATCATGGAGAGCTTCACATGACCCCCAAAGAGACAGTGGCATAACCCTATTAATGGTGGATTCCAACGTTAGGACTCACTGCAAAACGACAATTACTTTATTAATGCCTCTTTTTTATTTTTCAAATTTTACTTGATTATCCTTTAATTTTCTTTTCATTTTTCCCCCCCTCTATGGGCGAGTTGCTATATAAGTTGGTAAAATTTTACTATTATAATGTTTTATCCTTCCTCTTCTATAGTTTTTATTCGTAATTTGCTATAGTCCTGTAAAAGAGTATTGTTATATATGTGGTTCCGCTTTCGAGAAACTCCGCATGAAATTCAAGGCACAAAAATGGGATCCTTTGGAGGTGGATTTGAACAATGTGACTCACTGTTATCGATAATTTTTTTTCACTTATGCCCCCTTCTTCTTCTTTTTTACTTGAAAATAATATAATTATTGCTTTTAAAAAGAATTTTTCAATAACGAAATTGATATTATTTTACACTTAAAAAAAATTTAATTAGATTTCGCATGTTACAGTCCACACGATCAATGCATGAGAACTAGTGTATATATATACATAAAAGAGAGGGAGTGGGAGGGGGAGTTAATGATCCATCATCATATGTATATATATATATATATATGTATGTATGATATCCATACTAGCTAGAATTAAAAAAATAAATAAAAGAACTAACCATAAGATTATAGAATGATGACAGAAAATGGGTTAACTAATTACTTAATTATAGCTCATCAAATATATATATATAGCTCAAAAATGATATATATATATTACTTAATTACGTACGTGTCAACTGTGAAAGTCGTCATGCATGAGCAAAGCAATGCTTGCCTTTAGGCGAAGCTAATCTTGGTAAAAAAAAAAAAAAAAAGATGTGCTTTTCATCATTAGTACGTGCTATACATATATATACATATAATAAAACATTCGATCATCTATCCATATATATATATGTGTGTGTGTGTGAACATTTATATACACGAAAATACACATGCGATCATGCGCTTATATTTATAGGAGTAGAAAATTTGTGGTTGAAGTTCTTGAGAGAGGATAATGCTTTTCATTCTCATCATAACACACATGGGACCAAGCACATGAACGCCATGCATGAGGCATATAATACATATTTCGTTTATGGCTTTGTACTCAAAATGTGGGGCAAAAAGTTGGTGCATTTTGCAACCATTAAAGTTAGCTAGTGTTATTTATCTTAAAAATAAAAATAAAAAGTTTGCTAGTGTTGTTGTTCTCAAAAATAAATAAAAATAAAGAGTTAGCTAGCGTTATTATTCTCAAAAATAAACAAAAATGAAAAATTAGCAAAAAGAATAAAAATAAAAAATTAGCAAGTGCATTATTCTAAATAAAATAAGAATAAAAATAAAACTAAAAAGTTAGCTAGTGTTATTGGTTAGCCCAACAACACAACTCACATCGAAATAATAGTAGATAATATTTATATATAGTTTTCGGCTCTGCAATGCTATCTCACCAAGCAGCCACTCTGTGACGAATACATGATATTGCACACACACACACACACACACACACACACACACGCACACACACACACACACATATATAAGTATAAATGAGTTGTAAATCCAAAAATGTATTTGTGTATTTTAATTTTTTGGTTTCTGGGGTATGCTATGCCTGCTTTTTAAGCAACAAATCAATATCTGGAATAGTCCCCACGTCCACCCAAGATTCTTGCTCTTCATGTTCGTAGTCCATGGTTTTGTATGGTGGAGATTTTGCTCTTTCGAATTTGTGAAAACATACCAAATTCTCTTAACAGTTGACTAAATTATATACAAGTCACGTTTGGGTTGTAGAGGCACATGCACCGTCCCTTTAATTAGTTTATCAAACTGTATACATAATCTCAATTTGGCAGCCGACATATGCTAATAATCATATATATATATAAAAGGTGCTCGAAGTCATATATTTATATATATATATTACTCTAACTTTCTCTTTTACTAAATTATACAGTTTCTTTGAATATTAATTAAATCTATAAATCGCAGACAATTGGAGAACTCATTAAAATAACTTTCCTTGACTTTTTCCCATGTAATGTGTTGGTTTTGGATACAATGCATGATTTAAAATTATGTGCTCGATTATATATATTGTTTATACATAAGGATCATGCATGATTCCAATTTTAAAAGTGTGCGTATGTGTGTGTGTGTCTATATATATATATATACATGTCATACTGTCATAGTGTTGATATGTTGTGGACAATTCCTCACCTTTGTTGGAAAACCATTATTGTGTCAATTATGGGTGCTAGCTAGATATATTTATTACATATTATAAATGTATAGATATTGAATATTAGGTGATTTATGTAGGTTTAAAAATCAAGAAATTAAAATTCAATATCACAATATCAAATTTGGTTGTCTCTCGATCACTTCTTGATTCCCTTTCTTGATCGCTTTGATCACCTTCGGTTGGTTACCATATTTTGTTACTTATTCTATAAGATAATGACTTTTTTTTTCCTTTTAAATTATGCTCCTTTAAGCATATTATAATTTCTTTTATTTTTTTCCTCTATATATACGTACATATATATATATATGTGTGTGTCTGTTTTTTGTTTTCGTATATATTCGCTCGAGTTAATTAGCTGACATGAACCGAAAATATCTAATAATGGAGCTCTAGCTTTAAAATTCCACGTCTTTATCTTGTGATTAATGATTTATGTGAAGAAGTTTTTTTGCAACAGAATTTATCGATATTTTTTTTCTGAGAAAATAATTTTGGGACCCTTTTTCTCCCAAAGCATACCCCTTCAGTGATATGCATATATATATATATATGCACACACATATACATATATATACATACTACATATATGTGTGTATGTAAGTATATATGTATATTTAAACCGAATATGTCGGCAAACTTCCGATCGACCACCAGTTGACTTTCGTGTCCCAAACCATAAAATTTATCAGCATTTATCCCAAATTGAGTGCGTCTCACACGTGGAATTTATTCAACACAAAAAGATATACATGTATACGCATAAATATCCTCCATAAAAGGCCTTTTATGTATACGACATGGGCAGGAGAAAAGAAAAAGAAAAACGTTGCCAGCCAAACCAAAGCCTATATGAACTAGAAGTCGTTGCAAGATATTTAGACCCTATATAATATAGTGATATATACATATATATATATATACGTATTTAATTCTGTGAGAAGAATGATGGGGGCATCACCAATCTTCGGGAAAGTACCACGGAAAATTTTGTAAATTGTGTAGAGAAAGAGGAAGCAAATTATTAATAACATGTATGGTGCGATATCATACCAAAATTAATGCACGAGATACTACCAAAACTAGCGGTCCAAAGGATTTTATGATATGAAGAATTAATGGAAAGGGATACGTAAGAGATGTGGTGGTATAGGCTATTTGGACATTTTCCCATCAAACAGGCGGTGGAGGGGCCTTTGATGGCTGCATTTCTCTGCATAGTGTTAATTAGGATGGGGTACCCACTACCCTCCTTTTTATCTTTAGGCTATACATTGCTCTTTTTTTTTTTTTTTCACTTCTTTTTCTGACCAAAATTTTGTTTCTTATAAGAATCATCACCTAGCTATTATGTACATTATCTTTACATATCTTTCAAGAGATTCTACGGTAAAAACACTTTATTTTACACTCCGGATAAGAAGGAATAAAAAATAGGATGAAAAGAAAATTTATAAAAGATGGAAAATTGGAATTATAAAAAGGAAATTAGTTTTTTTTTAGGTTGTTTGATAGATAGTGATGATAGAAAATACTATTTTGTTTGTTTATGAATATTTATTTTGCATTAAAAATAAGGACAAATATATAATTTTAGTCGTTATTAGGTGGGCTTAGGTTTTCCACTCAATTTTGAAAAGGATGAAAATTAGTGGCTCACTGCAAACTTTATCCATCTTGGTTTTTCTTTCCATTTTCTTTTCTTCCTTACCAAACAAGTAACTCCATTTGGAGCAAAAAAACAAACAAAACAAAACAACTCCATCATTTTTATCCCACTATCCCTCATCCCACTTCCTTCCTTACTCTTTTCCACCCTACTAAACATAACAATGTCTAATAAAGTTATTGATCATGACAATAAGATCTAAATTAAACATTATATATTAAATAGAGTTGGATATTATGACGTGATTTTTTAAAGTGTATTATTATATTTTTTTATCGTTTGATTTAAATCGTATAATTAAAATCAATCACTCTTATGATAGAATAATTTTATTGTAAAATCTCGTCTTTTTTATTCTCTTATAATTTTTTCCCCATTCTTTTAGATATCTTGGACCCTCATTTTTTTTCTTCTTCTTTTTTGATTTATCTGAAAGGAGTACATTTTTTAAAGGTTTGGGGGACACTTGATTGTACTAAAGTGGGCAAAAGAAAGCACCAAACATAACAAATCAGTGATATAGACTAGAATTGGAGTATCGAGAAACTAAGAACATAGTCATATCAGTTTTTCAGGTAGTCCTTATAGTGAACTGTGGCAAAACACCAATTAACAAAAGCGTTTCTTTTCTTGTTGTCCAAATGGGGTCATTTCTTGTAAGTTGCCTTTGAGTTTCATTACCATATTCTCTTTTCCAAAAAAAAAAAAAAAACCCAGCTATTATTGCATCAGATAATTTCGCATCAAGTACACCCAAGACAAGCTCCTTCTCACCATTATTGCATCAGATCGGCCTAGTACACAAACACACACACACACAGAGACACACGCACGCACACGAATATTTACATCCTTTCATACAACAATTTATGACCTGTAAATTGCAAGATAAGCGTTTTTGTTAGAACCCTTTCTTGGGATCAGAATTCTGATGGGGGAAAAAAAAATCTCTAGCTAGCTAGCTGAAGCTGATACTAAACATTTCTGGATAGCCATTGTAGAACCCAAAGAACAGTACACAATATTTGTGCATTGCAGTTTTAACATAACAGGACCACTCTTTTTTTCCTTCTTTTTATGTGGGGAAGCCAAAACAAAAACAAAGATGTGAAGCACAAGCACGAGGCTTTAATACAAATATGGTGGCAGCTACTCACTCACTCACTGAGTTTGATTGCTTTTGGCAGCTACTGGTGTTATGGTAGCCCCTAATTTTGGACCACCCCCACCCTATAAATTTTTTCTCTTTTAAATTTTTGCTCTCCTTTACCTTCTCTGGAGCCTAGAGTGGTCCTAAACCTGCCCAATAATCATATGATTGTGAGGAAAGTGTTGGTTATGCACTGACAGTCCTTTATTTTGCTGCAATTGTACAATATAGTACCAGAATTCAGTCCTGCCCTCATGAATTTCTCTCTACTGTCAACCACCTTTTTTTCTCGCTTGTTCATATTGTGAATTCTCTTTGATGCTTTGAAATCCTACTAATTTGAACTCTTTAACCTTTTTGGATCATGTTGAAAATGTAGAGAGTTTTTTTTCCAAGGAAAAACGCTAAATGCATATGCACATGAATTTCTTCCTGATGAGAAACGGTCGAAATGAAGAGGGTTTTTTTGGCGATGAGAAACGCTTAATGCACATGCATGACCGAGATCTTATACTAGCGCCACTCAATCAATGCATTTTAGCATTTCTGGTTTGAGATATCTACCTTGATTCTTAGAGTTATTTATTGATTTATTTGTTTATTAATTGGAGGAATTTTTGAGAATAAAATGGTAAAGAGAACCAATAGCTTTGTTTTTGTACTTTGATTTTGTCGTATGGTGATACCATCGTTGTTATTTAGATGTTGTGTCAACAGATAAATATCAGCATTTTCCAGCACTGCAAATTTGTTTTTATTAAGTTTTTATTTATTTTTTCCTCAATTATGTCCACGTCATAAATTTAGAAAGAAAGAAAAAAAAATGTGGACCTACATAATTTTATATCAATCAATACGATTCTGCCTCTTGATTCAAAAAATAAAAAAGCATTACCCTACACAAGCTAGCAAACAAATTGTGACACTAACCTACTAATTATTAACCTAATTATTGTTCAAATCATTATTTCAAATGGATACGCTTGCGGTGGGAATTATTTTGACTGTTCAAATACATTAGCAGTAGTTCTCACGAATTCATGGTTTATCCGTTAGCCACAGAACCTTTTTCTTTTTCTTTTTAAACAGAAAAATAAAAAGATTATAGAAGTGGAAAATGATGTATACATGTAAGCTCCAGAAATATATGAATCTTTCACGAAGTAAAGTATTTATGGCTCACAACTTATTATGATGAAACTGAATTGAAGGAAAGCCCTTTTGGATTGAAAAACAAAAAGGTCCCACTCTTTTTATTTCCATCAAGCCTCTCTTTCAACGAGAGTCCAAGAAACGATCCCTGAACCACTTTGATCGTAAAATAAAAGTGAAATCGTCTTTTATCCTCAAATATTGCCATTTAGTATAATTTCTAAAATATCTTCCAAGAACCATACGTGAAAAAGTGATACAACTTACAAGTGAACCGAACTTCACACTGGGCCTGTCTCACACATGAAGTTGCATGGTCCTCAAGTTTACACTTGGGCCAGAGAGACAGTCAGAACCTTCCACAACCACTTTGAGGCCCAACATTTAGACCCAGGCCCAATAACTGAGTCTGCCCCAATGAGCTACACAACCCCTGGGCCACTCAAAATACATGGGCATGCATGATCACCCACAGAATATGTGCGTGTACATATTGAACAGGAAATCTAATGCCTGATCTCTGATTGAATCAACAATTTCCCTAATCCTGTTGTAATAAATCATAGAATTATAGTAAATGACCAAATTTATGCACTGGTTTTCTCAACTGGAATTTCATTTGCTTTCTTCTCTTCTCAAAAAAATTATGTGTACAATAATTAAGCCTGTTAGTTCCCTGCTCTGAGATATAAACTTATCTTTGGATCAACAATTGGAAGGGAAAAAAATGGCTTAGACGAAGTGCTCAGTTGGGTATTCATGTTCGTATCCGTTGTAATCATAATACAATCTCTCTCCCTTTGAGATATCTCTGTTGGCAATTAGCAGAACCCGACACTCGCCATTGACATCAAATCTCACACATTTCAGGTTTTGCTTCTTTTTCCCCTCCCTGCAACCAAATAAAACCTAGACATGTTAAAGATTTTCGGTCCATGTAGTTCTTGAAGCATTGAATGAGCCTAAATATTTGAAGAACTATTGGTCTTCATGGAGAATTATAACTCCAAATTCACGAATTAGTAAAAAGTGGTGGAAGGTCAAGCGCAGATGCATAAAGAAAGAGGGGCAATGCATTTTTTATTTTTTGTGTTGTAATTCTTGTTCTAGTTTCGTGAAGCGTAGAGCAACTCAAAATTTTATGATTTTCAGGTGATCCGATTTGCATAAAACAACAAAAAGACATGTTTCCTTGATAAGGAAAATCTAGTCTAGTGCTGAAGGATGCATGCACGTTCCTTAAGATAGGATTTTATAGAAAGATTCTAGCAGTTGTAGAAAAACATTGCAAACAAAAGGCTTTTACAGTAAGATGCAGAAATGTATGGGGGAAAATGAAGGATTTCGAAGCAGGGAAGAGCTTACGGAGTGTGATTGTTGATGCCATTGATGAAGCGGGCAATGTTACTGTGCTTATCAGGACATACAACAAGGCTTTTTGAAGGGTTCGCAGCATGAAGGAGCGTCATCATGCTGTCCCCGTCGTCGCTTTCACGATTCTTTAAGTAATCGACGTCTCCCACATACTCCGTGATTATTGTTAGATCCTTAATAAACCTATCTGCCTCAACAGTGAAACTGTTCGAAGAAAATATCAAGCAAGAATTCAATACTCAGCTATAGAATCAAGGGATTGAAATCATCCACACGAAAAATGAAAGTCGGAAATTGAGTTTACTCTACTCACCCTTCTTGAGGATCAAAAACCACCATTAGGGGTGGCCATTCCCCTCTTTCCATCATACTCTTGCATAAATTTAAGGTCTCGGCATCTTCTTTAGAAATAACCTGAGATTCCGTCATGTTAACAAGACCGAAATTATCATCAAACAACAGTGTAGTTTCTGATTAATAACACTTGATATCAAGCTCGTATATCACTCAAAGGCCAACAAATGCAAGCTCCTTCCTTTCGAGTCCAATTTGAAAATTTTAAAAATTGTCTTAAAAAAAAATAGAGATTTACCTGCATTCCTCCGTGCTCAAGAGCCGCAGAATTTGCCGATCTTGGTGCCATGCCTGTCCTATAAGTGAGTTCATTACTGAACTCTGTGCCAGTGGCTGTCAATGCAGTTGCTAGGGAAGCCATTTGTTCCAGTCTTCTCGTCGGATCCTCGCTTGGATTGAATGGCAACAATCTTCTTTTCTTTTTCGACATCACCAAGCTACTAGCCCGCTTTCTTTTCTTCCGGGTGTCTAATCAAACATTGGAAATGCACAACAAAAAATTCATCAACTTAAAAAAAAAAAAACGATACAAGATCCAAAAACGTGACCAAATATAGAATTTCATGTTTTCTTTTTACCTTGGCTTGGTTTATGGGCTGATTCATGACACCGTTGAATCCGGAAGAAATCTACAATTTTGGTTTGGACTAAAGGGAAAGCTGCACATTTCGAAATTTAAAAAAATTAATTGGCGGTGCAAGATTGGGACGGATCAGAAAATCAGATAAAAGTCGTCAAATTAGCAGATGATTTAGTTTTCGCATGAAAAACAAAAAGGAAATCTCACTTAAAACCAACAAAAACTTTGAAAGTCATGGTTTAGGATCGAAATACTCGATAAGATTAAAGAATATGAATACCCATTTGCATTTGAACCACAAAATGACAAAAAAAAATCAATAAATGATCGAAAATTAAAAAAATTTATAATTGGGGGAGATTGGGAAATACACTTGAGCTTGTTGTAGCTCTTCTTAGAGCAGGAGGGGCAGAACCAAGAGCCTTTCGGGACCGAAACGAGGATCGGTCTGAGGCAAAAGAGATGAAAACCTCTGTCACAGTTGTCGCAGAGAAGAAGGTCCGCCGGACAGTCGCCGGACCCGCATTTCTCGCAGAAGACGTCGTCGTAATCGGCATCGGAACCACCGCCGCTGCTGCTATCTTCGTCGCTGAATGGAGTAGGTTTCGGAGCTTGGGTTCTTCTTTGCCTCAGCGCCATTCTTCTCGTTCCTCTTGGGGACGCCATTGATAGATCTATGAAGATTTTTCTTTTCCTATTTTTTTTAAGCGAGGAAGATGGTAACAAGCTGGTGTTTGGGTATTTCTAATTTGTTTTTCGCGGGAAGCAGACATTTGGCGCCACGCTTGTTTTCATCTTTTTGGCGGTTTTTGGCGCCAATATTTCCGTAAGTGGGCTGGGCCGTGCACGGAATGCGCCATTGTAGCAGGGAAAATTGCACGTTGTAAGCCATTTTGTTGTCCACGCCTGTTTCTTGCCAAATAACGTAATTTGAAACTATTAAAAATTAATAGCATAATTCAATACACATACTTTTATTTTACTCTCAAGTGAGGATTTTTCCCTTTAATATCAAAATTTACCTTTTTTTTTTTCTTCAGATTTTCCCAAAATCCACCCATTCTTTTCTCTCTCCTCCTTCTCACACCTTTGCCTTTCCTTTCTCTCTCCTCCCTTGAGTCCCACTCTCTCCTTTGCCTCCTATTCACAGGACATCATGATGGTGATGATGAGATCAAATCAAGACAGTGATAGTGGTGAGATTAGATCATGAGGGCAAAGGTGGTGATGAGATCAGATTGCTGAGCATGAAGCATGACTATCATCACGATCTACCTTTAGCGATAAAAATTACGTGATCTCTAAAGAGATTGCAACCAAATCCTCACAAGATCACTACTAGATCCTCGAAGATCCACGTCTGGCGTTACCTGTCTTCATCAAAGTTCCTTCTTTGATGAGTTGCGAAATCCACCGATGCAACAGCCATCATCGTCATTTTGTCGAGATCCACCACTACCACAGCAAAAATTTACCATTCACAAAGAGGGATCGTGAGCAACCTCACACCTATGATGTCATAAAATCATGACAAAATCTTGAGTTGCAAGACTAAATCACAATCTATCGAGAGCTGCCGCAATCTCCAATCATGAGGGAGTAGAGTGTCACTTCGGCATACTAAGTTTTGTTGGATTTCAGTAGTGGAGTGGGTTGTTAAGGATAGGAGATTGGATGGGGTTATAGTTTTGTTAGTTTATGGGATATTTTAGGGTTTTTTCAATTTCAAAAACTTTTTGTAATAAAATAAATGGTAAACATAGGTGTAAATTAAGGATTTATATTGCAAAATGATGATTTACTACAGTAAATTAAGAATTTACACATATCAGTAATTGCATAAATAAATGATAAAACAATTATATACATGTAAATAAAAAGTTACCGAAATAAAATCAATAATTTTTAATTAATTTACATTGGTAAATTAATGATTTATGAAATCAAGAATTTACACAAATATAAACTACTGTTCAATAAATGATTTACTAACATTATAAAATAAATGATTTACTAAGTTAAAATCAATACTTTTTTCATTCACAATAATAAATATTATATTTACTTAGTAAATTTTTTATTTATAAGAGCAATAATAAAATATTTACAAGTAAATAAAAAATTTACACGCATAAATAAAAAGACTTACAATTAAATAAAAAAATTCACACGTGAGAGATATTTTTATAAAAGATAATTACTTAAAAGATCACCTTTTTTTTCATTCATTCACGAACATGACAGGAAATCCCTCGTCTTCACAAATATGACACAAACTTTTTTTTCTTTTTGTTTGTTTTTATTATTTTTAAATTTCTAATATTATAATTGTCTTTTTTCTCCTTGGTTTTTTTCATTGTTTTTTTTTTTTACTCTATCTCTCTCTTTCTCTCCCTCGTCTATGTTCTTCGATCTATCTCTGTCTCCTTAGTTCTCTTCAATGCCATCGTTGGAGTCGTAGCAAGATTGCAGCTTTACAATCACACTAGAGGTCACGTATGGTGTCGGCAGAGCAAGCTCTCTGGGTGCAAGAAATGCTGATAACTGGCCAAATCACAAGGCTGATTGCAAGTTCTAGTCAATCTTTGTCTAATCATGTCGTAGTTTGCGCATGGCACCAACAGAATAAGCTCTCTCAAAGTGATATTGATGTTTCTGATCACCACAAGCTACAATCTCATCTACCACAAGAAACTGTCATTCATCTTTACTTTTCCCTAACTTGGCACAGTCCTCGATTGACAATATCACTAGTGAAGTCCTGTTTCTTTCTTTCCAGATCTGGCGTCGAAGCTCACACCCTTGGACGGTGGAGATTGCAAAGATGAAAGTCTTTTAGAACCATCTTCTTCCTTTCTGTCTCGATCTAAAGACGGAGCCAAAGAGATCTAGTTGGGTCATATAGCAGCATCTACTCGTCGATAAGCTCTAGTTAACGATGAAGGCAATCTCCTGTTCGGTGTGAAATTTTCTTAGATGAGAAGAGAAAGAAAGAGGAGGAAAGAGAGTTTTTCAGATGTAATTTTTTTAGTAAAGTTTGAAAATATTGAAGTGCAATGAGGGTTTATTGGTAATTTCATTTTTTTTTAAATCTGTTTCAAATTATCGTATTTAATTCGTGTCATATTAGTAAAGTAATCAAATTTTATGTTATGTTAGTGAAAAGATGTCCAAGTTTATGTTATTTTGGTGGTTCCCCTTTTTTAAAAAATTGAAGTAAATAAGTAATTTACAATATTATAAATATTAAAAAAACTTACTGTTTACTTCATTCTTCCTTTGATCACCGAATATGCGTGGACCTTGTAATTACTAATGGGCCATGTTCATGGACATCAACCCCAAGGGTCTAAACTAGAAACTTACCCGTTAAAACTGCCGAAGAGCGGGACCTTATAATGACAATCATTTCATGGATCCGGAGAGCCGAAAGGCCTTCAAAACCTACCTCGTCTCCTCTACCGAGTCGCCGGAGTTTACTCACCTGACTCGGGCACTGACTTGTTCATCGCTCGTCGCGATTGACGCCGAATGGAAGCCGACTCGCGCTGGGGGGCAGCTGCAGCAGCAGACATGCTACCCCACCGTCTCCCTCCTCCAACTCGCCTGCCAACTCGGCGGCGACTCGGACGAGTCGGATCACTCGGGGGTCTTCTTGGTGGACCTCCTTGCTATTCCTCTTCCTTCAATCTGGGAACTCCTGAGGGACGTTTTCGTCTCTCCCGATGTTCTGAAACTAGGTTTTCGGTTCAAGCAAGACTTGGTCTACTTGTCCTCCACTTTCAGCTCGCACGACTGTAATCTTGGATTTGACAGGGTAAGAGCTTCCATTTCTCTCAACGTTTTGTTTGGTTGCTGGGAAAATGCAGGAAACAAATGGAAATTTGAATTTTTAAGACCTCAATTTCCCATTTTTTTGTGGAGAATTAGCTCTCATTTTCTACTTCATCAATTAAAATGAAATAAATAAAATCCTCGTTTAAGTCTATTGTATAGATTTATAGGCTAGCTTTGATGTGAATTTGGTGTATATATTCTTTTAAACTGTTTTATAAATGAAGAACTTTTTTCTTTTATGTGTTAAATTATTAAAGCCTTTCAATACTACAACTACGGTTTTTGTATAGGTGGAGCCGTTTTTGGATATTACGAGTGTGTACAATTATCTACAACAGAAGCAATCTGGGACTGGAAGGAAAATGTCAAAGGATATCAAGAGTTTGGCAACTATTTGCAAAGAAGTGCTGGGCATTTCTCTTTCAAAGGTTTGGTTTCATTAATCATTTAACATTTTGATTCACACACACACACTATATTTATGCATTCCATTTTATGCTATTTCAAGTTATTTTTAGTTTTTTTTTTTTTTTTTTTTTGTTATCTTTGATTGGAATATGGGTGATATGAAATGACTGATTATTACCATGATGATGAGTTTGTGAACATAAACAAGCATTTATCTATGTCCCTGTGTCAAGCTATGTCCTTTAGGGAATGCAACTCATTTTTGAGGACAGTTGAGTGTAATGCATTTCAAAGAGTCATTTTTCTGAATTTCGTTGTAAGGCTTGGCTTTGGCGGAGTTTTAATTTATGGGAGTGTGTGTGTCCTTGGTTATTCAGATCTCACTATTGACATTTTGCAGCCTTTTGTTTTCTGTTTTGTAATTATATTCTATTGTTACGATTGTGGAGTTTTATATCATATCTTTTTTAGGAACTTCAATGTAGTGATTGGTCACATCGTCCTCTTACTGAAGCTCAAAGAACGTATGCAGCAATGGACGCTCACTGCTTGCTTGATATATTTAAAATCTTTCAAGTCAAAGTCATCAAAGAAGGTATGTTTGATATAAAGGTGCAGAAAACTCTACATAGTTGGACTAACTGAGTTGAATCACAAAACAAAGAAATACAGAAATATCTTTGGTTTTGCTGATAATCTGTAACTAGACATGCACTTTTAACGACTTAACTCATATCCCATTGGTGAAAATTTATCGGATTGCTCGTTGCAGGGAATTTAATACATAATCTCACTGAACCAAATTCCCTTGTTTCAAATCTTGGATTGAAAGAGATTCTTGAGAAGGATGAGGTGTGTGAGAAAATTATAAGGATGACATTTTGTGAAGCTTCAGATATAGTACGAGCTACTGCTTGTTCGGATATATCTCGAAAAGCAGCCTCAGAAGAAGGAATGGTTCTGAGGTCTCAACAAAGGAGTACATTGCCTATGAGTGAATCCCTGTTGAAGATTGTAAACAGATATGGTGAAAAACTTGTGCTAAAAGAATCTGATAAAAAGCCAAAATTTTCAAAAAGAAAAGGGAAGAAGAGACGATCATCAGCTAGTTTGATTCACAAAGAAAATCAATTAGAGAATTCTGAGGACTGGCAAGGCCCCTCACCATGGGATTCTTCCTTGGGGGGAAACGGATGCCCCAAGTTTCTATGTGATGTAATGGTATGTATACTAACTCTTTACCTTACCTTTTAAATTTTTTTGATGTTCTTTTACCTTTAATGCCTGGATTACCGCTGGTTATCCAAAGAGAGGTACATACATGTAATGGTATGTATCTTTGATGTTTTTCTCTGAGGATTATCCTAATTTCTAGGAATGAAACTCCATAGATTTTCTGTTCCAAAATCTTTTGGGGTTTTCATTTTCATTTTTTCACTCTGAGTGGGAGGCTAATGGAATATTTACTCAGGTTGAAGGGTTGGCAAAACATTTGAGGTGTGTTGGGATAGATGCTGCAGTCCCACATTCAAAAAAGCCCGAACCGAGGTGATCTTACCAGAAATAGACTAGTTATCTACTAGCAATAGAGGTTAAATGTAAGTTTATGCAAACTGTTGCTTTCTTTGTATGTAGGGAGTTGATAGGTCAAGCTCACCGAGAGAATAGAGTGCTCTTGACACGGGATGCCAAGCTGCTGAGACACCAATATACATTAAAGAATCAAATATATAGGGTGAAGAACCTTCTAAAAAATGAACAGCTACTTGAGGTATGGTTGGTTCTGGTGGTGACTGAATTCAAACGAATTAATGCTGCTTTCATCAATCAAAGAGATGAGGCTGTGTTCTTGTGACTGAAATTGCGAGTTTTCTTGCAGGTCATAGAAACATTTCAGCTGAAAATCAGTGAGGATCAGTTGATGTCGAGGTGCACCAAATGCAATGGTAGGTTTATTCAAAAGCCCCTGACAACAGAAGAGGCTGTGGAAGCTGCAAAAGGTTTCCAAAGAATTCCAAATTGCTTGTTTAACCAAAATTTAGAGTTTTGGCAGTGCATGGACTGCAATCAACTTTACTGGGAGGTAACATTGATAACTTATTCTCACCCCTTTTTTTTTTTTTTTTTTGGCTTTTCCTGTAGATTATCCAAACATGAAGGAGCTTATGACCCTTTTGGAACATTGTTTCCAACCTAAATTTTCTAGTTTGGTTTCCAAAACTCCCAAGTCCACATCTCCCCCTCTTTCTCTCTTCTATTTTCATTAAACTCAAACTTCAAAGGACCGTTACTTTCTTGTTTCAAGTCAAAGTGAGAGGTTTTTTTATCGCTTCAATGATCATTAGAACGAAAAAATATCCGTATTGCATATTTTTTTTCTGAATACATTTCAGATTTTTACAATCACTTCAACAATACACACATTAACAAACCAATCTCCATATCTTCAACTCCAATCATTGTCCAAACGGGTCCTTAGTTTCTTCTTCTGAACTGTATACTGTTTCAACTTTTTCTGTTCAGTTCTTTCTTAATAGATCCTCCGTTTAAAAGGGTCATACAGGCATAGGCCATTTATAAACAGGGTAAACAGTACAAATACTTTCAGAGTATACAAAAGGCGGAGTTTTGCCATTAAATTATTTGGTTAACTGATTGAGCGTAAACAAATTGTTTTCTTCTAGTTTTGTCACTTTTGTTTGTTGGGTGTTACATTAAAGATGATCTTAGGAAGATCTGTTAAACTAGTTTCCAATCTTCTCAGTAGAACTAAATTTCATTAGTGCTCATTCTGGCCTACCTCAAATAGAAGGAAAAAGGGAATCCATCTTTAGTTTCCCAAACCAATAAGCAAAATTTGCTTCAAAACAGACCAAGACTTGAACCATGATTTGACTTGTTTCTCCTGTTTGGCATGTGGAAAAAGCGAAGAGAATATCAGTTTTAAACCAAGACAAAACTTTTGACCAAAATGACACATGCATGGGATTGGTGGTTGGATAATGTTGGTAGCCAGCTTTGATTTATATGCTGTATAACGTGAGCTCTCTTTTGTTTTGTTTTGTTTTGTTTTTTTTGTTTTTTTTGTTTTTTTGGGTTTTGTTTTTGTTTTTGTTTTTTTAATAGGGAACCCAGTATAAGAATGCAGTTCAGAAATTCATAGACGTCTGCAAGTTGAACGACTAAACTCCAAGCTCATAATCATTGTGCACCATTTTTGTCATTATTTTTGGGCAAATGTCTTTGTCGTTTATCTTTTGTAATATGTTCTTCTCCAAGTGTTTTAAGTTATGCACGTCGTCAATGTGTATCACCCTTACCAATGCATGTTCCCTGACTTTTTTATTTGTTTCTTTTGTTGACACTCTGTAAATCTTAATTTGGTTTGAATCTTTGATTTGATGGGGAAAGCTGTTTGCCAAAGTGAGTGAACAAAGAAGGGAAAAGATAATAAAGTTACAGACACATTCAAGTTGAGTAGAATATGTTGTGTTTTCTATATATCCAGCTTTACAAATCTGTTGTTTAATCCTGTTCCTTTTTGTTTAAATATTGCCATATTAAAGTCCTCATATTTAGAAACCTTTCTACCGTGGCGTATCCCTCGCATGTTTTTGAAGTCAAAATCACATTAAAAAAAATAATAATAAAAGTGTGAAAAAAACTTTTCTAGATAGAGCAATGTTAAGAGTAGCAGTGATGTTTAATATTACTTACTAATAAAGAGTAAGTCCTATATCATTGGATTTACTCCTCTCTATTAGTGATACCAAAAAAAAAAAAAAAGGTGTGAAAAAAACTTTTTTGATAGAGCAATGTTTGAAGTATCAGTGATGTTTACTAGTAGAGAATAAGTCCTGTATATTATTGGATCCACTCTTCTCTATTAGTATGATGTTCAACATCACTGATATTTTAAAACGTTTTTTTATTTTGATATAAATATGACGGTTTACTATGGTTTGATAGGATATTTTTATCATATTTTATTATAAAATTCTCTATATCTTTGGGCTGAAATTTAAAACCTTCCACATAGACCGAAATAGAGTAATATCACCAAATAATGGTGGGGAATCTCTTTTAGTGTTGTGTTTACGATTATATCATGATTATACCACAATGAAAATGTGTGTAAGATTTCATATCATAACGAAGGAGTGTCTGAAAATGATAAATGCAATAAAAATCAAACAGCTCAAAGAAGCACAATATCAATTTGGTCGTTAATCGAATCTTACAACAAATCTCCTCTGCCCTATTATGACAAAAAAATAATTGAAGACTTGTTCTTTTGTTGAAACTGATGACTACCAAACAACTTAGGCACTATAATGGACTTTGTATTCATTAATATATCTTCCATGCCAATGTTGCACTAAATATACTAAATCATAGTAGGGGGGACAGATGCACCTGAGTTAACGGCTTTTAACGTATGGGACTTCTCAATTTTTTAACAAAGGAATGTTGAAGAGGAATATGACTAAATTGACTTGAAAAGACAGGCTGCCCAAAGAGCATGCAAGGCGCTTTTAGGCCGACTTTCCGAATGTCGTCGTTTTATCATTTTTTACAATGATGTGAAACCTTCAAACCACACTTGGCCCATTACTTGTTAGGCTTGCCGTATTAATTTTTACCCAAGTTTTTGTTTATTTATTTATTTATTTTTTAAGCTTCATTTGAACAAATTAAGAATTATGTAGCCTACTAGCCTTTTGAATTGAGTCAGCAATGCACTAATGTTTGATGTAACTTGTCCACTGATTTCCAAATTAATTAATCAAAAGATTGGTTGTTAGGCAGAGTTTGATATAGATGAAGATATGGTTACCCAAATACGAAAACAAAATACCATGCCAAGAGGAAGCTTCAACCTTATGCATACTTACTAAATGGGTCATTGTTGATTTTTGAATGTCCTTTTGGGACCCAGTTGTTAATTCATTTTTATTTTTGCCAATAGTGGGTGGGTCCACCTAAGTTGGACCAGCATTAAAGCATATATTATTTTTCTTGTGAAAATGGTGAGGGTCCAAAGAAAAAGAAGAATTTCTTCTCACTTCATCTTTGGTATATTAAAAAAAAAAAAATGTCTAGGCAAGATCTTTGTTGCAAGATCTTAACCCAATCTGATAGGTTCTATAATTCTACATAACCCACATTCAAAGTGGGATTCTAGTAACAAAAACTAAGAAAAAGACTTTTTTTTTTTGTTTGACAATGACTACTCTATAGCATTTTCACAGGAAACTTCTGTTTCAGCCTCTTGACAATTTTCATATTGAGAAGGAAAAACATTTCTCTTTTCATTTTTATAAAAAAGTAAGATTAATTTGGGAGAAATTTACGGCAATGCACATAAGCATTCTTAATGTGTTGCCTTTTTTTTTTTTTTTTCCTCTTCTTGTTCAAGTGTTCATGTTTGAGATTTAAAAAAAAAATATTATAGCAAAATCATACATTCTTGTTAATTTTGTTACTACTTGTTATTAATATTGTTAATATTCAACATCTATTCTTGTAGTTACATGTATTCTTTAACAATAATCGCACCCATTTTATACTATGGTGTCGAGTTCAAGTGCCAATTTGTTATTTTCAAAATTTTTTGTTCTACTAACTGTCATTTCAATATCATTTTGTCATACTAATTAAATTTAAGAATTCAACAATTTAATAAATATCAATACTAAAAATACTAGAACAATTCAAGTAAGGTCTACATTAAACATTATATCAATAAAACATTTTAATTTGCTCTTCCTCTAATATTGGATTTTCTCTCTTGTGCCTTTTCATCTGGTTCTTCAGGTTCAAAGTCATTTGTTGCGTGTAGATTGACCATTAAAAAAGTGGGTCTCGATGTGCAGAGAATATTTTTTGATGGTGGTGGTGGGTAGTCTGAGATCTTGAGGGTCTTGGCACTCGTTGAGGGAAGGATGTCACGACTTCAACAATCAAATTTAGGCGTTGGAGTTTCGGTGGGTTTGCAACTCTGAGGTTTTTAGGGTTCACATAGAGTGGATCCTAGGTTATAACAATTTTTTTTAATTTTTTTTTTCTAATTTTTAATATTTCACTTTTTTCCGATCTCTTAAATAAAGGTTCAATATTCCCCCTAAATGAGCCTTTATTCATAGGGCAGGTGTCGCAGTTGAAGTTAGTCGATGGCCCCGATGTGCCAGTGGAGTGATAGTTCTTCGGCAGCTTGTTTGACTCCTTGCAATGTTGCTTACTCAATTCTCATTAGATTTAGAAACCGCGTTGCCATCACTTGCATTGTTCATGCAGTTTAGGACCCTTTTATTGTTTTTAGTTTTTATTTTGATCTAACAAAAGCAATGTTGAATGACAATTGTGTGTGCGTGTGTGTGTGTTTTTTTCCATGAAATATGGATGTGGTCTTCCCCCTCTTCATGTGGGTTGCTTGTCATACTCACTGGATTTGCTTCTTGGCAGTGTTGTGGGTCGTTTTAACGCTTTAAGTCTTTCGGTCAATAGAAGATTTTCATCTATTGTAAAGGTTGTTAAAACAATTAACGTGCATTTGGTGCACGATCTTGAATCGAGGTTTTTATTGTATTGGAGTTAAATTATTATGCATTTCAGACACAAGTTTGACTGATTGAAATTAAAAAAAGTAAAAACTTAAAATACGTCTAAAAAAATCAATTTATAACTTGTTTTGTTTGTTTTGAAATTTTATGAAATTATATAAAAAAAATCTCATTTAGACTTGTATATATAAAGTTATGAACTTTTAAACTTATGTTTCATTTGTTTACTGCATTGTATTTATATTATATTCAAATGCAATACAATACAATTTTTATCCAAATACAAATATATTTCATTTAATTATTAATCACATCACATTTTAAATTTAATACAATCACTATTCATTATTTCACCTTTTCAATTGTTTTTATTAATCACATCACACTCTCTTTCTCTCTTCCTTTTATCTCTATACTTTTGCCTATTACATCACATGTTCATTGTTTAAATACAATTCAAATACTTTTTATCTAAATATAAATTACATTTACTACATTGCATTTAAACGCAATGCATTTAAGAAACATCTCTTTAGAGTTGGACAGTTGTAATTGAAACTTTAAATAGTGAATATGAATTGTTAAAAAAAAAAAAATTACATTTGAATATAATATAAATACAATTACATTTGAATATTTTTAAACACCTGTTTATACTTGTACTCAATATATGATGTCTCTATTAAGGCTACGTTTAGTTAATCGGTCCGAATTCAAATTTTTTAGTTTGATTTTGTATTTTTCTAAATAATTAACAAAAATTATAATTAAGTCAGCCAACTTGAATTTAAAAATTTCATTTCAATTAGAATTTAATTGGTAAAACAAACGAAACCTTAAAGGGTGTTTGGTTTTATTTTTGAGAATGATTTTCCATTTTCAAAAACATAAAAATGAAAACAGTTTTAAAATAATATTTGTTTATTTAACATTTTCAAAACCATTTTAAAAGCACCATTTTCAACTTTTTTTTAAAGATTTTTTTAAAAACGAAAAAATTTATTTTCACCTTTTTATTTTCATTTTCTCTCTCTGTTATGTAACGTAGTGATAACGATTATGTCCAATTATGACCTCTATCTCTGGCCAAGGACAATGATCATGGATTGGTTATGACGATGATGGCTGACTTGTGGTAATAACCACCAACTCACAATTCACATCTCATCGTCACTATAACCTAGGGTTTAGACCATCAATATCTTTCATCTATGTCTTTCATTGTAAAATCCACCATATTTTTTTATTATAATTAATAATTTATTTTTGTTATTTTTTAAAATTAAACATAAATGAATTTTCATAAATACACACTTATAAACTAAGTTTTAAAAAATATAACTAATCACAGTTTTAAAAATGATTTTTATATAATTTTTAAAATATTTTTATTTTTAATTTTTTTAAAATAAAAAATATTGTAAAAACAATGTCGAAAGTCACTTTAATTTTCCGTTTTTGAGGTTACGCACATGTTTTTCTTACGGGAGAATTTGGTCATTTGTGTTATTATTACTCGTTAGTACTTGTATTTGTATTTTTGTGATTTGGATTGAAATTAACAATTTTTGGAATCTGAAGTTTAAAAGAAGAGTATTATCAGCCGTAAAACGAGAATCTTTTATTATTATTATTATTATTTTGAGCATAAAGCAAATGGCTCGCACAGAATAGTAGGAGAGGATAACGTGGAAGGGAGATGAGCTGTACACGTCGTTAAAACGACACCATCGTGACGTCGTTTGACCACGGCCCCTCCCTCTGTCATGCAATCTCACCGCAGGCGCCACATGCTTTTGATGCCGCCACTTATCGCACCCTCCCTGTCTTCCCCATCTCTCTAGCTCTTTCTCTCTCTAGCTCTTTCTCTCTCTATCTTGCACTTTCCTAAATATTCTCGTCCTTCTCACGTCACCGACACGTTTCGTCATCACGCAAGCTCTTCCCATTGGGATTTTCCCTTCCTCCCCTTATCTTCCTCCACGTGTCCGTCCACATGGATATATATATATGTATATATATCAAACCAAAAATATATATATATGTGTGTACATATATATAATTATATATGCCTTTGGAGGCTTACCACTCGGATATTGGGTTTGAGCATAGATAACACTAAATAATGCCATACATACGTAATTTTCCGATAATATACAGTACACACACGATAATTATGATCGTGAATAACATACACATATTGAGCCCCATATAAGGAAAGTCCATGTCGGTGTCACGTTGATTTTTGTATGCTAATTTTTCGTAGCAACACTAAGAGACTGCGATATTATGTGGGAACAAGTATTATTTATTAATTATTGTCTAATTCTCTTTGAATCCTTCTGTCGCTAAACTAAAAAAGAAAAAAGAAAAAGACACGAACAATACATAACACAATTAATATGTGTGGTAATAAAAAGTACCTAATGTCTAAAAATACATGGCATGTTTGAACCTTAAGTTTAGTTCTGTATTTTTTTAATCTTTTTTTTTAAATCAATAAAAATTATAATTAATTTTTAAAAAATTAATTAATTTTTTCAAAGATAAATTAAGTTAAATCATTATTTTAAATAATATAATAATATTTAACATCCATCATATCTCATATTTTTTAGCTGATATCTCACACTATTCCAATAACTATTGATTTATGTCCCCAATACATAGTACTTTCCTTCACTTCCATAATTGTTGGGTTATCTCTTTTGTGTGTTCTTCCAACATGGTAGAGGTCATGTTCTTATCCCGTTGTCAGTTGTTTTATCCAAAACGAAGGAGCGTGATATTCACAACACATGTCCTCATAATTGTTATTTTGTTGCTACCAATTTATATAATTGTTCTTCTGTTAACATTGTTCTCATTGACGCTGTAATTCAATAGTTGCAATATGATACGTAGGAAAAAAATTAAAAAAACATTTAATTTTTTTTATTTGATTTCACAACTTACCTCTAGATTTTTGTGGGAAAAAAAAAAAAAAGAAATTATGGTCTTTAATTATTAATAATAATTTCACACTCATTTTAAAGTCGAAGTCATTTGCTTATAATGAAATTATTATAATGAATGCTTTTTTCTAATTCATTAAAGAATATTACACTCTTTTTTTTCTTTTTCTAGAGAATATTTATAATAATGTGGAGAAGTAAAAGGTCTATAGATTGTCTAAGTTAATAAATTACTTGAATTATATTTTTTTTTGGTAAATAAATTACTTGAATTATATTGCCACTCTAGGACAAATTAATTAAAGTTTCATAGGAGCTCACTATGAATAATTCTCTTTCATTTCCTTTTCATCTTTTTATATTAACCTCTAAAACCGACCTATAGTTCCTCACAGAAAGTTGAGAATGAAAAAGGAAAAAGCCTATGCACTTCTCAGTTCTCTGATCAGAAAGCGAGAGAGAGGGAGAGAGAGAGAGAGCCGCTAAAGTGCAAACAGTGCAAATGCGCATATATAGACACGAAAAAAGAATATAACATTGACTAATGCCAAAACATACTCTAAAATATTGTTTTTGATGCGCCTGTAAAAACATTATTTTACATATACATGCATATATATATATTAAAATACCCGTATATCTCTCTCTCTCTCTCTCTCTCCTCATGTAGTTGGCCAACACATGGAACCACCCTCATATCCCATCTCTCTAGTGATCCAGTTATTGCTTTAAGACCCTCAGCTAGAAAAGTGGGTGGTTTTCCTCTCTCTGAAGACTCCATAACTTTTATCTTTTTCTCTGCTTTAAAATTTTTTTTTTTCCCTTCCCTTCATAATATCCATGGATAGTACAGCTCACTGGCCTCAGGTAATTAACTGGCCTTTTAATTTTGTTATTTTTTCATTCATGAATAAGTGCATGAAATCATCAAATCGTTAATCTCAAAAAAAGCTAATTAACTTGAAGTAATATTTATATTACCACTTAATTAAATAACTTTTTGTGCTTTTTTGAGAATTTTCTTCTTTGGTTAATTTCTAGCTTTTTAAAGCTATATGTAGCTAGTTAGTCTTACTTTTTCTTCCAAAAAGATGATGTTGTTGTTGCTGATCAGCTCAACCCCCACTAATATTTATCTGAATTTTTGTTGGGTCTTTCCAAAAATCTTCCATTTTATCTTGAAAGTTGAAAGTACTATACTGCACTTTTTTTTCCCTTTCCTTTCCTTTACCTTTCCTTTCCTTTTCTTTTCTTTGCTTTTTCCTCTTCCTTTCCTTTCTCATCATCTGATAAAGCACCCAGAAAAAGCTAGTTGTATTTTTGTTGTTGTTGTTGTTGTTGTTATTGTTGCTGTTGTAACCTTCAAAGTGTAAAGCACCTTCTCTTTGTTTTCTTTTGCAACTTGTTCTCTTCTTGTTTGTTTCCTTTCAACTTTCTTTTCTCCATATATATATATATATTTTTAACGAAGTAACCATCTTTGTTTTTGAATGACAAATACCTTTTTTTTTCCTCATCTGACAAACATGAAGTTATGGCCTTTTCCTCTTTAACTTTTATTATTATTATTATTTATTTTTTCAGGGTATTGGAGTGGTTAAACCCATGGATCAGGCCAGTTCAAAGCAGCCACCTCCTAATATGTTAGAGAGAAGAGCGAGGCCTCAAAAGGATCAAGCTTTGAACTGTCCAAGGTGCAACTCCACCAACACCAAATTCTGCTACTACAACAACTACAGTTTGACTCAGCCTAGGTACTTCTGCAAGACTTGTAGAAGGTATTGGACTGAAGGTGGGTCCCTCAGAAATGTTCCTGTGGGTGGTGGCTCAAGGAAGAACAAGAGATCTTCATCCTCCTCACCATCACCAATATCATCATCATCAACAACAACAACAACATTTTCTTCTTCTTCACCAAATATATCTTCATCAGCTGCAAAGAAATTACTTGCTGATCATCATCAGACAGTGCCAATACAACCAAGCTTAAATTTCCCACCTCAGAACCCCAAGATCCACCAAGGCCAAGATCTCAACCTAGCTTACCCACCATCAAGCCATGATCATCAGGACTACCATCATCATCATGATCATCACAACATCTCTAGATCATCATTTGTGGAAGTTCCATACGATAGTACTACTACTAGTACTCCTACTCCTGCTGATCATCATAACCTTAAGAGCCACACCCAAAACCCTAACAGTACCGTTACTGCCACTCCAGCCATGGAGCTTCTCAAGACTGGGATTAATAATGCTTCAAGGAGTACTACCCATGGCTTGATCAGTTCATTCATGTCCATGCCTGTTGTTCAGGATCAGGACTCCAACACAATGTTAATCTCAACTGGGTTTCCTAATTTGGCTCAAGAATTCAAGCCTTCTCTTAGTTTTGGTCTACATCATGCAGGCTACAACAATCATGATCATCATCAAAGTTATGATCATCATGGGAATCTTGATCATCATCAACATCATGCGGTTCAAGAGACGGGTGCGAGGCTACTGTTTCCAAGTGATAATCTGGAAATGAAGCAAGTTTCAAGTGCCACCACTACTTCTGATCATGATCATGATCGTCATGATCATCATCAGTTTGAGCTGAGTAAAGGGCAAGGAGATATTTCCAATGGGTATACTTGGAGTGGAATGTTAGGCCATGGAGGTTCTTGGTAAATAAACAGCAAAAAAAAAAAAAAAAAAAGGAATTAACACTTTGGACAAGATCAAGAAGGAGGGTGCTTAATTGTTTTCATGATTTTATTTGCGTGGCTTGGTGCTCAACAAACTAACAAATTAGGGTAAAATGTTTATGGGTTCTTTCTTCTTTTATGATTTGTACTTTCTTTTTTTCCCTTTTCTTTTGGAAGAAAAAAAAAAGCTACTTTTTTTTCCTTTCTTTCTTAACCTTTTCTTCTGTTGTGTTTCTTTTGGTCTTTAAATCAATGTGGGATGTTTTGAAGCTTTGTTTTAGGTCAGCTTCAAGGGTGTGGTGTAGTGCTTTTTTAAAGGTAGGGGGGAAAAAAAAGCCACCAAGCAAGTTTCTCATCTTATGTTTCTCCTTTAAGTTAGGGCTTCATTATCATCATCATCATCATCATCATGGCCTTCAGATCATCATCGTGTCTTTCATGATCTGCCACAGCTAGCAAGGGCTTGAGACTTGAGTAGTGCTACTACTACTGCTACTGCTTTATGAGTTCGTGTACCAAATAATTATGTTCATCGTTCATGGTTAGCAAGGGTTGCTAATTAATACATTGTCTTTAATAATCATATATATCATGTATTTGTTTGAGCTGATAACTCATTATGATCTAATTTATTTTTTTATTTTTTTATTTTTGGGAATTGAATGCAGAGGATTTAAATTTACAGCTTATATTCTATAAAGTCAAGTGTCTAATTACTGTTTAGGTTATACCTACTATCAGAAATATTTATTAATTTATTTATTTAGATAATTAACGGGATCTGACTTAATTAGCCCAGTATCCAGTATTATAACTTAGATTTTGAAGTAATTCACTTGGATTATAACTTATATATTGTGAAGTTATCAGATGTCTAATATTTACTGTTAGACTAAAGGATTTGATTTGATTAAAAAAAAAAAAAACCAACGCCGCTGGGATCTGTGTGCTTAACCATTATTGAGGATTCTAATTTATATTGTTAATTAATTCACTTGGAACTTTAAAGTGAATTGATGGTATGTATATCGTATGATGGCTTTCAACCCCTTTACGCAACAAAAGTTCCTCTCTTTTTTCTTCTTTTTCTCTTTTTTCTCTCTTTTTGGTTGCTTACAGGTCAGAAATGTCGGATCTTTTCAGCACCATCTTGGTATTTCAGATTCTTCCATCCATTAAAGCAAATACCTTCATCATCAACTCACATAAATATGATGTTAAGCAAACGAAGTATACATATTTTAACCAGAAGAGTCCTAGGTATGACCAGTCACCTATATTTTCATATGTTCTTTTACCTTTTGTACTACATTTGTTTAACCTACCCTTTTTCTATATCACTCTTCATGTTCTATTTCAATTTCTCTACAAAAAAAAATATATATATTATTTTGACCTTGATATATATGTATATATGCACACACACACACACACTCATCTAGAAAGCAAACTCCATAATCTCTGCCGCAAACACAGATTATCTTTAGCTAATTATATTCCTCATCTTGTAATGATGTCTTCTTATGAGCACTCACGTTTTGAATTGCTGATTTATTAGTCACCGCAATTTGCACCATTTCCTTCAATGATTATCACAGTAAGGCTCCATATTCTCCTCGGCTTCCCTATTTTTTAAAGCTAAAAGAAAGCCCAAAACCTTTAGTGGCATTCCTTTCTTTATTAGCCTCTAGGGTGGGACCCACACAAACATTCTCCTCGGTAACCATGCTGTAGACTAATCTATTATCTACTCCACTTTGCCAAATCCTAATGTATATCTCTCTCTATTATATGTATATATATATATAATATGTGTGTGTGTGTGTTAATGTAGTCTATGATGGACGATAATTTATTTATTTGTTTCCTATAGATCATGACCACATCCTTAGATATATTATGTATCTAATCTGTTTAGCACAACTAGCTATAGGGTTGGTGTCATGAAAGTCCCTTTCTTCTCTTTACCGGAGTTGGTTATCTCTCCCTTAGGGTTCTCTTTTCTTATGCTCATACAAATTTGTCAATGGTTTTTATATTTATCTATTCATTTTTTTTTTGGATATATAATTTCAAATTGTCAATGGTTTGAATTATAACGCTGAAGATTTAAACCCCTCTATTATGGTGGTGACTATTCTGGATTGCCATGAGTTGGGGTCGCAAAAAGAAAGACAAAAGTTTATAGTCAAAAGCACTATGTCAATATGTCTCTGTCTCGTTGTTTTATTCAACTAGATAGCATTTTTGCCCCCCCAACTTTTCACATTTGAAAATTGCTAAGAGAGCTACCTTGCTTTTTGCATGTAATTTATACTAATTTACCATATGTATGACAATTTTGTCGACACTCGTGAGTACCTTCACTAGCCAGGAGTTGCTTGAATAAAGACATCTGTATAAGTAAGTAAAAAAAATTGAATAGCTATATATCTAGCTAACTAGCTATATATGAAGATTTAATTGATATATATATATATTTTAAATCTTTCTTGATGTTGTGATCATGATGTTTTGAAAATATTGCAAAGGAAGACAATAGAAAGCCGCGAAAATAGTTGAAGGAACATCCATGAAATAACAAGAATATCGAAGCTTTGTTGAATTAAAAAGGACCGCCAATTTTCTTTGTTCAAACTGGTAAATAGGATAGAATCTGGCTTTGGTTATACATTAATGATGGTGCAGTAATTAGAACATTAATTGGTTGATAGAAAATTTAGCATTTATGCTTGCTGTTGACAAGACTCGAGAGAAAACGTTACACCAGTCCCGTTTTTCCATTTGCCTCTTTAATAATATCATACAATATCACAAATTAAAATGTCATATAGGAAATAAAAATAGAAACATGTTAGGTAACTTTTTCATGAATATAAGGATGAATATAAAACATCGCGGTTTAGAAGTTATCTATCGTTTCACTCAAAAACAAAAACAAAAATCTATCGTTTTTGTTTTTGATTTTGTTGTTTTTTGTTTTTTTACCGCGTAAGGTGATTAGTTAGTAGGCAGTTTTCAACGCAAAATATTAACTTTCTATGAACAAATTCACTAAGCATCCATTTAAATGTGGTGTTTATTTAGAATGAAAAAAATTTTCACTTTTAAAATAGAAAAATTTTTGTCTAAAAATGAAAAATTATTTAGATGGATTAAAAATTTCAATTTTTATAAAGAAAAATCCTTTTTATGTCCAAATGTGAAGATTTTTGGGAAAATGAGATAAATAAGCCAAAACTCAAACTCAATAAAAATGAATAGTAGAAAATATTTGGACGGTTAGTAAATGAAATGTGTAAATTTTGACAAATTTATTTGGTAAACAACTTTTTAATTTGATAAATTATTTATTTACCGATTTTGGTAAATTTTAATTTAAAATTCTAAAAATACCCCTTATGTATAAATTTTGATAAATTTATTTAATAAACTACTTTTTAACTTGGTAAATCATTTATTATCGATTTTGATAAATTTTGATAAATTTATCCAGTAAATCATTTTTTTATTTGGTAAATCATTTATTTATTGATTTTGATAAATCATTTATTACTCGGTAAAAAATTTATTTACCAGTAAACAAAAAACTCTTGATTTTCTAAATCATTAATATAATGATATAATTAAGTGTAAATTATTAATTTATCAATATAAATTCTTGATCTTGTAAATTATAATTTACTAATTAATTAATTTATCATGTAGAGTATTGATTTACCGTGCAAATATTAATTTACTAATTTTGTAAAAAAAAAATCCCAAATTGAACAATCCCTAACCTTATATCTCAAATTGATCTAAACCCTAGCATTTCACCCTGAAATCATTAGTTTACAATATAAATTATTAATTCATTGATTTTAATAAATCATTATTTATTGATTCTACAAAATAGTTTAAACAATAGTATGAACCTTAACTTTAGCCTCCAAAATTGATCTGTCAAACCCCAAACCACCCTAAATTCAACAAAAAATCTGACGCCACACCTCGCCGTCATTGTCATTCTCAAAGGCATCATCGTCACCATTGATGTTCTCAGAGATCACCTACTGCACCAGGATTCGTTTGATTAGAAGCTCTTGAGATCTGGAGTACATGAGCTTATCGGAATGGCAACTTTGGGTTGGAGAAGATGACTGCAATAATCGAAGTTTCTTAAAACTCCAGCGACTCATGGAATCTCAAGAGCAATCGAATCATTGGTGATTATGAATCAAGTTGCAATCTGGCTAGAATCGCTACTCTCTGCTTGTGATCTCCTCTTTCCATTCACTAGAATTCAATCTAAACTTCGATTTCTTTGCTTTTCCAGTGAAATCTAGCTAGATTTGTGCAGATTTGGTGAAAAGCCACTACAATCTCATTGCCAGGCTGCACAAACACTGCAAGATCTTTGTTCAACCTGCAAAGCAAAAACAAAAAGCCAATAATCCCATATCATAATGGATTTGAAGCCTCCAACAACCTCTAACGTGATCAAGCTTAGATTTAGCCATTGGACTTCGATATGAGCTTAGATCTTGCAAAGGTCCAAATCACGATCTTGAGAAGATCTAAATCGTGATCTCGTGATTTTTTGACGAGAATGATTCGAAGGTCCGATCATTACGATCTAACGATTTTATGGCAACCAATCTATCAGAGATCACGATGAGAATGACAGAAACAATGATCATTGCTAGAGACGACCCATGAAACAGTAAAAAGGGGGCAGAGGAGAAAGTGAGACTCGGAGGGGAGAGAGAGAGAGAGATGAGTGGGTTTTAGGGGGAATATGAAAAATATACAAAAACATATTTGAAGGGTAAAATGAGAATATTATATGTATTAAAATTAATTTATGTTATAAATTTTTAAAGGTTTCAAATTATACTATTTATTTTAAAAATTCCAAAAAAATGCCTATTTACTATGATTTTCCAAAATTTTTGATGCTTGCTTATAGAACTTTAACAGGTTGTTTTTTAAAAAAATGAATATTTTGATTCAAGGGTAAAAAATTTCTCCAAATAGACATTTCAAACTGACGGAAGCTAATCTAGTCATTAGTATCAATAATGGAGCCAACAAACTTAACCAACATGGATAAATCGAAAACCAAATAGCCATTTGAGGCGTACGCTTAACGACAAGAAAAAGAAAAGCAGAAAAGAAAGAGAGGAGAAAAAGAATGAGACTTTTGTCGCCATGCATGTGGCTAAAAAAGGAAAGTGCAAGATTTGATATCGACACAGCTCGTTTGTGTATTCATTGAAATAATTGGGGGGTTTTTTTTTTTTAATAGATGTCTTCTAAACTTTTCATGTTATTAATTTTAAACCTAAAAATTTTAATAATTAATCCCATAAATTTTAAAATCTTTTAAATTAGTGGTCTCTTTTGTTAAATTATAGATAGTTTATAACATGTAAATTACACAATTTTTTTTTTAAATTTTTGCCTCTTATCTATCCATGTGTCATCCACATGACAATTTTCATAAATAATAATAATAATAATAATAATAATAATAATTTAATGAAGATATCAAACGGATCACTGATGTAATGTGTTTTGTAGTTTAGAAGGCAAACTATAAAGTTATTATATTGAAAAAAATTCATCTCATTTTAAATTCAAATTGAACTTTTAAACTTTCTAATCCATATTACATTTTTTTTCCTCCTAATTAATGCACATTCACTTTATATCCTCATTTCAAAATAAAAATTATCCAAAAAGGTGTGCCAAACAATTAATAATTCATTAGTTGCGCGAAATAAAAAAAATAATTAATTACGAAAAGTTAAGGGGCAACAGTGCAAAAATGTGCAAAATTTTGAAAGATAATTTATCGTCAATATCAAATACAAGTTATACAACTACATTCCATCACTCGAGCGTTTCAACTCTTTCGATATTTTCTTCCTTAAAAAATAATAATAATAATAATAAAAAGAAGAGAGAGCTCTTTGGAAACTTTTGGCCCCTTTAAAAGCCCGTTTTTAGGTCAGAAGTACAGAGCGAGAGAGAGACAGTGAAAGCACGTTATGCTGTGTTAGTACCAAGTGGACAAAATTTTCACCTCAATGCAAGTTCATGTCCACAGCTGAAATGGCTGCTCAACTTGTGGAAGTAATCACACACTTGGCACCATCACCACCGTCGAATCATCGTTCCAAGAATCAGACGGCTCACAAGCCCACCAGCCTTTCCTTTCAAAGACCAGTAAATTCAAGCTTATATGCTTCAGTTCTCGAATCCTGTAGATGCCCAGATTTGGGAAAACAGGTTCATGCCCAAGCTGTCAAAACGGGGTTTTGTGGGCATGAGTTTGTGGAGACCAAGCTGCTCCAGATGTATGGAAGATGCGGTTGTTTGGAGGATGCCGCCCTTCTGTTCGATAAAATGCCCCACAGAAACATGTATGCTTGGACTGCTATTTTGAATGTGCATGCTGAGTGTGGATTTTACGAAGAAGCTCTTTTGCGCTTTCTGGAATTGCAATTAGAAGATGTGGGGTTGGAATTTTATGTGTTTCCGGTGGTTTTCAAGATTTGCAGCGGAGTTGGGGCGCTAGAATTGGGAAGACAATTGCATGGGATTGTTATGAAGTCTCGGTTTGTTGCGAATCTATACGTTGGTAACGCACTAATAGATATGTATGGCAAATGTGGAAGCTTAGATGATGCGAAGAAAGTTTTGGTGAAGATGCAGGAGAAGGATTGTGTTTCATGGAATTCTATTGTCACGGCCTGTGCGGCTAATGGAATGGTGTATGAGGCGTTGGACTTTTTGGATAGAATGAAGTTGGATAAGTTAACGCCCAATCTTGTTTCTTGGAGCGCGGTTCTTGGAGGCTTCTCACAGAATGGTTATGATGAGGAAGCCATAGAACTGCTGTTTAGAATGCAAGCAGAAGGATTTGAACCAAATGCACGAACCTTGGCGAGTGTTCTTCCATCCTGTGCCAGGCTAAAGCAGCTAAGTCTCGGCAAAGAAATTCATGGCTATATTACCAGGCACATGTTTCTGTCGAACCCTTTTCTTGTGAATGGATTGGTTGACATGTACAGAAGGTGTGCTGATATGAGTAGTGCTTCAGCGATGTTTTCGAACTTCTCTTTGAAAAAGGCAGTCTCTTGTAATACAATGATTGTCGGGTACTGTGAGAATGGTGAAATCTCCAAAGCCAAGGCGTTGTTTAATCATATGGAGTTGATGGGTATTGAGAAGGATGTGATTTCCTGGAACTCTATTATTTCAGGGCATGCAGATAACTGCTTGTTCGATGATGCTCTGCGTTTGTTTCAAGAACTACTAAAGGAAGGAATAGAACCTGATTCCTTTACTTTAGGAAGTGCTCTCACTGCTTGTGCTGATATGGCATCTTTGAGACGAGGAAAGGAGATACATTCCCGTGCAATTGTAATGGGTTTACAATCTAACACCTATATTGGTGGAGCTCTGGTAGAAATGTATTGTAGATGCCAAGACCTATCTGCTGCTCAAAGGGCTTTTGATGAAACAAGTGAAAGGGACATTGCTACCTGGAACAGTTTGATATCTGGCTATTCTCGCTGCAATCAGATGGAAAAAATTCCGATGCTTCTTCAAAATATGAGAGAAGATGGCTTTGAGCTAAATGTATATTCCTGGAACGGTATTATAGCTGGTCATGTGGAAAACAACCTTCTTGATTTAGCCATGGAGCAGTTCTCCCAAATGCAGACTTCAAAATTGAGGCCTGATATATACACAGTTGGCATTATTTTACCGGCTTGTTCTAAATTAGCAACAATTGAGCGAGGTAAGCAGGTTCACGCGCATTCGATTAGATGTAGGTATGACAAAGATGTATACATTGGTGCAGCACTCGTGGACATGTACGCAAAATGTGGAAGCTTAAAGCATGCATTTATGGCTTATAACAGGATTTCAAATCCTAATTTGGTATCCAACAATGCCATGCTTACTGCTTATGCAATGCATGGACATGGGGAGGAGGGAATTGCCTTCTTCCGCAAAATCTTAAAAGATGGGTTTCGACCAGACCATGTTACTTTCCTATCCGTTCTTTCTTCATGTGTGCATGCTGGATCGGTGGAGACAGGCCGTGAATTCTTTCATTTGATGGGTAATTTCGATGTGAAACCAACACTTAAACACTACACTTGCATTGTTGATCTACTAAGCCGTGCATGTCAGCTACATGAAGCTTATGAATTTACTCAAAAACTGCCCATTAAACCAGATTCAGTTTTGTGGGGTGCTTTGCTTGGAGGCTGTGTTATTCATGGTAACGTTGACTTGGGAGAAATTGCGGCAAAGAAGCTAATAGAGTTGGACCCGAATAATACTGGGAACTACGTTCTGCTAGCTAACTTGTATGCTTATGCCGGAAGATGGCATGATCTAGCTAAAATGAGACAGTTAATGAAGGATAGAGGAATGCACAAGAGCCCGGGGTGCAGTTGGATTGAAGATAGGGAAAAGATTCATGTCTTTCTTGCTCGTGATAAATGTCATAAGAGGTCAAATGAGATCTATGCTACTTTAGACAATTTGACTATGCACATGAAAACAGAGCTTATAGATAGTTTGTGATTACGTACCATTGTATGACACTATTGTGCAATAATATGCGCTCAGTTTCTACGGCTCAACTCTTGCCACACATATCAGCCATTCTAGAAACTAAAGTGCAAACAAATGGACAAAATAGGGTTATCTAGAAAGCAATGAGAAATACCATAGTTGTATCAGCAGTTTTAAAGTAATATTTCCTATGGGATTTCAGTACAGGTCTAAGGACTCCAGAACCCGACGGGCTTGGATGTGCAGTGCGGTGAGTCTCTGCTCTGGATCAAGAGTTGAACCAAATTGACTAGCTGCCCATATCAAGGAGGCAGACGTCTCTCCCAAAAGCCGCCTTATGTCTTCTTGTATGGATGCCAGTGGAGGCCTTCCTCGTCCGTTTACATGCCCAATAAGCAGCAGCAAGAACTCCCCACATTTCAGCCTAAGAAAGAGAAAGAGATGTTTGCTTTACACTTATCGATTACAAGAAACTGGAAACACGTGTCCTAGTCTCAAAAAATGAATACTGTGGGCAGAGAGAGCCAAAAGCAAAACTTTAATCTAAATGTTGAACCGATAAAAAATATGTTGCGATCAACAACCAAACATTATTCTCATAAAACTGCTCCCGTCATATCGTTTCTTATCTTCAATTGTTGTAGAATTGCAAACAGAAATTAAAAACAACAGTCGACAATCAACGTCAATTATCAGCTCAAAAAGAAAAAAATAACCTGAGATTTTCATCAACTTGTTTGTTTCTGATAAGCTCTGCAACTTCCTCAATGCCATTACATGCTTCGAAATCCTGATAAAACATGAAAAATCATGCCATTACATGAAGAGGATTGGAAACACATATTTCATCTGTTTAGCGAAACCCAAAAGACCATCAAACTTAAAAATCACTAAGATATCTGCTAGGAAAAATTTTACCGTTTGATTGGCCGTTGAGTCCAACATAATGGAGATCAAAACATCTAAACACGCCCCCTGTTCAAGAACTCCCCTAGTTGATAATATGTTCATCAAGACCTTCACAATTTTAATGATTTCTTTTTGATCAGGAAAATATATATATATATATATCTAGAGATTATCATCAAGAGAAAACAGAATAGTTCCCAATCAACAAAATGAAAATAATGCCTATCTTCAAAAGACCTGAATTGCTTTGTACTGGTGAGCTAACACCGTACTCTCTCTGTGGAGCAAGCAACAGCCTTCCAAAACCCGAAGTGCAAGTGAGATTTCGGCATCAGTTGAAGGACTGGAGATCTTCATGGGCTCGATGCCGAAGATATGATCCAAATTCACATCATTGTCATCGTCGGACTCCAATGAATGTTGGAAAAGAACGGGAACAACTGTCACATTGTAAAGAACTGCATTGGATCAGCAATCTTAGCATTCGTTTGGATCACCTACTCATATTAGTATTTGATTCAAATGCAATGTCTATATTTCAACATACATTCAGTTACACAATTACGAATGCTTCACTATTTCACAACTATTCAACTCGAATGAATCCCGAATTTTCAATTTTTTGAAATCCATTCCACAAAAACTATCCAAATATTATACACAATTCGAATTCTATATTTGAATGCAAACATTTCCAATACACTAGGTGATCCAAAAGAATACTTAGGGAGAAAATTTCTAAAACCTAATCCCAAAATCAAGACCTTTTTGCTCTCAATTTTCTAGGCAGAGAATTTCGGAAGAACACGACAATCACAAAATCCATGACGTGAAAACAAGAGAAATTGCGCGAAAACAAAATTGGAAATTTCATCTTCTTTTTACAACATTTTCCGGCGATTAAAGACAGAAGAAAGAAGAGAATTGAATCGGAATAAGGAGATCGGAACCTTGAAGCTCAGGGATGGACTGAGTCTGGGAGAAGAAGTTAATGGTGGAATCGGACTCGGCGACGGACCGGAGGAACTTGAGGAGAGTTCGGAGGCCACGGACTCGAAGGAAAGAGAACTCCGCTCGGGCATCCCTGAGGCCGCTCCGGAGGGCGAGAGTGACCTCGCGGTGAACTCGCTGTTCGGTCAACGAGTTGACGAGCTCGCCCACCGCCGTCGACGGTGGCTCGGCCTCCGATTCCGGCGAGCTTTTCTCAGGAATTATTCCCTCGCTCCACAACGCCCTCTTCAGGTACATTCTCCCTTCTGTCAAAGTGTCAGGTCGTTTCCTCTGTTTTTTCCAATTTTTTTTAATCTCTTTCAACCGTCGTTCGGAGGCGAAACGACGACAAATGGATGATTATGTTTGTCGTTGTCGTTGTTGTTTTTTTTTTTCTTAATTATATTTTACATTATATTCAAATATAATATAATTTTCATTCAAATTAATCACATCCAAATATCAATTACATCATAATTTAAATTTAATATAATAACAGTTTATCATTTCACTTTTTTTTACTATTTTACAAATCACATCACATACTCTATTTCTCTCTACCTTTTTTTTAATCTACTTTTACTAATTAAATCAAATATTTAATATTTAAATACTTTTCATTCAAATATATATTATATTTAAATATAATATAAATACTTTTAATTTAAATATATTATATTAAATGTATTACATTCAAATGCTATGTTCATATAATATTTTATCCAATCACAACATTAGTTACATTTTCACTTGATTTCATATGAAAATGGCATAACAAAACAAAGAATTAGACAAAAGGCATTCTTTCCCCTAATTATAAAAGATAATGCTATAAACACCAACTATAATAACATATGATAGCATCTTTGATATAATACTAATTAATATGTTAGGGATAAATTTATTAGGTAACTAAAAAAAACCACTTCATTAGAGTATTATTTTTAATATCAATTTGTCAGATGTTAAATCCAATGAAAAATGACTTACCAAGTATAACCAATATTCAAAGAGAGCAATTACTCAATGGACCACGTATATCACGTTATAATGTTTATATGATACACTCGTTTAAATAATAATTGATATTTAAGTGATTTGTTGATATCAATTGTATTTTAGATTCTTCATTATTATTATTTTCCTAATAAATCTCAATTTATTTGAGTGATTATGATATCTAAAATTGACAAATTAAATAAATATTAATCATTCATTAAATAGATGTATCACATAAACATGATAACCTAATACACCATATTTACAAAAAAAATTTCTCATTAAAATTTGAGATTTGATTTTTATTGTTTAGTATCTCAATTTTTCCATCTAGTTAAACTTTTATTATTTTTAAATTATTCAAATATTAAAATTTTAATAGTTGCAGGTTTATAATTTAAAAACAATTTCACATCTCACTTAAGTAAAAACTGCAGTGTTTGGATTTTTCTTCTTTATTTAAAAAAAAAAACAAAAATTTTATTTTCAGGAATGATGATAAAAGGTGGATAGAGTATTAGATATAGCATTATACGTTGAAATTTGAAGCCGTCGCTTTCCAATTTTTTACACGAGAAACTCCATGTCGTTTTCTTCTTAAACAATGTGACGAAAAGTGATGCCGTTTTACAGGTCCATTTTGAACTTGAAGTCAAAAGGACGGATTTTTCTCATGCTAAAACGACAAAATTGGTTTTAAGGGCGAATTGGCATGTTGTTAAATGCCTGCAATGCATTAATTTATAACGAAAAGCAGCCTGTCGTTTTTTTAAAAGTAAAATCACATGGCGTTTTTATGCTTAAACAGTTAAATACTAAACAGAACATTTCTCTAGAAAAAGCCTCTTGATCTTCCACCCAAAATCGTTGCAAAGAACGCAAAAACAAACCCAAACTTCTGATTTCTTCATAAGGGGGACAAACAATCTGCTGTAAAGCATTAAGTTCATCGCAGAGTACTTCCAAAATCCAAATCTACATGCAAATATGAACAAAACTTGCCACTATATAGGAACTAGTTCTTGTGAAAAATAGAGAGGGGGAGAGGAATTTGATATTGCTAAGGGATTAAGGTATTGTGATTCTAATTTAAAAAGTTAATCTATTAAGTAAAGTGACCCAATACTTTAATATATCTATTATTGTTATTATATTTTTATAATTTATGACTCAAGTTTCTTTTTATCCTTAACACGTCCTCGTAAAATGATACTCTTTTTAGAGTCATAAATTTTATATTAGATGGATTAAGTAATTTGTTTAAGCTTATTAAGCTCTGATATCATATGAAAATTAGAAAAAGGAAGAGGAGTTTAGGACTATTAAGGAATTGGGCTTTCAACTTAAAATATTAACTTATTAAGTGAAGTAGGCCAATACCTTTGTATGTTTATTATTATTATGGGAAATTGAACATTATAGGTCATTTTGTTATCTTATTTATAATAAATAACATAATTTGAAACCATTAAAAATTAATAACATAATTAAGTATTATCCCCATTTTATCCCTAAATACATCTCTCACTCTTTCACAAATCTTTTTATTCTCCTTCAATTCTCTCTGTCTTTAGTTCTCCATTAATATCGTCAAAGTCTCTTCGCTGGAGGTTTCATGTCACCATCAGAATCCCATCGTCAAAGGAGTCATGTCACCGTCCAAATCGCGACGAGATCACGTCATCACAAAGGCCAGATCGCTAGTTCCTTCTCGATCTTTCGGGGCCACAAGATCTTTGGCCCTATGACGTCATCTTCTTAAATGGTGGTTAGCTGTCGATCGCGGCTTCGTAAGGGAAAAGTTGGTCACGAAAATGAGATCTCTTACAGCATTGTCTTCTCCGGTGAGTATTCCCTCTGCATTGTTGGAAGCTGATCTCATCTGGTTTTGATGGCGATTGTCGTCGCAATTTCACGGAAATATGGTTGTTAGCTGGCATCTATCTCTATTGCCATTGTTGTTCCTCTCGTGGTGCCGGTGTTCCTAACGGAACCAATGCCGTTGCCATCACACAATCATGGAATGAGTTACATAGATGTGGGTCAATTTGGGGCTAGGTTTGGGGCTTATTCAATTTGAGATTTTTTTTTTTTACAAAATTAGTAAATCATGGATTTACATGGTAAATTATATCAAGAATTGATGCGATAAATCAATGATTTACAAATAAATAAACAATTTACTAGTAAAATGTGATTTACCAGATAAATTTATCAAAATCTGTAAATAAATGATTTATCGAGTAAAAAGTGATTTTCCAAATAAATTTACTAAGATTTACACATAGGAGGTATTTTTAGAATTTTAATTATAGTAAATCATGATTTGCAAAAAATATACTATTTATCAAAGGTTCAAAACTTTTCTGTAATTTATTTTTATTCAAATTTAATTTTAACCTATTTCCCTCCTTCTCCCTGTTATTATTATGTTTTTATAAAATATGAGACTCACCTTTCTTTTTATCCTTAATAATTCTTCTCCAACCCAAAATAAATATCAACCTCATTTCCAGTCGGCACTAAAAGGAACTAAATAGACTCAAACAGCTTAAAAATCCAACCCCAAAAGTTTTTATAGTTCTAGTCCATCTTTTCTTTAGTCGTACGCCAATTTAGTTGGGGTGTGACTAGTTTTTCTTTATAATTGACACAAACAATAAACAGAAGAACATAAATTTCACTACCCGAAACAGCCAAGAAAATGGCATGCTTGAGAAGTTCCAAAACATCATGGACACATGAATTGATCGTCCCATTTTCAACTTTCCGATTCCAACATAACGGAGAATGAAGAACAAGAAACAATGACAAATCTCAAATGGCTGAGAAGTCTCTGTACAAGATGAATGGCTCAAAGCACTGATAAACTTGCATCAACAATCACATAACAGAAATGAGAGGGAAGAGAGGCCGTTAGTTACCAATTCTCCTTCACAATTTTGGACTTCTCAAGTATGAACTTACCCTCTTTGTACTTCTGTGATGCCTCATAAGCCCTTTCATACTTCCACCCCAACACCTCGCGGCAATCAGCGCAAGAGATATCAGCTACGGTATGGAGACCGGTCAAGAGATGCCTGTCCTCTCTTGGTCCCACGACGATGTTCATCGCATGGGAGAACAGAAAAGCTCGGCCATTTCTCCCCTAAAAATGAACACAATTTTCAAAAAAAGAAAGTTACACACAGATTACAGGGCATTACCTATAACCAAAGTCTCAATCCAACGTTTACAACTAGATCATAATTCATTAGTACAGACATTAAAAAAAAAAAAAAAAAAAAAGCAAATGAAGTTACAAAATCAAGTGTGAAACAGCTCAAGTTTGTCAAGAATTACACAACCTTACCCTCTATCACCATAAGCAATAAATTCGAAGAAAAGCAAACAAACAAGCACACAGAAATCAGCAGAAATTCCCTATAATGAGCGGGAAGATCACAAGAGAAATCACACACGCCCTTTTTTGGCAGGGCGATAATTAGGCTGCACACACTCAACAATGTCTTAAACCAAGCTCAACACCTTTTTTTTTTTTTTTTAATATTTCCTTTCTTATATTGATGGACACAAAGCAAGAGGACCCATATTCATAAATTTATAGTTTTCTAAAAACAATTTAAAACACTCGCTCTATCTGCAAATTTACTTGATTCACCACATGGGTCATATGTGTGTGTGTGTGTGTGTGTGTGTGTGTGTGTGTGTTCTCCCTCTCTCGCTCTCTCGGGTTGAATCCACGAGGGTCATATCATAGTTCAAGTGTTTGAAGCTTTTCAAAACAAAGATCACATGTGAAGAAGTCACTCAAACTTGGTACTAGCATAAAAGGAAATTCGCAAAACTCTCTAACCTGAAAAGATTTGGAGACAATATCATCATGAAGAGAAACATGGTTCCGGCAATTACAACAGCTGTATAATCTAGGCCCTACCAAATCCGCCATTAATAAACAAAACTGCCAACCAAATTAACCAGAAAGACGAAAGGAAAAGGAAAAGAAATTAAAATCAAATCAGACATGTCAAGTAATGGGAATCCAAGTCACAGTACAATCTGGGGAAATCAAAACATGAATTATAAAGGAAAAAAAAAATTTTTAAATTAAAAAGCATTAATTTTCTTACCTACAAGAAGAGCAAATGATGACCCAAATGCCTGGTGCAAAAGATAAGAACACAAATGGGTGTTAACGTGCAAGATTGGACCAAAGTGGATTGCGAGAATGAGAAAAAGATTCCAAAATTATAAGATATTAAAAAAGAAAAATTGGGTTTTTTAATAGTGTGATAGGGACATGATTGGTATGGAAGAGTGAACGAGAAGAACACCAAAAAGCCATGACATTTAATAATTAGTAATCAGTGAAGAAGAACAAATAAAATACAAAATTAAAATATAAAAATAAAATAACCCCACCAAAAAATGATAAAGTTTTTGCATATGGAGTTAAAAAAGAATTAAAAAAAGGGAGATGCAAAACAGATTAATTAAGGTTGGTATTATAATGGCAGTGGATGGGGATCTGAGCTGTAAAATCAAACACTAAATCATTGTTTTTGTATTTTTAATTAAGGAAAAACGATAATTAAAGTGTGGGAATTCAATATATTCTTTTTTGTTCTTTCCTCGGAAAATGAGAGGCTGGATATTTAAGTAGAAATATTTTAGAACATAATGATGAGTTTTTAAGGAGATCAGAAAATTTGATGGAGAAATCACATTAATATGCAAAGCAATTTAAGAAGCAAAAAACACCTTTCTTCTTTTTCTTTTCGTTTTTCTCTTTATATTTCTTTTTTATTTTATTATTATTATTATTTTTTTTTTTTTTCAAATGCTCGACCTAACCTGACCAGTGACGACTGAGATAGCATTCTTCGTCATGGATTGGTTGCTTCAAACTACGAAATAAAGAGTGGCGACTGAGGGGGGAGAGAAAGAGAGAGAGAGAGAGAGAGGGGGGGGGGGTGGAAGAGAGGATTTATCTGCAATATTTTAGTTTCAGAGAGGATTTTTCTGCAATATTGTTAATTGTAGTGCGATTGAGGATTTTTCTGCAATATTACAGTTCAGGATGACTTTCGGCTACTGACGTAGACCCACGCGTACACAAAATGCGTGATGCAACGCGCTCGATGATATTAATAATTGTTATAAGATAATTACATAATTAAACCTCTAACTTCTTAATTTTAATTATTTCTCCATTCATCCTCATGTTTTAAAATTTTACGAAGTTATTTGTTTTGAAAAACTCGTTTAATTTCAACTCTACCATCTTTTGTGAATGGGAAAAACTGGACAAAACATTATAGACACCCTCGTATAGATTATGAGAAATATATACATGAAAAGCTCCTAAAATAAATTTTAATTTTATTATATTTTTTTGAATGTTTAAAATATTTTATAAATTATAGTTATACTCATAATCTAGCGGTGATTCAATATTCAACTCTATAATAAAGTATAGAGTTTAAATTCTTTATTTTAAATTCAAAAAATATATTTTTTTTAGATTTTTTTCTCAAGAAAAAAAGATTTTCTAAAAAGAAAACTAATGGTATTACCCTAAAAAAAATTAGAAACGTATTGTATCAAAATCCTATGTGCTTCATAGCATTAGATTTCATAGCTTTTAATTTAAGGTTTACTTTGTGGCGACCCCCCACGTACGTTACCATACCAACCAGTCAAGCTCTGACGCCGACCGCGATGGCTGGCAACCTCGTGGGTCGTCATCCTCTTACTTAACTTAACTTTCCATTCTTAACGTTCTCATCTTATAGCGGAAGCAATTTCTATAGCAATTTTTTTTTCTTTTTTTTTTTTTTTTTAACTTACATACTATACCTATCTGTATCATACTCTTATAATACATATTTCATAACTTTCTTTCTTTCGTTCGTCTTCCTTTTTGAACGCTCAACGAAAGACTCATGGTAGTACCATACCCTCGCCCAGTCCCTTGGCACATGCAGATCCGTCCGTTGTCCATCATATTACTTTAAATAAACACGTTGCTTACCTGCAACATATAAACAACTAATAAGCTAGATGCTCAGTAAGTTCAAACATACATTCATTAACTTATAAATACTAGTAATATATATTATTACTAGAATATATATCATCACGTATATACACACCATATACATCATTCATACATATCCTCAAAACATAACATAAAATAGGAGCTTCATCATGCTCGTTTATCTCTTCGTTCATCGTTCTTATCATTCTATCGATCATCTCTTATCATTCTAATCCAATCTTTTCATTTCTTTGCTTTTCATTCCTATCATTTCTTAACTTTCAGTTCTAAACCTTTATAACTTTTGTATCGCTTCATCATCTCCTAACATTTCATATCTTAAAGCTAGTAACATATACACTAGCACAACATCACGTAAAAACGTGTCATTCCATACATATAACATCAAACACATCACATCACATATATAATTCTATCATGTTCTTTTAACTTCGTTTTATTATTTTTCATTGATTTCATTGTGTTGTTCTTTCATATCGTTCGTTTCTTTTCTTTTCTTTTCGTATCATTTCATTTTTTTTTCTTTTCTTTCCACTCTCTTTTTCCTTGTTTTTTTTTTTCCCCTCACGCACTCTCTTTTCTTTTCTTTTCACCCTCTTTTCTTTTCTTTTCTTTTCACGCACTCTCTTTTCTCTTTTTTTTTTTTCACGCTCTTTTCCTTTCTTTTCTTTTCACGCTCTTTTCTTTTCTTTTCTTTTCTTCTCTTTTCCTTTCTTTTCCTTTCTTTTCTTTTCTTTTCACTCTTCTTTCGTTTGTTTTCTTTCCACTTTCCATTGGTTGGGCCCGTTGTTGGACGTACCTATTTGCGCGCGGACAGTGGGAGGAGGGGGAGCGACCCACCAACCTACCTCACAGTCACATAAAAACCGCACCTTCGGGGTTGGTCCATCCTATAATCTACCGCACCTTCGGGGTAGCGCCACATCTACGCGGAGGATATAGACCGGAAGTCTCGACCTTGTAGGGAGACCGGTACGCCAACAACTTAAGTTTTCAGTCTTATTATCTTGTAGGCTTTTATTTTTCTTATATTGATTTTTCGTTGAACATCTTTTTCTTTCAAAAACATAACACATATAGCACATATTACTTATATAACATCACATCACATCACATCAAACAAAAACATGTTTTGTTACGGGTAGACAATTATTCTTTGTTCATCTTATCATTTGCATCATTCCATCAATCATAGCCTATCGATCATAGCCTATCGTTCTATTCCATCAATCACATCTTATCGTTATATTCTAATCCTTTCATCATACTTTTCATCATAACCTATCATTGTTTTTCTTTCTTGTCTAACTCTTTGCTTTCATATCATTTTCCATAAAACATTCATCATACCTTTTATCATAACCTATCATTGTTTTTCTTTCTTGTCTAACTCTTTACTTTCATATCATTTTTCATAAAACATTTATCCTTTCGTCCTCATAAAACATCCCTTTCTTAATTCTTTTCATCACCGATCATCATTGCTCTATCAATCATAACTTAATTTCCATAAAACTTTTCATAAACACCTATTCTTTCCTTTCATATCTCATCTCTTTCTTATGCATTCTATCATAACATTCTTGTTCTTACTCTTTCCATTCTTCTATCCCTCTTTATCACATCGTTACTCTCATAAAACTTTTATAATACCTTTCCTTCATAATTCAATATATACATATATATACATATATATATTTTTTATAAATTATTTATTAAAACATAACTTTTAGCATCATCATAGTATTGCTATAGTATTACTATAGCATCATCATAATTCACATCATGACATTTGCATACAAAACATATAAACACAATAAACTTGTTCATAGTTGCAGACGGGTAAATGTCTGAACTTACTCATAGCGTGCTTATCCTTTTCTTGGAATCCATAGACGTCCTTTGTCGCTTCTGGACTAGGTTCCTACAGACAAACTTTGTCCGTTAATCACATTTTCATCTATAGCTTTTATTTTATTAAAAAGCTTGATTCTGATCTTATAACCCTTAATTATATCCTTATGACAGCTTTTTAAACCTTAATGGCCATTTTCGAATTTTTTCTCCAACTTTTGAAAAATTACGATTTTACCCCTAACTTTTGACAAAATTACAATTTTGCCCTTGACGTGATTTTTCATAACTTAAATCTCAATTTTGGCTTTTACAAACTTCATTCACCTATTTCAGGGTCATTGTGGCTCTTTTCCCATAATTTGAGTATCTTTGGGCAAAATGACCATTTTGCCCCTGATGGGTCGTTTAAACCTAACATTTTCATTTTCATACTTAGGTTGGATTTTCTAAACCCAAAATCATTTAATTAACTTTCTAAATCTTATCAGACCTTTTCCGGATCAATTCTTATCATTTTACCAATTTTTCACATTCCCGGCCCTCGGGAAGTACTATTCCGACCTAAGTGTCAGTTTCATGTTTTTCTTGCGTTCTAGGGTTTCGAAGGGTCGGTTTACTAATCGTACCTTACCCATTCCTTTTTCCTTGCCCTAATTCCTCGAGGGGGGCTCGGGTTACCTTCCCGATCATATTTTTACCCCTCGTTTCCCATATTACATATTGGTGCCATTTTTAGAAATTTCGGCAGAGTTTCCCCTTAATTTTTGAGGTTCCAGCGTTTAGGAAACGCCTGAAAACCATCTATCCTAATCTAATTCTATCACGTACTATACCAGAGGCCTAGATTTTACGTAAAACTTGTACCGTTTACGTAAAATCGTTACATCATCACATATTTTTCTTTTTCTCCATTACAGCCATTTTTTTTTTATATACATTCTTTTTCCATAATTTTCATACTAAAAATCATAAAATCATATAACAGTCCCAAACAATTAAATTGCGGAACGAAAAGGGGTCAGAATTTATACCGAATTACAGTCCGGTCTCGACGGCATAAACCCTAATTCCTCGTTCTTCATCTTTGAGGTCTCGTCTTGCAATTCCGACTCCGCGGATGCGTCCGGAACGTCGAAAATAGGCCAACGGGCCAAACTTGCATTTTCGGTCAACGGTCGCCGTTGACCGCCGTTGACCGGCCGTTGACCGGCGGCGGCGGCGGCGACGGTGGAAAAATGAGTAGCCCATCTTGAAGATCTCGACATGAGGAACTCATTGGTAGCCTCAATTTCACATTTGGAGGCCCCAATCGCCGGAAAATCACCCCGAAAGTCACGGCCACAGCGGCGGCGGTGGAACTCCGCCGTGCCGGACTTTTTCCCCGAAATTGATTGAGGGCTTTTGCTCCCCTCTTCACGGCGACCATTTCTGTACAGACAGCGTGCTTCAACTCGGCCGGAATCGGCAGTTTCGACGGCGGCTCCACGGCGGCGTTTCGCCGGATTTTCCGAAGCTCGGGCGGCGCGATTCCGCCGGTGTTGACGCGATCCACCACCTGGGTTTTGTAGTACTCTTCACCACGAGTCTTTTGAGACCGGTTTCAGCTTGATCGGACGTCGGACGGCGAAGATATCGGCGATCGAAATTTCCGGTGACCGGCGGCTTCGGGCGGCGCGTGCGCTCTCCTCCGGCGTCGGTTCCGTCGACTCGGCACACCGTTGAACTCAGCTCGGCGAGAGCTTTCCAACGGTGCCGGCTGTGTCGAAAACGGACACCGTTTCCGGTGGTCGGTTACTATTCATCAATGGGGGTAGAGAGAGAAAGAGAAGTGATGAGAGAGACTACACACGGGCAAATGAGGCAATTCCACTTTTTCTCGCTCTTTATATACTTTTTCGCCCAAAATTTCAACACGGGCTATCTTGACTAATTTCGGCGTCCTGAATCCAAATATATCAGTTTTATTTTCATCTGAGGTCATTTTGACCAATTTCCGATACTGTGAATTTTCGGTCAAAAATTACCCTTGTGCTCAATTATCAAATTTGAGCGTGCTGATATGCTATCCTCACTAATTTCGGAGTGCTGAACCCAAATTTATCAGTTTTATGTCAAGAAAATATCATCTTGACCTACTTCTTGATACTGTGAGTGGCACACGCGTGCACACACATAATATCACTATTACTCATTTTTCATCCTTTAATATTGTTAGAACACTTTATTTAATTCTAAACAATATTAAATCACTTAATTTCACATTTTAACGTTTAAATTCATTGTGTAATTATTTTCTGAAAAAATGTGAATTTTCCCGGTTGTTACATACTTAGAATTTTGTCTCGTTATTAAAGTTGTCTAATCATTCTTATTTAAAATAGATTGAACTAAAAAAAACAAAAAATTGAGTGGGTTCTTTTAGACATTGATTTATATTAAATTATATTAGTTTTACATAATTATTCATTTGAAGATAATTTTAACTAGATGTAATTTTAACTAGATTTAATATTAGAAAAAATACATAAGTGACATGATGAACGTCTTATCGGGGCTTTTATTCAACCCTCTTTTCAATAGAAACTAGAAAGTCACTCCAGCCCGTGATCTAAAATAGTGGCAAGATTGAACCACCAAAGCTAGAAACAAACGTTTTATCATGGTGACAAGTACCACTTCAATTACACGCCAAAGCCTATGCCTAGAGATCAAAACAAATGAGTTCATTCAAATTCTATGGGTCACTCAAACTCAACCAATCTTCCTAACTTAAAGCTTTTTTTTTTTTTTAAGCTTTTTTGACAAGTTCTCCCTAACTTCAAGCTTGTCCCTTAATCCAATCCACGTTTTCTTCAATCAATCCGAAGAAACTACTTATGTTCAATGTACTTGCTTTCCTAGTGGTAAATAAGCACCAAACTAGTCAAAGTTTGAAGCTTCAAAGAAGGTTCCCACCAACCTATTCAATGGATCCTCTTTGGACGCTTATCCTTTAAGTCACCATATTTTTGGTCTTCAAAGCTGTGGAAACATTAGGCTCTTTTGATTTATATTAAAGTTAATTGATAATATAATGAGATGTTTGATAAACATATTACGTTTTAATTACATTTGAATATAATTCATTTTTTTAGTATTGTATTTAGTTGAAAAGTATTTGTTTTGTATTTGAATAAAACGTGTGTTTGGATGAAAAGTATTTTAGAGTTGAAAAGTTGATATGATTGGTAAAAATAGGAATAAAAAATTAGAGTTAAAAAGTTGATGTGATTGTTTTAAAAAACTTTTGAATAGTGATTGTTTTCGTAGTATTGTTAAAAAAGATTATATTTGAATGTAAAACTTTGTGTTTGGTATAAAATTAGTTTTCGTAACCTTAAAAAATGTTTTCCAAACATGCCACGAGAGAAAAAAAAAATACATGTATATATATATATATGAACACTCTTGTCTACGGTGTTGGAATTGTCTGGCATGTCATTGTGAACCATCTGATCAAGTTTTAAAGGCTCATGGCATATTTGGAAAATATTTTTTAGTACTACTAAAACCAATTTTATGCTAAAGGTAAAATTTTACATTCAAATATAATATTTTTCAATAGTACTATGAAAATAATTACTATTCAAAAGTTTTTTAAAATAATTATATCAACTCTTTAACTCTAACTTTTTATCTATACTTTTATCAATCACATTAACTTTTCAACTTTAAAATACTTTTCAAATACAAAACAAATATTTTTCAACCAAATACAATACTCAAAAAGTAAATTGTATTCAAACATAATTAAAACGAAACGTGTTTAACAAACGTAGTATCAATTAAATTATGACTTCAAAGGGCAAGCTAACTGTGCAGCTTAGGCCTACGGTGGGGGATTTGAGACAAAAATAAATAAATGCAAATATTAAAATGAAAAACAAAAGAGAAGGCTAAAAGAGTGGGTAAAGTGTTGGTTGTGCTCAAGTTAATGAATAGAGAATGGGGGTGCTTTTTCTCGACATCGTAGAAAGTGGACAGGAAGCCGATTTAAGAGCAAAGTCCGCCAGACTTTGTCGAGGAAAAGGCGGCACGGAGGAGGTCGTGGGCAGAAAGGTGTTGGTTATTTTTCAAGATCGGAGAACGTCGAAGGGGAGAGGAGATAAAAGCAAGGTATTGTAGATTCCAAGGGCATTGTTCTTCTCCAACTCAACCGTTTGGATTATAACTATGTTCTGTTCTGCCACCCTTTCTCCAACTTTTGCCCTTTAATTTCATCTGTCGCCACTTGTTCTTCCTTTCCATCATCCCCATAACTGAATCTCCGCACGACCCAAAACCCACCAAACAAAACAAAAAATCGCTTTAAAAAATATTCTCACCCAAAAAAAAAAAAAGGAGAGAGAAACAAAGAGGAAAACGACCCATGTCTTCGATTCCATCGTCAAAATCCTCCATCTGACCAAAGTCCTAAACAGAAAAACAAACAAAAAAAAACAAGAGAAGGAAAGATTTTCATGCCCAACCCATTAGAAGGTGTGGCATTTTGCGATGTTCCCCAACTGGGTTTTGTAGTTCTTCGATATATATATATATAAATACATAAAACATAAAAATGGGAAATGTAACACTGAGCGTGGCGGTGAAATTCGTGCTCTGCCTGCCAGACCCACCAACGCACGACGTGTTCAGAGAGGAGGAGGGGAGGCAAGTGTTCTCGAGGGTGACGCAAACAAGAATGTGAACGTGCATTTGCTAGTCACCAAGGGAGGGAACAAGATCGTCGCCACCTTTTGGAAACACCATTTTGCCAAGTTCAGCGTCCTCTAGTCCCATGGCAACGCCGCCGGCTTGGGCTTGATGAACGACCTCTTCATTGTATTAGAATCACTAGAAATAAGTGATTTCGAGAAAATTGAGGAACACTGAAAATCAGTGATCGAGAGAAAATTGAGAATTTGATGAATGTAATTAAAAAAGGTTTCCCAATACATATTTGTATAAGTGTATTGTACAGGTGTATAGTAAAAGAGTGTGAATGAAATATTCAAAAGCTTTTAAGTCGTTGAGCTTCGAGCTCATTTACGCCTCAAAACGACAACCATTTTTCTGTCTTCACATTCTTTCTATGATACGTTTCCATTTCTTTTCTCTTATCAACACATATTTTCCTCCTCTAGAGCCTGGACAACCAAAACCAACAATCTTTATCTTTGTATTCACATTCGTTTTTCAATAGATTCACATCTATATTTTCCTATATACTCATATCTGTAATCTGATATTACATTGATTATCATATCATTAAATTACTATTTTCATGACCCTATAAAATAGAATTATTTTATCATTTTTTTTAATTTATAAAAATTTATTTATCCTTAATAATTTTATTTATTTTTAATTTGTTTAATTTTTTTATTTTGTTTATTTTAATTTAGATTTTTATAAATTTCGTAAATTTTTTTAATTTAATTTAATTTAATTTTACCTTTTTTTAATAATAATATATTAAATAAGCTTAAAATTAAATACTTTTAATGAATTTACCTATAATATTTTATTTTAAAAATATCTAATTTTAATACTTTGTTTTTCTATAATATTAAATTGAGGTAAAAAATTCATATATGAGAAGAGAGTCCCACTGAACGTTATTATTTATATAAAGAAATTATAAGTTTAACTGATTTTGTTTAATTCTTTTATCAATGCTAGCGTTAAAAAAAAAAGAATCACTCCAATCGAAACTCATATGAAAAAGTGAGAGGTGAACATTGCGTAAATTGGGTGGGTTTTTGTGATTTTTCAACCCACCCAATTAACCTAATGTACAAAATCAACCCACCTAATTAAGATCAGATGGGTTGAGTAGGATCGGTGGGTTGTGTATTTTATTAAAAAAATAAATAAATGATACTAAAAAATGAACAAAAAATGAGATTTAAAAGGAAAAAATGAATTAAACTCATGACAATTTTCAAATAAATTCTATTACAGACTCTACAAAATTTTTTTTCTAATATTATCTTATTAATTGTTGAATATAAAATAAATATAAATTATAAGAATCACAAAAAAATAAGGATACTAAAGTAATTAATGGTATTTTTCACAAAATTATCAAAAATTACATCCATATTGACTATTAAGTAATGCATTTTATATATTCAAATAATTTAAAAAACACTTAGAGGTGAATATTATTTAGCAAAAAAGAAAAAAAAAACATGTAGGTGAATATTGGGTGGGTTGTTGGGTTTTTGGAATTTTTTTAATTGGGTTGAAAATTTTTTTTTACCCCTAATTAAGATCAGATTGAGTAGATTTGGTGGGTTTATTAGATAATTATATTTTTTGTTCATCCCTATGAAAAAGTTATGACAATTTTAAGATTAGGTCAATAAGGATACAGTACACCTAAGACAAAATGAGCTCATTTTTTTTTATCCAATAATGATGCAACATGAAGCAGAGACTAGAAAGGAACAAGAAGAATGTGATACGTGGCATTTTCTTAGTCTTAGCAAATTAAAATCAAGCTTATCATATATAACACCACACTGGATCCTTTCTAGTCGCATGTGCAACTAGTGTAGCAAAGCTAATTTTTCTCTTTGTTTTACACTATAGATTACTATAACCACCGAACTTTTCTCCATGTTTCCATTGTAGATTATTATAGCAGTCAAACTTATCTCCGCGTTTTCTATTATAGACTAATGTAGCAACCAAACTTTTCTCTTATTTTCACGCGGGATTGATGGAATAGTGCAAAAATAATGCCTATAATAAGGCTATGTAGCAAATGGAGAAAAGATTGATACAAAATATAAGATCAAATATGAAGAGATCTTATGGGAAGTGAATGTTAAAGTAAAGCTTTTGATGAAGATAAAAAACAATATATATATTTTTATTTAGTTTTATTTTAATATTAATAAAATGAAGAGTTTCTAAATATTCTGTTAACATATATATTAGTATCCATTTTAAACTCTTTTCTTTTATTTTTATTTTATTATTATGTTTAATTTATTTTGTTGTATTATTGTATTTTTCTTTATGAATTAAATAATTTTTTACTAAGAGTTATGATGTACTTTGATTATGATAATTTTTAAATTAAGTATGTTATTATAATTGTCATATTTGTTGACGTATTTATTCTTAAACTTAATACTTTCAAATTCCTGGTCAATTTTTGAATGATTTGAGGAACAAAATAAGACCGAAAAGAGATTTTTGTTACATGACTCTAGAATTAATACCATAAAATCTATAATAGAATAGATATATATTTATCTATTTTTGTATAATCATATTATTAACTATCGCAGATTTACCTTTTATAATTGAATTTAGATTTATATTTTTATTATTCTCATATATTGTATTGTTTATATATTCGATACTATTCACATATAATATACTGTTTATCATGAATTTTAATTTATAGTTATGTAAATTTAATTATAAAAATGAAAAATTTATATATAACTTGAGAAATAGTATATAAATTAAAAATAATAATTTATTATTAATAAATATGAACTCAAAATTATAATGATATAATTAAATAAAATATAATATAATTAATTACGGTGAAATATTAATTTTTAATATCTATATGTTAATTTATGTTATCAATTATTATCTTTTGTTATTATAATTTTATTTATTTAATTTTCACTTATAATATTATTTTTTAATTATTTAAATAAAATTAAAATTAATCAATTTTGATCCTTAATAACATTATATAAAACAATATTTATCACTTTATTATTTATTCATTTGTATGATTACAAAAATTCATAACACCTATCATTAATTTATTATTTTCCAAGACCCATCAAGTTAAGCACATTCACAATTTTGCCCTCTCTATCATTAAAATAATCAAACGTGGGCTGACGTGAGCCAGCCCAAACGTTAGACACGTTTTCTGGACCCTCAACACTTGTCTGCCCATGACATTTTTGTCAGTCACATATGTACCGGTTTTGGTAGGACACCGGATCTAAGACTTATGCTATATATATATATTATCAACAAAATTACTGGCATATTAATTTTGCAAAAATTTCTAATTTTATGTGATTTAAATTAAATTTAATATTTAGAAACATATATAATCGAATAACAGTTAAAAGTTCCTAAAATATAATTAGCCATGCATTGACATACACAGAACAAACTTAGGCTTCCCACAAGAAGATTATTCACTTTTAGTTTTCCAAGCATGTCCTTTACTTCATCCACATTTTCTTCAAACAATCCAAAGAAACAGCTTAGATTCAAAGTACATTAATATAATTATACCTTATCCAATCCAATTCTAATCTCATAAATCCTACCTAGTTAAATGTAGCCTTTATTTATTTATTTATTTTTGAAGGTAAATAAACATCAAATTGGTTGAGGTTTGAATCTCAACAGAAGATTCCCATCATCTTAACCAATGAATCCTCTTTAGAAGCTTATTCCAATAAGTAAATAATGACCAAACTTTGAAATTTGAATCTTCAAACTGTTTGAACCAGAATTTCTTTATTAGTTTCTGTTGGTTTAAATTGGTGATTTAAACCAAATCTAACATTCAGCCGTAAGTTCCATAAAACATAACTGCAGTGTCCATACATAAGCATCTATAGATCAAACTTGGGCTTCCTACAAGGAGATTATTTACTTAATTTTACAATCCCCTGGCAAAAAAATCACCATTTCTAGTACAATTTGGCAATCTTAGCTATCTCAATTACAAACTTCCCTTCTTTAAACTTTTGAGCAGCGTCATAAGCTCTTACATACTTCCAACCCAGTACCTCACCACAGTTGCTGCAAGAAATGTCAGCAACACTATAAAGACCAGTCATCAGCTGTTTGTCCTGTTTCTGCCCCACAATGACATTCATTGCATGAGAGAACAAATATGCAGGTCCAGATCTTCCCTAAAACACCAGAATTTTGAGAGAAAATTGATCAGAAAAACCCTTTTTTTTTTTTTTTTTTTGAGATGGGATTATAGATCAATCTATGAGAACCCAACTTAATCTAAAATTTTTCACACATAGAATTCTCCAATAGGAAAAATACAATAATCACAGAACAATTTTAGATTCGGAAAATAATCGACTACCACATAGTTCTTCGAAATAAGATCGTCGCGGAGGGCGATTGGGTTTCGGCAGTTTCGGCAGTTGAAGACGGGTTGACCAGTGAATTCTGCCATGAATCAGAAAGGAGAAGAGCTCAATTAGTTAAATCAAAATACTAATTTAGAAAGTGATGAGAGGAGAAAGTGGAATCCTGTTTGGTTATAAAGCAGATAAGGTGGAGTGGTGGGCAAGTTTCCACAGAACCAATAATGTGGAAGATTATAATATTATCCCGGTGCCAATAGTAGAAGATGCTGACTTTTATTTGTGGAAAAAAAAAAAAAAAACTTGGAAAACAATTAGGCAGAAAGAGACAAGTCTAGGTGGTGAATGTTTAATAAACTGATGCTTAATTACTGGTTGGCTAAGATTACTAATACAAGATGTCAGTCAACCAATTAGAAATGCTGATTTTGATTTGTATATTGAGATTTCTGTTTATTTCCATAATACTTTGCTTTGTATAAAGAAAACCATAGACCGTATAAAAGCGGTGACTAGTTAAACTATACTGCGTTTGGATCAAAATTCTAAATTGAATTTTCAGTTTATTTTTGTTTTTTTTTCCTTAAAAAAATAAACAAAAATTTTAATTAATTATTTAAAAACCAACCAACTACAACTTAAAACCGGTGACCCAAACGCATCCTAAATCTGTTCTTAAACACGCAGCCTTATGTTTCATTTGGTACACATATTCAAATTATATTGCATTCAAATGCAATGCTAATACTTTTTCTCTAAACACAAATTGCATTCAATGCATTACATTCAAACGCAGTATGTTCACTAAACAAACCATTAGTGTCTAAATCTGTTAATGTACAATTTAACAGCCAAATACCCATGTAGTTCAAAACGACAACAAACAGGGGAAGGACATTGAAATTCTCATAAACTGATAACAAAAGTTAAGGTGTTGTTTGGCAAAAAAAAAATTATATTTTAATTTTATTCAAATGTAATATAATTTTACATTAAATATAAATTTTTCAACAGTATTACGAAAACAATTACTATTTAAAAGTTTTTTAAAACAATCACATCAAATTTCTAACTCTAAAATACTTTTACTAATCACATCAACTTCTCAACTCTAAAATACTTTTCATTCAAACACACATTTTATTCAAATACAAAACAAATACTTTTCAACCAAATATAACATTCAAAAAATAAATTTTATTCAAATACAATTAAAAATACAATATCTTTATCAAACACCCCTAAAACAGCAATATAAATTGCAAAACGACAGTAATTGTATAATAGGAAAAGTTAACAGGACAATGAAAGCGACAATAAATAAAAACAAAAGCGCCTTGACAAAAACAATAATTAAAAGGACAGAAAGGCTATAAAGGAAAAGAAAAAAATAAAATATAAAAAATATTAAAAAGAAAAAAAGACAACACTGGTAAAATCTATGAAGAGAGGCAAAAAAAAAAAAAATCATAAAAAAAGTTCAAAAAACAATGGATAAAGGAATAAACGACAGTACAAAATCACTAGGAACACTGTAAACGACAAAAAAAACTTCCACGTTTTATCTTTATTGTCGTTATAGAGTATTTTGGTAAGGATTTGTTGTTGTGTTTAGAAGTCTTCCAGTCGTACTTATTTATGTTTTCGTTTCTAGTATTCTTGCCCTTTTACGGTTCATGTCAATTTTTCTGTTGTTTTGAGTTTCTATGTCCCTTACGTATATTGCTGTTTGTCATGTACATGTCGTTTTTTACTTTGTTGTCGTTTTTAGTGTTACTTTATTTTTATTTTTATTTTTTGGAAGTGATTGTAGTTTTACTTGTGTTATAGCTGATAATTTTGTTGTTAGTTTCGTGATTACAAATATAATTTAATAATAATATTATATCTAATTTTACTTAAAAATATAAAATTTAAATCTCTGCAGTCTTAAGTTAAAAAAAGAATTGTTTTTAGCTTTAGTATTCTTGTCGTTTTTCGTGCTATTGCTTTCGTATTCCTCTTTTGTTAGAATTTATTTCACTTGAGTGTGTTTATTGTTTCCTGCTTTAGCTGTAACCTTATGGTGTATTGAGTGTAGCCATTTAGAAAGAGATTTTTGAGTTAGAGTTAGTTTACTTTTTAAGAATTAATAATTATATTTGTTAAATTTTCATAAAAAAGATAAAAATCCAACAATAACTTTTAAGTCCTTACCAATGCACCAAACTACTTTGGGTGGTGTTTGGGTATAAGGTTTGAATTGTAATTGAAACCTTTTCGTATGGTGTTTTATCTAAAGAAGATTTGAATTTAAATTGAAAAAAAAAAAAAAGTAATGTTTAAACTCTTTATATCTAGACATACTATTGGAAAAAACGAAATCGAGAGATAAAAAGTTGTTATAAGCATAGTTTAAGCCTCCATTTAAATGGAATATCTATTTTTAAATAGAAATATTTTCCATTTTTAAAATGAAAAACTTTTATTTCATTACGTTTAAATGCAATTTAATTTTTATCTAAACACTAAAATATTGCATTCAAATATCAATTACATTACATTTTAAATCCAATACAATTATTATTCATCATTTCATTTTTTTTACTATTTTTACCAATCACATCACATACTCTATTTCTCCTTTTTTTTTTCTCTCTATTTTTATCAATCACATTATATGTAATACAATTCAAATACTTTTCTTCAAAAAAAATATTACATTTGAATGTAATATAGATACACTTCATCTAAATACATGTTGGATTTAATTTATTGCATTCAAATATAATACAAATGTAATGTATTATTCAAACACCCCATCCACCTCTCAAATTTTCACCTCTATTTATATGGGATATTATTTTTTAAATGATATCTAAACACATTTAAATGTAATATAGATACTTTTCTTCAAATAAACATTACATTTGAATGTAATATAAATACTCTTTATCTAAATACATATTACATTCAAATATAATACAAATATAATATATTATTCAAATAACCCATCCACCTCTCAAATTTTCACCTCTGTTTATATGGAATATTATTTTTTAAATGAAAAAATTTTTTGCTTTTAAAATAAAATTTTCTTTCCAAAAGTAAAAGATTATTTAAATAAATAAAAAAATATAATACATTCAAAAATAAAAAATTACATTTAAATATAATATAAATACAATATATTATTCAAATAACTCATTCACGTCTCAAAATTTTGCCCCTGTTTATATGAAATATTATTTTTTAAATGAAAAATTTTTTTACTTTTAAAATAAAATTTTCTTTTCAAAAATAAAAAATTATTTAAATGAATAAAAAAAATCCACATTTTTAAAGGTGAAAATTTTTGATACTCATGTACAAAAATCTAGAATACTCCTCTTTTTTTTTTTTAATGAACAGTTTGTCTACTTTTCAACATTGAACCTTCAAACAGATGATTTTTTTTTTTTGAAAACGATGAAAAGGATCCTTTTTAGAATACAAAGGGTAAAACGAACAAAAAAAAAAAAATCACCCACAAGTACAAGGCAAAGATCACCCAGATGAAAACAAAAAACAAAACAAAAAAACGAAAGAAAGAAAGAAAGGCACCCCATTCGCACGAAAATTTTTTTATCACCAGTGGCTCAAAAAGGCAGAATCACTTTTTTTTTTTTTTTTGAAATGCATAATCACACTTCCAAATAATACAAACTTGAAAGGATAAAAACATAGAAACAAAAATCAGTTTATAGAATGCAAGGAAAGATAACTCCAGTTGATACCTTCAATAAGATTCTTTTGGGTGTTGTCCGTCTGATTCTCCTCCTGGGCTCCGTTTCCTCTTCCCTTTTTCTGTGGGTCTGAACTGTAATTCTATTCTTATTCGTCCATTTTCATCGGATTCGAAAGAAGAAAAAAAAAAAAAAAAAAACCTTCCTTTGCTTTGCTTTCTCTCTCCTCTCCACTGCCATGACGGACTCGTATTGGAGGTACAACGACTCCCACCAGCCGCCTCCCACCGCCGTCCTTTATATTTACTTATCACTTTATTAGTTATAATATAAATTTTCATACAGTGATAGCAAAAGTTAAAACGACAATATAAATTGTAAAATGATAGTAACTGTATGATAGAAAAAGTTAACATGACTGTGAAAACGACAATATATAATAACAAAAGGGACTCGGCAAACGAAAACAATAATTAACACGATAGGACGGCTATAAAGGGCAAGAAAAAATGAACGACAGTGCGAAATCACTAGTAAAAAAAAGGATAAAACGATAATTAAAACGATAAAATGTGGAAATTTTTTTTGTCGTTTATAGTGTCCCTAGTGATTTCTTACTGTTGTTTATTCCTTTATACGTCGTTTTTTGAGTTCTGTTTTTTTTTTTTTTTTGCCTGTGTGTATAGATTTTACTAGTGTTGTTATAGAGTATTTTGGTCTGCGAATTTGTTGTTGTTTTTCAAAGTCTTCCAATTGTACTTATTTTTGTTGTCGTTTCTAGTATTCCTGCCCTTTTTACGGTTCATGTCAATTTTTCTGTCGTTTTGAGTTTTCATGCACATTATGTATATTGTCGTTTGTCATATACCTTTCGTTTTTTATTTTATTGTCGTTTTTAGCATTACTGTATTTTTTTTTTGAAGTGATTGTAGTTTTACTTGTGTTATATCTCATAATTTTGTTGTTAGTTTTGTGGTTGCAAACATAATCTAATAGTAATATTATATCTAATTATACTTATAAACATAGAATTTAAATCTACTCACTCTCAAGTTGAGGGAAAAAAAAAAGTTGTTGGCTTGAGTGTTCTTGTCGTTTTTCATGTTATTGTTTTCGTGTTCCTCTTTTGTTAGAATTTATATCACTTTTAACATATTTATTGTTTCCTACTTTATCTGTAGTCTTATGGTGCGTTGAGTGTACCAATTTAAAAAGAGATTTTTAAATTAAAGTTGGTTGACCTTCTAATAATTAATTATTATTTTTGTTGATTTTTCACAACAAAACAGAAAATCCAATGGAAATTTTTAGGTCCTAATCATGCACCGAACTTAGACTTTGGGTGGTGTTTGTGTATAAGGTTTGAACCATAATTGACATCTTTTAGTATGGTATTTTATCTAAAGAAGTTTGAATTTGAATAAAAAAAAGTAATGTTTAAACTCTTTATTCAGACATACTATTGGAAGAAACAAAATTGAGTGTTATAAGCATAGTTTAAGCCTCCGTCTAAATAGAGTGTCTATTTTAATGAAAAAATTTTTTATTCAAAGTAAAAAGTTGTTTGGATTGCTAAAAAATTTTTATTTTCAGAAAGAAAAATTTTTTTTGATGTCCAAAAGTGTAAATTTATATTATATTTACGTATGAAAATTTAAAAGACTATTTTTTTCTTTCAAAAATGAATATTTTGATCCATAAGTAAAGAAATTTCCAAAGATAAACCTCACAAATAGAAGGAAGTTAAGATAAATCTACACTCTTATCTTCAATGAGTTGAAGTTTAAAATTCTTTTTTTTTTTAACCCAATTAAAAAATTCAACAAAATAATATGAATGTAAAAAAAAAAAAAACAACTAACACCCTAATATGAAAATACTAGTTATCATTTTATATTAGTTATAATTAGAGTTGACATCAATAGTATTTCATTAATAATTATTGAGATGTGATAGTGTAATTAGTTTGCATTTTTTTGGCTAATTTGAGTTGAAATATTTGGATTTAAGTCGTTTGATTCTTTAAAAATTAGTTAAAAATTTTATTTATTTTTGAGAAAAAAGACAAAAATAAGTTAAAAAATTTTAGTTTAAAATGGTTCCTAAAGGGGGCTTAATATCTTATATTTAATTTGTAAATTTGTGACTTCAGTTTGAAATGGTCCTAAATGGGGTATAATAGCTTATATTTAATTTGTAAATTGTGATAAAAAAGTATGATTAGGATCCTTAATAATAACATATAGTTTTACTTTATTTGTACAACACGTCTTTTCCCTCAAAACCAAACAAAACCAACCGCTAAAAATCAGAGTTTGGAAAAGATTCAACCGCCCAATTTCCACCACCGTTTAGACGGGGTATTATTTTTTTAATTAAAAATTTGTTCATTTTCAACATGATTTTTTTTTCAAAATTTCCATTTCTTAAAAAAAAATCTTTTTTAATATTTAAAAGTGAAAATTTTTTAATAATAAAACTTAACATGCTATTTTTTTAAAATGAATATTTTTTTCTACTTTTCTAAAAGTGAAACTTCAAATAGATGGGAAGGATTTTTTGTTTTTTTGTTTTTTTTTTGGAGAACGATGAAAAGGATCCTTTTCAGAATACAAAGAGTAAAAAGAACAAAAAAAAAAAACACCCACAAGTACAAGGTGAAGATCACCCAAATGAAAACAAAAAACAAAACAAAAAAAACAAACGAATGAAAGAAAGAAAGAAAGAAAAGCACCCATTTGCGCGAAAAAAAAATTCGATCACAAGTGGCTCAAAAACGCATAATCACACTTTTTTTTTTTTTTTTGAAGAGCATAATCACACTTCCAAATAATACAAACTTAAAAAAATAAAATATAAAAAAATAAAAAATAAAAAATAAAAACATAGAAACATAAATCAGTTCATGGAATACAAGGAAAGATAACTCCAGTTGATACTTCACTTCAATTAGATTCTTTTAGGTGGTGTTTGTCTGATTCTCCTCCTTGGCCACGTTTCTTCTTCTTTTTTTCTGTGTGTCTAAACTGTAATTCTATTCTTATTCATCCATTTTCATCGAATTCGAGAGAAAGGAAAAAAAAAAAAAAAACCTTCCTTTGCTTTCTCTCTCCTCTCCACTCCCATGGCGGACTCGTATTGGAGGTACAACGACTCCCGCCAGCCGCCTCCATCCGCCGTCCCTTCAATCGTCGGCAAGCGCTCCCGCTCCGATTACGGTACGCCGAATTATTCCTTTGAGTTCGTGTTTGTTGGTTGAATTAGGGTTTCGCTTTTATTTTTTATTTTTTTTTGAAATTAGGGTTTCGCCTTTTCTGTTTCAGAGATTGTGATTTGTTTGGTTGCCGAGAAAGATAGGAACAAAAAGTTGCGGACTTTATGGTTTTATGGGTGTTTTTTCGTTTGTTTCATTGGCTTTTTAAGAATGGAACTAGTGTCCGTAGAATTGAAGAAATGGTTGTCTGGATTTTCTCTGGTTTCCAGAGAAAAAGAATGAAATGGAGATCTGAGACAACATTTGCACAGCATAAATCTGGATTAATGTATTAGAGGTGTTTTTTAGGCCAAATTTCGCTGGAAGTCTTTTTAGGTGTATATTGGGTTTTCGGTATTTTTGCTTAGTTTTTTAGTTTGTCTCTGTAATACTGAATTATTTCTTGTCATCTGTGTGCAAAACATAAACTTGGGGATTTGATGCTTTTTTGGGAATGACAATTAATGCAGTCCATAAAATTGTAATTGTTTTCATTGGGTGACGAGCAATTTGTGATCATTTTCAATCCGTGAAATTTAAAATGTGCATTTTGTTCAGCATCTTTGGCTCTAACATGGATTGCTATCTGTAACCGAATTACAGTTGGACATAATAGTTGAAAACTGTTATACATATGATTTTCACTATGTTACTTGTGAGTCTTCTATTAGCAGAATATTTAAGTTTCAGTTTGACCCTATATTATTTTTATTATTATTTTTTTGTTTTGTGGTGGAATAATGTTGTTTCCTGTGTCACGACGTTGATTTCAATTTATTATTATAATTATTAATTTTTTCCTTTATCCTCGTTTTTGCTCATTTTGTATTCCCTTAATTTCGTAGATGGCCCTGGAAACCATGATCTCCCTGGCTATTTTCCCCGTGAAGATGATAGAGGAGCAATGCGTGGAGCTAGAGATACGGAGTCCATTAATGCGTCATATGACCGTTATTTGCGGAGCACGGTACTTTATTATTTTTGTTTTTGTTCTTAAATACATTCTCCCTCCTTTACTTGCTTTGCTGTGTATGTATAAGGTGTTAATGTCACTAACAAATATGATGTTTCAGCAAGTTTCATCTTATGGTAGCGGACAGCCTGCTAGACCCTTGAGTGGGGGAATACCTGGCCGTACTGTTGACGATCCACGTCTTGTGGGTATGGGGGGCATTGACCCTGTGACAACTGTGAAAGATAGGGCGCTTGGATTTGGAGGCGGAAGGCCTGAGGTTCCCCTTCCTCCTGATGCTAGCAGCACGCTATTTGTAGAGGGCTTGCCTTCCAACTGTACACGGCGTGAAGTAGCTCGTATCCTTTTATAGGTTACCATTATCTTCGTTAGGCGCTAGTTTTCTGCTCCACTCCTTTCTTTCACTTAATGCATTTTGCTCAGTGTTGTCCCTTCACTAGTTTTCACAGATATCTTTCGCCCTTTTGTTGGATACAAAGAAGTGAGACTTGTAAGCAAGGAATCAAGACATGTAAGTCTACCTTCCTTGTGATGCAGTATCAATATTCAGTTAATTTTATTTGCCATTATTATTAGTATTGTATATCGCTAATGATATTTAGTAGTTGAATGATTCATGTTAATTGAACTATGCAGCCTGGAGGAGATCCTCTTGTCCTTTGTTTTGTTGATTTTCTGAGTCCAGCCCATGCAGCAACTGCTATGGATGCCCTACAAGGTAAGCTTAAACGTTGCTGTAAAGGTCTTTTGGATCTTATTAGTGTCAGTTTGTGCAAGTTAAAATTAGCCTGCTTCTTGCAGTATGTAGTACTCAGCGTTGCAGTAATAAAGGAAACCTTTGATATAATAATGGAAACACCTATTGATTTAGACATTTCTTTTAGGCTGGTGACTGGGTATATTACAATTATTTATGAAAATATTCTGCCTATGAAAACTATGACAATGGCTGAATGCATTTTATGTTGAAGCTTACATGATTACCGGATGAAGGCCACTAACTTAAATATTTTCCTAAGTGGTTTAATGTCACGCTGCATAATTTTCATTACCTTGTCCTTTGGTGTAAAAATTAAAAAAAAAAAAAATCTGATTTAAAATTTGTAACAGTGGAATGGTAAGTTCGCCACATTTTAGCAATGCTACTATAATGTATAGGAGGAAAGTCTACTATATAGACAATATCGTACACGTTCAAATGCAAAATACATGCATAATTTTTTTCATGATTCTAAACTCATTTCCTTTCAAAGGTTCTACATATTTTCTAAGATTGCGCTAAACTTCAAAAAGCTTATGACTACTGGCTTTTATTTTCTGGATGAAAACTTTGGAAGGCTTTAAGCTATTATGGTTGAATCACATAGCATTATTTTGAACTACCCTTATCTGGCATTGAATGTGGTGAACAAGATTGCTGATGTTCGCATGTCTCTGTGGATTATGTTTTGATTAGATGATTCTGCGGTACCTTTCAGTTATTCTGGTGGAGAAAACATGTGTCTTTATTTTGTGTGGCTTGATGCAAGTTCTGTGGTTGACAACGTCTTTGGAAATTCAATAAACCAACAATGTGAAAATGACTTAACCTTTCTGCGTTAGTTTAGATGGTGGTGAAAATCCAACTCTGGTCGATTTCAAAGGACTTGAAAAATTACGTTAGCTTAGTCAAAAAGGCACGACTGGTAAGCCCCTCTAGTCATCCGTAGGAACAACTGTGCTATTTGCGTGAGAAAACATTTCAATTGCCATCTCCTGTACAGCCTATAAGTCTATCACGTTAGCTTAGTCATAAAGGCATGACTGATAAGTTCATCTAGACATCCATAGGAATAACCGTGTTATCTGGGTGAGAAACATTTCAATCATCATCTCCTGTACAGTGTAAATTTTTACACATGTATTCCTGTTAAGAAAGCCCCCTCTGTTGCACTGTATGCATCATGGTGGGATGAATACTAGTAAGCTTTACGGCGGAGAAAGCGGGGACTGGGAGACCCGTTTGGCCTCTTGCTTGACGTGCCTTTTGGCCGTTGGGAAGATGGGTGGTGGATACCACATCAACATTGGCTGTTTAGGTGTCATAAAGTGATATTTAAAAATTAGACTATGGCACGTTTATATGTTGGTTGAGGGACCATGATTCACGTCTTGATGATCTAAGTGGCTGCCTGATTGACCGTTCAAAACGTGGCTGGTTGTTACAGCGTAAATTGGTGGAGCTCAATTTTGCAGGTTATAAATTTGATGAGCATGACCGTGACTCCGTTAATTTAAGGTTGCAATTTGCTCGCTATCCTGGTGCAAGGTCAGGAGGCGGGTATCGTGGCAAGCGTTGAAATTATGCAGTTTTTGCAGGTGATCTAACGAAATATTTTTACCGTCTCGACCCTTTATAATTATTCTTGGCCTTACTTCGGTGTCAAACAAACTTCTATTTGTCAACGACGCGCTAAATCATGAAACGACTCTTCTATGTAGGATTTGCTCCGTTTGGGAAGTTACGATAATGAGAGGCGAAACAACAGTTGCAGTCTTGCGCATAGTTAGGGCGACATCTATTTATGTGGCTTTAATACTTTTGGGGGATTTGTAGACATTCAGAGCGTGCTTTTTATTTTATTGGGTTAGACTCCTGCAAAAAATAATTACTATTAATTTCAGACTGCATATTTGTCTAATAGCCAAGTTCTTACCAGCTCCATGTGTGCTACATTAGCTGTTGTTCTTTTCTATATAGAGTTAAACATGGTCAAAGCTCTTCTTCTTAACCATAGTCTTAGTCTTCTATCAGAATTAGTGTTCACGTAAAGTTTCAAAGCGAAGTGGCAGCATAGTTTGTAGCAAACTTTCTCGCTGGTTCCTTTTTTAATGAAGTATTGCTGTTGAATGTTTTGGTAGTAAGAATGCTGTTGAATAATTTTCCAGAAAACTTGTAATTTAGTTTATCAAATGTTTTCACAGTATGCATTGGAATCTATCAATCTAATTTCATAACCCTTAGTTTATGAGAAAAACAACCAAAAAAAAAAAAAAGATAAGTGCAGTGGACTGACTATTGCATGGAAGAAAGATAATCCAATGTATTTTATTGTTTTAGGGATATAATTGCATCGTGGTCATTCTGAGTTTCTGACATACTGGTTAAAATATGGAGTTGTTTAGTGTAGGCATTATCTCGTTGTTCCGTCTCATTTCTCATTCATGTAGCATGATTTCATCTTCTTCTGGTGTACTTCTTAATCTGTTGCTGAGAGGTATTTACCAGTAGTAGTTGGGCTCTTTTTTTATTTTTTTATTTTTTTATTTTTGTGGGGGATTCAATCTCTCCACGTTATGATCGAGTTAGGTGTGGACTTGTTGCTATGCTTACAATCTTGGTTCAATTAGCAGCACATTTGAAGTTCAGCAAAGAAATGAGATGAGTGTGAAAATATAGGGAACACTTGCATGGCCACACTGATAACATTAGATTACCGAGAAATCACGAGCCCACTTCATTAAGACCATGAGACATGGTTGACCTTAATTATCTGCCAGAGTCAAGAATTTCAGCATTTATGGCAAGAGTAGGGCTGTGAGGCATTAAAATAAAAGGTCAGGCGCATGATGAATAATGTGATACCTGTGGGGTCCATAACAAACGGGTTTCATTGCGACTTGTCGACTTAGGATCCATTAGAAGATATACGATTGGCTGAATACAACGTCAGGATGGCTTGTGGTTTAGGGAACAAATATACTGTGATAGCTTTGAATGTGCTTCTACATTGATAAGTGCTGTGAAACCACTTGCCTCTCAAGAATCATGAAAAGGTCACCATTCACGTTAGGAGATTTGATGAGCAAATAGCCTGCTAGATTAGTTGCTTATACACGAGGTAACCTCGAGTTAAGGACATGATCGATGTCGCATTAAGAAGGCGATAATTGGATGGAAAAGGGCCTCCCAGGGAGGTCGCGCTCTACCTCACGCATTCTTGAATGTCAAACTCCTAACATCCCGATCGAGCCGCTCGAATGATAACTCTTTCGCGTGCTTTTTACTTTTCTTCAACGGCTACTGCCTTCTCCAACTACCCCTTCCTCGTAACCGGATTGTAATTGAAGATGCCAGTGGACACAGGCATCATTAGTCGTGATCAGTACTAGACTTTACATTTTCTTTGGTTTGAAGGTATTTTTCGTTTTTGACAACGTTGGCCCTTTTATTTTACATACATTGACTTTGAGGTCCGTGTAAAAAGGGTGGGCTTGATAGTTGCTACCTTTCGCAGTTGTTATCAAAGGGAGTTGCTTTTAGCTTCTGTTTCGTACATGTCGAGAGACTAGAAGCAAGTGGTTGATTGATAGACACGCACACACACACACTCACAACTAGAGGAGGAAAATGAAAATTCTTATCATAAAGAAAGAGATTTTATAGCTCTTAGAAAGAGAGGATTAATGTATAATTCAAATTACGATTAGTAAATAAAACGCAAGACTATTATTTTTATTTTTTTGGCTCAATCCAATGCATGCATTGGTAATAAAATTGAAAAGTTTTTGTACAAAAAAATGTAAAAAATCCCAAGTCATACCTTTTGGAAATAAACAATATACAAATTGAATCTAGAAGACCTGGATGTATACTAATTATTTTGAAATGGAAAAAGAATTATTTAATAAGGCTGCAAATGTTGTTGAAACACCACATTTATGTGCATGTGCAAAAGGACAATGCGCTCCAAGATTATGGGGCCATAGTGCAAGATTAAAGAGTGGGATGGCTTTAGTCTTAGATAAGGAGTTATCATGTTTAAAATTTTAGAGTGTTTTTATTTAAATCTGAAAGTGTTTTTATTTTTATTCAACTGTATTCACCTTATCAATATTTTAAATCAACGATGGATTCATTCTTGTATTAGCGTCAATTAGGCAATCAAAAAAAATTATGGTGCTACAATTTTTACAATTTTTTTTTGAATAGATTAAATTTAAATCTATAAAAGATAAATTTTGATAAAATATAACAGGAATCAGTTTTGATTTTATTTTTTCAATAAAAAGAATCTTTATCAGTTTAATTATAACAACAATTGTGATTTAACATCCACACTGGATATAGATTGAACTGTCTCGTAACGTTTTGAATTCAACTCATGAATTATAGGTTCTCTATTATTTGTTTAAAAGTCAAAATTGCTGACAGATATTATTGTATTTGGATCGTCACTTTAAAAAATTTTAAATAAACTCAAATCTTATCTAATTTTTTGCTTTTTCAAACATTGTCCCCTCATTTTTTTCCTCTCTACCTAACGCACATTTGGATTTATAAATTTAATTTGAATGAAAAAAAAAAAACTTAAATCCAATTTATGATTTGAACGGACATTGAATTTTAAAGACAACTGGATGTTTTTAACCGGGGAGAAAAAGCTTGATGAGAGGATTAAAAAAAATAAAAAAGTGAGAAGATGTGTCAAACTGAGAAGACTTTTTTTTTTTTTAATATCTATTTATTATTTGTTTGTTTTAATAGAATCAAACTGAGAAGACTTTTGAATATTCACGCCATTTAATTCAGAAAACGGTGGACCTACAAGTTGTTTCTTCACGAGCTGTAAAGGTGGGCTTTCACACAAGGACCCTTTCATTATCCACTTTTTGAGCGGGGAATTGGCTAAAATAACCTAACAACAAAGTGTAATTCCCATAATGATTTTTCTATTTATTTTTTATTTTTTTATTTCAATAAATTCTAAATGTTATAATTAAGGAATGGTTGGGCTAATTAGGGGTTAATTACTACTAAAAAACCTTTATTAATCAGGATTTAAAAAAATAATAACAAGAGAAACACAAGCTAGCATTTCCCTTGCCATTCAAACCCACAAGCTAGACTTGTCTTGGCGATCCTTGATGACAACGGTGAAATTTCTAGTCAACCATTCTCTTTTTCTTCCCCCTCCACTCAAGAACACCCATTACAAAACCTAGTCCTCCTTGTTTTCTTCTTCTTCTTTTTCGTCTGCTCAACATCCACTGCAAAACCAAGTCCTCTGTGGATGAGCCAAGGCGACCACTTTTGGTGTATGGCAAACCATTAGAGCATGAAGGTTGAAATAGGGTAGAGAAACTATAGGTTGGAGGTTGAAGACGAATTCATCTTGCAAGAGTAAGACAAGGTACTCCAAGCCAATGCTTCCATCACGAGGGCATAGAACTCCTAAACCGAACACTTAGAACTCTTGCTTTGAGTGCTTAGAGCAAATGCCCTGCACACCTAACATAAATGCCATCCACGCCTTGGGAGTTTGCTAACGATGTTAGCCTCTTATATAACAAATTTTTCTCCATTTTCTACACTTTTTAAACTGAAATTCTAATTTCAACTCCACTTCTTAAATATATTTAAAAACTAACTAAAAAGAGTATATAAATTAAGAAATCTATAATTTGTGTTATAAATGTTATAAACATTTTTTTATGTATAAAATTTGTCCTTTTATTTTCAAATTGATAGATTTCGAATTTTACTCAAGATGCTCTTGATTGGGATGTGTGATTATGCCTAAATTGTGATAAAACAAAGTTGTCAGTTATAATACAATTAGGACGGTCGATCTCACGAGGAGGTGATAAAAATAAACAAAAGAAATTAGTAGAACACAAGTGTTAAAGAGATACGCAATTAAACAAGAAAAGAAAGAAAGCGTTTTTGTGATTTTAGAGCAATTTAATTGAAAGATAATGCAAATTTAAAGTAGAGAAAATTCAATAGTTAAAAATGGTAAGACATCGAGAATCCCCTATATGCTTCGTTCACTTATTTGAATTTTGATTCCCAAATTGACAGAATTGAAAGTTTCACATTTCAAACAGTCAATCGGAAGATAAGATTTGAAAAACTTGTGAATTAAATGTATTCGAATAAATAAAATTCTTATGTTAAGTACTATAAAATATTGTCTTATAAGAAATCTAAAATCGACAATATGCCACCGGTGATAATGCAGTAAAAGACTACTTATAAAACTATGTTTATCAATATATTGTATCATACAACAATCACATAAAAAAAGCTTGATTGAATTTATATAAAAGTTGTCAACAAAATAAATTGATGTGAGAAATAAATGAGATGAAAGAAAATTATTTACTTAAATGTATAAATCTTACAAATCATAGAGAATCAAAATACAAACAAGCTCATTATACATATAGGATCATCTCTAGCCTCACCTAAGAATTCTAGCCTAACTTGCAAAACATTCTCACAATATTCTAGAGAAAAAACATGAGAATAAAAGTAAGGCAAAAATGATAGAGACAAAGTGTATCCCTCTCTCCTCCTAAACTCTCCAAAAATGCCCCAGTTTATAAGTATAAATTTACACTATTCCACCTAACTTTCATACAACTTTTCAAACCTGTTACAGTATTCGGTACCCACACAACACAAATTTTCAAATTTGCTATAGTATTCGGTGCTCACACAACACAAATTTTCAAACTTGCTACAGTGCTACAGTGATCGGTGCACATGTGTTACAGTGTTCGGCGCATGCTTGCTACAGTACTGCTACAGTGTCTGCATGCTTGCTACAGTGTCACGCACACTTGCTACAGTCTGCTACAGTAGTATATTAGCTTTAATCCAATGCATGAAATTAGGAAGGATCTAGTGCGATAGAATGCGTGATAAGTTTAGTTTTCACAGTTTTCTGACATAAATAATGATGCCCTCATTTACGCTACAGAAAAACAAAGTGCTAAAATTAAATATTTTCAAAATAAAATACTATAAGTTGACTCATTGGAAATATTTAATTTTAAGCTTATTTAATTATTATTAGAAAAAGATGAAAATTAAATAAAATCTTTACGAAATTTATGAAAATCTAAATTAAAGTACACAAAACAAAATAACTTAAAAACAAATAAAAAAAGACTAAAATTTTCAAGAACAAGCTAATTTTTGTGCATGAAAAGGTGGTAAAATAACTCCATTTTATAGAGTTATCAATGTGCAATGCTACAACACATAGTAAGTAACCTCCTAGGCGTTCTCAAGGAACACTATAGAGGGTGATTGAGCATCATGTCCATCTAGATGCAATCCTTGAAAGCGCATAGGTATTTTATAAACTTTTTTTTGTGCATTTTTTTTAGGTAAATTGGATTAATTTTCTAATTTTAATCAAATTTCAATGACTCTAAACGTAATATAAAAAAAAAAAAGGTAAGCATTACTTATTATGTTATATGAGATCATGGGTTAGAAAGAAATCCTAGTTAAATCAACTGATAGTAATTGATCAAAAATCTTAACATCAATTTATTATTAATGATCATACGTTATTTTGATATAATGAATCGAATTGATAAGTTTCATTTTAAAATATTAAAAATGAAAAATTTTGATAAGCCCAAGTCTTCAATAGAATGTGCCAAAGGAGAATGCTTAAAATGTCCAGCAAGATCATGGCGAATGCCATGTTATGTGTTCTTAAAGAGCACCATGCCTGGTGGGCACGCATTATGCCAATCTTGGTGAATGCCTTGAAAGGCGTTTAGGATATTCTAGTTAGTCTTATTTATTTATGCAAACTTAGGTAAATTGGATCGATTTTCTAATTTTAAACAATATTTCAATAAAACCAAATTTAATGTTTAAAAAAAAAAAGGAGTAGCCTTAGTTATTATGTTACATAATATTATGGGTTGGAATGAACTTTTAGTTAAATCAACTTTATTTTTGTCCTACTTGATCCTGATTTGATATTAAAAGTATATTGATTTTTCAACCAAATACTTTTGTCTGTAACTACGAAATATTTGATTCCATCCAAAAAGAATGAGTAGTTGAGGTTAGGATTGGGAATAAGTATACTATATATGTGATATGTATGTAATAGCAATTGATTAAAAAATTAATGTCAATTATTATTAATAATCAAATGTATTTTTGATATAATAAATGGAGTTTATAAGTTTCATTCTAAAAAATTAAAAATAGAAAATGTTTGATAAGTCCAAGTCCTTAATAGAATGTTTAGCAAGATTATGCGAATGTTATGCTGAGTGTTCTCGAAGAGTGCCATACCTAGAACGTGCATGCTATGCCTATCTTGAAAAATGCCTTAAAAGGTGCTTGAAATATTCTAGTTAGTTATTTTTTTATAATTTGTTTAAACTTAGGTAAATTGGATTAATTTTTTAATTTTAATCAAATTTTAATACCACTCAAATTAATATAAAAAAGGATAAGTTTTACTTATTATGTTACATAAGATCATGGGTTAGAACGAAATCTTAATTAAATCAACTAATAATAATAGATAAAAAATATTAACATCAATTTACTATTAATGATCATACATTATTTTGATATAATGAATTGAGGTGATAGGTTTCATTTCAAAAAATTAGAAAATAAAAATAAAAAGAAAGTTTGATAAGTTCAAGTCCTTAATAGAATGTGCAAAAGGAGAATGTCTAGAATGTCCAGCAAGATCATGAAGGATGCCATGTTGGACGTTCTTGAAGAGCGCTATATCGGTGGACATGCACCATGTTATCTTGGAAAATGCCTTAGAAAGCACTTGGGATATTCTAGTTAGCCTTTTTTTTTATTTTTTATTTATTTTTTCAAACTTAGGTAAATTAGATTGATTTCCTAATTTTAATCAAATTTCAATAATACTAAATTTAATGTAAAAAAAGAAAAAGTAGTTCTAGTTAAATTAACCAATAGTAATGGATCAAAAAACTTAACATCAATTTATTAATAATGACTATAGTATTATGTTATTTTGATGAAATAAATCGACTTGATAGTTTCATTTCACAAAATAAAAGTTTGATAAATTCAAGTCCTCAAAAAAGTGCATAATGGCGAATGTTGGGAACATCCAGCAAACTCATGGTGAATGCTATGCTTGGCATTCTCGAGGAGCTCCATACTGGGTGGGCGAACGCCATGCCCATCTTTGCAAACGCCTTCAAGGCACATGGGATATTCTATTTAGCCATTTTTTTTAATTTTTTATTATTTAAGTAAATTGGATTGATTTTCTAATTTTAATTAAATTTCAATAATACTAAACTTGTTAAAAAAAAGAAAAAAACCATTGGAGGAGTCTTTACATGCATCCCACCATATAAACTTGATTTCTCTGTCAATTTAATAAATTTTATTTCTTTATTAATCAAAAAGCCTTTCCGCAATCCATTTACAAAAGCCACTATCCTCATTTTTCCACTCTCTATTGTACACTATGACAATAAAAATTGAAGTCAAATCTGTAATCAAAATAAAAAGAGAAAAAGATATAAAGTTTATAAAATCACATATTTACAAATGAAAACGTATAAAATGATTTGTTAATTAGTTTTCTTTCTCTAATAAGATACTTAACGAGTGATTGTAATTTTGAATAAAAAAAGTGTGAAAAAAAGACAAATGTTCTTGATCATGCATGGTGTTCCTTACAAAACTACTTAAGCGCACAGGCCATTCAGTCTAGGCACACGGGAAACATTTTCTAGGCACGCGGTAATAAATTCTAAGCAACCGGGTGAGAGGTCTAGGTGTGTAAATTTGAGTATAAGGTTTGGAATGCCTATTTTCGTCTCGTGAGCTGAGGTTGTCTTCAACCTCAAACTTGGATTTTTTTTTTTTTTTAGCGTTATATAACCCTTAAAGTCACTTATTTTAAACCAAAATTCATTTTTAAACAAAATATATCTTATTGTTTAAAAAAAAAAAAAAACTAGTAAAACATATTTGAAAGTGCTTAAACAATTACTAAACTTCAATTCAATTTTTTTCTTTTCAATTATCTTCTTCAATCTTCAAACTCTAAACTTGAAATGGTGAACCAAATTTGGGTGGAGTCAAAAACCGCCGTTGTGACTCATGGGAGATTCGATGGTGCTTGCTGCCGGTTTGGGAGGTCCAAGATGCAGACGTGGGGAAGAAAGGAAGGAAGTCCACAAAGAAAGAGGGAAAGAAAAAAAGCCCAAAAAAAAAGGAGTTTTTATTTTTATTTTTTAATTCTTAATTAAATTTATCACCAGGTTCTTTATTGAGGAGATTAATATTTTTAATATCTTTTTTATATTTTTAAAAGTTATTTTACAAATTTGAATTTTTAAAAGGTTTGTTTTTTAAAAAGACCTGCTGTCAAATCATTTTTGCATCCAGCTCTCCAAAAGTTTATCATAATTTTTTTTTGGGAAAAAAAAAAACAGAAAAAGGATTTAAAAGTTGGGTAAGTCAATGAACACTAGGATCCAAAACTTTTTTCTTTAACACCCTTTTTCTTTGTAACAGCAAAAGTCCATGCATGAAGCCTTTTGTGTGCTTAGCTAAGAGTGGAAACTTACGTATCAAAAACAATGTTTTTGCATTCTAGCTATTAAAACAAAAAAAGGTTTGCAAATTTGAGAATCTATACCATAAAAAGATGAGATCTTTTTAATTATTATTTTGCCTTTTTATTTTTATTTTTAATTTTCCTTTTCTTTGCCAACATATTGATATCTATGATATCATAAAATAAAATAAAATAAATCAATTTAATAATTTCATTTATGATTCATCTTTAATTTCATACTTAATTCTTTATAAAAACACGTAAAGTTTAAATATTCTTAACCTAAATTTAAAAAAGGAAAAAACCTTCAAATAAACGTCAAATATTTAGAAGTAATTTTTTTATCTAAATTGGAAAGTGGTCTACTGAATTCTCAAAATAATAAAAATAATAAAAAAAAGTTACAAAAATGTGAGGTCAAAGGCTTAGCTGGCATAACGCTGGTCGTAGTCTAATATTAACAATACGTATTTCTCTCACCCACAGTTGCAATTTTGCTCCATTGGAATCTCCTCCATCACGTAGCCTATCTATATATATATATATATATATCTACACACACAGACACGAGAATAACCAAAGAAGGCAACAATGGCGTCGATGAACGCCGCAGAGACGTCGGAGGAGATCACCACCACCGTCGATCATGATCAAAAGCAGGATCAGGATGATGATCAGGACCAATGCGTGGTGAAGCAGGTGGATCTGACGGTGCCGAAGACGGACGACCCCACAATGCCGGTCATGACGTTCAGGATGTGGGTGCTGGGGCTGGCCTCGTGCATCCTCCTCTCGTTCGTGAACCAGTTCTTCTGGTACCGAAAGCAGCCGCTGATAATCTCGTCGATCTCGGCCCAGATCGCGGTGGTCCCACTCGGGCATCTCCTGGCTCGGTCGCTCCCCACCAGGCTCTTCTTCCAAGGCACGTTCTTCGAGTTCACCATGAACCCTGGGCCGTTTAATATCAAAGAACATGTTTTGATCACAATTTTTGCTAATTCTGGTGCGGGGACTGTTTACGCCACCCATATCTTGACCGCTGTGAAGCTCTTGTATAAAAGGAAGCTCACTTTTTTGCCTGCTTTTATTGTTATGCTCACCACTCAGGTTTGTTTTTATTTTTATTTTTTTTATTTTTTGATTTTGGGGTTTTTTTTTTAATTATTATTGACGAAGAAAAGGAGTAGTGCATTATTTGCAATATATCTGTTTCCAACTTTTTGGTGTAGCAAAAAAAGAAAATTATTATTTAGGAACTATCGGTTCTTTTTTTTTTTTTCTTTTTTTGGGTGTAAATTTAAGAGAAAAGTATAATAGTTGAGCATTGTGAAAAAAATAGCCTTATTTTTTTTTTTTTGACTTGTTGGTTGTGGAAGAAGATGATTGTGACAAATTTTTTTTATTTTTTTTATTTTTTTTGGTATTGTTCAGTTTTGCTCTGGTGTTGTTTTGAAAATTATAAATAGTTGGGCTTTCTATTTGTTTTGTTATTATGATGTTTTTGAAAGTTATTGCTTGATTGCATAAGAGTTTCAAGTTTTGTACTTGTTTTTCATGTTGTTGAAATTCATGGAAATTGAGGTTCGGTTTTTTTTTTTTTAATGACTGTTCTAAAGTTAATTGGGTATATTTTTTAATTCATATATATATTTGTGTCAATTTAAGAGAATGTTTGATAGTTGGACATCGTAAAATATAGTGATTTTTTTTTTTTTTGACTTGGTTTTATGTTTGATGAATTTATAGGTATTGGGGTTTGGTTGGGCTGGAATTTTCAGAAAATATCTTGTTGAACCCCCGGAGATGTGGTGGCCCTCTAATCTGGTTCAGGTCTCCTTATTCAGGTAAACTCATGACAAGTTTTTTTTTATAATTATTTTTTATTGTTTGTTTTTAATGGTTCAATATTAAATTGGATCAAAAATTTATGAACTGTAGAGCTCTTCATGAGAAGGAGAAACGAGTTAAAGGCGGCACAAGCCGTACACAGTACTTCCTGATAGTCTTGATCTGCAGCTTTGCGTACTACATCCTTCCCGGCTATTTCTTCTTCATGTTAACGTCAATCTCTTGGGTCTGTTGGGTTGCTCCTAAAACAATCACTTGGCAGCAAATAGGTTCTGGAATGCAAGGTCTTGGAATTTTCTCATTTGGGATTGATTGGTCCACGATTTCGTCATATCTTGGTAGTCCTCTGGCTAGTCCATGGTTTGCTACCGCCAATGTCACTGTTGGATTTGTCCTCATTATGTATGTAATGACCCCAATCAGCTACTGGAGCAATTTCTACAATGCCAAGACCTTCCCGATATTCTCCAGCGGCCTCTTCACGTCTAACGGTTCAGAGTATGACATCTTGAACATCATTGATCCTAAGTTCCACCTTGACCGTGGTACATACGCGAAGGTTGGACCTATAAACTTGAGCACCTTCTTTGCAATGACCTATGGTCTTGGATTTGCCACACTCTCCGCTACACTTGTACATGTTCTGATGTTCAATGGAAGGTAGTATAATGCATAACGATTGCGCTGATGATAATACTTTCTGTTGTCTGCTTTTTTGGACATAAAGTCGTGTAATTGATATTTCATTTGAATTTTACCTATCTTGGTTGTTGCAGGGATTTGTGGACGCAAACCGTCAAGGCTTTTACAGGCGGTAAAAAATTGGATATACATGCAAAGCTTATGAAGATGTACAAATCAGTGCCTGATTGGTGGTTTCATGTCATCCTTGTTGTGAACATTGTTCTCATCATCTTTGCCTGCGAGTACTACAACGAATCCCTCCAACTGCCTTGGTGGGGAGTACTACTAGCATGTGCCATTGCAATTGTATTCACTCTTCCTATTGGCATCATCCAAGCCACAACAAACCAGGTACAAATATTTTGTACATACATACATACATATATATATATATGTCAAACTGGTTGTAACTTGTGACCCTAAAATATATATTTATTGATCTTTCTAGTTTTCTACATCTTTTCCTCTAAACAGCAACCAGGCTTGAATGTGATTACAGAATACATAATTGGGTACATTTACCCGGAACGCCCTGTTGCTAACATGTGCTTCAAGGTGTATGGTTACATAAGCATGGCTCAAGCTCTAAGCTTTGTGGGAGATTTCAAGCTTGGCCACTACATGAAGATTCCACCAAGAGCAATGTTCATGGCACAGGTGAAGTTTTCCCTCTTTTCTCTCGAAGTTTTTGCATTATCTGATACTAAATCAGCTTTTTCGGTGATATGCAGGTTGTGGGAACTTTGGTTTCAGTGGTGATATACACAGCAACCGCATGGTGGCTGATGGGGGAGATTCCTCACCTATGTGACACTTCTATGCTGCCAAAAGACAGCCCTTGGACTTGTCCAATGGACCGTGTTTTCTATGATGCGTCGGTCATCTGGGGACTCGTTGGGCCCCGTAGGATCTTTGGGGACCTCGGTGAGTACGGCCTGGTGAACTGGTTCTTCCTTGGTGGTGCCATTGCCCCTATCCTTGTCTGGATTGCGCACAAGGCCTTCCCACAACATAAGTGGATTCGCCTCATCCACATGCCCATCCTGTTGGGCTCCACATCCATGATGCCCCCAGCCACTGCAGTGAACTTCACTAGCTGGATCGCTGTCGGTTTTTTCTCTGGCTTTTACATGTACCGATATCACTCAAATTGGTGGAAACGTTGCAACTATGTCCTCTCTGGTGGTCTGGATGCCGGAACTGCTTTCATGACAATACTGATATTCCTTGCTCTGGGAGCTCAAAACATTGGTCTTAACTGGTGGGGAAACAATCCTGAGGGCTGTCCTTTGGCGGCTTGTCCAACCGCACCAGGGATCGTTGTTGATGGCTGTCCAGTTTTCTGATTTTGATGCATTCGTTTGCTTTTAGTTTTTAGGCTACTCTTGAATAGAATGTTTCTTTTTCTTGTAAATAGTTTATAGGGTTGAGTTTGATATGCAAAAGGCTTCATGCTCGACCTAAGAATTATGAATGATTTGGCTATAGATTTAGTTGTGCTTTTTCTATAAAGTGTTCTTTCTTTCTCATGCCCAACTTCTAAATCTTTTTTTAATTACAATTTCATTTTACAGAGTTTTCCATTCTTTTGATATGCTATTGAACAACATGCTGCCTAAAGGGAAACTTGCCATCAATAGAATTTCCGCAAGTAAACACAGTTAAAGATGCAATATTGTTTAAAAAGAAAAAAAAAAAATCCATAAACACCTCTTACATCGAACAACAATATCACAATTCGAATTGGATAATTTTGTCCTATATATGCATCCAGGTAGAATGAAATTTACAGGTTTAATATTTATTCTATATCTTTCTCACGTGGAAGAGAACTGACATGAATTTAAAATAATCATTTGTTCATGGGTTAATGAAATTGGACTATAACAATCAGAAAAAAGAAGACTGAGCACCCAGTACACCCAATTGAACAAGTATCCTGGCAGCTAGAGACTTGATCTCTTTTAGATCACTAGCTTTCTTTTGAGCGATGTCCACTAGTGGCATCTGAGCCGAACTTCCATGTTTTCGCTTTAACTCATCAAGTTGAAATATCATCTCTAGGCCCTTTAGACATTTACCTTGCAATCTTGCAGAGTTTGAACTCAGTAACTTTATAATTGCTGGAATGGCATTAGCTTTATCAAGAACCCTACTGCCATCCTGTGGTTTTTGGGGATCGATCAACGTCATAAGAGCATCAAGAGAAGCTTCACAGGTTTCGGCATCTTGTTCCCCAAGCATTCCCACAAGGGGCACCACAGCATTAGCCTCTAAAATGCAGAACGAAGACTCAACCCCACAAATGCCCAGGTGTGCAGGGCAGCTATTTTCAGATGCAGAATTGCAACACTGAAAAATACTGAATTTCTTAACTGGCTTGCTCAGGCTTTTTGAACTTTCTGAAAGTTGCTTCAGTGCAATGGCTGCCTTTTGTTTTGTGAAAGCTGTCCCAGAAGCTAAAAATTTTACCAGCACCTTTATGAGGCCGGCTTCAGCAACACTCCTCTGCCAATCTTGGTTTGTGGAAACTGTGAAGCGACAAAGAGTGCCAACAGCGTTCTCCACCATTTGTCTTTTGTACGAGGCATCACTATTCCCACCAGCAAGACGCACATATATGATTCGAAGCGCCTCGGCATCAAGAAGCCACTGAGTCATCTCTGGACTCTTTGGAAGATTATCTACAATACCAAGTGCAGCAGCAATCTCTTCCAAATCATTAGAAGTCTCAATGATCCTGAGCAAAGTCTCGATGCATCTCTGACTGACATGCTCCAAGAAGGTGTCGTCATCTCCATCTTTCGTCAAGCAGTAGAAGAGCTTCACGGCATTCACTCTAACAGTGTGGTGGTTGGCCTCGCATAGTTGAACCAAAACTTGGACGGCAGAGAGCTGAGAAACATGTAGACATTTAGAAACCCATTAAAATAATCAATTAAGAAAGGACCTTTTTTTTTTTCCTTATGTTTTTAAGACTCAGAACTTTAACAATGAAAACTACCTGTCTTAACTTCATTCTGATGTCTAAACCGGAAGGAGACTGGCACAAAGCGTTGAAGGTCTTCAGAATGTTTTGTTGTATATCGGGTCCGGTTAGAGATATAAGGGAAAAAAGCTTAAAGCAGTCTTCCTCAGATTCCAACAACAAAGCCCGCTCTTCATTAGATTCCTGGTTGATGGTTGACATGGAAAGATGCATAACTATGGCAGCCACCTGCTCACGTAGCGCTGGTGACTGTAAGCTGTGACGATAAAGAACTTCAAACAGCGGTCCAACCACACCTTCTCTGATCAGTTGCAGGCCGTTTTCTTGTAACTTAGAGAGTTGCAGAAGACATTTAACAGCCACTTTCTTCATCTCCAAGTCACTATGTGAGAGCATTTGGATAAGTGGCCTCAATGCCCCATCTTTAACGATCAGTAGTTTGCTGTGATCGGTCAACTCGATTTCTGCAAGAGTTTCAGCCATGCTCATTCTGATATCTTCTGGTCCTGCATCACATCACAAACCAAATTTACAAGGAGTTTAGAAGAGATTAACAGATTTAAAATTTTTCCTGGAAGATTAGTCCATTTTTGTGCAATTTTTGAAGTACTTTAATACTGGCGTCTACTAGAATAACATGGGAGAAACTAACAAAGTGACTTCCCAGCGTACCTGAACAAAGACGCTGCAAAAGTGGTTTAAAATAATTTGCCTTCGCCATTTGTTTAACATTATGATCAAGGAAAGACAGATTCTCTAGAAGCTCCCGTGCCTCTCTTGCATTTTGATTATCGCCACTTTTCAACATTGTCGCTAGGAGAAGTATGCAGCCCTGAACGTTTCCCATTATATCTCGCACTGCATCGCTTTTTGAGAGTTCCAACAACAAATGCAATGCTAACTTACTCTCCTCGTGTTGGCGTGCAAGTGAATGAACAATGGATCCCAATGCATTATCAACATTAGCGATTTTTTCCTGCCACACAGTGATTCAGTTCATGATTGGCAAGTATCTTCTATGTGAAATAAGCGCTCTACAAAAGTTTTTGTGATAAGAAAAATCAATTGTAGAAGAGTCTGAAACTACCTTAGTTTCTTTAGCATCCTTGGCAAGGATGGAAAGGATGCTAAGCGAATGCTTTCTTATTTCTCGATTTTTTGCGCTAAGAAGTCCGATGAGAACTGGTATGTAGTCCTCCATGATCACCCATTCTCGATGCACATCTCTTTCTGAGCATAACTCCTGCACTTTGTTTAAGGATTGCAGCACTTCTTCCTCTTCATTAGACTCGAGATTTTGTTTGTTAGATATGATTGTGATAATCATGTTCCTATCTCTCCATTCCTCGATGGACTGCCGAAGAGTTCTATTCGGCTGAAGAGCTGAAGTGTCCAAAGGAACATTTGTCAATGGACACAGATTTTTCCCTTTTGCAAACCATTTCTCTATTTCACTTCTCTCAAATGTCTGGCCAGAGGAAGTCTCAACGGGGTCCACCATAACCTCATGAGTGAGGCTGCAATAGAACCCTTGAAGAGGTTGCAAAGGTTGACTGCCTAAAGAGCTTCTCCTTTCGAGATACTTCTTCTCTCTCTCCTCAGCGGATGTCGTCGCATCAGCATTCTCAAGCAAAGCAATAATCTGCTCCATTTGCAAAGACTCTTCTTGTTCTTTCCTCAGCTCGGTGTCTTCTATCTCGCGCTTGAATTCTTCGTACTCCTTCTTCAGCGAAGACTGCTCGGTTGACAACCCAAGAGCCACAGCAATCTGAATGAGCAAATCGTTCTCATAAGACCGAGCACCATTTCTTTCTTGTATCCCCAACTCAATCTTTTCCAGGATCTGTTCCTCAGCAACAGCTGCACGGTATTCGGCGTCCAGCATGTCCTTGCAGAGGTTACTAATCTGGCTATTTATCGACAATGAGCCATCCAAAGAAGCCAAAGGGAATAAGCTTAGTGCCCTACTAATCTCTTTAGTACTTCTGTCCAACTGATTAACGATCTTCCTGCAATTGACTAAAAGATAAACCTTGTTCCTTTTGCTGCACTCTACAACTAAATGCTTAGCAACCTTCAACTCTCGGTCGAGAATCTCTAGTGATTTCGTTAAGCTCTCCGAACGGTCAAGGTTTTGCTTCGAAAACTCTTTCAATATGGCCGAGGTTTTCTCCAAGTATGTTGCAAATGTCCTGAAATTCTCTCCTTGAAACAAAACTTCTCTAGCTGCTTGTGCAGTTTCAAATAAGCCAAGGACAGTGTGAGAGAGTAACTCCGAAGCCGGAACCAGCGAGAGACCCGCGATCACATCCTTGGCCATTCTCTGATGAGATTAAAATACCACTCTTGAATTTTAATTGAACCGAAATTCAACCAGATAATAGGTGGAATCCTGACCAATTCTGTTGATAAAGAACAAGAACTCAATTCACATTCTTATCACATCAGACCTAATAATAAAAAATTCTTCTTCATATGACTGTAATCCTTTTTTGAAAAAAAAAATATACATATATGTGTGTGTGTGTGTGTGTTTGTGTGTAACAATTTAAAGAAGAAACGAAAGGCTGATCCTTGTGAGCTAAGTAGTTTTGTTCTCTTTTATGTGTAAATATATATATATATATAGACATATAGGTATATATACATAATCTATAATCAGCTGAAGGTTATAGAAATTTCTTATTAAAAAAAAAAGGAAAATAAAAATCTGCTCCAAAAGCGAGGGCGATTCCAGTTTCTTAATCAACAAGAGCTTCAAAATACCAAAAATAAGTGAAATTAAAGAAGGAAAAAAAGAGCAAAAAATGCAACCTTGTCATAGTACTATGTTTGGTAGCCAAGAAAAGACGCCGATTTTCTCATTTCCTTCCTCGTTCATCACTTTATCAGCCACCAAACAGGGAGGAAACAGCTTTCCAACGACTTCGACAGAAACACAGAGATAGAGAGAGAGAGAGAGAGAGACGGACCTTACCTAACAAAAACAGTTAGAAATAGAGAGAGGAATATCTTTGTCTGGCTTGATTTTCCGAGAAATGTGGCAAACTTTCCGGGAAAAGAAGCCTAGACGAGAAAATCAATTAGGCCTCCATATAGAAAGGGACATTACTCTCGCCAACTCTGGAGGTTCGGAGAATCAAGTCAACAGTCGCCTCTTCACCGTGGTCTTGCCGTCTCTCTATATTTTTTTTTTTTTCGTTCTATTGGTTCTATTAAATTTTTAAATAAAATCATATTTTTTTCCAAAAAAAAAAAAAGTTTTCCAACCAATCGGATCTCGCCACGAGAATTTCTTCGAAATTTGGGTCTCCTCTACGGCAAAAAGTCTGCAGGTCGCAGGGCGTAAAAAACACGTTTTTGCGCTGAACGACCGCGTTTTATTGGAAAATAAAAAAATAAAAGAAGTTGAGGATAATTTTGGCGCCAACGTAACGGTCAAGACTCAAGTATCCACTTCCCCGCGTTTGGACTCTATAATAAATAGATTCACCAAATTCGTACAGGGTATTCCAATCCAGGTTAATTAAGTTCTGCCCCTTTTATTATTATTATTATTATTATTATTATTATTATTATTATTTTGGTACTCAACTAAATCCACAAGTTTTCTATTTTGGTCGACTTTTTATCCCTATGGATGTGCGTTGCATCTTCGTCGTCACATATCAAGTTGAGAAATGACGTCCTTTCACTAATATACATTGTTGTTGAATGTGGCAAATGTAGTGTAGTAATTGTTCTAAAATATCTCTTCAATTCTATGGATTTGCTGTGTGTCCAAGTGGACTGACTAACTTAGTGTTAAATGAGTTTAGATAGAACTCATCTCTAAAAATTAATTTAAAAAGAGTACCCATTTCACATTTGAACACTAGAGTAGTTAACAATACTAGATAAATACATAATCTAGACAAATACATAATTTAACATCCTCCTTCATGCCTAATGTGAGTAAGGGTCTAAACCCACTATTGCTTAGCAAATGTGACTCTAAGGTGTTGTTTGGAGAAAGTTTTTCATTTTAATTTTACTCAAATACAATACAATTTTACACCAAATACAAATTTTACAACAGTGTTACGAAAATAATTACTATTCAAAATATTTTTAAAATAATCACATCAACTTTTCAACTCTACTATTTATCTCTACTTTTACTAATCACATCAACTTTTCAACTTTAAAATACTTTTCATCCAAACACACATTTCATTCAAATACAAAACAAATACTTTTCAACCAAATACAATATTCAAAAAACAAATTTCATTCAAATACAATCAAAATGCAATGCGTTTACCAAATACCCTCTAAAATACTATATAAATAGCTTGGGCAAAATTCTTTTCCAAAAGTTAGTTAAGAGGAGGGGGAAGCTCATTTCATATTTAAATACCATAGCAATCTCTTAATTTAGCAATATAGGATAAATAAACAATCTAATACTTAAAAGATCATAGACACTTTAACTTACGTTCCATGTTTTCTCATTCAATTATACAAGGTCTATCTCATTTTCACTCTCCAATTATACACCGAATTTCAATTTGATAATTCTTATTTTTAGAAGTCTAATAATTGGTCTTAATTGATAAAAATGTTTCAAATCAATCTTTAATATAACTAACATTTGACCTGCACTTTTATATATTAAGAATGTTAATGAAGAACTCATGTTATTTTTTGTTAAGATTTTAATTGTCAGATTAATGGAAAAAGACAAATTTAGAACAACTTGATAAATCTAAGACTCATTCTTGATTGTTTTAAAAATGAGGTTCAAAGATCAAAATAAGATCAACCCTTGCATATATTTGTGATAAAAATACTATAATAAGTGAGAGCTCTTAAGTTCAAGATCTAGAAGTGTTTTTATTTTATTTAATTTATAATTAGTGAGAACCAAAAACCTTAGGACATTAAAAAGTAAAGTTTCCTTTTCTAATTCTCAACTAAATTCTTAAGTCTATCATCTCACATATTTGATCAAGGGTCAGGAGATGAGCTTGTGTGTGGAACAGGGCTTAGTTAGTTGCAACTTGTAAGGTTCTCAACTCATGGTATACGGATTTTCTTTTTTTTTTTTTTTTGGCGCTTTATTTGGTAATGATTGATTAGCCAATTGGGCTAATGAAAAGTTCTTGCATATTTTTTTTAATGATTAAGAAAATCATTTATTGGTTTATCACATCATTAATAATCATTTATTTATTATAATAAAATAATAATATAGGCACCAATTCTAATTCTAATTATTGTGTATATCAATTTTAATAAGCCACCCTATTTTGATTGGTAGATACATGTTTTTAATTTTAGAAATTTATTAATAAAAAATACAACTTATATATTAGGTAGGGTAGTATTTAAAAATTAATATTAGAATATATATCTTAATATTATTCTTTTGAAAACAAGTATAATTATACGAGGTTTAGGTACTAATTTTAACGATTATAATTGATCTTTTCAAACATGCAAGAGAAAGAAAGGACAGAGAAAATGTCACCTCATCTATGGGAAAAAATTTTTTTTTTCAAATTTTTTGCACCACAAACATATATATGTTCAAAGTCAAGGTCAACCACTCACCAGATTTCTTTTACTTGGTAAAAAACTGAAGAAATTCCTATAATAGTATTACTACAATCTATTTACCAAAAAAAAAAAAACTAAACTCTTCCCCAGGAAAACTGTAGGACAGAAATAGGAAAATGAAAGTATAAAAATATGCAAGAGGGATGGCTATCGTACTGCCAACTTAAAAAAAAAAAAATACACAAAAAACAAAAACAAACAAATAAACAAAACAAAACAAAACAAAAAAACAAAACTAGGTTACCTGTGTGCCCTTATTGGCTTAGATCTTGGGCGGCTAAATGTTGAACGATATTATAATTGCATTTTAGTGTTTCTTTGTCTGTTTGTATCGATCAATTACGTTTCTTCCACATGTTATATAATATAAATATTAGGTACACGGAATATAACTCTTCTCTGTCATGTTAATTATGATAACTTGGAATTGGTCTATATATTTTTGGTCTTTGATATGTATAGTCGGTGTTTTCAAAAGCCTGGTGTCAACGGTTACCCAGTACGAGGTTGGTTTCTGAGATTTTAAGATCACAACTCCACTAACATCGTTGCCCTTCAAAGTTTTGCTTGAATTTAATCGACAGACACAGACAAAGTGTATAATCTATTACGTACAAATGGTTAACCGAGCAGGTGATAATCAAACGGGCAAAACTAATTTAGCTTCACTATCATAATAGCAGCGCTCTCTGATGTGAGAAAAACATTTTCTGCTTGGAAATGCAACACCATGCATGCAAATACAAACGCGCACACAAAGCAATTGTTATGGCATCGGACATGACTGATGTCCTAGGCATTTTTCCTTAAGCTTGGCACTATAATAATCTAATAATTTGATGACGATCGACAAATTCACTTTTAACGCCTTTTTTTCACGCGAGGTTTGTTATGCAAATGAATGTTGAGTAGGTTTAAATAGAATATATCTCCAACAGTTATTTTCTAGGAGAGAAGGTGTCTATTTTATATTGAAATACCATAATAGTCCAATAACTTGATGATCTAAGACAAATTTATCTTTTAACACTTTTTACCTCACAGGAGTCCTTATTCGGGTGAAGTCCTAGTCTTGGATGGTTCAGTGGGGAGAGACGATATCACACCCTGTCTTTTGAGAAGTAACTGCTTGTCTTTTGGACAAAGTTAGACGTGGCCTTTCCTTCCTTCAGGAGTGAAGAGGGGCAAAGGTGAAAGAGTAGGTAGCCACTTTTGTGCTTTATCGGAAATGACTTGTCTTTTATGGAAGCTTTTATTTCCCAGAATTTATGTTAATTTTTGGCCTAGTTCTTCTTGTAATGATCAATTTAACCTCTGATTAAAAAAAAAAAGGATATACATTAATTATATTTCATCTCTTCAAATAAGTTTAGTAATGAATATAATAACCTTACTGTTCAGATGAAGAGAAGAATTTATGATTAGCTTTTGGATAATTTTCCATAGACTTTCTGTTTGAGTATTGTGTGTATGTGTGGTAAAACATGATTCATTACCTGATAATTTTGGCTTTCAACAAACTCTAGATACCATATATGTGGTGATGGATAATCTGATCATGCGCTCATGGTGTTCTTGAGAAGAAAGATGAATTCTGCTGCCAATTGTAAACTTTGCAAACCAGAATCATAAATCACTGAAATCCACACAAACACACACACACATATATGTATACAGGCACCAACACACAAATTCATATATTAGTTTATGCAGCAAACTCTTTTTCTGATATAGAGAGAGTACAACATTTTGTAGCTACGGTATATATGTCGGTTATGTTTCAACTCTTAAATAAATCTGGGAATGAGCATAATGACCCCATCATTTGGATCATGAAAATAAGAACTTATGATTTGCTTTTTGGGAAATTTCCAAACACTTTCTATTCGACTATTGTGTGTGTGTGTGTGGTAAAATATATTATTCATTAAATCTGGTCATTTTTGGCTTTGGCAACAAACTCCAGAAACTATGTATGGTGATTATAATCATGTGCTGATCGTGTTATTAAGAGGAAGGATATGCAGATCTAAACCACTACTTGATCCTGTTGAATTCTGCTGCCAAACACACCTCTTCACACACACACACACACACACGCACACATCTCTCTACAGGCACACACACATAGATTCATTTATTAGTTTATTCAGGAAACTAATTTTCCGATCAAGAGAGTACAATATGTTGTAGCTACGATGCATATGTTTGGTTTTTTTTTATAGAAATAAAATAATAAATATATAAATAAAAACAGAAACAGAAACGGAAGATCTTCAGATTGGACGACAATAACGCCCTATATATATATTTATATATATATGGATATGCGTGTGTGTGTGTGTGTGTGTGTGTGTGTTTATTTACATATGTATATGTATGTGTATATGCAAAAAGCACACAAGAGTGATATTGATTCGGCTCGTTCTCTCGTCAGAAAGCCTTGATCAATTTGCAAGCAACGGTGGATGGAGTATGAGCCGAATCAATATCACGCCATGTTTACTTCTGCAGAAATGGTGATGATGAGCAGCTTCTTTATCATTTGTTTATGAGCTTTGTTTTTTCAATGTTGACTCAAAGAGATAGAGCTCATTAGCCGATGTAGTTTTGAGAGAGCTGGACTTTCCATCCTATTTATAGGACTATTTTTTTTTTTTTTTTAATAATATGGATCAATGTTTCCCGCTTATTAAAAAGAAACGAAAACATTCTGAAATTTTGAACATCCAAACCATTTCCTTTTAGAGATGTAGACACAAAATACCCCCTCAACTTTTTCTTGTTTATCTTTTTATATATGGCATAGGACTCAAATTTACAAGTAACTCTCCTAAAAAATCAGTAACTTCTTTTTATTCTTATGCAAATAACAAATTTGTAGTCATTTGTACCCTCATCAAAATTTATGGCTTCATGTCACTGTTTTTTTTTTTTTTTAATCCACTAAGTTAGTTTTAACGAGATATTCTGATACATAGGACTTAGCCAAGAGGCTTAGTAGCCAAATATGTGGATGGTTTTTCCATAACTAAAGAAGAGTGCTAGTTCAGGATAAGAAAAGAACATTGATCATGATCGGATTATTTAAGAATCCTTCCTTTTTTTTATTAAAAGAAAATATATATACATAATATAAGAATCCCACTAGCCATCCCTTTCAATTTTTGTTGTCTTCAGCGCCCTAAACAAATAAACAAACAGAAAAACAATATTCAAAACCCACATGAGGCAGCAGGGCAGCGGCCGTCACTATATGTCACTGTCACAACCTAAACCCACATGGAGCCATGTTACTGGCTACTGATGTTAAATTAGTCAAAATTTTAGGTTTTTGAAGCTAATGATTCTCTTATTAAACTTATAAATATGGAAATTTTATAGTAAGGTGCAAGAGAAAAAAAATCCTGGCTTCTACATTTATATATATTTGACAAGTTCTATTATTTTTAAATATTTTATATTTTGATATGAATACGATGTAATTCTATTGGATTAATCCAATACAAAAAGTGCAATATTAATGTAGGATTTTTATCATAATATTTTTCTTAGGAAAAAACATTTCTCTTTGCAAGAAATTATTTAATATATTAAGTGTGTGTTTATGGGTACACTGTCCAACTAAAATTTAATATTTAAATAATTTGTTTATATCAATTTTTTAAATTATAAATAAATATATTATGTAAACACAATAACGTAATACATCTAGTTTATTGAATGATTTTTATATTTTTATGAATTTATCACCAAGAAATATTGTGAAATGCTATAATGATGCCGGTGGAAAGGGAAAGAAAACTAATTGTTTAATAAAATCAAGCCACGTTATCTCATTGCCGCCATAACGTATAATTCTCTAAAGTTATCTCTTTGAATATAAAACTGTAAAACTAAGTCTATGCCATGAAATCTGAGGAAAAAGTAGAATATTCTCTACCCTATTGGGAAATTCAAAGGTCTTGCTTTTGTAGAACAACAAATAAAGAATTGCAAAAAGGGAGCTCATATATATATATTTTTTAATTATAATTCACAAGATAACATTTTTATTCGCTTAGAGAGAGGGGGGAAAAAAGGGAGCTCTGCACCACAAAGTGAAAAATATAAAAACAAGCTCATGAAAATTTTCTATCACGTGCACATATAATAATGTTAACTAGCAATATTCTTGTAAAAATTAGCATATTATTGGAAAAAAAAATTTTTTTCCGGCATGCGGAGTATGGTTAGTTGACTATAAAGGACAATTAAGAGAAAGATACATTTGCCAATAAAGGACAGTTAAGAGAGAGATACGATACAACAAAAAGTTGAAAAAATTAGGTCGCATCTTGATGTTTCTATTGTTATTGGTGTGAGTATCTTTAATTGATAGTGTATAACTTATGCTAACCTTGACTTTCCTTCAAATTAAGGAATTTAAAATCAATTTTAGCGTCCTGTTGGCTCCCATTATTGCACAGAGATTGTCCTTCTAGTAAATATTCTAATTAATCTACAACTAAAGTGAATGCACCAATTACACTAATTCAATGTTTATTTAAACATGTCCGAGAATCAAAAGTAGCTATCATCCAATCCAACGGCATGAATGGTGGGGTTTAATGCTTTAATTGTTTATTGCAATTAAAACATCAGTGATGTTCGACATTATACAACCAATCATTATACATTATCAAAAGATTAATAGTGGTTTTCGGATTTATTTATTTTTATTAATTGTGATATTAAACATTAGTGTTCTCGGTATTTTTTATATAAAAGAACTATAAACATACATGTTTGAAAGCTGTTTAATAGTTTATTTTTGGGACCAGGCTAGTCCCTTTTTCACTCATCAAGGTCGTTATTAATAAATTTATGTACAGTATGTTACAAGACTTTTTTTTAGTTTATTTTTCTTCTTTCTTTGTGAAGCTCTAGCATTTTGTATGGAAAACTAAAACATATATAATGGATTTAATTGCCCTTTGGGCAAATTTTATCATAACTTAGAGAAAAGGTACATGAAAGATTATAGATAAAATGCCAATTCTTGCTGTCACAAATAAGAATATATTACTGATATCTCAACTTCACAATAAATATTCTGATGAATGGTTAGACACAGATGGTGAAGAATATGCTAGTTGATTGTAAACACTATGCATACAGATTAGGAGAATTTCTGGCACGATAGGAACTTGTTATTTTAATCTCTTGCCATGAGGTAGTTGGGTTGCGAAGAATTATTGGTGCAGAAAAAAATGGAAACGAAGAGCCACTACAATTGCTGCGAGAAAAAGATCTGCACCTTCAAGAAAAGTAATCCAGTGGCACCTATGTACATATACATATATGTTTATGTATGTGTATATATCAACGGAAACAGAAGTAAACATAGGGGACACAATTTGAATAAGGAAAGGGCCTAAAAAAAATGTTAGAATAACACAGATATAGCTTAAAAAATAATTTCATATCTGAAATCTACTACAATTGTTGAGATTGTATATAATTGATTTGTTTAGTAATTTTTTTAAATTTTTTAGAGATTACTAACTGTTCATATCAATTAGCTTGATTGTATAGATTGATTTTAGGATTTTAATTGTAATTCATATTTATGTAATCTTGCATGGATTCATATAAGCTGTGAATGAGAAAATACTTTGTAAAATCAACAAAAGAACAAAACGACAACATAGGTTTGAAACGACAATAAAATATAAAACGAAACATAACTGAAAAAGTAAAAAATAAATAAATAAATAAATATAACCAAAAAAAAAAAAAGGCAAAACAACAGAAAAATTCCAGTGAGACAAACCCGACAAAAAAACCACTACATGGAAACGTGAAACTATTATTGAACAAGGGAAACGCCAATAAATAACATAAACGACAGCAAAGTGTGAAATCGACAAAAACAACAACATACGTGCGCAAAAAGAGAGGAAAGAAAACATTACCCAAGAAAACAAAAAAGGAAGAATGAAGAAAAGAAGACATCCCTCGAGAAAAAAAAAAAAAAAGAAAACAGCACAAGGAAAGCGACAATTAAGCTGGAATAATATGGAAAAACGATAAAAAAAATAAAAAAAATAAAATGGATGCAAACAATGACAAAACATAAATGAGAAAAATAAAAGGAGCAACTACGGGAGGAAAAAACGTAAAAGGAGAGCGACATTAATGACGGCCGAAGTTTAGAAACTACCAAAGGACGACAAGCAATAATATTCGAGCCAAAAAAAACGATAATAGAGTTAAAACGACAATAATGATGAAAAATGATGAGTTTTTTTTTTTTTTTCTTTTTTCAAACGAAGGAAACAAAAATACTTTCCAATGGACGGAGACGAGTGAAAACAACAGCAAAATTCCAATAAGACAAACCCTCAAAAAAATAAAAAATGAAAAATGAAAACACTACATGAAAACGTGAAACTATAATTGAACAAAGAAAACGACAACAAATAAATTAAACAACAATATAGCATGAAAACGACATTAAAAACAACGTTAGTGCACAAAAAGAAAGCAACGAAAACATCCCTCAGGAAAAATAGAAAAAAAAGAAAGCAAAAAATGAAAAAGAAAAAAGAAACATCCATGAAGAAAGAAAACAACCTAAGGAAAGCGACAACTAAGTTGGAAGAATATGGAAAATTGATACCAAAAAAGAAAAGAAATAAAAATGGAGCGAATAATGACAAAATATAAATGAAAAAAATAAAGGGAGCAACTACGTGGAAAAAAAAATAAATTAAAAGGAGAGTGATATTAACGGCGGCCGAAGTTTAAAAACTACCAAATAAAAAAAACGACAATATGCTAGTAAAAACGACAACAATGTTCAAACGACAACACATCTGAATAACGATTAAAATGACAGAAATTATGAGATATTTTCAGACCACCGAAACAGAGATATTTATTCAATGGATGGAAACAAATTAAAGGACATAAAATAACATGATATTTTTTAACTTATTTATTATAAAAATTTAAAAGTAGCCATATTTTTGGTAATCATTGAAAATGGAGAGTGTTATTATTTCTCTATCAAAAAATAAGACTTCGAAACCTTACTCTTAATTTAAAAAAAAAAAAAATCCATCACTAGGCTTTCACACCATTCTTACCAACTGATGCCACCCATTTTCAATGGGCCCTAAACAAAGTACTCTCCCGAGATGAGCATTGTTGTCCAATCGTAATTTGGGCATGTTTTTTCGTAAGCCCAAATCTAACAGAGATGATTAGGCTAAGTGTTTTAGGTATGGATTGATTTTTGTAACAAGATAAGATGTCTTGTAATACATGTCCTAACAATGATGTCATAAAAATTTAAAGATTTATTTAAAAATTTAAATTAATTTCTTTTAATTTCTCTCTATTTTTTCCAATAACTCTCTTTTTTTTTTTTCCCTTTCCTTCCCCCTTTCTCTCTCTGCCCAAGCTCTTATGGTCTCTCTTCATCAACTTCACCGGAGCATAGTCACAGCGGAGTGGAATTGGAGATCGGTGCAAGGATGGTGACGTTGAGGATGCCACAATGATTCGTTGAAACGGAGCTGTTATGGTCAGCAATCTAGCTTCGAGGTTGCAACTATTGGTGAATAGTGCTTATAGTGAAGGATCTAACATCCAGGCAAATGTCTTCAACCATTTTATTCCTTAACTAGTCACGGTATGGCTAGCAAGGAGAAGAACCGCCACGGTGCTTGTTATGTGATGTCTGCCGGCATCGGGGTTAGACAGAAAGAAGAGAGAATAGAAGGAGAAAGGGAATGGGGAAGAGAGAGAAATTAAAAAACACACATTTAATTGATTTTGAAATTATATGACATTTTTTGCAAAAGTATTTTTTTTATGTAGCAAATTAATCTAAATTATGATTTTGTGACATTTGACTAAAGTTCCCAATCTAACAAATTAAACGGCCTAATAGAAAACTAACATAGTATATAAATAGTAATTTTCATAAAATAATTGAAGTAAATAATAGGTATTTAAAATATTTATAATAAATAGTAAATTTGTATAAATATAAATTTTACTTAAGTATATGATGTATTTATAAGGTGTAAATAAATTATTTATTTGATAAAGATGTAGATAAATCATTTATTTGATATGTAAATATATTATTTATCTGATAAATATGATGTAAATAACTTATTTACATGATAAATATGCTTTTTACTATAAATATTTTAAGAACATGTTATTTAGTTAAATTATTTTATAAAATCTACTATTTACTTCATTTTCTTGTACAAAAATATGATTAAGAGTCTTTAGAAAATAATTGAATTGAATAATAGATTTTTAAAATATCTATGATAAATAGTATATTTACCAAATAAATATTTTAATTATGTCAGATTTATCAAATAAACAATTGATTTATGTCTTGTAAATATGTAATTTATCTATCAAATTTTTATTTACTTAATAAATATGTTATTTATCATAAATATTTTTAAAATCTATTATTTACTTTAAGTATTCTCTAAAAATTGCTACTTACTTTATCCTTTCATAATTATGTCTATCCATGTTCCTAAATTTTAAGATTGTTACATTTTTACTTAATCAATTTCAAAAGTTCTCATTTAACCATTGTTAATAGAATTTTGATTAAAAAACACAGGAAAATAAAAAGAGAATTTGTTTTATTAAACCTTGTATGCTATGATTTTTGTTAAAAATAAATAGAAAAAAATCGTGTGATTATGTCTACATTTAACTTCCTTTTTTTTTTTTTAAATGTTTTTAACATAACTTGTAATGAAAGGAATTAAATGAAAATAATTCAAAAGTCATAGGGTAAAATGAGAGCTTTAAATTTTAAAAGATAAAATAGAAACCCTAACTTAAGGTTATAGATGAGAAATAAATAAATAAATAATCTATTTAGTCCTTAATTTTTATACAAAGTTGCAATTTGATTTCTATTTTTTTTTATAACTTAAGCCGCCGTTTGTTTCCAATGTTGCATTCGTATTGCATTTAAATGTAATACAATTTTCATCTAAATGTAAAAATATTACATTCAAATGTCAATCATATTATACTTTAAATATAATACAATCACTATTTATTATTTTATTTTATTTATTATTTACATCACATACTCTCTTTCTCTCTCATTTTTTTCTTTTTACTTTTACTAATCACATTACATGTTCATTATTTAAATACAATTCAAATACTTTTTATTCAAACACACGTTATATTTAAATGTAATGCAAATACTTTTCCTCTAAATATAAATTACATTCAATGCATCGTATTCAAACGCAATGCAAATATAATGTATTTACCAAACGAAACCTAAAAGGTCCTTAATCCCCTTTAAAATGGTGTAATCTGATTTTTTTTAAACTAAAAAATGTTAAATATTGGATGGAATATATCACGTATATGATACATATTAGTTGAATTATGTAACTTTTTCTTAATTATTCTTTTTTTTAAGAAAAATTACTACTATTAAAAAATGAAAAGTTTATATTCAAATCTTAAATCACATACTTACACACTAGATCACTTAAAATAGTAAATTGTATATGATTCACGTTTTTTTTTTTTTAATCTTTATATATAAAAATGATCAAATTGCACTTTTTTAAATAATTTAGAAATTTTTAGCTAAAAAAAATTAGGACCATGTTACAACTCTATTAAAAGATTGAAACCAAGGAAGCAATTTATTAAAAAAAAAAAGGAAAGGAAAGAAAAATGAAAAAGAATATGGCAAATTTTATTTTTGCTTCATAAATTTTGGTATTCCTATAATTTTACCTTTTAAACTTTGAAAATTGATAAAAATACTACATAAACTATGAAATATTATCATTTTTGTTCATTTTATCAGTTTAATGGGTGAAATATTCACTTGAACTTTAGTATTTTTATAACTTTACTCTATAACTTTGAAAACTGGTGTTATACCCCTCGAACTTTAAACCTATAGTAAGAATACATTTCAAATTGTAAACCATTAGCAAAAACACATAATCTTTAATTTTTTGATCATATAAACTTGGAAAAACTTTATTTTTGCCTTTGTAAAACTTTAGTATATTTAAAACTTAACTATCAAAGCATAAAAATAAGTGTTCATAACATTTGTTTTTAAAAATGAGATCATTATAATAAAATAAAAAAAAACTAAATAAAGGAACTTGTATATTTAAAAACAAATTTTTTATTTTTGTTTTTCTTGTAATGTCTTTAATTTTAGAAGTAAATCCAATAAACGTATTAATCATTTTTAGGTTTTAAGAGTTAATTTTCAAATATATTAAAGTTTAGGGAGGCAAATTACTGTTTTTTCAAATCTTAGGGTGCATTTGAATACAACATTATATTGGTATTGTATTTGAATATAACATGTATTTAAATGAAAAGTATTAACTTTGCGTTCAAATGTAATATGTGTTTAGACAAAAAGTGTTTAAAATGCATTTTGTGATTGAATATGTGAGTTGATTGGTAAAAGTAGATAGAAAAAATAAAGAAAGAAAGAGAGTATATGATATAATTAATAAAAATAATAAAAATACTAAAATGGTGAATAACAAATTGTAATGTGAGTGATATTTAAATGTAATATTTTTATATTTTGATGAATTTTATATTATATTTGAATGTAATATAAATATAAATGTAATAATAAACTAAACACACTATTCTATAGTCAAAATATTGAAAAATATGTATTTTTTTTCTTACCATTTAAATTTTAAAAGACATTCTTGTCTTAATTTAAAGTTTGAATTGTATAAACATTAGTTTTTAAATTTTGAAAAATAAAATTATAAAAATATTAAAATTTAGAAAAATATTTTATTTATTTAATTAATTAAGAAAATAAAATGATAATATTTTATAGTTTAAAAAATATTTTTATTAGTTTTGAAATGCGTTTGGTTAACTCATTTTTTTGGGATTACATTTAAATGCAATGTAATTTTTCTTCAAATATAAAAATATTTCATTCAAATATCAATCACATTACATTTTAAATTAAATACAATCATTATTTATTATTTTATTTTTTCTATTATTTTTATTAATTACATCATATATTCTTTCTCTTTTTTTTCTCTCTATTTTTATTTATCACATCACATATTCATTATTAAAATATAATTCAAATACTTTTTACCTAAATATATATTACATTCAAATACGATATTAATATTTTTCTTCTAAATAAAAATTATATTTAATATATTATATTTAAATATAATGTAAATTTAACGTGTTGACCAACGTTTTAGGAGTCGAAGTTACAAAACATCAAATATTTAAGAGAAAAATGAAATTTATAAGAAAAAAGAAAAAGAAAAAGAAAGTACAAGCGAAAGGACTGTCAAAGGTCTTTTTCTCTTGAGGCAATCTCTCTCTCTCTCTCTCTCTCTCTCTCTCACTCTGTATATGGAATAAATCAAATCGGATGTGCAAGGTATAGGTTCTTTGAGATCGCGCTGAAGCGTTGGCAATGGCGGAACCAGCACCAGAACCAGTGCTTTACGAGACACGCAGTCACGCTTCGAGGCCGTACATTCCCAATTACCCACCTCAACAGGTTCCCAATTCATCTCTCTCCGATTCCTTCGTCTTCTCATCAATCGACCTCGCATTTCTAATTCTTCTATTCATTCATTCTTTTATTCATATCGCCTTCTTGATTTTCCGTTGCTGTTTTTCTTATTTCAGGCAGATAATGCTGCTCGAGTTGGCTTTCTTTCGATGCTTTCAGTTCAAGGTACGTAGAAAAAATCTCACTTTTATTTTAATTTATCGACTATAGAAGTTAATTTCTTATTAGTTTAATTTTTGATCTTAATTGTTTTTCACGAATTGGAGCTTATGATCGACAATTATCTTCGATTGTGCTGTTAATCAAGGGTTCAAAAATCGACATTCCGTCGAAATCACCCGTGTTTTGGCACTGCCTATATCAAAAGAGGAGTGGAGTACCTTCTTCATTGAATATTGGAGAAATTTCGATGGAAATTTCAATAAAATTTTTGGTACTAACCATTATTTAAAATTGCTTATATAAAAGAACATCAATTTAGTTTAAATTTATACTTTTAGTGACTACTGCGTTGTGTTTTCCGTCATGTTGTAATAATTATAATTATGATTCTTTGCTGCTGGTATTTCGATTTATTTGCGCTTACTTAAATGAGTTGAATTTCACAATTAGCATCTTCTGTGACCTTTTGTTATGAATTGTTTCATATAGGCGTGAGTAGACTTAGAGAAAAATGGTTCGAGAACAAGCAACATAGAAAATTGAGAAAGTTAACATCGTTATTTATATGAATTGAATTTTGTGAGTAGACTTAAATGAGTTGAATTTCACAATCAGCATCTTTTGTGACCTTTTGTTATGCGTTGTTTCATGTAGGCGTGAGTAGACTTAAACAAAAATGGTTCGAGAAGAAGCAACCTAGAAAATTGAGAAAATTAACATCGTTATTTATATCTCTGAGTGGGGAACGTGTGGCTGTGGCTGCTGGAAATCGGATCACAATTTTGCAGAAGAAGGATGATTACTCAAAGCCATGTGGAACTTTTACTGGTAAATTTATTTCTTGGCTGTTCTTGTTGAGTTACATGTATTGATCATGCGTTTCGGGTATCAGGTCGCATCATATTTAGTATTTTGTCAGCTATTGATTGATTTATGTAGCAACTGCTGTTTCTTGTCAGAACGTTTTCTAACTTGTGAAACTTTTAGCAGCAAGCAGCCTTGTTACTTTTGCGGTCGGAACTTGGTCTGAAAGCCACGATGTTCTTGGAGTTGCTGATGATATGGATACCCTATATTTTATCAAAGGAAATGGTGAAGAGATAATGAGGGTTCTGAAGGGGCAGTTGAAAGTTTCTTTACCGATTGTAAAACTGATTGCTGATGATGATTCTGACGTGCAGAAATCATTGTTGTAAGTGCTGTTTTTCTGTCCACAGTCTGTACATGTATGTATAGAGGATATTTATCAGGAGCAGTACTGTATTGAACTTGAGTTTTTCTTTATGGTTATGGTATCATTTTTTTTAGTTCGAACTATAACTTGATGCATATTTGGTAAATACTAAAGCCAAATGGAAATCTTTGCAGGTGTAGCTTCACTATTGTGACATCAGATGGTTCCCTTCAACATATTGAGATTGGTCAGGAGCCAAATACGTCTATTTATAATGGCTTGACCATGAAGGGAAAGTTGGCGCAAAATGTCTGTTGTGTTGACTACCATCCGAAACTTTTTTTGCTTGCTGTTGTTACCAGCTCTGAGAGCATCACGCCAAATAATGGTTTGTTTCTGCTTCTTTGCCCTTTATTTTTTATTAAACCTCTTTATACTTATGACTGTTTTGACTTGTGACAATTCATTTTAGGTATCTTTACATTTCATATGCTTGAGTACCAAAAAATATTTTATCTGTAACATTAATTGTAGATTAGTTCCTCGTATATGTTTCAGGATCTTCTAATCTTTCTCTTTGGCGTCGAAGTAATGTCATGGACATAGAGCAACTGTTTTCTACTCAGTTTGAGGGCTTATATTCCAAGCCTTATAGTCATGGAGGTCCACTAGTATACCCAAAGGTGCTAATCTCACCAGAATCTGAGTTTGTTTGTACTCTCGATGTGATGGGCTGCTTGCATGTTTTTAATCTGGATAAGCAATGCTTTTCACTTTCAAAATTAACTGGAGGAGAGAGATATGGTCTGCAAGAGAGTGGTGATATAGTAGATTTTACTTGGTGGTCTGACCATGTTATTGCTGTTGCAAAAAGGACTGGAGTTGTTACCATGATTGACATACCTAGCGGTTTAAAGGTTCAGGAGAATGATCCCATATACTCTATGCCTGTTATAGAAAGAGTTTATCAGTTTCAAGGAAACATTTTTCTTTTGGAGAGTATATCATCTGAGAGAGAGACTCTAACTGACGACAAGGGTACAGGTGACTCACATTGTATAGAGCAGATAACTGAAGATGGATTTAGTCATTTTGACATTTCTAAGTTGAGTTGGAACCTGCTGACATTTTCCAAGAGATCTGTTCTTGAAATGTATGATACCTTAATTAGCAATAGAAGATATGAAGCTGCCCTAGATTTTGCTGATCGTCGTGGGCTGGATAAAGATGAAGTCATAAAATCGCAGTGGTTACATTCCACGCGGGGATTAAATGAAATAAATATGTATCTATCAAAAATAAAAGATAAAGTTTTTATACTTTCAGAATGTGTTGACAAAGTTGGACCAACAGAAGATTCCATGAAGGCTTTGCTTGACTATGGATTACGCCTAACTAGCCAGTATAGTTTTTCTGAAAGAGAAGATTCCGAATGTACCAAAATTTGGGATTTTCGACTGGCTAGACTTAAGTTATTGCAATTCCGTGACAGATTGGAGACATATCTTGGGATTAACATGGGCAGGTACGGTGCTGTTCTTCTCTAGCTTTAAATATTATTGCAAAGGAGCCAAAACAAAAACTGTTAGTCTCTGATTGACAGGATTTTATTGGAGGTCATTTTTCTTCATCTTCTGAGGCTAACATCAGATTTTTCCCAGTGATAATTTTACTTATATTGACTTTTGCTTTTAGTTTTTGTAATATTGGGATTTTGTTCTTTGATGAGTCTGTGTTATCTCAGTATTGCGCCATCTTTTTAGCCTCTTTTCCGAGAATTTATAATTTTGCCAGTTTTCACATATTTTCTGTTAAAACTTTAATTGCTATGCAATTCCTTTGACGGTTGCTACTAACTCACTGTTTAACAACATAGTTTTCTGCAGGTTTTCTGTGCAGGAATATGCCAAGTTCAGAGTAATGCCTATTAATGAAGCTGCTATAGCACTTGCTGAAAGTGGGAAAATCGGAGCTTTGAACCTCCTGTTCAAGCGTCATCCCTATTCAGTGGCTCCCTTCAGTTTGGAGATTTTAGCTGCTATCCCTGAAACACTTCCTGTGCAAACATATGGACAGCTTCTTCCTGGGAGATATCCTCCATCTAGTACGGTAGTGAGAGAGGAGGATTGGGTTGAATGCAAGAAAACTGTAACCTTTGTGAATGGCTTACAAAATGGTCAGGATATTGATGTGCAGATCAGGACGGAACCCATTGTCAAACTTTGCTTAGGTTTTGTTTGGCCATCGTCTAATGAGCTTTCCATATGGTACAAGAACAGAGCAAGAGATATTGACAGATCTAGTGGGCAGCTAGATAGTTGCCTTTGCTTGCTTGATTTTGCTAATAGAAAGGGCATCTCTGAGTTGAAGCAGTTCCATGAGGATGTCTCATACCTGCACCAACTTATTTATTCTGATGACAGCGGTGCTGAAATAAGTTTGAATCTTGACACATGGGAACAATTATCCGACTATGATAAGTTTAGAGCGATGCTCAAGGGAGTAAAAGAAGAAAATGTAGTCAAAAAACTTTGTGATAAAGCAATTCCGTTTATGCACAATCGGTTTCATTATATGACTTCAGTCTCTCAAGATCAGGTGACAGACAATTATCTTGCTGCTGATCATGATGAGGCTGAGTCATTTCTGGTAAGATGGCTAAAGGAAATTGCTTCAGAGAATAAATTGGACATTTGCTCATTAGTTATAGAGGAGGGATGTGGAGATGTCAAAAGTAGCAGCTTATTCAAGGATGAAGTTGAAGCTATAAACTGTGCCCTGCAGTGCCTTTATTTGTGCAAAGTAACAGATAAGTGGAGTACCATGGCAGCCATACTGCAAAAGCTTCCACAGTTGCAAGGTAATTTTCCTCTTTCCTTGTACTGCCTCTATGAACCAGTGATCAACCAGATTTCTTTTTGCTGATCAGTGGTATGTGTTTAATAGAAGCTTAGTGATTTTCTACTTGCAATTAAAATTAGTGTTTGCTTTGCATACATGAGTGATATTTTTAACACTTGAAACAGGCTTTCTCCTCCACATGCATTTATCGGCAGCCCTTTTGTTATTGATTGGCTTGCGTTGCATGCTGTTTTGTCTTCATTTGTGTTCCTGCAGAGTGGAATTTGTCCCCGTGGTCGATGCCTTTTTTCTTGGTTAATTATTTAAAATAGTTTTGAGGATAACATAAAGCTTTTGACTGTACAGGTAGTAAATTATATAATGGGGGCCTGGAGAGAAGATTAAAACTGGCCGAGGGCCATATTGAAGTGGGGAGGCTTCTGTCATTCTATCAGGTTTATATTTCTTCCTGCTTGAAATGCTTTTGCATTTTTTAATTTTATGGCACATCTATCTCTTGAGTGCCCTACACATGAAGCACACAAAAAAAGAAAAAAAATATGCATGCATGCAATGTGAAATTTGAAATTAATGACGTTATATTTATGAGAGAACAATGTACATGAACTTGACTTTAGAATAAAATATTGCAATTGTATTTCTTTAAATTTCTGATCCTGATGCATTGCACTTTCTTGGCCATGATGTTGGTGCACCTCAGGCTTGAGATTGGAATGGATTTTGTGGCATAAATTATGTACATGTTTGACAATATGATTGACTCTAAAACACTTTAATTGATCACTTTCTTGCATGTTACTGATAGTGACTTGTTTTTATTTAGGTCCCGAAGCCAATGAATTTTTTCCTCGAGTCTCATGGTGATGGGAAAGGTGTAAAGCAAATTATTCGTCTCATACTTTCAAAATATGTACGTCGACAGCTGGGCCGATCAGATAATGATTGGGCAAACATGTGGCGGGATATGCAGTGCATGAGGGAAAAGGCATTTCCATTTCTTGATCCAGAGTATATGCTAATGGAATTTTGCAGAGGACTGCTGAAAGCTGGGAAGTTTTCTCTAGCTAGGAATTATTTAAAGGGTACAAGTTCAGTTGCTTTGGCATCGGATAAGGCAGAGAATCTTGTCATTCAAGCTGCAAGGGAATATTTTTATTCTGCTTCAAGTCTTGCTTGCTCTGAAGTAAGTGTCAAGATTTTTTTCCCCCTCTTTACAAATTTTCAAATAGCTACGTGATAACCTGGGTTGGTTACATTAGATGTATTGTAGGTATGTCCTCTTATTTTCAGTTTAAATTCATTTGTTTTTAAAAGCAGTAAGGCAAACTACATGGTTCAGCAACTTAAATAAAAAATATTCCTTTCAGGCCAGGATATAGCTTTTACAAATACCTGAATTTTGGAAATAATTTGAAGCGGTCATGTTCTGATGCATCAGAGGATTTGGCTTGTTTCAGATTTGGAAGGCTAAGGAGTGTTTGAATCTACTATCAAGCAGCAGAACTGTTAAAGCAGAGCTTGATATTATTGATGCGCTTACGGTCAAACTTCCCAGTCTCGGAGTGACACTTTTACCCATGCAATTCAGGCAAATAAAAGATCAAATGGAGATTATTAAAATGGCCATCACAAGTCAAACTGGAGCCTATTTACATGTCGATGAAATCATTGAGATTGCCAAACTTCTTGGATTAAACTCTCCAGATGACATATCAGCTGTTCAGGAAGTTATTGCTCGAGAAGCTGCAGTTGCTGGTGATCTGCAATTGGCACTTGATCTCTGCCTTGTTTTGGCTAAGAGAGGACATGGTCAAGTTTGGGATTTATGTGCCGCCATAGCAAGGGGGCCGGCGCTTGAAAATATGGATATCAAATCTCGAAAACAATTACTAGGTTTTGCTTTGAGCCATTGCGATGAGGAATCCATAAGCGAGTTGCTCTATGTGTGGAAAGAACTAGACATGCAAGGCCAGTGTGAAATTTTAATGACATCAACAGAGTCAACTGCTCCTAATTTCTCCAGTCAGGGTTCAATTATTTCAGATTTGGACAATATAGTTGACAGAAAAGGATTTTCTAAAGCAGTTGAAAGAGCTACCATAAATGATCAGGAAAAGTATATAAGTAACGTGAAGAAGACACTTTCTGCTGTTGCTAAAGACTTGCCTGCTGAGAGAGGAAGGAATTGGGAATCTGTTTTGGTAGACAACGGGAAAACTTTGTCATTTGCTGCTTTTCAACTTCCGTGGTTGCTTGAACTAAGTAGGAAACCTGAAAACAGTAAGAAGCCAATTTATGGCTTGGTTCCTGGAGTGAAATATGTTAGTGTAAGGACACTGGCTGTGGTGACCATTCTATCCTGGGAGGCAAGAAATGGCTTTTCTCCTAAAGATGATTTGATTGCCTCTCTGGCTAAATCAGTTCTTGAACCTCCTGTTACCGAAGAGAAAGACATAATTTGCTGCTCCTTTCTGTTGAATCTGGTGGATGCTTTTTGTGGTGTTGAAGTAATAGAAGAGCAACTGAGAATGCGGAAAGACTACCAAGAAATTAGTAGCATCATGAGTGTGGGGATGATATATAGTTTGTTACACAACTACGGAGTTGAGTGTCAAAGTCCTGCCCAAAGGAGAGAGATGCTACTCTGGAAGTTCAAGGAAAAACAAACACCTGGTACTGATGATTAGCCTTTGTTTTCTTGTTTTTTGTTTTTACTGTTCCCAAAAAACTGTCTATATGGCCCCCTGTTACTAAAGAAGGCTGCACATGCTCTTCTATACTTAACCTTAGTGGTTGTTACCTTTTATTCTTTTCCAAATAATTTTTATTTTTCTCCTCATTGTTAAATTTTTTCTCCTTTCAGATGATATAGCCAAAGTTGATGAAGTGCAGTCTACATTTTGGAGAGAATGGAAATTGAAATTGGAAGAACAAAAGTTTGTGGCAGATCGTACCAGAGCGTTAGAGAATATCATACCTGGGGTTGATGCTGCACGTTTTTTGTCTGGGGACATCAAGTATATGGCAACTGTTGTACACTCTCTAATTGAGTCGGTAAAGTCGGAGAAGAAGTACGTTCTGAAGGATCTTTTAAAACTGGCCGATACATATGGCATGAATCGGAATGAGGTATCTATATTTGTGAGCATAAATAACAGTAGGCAATGTAGATCACGTGCATAAATAACGGTAGGCAATGTAGATCCCGTGTTTTAAGTCTTTCGAATGGTAAAGTGATACATTCTATATGTTTCCATGCAGGTGCTTCTACACTATGTAAGTTCTTTGCTTGTTTCTGAGGTTTGGACCAATGAGGATATTGTGCATGAAGTTTCAGAGTATAGAAGAGAGATAATTGGTTATGCTGTTAAAACCATTCACGTTATTTCCTCAGTTATATATCCCGCAATTGATGGATGCAACAAATTGCGACTTGCCCTCGTATTTGGGCTGCTTTCTGATTGCTATTTGCAGCTGGAAGATACCAAAAAATCATTACCAATGATACACCCAGATCAAGCAAATTTGTCTAATTTTGGATTTGCTCACTACTACAAGGTACTTGAGAAAGAATGCATAAGAGTTTCTATTCTTACCAACCTCAATTTCAAAAACATTGCTGGCCTCGGAGGTTTGAACTTAGAGCGCTTCAACCATGAAATCTATGAGCATATTGATGATGGTAGCTTGGAAGTCTTGGCGAAGATGGTAGAAACCCTGATAAGCATTTATACCGACTCAGTTCCAGATGGTCTCATGTCGTGGAAGGACGTATACAAACATTACCTCCTCTGTTTGTTGATGACATTGGAGACTAAAGCTAGAACAGATTTTGTTGTCAAGAGGCCTGAAATCCTTCAGGGTTTAGTATGTCAGCTTGAGCAAAGCTTTGAATCATGCAGATTGTATATCAAACTCTTGGCACCTTCTGATGCATTGGACATTATAAAGCGGTATTTCATGGTAATTATACCTCTTAATGATTCTTATGGAACGCTTCCTGATGATTCGACCTGGCAAGACTGCCTTTTGATCCTCTTAAACTTTTGGTTGAGATTAGCTGATGAAATGAAGGAAATTATATCACATGATAATACAGAAGAGATTCTTGTATTTAGTCCAGATTGCTTAATGAGCTGTCTAAAAGTTTTCATGAAGCTTGTGATTGAAGATAGTGTGTCACCAAGTCAGGGCTGGAGCACAATTGTTGGCTATGTCAATAACGGTTTAACTGGTGTTTCTGCTTTTGAAATTTTCATGTTCTGCAGAGCTATGATATTTTCTGGTTGTGGATTCAGTGTCGTTGGAGAAGTATTTTCTGAAGCAGTAAATGCTCCAAGTGGATTCATTTTGGTAGATAACGCTGAGTTCCAGGATCTCCCCCGTCTCTACTTGAATCTCTTGGAACCCATTTTGCAGAACTTGGCTGTAGGTGAATCCCAGGACTACCAGAACTTGTATCATGTATTATCTTCTGTGAGTAAATTAGAAGGTGACCTGGATGATTTGAAGAAGGTCAGGCATTTAATCTGGAAAAGACTTGCCAAGTTCTGTGATGATCTGCAGTTACCTGGATCTGTTCGAGTTTACGTTCTAGAGCTTATGCAGTTCCTCACAGGTAGAAATGTCAGGGGGTTCTCTGCTGAGATACACTCCAATGTTATACCATGGGAAGGATGGGATGAGGTACATTCTGCAAGTGAACAAAGCGAAACATCTGGCTATCAGAGTTTGGCAGACCATAATGATGCATCTAGCAGAGTAACAAGTACATTGATTGCCCTTAAATCGTCTCAACTCGCTGCAAGCATTTCACCTACTATAGAAATTACCCCTGATGATCTCTCCAGCATAGAAACAGCAGTTTCTTGCTTCTTCAAGTTGTCTGGTGTTGCCCATACTGATTCCCATATTGATTCTCTGGTAGCTGTTCTGGGAGAGTGGGAAGGGCTATTCATGGCAAGGAATGATGAGGAAGCCTCTTTAGAAGCATCAGACGCTGGAAATGCCTGGAACAGCGATGACTGGGAGGAGGGATGGGAAAGCTTCCAGGACGTTGAACCTCCCGAGAAAGAAAAGACTGGAAGTGCCCCTCCTCTTCACCCTTTACATGTATGTTGGTTGGAGATCTTCAAGAAACTAGTGACATTGTCTCGATTTAGAGATGTGCTGAGACTGGTTGATCAATCTAGCGGAATCTTGCTTGATGAAGAAGGTGCCAAGAGCCTGATCAAAACTATTCTTCAAAGGGATTGTTTAATGGCCTTAAAGTTAGTTCTCTTGCTCCCTTATGAGGTACTGTGGCTACAAGGCTTAGCCGCTGTTGAAGACAAGTTGAGACAAGGAGGGGTTTCGGACTTGATTGGTCAGGACCATGATTTTCTAATTCTTATATCATCCTCTGGACTGATACCTAGTATCATCTCCGAATCTTCCTATTGTACTACGTTCTCTTACATCTGCTATTTGGTTGGGAACTTTTCTCGCAAGTGCCAAGCAGCCCAAGTGTCGAGGCTTGTGCGTGACGGATCAGAGGAATGTGAAGCAAGTGAAAGAGACTTGCTACTTTTCAGGAGGCTTGTCTTCCCCTATTTCATTTCAGAGCTTGTGAAGGCAGATCAACAGGTTCTGGCAGGACTCTTCGTTACAAAATTTATGCACACAAATGCGTCACTGAGTCTGGTTAATATCGCAGAGTCCAGTCTCAAAAGATTTCTGGAGAGGCAGCTTCACCTACTTCAGCAGGATAAACTCGTCCTTTCCGAGTCGAGTTCACATGAAACATTAAAGAACAATCTCTCTAGCTTAGTCAACAAACTAGAGACCGTGGTACGATCTGCATTTTCATTACTTACCAATAATGGTTGGTGAAAAATCTAGTCAAATTTCTTCTGTTCTCTTTCCTTTATCGTTTGTTAAAAAAAAAATATAGTAGTGTTTGTACAAACTGTTTTGTTATGCATAAGTTTTTTGTTAGGTTGTAATCGGAAAAGGCAAAATTATTCTGTATACATAGTTCAGTTCTTCAATTTGTACACTAGCAAGAAAAGGGACGTGAAATGTTCTGTTTTGCACATCACCAAAGTAATAATCTACCATTTTTATTTTTATTTTTATTTTTATTTTTATTTTGTTGTGATGGTAGCGACTATTATTATCCAACTACGAAAAAATACTGTTTTTGACGGCACCAACAAAATTTAAAGGCGGCTAGCTAATTGCAATTACTTTTCTTTTCTTTACTTTTTAGTTTCCACAAAAAAAAAAAAGAAAATAATAATAATAAAAAAAAAAAAACAAATAATACAAAACAAAACTGTGAGAACCTCCAGGAGATAGACACGCTGTTGGACGACACGTGTCAAACAATACGCGCTCAGAAGCAATGGCTTTGATCGACCAAGACAAAAAAAACAAATACACTGTTGCTTTCACTTTTGAGTTTAAGAGCTCTTTGGATTCACTTTTATAGTAATAGAAGAAACGAGATTTTTTTTTTTAATAACTTGAATTGATCTACAGTTTATAGAAGAAAAAAAAGTTGAAGAATTTGGGAAAATTCTTGTTTGATGGAGGGATTGCCATTGGAGATCTATCTGAAGATTTTCTGTTTCTTGGACTATAAGAATCTTGCCACCGCTCAACAAGGTCCGTCATTTTCTTCTTCTTTTTATTATTTTCTTTTATTATTAAAATTTCAATTCGGATCTGAACTGGATTTCATAATTTTTTTTAAATTTTACATTTTACATTTTTCTGCCTCGTAGACTCGTATTATCTAGGTTTTAATAATGAAAATTTGAGGCTTGCTTTGTGATTTTGCGTTTAATTGTTTTCACGCATTTCCGAGGCAACTAGTTTAATTGTTCCGGTTAACTTTCGAGATCCTGGGAAATCGTATTGTGGGTATTTGTTTTTTGGCTTATGTGTTCTTCAATTCACCGTAAACTCTTTTTTTTTTTTAATTTAATTTTCTTTCTATACTAGTGAAAAAAGAAGCCACTTCATTTTCTTTCGTATTTATATGCTTTAATTTGACAAAGCAGTTGTCAGATATTTTGGTAAGGGGCCTTCTTCTTTTAATAAAGTGCTTAAAGGTGGTCCACTTCCGAGTTTTTTTTTTTTTTTTTTAAGCTTTTTACTCATTGTTATAACGGTGATCAGAATCATCAGATTGGTGAAAGAATAATATATCCATACAGAACAATTAATGTTTTGTTTTTCTTATAAGGCAAAAAAGGTTAGATCTAATTGAAAGTCGTTTAATTCATTTACTTTTGTAAATAGACATGGAAAATTTTTTGGTGTTGTGAAGTTTGCAGGAAATGGAAAGTGTTGGCATCGGACAACATTCTCTGGTCCAATTTATTTAAGGAGAGATGGGGAGGAGATTGTGCAGCATTCTATTCTCCCGCAGATTCAAAATCGTGGAAGGATGTGTATGCGGTCCAAGACCGTTGCGATCGCATTGGGCTGTAAGTTATAAGTGCGCTATGATATGCGATTTCTTTCTTGCATTGTTCATTTCACATCATAACCCCGGTTGAACCCTTAGCACCCTTAGCATGCCCCTGCAAGGATTGGGCTTCTATTTTAAAAAGTCAAATTGTTAAGTGGAGTGTATATGTCTATTGTTTTTGTTATGTTTCTAAGATATGGGACATTCTCTTTACCAATCTCACATGCACAAAAGCTGGGGGAGAGAGAGGTACGTTTGATAGTACTATTTTCTGGTTAGGTACCAATGCCTCGATGTGTTTGATACTTGATAGTACTAATTTTTGGTTAGTCTAGTCTAGATAAGACGAATACCTTCTTGGATCCGAGTAGAAGGCTAAATTTGGCTTTCCTACGTGAAGGTTAAAACTTTTTCATCGTAATGATGCAACACAACTGGAAGCTTAACGCTTCGTTTTCAATTTAAAGTTCTGCTTGTTTGAAATGTTTTAGTAAATGAAGAAGTCTATGAACGAGAAGTGCACTTGAGATTTTGGTCATTTTGTGTTTTGTTTTTTGTCTGTTGAGCTTGCCTGGAAACAAAGTAGGATTCTTTGTATTTTACAGAACTGTCATAATATAACACCAGCTGTTGGACCCTCTTGATGGATGGAAATGTTATATTGACTAGGGGGTTGAAAATAATCAGAGAAGGCGGCGACTACTATCTTGTTCACCAAGGCGAGATTCAACGTTATTTGGGTTCGAGAAGACAGAGGAGAGGGCTGAACAGTCGTGCTTTGAGTTTGAAGAGAGAAGGCAGTTGGGAAGGATCCCAGGAGGAAGAGGAATCCCCCTCCTGCCGTGGGATTTTGGACAAAATCCTATTCTTCATTGGGGACCTAGAAGTTGCCTCAACCGATGCTAAACGTGCCCGAGTGCTTTGAATTGCTCCTTAAAGCATGAAGCCCGGCTTATTGTATTCTTGATTCTACTGTATAATTTAGCTGTATTTATGTGTTTATTCTGTCTATAATGATTTCTAATTTGTGTATTTATGTATCAGCTTGGAAACTGGTTTCTGTGGTTTTACTATTTATTGGAGGCAATACGAAAGTCTCACGATTTGTTCATATCCATCAACCGAGTTCTATTTGAAGCCTTGACTCGTACGTTTCAAATTGACATTTGGTTGCGGATTAAATTGACATCAGATTCATAATGATTTACTCTTAATGAAGGAGCTATCGATTAATTGAGAATTATACATCTCACGCCGTTCAAACTCACTGCATTTCTTTGACACGTGTGAAAACCTTAATATGTTACTCCCAAAGTCCGTGATAACTCTACATCAAGATAACAATTAATCTCCACGTAATCAAATGTAATCAAGTCATTAGCTTGTGCTTGACGCATGGCAAAGCTGTCGTCTGATACGGGTCTTCTGAATTTGTGAAAGAACTACATTAGGATGGTCAGCTCAGGGAAAATATTGCACAAAATTACTTGCAATGATTTTCCAAGTCGAGAAGAGGCGAACGACAAGTCGATGTTTAGGAGCCATTTAGTTTTCCAATTGTAAGGGGAAAAAAAAAATCATGAACAAAATGCTTTACCATATCAAGTCTCAAGACATGGTGCAGTTTCACTTACATCTTAATGAAGAAAAAAGTAGAAGCTATAAGATGTAAAAAAAGAATAATAATGGCATACAGGAGTGTGGATATTTCTTCCCCAACATCAATTGCTGAAACGTGAACTGAAAATTAATACAGCACAGGACTGATTGACAACCAAAATCAATTATAGAAGTTCTGACTGACCCTTCTCCTTTGCTGGGCAGACCACTATTTTTTTTATAAGTCGTTTGCATTGTCAAATTGAATACACCCTCCACTAACAGGAATCACAGTAGTATATTGAACGTATCCGATGGCAGTTACCGCCATCGTCTCAAAAAATATGGTGGTCTGTCGGCTAATCTTGAATTACATGTTCAAAGGTTCCGCCTCAGTGTCCCTTTCCTTCATCGCCCAATCTTCAGTTTCTGTAACAAAAACATGCATCCAAAGCCATAAGCACCATGAAAACCATTAATGTTCAGGTTCCTTTGATGACTGACATAATGCTACTGAATGCAGCAAAACAAACTGATCAAATTTGTACTTACTTGACTTGTCCGCAATCACAAAGAGCCTCCTCTGCAAGAAACATGCCACCAAGAGGAAGATTGAGCACATGCCGAACATAACAGTGATTGGGAATGCATCAACCTGTAGTTGCAAACAAAAACAACTAGTCAGTTTTAGAAGTAGAGAGGCACCTAGAAAGAAATATCGCTATCACTAATTTTAAAGAATAGTCTGCAGCATACATTGTACAGCACAATGCACACAAAGATATTGAGAGGAATGCGGAAGAAGTTCATGATGGTGCTTCTAGCCTCCTCAGGAATGTATTGTGACCTCATCTTCATAATGGATGGCCAGAATAATCCTACACAAGCCTCAAAGGCACAGAAGCCAAGAAGCTGGATACATCCTGCAAATGTGATGCTCCCACCTCTCACCTTGGATGGTGTTACCAAGAACTGCTCAAAAGCACCTAAGTTAGAGAACACCACTAGAATAAAGAATGTCCAAGGAAAATAATGGTACATTGGAACCATGACATACATTGGTCAAAATGGGTAGCATGAGAGAAGCCGAGGAAATGGCAAAAACAATCTGCATGTAGCTCTCTACTCTGGGGGATGTCTGAGCCATCAACCGAGAGGCAAGAGAGCTTCCCAACATTGTCGCTAACATGAAAGTTGCAAAGATAAATCCATGTGGAATATCCTCCCCATTTGGGCTTAAAGCGGGAGTCCAGAGGAACACAAATGTATACATTGAACCCTCAAACAGGGACTGTATGGCACCAAGTAATGCTATCTTCTCATCTGAATTAAACAAAAGCAACCCTAAATGAGGAGGAAAGACCCACACAGTAAACAGAATTACATGGAAGGTGACACTAAAGGAGGAGGGAAGAGCAACAAAGTAAACCATAAACAGACTTCCAGAAGGCTAGGGGGAGTGAGTGCCCGGTAACACTCATGTTGCGTGAAAGAAGGCTAAGTTAAAATAAAGGGGGAAAAAAAAAAGGTGAAAAGACTCTACCAGAAGCAATGGCAACAGCTGCAGTCCTAAATTGGGTAAGCAAGTCCTTGTTCTCGGAAGAATCTCCATAGTTCTCTGCCCATGAAGATAATATGATTGCCATGCCAATTGCAAGAAAGCATGAAGCAGCATCAAAGGGTGCCACAGGCCCAAGAGCCAACGTATCAACGAGTAAATTCCCAAACAAACCAGCTACAATAGCAACAAGGCCATTGCCAAGAAATATTGCCTTTGAGAAAGTTATTGATAACCATTGTTGTTCAAAACCTTTCTGCAGAGATTGAGGAAAAGACATAATAATCAATTATATGAGGTAGTACAGGGTGATGATAACCAGACTACAAGGTTTACGGTACTATGATGCATTACTGATGAGAGAGAATCTAGGGGTTATCCAAACATGTTTGAGAAATATGAACCAATTTTATTGTCTACTAATTTTGGTAATTACAAACAATGCGAATGAGAGGTACTGAAAAATTGTTTATTTGTCATTGATCTAGTCTGACTACTTTTAGGAAATCAGAATGATGCGCAAGCACTTGAATCACTTCACCTACACAGCCATCATCAATCACTTCACTCAAAAGAAGTGAAATTCAGACCTACGCATGTTCCTAACATACAAGTTATCTTACAAATGATAATCATGAAATACTACGTGACCAAAATAGAGAGTATTCCATAGGACTACACCATCAAAATGTTTTATTTTGGGAGACAATTACCATAGTGATGACAGAGTGAGGGGTCACCTACCTTGTTGTGTTCTGCAACAAGCCATGACTCGAATGCTGAAAACAGGAGAGAAGTGGCGATACCTCCCAAAACACGACCAATCATTAAAATTTTATACTGAGGAGAATGCTTGGTGATGCAGCTCAGTATGTAAGTAATGCAATAGGTCACACATGCCCTCCTTCGACCCCTGAATTTGATGCACGAAAGGCGTCATTTACCATCTTCATAATAATAATTATATCTTTTTAACAAACAACAAAAGAACTAACAACAAAAATTCAAAGAAATATCTCACTGTTTGTCTGCTAGAGAACCAACGATTGTCCCAAACAGCATGGAGGAGCCAAAACCGGCAATAAAGAGCTGTCCAATCTCACCCTTCCCAAACCCATACGTACTGTAAAGATAGTAAACATATGGACCCTGCAACCAGTCTCCCGCTGTTCATAAAAGTAGCCGTTAGTCATTTAACCTTTAACAACAATTTAAACACTGCCCAACTCACCATCCGCAACTGCAGGCAACTTCAAATAAGAAAAATTTCAGTCAGATTTAGCACAAATTCCATCGTAAACGGTCGTTAAAAGTTTCAACAGCTAATTCTAATCATATGTTGAACTATCAATTCCCATTTAACTTTTAATCCATTTGAAGTAGAGCTTGGTAACTCTCGAAAGAGCTTAAGAGAGTTTGCAGGTCACTATATTCTAAATAACGCAACCAAAGAAAGATCTCCAAAGAGTAAAAAATCTACTTTGCCAAATTAAAAGTAATCTGATTATCCTTTCTTGCAATTAACGGCAACGACAAAAGGAAAAATCTATAAAACAACGAAGGCAAAATATCAAAAGCACGTCAGAGAAACGGCAATAAAACAAACAAAGAGCCAGATCAACACAAAAGCAATTAGCAAGCTTCTAAAATCCAGAATTGTCAGCTTTCGGACACGAAATCTACGAAAGACATTATCAAATCAAAGGCAGATCTCAAGAAAGCCGTGTTCGAGTCAATCAAAGACACAACACAGCAAAAGGAAACACAGATCTGACGAAATGTGCCTCCGAATTGCACTCTACAACACAAAAATGCTCAAGAACAACCTCAGATCGGATCCAATTTTCGTGAAATCAAGACATGAACAGCGATTCCCAGAGATTAAGACTGAGAGATTGAAATTGAAGGAGATCTAATGTAGGACAGATCTGGGAGTGAAATTACCCATCATGAGAGAGTAGACGAGGAGGTAATTGTTCTTGAAGGAATTGAAAGCCGGACTGGTGTTGATTCGGTCCTTGTTGTTCTTGCTCAGCTCCATCACCGCCACTACCGCCCCCAATCCCCCGAAAACCAGGTAGTAAAATATCTCCATTTTCGCAAATCGAGTTCTAGAGAGAGAAGCAGAGAAGAGGAGAGAGAGAGTGATGAGCTCTCAGGCGCAGTATAGATTTTACAGACACTTGCAGAGAAATGTGTCACATATATACTGAAAGCCAGGGAAGATGAAGAAGCGAGTTTTGATCCTCTGCCACGCAATACATCGTATTCAATCTCGATTCCGGTCGGAACGGTTGGTTTTTTGACTTTTATCCGTCTCCAACTCCAACGTCGAAGATGGGATTGGTTTTCGAGCGTACAGTAAAGCGAAGCGTGAGAGTGCAGAGAGTGCGAGTAAGTGGGACCGTAGAGTATAGAATCTCGTCGGACGCGGATTTAAGCGGAGATACTTTTGTATTAGTTTAATGAGGTGACACAGACACGTGGCGAGCAGTGGGGTGGTATGATCTCGGGAGTTTTTTTGTAAGTGTCGGTGGTTCTGTTAGCTGTACGATAGAACAGTAATAAACGCGCGTATTGGATCTCCATGTACTTTCATTAAAGAGTAGGGAAGGGACCAGTGGGACTCCCATTTAAGCAAATCTGTCCATGCCGTTCGATCCATCTCCCGCGGCTGATGAGACGTTTCACAAATATGGATAGGGTGGTAAGTTCATCTTGATGACCTTTTTATTGGAAGATAGATGATCCTAGAATAGCAAAAATAAAATAAAATAACACTAATTTAATTCAGATAATAAAAATAATAATTCACGATAGAAACTTTATTTTTATTTTATTAATAAGTATTATTATTTCTATCATTTAACAAATTTTTCAAAATTCTTTTTTATGATTTGTAAGTTATTATGCTTCTAATATTGTAAATTTTTAACACCCATCTTTATTTCATATTGTTATAAGGTTAATCTGAGGATTAAAAGATAAGAGAAAAAAAATAATAAAAATTTGTAAGTAATGGTAATGCAATATAATTTTCATTAATTGGCAGGGTTTCACTAAATTTATTTATTTTTGGCGTAACGCCAACAATGATTTTTTTTTTTTTTTTCCTTAGGTTGTTCTCAATTGACAAATATGAATTGAATGTAATAGCGAACACAGTGATAGTCAATGAGGTATAAGCAAAAGGTGAAGTGGAGGGTAGGGTCGACAATTGACCCTATCACATGGTGATAAAGTGATTAAATAACCAATCCTTGCCCCCCACTGATAGGGATTGAGATTTACATTTACTTTGATTCAAGGTCTAGCGGAATTTGGCCTATGGTATTTGAAATGGATCATGAGCAAACTTCCCCTAAATTCTACGTATATTGAAGCCGAAATCATTGACCTTTTGATTTCATATTAAGAGAAGATTCAACATTAAACTGAAATCTGATTTGTTTATTTTTTTTAAATGTGACTTTAACTAAATTTAACATTTAAAAATTTACATCATTATAAAATATCGTGGAAAGTTACTTTGTCTTGAACCATAATCCTCCACTGGTTTGTTGATATTGAATGATGCTTGGGATTATTTATTCAAATCAATAGTAATGCTCAATAAAGAATTATAAGCAGACGACCCTACATCTCTAAAGCTTGTAAGCCGTGGAAACATTATTTTCAGCTGGAAATGGAGAGGGCAGCCGCAGCATGTGCAGGGTGTGGTCACTTGGGTGTGATTGATGTTGACTAAAGAATCCTTGTTTTTGTTCATTCATTAAGCTAACTGTTTCCAAACTCGTTTTGCAGTTACCATGTAGCATGTACGTATATGTATGTAAAATGAGGCCAGTTGCTATATTGGGTGACAGTCGAGCACCGCCAGATTGGCTGGACACATTTTGTCACAGATGGCTTTGAGTCCCAATGTGTCACTACCACAAGGATCAGAACCTCCTACGCCTTCATGTGTGGGAACCATGTTTTTGATGACCCAGAACAGGGCCTTAATTCGTGAGTATTACTATTTATTATGCCGAGATGATGTGATAAAGTTTTATTTAAAAACCTTATCAATATCAATACAATTTATTTTAAAATTATTTGATGAATTTTCAACAATTGAAATATTATATGTGCGTGATAATTATAATACATCTTATCTTATATAATAATATATTAACAAATTAAAAAATATAAAAAAATCCAACCTTTAAAAAGAATTAAAAAAAAAAAGGAAGCCTCTTCTTCTTTGTTGACTTTTATAATGCCCACCCTAAGCTCGTAGTCTTCGTCGACAATGCCGGTCACTGAATCGCATGTGGATCTTCTCTCTTGATAGCGATTCAAATTGTAACGATAGTGTTTCGCGATCCATACCTAGCAAACACAAACCCGATCACGCGATATGCTCCTTTGTGATAGAGTGTTTCTTGGATCTTGACAATCGCCTATGATGGAGGTCATCAACGACCAATTTGTCATTTTTAAGAGCGGGGTGGTCTTCGAGAGAGGGGGGTTTGCCATCGGTGGGTGTGAGAGGAGACGAGTCACTCACTAAAGGAGGAGTTGTTTCTTTTTTTATTTTTATGTTTTTGCTTGAATTTTTTTAATTTTTCAGTTAATATTATAAAATAAAATACATTATAATTATTATAAAAATATAAATTTTAATTATTAAATTATATCTTAACAATTAAAAATTAAATTTTCTCCTAAATTATGGTAAAATCTCTAAAAAGATCCTACCCGTCCTCCACCTTTATACTTGGGATTCATCATCACGAGTAATATTCTATCGTTACACGTGTATCATTAAATAAAAGAAAAATCAGAGAGTAAAAAGTAAAAAGGGCATTGAATCTCCAGACCTTTAATATACATATATATATATATACACTTTTCAGCAAATATATATTCACACACATATATCCATATATATATATTAATAAAGGGGTATTTAGGTAATATATTTTAAATATAATATTTTAAATATAATATATATTTAAATAAAAACATTTATATTATATTTAAATATAATATTTATTTAGTTGAGATGTATTTAAATTATATTATATATAATATAATTGATAAAAATAAAAAAAATATATGATATAATTAATAAAAATAAAAATAAATAATAATTATATTAAATTTAAATTATAATATATTTAATATTTTAATATAATATTTTTATATTTAAATAAAAATTATATTATATTTAAAAATAATATAAATATAAATATAAATGTAAGGCGCTTAAATAAAGGCACTGTAAGTCTCAAAACAAGCAGGTGGTCAAAGTTTTCTTTCCCATTTTGACCCTTTGATTTTTCTAATTACCCTGAATTTGGTGTAATGACAGGTGTAGTTTGGCAACATATTTTCCTTAACACGTGTTTTTCTCTTCTTCTCCCCTTGGTCGTACTCTCCACTCCCTCTCTCTCCATCCTCTTCTCTGGTTTTTGTTTTTTTCCTCCCATTTTATCATTCCATTGTGGTCGAATTACGTGAACTGATCGAGCTGGAGGATTTTCGATCAAGAGGTTCTCTCCATCTGCTGCTCTCACCGCCGTCCATACCGTCGGACTCTCTGAAACCTTCACGAGGTTGACAGAACAGAGAAAGGTTTTTCATTTCGTTTACTCTTTATCTTATTTGTCCTATGTTTGGTCTGTTGCGTTATTCTTGTTTTTTTCCCTCGAATTGTCATGCTTGGTCGGTTTTTGTTTTGTTAATGTTGTTTATGCTATGTGCTTTTGTTTAACTTCCCCGCCAACTGTTCGATGAAATTCCCCAACCAATAATGGTTTCCAACAGTTGTAAGTTATCGGATTAATTGCTGTAACCGAAATCAAGCACGTGGGGTGTAATGTCTTTACTTCTAATCTGCATGGCTAACAAAACGAGTAAAAGGAGTAACAGAAGTCGACTATTATCTGTTCCTAGAAGTTAAACTAGATTCCGAAAATCCCGTTTGGGTTTTCATGTTCAGGCTTATTAAGCCCAAAGTTTGATAGTTAAACAAAACGTTTTTTGAATGTTGATCCTATCAGAGTCGAGTTTTGATGTAGATTCCTTTTTGGCAAATTTTGGTTGCTTATATTAGTGTTTTTGTTAATCAAACGGAAATAAAGCTAAAATTGTCGTGTCTTTTAATTTGATTGTTTTGGGTTAGGCCAATAGGTTGATAGCGAGATCTCGAATCAACTTGTTGGTCTTGTGGTATATCTCAGTATATAGGATTAGCGAATATAATAGCAATAGCAACAGGATTGGCAGCCTCACAGATTGAAAATGTAGATAAAGGCGATGATCTCTCTGAGATTTGCAAATTTCATTTTGTCAATATCCTTTATCTATAATTTGTCTTACATGTAATGCATCTTTTAGACCCTGAGATGTGCAAATTTCATTGTCAGAGAGCCAATGGTGGTAAGCCACCAGTGCGTTGGAATCATTGAGGAAGATGGGAGTACGGTGAAGAGCCTTGTACCCAGTGGCCGGGTGGTGCTGGAGCCAAAAATCAATTGCTGCCCATGTATTCATGATTCTCTTGCTAAGCTGGTAACTAGCAATTTTTTCATCAATTGTGACGGATCAAAATGAAAATTGTGCTATGGCTGAAAACTAATCGACTTTGGGAGTAGGCATCAATCTCTTGGCATAATTATGATGATTTGAGTTGATTTCAAAAACAAAAACAGGCTTAAAATTCTTGGGCAGAGTAGCGAGTATGAGCCTTTTGTTTTGTTTCTTTTGGACAGGTATTGCATCCAGCGAACCTATGTTTTAAATTTGCAAGAAATGTGAGCTTAAAGGAAGAGGCAGTGGTTGTTCGTGCTTTTGGAGCACCCACAATTGTAATTGTTGACGTGGATGACTACTGTTTATCTGTAGCCATGGTTATATAGGCAATGTTTAGCAAATATAGTCACTGATGTCTTTTTTTGTAAAGAATTTTCAAACGTTTTATTGTACGTAAAATTTTGCATTAATGTATACATAGTTTACTTGAAAAACAAAAAAATAAAATAAAATTACAAAACAAAACCCACAATTAGCATTTTTAAAGAGCACGTGCTGTCCTTACAAGTAGTATCTTATAATTCGTTATAAAACAAAAGTGGGGTTGACTTGTGCGAGGTCCTAATTTAACAAGAATCATTACATGTGTGATAAATTAAAAAAAAAATCACATAATAAAAAAAAATACACAATAAAAAGTTAAAGAGAACTAAATCTTACTAGATGAAAAAACTTAAGATAATATTAGTAGGTATTATTATCTCAGTCGTTATATTAATTTTTCAATAGTCATTAGATTAGTTTTACAATAATCCGGTATGTGAATATCTATATTAAAAATTTATATAACATGTTGCACTGATAGTCATAAATCAACTATTGAAAAATTAAATCAAACAACTAAAATAATAATACTTTTTCGGTATAATAAAAATACAATCTTATTAGGATAATCATATTATATAACATATTTTATATACTCTTGTTAAATATATGACATAATTTTAAAAATTGATAAAATTATAATATATTTTATTTATTCTTTTAAAAACAATTTATTTGTTTTTAAATTTTTTCATGTTTCTCTCTCCTCACTTTCTCCCTCTTATCCTTCCGTTTCTCTCTCTCTCTCTCCCTCGTCGACCATGGAGAAGATGACAGTGATGTAACTGCAACGGTGACGGTGATGGCAACGGCAATAATGATAACATCGTTGAACTCCCTTATCTGTCTCTCTCTCCTAGTCGATGAAGATCTCAACACCGATGCTCGTCAGCTATAGAGAAGATGATGGGATGTCACAATGGTGAAGGTAAGGTGATCATGCTCTTACCGCAATGACGATGTTGGCCATTTGATTAATACCGCCGAATCCACATTGTTCCTTCAAAGTCGCGATTTGCAGGAGAGGGAATCATGCAAAGAAACTCTCGCAAGCCTCTAATCTTACAATCGTCGATAAATTGAAGGAGATCAGGGAGAGTTTGCGAGGTTCAACGACGATCAGATCCAGTTAACAATCTTTGACAACGGGAGGTTGGAGGTCCAGTTTTTATCACTATTCTTCAAGCTACAAACAGTGTTGACATCTCCACCACAGCTCCACACATCATCTTTGGGCAGTAAAAAATGACGGAGACAAAAACAAGAGATCCACGATGAGACAGGTCACTACTACTGTTATTTGTTGGATTTTGTGGTTATTACGTGATATTTGTTGGTAATTTTTGTTTCCTTTGTGATTTCTTTTTTTTTTTTTTTTTGGCTGTATATGAAAATATAGATAATATTAAAAATATTGTGAATGAATATACTTGAAATATTACTTTAAAAAAATATTGAAAATATAGGTATTTTTTTGTATTTTTATAAAAATCCAATATTTTTCATATTTTTATGTGTATCATCACCATTGTGATCTGATTTCTTTATCACTATTGTCATCGTCGTTGCAATCTGGTTTCGTCACTACAATTGTGATGTCTTCAGACGTAGCACCATTAGTAACAGGAGGGAGTAAGGCAGAGAAAGAGACAAAAAAGAAAGAAAGATAAGAGGTAGAGGAGAAGGAGAGAAGAAAAAAAAAAAGAACATAAATTGAATATTTTGATATATAATTAATTTAAATTATATTATTTGATTATATTAATTTTGATTTTTCTATTATTTTAAAAAATATCATAGTATAAATATGTTATTTAGCTAATTTGCTCTTCTTATTATAACACTCGCATCTCCCTAACTCAAACAAAAAAAATCAGTATCTATACGACGTCCTAGCGAGGAGACAAGTCTGCCCCATGAGGCAGTTATTTGTCATGTAATGATTGGTTAAGGTCTAAGCAGAGAGTGACCAGAGGTTAATAATGCTAAAACACAAGACGGGTTGGGAAGGCGTACTTGTGTTTGTGTCGTGCAAGGCAAGAGTCGTACGACGCTGCAACACAACAAAAGAGGCATGATAATGGACTATATCCAAATAACAACATGCCCATAAATATCCACCACAAACTCAGATTCTGAGAGATATAAAAAATCCACAACGCCCTGGCCCAGTCGTTTTCCAGCAAAAAGATCTTCAAAAGCAAAACAGAGGAGGCCACAGAGGCAGGGGAAAGTATTGGTAATAATTCGACACCGATTTACAGACTACAAAAGACCAGAATCTAAGAACACCCAGCAGCTGATTCTGCTATAGAAGCTTGACTAAATGGCTTCTTTCGCTTCAATAACCTCATGCCCATCTTCCTATTCTTTACATACAAATTTCCAACACTTACCACTGATGTTGCCTTCGAAACATTCTCAACAAAATCATAGTTCTTCCTGGTTGATGCTTAGATCGTTTGGATCAACAAAGCAAGGATCGTCACCGCGATCTGCTCCGCAGGGCCTGAAAATCCAGAGCGCAGCAACTAAACAGGAAAAGAGACCAGGTGAATTTTTCTAATTTAGAATCCCGGCAGCGATTTGAAAAGCGGATATATTGGCCAAAAAAGATTAACGTATTTTGATAGTAAAATCTATTAATTAGGCCCTCACTTGGTTTCTTTTTCCTCTTCTTTTGGAGAGGTTAGCTGAAGAAGACTGGAAGATCAAGAGGGAATTATTGCTACAAAAAAGGGTACAGCTCCATATCTTTCTCTTTCTCTCTCTCTCTCTCTACACAGAAAAGAGAAGGACTGAGAACTGTTTGTGCAATCACAGCGACACTATTAGTTTATTTGGACATTGAATATTTACCCCCCTGCTCATGTAGAGCTGCCAAACCTCAATTAGGAACGTGCCTTTGAAAAAAAAAAAAGACGGAATGGAAAAAATAAAATAAAGTTAATCCAGCTAAAAAGAATGGAAGCAATGGGAGTGTTCACTTCTCTTCACTGTTTTTATATGGTTTCTTATCTGATTAGTAACAAAAAGAGAAAAAGAAATATCTTTCACTTGCGTTTTCACGATCAAAAGAGTGCCTATACTGTGTCTTAAAAGGATTAGAAACAGACCATTAATAAAGCCAGAGAAACATCCTACTTTACAGGTAAGGAGTGTAGACGCAAAGGAAGCTCTGAGGCTTCAGAAGGAAAACAACTTCGTTATTCTTGATGTTCGGCCTGAAGCAGAATATAACGAGGTTAGTCTTCTCACAAAGTTCTGTAATTCATAGGAATTAGCAACAAGATAACTAGAAATGATATCACATAGCTATCATTTGATTGTATACGTTCACCATTACTAGTATTGTATATTAGATTTACACTCAATGAGCAGCGAAGATAATAACTAAGTATTACTCTAATGTTTTGTATTTTAGGCTCATCCACCGGGTGCCATAAATGTACAAATATATAGGCTTATAAAGGAGTGGACAGCATGGGACATAGCCCGCCGTGCCGCATTTGCATTTTTTGGCATCTTTGCTGGCACAGAAGAGAATCCTGAGTTCATCCCAAGTATAGTCATAATCTACTTATTCTTCCTTTTTTTTTTTTTTTAACACCCCTCTTGGCATTTCTTTTTGACACCTTACCGACATTGGCACAACCTTATGTTTGTCATATGATGATAGTTGTGGAATCAAAAATAAGTAAAGATGCAAAGATAATAGTGGCATGTGCAACTGGGGGTACAATGAAACCAACTCAAAGTCTCCCAGAAGGTCAACAATCAAGGTGATGTGATCTTATATGCTTTTCTTGTCATTTCCCTTAGATGCTTGATCTCTTGTTTGGTAAAAACTAATTATAAAGTAAATATACTACTCATGCTACTTTGTGCAGATCACTGATAGCAGCCTACTTGCTTGTTCTCAACGGGTATACCAACGTCTTCCACTTGGAAGGAGGCCTTTACACATGGTTCAAAGAAGGATTGCCAACCATAGCGGAAGATGAAGAATGAAAAGTTAGGATTCATCCAAGTTTTTGTCACTAACAAGAGTCTCAGAAATTTATCTTGACTAACAGAAACTATGAAGACTACTGTGAATCCCATAATTAATAGATTGTACTATGGAAAGTGAATGCAAAATAGAATTTGGATCTTTTGCAGTTTCAGAAAGTAAATATTTTCATTTAATAATCAGATTTATGAAGCATATTCCAGGTATGTGCACTCATCTCACGTGCTTAAATGTCTTAAACTGAAGAAAAGGAGACAACTCAATGTGATTGTGATAGTCAGGCACCCTACCTCTAATGCCGCACTGAATTCAATATACTCGAAAAAATAAGACTTAGGATATCAATGAAGCTCTTGCCATCGCCAGAGCACCTTCATAAGTTTTGTTTCCGCCGATAAACCCACTCGTGTGAACAAAAACACAACCCGGGATCACTGAAACCTCGGATAGTTTTTCAAATTCTAAACCCCTCCATAGGAGTGGCAAAGGCTTCCGACTCTCAAATTTATCAGGTGACACTGCCACTGCCTGAATTCTCCAAGTTCTGTTCCTGTCATCCTGCAAATAAAATAAGCTAACTATATGCTCCAACCACAGTTAACAATTCTAAATTAACATGTAGCATTAAAAATATATGTCAAGTGGAAGATTGTGAAAATTTACCCAATCACCTCATCACAGAACACTAAATAGCTCGAAAAAGGAAATCATACTCCCTCTTTCATCATGTATGAACTCTGTGACAGGGACTTAAGGGTTGGGAGACAGTTCTTTCCTTATGTATATAGTCATTTGGCTATAAATACCTGGTAAATAACGTATTTGATTGAAGGGCTGATCTTCATTTCCTCCTCAAGCTCAAATATGTGAAGCTTCCACTATTGAAAAACCAACAATTAAGCAAACAATAGAGACAGCACCGACATATCCTATTCATTTGTCTTACTAAAAGTGCATCCCAACACTTAAATTTAAAATCACCAAATTGACATATAAACATTAAATGCAAAACATGGATCAAGCAAAGAAAGACGCCGTCACTTAGCTACATGCCTTCATGAAAAACTAGAGTTTGCATTCAGTAAAGCATCCACAAACAAAACATACGACCTTGAAGTTAGAGATACCGGAGTTTGAAATGACTGAAATACACAGCATATTAAACTTACAAAGACAGCAAAACCCATAAAACGATATAATCAGAGACTAGTGACACTCGTAGGAAAGGAATTATTGGGAAAATGCCACTCACAGGGCAAGATTTGATCAGCACAATGATTTCTCCGCTAGGATCAACATTTTCTCTTGCTGCAAGACACTCCATAACAATGGATCGAGCCGGTAACCATGATTTGGCGTAGAAATTTAGAGTCTGTAATATGTAGATATTAAGTCATTAAATCAGCATCCAGTCAACTATAATAGGCAAAAAGTGAAACAAATTAAAATCATACATTAAGAAATTCACCGCCGGCTAATTCCATTGCGTGATGAAAGGCCTCGTTTTCTTTCCCAGATGACTGATCAATGTCCGTCCAATCCAAATTCAATTTACTAACTCTGGAAGATAGGCATGTGTTATTTACATATCTTGGAGGCTGGTCTATGTCATATTGGTTTATCCCATTGTCAACTGCATCTATTTCCTGTCGCGTTTGAAAGTATTCTACTATAAGATTGAAGTGAAAAGCTACAAAAATTCCTAAAACAACGGATGTACGTTACAACTGAATGATACCTCCATGAAGCTCTTGTAGAGCGCCAGAAATAGCCGATGCACATTTGGATTTCGCTCGTCAAGACGAAGCTCCTTTGCAATTATCTCCATTCCATAATGCTTTTTACAAAAAAAAAAAAAGTAAAGAAAATTGATTTTAGATACCGTTAATCCTTGAACTACTATCATTTTGATGTTTTGATCCTTAATTATTTTATGGTAATAGTTCTTTAATCAATTTTTACTGGTAATTTTTGTAAGGTTCATAAATTAAAATAAATTTGCGGATCTAAATTACCTTAAAAAAAAAAGTTAAAAGGAAAAAATCGACACAAAAAATAAGTGTCGCAAGATTGAAGTTTCCGAGTAATCTCAGTATATTATTATCTAATCAAAAATGCAAAATATGAGTTTATTACTTTATAGACAAGGCCAGAACTACTGAGCTTGGTGGTGAAGCCATGGCCAAGCACTTCAGCGAACCCTTGCTGGTGGTGATCGTAACGGTCGCGGCTCGGGTCATACACCCCTCCGACGTCGACCACCGCGTCTAAAGACTCCAGAACCTGCTAATCCACCGCCGCCAAAAAACTCCAATTAACAAACAAAAAACGCAAAGATTTTCCTGCGTTTTTTCGCGGTAAACAAACAAGTGAAGAGCGTGCTTAGGGTTGGGAGGGACCTGGAGGTCGCGGGTCCGAACAACGTCGGCGCCGGAGAATTTAGCCGTGAGACGAAGCAAGAAACAGGCCAGAGCTTCGTCGCAGTGGAAGCTTCCATTGTGAGTGCCAACCTGCTTCTTCGCCGTCGCCGTTGCAGCCGTTGATAAGGCGAAGCGGTGGAGAGGAGGCTTCACCGTCGTTGGAGGTAGCCATAGCCATCCAAACGACAGCGTTTTGCTGAGAAGACGACCCGCGCTCACCATGAAAGGAGAGCAAGAGAGAAAAAGTTGGGAAAGTGGGGAATGAAGAATCCCAATTTTTTTTGGTATTTGCAGAAATGATCATAATTTTTTTTTTCAATTTAATTTATACCCCTTTTAGTGACTCTTTACAACTATTGATAAAATGAGCAAATAATTTTGCTTTACTTTTAGCTAAATCAATATCATCAATTTATCAACCCAGGCCAAATTACTGGACACCCTTTGGAAAGGAGTGGTGGAACAGTAAGCAACAATCGCAGTTATACTGGTAGCACTTCTAATCAGCCTACCCAGGCCTACCAGACCAGCAATCCATGTTGGTAAAGAAAAAACTCTGAATAATTTAACGAGTGATCTTATTGATTCCTCGGGAAAAAAAAAACCTGTTCATATGGCATCCTATAAAGGTTTGGGCAGCACCATTTTAAGGAAAATATTTTATTTAAACATTGACATTGATAAAAATGTAAACTTTATATTTGAGTTCCATACTCATACATTGATATCTTCTAGCAATGTTCCTATTCTAACTCCACGTACTTCTCTAGAGCTCCACGTGGGATGTGGCTTTTAAAATTATTAAATAGGTCTTTTCCTCTTTCTGTAAGGAACGTTTTTTTTTTTTTTTTGGTCCATGGGTGTGGAATTAATTTCAGCCATTAAACTAAATCCAATAGCTCATGCACAGACAATGGTCACTCCTCTCCTCTCTCTCTCTCTCTCTCTCTCTCGCCTCCTCTCTCACCACTCATCTTCTATTTATCTGTTTTTCTTTCCAATTCTCCATCTTTCTTTATTCATTTTTATTTTTATTTTTTGTAAAATAACTCTCTCATGTTTGAATCACATCCCTGCATAAGATTTACCCTCTTATATATATGCAGTTTTTTCTTCTCTAAAAAAAACAACAAAAAAAAAAATTTGTGCATCTCGCTTGAATCACAATCCAGAATTTTCAAAAGAGGGAAAATACACTATCTTTTTTAATTCTCCATCTTATCAAGTTGGTTCAATTCTCCATCTTTTTCGGCTAAGGGGGTGTCATAGTTTTATGTTCATGATTAACGACAAAGCAGTCAAAATTGATTGTTTCCGCATCAAAAGCTAGGGAAACGTTGGCAGAAAAATGCGAAAGGTTTCTAGCCAACATAATAAGTAAAATCCAAGAATCTAAACCAGCAAGGCTTTTTGAGGCCGAAGAGACAGTGAGACACTTAAAGCCTATGAGGTTCTAGCAACAAGTACAAAAGAGAATGTACGAGACTGAGAGATAGACAAAGTCCTGGAGAAGGAGAAGAAGAAGAAGAAGAAAAGAAGGGGGTGTTAAAAAAATAAAAATTAAAAAAAAGTCTGGATACTCTACTCGTCAACGCGTTTTTATCCAGAAGAAAAAGACACGTTTTTTCACTCTTTATATTTCACTTTTAAAATAAAAACGCAGTGAAGTCCACTTTGTAATGAGTGCCACATGGGTTGGGCTACAAGGAGGCGTTTGAAAAGGAGACGGTAGACATTATTTTTTAATTGAAAAAATTTTTTTTTGAAAAATATGTTTGGAAGAAAAAATTATTTGAGGTGAAAAAATAAAAGATTTTAAAAGTTTTTTTAGAAAAAAATATCAATATGGATATTATTTTATTCCTCTCAAAATTCTATGTAATTTAAAAAAAAATTATCTCATTTGGACTTATATACACAAAGTTATAAATTTTTAAAATTTAGAGTTTATTGTAACGTTTTAGAGATATAAATCGTAAAAAATGATGAAACTATAAAAAAAAATTGAATTTTGAGATCTGAAAACATTGTTCTAAACGAGCCCTAAATCTCATTATATTTCACTTTTAAATCTCCATTTGAGACATAGAGAGTATTTAGAAAGAATGTTTGGAGATATTTTTTTTAAGTTGAAAAAAAAGTATTTTAAAAAATATATTTAGAGAAAAATTATTTGAAGTAAAAAAATTTAAAAATTTTAAAATTTTTTGAAAAAAAAAATATTAATATAGATATTGTTTTGTTTTTTTCGAAATTTTATGTAATTTAAAAAAAATCATCTTATTTAAATTTATATATACAAAATTATAAACTTTTAAAATTTAAAATTTAATGTAATATTTTAGAGATATAATAGTAAAAAATGATAAAATATTAAAAAAATGTTTTGGAGAAGCAAAAATTTACCCCAAACACCCCTATAAGTTTTAAACTCACTTAAAAAAAAAAATACCTTGCTTTCTCATGCAAAAATTTAAATTTAAATTTATTTCTTAAATTATGAATTGAAATCTATATCGAAACAGACGCTGAATAAAAATCCACAATACATATATGTATATATTGAGAGAGAGAGAGAATTGTTAAAAACCAATCAGCCAAACAACATTCAAGACTAGTATAAGGGCATCAACCAATCAACATTCAATTCAAGTGTCCAAACGAGGGCAAAAACAAAAATAAAGAGCAGTTAATAACAAGCAAACCAACCTAAGAAACTACCACTGCAGGTGTGTGTCTTCGTTGTTTACACTGTTTGTTTCTTTCATAACATAAAACAGCATAAATTATTCATGAAAAAAGGTCGCAAAGCGAAAGAAGAGTAAAATAAAAGAAAAATTTTTCCTATTTTCATTCTGCCATGAAAATTGAAAAGGTGAATATTCGATCATTGTTTAGAAGCTTGACATAAAATCAAGTCGGCGAGATCTTCCGCGGCCTATGTGCATCGTCCCCCATGTACATAAGTTTGGCCATTCCAAACGAAAAGCTTCAAGTCAACAAGAAGGAAAAGCCATAGTAGGCCCCCTAAACAAACTCGACGCTTGCACCAGCTGTGTATGTTCTAAAAGTTCAGGGTAAAGGCTTTACAAGGTGTAACGAGTCGAATACCACTAGCATTTAAGATGATACTGAAGAATTTTCTTCAAGCCTGTATATAGTGATCTCCTGCTGCTTGAAATATCGTCGGTCCTCTTCATCAACCAGAACAAGATTCAGAAAATACCTCACACTGAATTTGTTATTGATATTTTTATGTGTTGGTGTCAGTTCATACGGACTAAGAAAGAGTCTGATTGGAATTGATTCACCTGCCAAAGCAAGGACATGCATTAAGCTAGCGAGTGAATAATTGAAACGACGTTAGAAAGTACATAATCAGCCAAATAAATATTTATCGAGGTAAATTCAAAGCATGGTAAAACTCTGCTGTAAGATGTTCAATCTCCCTAATCGTAATAAAAAGAATTGGTAACAAACCTCTGACTGGAGCACCATCCATCAATTCGAACTTAGCAAGTGTCTCGGTTTCAACATGGGTATTGGCCCCTGAGCCTGTTGATTCCCGACGTCGAATCTCCAGATCCATATTTTTTATCTTGATTCTTACAAGGAGAAAATAAATCTTCCCAATAATAACGTCTTTCAAATGATACCTGTACATTTACACTTGAGTTAACAAAACCATTCCATTCCAACTAGAAAAGCATGTTATATAATATTTAAATAGTCACTGCATAAGTTATCCAGACACTATATGCTCAGACGTGATATAGTCACGAAGGAAATCAGGTTGTTGTGGCAAAGTTCAGATCTGGAAGCGTAAGCCACAATCGAACCAAACTTAGCTTACCATTCAAAAGCCAATTCTTTCCAGATTTCAACTCTCACTTGTAACCCTCTAATAATAGACTGAAACTTCGTCACAAGAAATGTTCAACTTACTTGCTTTTGTTGTACTCAAACTCAATGTGCAGGCAATCTTCAATTCCAACTTCCATCTGCAAAGGCATTAAGATTACTATGACGATCTAGGGGAGTTAAATTATTGGATTTATTATTGGAACAGTAGACAGATGCAGTACAAAAATTAAAGCAAAGGCTAAACAATGGAAGATGGATGCAAGATAAAGCGTTCAAGAACTTTCCTTTCTCTTTGATCATTTCGAATTGGAAGGATGTAATTGGTAGATAATGCCTTAGATGAAGACTAGAATAGTTTAGCGAGACCTGGATTGGTAGTTAAGTTTTGTATGGATTATTTTTATTTTCTGTTGTCTTATTGTTGTTGAGGATTTCTCATCCTCTTTCCTTGTAATTGATTTATGATCAATGAAAAGGTTTTTCCTATCAAAAAATTAGCAGCAGCCTTTTAGTTGCCTAATCTCTTGCAAGAGTATCACAGTATGACTCAAATTTACCATAGTGCAACATATATGACACAAATGTACCATACGAGCTGCTCACCTTGATGCTATTGTTAATTGGTGGAGGTGGGGAGTAGTTACGAACCTGAGCCACAAAATCAAACTTTTAAAAACTATAATTGCAACATAGAAAAAACAGTACTCATAATCACAGATAGAGAAACTTCAATGGTTTGGAGTACTACTCTCGATATTGGAACCCACCCATGCTCGAAATAAGATAAGAAAATATTGTATACCTAAGGCATATATAATACAAATCCAAACAAATCATCCACGCCAACGTGATTTTCACCACATGTTAAAAAGGATGTGCTACTAAGGCAATCAAGCGTGGATACTTCATCAATAGGTTGAGATATGTGAAAAGTATCTTTGACTTAAAGAAGTTAGGAAGCAACTTTAATAGTGACCACAATAGAATTAAAGGATGACTCTTGTTTTTGGAAGACATAATACCCAAGTGGTAAAAGCTACAAAACTATTGGCCAACTATTTATAGCAAAAACAAGTAAACAGCCTTGTCTCATTACTACACCATTGCTTCTTTAAAAAAAAAAATGTATTATCACACGTAAAAGTGTAAATATTTGACGGATAAAATGTCTAAATCTAGCGTAAAGATAAGTAAACTGCCCTGTCTCACTACCACAACACTGATTCCCGACCAAAGTAACTAATAAATAACAGCAAGATAAGATCCTGGGCCTGAACAGCCACATTAAGCTGAAGACAAAGAATAAGTACATGTAAATAAAATAGAAGCAAATATAGCAGATAAAGAAATACTACCACAAAATCCTGGTATTCCACTATGCTACCAGCATAACCACGGCTGATTGTCACTTTCAACACATACCTAAAAAGAAAATTAAATATTGGTGTACATGAATAACTATATCTGAGCATCCGACTCAAAATAAAAAACGTCACTAAAGCAACTATAAGGTGATCATTTCAAAAGCTCCAAGGAGGAATCAAAACCACAACAAATGCAAAAGTATGACTTGATGATAGTTTACCTTAGCCTCACATTCACCCCATTGTATGTCTCATATGGCATTTCAACCGTAGAAAATTCGAAAGGGAATATTTTCCTCTCATAGATTTCTCCTGGAATATCCAGTTCACGAACTACAATAAAATCACGAAAATTAGACATTCGGAGAAAAATAAAGCGTAACCACAAACAAGAAAACCACAAAGCAATGGACATCACATTAAATTTTTTAAATAAGTCATAATAAAGTAGAGCATACACACCAAGCGAAGTAAAGTCATAAAAGTTGCCTCTGTCAAAGTACATTTCTGCAAAGAAAAACAGAATTATTCAGAATTTTCCTTCATTTAACCATTTAAGAAATGTCCTCAAACTGCTTTGTATTATATTGTCATTTAAGGCAAGAAACAGGTAGAACAACTGACAAAGTTAAGAATGAAGAAACCATCCATACCCATGAAAGGAATTCATCCAAGTTGAACTAGAAAAATTTAACAAAGTTACTGCACCTTACAGGCTTAAACAGGACCAAACAATAATTGAATCAACAAAAATCTCACATATTCATTATTTGACTAATTTGGACAATAATCATTTGTTCTGTGAGATCATCTTTGGGAAGCCAGTGAACAAGAATCAGATGTGGAAAATGCACTCTTCCGCTAATGCAATGCCAGGTTGTTTTTAACTCATGGTAGGCTTGGATCGACCTATAGAGGGAGAATTTTCACCACAAAGTCTTCTCAGTCTCTACAATTGCTTGACTTAAACAAGTGACCTCACTCTCAGATCTAACTCTCTTTCTTCCCTTTCGGGCTCAGCCTAGCCCATGGGAAGCAAATTTAAATCTCTAACATTTTATGGTACTCAGTTAACCTCCTCTTCCTTGATGTTATCACATATCACATTCAAAGGTTGCATCAAACACTTACCTATCTGACCAAGGAGCTCAACTTTTATACCATTGTGTTCAACCTTCTTTCCTGGAACTGGCTCAACCGAGACCTACAAATGACACACGGGAAAGAAAATATCTCCATAATCATACCCAAAGAGATCATGTTTAAAACGAAGAATTCCCTACACGAATCTTCAGACACTCACTTTTGCGCCTTCAAGATTCTAAAAAGCGGATAAATTCTAAATAAACAAAACACCTTTCCAGAAATGTTTTCTTGACTTTGAAATAGTGGAAGCATCACTGTTTGACCATTTTCCTTCTTGAATGGAACCTGAAGTCATAAACACAACCAAACTCCCAAATCAATTTTGATTTACGTGTCAACAGAAGACAAACAATACAAATTTAACAAAGAAATGGCACCAACTAAAAATTCATAAACCTAGATTTCCCCAAAACAAATAAAAAGTTCCAAATATGTGAACGAAAAAAGACGCATTGTAATAATATTCTTCATCTACAAGCTTACAACAAGCTTAAACATCAAAATATCAAACTCATTTTTACCTGTTTGCGAGTTTTTGCATCGGAAAAAGTGATAGAAATGTTGCAAGATGGTTTGAAAGCTCCGATTAAGTAATTCTGAGAATCATCAAAAAGGGTGTCAAAAAAGCTACAGTCAAATCGAGTAGAAGAAAGCAATCAAAATGCAGCTGCGTATGCAATCTTACCATGCTGCCGGTGATCAAAACCCAGCTCACTCACTCAAACAAACCTGCCAAATAATAAAAAACGAAAAAACGAAACAAAACAAAAATCAAGCTCCAATGTCACAAAATAACAGAAATATGGAGAAATTAGAATTGGAATTGGAATTGGAATTGAAATTCGATGATCTCGAATTGGAATTGAAATTCGGGGAGAGTTTAGGAATTTGATGCACCTTTTTGGGGTTGATCACGACGAGATTGGTGAGAAGAGCTGAACCAAAAAAACACACCAAAAAAAAAAAAAACCCTAGAGCTTGGAATGGAGGAATTGGGGACAGTAAGAATTATACAGAAGAAAAAAGCAAAAGCTCTCCACGATGGATCCCGTTGCGATTGACAGTTGGGAAAGGGGACGAACGACGAGACTGCTCCTTCTGTGTAGTCCCAAAACGCTATTTTCGGACGAACTCGAGCAATGCACGTGATATGAAACTTTTTATTTTTATTTTTTCTCTTTTTTGGGTTAGAAATGTAAATGTAACCGGGCCAAGTGGCCCAGTAAGCAGGCCGGCCGGCCCGCCCATGGGCTCTCTTTTTAATTTTTCTCGGTGGAAATTGTAATAAAGTAGCAGTTGTACGAAAATAATTGTGATAAATAACAATGTTATAAAACATTTTAAATAAATAGTAAACTTACCGTGGAAATGAAAAATTTATTACGTAAATGATATATTTAGGGGCGTTTGATAAACGCATTGTATTTTGATTGTATTTGAATGAAATTTATTTTTTAAATGTTATATTTGGTTGAAAAGCATTTGTTTTGTATTTGAATGAAATGTGTGTTTGGATGAAAAGTATTTTAGAGTTAAAAAGTTGATATGATTGATAAAAGTATAGATAAATAGTGGAGTTAAAAAGTTGATGTGATTGTTTTAAAAATGTTTTGAATAGTAATTGCTTTCGTAGCACTGTTACAAAATTTGTATTTGGTGTAAAATTGTATTGTATTTGAGTAAAATTAAAATGAAATTTTGTTTCCAAATGTCACCTTAAAAACTATAAATAAATAGTTTATTTAATAAATATGTTGTGTATTTTAAATCTTTTAAAAATGTGTTATTTATTTCAATAATTTTCTAATGAGATGTTTGTTTACAGTTTTATATCCGTATTGTGTTTAAACGCAATGTAATTTTCATCTAAACGTAAAAATTTTACGTTCAAATACAATACTTTACAATAGTATCTCAAATACATTTACTATTTCAAAATGTTTTGAAAATAATTTTTTTTCATTTACATTATATTTTTTTATCTCATTTTTTCTATCTATTTTTACAAATCACATCAACTTTTTAATTCTAAAATACAATTCAAATACTTTTTATTTAAACATACATTACATTCAAATGCAAGGTAAGTACTTTTCATCCAAATATAAAATATATTCAATACATTACGTTCAAATACAATACGAATACAATACATTTACCAAATACCCTCATAAAACTATTATTTTCTTCTTCTTTTTTCCATTTTTCTGAAGTGATTTGGAGGCTTACCCTTTAAAAATGACAACTTTGAATCATTCCATAATATAATACAAAAAATTAACAATAGACTAACGTGACACAAATATAAAACTAAAAAATTGTGTAATGTTAGTCAATAGATGTAAAAATAAAAGGGCTATTTAGGTCATTTTCTCTATTTTGACAATGACATGTGAGGATATCTACTCATTTTATAATGAAAAATACTATAATTATCAACTCTAATCCTAACTTATGAGTATCAACTTATGTGGTAAAAGTGTTATTAATCTTTTATTGATAAATAATTAAACTTTAAAGTATTATCACATCATTTGATTGTATTTACCCTTCAAAATATAACAAGTAAGTTGGAATTTTAAAAGTTTGCATTAGAGCTGATGTTCTTAATATTATTCTTTTGTAATTGTCTTTAACGTTTTTTTTTTTTAAATTAAGTATTCAATTTTAAGAAAATATGATCATTCTGTTGAGGAGATTATCTATTTTTCCATTGCAAAAAAATATATTATGTGTTTTCAAAAATAATATAGTACGGGAATAAACAATAGGTTTTTAACATGGACAAGGTGATTAAGTAAAAACAAAAGCAAACACATCTAATAAAATGAAAGAATTTCAACATAAATATTCCGCATGTGAATGAAAATGCTAGCTGTGACGAAAAAGGTTGAAAGTACTATTTAGACGATTAGTGTGATTATTGTCGTGTGATGTGATCATAAATTCGTAATATAAAAATCCAGCTTAGGCATACTCATACTATAATTAAATGTCATGTTCATATTATAGTAGTCATCTATCTTAAAAAAACAAAATAAACAAGGCATGTTCTCATGGCATACCAAAGATTGAAAAACAAAATGTATTTATGTTTGAACTTTCGAGCGAACTTTCACTCGTCCACGCGTGTGACGTTTCCTATAAATTGTAGTCAATGTTTAGTGGTCAATAAATACCATCTAGAAGTATTTGTCAAAAATTTAAAAAAAAAAAAAACCATCTAGAAGCTCTTTGTTTATACAAGAATAATATTACAAGGCAACCAGTAACGTAGAATTTGGGACCTCGTCCGCCAAGCTGACAAATTGACACTAAGGGAGAGTTTGGGGGAGGCTTTGGAGATGTGGTTTTGGGGTTTGGAAAAAAGTTGGTTTTGGAGAATATATTTAAGAGAAAAAACTGTTTAGGATGAAAAATTAAAAATTTTAAAAATTTTTTTAGAAAAAAAATATCAATATGGATCTTGTTTTGTTCCTCTCGAAATTCTATGCAATTTAAAAAAAAATCATCTCATTTGGACTTGTATACAAAAAGTTATGAATTTTTAAAGTTTGGAGTTTACTGTAGCGTTTTAAAAATATAAATAGTAAAAAGTAAGAAAATTTTGGAAAAAAGTAAAAATTTGGGGGCTCGAGACCGCCTCCCAAATGAGCCCTAATAGCTTTCAGTCACATAAGTTGACACTCAACAATTATGCACAATTCAGTATTTTTATTTATTTTTTGATGAGTAAGAATTCACAATTCACGGGTGTTTGGGGAAATGTCTGGAAATATTATTTTTTGATTGAAAAAAAATTGTTTTAGAAAATGTGTTTAGGAGAAAAAACTGTTTGGGGTGAAAAAATAATAAAATTTTAAAATTTTTTTAGAAAAAAAATATCTATATGCATATTATTTCGTTTCTTTCGAAATTCTATGCAATTTTAAAAAAATTATCTCATTTGGAGTTGTATACATAAAGTTATGAATTTTTAAAGTTTGAAGTTTATTATAACATTTTAAAGATATAAATAGTGAAAAGTAGTGAAGTTTTAGAGGCCGTTTGGCAAACAAATTACATTTTAATTATATTCAAATGCTATACAATTTTACACCAAACATTAATTTTATATTCAAATAAAAATTTTTTCAACAGTGCTACGAAAATAATTACTAGTTAAAAGTTTTTTAAAACAATCACATTAACTTTTCAACTCTATTATTTATCTCTACTTTTACCAATCACATCAACTTTTCAACTCTAAAATACTTTTTATCTAAACACACATTTCATTCAAATACAAAACAAATACTTTTTAACCAAATACAACATTCAAAAAATAAATTTCATTCAAATACAATCAAAATACAATGTATTTACCAAACGTCCCCTTAAAAAAATGGTTTTGAATGTCTCTAAAATTGAAAACAAACACCCCCTCAGTACTTGGTGACTATTCATTCAAAATAAATAAAATCGACGCAACAAACCGTTTCCTATAAATGTATAAACCATTAATTTGAGAGAGAGAAAAAGAGAAGACAATCACATCAACTTTTTAACTCCACTATTTATCTCTATTTTTACCGATCACATTAACTTTTCAACTCTAAAATACTTTTTATCTAAACACACATTTCATTCAAATACAAAACAAATACTTTTCAACCAAATACAACATTTAAAAAATAAATTTCATTCAAATACAATCAAAATACAATATATTTACCAAACGTCCCCTTAAAAAAAATTGATTTTGGATATCTCTAAAATTGAAAACAAACACCCCCTCAGTACTTGGTGACTATTCATTCAAAATAAATAAAATCGACACAACAAAGCGTTTCCTATAAATGTATAAACCATTGATTTGTGAGAGAGAGAGAGAGAGAGAGAGAAGACAATTGACAGTCACAAGACAAATAAGCACTAAAGTTTTGTATGCACAACAATTGTCAGTGAACAAAATAAGCACCATAAGATTAGTTCATTACCTTAGACCAAACATGGGGCAATTTTGCATTAGCAAAGCCAATTATGATTTAGCCAATAAAACGTTAACTCCTCATAATTCATGAGATTATTCTACATTGTAAAGGAAATAATCTATAAAAATATATATAAATATACATTTCTAACAAAAAGTTAACTCCTGAAAATAATTACAAAAGATACAAATAATCACTAAAACTTTTATCTTTAATCTTTGATAATTCTATTTTTAACTTCACAGAAGAGTATCGGATTCATATCCTCCAACTCCAAATATCAAAAAAAAAAAAAAAAAAAAAAACAAATGTTTGTAATATTTTAAAAAAATAGAAATTTGTGAAGAAAAAATTTTTAGAAATTTATCGAGCCTTCCTACTCGGCCGGGCCCAACTCCACCAAAGCCTCCTCCTTCCTTCTACTGCCTAACCGGAAAAGCCCGTAAAGTTTCCGAAACTCTCTCACTGTGTGAACACCGTCCCGGCAAAACAGGGTTCCCGGTTCACCCGACTCGTCCCCCGACCGGTCCGAACCGCTTTTACTCAACCTGGGAGGCAGCTTACTACTCGCTCCTCCGGCCCTCACTTCGGTTTGCAGCGCCGAAATGACCGACTTCAGAGCCCGGCTTGGCGACGTCCGGTTCGAGATCATAATCTCGCCGATCTCGGCCGGGCTCAGGCTCGCCCCGGTCTGGAAAATCTCCTCCACCTGAGCGAAAAGCTTGTGTTCCTTAAGCCCCAAGTAATTGCTCGCCAAGCTCTTGAAAGCGGAGAAATCGCAGAGAGGGAAGTTCATGTGGACGTCGATTCTCCCCGGTCTCAACACCGCTTGATCGATTTGATCTTTACAGTTCACCGTGAATACCAAAACCCGCTCCTCTCCGCAGGAGGAGATTATTCCGTCCATGAAGTTCAGCAGCCCGCAGAAGCTCACGGCGGAGGAGGAGGAGAAGGATTGTCCGGTCAAGAAGCGGTCGAGATCCTCGACGACGATAAGCGACTTCGGCGTGGTCTGGAGGAGGTGCATCTTCAGATCGTAGTCGTCGGAAACCCTGGCGACGTCAAGGTCGTAAACGTCGTAGCTGAGGAGTCTCGCCATGGCGGCGACGAAGCTTGTTTTGCCGGTGCCGGAGGGGCCGTAGAGGAGGTAGCTCCGCTTCCAGACGCGGCCGAGCCTGTGGTAGTACTGCTTCGATTTGAGGAACAGCTCGAGATCGGACTTGATTTTGGACTTCAGGTCAGCGTCGATCACGACGGTGTCGAAATTCGCCGGATGCGTGAACGGAATCGATCTCCACCGCTCATTTCCACCACCGCCGCCGCCCAAAATGTGAAGCTTAATCTCCTTCTTCCGCTGCTCGATCTCGTCGGAGACGGCGAGGATGTGCTGGAAGTACTGTCGGAAGACTCGCCGCTTGTCGCTCTTCTTGATCCTGAGAACGAAGGACCGGACGCCGTCCGGTTCCGACTTCTGATTGGTCCAGAAAACCGCCGAGCTGAGAAACGTGTCGCGAATCGATTGGCTGGTGTCGAGTTGGAAGAAGATGTCGTTGGATTTCGAACCGGAGAAGAGGTTGGTGTTATCGGAGTCCTCCACGGAAGGTAGCGAGTTCAGGTACGTTGAAATCTTTCGGTACAGTTGGTTCTCTTGGAAATGCTCGTTGTACTGTGGGACTTTGTACAGTTGGTACACGTGAAACCGGTCGACGAATGATTGCCATGACCGAACCAGAATCAAAACCACGTTTGTTTTGGACAACAATCTAAGAACTAAGAACAAACCTACGAACGTAAGCAAGTAATACACTAAAGTTGCCGAAACCATTATGCGGTTTTGGGCTGTTCTATGATTTTTTTTTTTTTTTCGTTTTTTCCGGTGAAACCAAAGAATGAAAAAATGGGCTTTGAGAAGAAAAGAATTTTGTGGTCAATTTAAGGTGGTTGGTTATTTGGGAGAAGCCGGCATATATGGTCAAAAATAAACGAGTGTGTATGTGTGGAAAGGGACTAGAAAGGGGAAAAGAGAAAGCGGATGATTTGGTTGTGAATCGATGACCAATGACTACGGCAGTTGTTAGGAATTAGCCGGGTAGATGGTTGATTGAGCAATCACAAATATTAGTATTTGAACAATGCTAAAGGATATAATAAATCTCACCAGATGATATCATTTTTTTTATTAATAGTGACTTCTAGTATTATAGGGTTATGGGGCCTTTTTTTGTATGGTATTTTCATTCAATGGTGTTTAATATTTGTTTATTGACTGTTATGGGTTGAATTTGATTTTGGACAAACGGCGCTGGATTTGTGGGAATTGTTTATTACAATTTTAGTACTTCATTTTTGCAAGTTTTGATATTTTTGCACTCTTTTATATGTTTGAAACATTGGGCAATTATCACATGCATTTGAATGGTTTGAATGTAGTATGGGAACTTTGATTTCTTTTATTTTTATATTTTATATAAAGGAATGATGTAACGTGAACTGAGACTTGTTCTTGGGACCATTGGTGAAAATTCAACAGATTTAACCCCCAAAATGAGTTTATTTGGGATTGACTTTAATTTTAACCTCAAACAAATTCATTGTCTTGTTTTAATCTCTTAAAAGTTAAATTACCGCATTATTATTTTCCAATCTTCTTAAACACTTTACCATTGGTCCCTTTGTAATAGAAACATTGAAAAGGTAACGAAATTAAATACGTGAGTCTCACGTAATAGTGGGTATTGGGTAATATTGTAAAAGTTAGGCAGTTGACTGATTAGGTGGATAAAACCATATACATATTATCTAACCAATCCAAAACTAGGTTTTCATATATTGGATTAATTGAATAACATGGATTCGATTTACCCATTAAATCAACTGTCCAAAATTTAATTTACCAAAATAACTTTCCATTCAAACTTCATCCTACCACTTTTTTGACATATTCTGTCAAAAAAAAAAAAAAAACTAGTAGTCAAACATGTCATAAACTTGAATGTAAATAATGTGACATTTTAAAATTTAAGCAGTAAAATTAGACAATTTAAATTCTTCTGAGGCTCGAATTAAAATTAACCCAATTTGTTTTTGTTTTTACTTTTCTCTTTACAAAACCTTTTCAGGCTTTTTTTTTTTTTTTTTTTAACTTTTCGTGTGCGATTTTAACAACACCAACCATTCCGTGGTCATAGATATATCCTGGCCTAACCCTCACCAAGGTTTTAAGTCGACGTTTCTATGCAGCCTTTCTTGAATTTAGGCATTGAAGAATCTACTGCTAGGAGATTGATTATGCCAATAAATAGTCGATGCAAAGGCACCTTTCTTTATAACTGAAATCTCGTTTGCGTCTCTGTAGAAAAAGGCTTTACACATAAAAGCGACAAAGTGAAAGAAAAAGCAGGAAGTGATTCAAACAGAGGAAACAGAATTTTAATAATAGCTTCACGTTGAAAGCCATATTGGATTTTTGTTTTTTATTTTTTTCACCTCGACACGAGGCTGCTTACTTTGAACAAATATACTAAAATAAGCTCCTTCATTTAAAGTTTTCCCGACCATTTTCTGTTCATAATAATATAATATATATCTGTAGATGAACCTGTGAACAAATAGGTCAATGGTTAGTTCATTAGACTTCCATAGGGATTCCTCGTAAGCAACATATGGCTCTTATATCAGTTGGGATAACACATAATTTTATGAGATAAATTAATCATAAAATTTTAAAGAAGAAAAATTTAATAAGCATCAATAAATTATATATTTTTATTTACATGAATATGAAAAACAAAAAAAAATTCAATTGAGATAAACTTCAACCAAAATTAAAAGAAAAAAAATCATTTGGGACAAACTGAATAAAATAGTGTCATCAATCTTAGTTTTTTATTTTTAATATAATAGATTTTTTAAATTTTAATATAATAAATATGTATATAAATTAGTTTTAATCCTCTTCACTAATTAATAGTCAACAAAAACCGTTATATATATATTAATATAATCTTGATTAAAAATTTTTTGACCCCCACTAATTATAAATTCTGACACTTGACACTATTATTGAATGTGATCAAATAGGAAATTCTATATTAAGATAAAAATAAATAAATATTTTATTGTTACTGCATATATTAGACAAAAACATTGTATCAAAATTTAAAAAACATTTGAGTTCGAAACTTACTACAAGACTCTCGAATTATACAGTTTTTATTTTTATTTTTTAAGTTTTAACGTTACTTACTACAAGACAAGTAAGTAGAGAAAATAGAATATGAAAATGCAAGGAGGCGTTTGTTTTTGTTTTTGAGAATGATTTTTCATTTTTAAAAACACAGAAAATGGAAACGATTTCAAAATAACGTTTGTTTATTTAATGTTTTCAAAACCGTTTCGAAAACACCGTTTTCAACTATGTTGTTTTTTTGGGTTTTTTGAAAACGAAAAAAAATTGTTTTCACTTTTTGTTTTCATTTCAAAAAAATATTGTGTTTTTTGGGTTTTTTGAAAATAAAATGGGTTTTGAAAAAATATAACCAAACAAAATTTCATTTTTATATTTTTCAAAATATACACTTAGAAAATATAACCAAATACAGTTTCAAAAATGATCTTAATACAATTTTTAAAATATTCTCATTTTTAATTTTTTTAAAACAGAAAATATTTCAAAAATAATACCAAACGCCAGCAAATATGCTATTATCTCTACAATCTAAGCAGACAACCATGTGGGCTGCGATGGACTAAACTAGTGCCTCGGATTCGGCGAGAGAACCCAGCCTGTCGTTAACTACGATGTGAACTTTTCGATGATACGTATCCGTACATTTGGATTTGATTGTTTCATTTAGCACCAAAAAAGTACAAATTTCCTCGGCAGTTCAATGCCACAAGCTTCTTCTTCTCCTTCTTTTTTTTTTTTTTGTTTTGTTTTTCAATGGTGCCCACAACAAAAGCATGGTGCTTATTATGTTCATGAGAATCCACGGTCCGAGTTTTATCATATTTCTTGTGGGTTTTTCTCCCTGATTGTCGTATACTGAAAAATCAATAACTGTACGAATCAGTTTGAGCTGGAACTGGTTTTTGGCGCAATCTTTAAGCGTCCTTTTTTTTTATTGTCATTTTATCTTAGGAGCTTTATTAGGGAATGTTTAATAAATATATTATATTTTAATTATATTTAAATATAATTATTTTTACAGTATTGTATTTAATTAAAAAATATTTATTTTATATTTGAATAAAAATATGTTTGGATAAAAAATATTTTTGAATTGAAAAATTGATATAATTAATTAAAGTAAACATAAATAGTTAGTATTGAAAAATTGATGTGATTGTTTTAAAAAACTTTTGAATAATAATTGTTTTAGTAATATTGTAAAAAATAATTGTATTTGAATATAAAACTTTAAGTTTGATATAAAATTGATATTCGTAATACCAAAAAACGTTTTTCAAACAATGTATTAGTTAAGATAGTAAATATCCTTACAAACATGTATATTTTGAATAATATACAAAAAATGTGAAAAATAAAATAATGAGTATGGTTAGGTATGCTAATTTTTTAGAAAATTTCTACGGTAAAATCTCCTATTTCAACAGTAACTATTTGATAAGGGAAACAATTCTACGTTAGATGTTACAAATTATTTACATGAATATTCATAAATGAAAACCATCCAAAATTTTTTACATTTAAATCAATTAATTAAAATGCAGTTTATCCTAGTAATACGAAATAAGAGATGCTTCCGTAAAATAAATTTTACTTTTCACCGAACCCTACAATGCAATTTTCCGCCCTTTTTCCTGCTGAAAAGACACCGAACATGTTTTCATGACTTGGTGTTTTCATTCAAATCATTTTTTCAACTTGTATCCTCCACCGCTTTTATGGGTGGGTCTTCTTCCACCGAAACCGGTCCCTGCTCAATACTAAAACACTGCAACTTTTTCAAGTGCCACAACAAGCCAACTTTATTTGGCCAGCTTTTGATTCAGTCCCAGCAATTAAAGAGCCTTTCAATCAAACAAACTCACCACATTGCCAGCTATTTCTTAATCACTGGGGCGGCTGAGAGCAGAAGCAAATTGCTCACCACGTGATGTGTACTTACAAAATCCCTGCAAAATTCAACTCAAAGACACAAATATGTACAGAAAAGTAAACAAGTGAACCAAAAAAAATTGAAGAAAATTTCACAAAAATATATAAGCCTTGCGAATAGATAGATAATGACGGTGGACATCAAGTTTAGAAGAAAATCATCATCTAACTAGTGGAGTTATGACTGTTATAAACTACAATAATGTCAAAACAAACAAAGAACACATGTTCCATGATAAGCTGGAATCATAGTATTTATGAGTCTTGGGATTCTGATTGAAGGTTCAAGACATGTGAAACCACAAGCTTGGATAGCTCGTGTATTGCTGCTTGAACGGGATAATCGCCAGAATCCGAACTCCTCGACCACCCGGATGATGACTGTGCGGTTAATCCAGTGTATTCACTTGCAGCAACCTTTGTCTTTCTTGCTGTAGTGAGAACTTTTTCCAAGTCTGTCTGATAGAGAGGTCTTGGCGCCTGAAAAAGGGACATAGAATGGCTAAGTTAATTCAGGTTCAAGACATATATGCTTTGCTCAAGCGTATAATGCCCGATCCACTGTCAGCTCGGAGGAACTGTACTTTTAAGAAGACATGTAAGATGAAGATCCACTTCAAGGGCCAAAACCGTTTTTCATGCAAACATGTGAACTACTACATAGAATGGTATCAGATGAAACACCTTTCATTCATCCATGTAGAACGGTAACATAGGCAATCTTTTAAAACCAGACATAAGAAATGTAAGCACGGGTTTAAATTTAATTTTTTGGGTTAAGTTTGAGTTGAATTAGTTGTATATGGTACACGGGTTTGAATGGCAGGATCTCATCTCAAAATTTTATATAATTTTAATAAAAATATTTATAGATATGTATATCCAATCCGGATTGCATATATAAAGTTATGAACTTTTAAACTTTAAATTATAAAATTATAATTGAAACCATAGACTGAAAAAAATAAATAGATAAAAATAAAATAAAATTTAAATTTAGTTGAATTGGGCCTCCAAACACCTCCTAAGTTTTAATTCTTTCAAAACTTGCAACATGATTGGTAGTAGGGTCGCAAGGGAAAGAAAATTAATGTCAAAATTAAGAAAATGGCAGCAAAGCGACCAATATATACTCACAGAAGCTCGTTTTCCATTTTTCTCTGCATCAAGAAGGTCTCTGATGGGAAAATAAGCTGCTTTCTTGCAAAGTTCAAGAAGATCAGAACCTGTGTAACCATCACACAAGCTAGCTATATGGTCATAATCGATGTTTTCTTCGACCTTCTCGCCCTTCAAAATAACCTTCAGTATTTCAGCCCTCTCCCTCCGGTCAGGTATTCCAATTTCAAAGGCTTGAGGAAGACGTCGGAGTATTGCTTCATCAAGTTCTGATGGACGGTTGGTAGCAGCGAGAACCATAACTCGAGCATTCTCTGTAACAACAATATGAAATTGATTGACAATGAAATTTACCAAGGTATCTTAAATTAGAGATACACCAACTTCAATGATAGTTATCTGATAGAACATTCCTTTGACTGTGAATGAATCACAAGTCACCGTGAATAAGAAGAAGAAGAAGAAGGGGGGAAAAACTCACGGTCAGTTGTAAAGCCATCCCATAAAGCCATGAACTCAGTCTTCATGTTTGTTAATGCTTCATGATCAGAATTACGCCGCTGGCCCAAAAAGCTGTCTACTTCATCAATGAAAATGATAGCGGGCTGGAGCTTGTAGGCCAAGCTAAACACGGCGGCAACTACAAAATCATTTCAAACCACATGAATTTAAGGTAATGTAGACCTAATAAATGTAAATAACAAATATAAGTTAATGCTCCAAAAGGAAGAAAAGGAAAGGAAAAATATTTTTCCGCATAGCTTTCTTTTAGTCTTTATTAAATACTTGAAACAAGTTATTCCATCTTGCTTTCAATAACAGAAGCACTCGAATGCAAGAGAGATATCATAATAAGATCAACACTCACCAAGTTTTTGTGCATCACCGAACCATTTACTCATAAGATTTGATATTCTCACGTTAATGAAAACAGCCTCAGACTCTTTTGCTATAGCTTTTGCAAGCATGGTCTTTCCCGTACCAGGCGGTCCATATAACAACACCCCCTTTTGCGGACCAAGAAGCTTTCCATGCCCAAACAGCTCAGGCCTCCGCAGTGGAAGAATCACCAGTTCATACAACGCTTGCTTAATTGCTTCTAATCCTCCAATTGAGTCAAATTCCACATCGATTTGATCTGGGTTTATAACATCACAGGCTATGACATCCTGTTACCAATAGAAAAACTAAATCAAACAGCTTAATAACTTCGAAGCCCTTCAAGCATTATTCCCTCCAATCTTTGTACCAACAAATAAGACATCTCATATGAAATGGTTTCGTAGAATGTTCCAGCACTTTTCTCTCATTATTTCCCTCAATCTTTAATACTTGAATTGACATTTTAACTTGTAAGCCACAAGAAGAATTGGTGAACATTTTTTATATTAGTGACAATATTACTGGTGAATTTTTAAGAATGGTGCAATAATCTAACAAATAGTGAGGGAAACTAAGGGAGAAAAAAGTGTAACCTCAAGCAACTCGAAAACACTAAATATTACTTCATGTTGGATTCTAATCTCTATAAATGTAGCAATCTTTTTTTTTTGGCAAAGTGATGAACTTAAAAAATCAAATAGCAAAACCGGGTGCTAGTCCAAATTCGATCTTTACATATCCGACTGAAGAAATACCTTAAAATAATCAAAACCCATTTCCATATTTCACAAACCAACTAAAAAATAAATTTGAAATCCGTTTCCAAACTGCAATCTTTTTTTTTTCCACCTCAAATTATCCATATCAAACAACTTCACAATCAAATCCCAAATTGAAATTACCGAAATTATATAAAAATACCCAACCTTCGAACAAACCGACATACCAACTCCATATCACCGACCATAAAACACCAAAGTTCGATCCTTTCAACATTCAATGATACAACTTCAAAGTTCAAACCCATAAAAAGAAAAAAAAGAAAAAGAAAGTGAAATGAATCGAAGAAAACGAGGAAATAACCTCGTACGGATTGGTCTGAATGAGAGGACGGCCCAGGCGCTTGGCAATCTCCTTCTTGTGCTCCAAAGCCTTCTTGGAGGCCTCGCGGTTCGGGTCGAGATGTCGGAGCCCCGCGAACAGTACCAAGCAACTCAGGGCAGCGCTCGCCGCGTACAAAATCAGTTCTTGCAAAAACTTCGTCTCCGAAGAACCCCCCATTTCGATTTCACTTCTCTTCTCTCTCTCTCTCTCCCCCTCCCCCTATATATATATATATATATTTATGTATATAAAATTCTCTTTCTCTATGAAAATGGAAAACTCTGGATGGGAAATTTTAGAATTTTGGTAGAAGAAACGATGATGCTTTTCCTGGTTTTTTTAGGGGAAGGTTTTATTAGTGGAATTACGAAAACGCCCTTTGGGCTATGTTTGGTTGGAAGCTGAGAAAAGTGGGTTGAATGAGTGGTATATACACGGGAGAGACAAACAAGGAGAGAGGTTTTTTTTTTTTTTTTTTTTTATTGGAATAACAAAAGTGAAATAAAGTAAAAATCAGTTTTTTATTTGGTATAAAGGCATCAGAGAAAGAAAAGGATATATTTGAGGTAGAAAATCATAATTTGACCCTTGATTATATGATTCGTTTATTATCTTTTTTTTTTGTGCTATTTTCTTATAAGTTGCATCATACACTTGTGAAGACATATAGCTTTTTTTATTATTTCTGCCACAATAATTATAATGTCACTCCATAATTAATATATTTGTACGTTAATAGTTAATTAAGGCTTCGTTTAATGAATTCATTATATTTATATTACGTTTAAATATAATATATTGAACGTAGTTTGTATTTAAAATAAAAATATTTGTTTTATATTTGAATACATGGTATGTTTAAATGAAAAGTATTTGAATTGTATTTAAATAATAAATATGTGATATGATGAATAAAAATAAAAAGAAAACAGGGAAGGAAAAAGAAAATATTTGATGTGATTAATAAAAATAATAGAAAAAATAAAATAATAAATAATGAATATATTAAATTTAAAATATAATGTGATTAATATTTGATTATAATATTTTTATATTTAAATATAATACGAATATAATATTAAAAACAAATAACAGCTTAAAAGAATATAGAAATGCTAATTATTTCTCGTGCATCTCATCTTATATATACTATATACTATATATAAAAGAGTAGATATCCTACTACTGTTTAATTTTTCGTCGTCTAAAACGCAATTTTTAGATGCGTTTTGATCATTTACTTTGGCCCTTCTGTTTTTGTTTTTCTGACTTGCTTTTTGATTTTTTTTCCCTGCCTTGCATCTTCCCTACTGCATCCACTTCCTCTTTCACCTACAGCCTATTTTCGTCTATTTTTCTCCCTCCGTCAAACCACACCTCTAGATCTGTCTCTCTCACTTGCATTTTGATTTTTTTCCCTGCTTTACTGCTTCCACGCTCCATCCGCTTCCTCTTTCACCTACAACCCACTCTCCTATCTCTCTCTTTCTCTCTCTCTCCATCCCCCTCAAACTACACCTCTAGACTTTATACAACCCACTTCCATTCACGCTTGCATTTTGATTTTAGGGCTTTGTTTCAGCTCTAATCTTCCTTGAATTTCGGAGGTTCGTCTCTCCCTCTCTCTTTAAAGTTTCCCTCTTTTTCAAATCTTCAAGATTCATCTCGATTTTTTGCTAGATTTTCAAGCCCATTTTTTCCTCCATCTTTTTCGTTGTTTTTGGAGTTTCCTTTTGGTTTCTGTGATGGTAGTCGAACTATTAAATCTCTAGCATTTTTTTTGGGTTTTCCTTTTGGTTAGGCTATGAAAATTTGTTTTTTTTTTTCCCCTTTTGCTTTTGTATATCTGATGGGCCTCTATCATTTTTTTTTTTTTGGTTTTCCTTTTGCGTAGACTATGAAAATTTGGTTTTTTTTTTTTTCCTGACAAGACATGAAAATTGGTTGGTTTTGGTTTTGTATTGCTAGAGAACAATGGGTTCTCATTTAAATGTTCGCTTTTATATTGTTTTCAAATTTTCTCTTACAAATTTTCTTTTTTGGTCTCATATGTATATTTTTTTCTTTTTATTGTTAATCTCCTTTTTCTTCTCTGATCTTTAATGGCCATTTTTTTTGTTTGTCAATGAAGTTTTTCTTATAGGAGAACTCTCCCTGGTTTTCTTTCTTTCTTTCTTTCCTTTTTATTTTTAGTGAATTTGGGAGTTAACCCCTCTTGCAACTACATTGATACTGAATTTCGATTCAATGGTTGATTTGTTCTACAGGAAGCTGTTAGATTTTTATTGTATATTTGATTTTGGAATTTTCGACTTTAAGATTCACCTTTTCAGGTTTCTTTTTGTTGTTATATGTTTTTTGTTTTTTTGTGTGTGTGTATAAAACAGTTTATTTGAATGAGAAATGAAAGATTAAAAAATAAAATATTTTAGTATTTTTTGTTTTGTTTTTGTTTTAGATTTAGCGATAGTGCTTTGTGTGTGTCTTTTGAAACCTTTATTTTGCTCTTGTTTTAGCTGTGTTGCTCTGTTTTCAATATTAATCAATTGATATATATTTTATTTTGACTAATCTCCTAAGTGTTAAACGTCCAGTCAGTTGGTTGATGCTAAATTTTATACAGAATTGTACTCTTTCACTTTATACTTGGGACCCTTGATAAGTCTGCAGGTTGTTTAGATTGATATTACTATATATAGAGTGTACTTCTTCTTAAGTTAGTTTTTAGCAAATTTAAGACTTTGACCTGTAAAACTCCTTGCTTGTTTCTTGACGTTGTAGCCTCTGTTTTTTCCCTCTTTTGTGATAAGTTTCTATGCATTGCAAATATGCTTCACATTGTTTCCAAAACGTTAGCACTCAGCTCTGTTTCTAGGCTCTGAACAATAAGTTTATCTTATTAGAGAAATAAAGTTAGTTTAAATGCTATCACTACTATATTATTCTGTAGCCAAAAATGTTTATGAATATAAACTATTTGCTTTTGAACTATTTACATATACATGCATATGTGTGTGACCTTGTATATAAATTTATATGTGTGTATAAAACACTCATATATGACTCCTTTATCATTTACCAACTCTATCATCATGTTTTGAAAAGACTTTGAGTTTTGTTTTTCAAATTATCTTTTTTCTTATTGCATTGTTTTAATTTTTTTGTAGTGTAATCGATTGTATGATAGATGAGAACTTCACCTCAACTTATGTCCAGGGATCAAATAGAGTAAATCAAGGAAATAAAGATTCAAAAAATAAACGTTGTAGAGATTTATATAAGGAAAACAAGGAATTTTGCAATAAGCGTAGAAGAGAATTGTATGCAAAGAAAAGAATAAATGAAAGTAATCAAATTCAAAGAAAAAGTGATACAGAATGTTTGCATATTATGCTTGAAGGTGTGCTTACACATGAAGCTCTTCGAAATAAGAAAGGTATGTATATGTGCTGGTTTATTTTTTCACTTAGAAATCAATAAGAAAACTTCTTTTATGCTACAGAAATGAGAAATGCTCATTACTAATAAAATATATACTAATTATACCTTCCCTTACCATGAATAATGGTGTGCTTTTCTGTAACCTACAGATATACAAAATGTAATAGGAAGTGGATCGAATGCTTCGGAAGCACATAATGTGGATGAATATGAAGTTACTAATCAAACAAGTAAATAGTTATAAATAGTAACGAACCTATTTTTCCATCTTATTTATTATTTGTGTTTGTTCTTTTGTTACTTTGCTAGAGTTTTAGTAAGGTTAAATGATCAAAATAATAGATTAGATTTATAAAGTGGTAATCTAAAACATACAGGGACAACCAATCTAGAGACGAATTTGACAATAAAGGGTGACCGACATGATACAACATTTGACTTGGAAAGGATACCTATAGATGCTTATACTTTACCATTGCCAACAATGTGTACTCATTGTGGAGTAAAGAAATTCTGGAGAGAAACTAATACCTTTTATTGTGGAAACGGGGAAATTAGATTACAAATAAATGATGCACCAGACAAGTTGTATAAGTTGTCTACATCAAAATCAGCTGAATCATTAGAATTCAAAACATATATTCGAACTTACAACTCAAATTTTGCTTTTACATCTTTTGGCGTTAAATATGACAAGGATTTATGCAAAAGAGACAAAGGTGTATACATCTTTAGGATTCAAGGACAAGTTTATCATTGCATAAATGAGTTGCTTCCATTGGATAATTGTCCTTCTTATTTGCAATTGTATTTTTACGATACTGAACATGAATTAGAGAATCGTTTAAAAGTTTCAAGCAAATTAGCTCCATCAACTCTGCAAAAGATCATTGATATACTTAAAATTAATCCTTATTGTAGGTTTTTTCGGAGTCTAAGTGATGTTACTAACTTAGCCAACCACAATATTCAAGGTTAAAATGAGTGTTAAAACTCTAGATCAGCCATTTTGATTTTGGTATATGTCACGTGACAAATGCAACAAAATTTCAAATTCAACTTATAATGAAATCTATGAATGCATTGATGGCAAAAATGCTCAAGTAAGGGCAATATCAAGGTCAACTTCTTCTTTTTTTTAATTTTTTTTTACATTTTTTTAATTCAAATAAAATATATTTGATGTTTCAATTTACTTATGCTTTTATATTTAAAAATAGAAAGATAAAAAAACCAAATAAAAAATCTCTTTTTTTCTTGTTTATTTTGTTCTAAATATCCATATTGTTATTTTAAAACCTTACGATCTATAAATATTTCTTGAGTTTTCATAAATATTTAAGAATTCTTCTACAATGTTATCATTCTAAAGTAGAGATATTGTTGAATTACAAAATTCTTTGGGGTCAATCAAAGCAATAGTTGTTGGACCATCAGCTGAAAGATTTCTTTAGTGTAATACAAAGACATTAACGGAGAAAACAATCAAAGTATAACATATAATAGTTTTTAATCATCTTTTTGCTTCTTTTACATTATTTTATATTTTGCTAATTGTATTTACTTCTTTTAAGATAAAAATATAAAAATCAATAAAATTATTTAAACATCATCTGAAAATAAGGTTATAATTTATTTAAAAGTTACAAAAAGGATTGAGTGCAACACAAATGACTGTAAATATAACATTATTTTAGTATTGAGTTCATATCTTCATACTGAAGAAAGTACTTCAAAGTACTTCAATCAACAATGTTGAATTGAATCTTCCTCAAATAATTATCCAAATAGAGCAATAGTTTCAGGCAAAAGCAAAAAAAGCTTTGTTTCTACTGGTGTTTTCATGAACGATGATTTGGCAAAAGAGAATTAAAATCAACAAGTAACTAAAGTAATCTTACCTAAGGATGGACAGATTGCATAATTTTTTGGTTTAACATTATATATTATATTTTCCAACACAGAACTCTTCTTGTTATGAGCCAACAATGGGATTAAACATTTCTTTTGGATAACAAAAATAATTCTGTATGTTAAAATATATATATATAATAAGTTTTGTTTTGTTATTTTATATAGTAAAATGTTTCATATAATTATTGTTGTATATATATATTATGATTATAATCAAAATTTAACTTTTTTAACTTGGTTAATTAATAAATTTCTACGTATTATACGTTATCAAAATTTAGATTATAACTTAACACGTGCAACGTACATTTTACACTAGTAATACGTATAAGTGGCAAGGTTATGTCTTATACGTATCCATAATAGATATAGAAGTAGATATAACTCCCAAATGTTTTTTTCTTAAAAAATCAGACTCTCTCTCTCTCTCTAAGCGCTGATTTTGAGATTCATATTTGTTCTAAAAATTAAATTAAAAAAACAAAAACAAAAAAAAGCTTTAGAGAGTTTGAGAGACTAACTTAATGATTCAAGGCAAGGCTGAAGGATCTTAAAACAAAGAAATTCTGTTTGTAATTGTCTTACCAACTAGGATTAGATTAAATTAAAATAGATTCAAAAGGAGACAAATAAAAAAAGGATTATAAACCGCTCAATAAATGAAATACTTAAAAGATTTTTTTTGCTAGTTATACAACTCGAGTTATGAGAGTGTAAATTCAAAACATGAAAATCTTTTTTTGTTGGGGAAAGAGTAATGTTTAGAAAAGAGAGAACAAAAATTAGAGATTCCAAACTTTCATTATGCAAGAGGAAATTGGCCATGGAAAGCATCCAAGATTGAAATTGCCATCAAAATTCTATTGAATTTTCTTCTTGTCTTAATTATGGGGTTTTTTTGAAGGTTAAAAGAAAACTGAAATTGAAACTGAACTCACATCTATAAGTCCTCCAGTCAGAATCTTGTTATCAATAAAAGTACTATTATAATTTTAATATATAATTAATAAGACAGATTGATTCATTCTAAAAATCTTTTACTAATTTAGAGAGATTAAACTTTGTAATCTTTTGAGGAATTACAAGTCTTTGTTGTAATCTCTTTTTTCCTTATTTTCCTCATGCTAAACAACTATGATTATTATAATACTTTCACAAATCCCTTTATCACTTTGCTTCCTTCCACTTTATTTTCGCACCAAACAAAGCCTTAAGGATGGCTTGTAGGCGGAGGCTAACTAGAGAAAATTTTGTAAATTCAGTTTTTTGGGCCATTTTATATTGGGCCCAACTTTGAAAGGCCTAGAATGTCATAAAATTAAACATTTGAATATTTTTTCTACAGTAAGGTAACAAATATATATATTTATTTAATAAAAGTAAGTAAAAATCACAAAATAAAAAAAAATAAAAAAAACACACAAATCGCCAGTGACCTGCGCTTGCAACCGTTGCAGGTCCTGGCGAAATCAATTCCCAACAACATGATCTCTGCCTTTCCCCACTTCGCCATTGCTCCCATCCCATTTTGACATCATCGGGTATCTCACGTTGCAAACCGATTTGAGGTCGAAGCTTCCACGCATCCTAGTGGCTGTTTTCACAGAACTGCAGCTCCGATGGTGGAGATCAATGACGGTGGAGATCCGCGACGAGCGCGAGAACAGAGCTGCTGGTTGATGCACTAACGATCGGGTGGCAGTCGATCTCTGCGACGGTCGTCAAAGCGCAATTCGGCCATGCTCGCACGATTACCAAAGAGAGAGAATAGAGAGAGAGGCCCTGCTTAGAGAAAGAGGGTTTGACGAAAAGAAAGAACACGCCATAGGTGACAGCGGCTTCGAGAATCAATCGATCAAGCTCGATCACGACAGAGCCCCGCAAAGATCACTGGAAGGAAATTGCAATGGAGAGCAAGGAGGAGATCGCGATTGGAGAAGAGGAGATTGGCCGGCGAGCGGCAGTTGGTAGGCGATGATGGTGATAGTTTGGGCAAGGGAGAGAGAGAGAGAAGCAAAGGGGAAGGTGAAAGTGTGCGTGAAAAAAGGTAAGAGAAAAAAAAAATTTTAAATTAATTTATAATATTATCTTTATGATATTTTTTATAAAAGTTTTTAAATTATGATAAAAATTATGTGATGGTTGTTTTTTTCTTATTAACGACGGCTCATATTTTAGGATTACGGATTTTATGCTTTAAAATCTAAAAGGTTAATTGGTTCTTCAGTATTTTAATTATATTTAAATATAATTTATTTTTTAAGTATTATATTTGATTGAAAAGTATTTATTTTATATTTAAATAAAATGTGTATGTAGATAAAAAATATTTTAGAATTTAAAAATTAGTGTGATTGATAAAAATAAAAATAAAATGTTAAAATTGAAAAGTTGATGTGATTATTTTAAAAAATTTTTAAATAATAATTATTTTCATAATATTATTAAAAAATTATATATAAATATAAAATTTTATATAAAACGAAAAATTTTAACGTTATAGTTAAATATATCAACAGTGAAAAAAAATTGTCAAATGCCTTTTAATATTAAGAAGTTTATAATCAAGACGGAAATTTTATGTTAACTTTTAATTTTTACTTGTACGAAATGGTACTTTTTCTGAACACGAATGACGCATCCAGCCATTTACCAAATGCCAGATGCAAACAAAGTTTACGTGCATATTTCTTTTTTTCTAAATAAAAAGGGAAGCAATGTCATTTTGAAAATTTGTCAGGATCACAAGTAAACTGTCAATGAAACCAATATACATTCTCGTAAATAACCTTAGATAAATAGAGTAAAAAAATAAATAAAGTGATCGTTTTTATCGCTCTATTGTCACCATTGGTGGTTTGCTCTTTGTGTATCAAGACTTTGAGTCATTCACTCCATCACTACTTCTTCTTTGCTCAACCAATGAATGTTTTAGAATATTGAGCATTAATATGTGAAAATAAAAGAAAAAAATGACGTTCCTTAAATTTAAAGGAAAAAAAAAGGGACAATTCAACCCACATGGCAAAAAAAAAGAGCCTTTCAATTTTTTTTCCTCCTTGTGACATGGTAAAGTTCTTTACAAAGATTTCAAATAAGGGAAATGTTAGAATCACTATTTCTATTAGTGTTTAGGAGATGTTTACTAAACGTATTGTATTTTGATTGTATTTGAATAAAATTTATTTTTTGAATATTGTATTTGATTGAAAAGTATTTGTTTTGTATTTGAATGAAATGTGTGTTTGGATGAAAAATATTTTAAAGTTGAAAAATTGATAAGATTAGTAAAAATAAAGATAAATAGTAGAGTTGAAAAGTTGATGTGATTTTGTTAAAAAACTTTTGAATAATAATTATTTTCGTAACACTGTTGAAAAATTTGTGTTTAGTATAAAATTATATTGCATTTGAATAAAATTAAAATGTAATTTTTTACCAAAAGACACCTAGATTTTTTTTTTTGTCCCTTATTTTTTCGTTTTCCAAGAAAAATGAAACAAATTTCTAAACCATCTATCTACCATTTATCACAAGCATGCCATTACATAGCTGGCACATTTAAAAAGAAAACACTATTACCTAATGGAATAAATACGGGTAGCATAAGAGTCACTGATATAATTACTATGGAAACTAATTTATTACAATAAATAAAATAAAATTTGCATTAAAACAATAAAAAAAAATTTTGAATGCGGACAAAGCAACAGGGTGTTATTTATTTTTTAATTGTTATTCAGAGGACATTTGGATAAATATTTAATTTTAATTTTACTCAAATACAATATAATTTTACACCAAATACAAATTTCACAACAGTACTATGAAAATAATTACTATTCAAAATATTTTTAAAACAATCACATCAACTTTTCAATTCTATTATTTATCTCTACTTTTACCAATCACATCAACTTTTCAATTTTAAAATACTTTTCATCTAAATACACATTTCATTCAAATACAAAACAAATATTTTTTAATCAAATACAACATTCAAAAAATAAATTTCATTCAAATATAATCAAAATTCAATGTATTTACCAAACACCTCTCAGTTTTGCAAAGCGAGTTTATTTACAAAGTATCTGACGTCTTTGGGTTTTTTTTTTTTTTTTGCCATAGTTATCTGTATTTTTTTCCTTTGTACGACTCTTTAAAGGTTAAATCGGTCAATTTCAACAAAGAAATATTTAAACTGGTTTTCTCTCTCTCTCTCTCTCTCAAAAATACTGGAGATGTCTTTTATTTATTTATTTTTTTTTTGGAGGACGGGATGTCTCTTATTTTGACGGTTGAAGTTTTGCTTCAGGATTAATTAGTGGAGTACAGGTTATTAAAAAAAAAAATCTAATCAGTAAAATGTTTTACAGAGAGAATATTTGCACTGGAACAAAAGAAATAAAGGTCTATATCCCGTTTATTTATCGTACGATATTTGAATTATATTTAAATATAATATAATTTTTATTTAAATATAAAAATATTATATTTAAATATTAATTATATTACATTTTAAATATAGTACACTTTCTTTCTCTCTTCTTTTTTTTTTCTCTCTACTTTTATCAATCACATCATATACAATACAATTCAAATACTTTTCATTTACACATATATTATATTTTAAATTCAATACAATCACTATTTATCATTTTACTTTTTTATTACTTTTACCAATTACATCACACACTTTCTTTCTCTCTTCCTTTTTTTTCTCTCTATTTTTGTCAATTACATAATATATAATACAATTCAAATACTTTTCATCTAAACACACATTATATTTAAATATAATATAAATATTTTTCATCCAAATATAAATTATATTTAATACATTACATTTAAATGTAATATAAATATAATGCATCACCCTTTTTTGCTCTGAATAATAAAGATCTTGTTTAGTAACCCGTATATCTTTTTTTTTTTTAACTTATTTGGTTGTGAAAACAAAATTATTTAACTTATACATTAAAAAAATATTAGGGGGAAAAATGCTTTAAAAGATGTTATAAAGTTTAAGCTATAAATAATTAAAAAATTAGGGGAAATTAGTATTGACAAGTCGGTGACTAATTTCCACAAAAGAAAAAGAATTTAAGAAAAACAGAAATGGGAGAAATTAATGAAGAAAAAATAGAAATAAATAACAATTATAGAAGAATGGCATTCTCTATAATAAATAACAAGAGAATATATATATATATTTTACACATTAATTCTTAAAAGATAAGAACATACCTGGCAAAAAGAGAATATAAAAAGTAACAAAAAGAGGGATAGAAAAAGTGATCTTAACATTTCTCTTTGAATACTTATGATGAAATGAAATATAAAATTATCATCATATTATATCTATAATTATAAGAATTTCATTACTGTTGATCATCTTGATAAAGTTTTTATTTATTTATCACCCACGGATCACATTTTTGCATAATTAATAAGATCAATTCCAACACTTTGGTGTAGGAAGAATATTTTAATTGTAATAAAAGCAAATTTAACATTACATGTCACACTCTTCACTCAAACACTACAATATTAAGTTCCAAATTCCAATCATTTAATAAAAGATGGGATCACTTTATTACTCGATTCGTACTCATTGCATTTTTAATAATACAATGCGTGACACCACAAGCAGACAAGGCAAGCATATTCTCTTCTTATTGACTATAATTCTGTTCTTTATTTGTTTAAATAATCAAAACACTGAGTGTTATTCTTGTTGTACAGAATATTATGCGTTTTTTGTTTTGTTTTTTTCAAGATTCCAAATGGCCTTACAACTGATAAGATTACAATTTAATTATATATTAAGATTTTGCCCAAAATGCAGATGAACAAATTATCATCTACGACAAACAGTTCAACAACTAGAGACCACAATTAAATTAAAAAAAAAAAGTTGGAGAATCTTGCATCCGCTTTTGCTTATCATTTTCTGTCACATAATTTGCCACTTGACTACTCGGCCAATGTTTGCATATGTAAATGCACTTTTTTGTCAAAAGTGGGTTAAAATGTGGGAAAGCAAAGTTGAAAGTTGGGGTGGTAAATTTAAAAAAATTAAAAGGACACCCCACTTTTTCTTTTTTCTTTTTTTTTTTTTTTTGCTAAAAACAACCCCCCCTTTGTTTCATTCTCTATGAACTCCATCCAATAAAGTCCATTGCATGTGATGTGTAATGTTGGAATTCACTCGCTCCCTTGATATATAAAACAAGTTTGAATCGGTTTCATTAATCACCATTTTACAAAGAAGATGATGCTAATCATTTTGCTGACGGTAATTATATATGCACTCTACAAACTTATAATTATTATTTTTCAATGCATATATTATCTTTAATTACTTCAAATATATATATATTATCTTTAAGCTATTTATGAACAGAGTGCTGGAGACTGGAGGGTCCCATATGAATGTTCCCTTGATGGCATAAGTCAAAATGAATGATAATAGATGGAGAACGTTTTTGAATACCATACTTGGTAGAATTGAATAGAGATTAGTTTTTTTTTTTTTTTTTGATCAGAAGAAATTGGATGCTTTCCTATATCAGTGGGGGGGAAAAAAAAAGGTTGTACTTGTATGTGATCTTTATTAAAAACAAATAGCATATCAAATCCCTCCTAATTAATATTAAGGGGATGGAAACCCTTTTGAAGTACCCACCCACCCTGTTGATGTTGATTTTGGTTTGCAATAAGCACAAGTGACGTGAAGAGAGATATTGTCTATGTCCAAGTCGTTTGTGTAAAATAAAGATAAATATAATATGGTCCACTTTACAATTTTGAAAAATTAACAACCTACATGTGATATGGTTCACAATTATTTATTACGGTTGCTACCCCAAAAAAAAAAGTGTATTACGGACAAATTTAGGGCTAATTTGGCATATTAGTTGAGTGTGAAATGGAATGAGATTTTAAATTTAAATTGATTGACTTAATTATAATTTTTATTGATTTTTCTAAAAAAAACAAAACTGAAATAAAAAATTTAGATCTGAAACTGTGAAGTAAACAAGGCCTTCCATAATACTGCACTTTATTAATGCTGATCAAATTGTATATATATTTTGGTACGATACCAATGTTTTAAAAAAAATAAGAAAATTACAATAAATAACATTTTTTTATAAAAAATAAAAAATAATTGAAGTTAAAAATAAAGTTATTTTTCTTTGTTTATTATTCAAGTTTAACGATGAAACCAATTATTTATAAGTGTCAAGTTTTATGAAGCAAGTGTAAACGAAAGTCCAAAACTCCCTGAGCCTTTGTTATACATATCAATTTGCATAACAAAAAAGAGACTTTATGTGTAAATTGATGATTGTATTGTCTTTCATAATTTGAAACACAATTTTTATTAAAAAAAAAAAAGATTTCTACTTGCCTTGAATGGTGTTGCTCGTAAACTTGCACGATGCGTATGTTGATGAAGAATGGATATAAATCCCCAGTAACGTTTTTTTTTTTAAATTATTTTGTTTTGTTTCGAGGTTTTTTTTCTATCTTCTGCTTGTTCTAAATGAATTTCAAATTATTAAAAAAAAAAAAAAGTCACCCCTGTGTTTGACAGAATCCAAGTGACTCACTACGCTTTTGTTTTGAACAAAATTAATGGTATATTTAAAAAATGTTTTTTAGTGTTACGAAAATTAATTTTACACTAAATGTAAAGTTTTACATTCAATATAATTTTTTTTAACAGTGTAACAAAAATAATTATCATTCAAAAGTTTTTTAAAACAATCACATTAACTTTTTAACTTTAACTTTTTATCTTTATTTTTACCAATCATACAAACTTTTCAACTCTAAAATACTTTTCATCCAAACACACATTTCATTCAAATACAAAATAAATACTTTTTAACCAATGTATAATATTTAAAAAAACAAATTATATTCAAACGTCATATATTTATTAAACATCTTATAAAATTAGAAAAAGGGAAAATAAATTAAATCCATACATTTATTTTGCCCTTTTTGACAATTGACAGATGGTGTGGTTACCTTACAGTGGAAGAACCGGAAACATATATATTCACGTCCATCGCTCAACACGTAAAGCCAAAATAAGCGACTGCATTATTTTTTCCCCCCTTATTTTCTTTTTGCTAAAAACAAACAACAACGCTTTGGTTTAACTACGCACGTAACATTAGGGTACGTTTTGGAAGTCTTAAGAGACATTTTTTTAGATTAAAAAAATAAATTTTAAAAAAATATTTAGAAAAAAAATATTATTTGAAGTGAAAAAATATAAAAATTTAAAATTTAATCAAAAAATTATTAATATGAATTTTGTTCTATTCTTTTTTAAATTTTATGTAACTTAAAAAAATTATAATATTATACTTTTATATATATAAAGTTATTGATTTTTAAAATCTAAAATTTATTAAAATTTTTAAAAAATATTAATAATAAAAGTGATTATGATATAAAAAAATAATTAAGAGATTTTAAAATTGAGCCTGTAACTCTTCCCTACGCTATCCTTAATAATGAAGGGAGATTTGATATAGATATAGATATATATATATATAGATGGATATTCAGATATTATATTTATAGTATTAACATTCTATTCACACCCAACAGTCGGCCGTCCTGCAACGATCGTACAGCATTTTATAGTACAAACCCCTCTTGATTAAAAAAAAAAAAAAAGGTTGGTATCCTCGTATTTACACCGCACGATTGGTACAATAATAAAAATATTTTTTATTATTCTCTTTTTTAGTTGCATTTACATAAGTTTGATTAAATATAATATATTAAATATAATTTATATTTAGATAAAAAATATTTATATTGTATTTAAATATAATATATATTTAGATGAAAAGTATCTAGTTTGTATTTAAATAATGAACATATGATGTGATGGATAAAAGTAGAGAGAAAAAAAAAGTGAAAAAAAGTAGGTAATATGATTAGTAAAAATAATAAAAAAAGTTAAATAAAGAATAATGATTGTATTAAATTTAAAATATGATATGATTGGTATTTGAAAAAAAATATTTTTATATTTAAATAAAAATTATATTATATTTAAATATAAATATAACGTGAATACAATATTATAAACAAACAGACATTAGACTTTGATATTTTACGGCCACACTTTAATATTTTTGTCTGCTTAATATGTGGTGAAATATTGATTGAATGGAAAATTAGACTCATGTTTTGAGTGTAATGAAAGTTAATTAAGGGAATGAGAATATAACAATATTAAGGATTAATTTTATATTTTCTCATCATTTTTCACTTAATATCATGGACTTTTAAAAATGTTTGTTTTGCTCCTTCTCTATATAAACCATCTAGTTTACCCATTCGCTTCTCGCCTCTTCTCCAAGCAAGAGCTCGCTGACAAAGCCCTCTCCTATGGCATCGAGTCTTGCCTCAAGTCCCCGCCTCTCTACCTTCCTTCTCTGGCATCAAATGCCTCCCTTGTTGCCACCATCTACCCTACCTTCGCTAGCGATGACTTCATCCATGTCTCTCTCTCTCTCTCTCTCTCTCTCTCATAAATCTTGGTTTGGTGGTTGTTAATTTTTTTTTTTTTGGGTGGGAGGGGGGATGAACTAGTGAGCTCGGAAGAAAGAAAGAGGGAGATTATTAGTGAGAGAGAGATGATGATTTTTCATTTTTTATTTTTATTATATGTTTGATATAATTTATTTTTAATTAATATATTTTGATTAATTATAAATTATCTTTAAAATATCTTATATTAACCTCTAATAATATGCCAAGTCACTAGAAATGTCAAACGTTATAAGGGAATCAAATGAAATAAATATTTTAAATGATTTTATTTAATTCAGAAGGTGTAACTAATAGTTTTAAAAGTTCTTAATATATAATAATAAAAAGAATACATAATTAAAGGAGAGAAAATAACATTAATTTTAATATTAATAATAACAAATTTTAGTTATTTTTGTTTTATTGATAAGTTTTCAAAGTAATAAGAAAATAAAAATAGGATAACACCAATAATTATTTAAAAATAATAAAAAGAAAAAAAAAGAAAAGCAAATCCAAGAACATAATATTCTAAAATAAAACTTCCTTATAATTGCTCATTTACTTAACATCAATATCAAGGACCCGCGTAAGTTCCAACTGAAATTTTACCATTTAAACTCCAAAATTCTTAATTCTAGAACTTAATTTTTTCTCTCTTAAATTTTATAAAATTCAAACTTCAAAAATTCATAAATTTTTATTTTAAAATAAAATAAAATAATTCTTATATTAAAATATTTATAATAAAGAGAAAAATAAAATAAAACCTACATTATAATTTTTTTAATATATTTTAAAATTTTAATCTATTTTTTATATTACAATTTGTTTTCAATTCACATAATATGTATTTCAATTCCAAGTTATAAACTTAAACTCCAATAGAGGCCCCAAGTATTTCTTCAGGATGAAATGGAATCAAATAATAAGAGCAAAGAGTTAAAACTAATAAGCACGCCATCTTCAAGGTGGGTCCCACTTGAAAAACCAGCTCCACAATTCTCCCACTCTAACGTCACAATCACCCTCTGGGGATTGTTGACCATGGTATCAATATGTATATATATATATATTATGTATGTATCCCCAAAGTATCCTTCCCCGTTAACGTCATCCAATTCCATCCCCCCATTGCGCCGTGTTTAAGCCACACGCCTCACGCATGTAGTTAAAGGAAGGACACTCTCAAGAGCACGGGAGAACTTAAATCACTTTTTTTTCCGAACATATGTACATGTACATACATATATATATATATACACATTTTCCATCCCATCATTACTACCCACCACCACGAACTAGAGTCAACCGGTAGAATTTATAATTTTTTTCCCCTTCTTCTTCTTGTCTTTGAATCGTCGCCTAACATTTGTTGTCAAAAGCGTTTGGCATTTTAATTTTGGATGGAAAGTAGTCGTTTTTAATGTAGTACACACAAAATACAAACAGCTGTTGTTGTACTTCCAATGTAGTACATGCAAACAACACTTATTAGTCCTCCTGCCACACTCCCTCCATTTTTCATCTCCTTCCTTCCTTTGGGACTTTGAATGAATCTCGCTACCTTTCTCAGTATCTCATCGTATGATGTCTGTTCAAAACTATAATTTCGCCGATTCAGGATTGACAGACATCACACGTTTTGGGATTTCGGTGGCTTTCAATTTCTATCTCTTGGTTTTTGTGTGAGGTTTGTCTTTTGTTTTTATTCATCTGGAGGGTTATTGCGATTCCAAGTCAACGTAGAGGAAAAGGAGATTCTCCGTTCAGTTTTGGACCTTTTTCGGTGTGGATAATTGAGGTTCAGAAAGCTCCATAAATACCCATTTTCCAGTTTTCATTATCTGATCCTCCTGTATTGAAGAAAAAGAGATTTAAGGTAAATGTCATTTCCGGGTTTTGTTCTGTGTTTCATTCCGATTCATCTGAAAGTTTATATCCTTGGCTGATTTTGATTGAATTTTGTTTTACATACTAGGAAAAATTACTCCTTTTTTGCCTGTTAAAATGGCCAATAATACAAACAAGGAAGAAGGGCACACAGAGATTGACAGATTCGAACAAGAGGATGTGGAAGAGACAGGAGGAGGAATAGGAGAAGAACAAGAGGATGTGAACAAAATTTTAGATTGGACGAGACAGATCACCATTAGAGGCCTGATTTCAAGCGTGGCAATTGGGACTATTTACAGTATCATTGTAATGAAGCTGAACCTCACAACTGGCTTGGTCCCCAATCTCAATGTCTCAGCTGCTCTCTTGGCTTTTGTGTTTATAAGGACGTGGACTAAGCTGCTTCAGAAGGCTGGGGTTGTGTCAAGTCCCTTCACTAGGCAGGAGAACACTATTATCCAAACCTGTGCTGTTGCTTGTTACAGTATTGCCGTTGGAGGTCAGTATGATTCTTATATGATCTGACAATTAAAAACTGCACTGTTCCATAGGAAATTTGTACCATGCAAGTTTATCGATTAATTTTTAATTAAATTCTAGGTGGGTTTGGGTCATATCTATTGGGTTTAAACCAGAAAACTTATGACCAAGCTGGAGTTGATACTGAAGGCAATACCCCGGGAAGCACCAAGGAGCCTGCGATTGGTTGGATGACTGGCTTCCTCTTTGTTAGTTGCTTTGTTGGGCTGCTAGCTTTGGTTCCTCTTAGAAAGGTATAGTTCTTCAATCTTTTTGCTGGGAATTTCTGTGGTGAAGTACAGAAAAAATACTGACTATTTTAGCATGATCTAACGTCCGGAAATAAACACTGTTACTGTACGACAACATAGCAATTTACTAGGGAAAAAAGGGTTCAATGCTCTTGTGGTTTGTTTATTTTTGACTCTAATCGTTTTAATGGATTGTTTTTTAGGCCTTGAGCTCATGGATTTTGGATTTGTCTGCAGATTATGATAATAGACTACAAATTATCCTATCCAAGTGGAACTGCTACAGCTGTTCTGATCAATGGGTTCCACACCCCTAAGGGAAACAAGATGGCCAAGTAAGCAAGCACGCAGTTTTTCATATTAAACATAACCGAATCGAATCCAGTATGAAAAACTCAAACAAGTTGAGCCTATTTTTGGCAGGAAACAAGTTCATGGGTTCATGAAATTCTTTTCCATTAGTTTCCTGTGGGGTTTCTTTCAGTGGTTCTATACGGGAGGAGATCAGTGTGGATTTGCCCAGTTTCCAACATTCGGATTGCAGGCTTGGAGAAATTCGTGTGTGATTTTTTCATATTTTCTCTGTACCATGTTAGACTCTACCATGATTACTCATGTAATCATCGTTGTTTGATCTAATATATAGAACATGCAGGTTTTACTTTGATTTTAGCGCCACATATGTTGGAGCAGGAATGATCTGTTCCCATCTTGTGAACTTATCCTTGCTTCTTGGTGCTGTTCTCTCTTGGGGAATAATGTGGCCCTTGATAAAGGGGCTTAAAGGAGAGTGGTTCCCTGCAAGTTTATCAGAAAGCAGTATGAAGAGTCTAAACGGCTACAAGGTCTGAACTAGGTTTTGACTCCAGATTTTCATAAGCACAATTCTCTCCTGATTTTTTTTTTTCTCAAAGGAATTGTTGAATTTCAATTCTGCAACATATCTGTCTTACACATAGATTCTCTTCGAACTGCAGGTTTTTATCTCCATTGCTTTGATTCTCGGAGACGGGCTTTACAATTTTCTCAAAATACTGGTTTGCACTGCTTCAAGCATCCATGCCAAAATGAAGAACAAGAGCCTTAAAACATGTAAATGGGTGATTTTCTCTTTCTCTTTGTACAAAGCTAGTATTTTCATTCATGAACTTTGCTCATATGGCTATCTCCCACTGCAGGTTTAAATAATCAGACCGAGACTCTTGACGATATTAGAAGAAATGAGGTCTTCATAAGAGACAGCATTCCTTTTTGGATAGCAAGCACGGGATATGCTTTCTTTTCTGTTATCTCCGTTGTCGTTATTCCATTGATGTTCCCGGAGCTTAAATGGTATTATGTGGTTGTTGCCTATATCCTTGCACCTTCTCTTAGCTTCTGCAACGCTTATGGAGCGGGCTTAACTGACATGAACATGGCATATAACTATGGGAAAGTGGCTCTCTTTGTTCTTGCTAGCCTGGCTGGTAAAGACAATGGTGTAGTTGCGGGACTTGTGGGGTGTGGTCTAATTAAGTCCATCGTCTCCATATCTTCTGATCTGATGCACGATTTCAAGACCAGTCATCTCACTCTCACATCACCTCGTTCGATGCTTCTAAGCCAAGCCATTGGGACAGCCATAGGCTGCGTGGTGGCTCCAGTCACATTCTTCCTCTTCTACAAGGCTTTTGATGTTGGGAACCCACACGGGGAATACAAAGCCCCGTATGCTATAATTTACAGAAACATGGCAATTCTCGGTGTGCAAGGCTTCTCAGCCCTGCCACAGCACTGCCTGCAGCTCTGCTATGGCTTTTTTGCCTTTGCCATAGTAGCCAACTTGCTGCGAGATCTCTCTCCTAAGCGCATTGGAGAATGGGTTCCACTTCCGATGGCCATGGCTGTCCCTTTCTTAGTCGGTGCTTACTTTGCGATTGATATGTGTGTGGGAAGTTTGGTGGTCTTTGTGTGGCACAAGCTGAACCCTAGAAGTGCCACTCTGATGATTCCTGCCGTAGCTTCGGGACTGATCTGCGGGGATGGTCTTTGGATTCTTCCTTCGTCAATACTGGCCTTGGCTAAGATTCACCCTCCAATATGTATGCGTTTCTTGACCGCCAAGTAATTTTTTTTTTCTTCAGAGAAAGAGAGAGAAAGCTAGAACTATAGTTTTAGTAGTAATAGAGTTAGAGTGATGTGTAGTTTCTGATAAAAAGAATCCTAATCCAGCTAAAGAGGAGTCTTGCATGTAAACAGCCATTCAGGCAAAAGCTGTAACGAAATTAGATGGAATAAATATATTTTTACTTCGACTGTGCAATCAGTGTCACCATCTCGAGCTTTCTGCGTCGGTGGACCCTAAGCTTATCGCTGTTTGGCAAGTTCGAATCCAAACTTCTTGATTTTGATAAAGAACATCTTAAATTTGAATATGCATTGCAATTCTGGTCCAATAGCTAGCAGTGGGAAATGATTCACAATTTTGCAAAAAATGCACCTAAAATTTTTTAGTGACTGACAAATTGAACCTATGCTTTTCTAATTTTAAATTTATGATCCTCATCGACGTTCGTTATTGATTGACTCGTATTGCTAATGATTGTCAAACTAAGTGCACGTTTGGTACACACATTCAAATTGCATTGCATTTAAATGCAATGCAATTTTCACTCAAATACAAAAGCATTTCATTCAAATGCATTTAAATTGACTTGTATTGCTAATGACTGTCAAACTAAGATTCCCTTTCTTGTTGTGCAAGTTTCCCTCTGGAGGCTGAGCTGCAAGCTTGCGAGTTTGCCTTCGGGATGATGTATTTCGAGTTGTGACAGGTTTACTCTAGAGTGTGATTCTAAGCTTTGCCTGGATGCTTTGAGGATGCGTGTTCCTCCACTGTTGGATCGGATGGTTTGTGCTTCGTTCTTCAGCACTTCGGAAGCTATTCCTCCATCGGCTTCGGTTTTTGTTTAGGTGGATCTCTCGTTCAGCTAATGGCCAGGCAGATGGTCTGGCTTCTAGAGCTCTTCTTAGTTCTGTTGAGGTTAGTGAGGAAGTGGATCCCTCCGTGACCACTACAGTTTAGTCCCATTTCTTTTGGGCAGTTTCCTTTAAGAAAAAAAAAAAAAAAAAACAAAAGTCAAAATTACAGACAAAAATTTAGTGTGTTTTGGTGCAAGTTATCATATAGTTATTGACTTTCTTTGGTATTTTGTCATGCTTAACGCGCCGTATGATTAATTTGGTTGTGTTTTACTCTTTTCCTTTTGTAAAAGTCCACTACGCTATATTCAAAATCTTGAATAACATGGCTATAGTGCCTATAATTTCTGAAGAAAAAAACATTTGAAGGAAAAAAAAAAAGTCAATATTTAAATAATGTGCTGAAAAGCCAGAATGGTCAACTTGCATGCCATATTTACTTTCATGAGTGGTGAAAGATAAGATGGTGACCTGAAAAGATCATATTCTTATGCGGTGAACTTGGATGAGAAATTTGAAATGGTCCTTCTTGCTTTCATCACTAAATATATGTATAATTCAACGCCTAGAAGCTATAACTTCACACGCATCAGGAACAAAGGGGATATATGTACACACGCATACAAAAGATCTTGTTCACAGTTTTGTAATTTTTATAAAAATTCGTAATTTTGTATATATAAATATATTTAAATAACATAATTTTTTTTAAATTATATAAAATTTTGAGAGATATAAAATAATATCTATATTAATAATTTTTTTTTTAAGATTTTACACTTTTTCAAATAGTTTTTTTTTCAAACATAAATTTTAAAACTTACTTTTTTCTAACAAAAAAATTTATCTAAAACTCCCTCAAACGGGCCCTTATAACAACTAATTAATTTAATTATTCAAACAAGTTGAGATTTATTAGAAAAAAATAACAATAAAGAATTTAAAGCATAATTAATATTTACAATTCATCTAAATATCGATTATTTATTAAATGAGTATATCACATAAATATAATAACGTAATATAATCGATTTATTAAATAATTTCTCCTTATTTATGTATAAGTTTTTATTCAAAACCTTGTTACTTAATATTATTTATATATTCGGATAAAGAACAAAGTATATGATTGTTGTAATATTAAAAAAAAAAAGAATAATAATAGTGACGTTTTCAAAGAGTGTCAGATAAAAGGTTTTGTATAAATGAATGTAGAGTGTAGAAATGAATGAGTGTTAATGATCCTAATAAGCCAAGTTAATGTAGTGCATAGAAATTAGAATATATTCAATGAAACATGCAGACAAAGAAGCTATCTTGGTTTTCCTAGTTTCGACAAAAAAGATGTCAAAGTTTTTATAAAAAAAATAAAAATAATAATAAAGATGTCAAAGTCAAGTTTGGTTTTCAAAGTGACTTATGAAACAGAAACATTTAAAGTTACTTTTCAAAACATATTATTTGAAAAAATAACTTCAGAACCATTTACTTCTAAAATCAACCGCCAAGCGTGTTGTTCGGTTTAAGAGTGAAAGAATGTCATTTTGTTAATTTTATTTTCTAAAAGGGCAAGAATATCATTAAAATGATTAATGATAAGGAAGTTACTTGATTTAGTTTGTATAATTTAGGGGATTGTAATTAATTGATTTATTCTTTCTTAATTATTGGAGATTAGTATAGTTTTTACTATTCTTTCCTTTTCCGTGTCAAAATCTTGGAGTGTATATATTGTAATGATCATTATCAATGAATATTAAAAGGAAAAAAAAAAAAAAAAACCCATTCACAAAATTTCTCTCTCTCTCTTACTTCGACTTTTATCCACGGAGGAAGTGAGGCTTTTGTGATCAAATATGTCTTAAAGGGCAAGTGTGGAAAATAATAGGCATTTTATTTTGAAATGATAATGGGCATTTCAATATAAAGAAAGTTGACTTTTATATACAGTAACAACAATTTGGACTTAATTATGCTTATTTAATTTAATTAATTTTTTAATTTTAGGAGATTTGATAATTTATTAACTTACCTGTTTTTGTAATTACAATTTGTGTTTATATAGAGTGCTCATTCCTAATATTCTTTACAATGAATTCTCTCTTCGAAACATCATATCACAACGTCATCATCACTCCAAAGCCTTTGGAAGAGTTTCTTACGCTCCTTCTCCGACATTGCTCCTTCCTCGCTCTTCTGCTTCTTCTTAGCGGCTCATTCGAATTCTTGACATTTATGGCCCGACTTCCTCTCCGTAGGAGGCTGAGGCCAAGACGCCAAGGACTTGAAGACGCAGCTAAGAAGCAGAAGAGTGGCGAATGAGCAACATCATCGGAGTCAAAGAAACTGTTCAAAGGCTGTGGAGTCATGACGACAACATTATGTTACTCAAAACGTTCTTTTTTTTCTTTCTTTATTTCTTTGTTTTTTTTTTTTTTTTTTTTTTTAGAATCTAAAGGTCCAGTTGCTTTTGTTTGCTACGAATTTTCTTACGACGTTTATTGTTTCTTCTCTTTTTGAGTGTGTATGAGGAGCAAGAGGAATTTATGTTAGAAAAAGTAAAAAAGGTTAATGAAGGCTACGGTCCCAACCTTCTTCGTTATTATATACATATACATATATATATGTGTGTATATAATTTATGTATGTTTTTGTTTTTTTGTTTTTGGCTCAAAACTGAAATGCTAAATTCATGATATTTGTGCCTTTCAGGAGTATTGAAAAATGAAAAAGGCACGTCTCATGTCAAGGAGCTTTCAAATCCTAATAAGGTAATTGATTTGTGGACCGCATGATCGCCTTGATGGTCAAGCAAAGTTAGGGAGATCTACAGAACAACGCGAGAAGACGGCAATAAATGTTTAAAACAACAAAAAAACAACAAAAAAAAGAAAGATAGGAGACAATGAAACGACAATGAATAAAAGAAGCATAAGATTTTAAAAGACATTGAAAAATAAACGACATTTTCCCAAAAAAAAAAAAAAAGAAAGAAGATATAAACGAGAGTGACCAGGGAAACAATGGAAATGATGACAGTAATTTCTAAACACTAACAAAATCTTCAAAAATAAAAACACACACACACAACAACGGCAACAAAGTTTAATGAGCACGTCGTACACAAGACAACAATATACAGAAACGACATAATGTAAACCAAAAAAAAAAAAAAGAGAGAGAGAGATAAGAGAATATTTTGAAAGGCCACCAAATTGTTTTTTTTTTTTTTTTCCCCTCTAAACTTAAATATTCAGTATTCACTTCAAATTTAATATTGGAGCTTGTGCCTTCGGGTATTGACAAACAAACAAAAAAGAACTTTTTATATCAATGAGTTTTCAAATCCAATTCAGCCCTTTTCCATCAAAAGACCAAAAAATAATAATTTATCTAAAAAAATCTAATTAATAAAAAATAGTTTAAAAACATTTAAAACACACATCAAAGATGAAGAAGAAGAAGAAGAAGAAGATGATGATGATGATGATGAATAGAGGCGTGTACAATTCTAGTTTTGCAAAGCAATGTGCGGACTACAGAATGTCCCATGAGAACCGTGACCTTTGAGATTCGAGAGCAAAGCAGAAGGAGAGAAATCTACAAAACGACAATTTAAGAAACGACAACAAAAAAAGATGTTGATAAATAACGACACCGAAAGAAAACTACATCAGCAACAACGACTTTGAAAACGACGTAGTAGTAGAAAATGATGGAAACGACATAAACTTCTTAACAACAAATCAACATGAAACACCGCAAGACATTTTTCAAAACCACGTGCACCAAGATGTACAAAAAGCGACATATTTACCCAAAAAATTAAAAAAAAATCTTCTAAAAAATAAAAATAAAAATAAACAAATAAAGAGGACAAGATATGATATACAACCTAATTTTGAAAACGTCAATAGAAATAGCACAGTTTCTACTCTAAATTCTGTTTTGAATGACGTTGAATGTTTTATACTCTAAATCAATACTAATGAATTTCGTGTACTTTATACTCAGATCTGCTACCTAAAAAACATTTTTTTGCATACGTTAAACAAAAGATCATTGTAAATTAGTGGGGGAAAAAAACTATATACTAGTAGCTGGAAATAATATAAAATTACCAACATTGACATCAATAATAAAGCTTTTGTTTTGATATGGTGTTCATTTTTAAAAAATAAAAAATTTATTTTCTATTCAAAGTGAAAAATTGTTTGGACAGATAAAAAAATTTTCATTTCTAAAAAAAAACTCCTTTTTATGTTTAAAAATGCAAAATATTTTTATATTTGAAGATGGAAATTTAAAATGTCCATTTTCAAAAAGTGAAAAAAATTTCGTTTTATAAAAAATGAATATGTCAAAGGAACCAATCAGAAGTTTTGACAATATTATCAACAAGCAAACTAGCCTTAAATCCCGCTATTTGTCTCAATAAAAAAGGTTTAAAAGGTGATGGCTTTATTTGCTGTGTAAAATAAAAATAATACCAACAAAAAGAAGATGGATTTATCTTTAATTGACATTAAAGGCAATAATATTTATGTAGATTCCATATATTATATTCCCATTTTGATTAAACTTTGGTCAAGGATGTAACATGTTAAAAGGTCTGTTTGACACACCAATTTGATTTTTGGAAAAATTCAATTTAATAATGTAATTGAAAATTTTCATTTTAATTAATCTTCCAAATAATTTCTGAATTATTTAGGATTCGTTTGGATTACGACTTCAAGTTAGAAAATTTAGGTTAAGTTTGGAATGTGTTGAATTATAAAATGAATTTTACATTTGTGCTCAAGTTTAACTTAAAGAATTTCATATTGAGTTAAAAGTATTTGAATGATAAAAATTAAATTTGAATTTATATTGAAAATTATGATTTTTTTTTCACCATTTTCATATGATTAATATAAATTTTTTTATATATAAAAAAAGATTTTTAAGTAATATTTCTAAATTTAAAATTCTATATAAATTATAAATTAAAGACTTAAAATAAATTAATAAATTAAATATAAAATTTAATTTAATTTTAATTTTTTATGATTCCAATCTGTGATTCAAACTAAGGTAAGTAAATTTAAGACCGACGATTAGACCTTAAACGACGAATTAAACGTGAACTTTTGAGGATGGCAATATTAGCATAACACGACAACACAGGGGTGGTTAAAAATGGCAACCGCAAAAACATCAACATTGAAGCATCAGCCATTGACTTTTGAAAACGACACGATGATGAGAAGAACTGCTGGATATGTGCTACATGTTTTGCTTTTTTAGGCAAAAACTCTCTCCCGCCGTTTGTTTTAATATTATATTTATATTACATTTAGATATAATATAATTTTTATTTAAATATAAAAATTTATTTAAATATTAATTATATCATATTTTAAATTTAATATATTTATTATTTATTATTTATTATTTTATTATTTTTATTAATCATATCACATATTTTTTTTTCTATTTTTATCTATCACTTCATATATTTATTATTTAAATACAATTCAAATATTTTTCATCCAAACACATGTAACACTTAAATATAATATAAATACTTTTCTTTAAAATACAAATTACATTCAAACGTAATACAAATACAATATATTTATCAAATAGAATCTAAAAAAATAGTGAGAATTTATCAGATGTTTCTTAAAATAAAAAATGATGATGTGTTTTTTTTATCACACTGTTAAAATTTTGGAAAATAAAAGAGTTTTATCTCACATCAAAGATAGAGCAAGAGTGGGGAGATTTTAAAGATTATATAAAAATGCATTATAGTTTGTCTTTAATTAAATTCCTTTTCTTGCTTCTCATATTTTTAGATTAAAATGGTATGAATGGGTGTTTTAGTATGGGTGCACTGGGGTTGTGCGAATAAGAGGAAAAATCTATATGATTTGTAAATATTTTTCACTCAACAAATTTCTTTTTTAGTTCCATTGTCTTTTTCCTGTTTTAGAGTTTTCCACATAAATTTTTACATCATTTTTATTGTGGTTATTTTATCATTTATTTATCTATTAATTATTATTATTTCTATTATTTGCTAATTTCTAAAGTGGTTTTGGGATTTAATTTTTCCAAAACACATGTCTTATAATATTTAATCAATATGGTCGCGGGAGAAGACATTTTTTTTATCATGCATAAAAGAAAAGAGATGGCTTGATTTATAGACAACAAATTTCTCGAGCATTAAAATAATTATAATTTTCAAAAATAAATAAATAAATTAATAATAAATTAATAAAAGTTAATTGTATTCTAAAAGGGAGGAAAAAAGAGTAAAGATCAAAGTCACTAACTTAATCTTTGTCTCTTATAAAACTATTGTTTCATTCCTTTTGTCATGTTTGAAAATTATTACCATTTTTTTGTTTCAAAAATTTAGTATTTAAACAAAGCTTGTGTCAATGTATTTTAGATACATTTAAAATTACGAATAATGTTTAATTGCTTGTTCGGATAGTAAATTATATATCAATATTATTTAAACTGAATGTTTGAATATAAATGTGGAATTTGAATTGTATATTAAATAAACTGTGTATTTAGATAAATTTTGTTAAAGTAACATTTGAATAATATAAAAATAGAAAACTGAATGTATTTAGTTATTAAAAAGTGAAAATTAGATCTGAATTTAAGTGAAATTATTATAAAATAGTTTTAGATAAGCAATTCATTAGTATTGAATTCAAATACAATATAATATAATACAATATATATTTGGATGTTTTAAAGTTATATTGTATTTAGATGTAATATGTCTTTGAGTTGTTGGTAATTGAGTAGGTATGCAATGTGATTGAAAAAAAATAGATAAAAAAATAAAATGATGAATAATAATCATATTTGACATAAAATTTAAAAGTATTTATATTTGAATACAATAAATATATGCCTAAACAAACTTTTTATTGTATAATTGTATTATATTTAGATGTAATGTAAGTGCAATTGCTTGTCCAAATATCTGATAAAAAATAATCAAAATATTATAAATAAATTAGACATAACAAGATTGAAATACAAAATATTAAAACGATGAAATAATTATAAATTAGAGAATTGTATCAGTTTAAAACACAATAATAAATAGAAACAAATTAAACATAATAAAATTCAAATACCGAATGCTAAAGCGATGTAATAAAGTATAAATTAGAGTTTCTGTTGTTCTTGCAAATATCTATAGATGTCTCTTTATAAGAGACCAATACTTGGAAAGTTCTGGATTGTGATTGTATTGGGAGAGCTAGTCGTACCACAGTCAAATATTTTCCTGCTCTATGCAAACGGTGCATAAGTCTTAAAAAAAAAAAATGTAACCAAAAAACAAATATTTAACATGTTGAAAAACCTCCATACAAAGAATAAAAAAACCTACTCTTGGCTTGGTACAGGTTTAATCAAAGGAGACTTCCATTTTTATGCAGAAAGACATCCAATGCTCTTTTATTTTGATCAACGTGGGACTCAACCATTTGATCCATTATACCCATAACAAAAAAGGGGTTGTTTCTTAAAGAACTAATGTAGCACTTTTACGAAGAACTTACAGGGACGTTTGGTAAACGCATTACATTTTGATTGTATTTTAATGTTGTATTTGGTTGAAAAGTATTTGTTTTGTATTTGAATGAAAATGTGTGTTTAGATAAAAAGTTTTTTAGAGTTGAAAAGTTGATGTGATTGGTAAAAGTAGAAATAAATAATAGAATTGAAAAGTTGATGTAACTGTTTTAAAAATATTTTGAATAGTAATTGTTTTCATGGCACTATTGTAAAATTTATATTTGGTGTAAAATTATATTATATTCGAGTAAAATTAAAATAAAATTTTTTCTCCGTACGCCCCCATAGAAATGAGTAGTGCTTTCAAATGTTAGAAACTAATTGAGAATGAAAAAAAAAAAAAAAGATTGCTTTTTTAATTTTACTATTATTAAAAATGAAGAAGTTTGAGATTCAAATCTGGATTATACAATCAGACTTTCACTATCTAATTTTTCATATTAGGATATTCTATTAATAATATATGTTTTTAAATATTAAATCTAATCAAAATAACAAAAAATATAAAACTGTTAGAATATAATACAGACTTGATAGCTCAAAATAGAATTTTATCCTAGCGTATATATTCATTAAAAAAGAAGATGAATTTCACAGATTATAGTTTAGTTGTGTCAAAGTGCTTTTGAATTTTGAAATGTGTTTTATGCGCTCTGATATTAAAATCCCTCTAGTTTGACCCTTGTTTTTTAAATTTATTTATTATTTTAATAGAATTGCGTAAGATAAGGCATTTATCCCTAAGTATTTTTGGGATAAATTTCACAAAGTCCCATTGAACTATGTTATTTGCGTAGACATGCCTTCTAAACTTTCAAACCTTTGATTAAAGGCATTTTCGACCAATTTATAAACACACATTTAGACAATAATTGGTAGGCCAGGAAGTATATCCACTATGTCCTAAATAAGTTGATTAAGCTAATAAAATATGCTACATAAGTGATTCCGTCCAAAAAAATAGAATAAAAATGGATGGATTTGAACGAAACGGGTAAATTTGAAAATGTTCTAGATAAGGAAGAAATCAGAAAATGTATTTAGGAGAGCTTAAATTAAGTTAAATTTTATTCAGGAGACTTTTTAAAAAATATATTTCAAGGGAGGCACCAAAAGTAATAAAATAGGGGGTTAATTGTAATTTTGATATTAAAATCTAATGGACCACCATGGCCGGGGACTGCAGCCTCCCCTGACCCTCTAATGGCTCCGTCTCTATTTCTAGATTGGATAATACGTCATATGCATATTTAAAGGTGGAGATTTAAGATGGTATCTTGTGTAAACTTTTCATTAAATTATATATACTATCGGATTGAATTTATGTCATCTCAAACTTAAATTCCATTTCATTATACCTTATACCATTTAACCAAGGGATTGTTACTAATTCTCCAAGTTATTTATGGTGTATTTGGATGAACCATTCTAATAATTATTATTGGATTCCAATGTAATATATATTTGGCTGATTAATTACAAGATTAAAATTATTTAAATATTTTACTAATTTACAACAATCTAAATTCAATTTGTCACTTTTTAGAAATATGTATCATGATTATTTTTCTATATTTACATATTTAAATATTATATTTAACAAAAATTATTTAAACATATATTTAATTTAAATATATTGTTTAAGTTTAAGGACTGCATGCAGGGTGGATTTCAATTCAAAGTTTCAATATGTTTTTTTATCTTTTTCACCCCAATTTTATTATTCATTTTTTTAAAAAGTTCAAACTTTAAGTTTTGTTTGTTTATTATATTGTATTCGTATTATATTTAAATGTAGTGTAACACAAAAACATTCTATTCAAATATCAATCACATCATAATTTAAATTTAATAAAATCATTATTTACTATTTCACTTTTTCAACTCCTTTTACTAATCACATCACATGCTATTTTTCTCTCTCTTTTTTTTTCTCTACTTTTATCACTCACATCACATAGTTAATATTTAAAAATGATTAAAATATTCTTCATCCAAACAAATATTATATTTGAATACAATGCAAATATTTTTCATTTAAATACATATTATATTTAAATATAATGCAAATATAATACATTATCTAAATGCTCAATTAGAAGTTTCTTATTTTAAATCAAATTGAGATTTTTTTTAATTATATAAAATTTTGAGAAAAATAAAATATGATCCATGTTGCTAATTTTTTCTAAACATTTCAAATTATTACACTTTTTTATTCTAAATAATTTGTTTTCATCAAATATGCAATGCTATAACTCAATCTGCTTCAATCTCTAAAACTAATCCAACCTCTAAAACTAAGGTCTAAATCTTCCACTCATACAAGCCCATACATTTAAACGGAAACATATAATTAAAAAAAAATTCAAATAGATTCTTACCTAAAGAGAGTTGAAATATTTGTTTGAAAGGTTAGATATGATAATAAAAGTAAAAGTTAATAATTAAAGTTAAAAAAAAGATAAAAAAAATACTATTGTAATTCATGATTCTAGATTAGAATTCATCCTCTATGCATGCCCACAATCTATAATCAAAATGAGCACTTATCCTATTTTTAAAAAAATATATATATCTTAAGATGGATTCAAAGTGTGTACCAATCGCAATTCTATTGCTATCAGTGTTTGGGGAAAGAGGAGCAGAAAAAATTTCCCTTTGCATGGGCGCAGTCCAAAGTGCGAGTAGGTGGAACGGAGCGTGAAAACGTGCAAGACAAAAACAATTTTATAGACAAAAGTACCCTCGAAAACACGTGTCCTTCTTTCAAAAGAAGTCCGTAATTTCTCAAAAACCAAAGGGTATTTCTGCAACGAGCCAAAGGTCTAAAAATGCACCTATATAATTGTCGCCACCAAAAAGAGCGGTGACAGGTTTGACCAGGGAGGGGAGAGAGAGCCGCGCGTCAGACAAACAAAGCCTTCTTCTCTAGTTTGTAACGAAAAAGGTTTTTAACCTTCTCCTTGATCTCAATTACGAATCGTTAATCTTTTCTAGCTTTATTGTTCTTTTTCACATGATTTTTAAGGTATTTTTTTGTTTTGAATTTCTTAGGTTTTCTGAAAAATTGTTGATATATTTCACTTATTTGTGGCTTTTCAGTTGGAAAAATGGCTTCAGATTCAAAGTTCCACCAGTTTGAAGAAGTTGCGAAGCACAACAAGACCAAGGATTGTTGGCTGATTATCTCTGGAAAGGTTAGATCTTTCTTTATTTTTTTTCCTTGGAAGTTTTATTTTTTTAATTTAAGATTCAAATTCTTAGTTGATTGTTCTGTTTGGCTGCTGAGAAAAAACTGAAATTATGGATGCATGTTTTTAATTTTGTTTTGTTTTTAATTTTGTTTTCCCTTTTCAATCTATAAGAGTTGGGGCAAATCTCTTGTAGATTGGAGAAACTGTTAGAACTAATTAAACTCTTCTATATTGGAATATTAAAAAAATAATAATAATCTACACAAATTTTTGCATGTTAATGAGAAAGCTACTTTAAAAAAAATAAATAAATAAAGTTACTTAATACTATATGATCTTGAATATGATGATGGGTGTCTTGGGATGTAATATATATATATATATATATGTGTGTGTGTGTGTGTGTTAAGAATTCAAACCTTGGTGATAAACCAAGGTACTTGTCTAGTATTTATTCTGTGTATGAATTTTAATGGTTTTGAGGATAATAAGAAAAATTTTCAAAATAGAATTTGATAAAATCCAACTCTACATTTATTCTCAACTTTTCTCTTTTCTGTTTTGAGGCCCTACGTTCTCTTACTCCTATCCCAATTAAAAAATTTTGCCACTGAGTTTCACTGGAATTTATATATGGCTAATTTCTTAATTATTCAGGTGTATGATGTAACTCCATTTATGGATGACCATCCCGGAGGCGATGAAGTGCTGCTTTCCGCAACTGGTAACTCATTGATATCACTTTGCCTTTATAGCTTTCAAGAACATTATCAAAAAACCTTGGATGAAAACCCGATTTGGGATTGATGTTGTCTGGCAATGTCTTGCAGGGAAAGATGCAACTAATGACTTTGAAGATGTGGGTCACAGTGACACAGCCAGGGAGATGATGGAGAAATATTACATTGGGGAGATCGATTCATCGACAGTACCTCTAAAACGGACCTACGTTCCACCGCAGCAAGCACCATACAACCCCGATAAGACGCCCGAATTCGTGATTAAGATTTTGCAGTTTTTAGTTCCCCTCTTAATCTTGGGTTTAGCCTTCGCTGTCCGACACTTCACCAAGAAAGATGATTGATCCGAAAATGTCTACAAAAGGGCTAGTCTTTTATTCTACTCAAAAGGACAATTAATTTGTTGTTGCTTTCGGTGTTCTTGTTGTCCTCTCATTGTTGGAGTCCTTCAGAGTCCATTAGTTTTTGTGTCTCTTATTTTTTTTTTTTTTTAATTTTTTTCTGGTTTTATGGTGCTAAATGTGACTGCACAAGTTTTATAGTTTTGTTGGTGAGATAAGCAGAAGTACATTCTGTTTCATTGTTCCCTGTCATAACCTTTTGTTAATCGGGCTTAATTTATTGCAGCAGTTTGAGAAATAACTATTCTGGCTCAGTTACACACAGAACAAATTATACTTTGCTTGCAGTTATGGAGGTTTGAGAGAATTCCTAGTTTATAATCATAAAATTTTTGCGGTATATTTTTCCTGGTGTTATGAATAAAGTGGCAGAAAGTGAGAGATCTTGTGTCGTCGCTTGGATCAGTTTGTTTTATTGGATAATTGGAAGTTCTTAGATTTCCCAGCCGCCATACGTATTCTGTAATTTCAGATGATCCTGAAAGTGGCTAAATTATTTGTGGACGGCAAATTTTGGTTGGATTTTTCTTGTCCAAAAAAGGAAAAAGTAGAAAAAATAAATAATAATAAACGTCCTCCTTTATTTTCAACCTGCCGATAATTCACTAAACTCCAAAAGGTTATGTTTAACCTTTTTTACAGTCACACAAGCGCCATGAATAAAGCTTTTTTTTTTCTTTATTATATTGTTATTTTGATTGGCAGAGCGTTTGAAAAAAAAAAAAAAACTAAGACTCATTTTGATCAACACATTATGTTTGTATTATGTTTAAATACAATATATTGAATGTAATTTATATTTGAAAAAAAAGTATTTGTATTGCATTTAAATGTAATGTGTATATAGGTGAAAAGTATTTGAATTATGTTTGAATAATGAATATGTGATATGATGGGTAAAAATAGAGAGAAAAAAAAAAGAATGTGATTTGATTAGTAAAAATAATAGAAAAAGTGAAATAATAAATAGTAATTGTATTGGATATAAAATGTGATATGATTGGTATTTGAATGAAAATTACATTGTATTTGAATGTAATATAAATATAATGGTGTAAACAAACGGGGATAAAGTAAATTTTTAAATAGAGCAAATGGTACAAATTCAAAACAGAGCAGCAATCCATTTCAAATTAGATATATTAATTAAATAGACAGTTATGTAAATAAAAAAGTGAAATTTTTTATTTAAAAATATCATTAATTAATGATTAATTATAATTAATTAATAAAAATTTATATTAATATTGATTAATTATTAATTAACTATAATATTAGTTGATTGACCACTTTTTTTGAAAAAAGTCAATTTTAAAAAAAAAAACAAAACTTGGTCATCCATTAGAAAAATTCTTAAAAAAGGTCATTTATCCTTATAATCCTAAATGTTTTACATTTTTACTCAATTAACTCGTAATTTTAACTATCAAAAAACTGTTAGTAATGAAAATGCTCGATTGGATTTACACTGGTTCAAATGAGTGCTCAAATGTTGACATTAAGTTAAAGACGGTACACTTAAGACATAATGCAGTAGGAAAATGCAGAATGTTTATAAATAGAAATATTAAAATTCTAGAAGTATTCACTTTCCTTGCTAAAAGAAAATGCATCCGGTACGCACAAACGTAGACTCCACTCACCAACTACGACTTGACTATTCTGCAAGCGGCATGGTCGTTATAGTCATGTAATAGAATGTCCATGCATTAAACAATCCATTCCAATCCTCTTTCCTTTGGTCTCTTCTAATGATGTGCCCGTTCGTTGGTGGAATATCTCTTTATACCGGCGATTTATATGGGGATTGTCAATATCATCGATAATTCCATAATATTATCCATATTTTAAGATCTCAATATGATTCGTGGAGGAAAGATTTCCTAAAGTATCCATCAAATATCCATAATATTCAAAAATATCTATAAAATCCATAAATATTCATGAAAATCCAGAATATTTTTAGACACTTTCATAGAATGTTCAGAGAATCAGGGGTTTTTTTTTTTAATAAAAATTGCAAATTTGACTCACATTTCTTTTTTTTTTTAATGTCAATAAAATGTGATGATATTCTTCAGTTTATAACAATAAAAAAATTGTAATAATAAATCGTAATGGAGGTGATGATAACAATGATGAAAACTATGAGCGAAGAGGAAATACAATATCAAGTCAAATACCTTTGAGTCCATTTATTGAAAAAGATTTTATGCATTATAATCAAGATGAAGATCAAGGTTATAGGATAGCAAATGAGGGTATTAGGACAATTAAAAAACAATATTAAAAAAGATGTGATATCTCAAATGAGTCAAACTGATAAGAATTCTATTGCGTTGAGTTTAAATCTCATGAATTTAGGAACCGAATAAAGTTTATATGATTATAATCCTCCTTATTGTTCTCAAATGAGATTTAGTTTAAAAGTACAAAGTCTAGGTAGTTTCTTGCATATATTGGTATATTTTTCATTACAAATTGACATTGAGATATAATTATATATTCATTCAGATTATTCATCAAGCTAAATAAATTAAAAATATCCAATTTATACGTTAACAGTTGGAAAAGACCAATAAACATACATATGACACATTAATAATTAGCTTCAGAATTATTCAAAAACAATATCTTGATAAATGTATTATTAAGATTAAGATCAATACCTGCTTGATATTTTCCAATATAACAGAAACTGTTTTTAATATTAAAAACTTGTATATACTATCTTACGTTTGATATTTACTTTCTATGTAATATGTAATATTATTGTATATTATTTGTAATGTCTTGCATATATCTAATATCATATCAAAATTACAATTGATATATAATTATTGTAATTTCTTATTATTCTATGTAATATAATTCTCATATTTAGTAAAACAAATTCATTATTTTTGTTAAAAATTGATTCATATTAAGTAATATTAATTGTTTTTACATTTTTGAAAAGTTTCAATAAAAAATTATAAGATTTTCTTTAAATATTAATTTTTTCCAAGGATATCTGTTAATATCAACATTTCGGTCGATATTTTCAGTAAATCAAAATCTCAACAATGACATTTTAATCCTTGGTTATAGTTATTCTAAAGTTATCGACTACAAAAATTATAACTACTAAATAAATTTTAGAAAAATCAACCCAACTCTAATCTTTGCATTAATTTTTGCTCCAAAGGCAAGCTTAATATTAATGGCCGGATCTTCGAATATGAGCATTTTCTATGCCGTGTACGACAATTTTTAACCTTTCTAACATGAACACTTTTTTATCTAACCGTTAAAAATTTAATGAACACAGCATGCCCCACTTTAGGAGAAGCCATTAAAGTCATAAAATAAATTAAAAAAAGAGAAAGAAAACAAAAAAGAGATCTCAACATGTAAATATATGAAAAGTCAGCATGAAAACAAGGAAAAAGTCGGGAGAAACAGCTTGAAGTTGAATTAATCCATTCATTTAGCTGTGTCCTGAATATATCCAATTCTTTTGAAGGACTTTTTTCACTGATAAAGTAGGAAACAAGAATCTAGGGATAAATATTTTAAGCCAACTGATTAATGGCTTCCTCATCCCAAATGAGTACGCTAGTTGGTAAAGAAAAAACGAACCTCTCTACAAGAAGAAAAGCGGCGGAATGAATTAAAATCCAAAACGCATTTGGACATTTTCACTTTCTCTTTTTTCCCTTAATGTTTGCCACCACTGCTAACATCTGTCCCGGCGGAGCCTTTGGACGGTGCTTATACTCCGTCCTCGCAAACGAAATACCAAGTTGAACAAGCAGAACACAGGAAAGAACAAAGCGTGGAAATTAGCGAACAAAAATACGCAGGTTATGAGAAAGATGCTTCTATCTTTTCATGGAGGGTCATCACCAAGTCATGAGCATCATCTAGGAGCTTCCACACATCAAGATGCCCGGACATACTATTGCACTCCCTCAAGATCTCATCCATGCTGCTGTACTTCTCTATTATCAGTTTCCTTTTCTGTAACACCGAGGCTGCAATTGCATAGAGTAACAAGTCATCTGTTGGCGGGGCTCGTTGTCGTATCCTGCTCCAGGCAGATTTTCTGATTCCTGCCCTTATGGCTGCCTGGTCCGCCCACATCACTTCCCAGAGGCATAAAGTTTGCTCAAATGTCAATTCTCTCCTGAACAGCACCACCACCATCCTATAAACAAAAAAGCAATCCTCAGCCTGGAGTTTCTCTAAGTGCCGGTAAAGGTGGGAATCCTTTCTTTTGATAATTTTAGAAACAATGTTCAGCTGCCTTCGAATTCCAACCTCATCGAGCCGGAAATTATGCCGGGCCTTCTTCATGAAACCCACAAAACACCAGAACGCCTCATGATCCTCAGTCACCACAGTAATTATAGGAGAAAGTAGATCACTCATACCCTGGCAGTAACCAATTTCTGGGTCAAAGAGTGCATATGCTTCAAGAATTGCAACCAGTCGAGCAGCATGGAAAATCCTACAGGGTTCCAAGTGATCATAATCCTTCAAGCCAACAGCTTCAGCAGCAAATCGTGCACTATCATCCGATACACCAGCTTGAGATTGAGAATAAGGGATCCATTCTGCATTAGCACGTACTGCATCAAGGCGTATGATCCGCTGCCATGTTGTAAAATCTTCAACTGTGGGAAGTTTTGAAATGCCTTCTGTGCAAGGAGAATCATCCGTGGGGGTCACGCCAGGATCAACCTCTTCCCTACTTTCAGACGTGGGAAAAGTCTGGGTCACTTCAGCGTCTTCAGAGGATTCTGAGTCAGATGAGTCAGTGTTTAGTGCAGAGGAATCAGCATTAGTAATTCTCCTTGAGCTATCATCACCATCCAACAAGGTACTGGAGGGGTCTCCTGAGTATTCAACGTCTGGGCTCCTTTCCTCACTAGAAAGAGACTCCCGGGCACTAACCACATCTTCAGAGCTGAGAGAATCCATCTCATGGATAAAACAACCTGTGTCTCCATCGTTGCTGATTCCATCAATTTCATTCAACTTACTCTCATTGTTGCGTTTTATAAGCCGACGACATTGTCTGCAGAGTTTCTCATATTCCTTTCTGCACATTTGCCCAAAATAAAAAATAAAAAAAAATAAAGACATATGGTAAAGATCCATCGTGTATGCAAAGAGAAATATCGTTCTTCACATGCTAGAATACGTGGAAGGAAGCACAAATCCAAGATGGTAAGCTTGAAATAAGTACCTTTTCTGAGTTCTTAATAGATCTCTTTCTTCCTTGGAACTGTTTAAATCATAGCTGTTAAGATAAAGACACCAAAAAAGTCAACTTCCAGAAGTTTTACTTCGCCATCTTTAAAAGACAACATAAACAAAAAAGCACCCACATTAAGTGCATGCCCTCTAGAAGTTAAGCTTAATAAACTTCAGCCATCAGAAGACTGAAAACAAGGGAAAAGAGTGACGAAACCACTGGAAAATGAAAAACAAAACAAAACATATTAACATATATAAAATCATCCTGTGCAAATCAATAACTTAAATGTACCCTTGCGCCATGACGACATCCGTGAGTTATTTCATATAAAAGGGGATCTATCCAACAAACTACAGAACATGAAATGCTAAAACCATCACTAGCCCCCCATCATACAACACCCAGACTGCAGGAACGAAAAGAGTATCCAAATCCTCCCCATCTTTTGGTATCAAATAACCACTCAGTACTACAGTTAATTCATAAGATTAAATCTCTATTTAAATTCACAGGGAGCGAAAACACATAAACACAGTTATCATAGGAAAGGGTTAAGTATGCTTACACTCCAAGAAGGAATGGCCAAACCTCCGCCCTAATACTCGGATCAACACCCTGCAATCAGAAATTTCAAGATGAATAACCCAACATTTATAGCACAGAATATGGGTGAGAAAAGTTTGATATCATATTACTAGAAGGAAAACTATTTGCATTGTGCCAGTAACTCACCCCACTGCGAACTTTTTTCAAGAACTTCACTCCTCCATCACGGAACTTCCCATCTGGTGTGAACAAACTTCTCCATTGCTGAGGTAAAAGAGCATGTTTTCTTTTCCTGCGGGACCACGATGATTTAAGACGTCCCCTGAAGCAAAAGAACACCAACGATTATATTATGTACAGAAGAACACAAATAACAGCTACTAAGAAAAAGAGCTAAACAGACGAGTGCCATTGTATAGAATTGGAGACCAGCGTAAACGAACTGAATTCCTTTGAGATCTTAACAGTTTCACTATTTCATACAAAATAAATTCGGAAAAGGACCACATTTACGTATCAGATTTAAGATAATTTCCTTTTCTTGACAAGCTCACATCAAGAAAGTTATGCATCCAAGTTAAACATGCCAATCGAGCTGTTATGAAAAACTCATATCCTGATATAATTTTATTCAAAACATACTTAGTCTGAACAATTTTAAGTCAACTGATTGCTATTCTGAAGATCAAATTAGATGCTCCAAACAAGCAATAATCATCACACAGTTACGCAATATGCATCTACAGATTCTCAAACTTGGTTTTGGCCACAAACTTATTAGAGATTTGTTTTCCAAGGCACAAGCTACGAATCTAGACAACAGAAGAATCTCGGAAATTCAAAAAGACCGAAATTTGTTATAATCATTCAAAAAGCGCAAATTAACAGAAATTTGCCCTAAATTTGACAAAATAACTACCGAGAACCCTTCAAATCTAACAAATCGATAACTTTTTTCACCCTAGATTTACATCTATGGCGAGTCCAAATCCGGAGCAAAAGATGTGAGTGAAGTGGAATAACCCACACCGGAGATGAAATTGATGAAAGAAAAAACGAAAACGGAAAAGAAAAATTGGAGGTGCAAAACCCAGAAAAACAAGTGGATTGAACAGCAATTCGTTGGGGAGGTAAGACTAAGTTCAGTCTGAGATCGAGATCTGAGTCGAAACTACTGAAATACACTGGAACACAAAGAAATCAGTGAAATAACAGTTAAAATTGATTCGAGGAGAGAGAGAGAGAGAGAGAGAAGAGAGACTCACCGATCAGAGTGGGAACAATAAGCTGGGGAAGAAGAAGTGACAACAAATAGAACCGAACGCAAATGAATCCACGACGACGACGAAGACGACGACGACGACGCCGCCGCCGACGACGACGAAGAAGAAGAAGGAGGAGAGGGATTTGAAGACGAAGTGTGGCTTCGTCGAAGAGCTTTCATCTATGAGTATAAAAAAGCCAAAAAAGAAAAAAAGGAAAACGAAAATGGTGGTGGGAAAGCTTTTGCTCCGGCACTCTAGGGTTCCGACGAGCTCAAAGCTCGTGTTTTGTGGTTTACCTACTGGCCGTGTAGAACATGGCGACGACGACCGCGAACCCCGCCAAGGCCGTGAAGGCGACGGCGACGTTGGAAGCCGGCGCCACCCTGAGCCAGAGACCTCCCCCGCCACCGCCGCCGGAGATGTTGGTGTCGTCGATGAACATGGAGGACGAGAAGGGGGTGAAATTACCGGAATACCCCCCACTGTGGTGTTTGGTCTGGTCTAGTTTGGGTATCTCGTTTTCCGTTTACTCTGGGCAAACCTAGAAAAATGAAAAAAAAAAAAATTTTCTGAGTAGCTAACTGCTGTGGTTTCTCTTGCTTTTGGAGAGAGAGAGAGAGAGAGAGAGTCTTTTTCTTTGTCTCTCTCTACAGCTTATAAAGAAAGAAAGAATCCACTAGCTCTCTCTCTCTCTATCTAAGATCTTTTTTATTTTTTTGAAAACTATTTTAACATTTATTAAGAAGAGATTTTCGACACTTGAGTGGACAAAATACCACCCCCTAAGAAAACACCATTTCATTTTTCTCATTTTTTCAAAATTTCATGAAAATAAAATTTCAGCAAGGAAAACAAAAAGAGAGAGAGAAAAGGCAGGGAAAAAAAAAATTTACTTGCTTGCTTACCTTAAAGAGATGTTCTTTGATATTTCAAGGAACTTGGAGTTGACGGACTCAAGTTTCATTTTCAATGCGAAAGAATATAAAGCTATTGAAGTTTCTCATAATTTTCTTGAATTTGTTGATTTTTTCTTAAAAGAGAACTTTGCTTGGATATTGAAGTTTGTACAATTGACTTTCATGTTCATGGCTCTCTATATATATTTTTCTTGTCTAGACTATAAAATGAATCATCTGATGATTAAAACTAATAATATATTATAAAATATAAAATTTAAATTCTCTATTAACAGAAAAAAAAAAAAACTGAATGAGTGTTGGATTTGTAGGGTTTAATTAAACTTCTTGTTCATGTGCTTTTGTCTTGGTGTATTTATATGTAAATCAATTGAGGTTTTATAAATTTAGTATTTGCAACAAAATTCAAATCTGTGAACTTTATACATGGATTTGACAAAGCAAATCCAATATTAAAAAATAATAATAAAGTAGATGCCCGCAGGCTATCATTCTTCACATATATAAATCGAATTACCAATACAAGCATGAGAAAGGGGAATTGGGTTAAAGCAAGTTAGATACGTGGGTATTATTGTCCATTAGTATTTTTTACAAAAATAATTCTTTTATATTGGAATTCTACAATGAGATTAATTTTTAATCATGTTAATGGGGTAAAAAATTTTTAATCCTTAACTTCAACTTAAATGACTTAGTTTTTTTTTTTTACATACAAAACTTATGGGACGTTTGATAAACGTATTACGTTTACATTACGTTTGAATACAATTTTAAAAATGTATTTTGTATTTGGATGAAAAGTATTTGAATAAAATGTGTGTATGGATGAAAAGCATTTGAATTATATTTTGAAGTTAAAAAGTTGATGAGATTGATAAAAATAGATTAAAAAAGTTAGAGAGAGAAAGAGTATGATGTGAATAAAATATTAAAAAACTAATAAATAATTATTTTTAAAAAACAAAGAAATAGTAATGTTTTCATAATATTGTTAAAAAGTATTTTGTTTGAATGCAAACTTTTATGTTTAGATGAAAATTACATTGCGTTTAAACGCAATACGAATACGATTAACGTACCAAACGCCCCATTATTGTGTATCCAATTATATAGATTTATTGTAAAATACTTTAGAACAAAAAAGAGTCCGGCATCCCTAACCTCATGCTACACACACTTTCTCTCTCCTTCCTTTCTCTCTTTTCTTTTTATCTCCTATATTTCCATAGTTGCTGCTCGGATCTCACTGGCCGGCGATGACAATGCCCCCATGGCAATAGCATTTCACAATGATCTTCGCTGTTATCTCTTTCCCCGAGAACAAGCTCGGATGCTTGCAGATCTCACGAAGGCCTCTCACAATGACCTCTGCTTGCAGACCTCTATGAACTGGACAACGACAAGATGAGATTTGACCATGGCTCGTTAAAGGTCACGTGGGTTTCGGCAGCCACCATCGTGAAAAAGGTGGGTTTCGGCTCATCGGTGGGGGAGATGGAAGATGGAGGTCTAGTTGCTGATGAGTTTCAGTGCTATTTGTTATTTCTCCCGAGTTTTGAGCTGCCAACAGTGGCAGGTGGGTGTTAGCAGCACCACGGGACAGCTGGCTCTAAGCAATGGTGGAGTGTTGCTACTGATGGAAGGTGGTGGGGTGGTTGTCGATGACGAGGGGTCATCAGAATTTGGATTTTTTTTTTTAGTTATGAGTTAAGTTTTTTTTTTTTTTATTTGTGTAATTTTTTAAGTTATGATTTGGTGTAAGTAAACCCTCCTCAAATTAAATATGAACCATTCGATCTTACCCTATCAATGGAGGGTAAAGTTTTACTCCATTGATAGGGTAAGATATAATGGTTCTCATTTAATTTGAGTAAGGGTTTATGTATTCTCCATCTTATTATATTAAAATCTAAATATTTCAAATATTTCAAAAAAAAAAAAAACTTAAAGCAATTGACACTAGCATCTTAGCCCATCGCCCTAGGCCTTTTATCCTCTATCTCCAATGCCACAACCCAACCCCATCTCTTTCTTTGGTAGGTCGAAACCTACCTTTTTACTCCCTTCATCAGCAACTATGGAGGCTCTTTAGTGAGAGCTTGTAAAGGCAGAGGCCTACCTTGCACGGTGCATCGAATTTGTGATTGGAGCTCGACGGGAAAGAAAGGTACATGTAACTAGGTTCGCACGAGGGCAACAACAAAGATAAGCATACTAGGTTCGCGCAAGTCCGGCGGTGGAAATCTGGGTTTGTGAAGGCAAAGATCTATGGTGGATCGCCGTTGTTAGGGTTGTAAAGTTGTCATCTTCATTGTTCGACCCAAACTCTTGATTTCCCATGGCCTTCGTCGTGATTTCCGATAGTGTTTTATCGTGTGTGGGTTGCACGAATCCAACAGAAGGGAGGAAAGTTGTGGCTTTGATCATCTTTAGGCAGTGGGAGGTGGCAGGGGCAGTAGCGAGGGGTGTGGGAGCACTAGGTCTTTGCTAGATATGGAATCGCTGGGTGGCCAATGTTGTCACTGAAAGGGAGTCACGAGGTAGAGAGGGGTGCTGGTCGAAGCTTGTTGAGGGGAAGGGGTGGATCACTAGTACTTAAGGGGTTGAGTTTTTTTTTTTTTCCTCTTTTTATTTGTAATTAATTTGTAATTTGATATAATTAGATGCATCACAATTTCGGTATATATATGTTATCTAAATTATTGAAATTGATCTAATAATTAAAAAATATTTATCTTATTAATAAAGTAAAAAAAGCTTATCTCGTTATAAAATTACCCATAATTTAATCCTTTACATACATCCCTTAAATTATTAAAACAATTAAAAGAAAAGGAGGGAGAAAAATCCTTTGCTCGGTCTTTTGTTCAATGCTGACTGTTAAAACTGTGTGGAAGAATACACCGAGCGGACAGATCCCTGGTTTCACACTGTAGGCCCATTTAGCCATAGATCACGGATTTTTCTTTTTCTTTTTTCATTTTTTCTTCCTCCATAAAGTATGTTATTAACTATGCAACGACACCGTGCTTTAATTTTTCCTTTTTTTTTTTTTTTTTTTTTCACTTTTCCCCTCCTTTTTCCCTTTGGATAACATAAGTATATCCCACACTTGTGACAACTAATAAACTCAATTATAGGCATGGGTGGAAGAAAAGATTAGAGGCATTGAATTAGAGTTGGTAAGTGCACCAACTACTAATCTTGGAATTCTCGTCCACTTTGCTTTGCCTATTAGAAATATAAAATTTGCAAATTCTCAAATTTCCTTTTTTTTTTATAAGAAAAAAAAAACTCCATTTTCAAATCAACAAACGTTATCTCTTAAATAGCTTGTACATTGATACTTCAATAGGTTATTTAAAAAAATGTATAATGATATAATTGAAGGGCCTAATTTGCTAAGGTTCAATAGTCCTAAGCATATTGGACATTTTAGGGAGTTTATTCATTGGAAATAAAAGGAGGGTCAAGGTTAGTCAAGATGTTGTGATTTTGACAAGGTCCTAAACAAGTCGTCCTAATCTAGCTTTCTTTTTTAATTGTTTTTGGAAGTGACTAATCCAGCCTTAATCTGCTTAATTAATTAATACTTTAAAAATATCTAATACATTGTTGGTGTGACGCTTTAACCATTGTGAGCCATTTTGATTACTCCGCGTCTTGGAGTCCTTGTCAGTTGCAAGGGGTGCTTTTGTTAACTTTTTTCCTTTGTTAACTAACAACTGCTTTGGTTCTGCGAGAGAAAACGACACCCACAAGCAAAGGGTCAACAAAGTCAGGCGCCGAGTTTTTGGACACGGTAAAAAAAATATATATATGAAAAAGAAAAGAAAAAGAAAAAGAAAAAAGAAAAGAAAAGAAAAGAAAAATAAAGAGAGGAAAGTGAGATTTACCCTATGGTAAGAGAGTGAAAAGAGGAATGCTCTCGACAAATACTAGGCTAATTCGTTGTTGATTTTTTTTTTTTTATTTTTGGCATTAGAAAATGATAAAGCAGGTCAAAGGGTAACATGGCATTGAGCTCAGAAATTCCCACATCCCCAGAATACTACAAAAAAATAAAGGCTAAACTTTTATTATTAAGATGAGATGTGAAGATGGTTTACGATGCTCCCTTTTGTCCTTTTTTTTTTTTTTTGCAGGGCTTGTTTCATGTGACTTTCTTCTTCTTCTTCTTTTTTTCCTTTGTTAATCAAAGTGTAGATCCAAAAAAAAAAAAAAAAAAAGATATCAAGATTTGTTTGTTAGGACTTAGGAGAGACAGAGAGAGAGGAGAAGCAAATAAAAAGAGTGCTTTATCGTTTTAAACATGCAAAGGGAGGCACCTAAAAAATGGAAGTTGAAGGGAATACGGAACTAGAAAGCTTTGTGGATTGAGTTTATGGATACACAACAAAGAAAAGGAAAAGGAAAAAAAAGAAAAAGAAAAAAAGAGACCACTATTAGTGCCATAGAATTCTCTCTCTCTAGATTTCTCTTTCTGTCTTTTTTTTTTTTTTTGCTTTCATTGTTTTGAGACTTTCTATGTGAAAAATGGCAAAAGGATATCATTCCCTGTGGGGCCAATGTGTTGTGCATGCCCTACATCTCCAACTCTTTTTCATCAACCGGCACAATCATGAAAGAGATTCCAAGGCATAAATGTGACCACAAAAGCTTGCCGTGTCTTCCACAAGACACTGACAACACGCCTTAGCCAAGGCATTAGAGAGATACATCTCCTGACTCATGGTTGCCCTCTCTTGCTCACAAAATGTGTTAGATTACTCATCATATATATATATATTTATACATTACCACTATATATACATCATCATTCCTTTTACTAATTTTTTCCACACAATCATCCAACCTTAATCATGCTCAGGAGCACGCAATCAAGTTCAATTATTCCCCATGATCTCTTTTAACAAAATACTAGTTTTGGCATTTCTCACCAAAGTAAAAAAATTTCAGGCCCTTCTTTTTTAATTCTTTCCCTGTGATGCAAATGTGATTCATATTTTGTTTTTTGTACTTACTCAAAATTGATTGGTTCAATGCAAGAGATAGTTTGCTTAAATTGGTTACTTATTATCCACTTGTAGTTCTCATTCTGCAAATCAATGAAGTTGTCGTCTTTTGGTGCATCCCTATGTGTTTAAAGAACCCTTTACTGATTTCAGAAATTATTTCTTCTGGACCGTTCTTGAGTATGAGGTCCACCAGTTTTAAAACATGTATGATCTGCGGTATAAATTAACAAAAAAAAAACCATCTTCCCCTGGGGCCAAGAGTTCATTGCTCAAAAGATGGTACAAGTTGAAGTAATATTTTGGAAACCTGAATCAGTTGAGAGCGTTCATGAATTGTATGTGAACATTAGATCTAAACAAATATAAGGATTCAAATTTATAACCTACCAGTAAGCATGTTCTCAAATCAATCAATGGAGAAAAACAAACAGCCAAGCGGATGATGGTCCGAATGGCATGTGCTCAAGTGAGTGTGGTGGGCCACTAATTTTCCAACTTAATTCCCCATAAAAAATGGTGCTTTACTGGAACAGTGTCCTAGACTGACTAATCAAGAGATGGTACAAAAGATATCAAGGGTGTTTAAGCATACAAACTTATAGTGATCATCAAGTTGCACTTCCTGTGAGGAAATCAGATCTTATCAGGGTATGAAGAAAGACTAGTTTATTCAGCAAATCAGTAAAGTTTTGTCAACGGATCTAAGTGCCCATTTGTTTCGTAGGTCCATTTCAGTACATTCCTAGACCCAAAATTACGTTTGGCTGCTTATCTAGTAGCTAGTGCTACCCCACAGGGAGACTAATTCAACTAAGAAACATGCAGATGACAAATCAGATGAATATCCATACATATATATATATATACACAATTATGTGTGTGTGTGTGTGTGCGCGTAGAGGGAGAGAGGGACAGAGAGCAGATCCATCTAAAACTGCATACCATGTCAAGGAATGACTTATTCAGACCTCAAAAGTTAACATCGGATCAGGTAGATGTAGTAAAAATCTAACTCACTCGGGCTCTTTTCATCAAGATTACAGAATCCATCACCACATATGAGAACTAAAGGCAAACGGGATATGAAGAAAGACCAGTTCATTCAGCAAATCAGTAAAGTTTTGTCAACGGGGTCTAAGTGCCCATTTGTTTCGTAGGTCCATTTCAGTACATTCCTAGACCCAAAATTGCGTTTGGCCGCTTATCTAGTGGCTAGTGCTACCCCACAGAGAGACTAATCCAACTAAGAAACAAGCAGCTGACAATCAGATGAATACACACACACACACACACACACACACACACACACACACACATGTGTGTGTGTGTGTGTGTGTGTGGGGAGAAAGAGGGAGAGAGAGCAGAACAATCTCAAACTGCATACCATGTCAAGGAATGACTTATTCAGACCTCAAAAGTTAACATCATATCAGGTAGATGTAGTAAAAATCTAACTCACTCGGGCTCTTTTCATCAAAGTTACAGAATCCATCACCACATATGAGATCTACAGGCAAACATACTAACATAAGATGAGCACGAAAGTTGGTTTATTCTTCTTCACCTTATTATTGATCTTCTCCAACTCTACAGCTTCGAAGCGGCATTCTTGTCCAAAAACCAAGTCAACTCTCCTGCAGGTGAAACCAGTTCAACAGGCAGTGTACCAGAATCCTCACTACTTCCCAAAGCTTTTTGCACAGCACCAGCTTTACCAGCACCGGTCACAACAAGTGCAATATAAGCAGAATAGTTTATGACTGGGAATGTGAATGTAATTCTTTCTGGGGGTGGTTTTGGCGAGTCCTTGATGAAAGTAACCCATTTCTGATTTTCCTGGCAGAGAGGGTGCCCTGGGAATAAGGAGGCTACATGTCCATCTGGGCCCATTCCCAAAAGCATGAGATCAAACTTGGGAAACCCGGAAGCTTCCGATAAGTCTACCACACCATTCTTAACCAAATGCCTCAATGTGGTTTCATAATCATCAGCTGCGCCCTCAGCTGACAGCGCATCATTGATGGCATAAACATTACCAGGGAGGATTGGTACCTACGCTAATAAAAATAAAGGTTTAGATGGTCTCAATAAGAAAAAAACGTGGGTGTGATTTTGAGCAAATAGCAAATACTTAGTCAAACATGATAAAAAAAAACCATAATCACCCTTTCAGTACATAGCTTACCAGATAATTCTATCAGATGACCACACATGACCGGAAGTTCACCGTCCTACGGGCCAAGGTATAGCCCATACATCTCATTAAAGACTAAGAATCTAAGATATTAAGGTTAACAGTTGTCGAACTGTCTACAATACTTTTTTAATCTTCTGGACTAGAGCTAAGTCTCTTCAAGCACAGGAAAGGAAGTTTATTGCAGTTTGATAATTCTAAACTCAATCTAAGCCTTCAAAACCGCTCAGGTAAAATCATATCCTTTCTTATGCCTCTTAGATTCCTTATCTTATTTCATTTCCTTTGTATCATCAGTTTCGATAACTTACGACCGTTAATTCAGGAAGATAATAGCAGGACATAGATAACGCATGCCCAGCGATGATCATCAGCGATATAAAATCAAAGATTTACCAACAAAGGTACACCTTAGAGAGAAAACCATCATAGGCGAGTTTATAGTTACTGTCTTCGTGATCCTTCGGCACAACTCTCTCATCAACCCAAAAGACATGCCACTTTGACCAGTCCACAGAATCAAGATACGGCGGTTCCACTAGCTTCCTGAAAAGCAATCAGAAACATTTTCTTCTGATCAATTTTGCTTTGTTTGTTGACCAAAAAATTGATCTTTCTACTTATAAACTATCGATCAGCTTGTACTTCCATCCAATTCCAAATATTAAGTAAAAAATTCAAACTCAGAACTGACTAACATCTGAATGATCCTAAAACCTCCAAATATAATTAAAAAAAAAAAAGTTATAAAAAAATGTACATCTCGTTTTCCTTCATCTTCGTCAAATCGTCATAAATTCGCAATAAATCAAGCAAATGAATCGAGATATACAACGTCAGATGAGATGAAAAACGCAGAAATCAGAATCAAAGCAAATCTGATAACGAGTAGGAGAAAGAGGATTAATTTAATTCCTCACCCGAGGTAATGAATGAGAGAACCACCGGACAAAACGACAGTGAAGGAGCCTCTCTCTTTGACGAACTTGTCGGAGAGATCGGCGGTGTACTTGGCCAAATGCACCGCTAGATCATCCTTGGAATCGAACACCTCGACCTTCTTGTCCGCCGCCATCCTAGCCGTCGCCGCCGCCGCCGCCGCTGCCGCCGATGAAGACGAAGAGACCGATTTGCAACAGAGTTTGTCGCTCCTGGAGGAGGTGGAGAGAGAGAGAGAGAGAGGAAGAGAGAGAGGTCTGGAAGGAGATGGGAGTGAGGTGGCGTGGAGAGTAGGCGAATATTTAGGGAAGGAGGTGTAGAGAATTCGGAGATGAGAAGGAGCAGAGGAGAGTGCGGAGGAAGCCATGCGCTGAGACGCACGGGTGGGTTTTTATTGAATGGGTGTGGGTTGGTGTTGATGGTGCGTTTTTGGTTTGGGGATGTGGACGGACACTTTCGGCTTCAGTAGTGGACTGGTGACGGCGGCGTTGCGGTGCGTCTGGGTGGCAATTTGGTGGGGCCGTTGCCCGTTGGGTCAACTACCGACTAGGCGTTGCCACCAAGGCGGGTCGGCCACCTTTTCGACACGTTTGGGTTTCATGTATTCTTCTTATGAAAAAAAAAAAAAAAAGATAATATGATATTTTAATTAATTTTTGTTTTTTATTTAATTTGTATTTCTGTGATGACGTTAAAAAAAATACTCCAGAAATTCTACCACGAATATTTATGCGCTAAACATGAAATAAAAGTTTATAGTTATGAATGAAGTGGTTAGATATCAGCTTTTTTTTTTTTATTCTAGAAATGATGTAGTTAATTTAAGTTTTCTTAGGGCTTGTTCGGAAATCGTGTCTGCAGGCGTGATTTGAAGGGTTGGAGGCCAAACCGCGTTCGGCGACTTCGACTCTGCAGACGGTGAACAGGAGGCGCACATGAGCTCTGCAACGTTTCCTGATTTGCTCTGTTCCTCCCGTCCATCCGTCGCTTCAAAACCCTCTTCTGTCGGGTTGAATGTTTACCGACACCCCCTATTTCCACGAGATATCATCCGGCTCCAACGGTAATGTTTTCTCTTCCTCTTCACACTCGTCTTCTCTCCATCTTCACTGTCGGTTGCTTTTCAATCTCACCCCCGCCGGTGTTCCCTTGAAAACAGCCGTTTATCGCGGCCGAAAGTTAAAAAATTTTGTCGAAAACAACCGGATTTTGGGGGTTCCGGTTTGCATTGTTTGGATACATCCGAAAATATTTCTCTGCCTCCCGTGTTTGTTCAACAAATTCCGGTCAGTACCCTGCAAAAAAATTTTTGTTTGGCTATCGATCTGTGGTTTCATTGATGTTGTCGATAGTAGATGTATAGTTTTACGGAAGTTTGGGGTAAATGAGTTTGGGATCTGGAAATTTGCATGCAACTAGCTTACCGATTAGGTGTTTGGTTTGTGCATTGTTGTAGGGCCGCCTAACACAACCATTTCCGGTAAGTTTTAACGCATTCTGTTGCTTTGATTTGCTCTGTACTGGAGTTGAGATTTCCGATTGATTTTGTTGATGTTCACCCTCTGTGCTTGACATTTCGTGTTTGTTCTTCAGGTCTCTCCTCTGTGCTTGATATCTCGTGTTTGTTCTTGAACTTTCCCCTCTGTGCTTGATATGTCGTGTTTGTTCTTGAACTCTCCCCTCTGTGCTTGATATTTCGTGTTTGTTCTTGAACTCTCCCCTCTGTGCTTGACGTTTTGCGTTGAGTCTAAACCTGTTTGGAATTATTGTGGTTGGTGGTTGTTGAATAGGGCTGGCATTTCTCATTATTGTTTTGTGTTATTGCACCGAACATCAACATATAGCCCCAATGTTAATTTTTGATATTTCTTTGCAATCTGTCTCTGTACTGGACGTGTATTACATCCTTCTCCACTGTTGGTTTCCCCTGTGTAGGTGATGTTTCCCTCTCTCGTTGAAGTATCCCCTGTGTGGTTGATGTTTCCCAACGTGCTTGCATTCTCCCCTCTGTGGTTGATGTTTTATAAATCTGTCATGCATTGTGAGGATACTATGCCATGGTTTAAAGGAAGTTTTGCTTCGGTTGGCATGTTTGTAAGTGTAATTGATTCTGTTATTGCTCCCAGTATGGCTCTTTCACAAATGACCAAATTTGTGAAAGAGTTTTCCAAACAACTGTGCCACACATGTGGCATCCGCTTGACCCCTTTCTGTTTTCCCTCTCTGGTTGATATTTCCCCTCTGTACATTATGTTTACAGCCTCCTAGGTTGTTACACTTCGTGCAATAATGGTTCTGTTTTTATTTTTATGGTGCTTGTATAAACACAGGATATTTGCAAAGTTGATCTTAGCCATTTATAGCTGTTGTTTTGGTTGACAGTAACAGGTTGACGGTTTCAACCCCGTCGACCTGTCGTGATACTGTCGCCACGGCTACCGGTAGTAGGAGACACCGAGGTGGCGTTCACAAACGCACCACTCGGCGTTGCCACCAGAAGCAACAAAGGGCCCAAATTACACATTACTTCCGTGTTCGAAAGCGGATACAGCAAATAACGTCGTCGTTGCCCATTCGTGAGGCGACTAGCGTCGTTTCATCCACTACCTCGAACTCGGTATACATTTTTATAAAAAATCTACATATTTCTGTGCAATATATTTGTTTTCCTGTATTTATAAAAATTTGTGTGTAGCTCTGTGACTTACGAATAACATATAAAGTGCCTGTCCACATTGTATGTTATACCCCAATTTCATTCATTCGTTTATCTATGTACATTGCATTAGTTATGGATTATGGTTTATGATTTGATTTGCATTTGCCATTAAGCCACCTAGTTTTCACTTTTTATATTTCATTGTTTTGTTATGGCATGTTGTGTTCTAATTTTCATTGTATTGTTGGCCTTGATCAGTGGTATCTGTTGCACGTGCTGGGCCTTGTTGATTCTGTTGTTGGCCTCCTATTCCTTGTGGTTGTGTACTGGCTATGATGCAAACTATCATGGTTGATTCGCTTATCATGTTATTGGTGTTTTACACACCCGTTAAACGAGTTTGTTGCTAGTTGGTATCTGGATTGTGAACCTTTATCACTTTTATCTGGTGTTCAACCTAAGTAGCAATTTGTTTTATGGGTGTGCATAATGCCTAACATGATTATGTGATATATTGACATTAGACTGAGCTGTGTATTTTCGAAAACCAAATTTTGCCCCCATCGTGCCTGTGAAATTTTACATTTTTTTGTACATTTTAGTGTAACACCGATATGCCTCGGGCGGATGGGTCGTCGTACAATTGGAATGAGGAGAAGGAGGTTTATTTTTTAAACCTCCTTGATGATTACCAAAGTAATCATGGTGGAAGACTTCCCAAGACTGATATATACTCGGAGTGGGCCGAGTTGTTTAACAGGAGGTGGCCTGATATCAACACCCCATGTTATGCAATGACTCTGCATGGGAAAAGGACACGAATGAGGCGGACGTACACCGCGTGGAAGGCGTTACAAACATGGACGGGTTTAGGCTACAACCCTATCACTGATACAGTGATCTGTTCCGACGAATAATGGGCCCATTTCGCTGCTGTAAACACTACTACTCCTGTTTAGAATGCAAACTTATATATTATATGATATTTTGTACTTTCCCGTTTTGGTGTATATTTAGCAACACATACTTTTGTTCGTGCAGGTTCATCCAGAGCAAAACTTTCTCCGAACACAGGGTTTAAAGCACAAGGAGTTGTACCTTAACGTTTTTGCGAGGTACCAAGCAACCGGTGCACGAGTTCAGCATTCCCGATTCAGCCCTAGTCCAAATGTTTGTGAGCTGTCTGGCGGTGACATGTCTGGAGACATATCTCAGGCTCCTGGCGTTGCGATCCATGGAAATGACGCGCAAGCCGACACGAGTAACCCGGGCCAGTTTGACTCTCAATACGCACCAGGTTCAGTACGGAGTCGCGAGAAACAGGTTAAGCGTAAACAACGTCAGGACACAGAAAATAGTCTCGCTGACGCAATACGGGGCATCGGTAGTTACTACTCAAATAAGTCGTCACGAACATCAAGTACTGATGACGCTACCCTAGCTGAGTTGCTGGCTCAAGCGGACAAGGTGCTGGAAGAGATGGGGGTGCCTACCAATGATGCAGTTACCGTGTACCTGTGACTTCGTAATGAAAAAGCGTTGTTGCGAGACTTTACTAGGCTTTCCGTTGAGAAGAGGTGGAATACTATTAATAGGATCGTGAATGGCGGCGTATAAGCTGGGTTACTCGTGCGAAACATTATTATTTCTGAGACTATTCATTTGTCACGGACATTTCCGTTTACTTTATTATTTTTACCATTTCGTGTTTACAGACTATCACTTATACAGTTGTTTTCATATTTATATATTTATATTTATGCAATTTCAAACTGTTCACGGCTTGCATGTTAATTTTTTTTATGTCATTACGTAGTTTAACTGTTATAATGATTTGGCTGCAACTTTTACGAAATTAAATCATTTTGTATGTTATAAAATATTATAATGTTTGTTTTTATGCAATGATTTATGAAAATTGAGTTATAAATTTTCTTACAAATTCACTAAATGTAGGTCGTATAACTCGGCAAATTATGGATACATCTGATACGGATACTGATGATGATGTAGCCGGTGTTGCATGTGTCTTATACGCATATATGAAAAAGTTACATAAGCAAAAAGTCCTTAAACACCACTCCATTTTAACGGGTGCTGTAAAGACAGATGAGTTGTTATACGGAAATGACGATAATATCAAACAAAAGACTCGGATGAGTAGGGCTACTTTTATGGCTTTGTGCGAGTTGGTGGAAGTAAAGGGTTTACTTTGTGCGACAGATCGTGTATCCGTACCTGAGCAATTATTCATATTCTTAGAAATACTATGCCATGCAACAACAAATAGGCAAACACAGGATATTTGGCAGCATTCAGGTGAGACGATATCGCGATGGTTTACAACCGTTCTTGACGCACTATTCACATTAAAGGCCGAGTTTATACGCCCTCCAGATTATAATATCGTGCAACCGTATATTATGGAAAACTCATACAAATACAGACCATGGTTTGACGTATGTGATTAAGTTTGTTATTAGATTTATATATTTTAATTGTTTGTAACCGTATATCTGTCTAATAATGTGATTATTTTCGTAGAACTGTATCGGCGCCATCGATGGGACGCATGTGCCATGCGTGCCGCCAGCAGATAACTCGTTGGCATGGCGGAATAGGAAAGGCATAAGCACCCAAAACATACTAACAGCTGTGTCATTCGATATGATGTTCACATGCATGATCGCAGGCTGGGAGGGCTCTGTACATGATGCGAGGATATTAGCACATGAAATGGCCGTCAATGGATTCCCAGTGCCACCTGAAGGTTTGTTATCTGTTTGTAAATAAAAATGGTTATACAATTTATTTATTTTTTGTATCGTATTGCCTGTTATACGTACTAACATATATTATTTGTTTAGGTAAATTTTACTTAGCAGACTCTGGTTATGCTAACAATGATCACTTTCTTACACCTTATCGCGAAGAAACATACCACTTGCCAGAATACCGTCAGAGACGATATGGTCTTACAAGTATGAAAGAAGTTTTTAATTACACACACTCGTCTTTGCGGAATTGTATTGAAAGAACTTTTGGTGTTTGGAAAGCGAGATTTAAAATACTGACTAAGATGAATAGTTACCCCATCGACAAACAAGTGAAGATACCAATAGTTTGTGCGATATTGCATAACTTCATAAGAATGCATGCAGCGGTAGAACCAGACTCGCTACTTCAGTCATACATGCATGACGTGCCAACGTTCAGTGGAAGTACATCTATGTCTACTTGTGCAGTGGATACAGCTGATGCTGATGGATTAGAAGATATTGATGATGTGTACGAGGACATATATATGAACACAGCTAACGCTGACACACAGCATCAACATCGTAGTGGGACCACGACTATGCCTCGCTTTAGAGATGCTATTGCAGAGCAAATGTGGGAGAGATACCAACAGTATCCCTGGTATAGACTTTGACGTTTGTCGATTTGATGCCGTTATTGTATTATGTCCAATGTAAATCAAAATCTCACGATAAATATTAGAAGGCATGACTTACTGACCCCTCCGATGATTTTGTATGTATGATTATGATCAGCAATTGCCCTATGTACGTTAGCGATTGTATGCAATTTTTGATTGGGGGCTTAACTGCATGTGCTCATTTATGGAGTACGCCTTTTTATAATTATTTTGTTTAACATTGGCAATCATGTTTGACTTGAGTTTTACAAACATTGGGTTGCCACCAGATTTTGGGGGGTGTTTGGGGGACGAGGTATTAGTACTACATTTTGGGTTAGGAAAAAGTTGTCTTAGAAAATAATTTTATAAAAAAAAAAACTGTTTGAACTGAAAAAATACAAAAAAGTTAACAATATGTATATATAAAAAATTCAATATGAATATGGTAAGGTTCATCTTGAAATTTTATATCATTTAAATTAAATTTATCTCATTTGGACTTGTATACACAAAGTTATGAATTGATAGGATAATTATTTTACATAAATACCCCCTATTTATGATTATCATAAATGTAGTTGTGTGTTCTAATTTAGTTCAGGTTTATGTTATTATAGATATAAAGGGCCCAAATCAATATGTGATATAAAACTTATTGTCTAATATCGCGTGTAAGTTGTGAACAAGGAATTTTTAACGCAAATGCTGGTTGTCATGAAGATAGCAAAATAAAATCTTTAAATTTCAAACACTTCCTTATTTTATCTATCATATAACACAAACTCCCATAAAGATTCCTTTTTCTCACTTATTTAATAATTTTTATACACTTTTTTCATAACAACTTTTTTCCAAAACCTTTTATCCCAAACACAATCTCCAACACTATATCTCATCTCCAAAACCAACATCTCCAAAAATATATCTCCAAAACCCCCCCCAAACCCCCCCTTAAGGCTTTTTTTTTTTTTATATTTTAGAGATTTTTTTTAATGGATTTAGAGAATTTTTTAATGTATTTTAAACTATAAAAATATATAAATTTTATACCATCTATCGTATACCTGTAATGGTTTAAAAAACAATCCTAACAATATTCACTAGGAATTTCATTTTTTTTTTTTACCTTTACAACAAAATTGTATTTCTCTCTTATTATTTTTTTAATCCATTATAATTGTAAGATAGACCTGGTGTAGTTGATTATCGACTTTTTAATTGTAATTAGTAATAAGGTTAGAAAGTAGAACACAAGCTATTGCTTGTATTTCTTTTTCTTCTTTTTTTTCATGCTTCCTTTGTCTTTAATTGTAATTAGTAATTAACTTTTAACCCCTCTTGCCATGTTTGGGTTGTGACCCATATTATCAGTGTCGAATTAAACAAAACGGTTTATGTGACAAGAGACATATGCATCTAACTATATTAAAGGGTGGATCCATATCCATTGTTATGTTTTCGTCGTAAAAAACGCACCATTTTGATGTCTTTTTCTTTTTCTTTTCTTTTTTCTTTCCTCCTCTCTATCCTTTCTTTCAATTCCTGCACAGCCACTTTTTTTTTTTTTGCCTCTCCACGTGTTGCAAGTGCAGCTCCTGCAAAGCCTTTTTTTTTTTAAAACTTTTTACTGACCTTTTTTACAGCTACATTTATCTTGCCGCTACAACTCTTGAAAGAATTTTGTTATTAGAGACCAATATTTTAATACAATTTACAAAATTGCCACTTATAATTTAAAGCATTTTTTTTCCTCATTTTTTAATATATTTATATACATATAAGGACAAGTTCAACTAATTCACATTGCTTAAAAATTTAATTTGAAATAAATACATATTCACTTTTTATATTGTTTTATATTTGTATTATATCATCTTTATTTTTTCTAAACATTAATTTATTTTAAATTGATCAATACAAAATAACCTTACTTTTATTTTAAAATAGTGTGACAAAAAACTAAAGAGTAAATATATATATATATATTTATATATATAGAGTGAAGAAGGAGCTATTTGTTCCCCTTTATTTTATAAGAGTGAGGTAAATTTTAATTTTTTTCATTCTATCACCATACTTCATTTACTGTTTTGATTTTTTTAATTTTCTCTAAAAATTATCTTTTATTATAAAATTATTTCATTATTAATTATTTTATTTTATTTTACTTTTATTTCCTTGTCAATTTTCCTTTTATTTTAACCCCTTTCCTTTTTTATTTTATTTTCCTAATATTTTCTTTATATTTTTTTCTTCTTTATATTTTCTTTTTTATTTTATCTTACTTAAAAAAGAGCTCTCTTCTAAATACACGTTATTTTTAAATATAAAATTATCAAATTTACTTAATACAAGCTCCAGTGTATTACAAAATTACCCACAACTACTTCCATAAAATAAATATTATTCTATCATTTTATATATTTCCACATCCGTGATTTTATTTTATTATATTTACATTATTATTCTCATTTCTTTCTTCGTTTTGTTTTTCAATTTGTTTTTTTTTATATAGTATTTCAATTTGTTGTTTTTATATAGTATTTCAATTTGTTGTTGAAACTTTAGTTAAAAAGTCCTTTTTTTTCATCCGTAAAGCAAATTGAAAATTTTAAACAATAAATATTTTTACTAATGGTATGTTTAGATGGGAGATTTATTTTTGAAAAATTGAAAATTTTTAGATTTGAAAAATAAAAAATTGTTTGGATTTTTTTTAAAAAATGAATAGTTGTTTGAATGGGTAAAAACTTTTTTTTAAGAGTTTTTTTTTATTTTTCAAAAATGAAAAATTTTAGATGTTCAGATATAGAAATTTAAGAAAATTCATTTTTTTAGAATAAAAATTTTTTAATTTTCTAAAAATGCAACTCCCAAACAAATATAACATAATTGTCTCTTTAAATGAGTATATTTTCATTATATTTATTAGCTTAAAAATTTTCAAGAAAGGAAGTTTACAGGAAAAAAAGTTATTGAAAAATGAAAAAGAGTCTGGTTAGAGATTTTAAATAGTAAGGCCCTTAATGTAAGGGATTATATACTGTCTTTAGCAAGAAAAGAAAAATGTTTATATTATGTTTATCTAGGTATATGACGTATGTGTGTGAAAAAAAATATATCATCCAGTTTTTTTTTTTTTTTTTTTTTATATTACAATATAATGATATAAATAAATTATAATGATTGTGCTTTTAAAATTAAGGGTGGATTTAGGCATGTTAATATATACATATACTTAACGGTCTTAAAACAAGATATTAAAACATTGTCAGAACAAAAAAGTAAAAATCTACAAATGTTAATATGTGTGTAATCAATGCTATATTGTAAAATATTATATAACTTCGTTGTATTTATATGAAATAGTGTAAAAGCAAATTACAGTTGTTTATAAAAAAATAGTAAATTATTGTAAATACGAATGATTTTAATTAAAGAAAGGAAAATAAAAAGGTTCTTTCTTTATATTCATACTGTTTTTTGAATAGGCAGTAAAAGGGAAAATATTATAATTTTATTTGTGAAAATTAGACATCAAAGTTTGGATTTGTTTTCAAAATAGAAAGAACCTTTTTCCAAGTATAACTATATAATTTAAACCAATTAAAGTAATGCTCTTTTTAATTTATTTTATGTAAGAATATTTTTGTAATAATAAATTTTAATTTAAAAAGAAGTAAAAAATAAAATGAAATGTGTGAATAAAATCACCCTATTACAACTTACAAGGGAAATTTAAAAACAAAAGAGAGACAAGATCATCGATTATGTTTGGAAGTGCTCCGACCCGAAGAAGTGGCGGTACTTTATACACCACCCGAATATTTGGAAACCTGCATCCAAACAGCTTGTACTACGTCAGCGAAAACCCTAACCCCCAATTTTGTGTTATATATAAGCGAATCTCGAGAGCAGACGCCCGAAGAAAAACCCTAACGCCGAGAGATAGGAAGAGAAGAGAAAGCCGGCGAAGATGCAGATCTTTGTGAAAACCCTTACCGGTAAGACCATAACTCTTGAGGTCGAGTCCAGCGACACCATTGACAATGTCAAGGCCAAGATTCAGGACAAGGAAGGTAACCTCTTCTTCTCTATGTATACATATACATATATATACGTATATATCTCTGTGTGTATTTGTATATGGTTAGATAAATCTTCAGGCGTCGAATTATATGGTCCATTATTGACTCTGTGATTTTCGTCGCCTTCATTTTGAAATTTTTAGGAATTCCGCCGGATCAGCAGAGGTTGATCTTCGCTGGAAAGCAGCTCGAGGATGGCCGTACTCTCGCCGATTACAATATCCAGAAAGGTTAGTGTTTTGTCTTTTTTCTTTTTTGTCGAGAAAGTTTTGGAAATGAAGGAGAGTGGATTAGTATACGATATTTTATTTGTCTAGTTGGTTATAATTTTTTCAATTTTTTTTTGCCATTTGGCAGAGTCGACCTTGCATTTGGTTCTAAGGCTCCGTGGTGGGATTATTGAGCCCTCTCTTATGGCGTTGGCCAGGAAGTACAACCAGGACAAGATGATCTGCCGCAAGTATGTTTCTAAGTTTTAGGTTTTCGTATCGAATTTTGTGTTTGGTTTGTATTACATGATGAAATTTGACGCAGTGGTGTTTTAATGAGTCTAATGCGTGCATATGAGTTATTTTCCGATCACTTGATTGAGGTTCCGTGTCCTATTGAAATTATATATACACACACATACATATTTGTGTATGAACACTGCATTATTTTGCATGTTATTGGATCTGGGACATGAATTGTTTACAGATTGATAACATAGTACTTTTGTTTAATTGTTAACAATGCATGTCTGATTGGTTGCCCGAATGACTTTGTGAACTTGTTGCAAATAGATAGTTGTTTCATTGTTGTAATGTACTATCCATCTTTCCTATTGTATAGTGTTAGTGATTGTATATAGCCAAAGTTACATGTCGGGGTTATAAGGTATAAAATTGTTGTTTATCATTTCGTAGAATAAACATTGGGGGTGATCTTTTGGTTCATTTATGATGGTGTTTGGTTACTAGGTGTTGCTAGTAATGGTTTGAGATTGAGAGTAATGAAAACATCGTTAAATTCTGGAAGTTTTAAATCCGAAGCAAGTTTTAGTAAAAGCTGCACTACGTGGTTGAATCAGTTGGTTGAAAGGTTGTTCTTTGGGGGTGAGGCGATGAAAACTGTTGCCTGTTGGTTTGAGATTGAGAGTAATGAAAACATCGTTAAATTCTGGAAGTTTTAAATCCGAAGCAAGTTTTAGTAAAAGCTGCACTACGTGGTTGAATCGGTTGGTTGAAAGGTTGTTCTTTGGGGGTGAGGCGATGAAAACTGTTGCCTGTTGGTACCAGATTCACATCTGTGCACCTTTCGTGGTGGTACATAAAATTCCATTGGAAACTGAAAAGAACGTATTCAAGTGCGAACTGAGATATATTTGTTCAACCAGACTTAAATAAAGCTTTGCTTTTGAAATAATGTACATCATACATGTGAGTGGAACTCAAATTCTTGGGTCGAATAAAATCTTGCTCGTGTTTTACTTAACTTATATTTTATGTGCTTTACACCGTCTTTATAATCTTCAATCGGGATTCTCCTAATCCTTGGTGTCATTGGTCAATAGGTGCTATGCCCGCCTGCACCCTCGTGCTGTTAACTGCAGAAAGAAGAAGTGTGGACACAGCAACCAGGTTTAGTACTTATTAGGAGACTGTCTTCTGATTTTTAATTTCTGTTAGAAATATTAGTTTGTCTTTTGTTTGTTTACACGCGTTTTATTTTTTGCATTTCAGTTGAGGCCAAAGAAGAAGATCAAGTAGATTTTCATTTACGATGAAAAGCTGCAGTTTGCTGTTAGAGCATTGGTTTTGTTTTGTTATCGGAATTCTAGGCATTCAAAGTATGTTTTGAGCGTTTACTTTACTGGGATAACTTCCTATTTTACCGTCGTTGTCATTTGAACCTTTGCTATGAGTGATAATTTTCAGACTTTTGAGCCTTTGCGTGTTAGTGTATCAAATAATTTTGATTGATGAAGCCATGCTCCTTTTAAGCAAAATCGGTCAGTAGGATGTTTCACAGTCTCCGATTAACAGGCAATGCAAGTCCGTTAGGTTTCGGCATACCTATAAAATGTCCCACGAAATCATTTTTAAATGTGCAGATTTTGTTATGATGATGAGCAGGCAGTGTATTTGTGTTTTCGGGGCTATTTTTTAAGGAGAAAATTCACCTTTGGCTGATAAAAGTAAAAAAAAAAAAAAAAAAAAAGAAATAGTACATTTTTTTAAATGGCCAGACGACACAACTTTTTAAATCGATTATAAAATCCGGACTAACAAACGGCATGTTTTATAAATTTCTAGAAGATCATAATACTTCAAGCATCGTACGATTCCAGTTAATCAGCGGCAAAAAATAGTTAAAAGTTTGTGAAATTTAAAAGAGACATAATCTGGACGACAGTAAAGTCTGGAACGACATGTGTTTCTGTATCTTTTTGTAAACGACAATAATGTTTAGACGTCAAACACTGGGCTGTGGTGGAAATAAACGACAGTAAACTTCGAATAACTAAAAACGACGCTAATACTCATTTCTATTTTACACCAAGCAGTTTCTTTTCTGCTTACAGATTCTAATCAAAATTAAAATTTTTAGCACGCATGAAAATTTTCATATTGGTTTTAACCAACAACAATCCAATATTTTCACTATTATCTTCCGTTTGCTAGAAGTAGAGATGATACAATTCTCAGCTTTGCCTTCGTTTGTACTTGCATAGCTTGAGTTGAAATCTTCCTTGTTAGGCCTCACTTTTAATTTGCAAAAGTCATCTGTTAGAGATAAATAATACAGGAAGTAAGCACCATGCAATATATCTTAAGGAGTATTATCTCCTTTCCATGAAAAATATAAACGTGTAAAACTATGTAATTCCTGTAATTTTTTTTTTACTTTTTTATTTTTTTGTGGCACCCATCAAAAGATGGTCAAATAAGTATGAGGAAACAAACCTTGTTTGGAAAATGTTCTGGATCATCTTTGTGGGAGATTCTCTTGCTGCATATTCTAATTGAGCCAACTCCTCTGAACTCAATCGCCAACCAAGAGCCCCCAAGTTTTCCTCTGCTTGTTGCACGCTCTTTACACCCGGTATTGGAATGGTACCTTTGCAAATGCACCAATTTATAGCCACCTGCCACCAACAGTCTTTAAATGTTAGAGCATGAACAAATCAACAAATAGTTTGTTATTGAAAGAACGGACACTTAGGGTTTATTTAGTTCATGGGTTGAATTTTGAACGGAATGAGTTTCGGTTCATCGGTTGAGTCTAGAATGGAACGAAATTTTTTCGTTCAAATTGGTTAATATAATTATAATTTTTATTAACTTTTCAAAAAAACACAAAACTGAATCCAAAAATTTGGATTCAGAGTCGTGAATCAAACGAGATCTTCGTGATCACAAGGGATAAGTAGGTAGATAACTTATATTATATATCTTGTCTACCGTAGTGGGATTGACGACCGAAGACTTTGTCAAGAAAAACAGGCAGTCTTACTAGTTATCACACTACCATAGGACAAGGAGCAACTAGCAAGTAGCGCATATATGTTACGTTTGTGCAAGGGATATATATATATACATATATAATATACCTGTGGCAGAGTTTTGCGCCTTTTTTCTGCAATTTCTTTGAGTGAATTCAACAGAGGCTTCAATCCTGGAAGGATTTGTCTGAATAGAAATGCTCTACGGAGAAAAATCAAGCAGTCAAACAAACCAGATAATAACAGGCATTGGGTTTATAAAGCTTTTAAGTCGATTCTTTTCGATAAATAGATGAAACTATGAACCAAAAAAAATTGACTTACCGAGGCCCACGTGGGAGTTTGTCAGGAGTATATTTCCCAGTAAGCATTCCAAGTCCTAAAGGACTGTAAGCAATTAAGCGGATGCCCAGAGAATCACATATTTTCTTGGTTTCCAATTGATCTTCCCCCATGCTTAGCAACGAAAATTGCACCTAAATAAGTAGTTATATTCAAACGAGAATAAGAAGGAAATTCAGTTTCAAGCTCGTATTGGCAGCAAAGTTTACAGTACATGGAAGCTCTTAACTTTCAGGTTATGTTTTCAGAGAATCAAGATGGTTACCGAAATAGTTCTTGACATCCATACCAATGTCACTACTAATTAATGGCGTCACTTGTGTATAAGACATACCTGAGCTGAGACCAAGGGGACTCCACGAGCTTTGAGGTAATCGTAGATCTTTAAAAGCTGTTTTGGTCCGTAGTTGCTGACCCCAACTGCTCGAACCAGGCCCTACAGTATACCATCCCTATGAGCATAGAGAGTTTTATATAAATGATGTTGGACATCCAACTTGCAGTAATAAATCTCTGTAAGCATTTATGACAGACAGTTGTTCTTTCTCTCAATTGATAACAGGAATCCTGCATTTATTATCGACTGTCGATGTTCAAAGAAATTGGAAGGACAAGTATGAAGTAGAAGGAGAGGAAAAAAAAAAAAAAAAAAGTGAGAACCTGGCAGGTAGAAAAACATAAAGATGAAAATATTCTATGTTCTTATGGAAATAGTTCTACTATCTATTATATGCATAGATTATCATAACCTTCTCATACATTGCTACTAAACCATCCCAAAGAGCCTTCTCCTGCAAAGGAGCATAGTTTGCGGTAGACCAGTGCAGTTGCCCTAGTCCAATTTTCTCGATTTCGATACGATCAATGGAGGCCCTAAAAATCCATGATATTTCAACATTTTATCATAAGCACTCTTAGTCATATTCTGTGAGGTATTTGAATATGCACCTAGCACAAGAAAAATATTGAAAAGGATACCTGCAAGCATTTACAAACTGCGATGGTGTGAGACGCCATGGATATGCTGCAAACTTGGTAGCAATCACAATGTCGTCCTTCACGCGCTTTTGCCCTGCAGAATGCAGTTACCTAAAAGCTTAGTTCAATCAAATTGGTCCCACCTCTAACTAATGTATTTTATCCTTTAGCTGCTTATCAAGAGATATTTTTATCAAGTTTTGGACAAGCAGAACTGACTCGGGAAGACAGTTCTCATTATTTTTGTGTTGTAGTTTGACCTCACTTTAGTTGAAGCCGACGGAATCTTCAGTTGCATTGCTCTCGAGAAATTTAGCCCCTACTATTCCCCTAAATGACGTTACCATGTTCTACAATAAGCATTTTCAAAGGATCTAACTATGATTTGGTAATCATTAGAAAAGGAAAAATTGCGAGAATCACCAACAAAGACCAGTGGTCCATGATACTTGGCTCTCTATATGATGTAAGAGCAACGCAACCATTCCTCCCAAATGTTGCAACCAATGAAAGAGCTGCAATCAAATCCTTTAAACACCGACTATTATCAGATTGGAGAGATTGGAGCCGAATACTATCATTTAGGCCCTTACAAATCTTTTGGCACATCTAACAGACGGAATCAAGCACTTTTTCAAGTCCCAAGCCACATAGGCTGCTCCTAAGTTCAAGTAAGTTTCTGTATCGCTATAGTATTAGACAGACCTAACCCAATTGGGGAAAACCAACCATAACGCCAATACTCCTCTGATAGCCAACAAACAACAAGAGAAAGTATAAACTAATTCAAGTCCAACATGGCTCAAATGAAAGAAATTACATGTATACATGTCAGACCTTGGTAATTCTTGATGAACTTGCCGAGCAGTTTTTCGCTTTGCCCATTCAACCTGCCAGTCCCATAAGAATCAGCGGTGTCGAAGAGGTTGATACCATTGTCGACAGCCAAATTGAAAGTCCTTTGAAGCTCAATGTCCATTGATTCCTGGTAACCCCACAGAAGCTGGTTGCCCCATGCCCATGTCCCAAACCCCATTGGAGACACGTTTAGTGGGCCCACCTTCACCTGCTCATACCATCATTACACCACTCAATCATGATCCATCTTCAAGTATATATATGTGTGTGTGTATATACATATATATATATAGAGAGAGAGAGAGAGAGAGAGACCTTTTGCCATGGCCAAAAGAGAGGAAGCTTAAGAGGCTTGAAAGGGGGAGTCCCAGTTGTAATGGAGCTTAAGGAGGCCAAATAGGCTGTGGGAGTTGAAGCTGAAAACGACATTAAGCGACTTCCGACCTTCTCTCTCCCTCTGCAGTTGTTGAGTTGAGTCACACTGTTAAGGACAGACGCGAAAGTATAGTTGGGTTATGTGGTGAGCATCAAGCGGTTGGTAGTTTGATGTTTTCAACGGATAGATAGGAAGTGTAATATTTTTTATTACCAAAAAATGAAGTAAAAAAAATTAGAAAGTCCGTTTAAGAAGAAAATAACATAATACAAAAATTTAAAATAAAAAGAAGAAATAACTGACAGCTGTGGGATTTGAACCCACGCCCTTTCGGACCAGAGCCTAAATCTGGCGCCTTAGACCACTCGGCCAAACTGTCTGCCTTCGGACTCGAACATTGAAAAAAATTTATAAAGTAACAATTTGTGTGATATTTTTATTTCCTATATTTCTCTCTATTCATTCTAGCAAATTTGATGAAATATAATAAAAATGACTATAGAAGTTCTCTTTAATTGTTATCCATTTGTTCTCTTTATTACGGTTTATTGTTGTTTATCATTGGGCTCTTTAACTAATTTAACATGCGTTTGGAATACCAATTTGAATTGAATTTTTTGGATTTGAATTGAGTATGCATTTGGTGAGATATTTGAACTATTGAAGTTAAAAAGTATCAAAAGTTGAAATGTATTCAGAAAAAAATATATGTCAATATAAATTTTGTTCTATTTGTCTCAAAATTCTTTATAATTTAAAAAAAAAATCCCATTTGAATTTGTATATACAAAATTATAAACTTTTAAAATTTTAAATTATAAAGTTATAATAATAACTGTGAATAGTAAAATCAAAGTTGACTATTCCTAGAAAGACAAAAATGAATTGAAAAAAAAAATTGTATATGAATGCAATCCATGTTTCAAACATATACTTAGTCATACATAGGAGTTTTGGGGAGTAGGTCTTTGGCATACAATAAATATATAATATGTGCATTCTAACCTTCTTTATACATTTTGAAGCACCATGATTGTAACTTACAAAAATAATCTAATTATAATTTCATATTTAATTATATAATAAGAAATAGAATTCAAATCCCAATCCTATAAAACATTCTTTGCAAAAGCGCTTTCCTTACCTTGTATTCTTTCCTTCTTGCATATGGTGGTGTTCTTGAGCTTGAGGACAATAAATTTGACAACCACTCTATGGGAAATTGGGATTTGAATACTAATATAATGCAATAACATAGCATTTCACCAAGACATAAACTTTGGGAAAAAAAAAAAAAAAAAGGAAGAAGAAGACATAAAAAATAATTGTATACAAATCTAATAGGAATGCTATAAAAACCTTTAAAATGTCAGCTCACAACTTTTGTGTTGGGGCTTCCTTAGCTACACATATGCATAATCTTCAAATACGTATGCAACTACATTATCTCACATCATAATTACAGCACACTCTTTAATTGTTGCTTGATCTCACACATGTAAGAAGCTGATGCCTTCATTCAAGCAACACGAAAAATCGCCACTGCCATTTCGATGCTTGTCGTTCTAGGTCGAATCACTGAAGATCTCAAATCAGGGTTAGGTTGAACTAATGCTTAAATGCTAACACCTAACACAAGCTGAAGTACTTATTTCTCCTCAACTCCAGAAATTTAACCATTGCGAGCAACCACGCGGTTGATCAAACATATCAAGTCTGTACCAACTTTCGAGTGACGCTAAAGATGTGCAGTCTACTAATTCTTGACTTGTGTTCTGAACTTCATATGAACCTTCTTGTCTGACTTCGCCAACATTGTTAACGTTGGTCGTGTTGTCATGAATATGATCACGTGATTGCATGGCTCCTCTGTCTTCCAATCCCTCTTGTAAAGTTGTATTTCCATTACTTGAACCTCCGTTTTTATCACTACTACTTTGGAGTAGATCATTTAGCTTCTCCAACTGTTCAAGAGCAAAACAAGATAAATTTCACGGTTAGTAAATTATGATGACCTTAAACCAAGGTGTTTTTTTGTTCTGTTCAGTTTGAATCACAATTCAAATATTTTTGTCACAGTATTTTCTCTCGTAAAAATTTTGTTTACCTGTAAAATCAAGGACTGTTTCTCTTCCTTCAAGGACTCGAACTGGGAAGATAAACTCTCGTACTGAGCTCTCAGAGTCCGGAAGTCTTGCTCTATCTGTTTTGATTTCCACCTCGCTCTCCGGTTCTGAAACCATATCGCGACTTGGCGGGGCTGAAGACCAAGCTCTCTGGCAAGCTGAACTTTCTTCCTCGGCTCAAGCTTTGTCTCTGATTCAAAAATGGACTCCAACGACCTAATCTGTTCATCACTGAACCTCCTCTGGTTCTTGTCCATGTTCTTGTTTGATCTCTTCTTCTTCGAAACAGAAGGAGGCTGAAAATTTTGTGTCTCGGAATACTCTGCTCCGTCCATGGTTTCTGAGGTTAATTTTGTGGAGGGAAGAGATGGTTTTGTAATTGTTGGGTGAATGTGGTCCGGAAAATTGGCTAAAGAGGTTTGGCTATAGACTATATAGATATAGAAAGAAAGAAAGAAAGAAAGAAAGGATTACAAGGTGTTGTTTTCTGGTATTTGGGACTACTGAATGTTGATTGATTGGTTTTCCTAACCAATAAGGTTAGATATCTTTTGTCACTCTCTAATGTTTTGCCTTGTGGACATCTCTTATCTTCATTCTCTCTCTCTCTCTCTCTCTCTCTCTCTCTCTTTCACTTTAAAAAAAAAAAAGAAAATGAAAAAGAAGAAGAAGAAGAAAATGAGAAGTTTCCTTATCTAAGCTACAATACAATCCGCGGTTACTTTTGTACAAGTCCCATCGCTTTTCTAGAACCAACGTAGAGCATAGGAGCACATAATCTGGCCTCCATCTATTCAAATAAAGGAGAAAAGAAAAGAAAGGCCGGCTCTTGACCTACTGGCTTGGTTCGGTAATTTATATTGAAATGCTCGGATACACCATACGTATAAGATCTCTCATTCATTTCTAATAAAAAGTACATCTTGTCTATAAATTCATATTATAAGATTCATATTTTTATTAGAATGCGGTATTCTTAACATAATTCTTTATATTGTGGAGTATGTTTAATTTGTGAGTACCAGATTTTTTTTTTCTTTGTTATATATATTGGATAAATGTGAGTGTTAGACCTTGCTCCTTATAGCATGCAACTTTCATGTTGTAAAATGGGTCTGTGGTCATCAAATAATTGGATGGATTTGTTTAGTAAATAAATGTGTTACACCTTAAGTTATAAAACATTGGGAGGGATGCTGACATATATGAAACAAGAGATCTAGATGACAGTTTTGATCAATTACTGAAAAGAAAGAGCTCAATCAAAAAGGACTTGAAGAGAAAAGTTCTACAATCTTCTCAACCTTACTAATTTGATATTTTTTTTTCGGATTTTTGTTATGTGATTTTTTTTTTCTTGTTTTTTATTGTTCTTAGCCAATGAGCTAGCTGACAAGAGTAAGGTGCCCATGGGGGGTTTGAGCAGTCAAATTATAATTTGTCCAAGTGCACGGCAGGTGAAGAGATACAAATCATACTTTGAATATGCATGCACCCTTTAGGGACACTTTATATTTTATATACCATCAACTATCAAATCCTATAAATATGATAAATAAATAAATGAACAAATAAAATTGAACAATTCCTTTCTGGATCTTTGTCTTTTTGGTTGTTGCAATTTGAAATGAGTGAAGATTTTTCCAACACCTTCTATGATTTATTGCAACAACCAAAAAGACAAAGATCCAGAAAGGAATTGTCCAACACCTTTCTATGATTAATTGATTTAGGTGATTGGAATATGACTTCATAATCATAATTTATGTAGAATTCAATTAAGCTTACTCAATTCAAGATTTAATAAGTCTTAGTGCTGTTTGAAGCCAATGCCATATTGCCACAATCATGCCAATAATATAAAATATTGAACGAAACACATTAAATATGTCGTCTCAAAAAGAAGCAAATGAAATTTGCAAAATAGTAACAAAAATTAGTTGGTACAATTTGGAGCTTTCAAGAATAGAAATATATATAGCATAGAAACTAGACAAAGATCAGGGTTAAACGATCTTTTTTGTCAATTTAATTTTACCAAATGTTTACATCATATATGAACTGATGGAAATTATCTTAAAGATCCATTTCCCTCATCTCAATAATTAGTTTTGTATCTTACCTTAGAATCAAATATGGAAAATGATGGCTGAAAGCTCTAACTCGTGATACTATAGTCCAAGGTTGTCAAGGTCACATGCGGTAGATACTTGGGATAAGATTAGTAATGGTTTCTATTGAACTACCACTGTTACTCCTAAGTAGTAGTTATTAGCACAAGATTATCTATCTATTTATCTATGTTATATTCAAAAAGAAATTAGTATTAATATTGTCACGCATCTATCTCATTATATTGGGAAATACAAGTAGAATGAAAGGAGAATCAATCCATACTATCGTTAACTATTCTTAGAGATTTACACACATCAATCAAATATTTATGTATTATTTAAAAGAACTTAAACATAGATTCAAACAATCTAATTTCTGATAGACAAAAGAGATAATCATCTTTCATTAGCACTAGATTAGGATCAATTATCTAAGCCTAATAGAGACAAGTCAAAATGGTAGATCATAAAGTTAGATCAAATAAGAAAGCTTAATTTTTTTCATTTAAGGCCAATTATACCAGTTGGCAAATTGACAAAAGGTATTTCGTTCTCAAATTTGGTTTCTAGTGTTAGAATTTGTGGCCTTGAGTCCTTATCACGTTGATGTAGAGGTACAATCTATATGTGGGCGTGTTTAGTACTATTTGTGTCGTTTACTTGGCTCGAAATTTGGCGTGTCCGTGTTTCGGTAGGTACAGTGTCCTTTATAAAAGAAGATTAAAAGAAACAGGTGTCTTCATTTTAGCTTCGAAAGGTTCTTTAGGGCTAAATCCAGGCTTGCACGTCACGGTAATATGTATGGCCCCTTAATCGTTTAAAATACGAAAATCAAGCACAAAGAAGAAAAGCCTTTTTTTTTTTTTTTTTTTGGTTGCCGTTTATTGTGTGAATTCCAAAACACTTTTTATGGAAGACAAGATTCTGAACATCTATTTTGAAAGTCTTAGAAAGTGGGTTTTGAAAAATATATATGGAGAAAAAATTATCTGAAGTGAAAAAGAATAAAATTTTAAAAATTTATTTAAAAAAAATTATTAATATAAATTTTATTTCGTTCCTTTTGAACTTTTGAAATTCTATGTAATTTTTAAAAAATTATTTCATTTAGATTGTATATATGCAAAGTTATAGATTTCTAAAGTTTAAGTTTAGCTTAAAATGTTAATAATATAAATACTAAAAAGAAGTTATGAAGTTAAAAAAAGTACTAAAAAGCAACTCCAAAACACTCCCAAAAGACCCCATTTGAAATGACAATGCAAATGGATTGCTTATATGATTGTATAATTTGTTGTTTAAGTAACTTCTATTTAGATCGTAACTTTATCTATAATTTACGATAATTTTATATTTATCTTCATCATAAGTTAGAGAATTCAAGTATCTCATTCCAAACTTAAAAAAAACCCATGTAAATTCCCAATTCAAATTGGATTTTTAAGTTCAAACTTATGTATTAAATAATCTTTGAAGTTAAAGAAAGTTTTTAGGGGAAAAAGAAAACGTTAGGGTGTGGAAATGAAAAAATGGCTAAATTAGAACCCACTATCAAACGGATCTCCAAACGTTTGAGATACTTTAGACAAAAGAAGAATCGACCAACCATGTCCAACGTCCATAATTGGCTTAAGCTAGCTTGATATCATACCTTCCGTACGTATAGTCAAACTAGTGGGCCATGACTTTTCTGATTACTTAAGTCGGTCTTGTTTCTCACAACTATTACTTGTTCAAAATGTCCAAGACTCTAGTTAGTCTAAGTTGTAATATCTCTGTAACCTTTTTCTATTTTGGTGAGTAATACCTCTTTAACTTGATACATACTAGAAGCTAATTCATGTCTGCACAACATATACAAGGTCTTTTTTTTCCCTCTTCTTTCTTGAAATGATACACAAAAACCTTAACCACTAATAATCATGTACTCCTTTTGCTTCACAATGTAAAAGGAGAAGTTGAGTCCACTATAACCTATAAAAATAAAATAACTTAAACTTTAAAAAAATTTTTTTTTTTTTAATCTAAATTGCAAGTAGAATGTAAAGAAGTTTGTGAAAACGACTCCATTTTTTGTCTCTAAACGGCCATGATTATCATTCCTTTTCGTCGTGGGTTAAGATATGAATGACCCTACAAGCTTTTTATTATTTTATTATTTTTTATTTTTTTAATAATAATTAGGCAAACAGACCCTACAAGTTTGATAATGGGCTTAGTGCCAACATATTCATGATCTATAACGGGTGACAAAGGGGTCATGGCCACTAGGAGTGGAGTGGTGTCGGCATAATATCTACAACCCAAGACTTCTGCCGACGACCACAAACCGTCTATCAGCCATAATTTTGGTCCTCCAAAGTGGCAAAGTCTTCCAAAAATAGTTGACGTGGTGGCTCTCTAATCATAAGTAAGGTGGACTTTTGGTGCTACCTTATAATTATTAGGGACTTTCTACTTTAAATACTCTTATTTTTCTCTTATAATTCAACTCGTTTACAAACTAATTGATTTATTTTGAAAAAAAAAAAAAAAAGAGAAAGATATAAATACATAGAAGAAGATTAAAGAAAAAAAAAAGCTAAAAAATTGTGTAACTAATATAGTCCAAAATTTTGACTTTATTCACACCTCCATAGATTTTTTTTGTTTCCCTGATGTCAACAATATTGCTAGTGACATGGATTATCGAAAATAATTCATAATAACACATTTTATGTGAACATTTAATAATATTGTTGGGACGTTATGTTCAAATATATACACCTAACACCATCCAAATATACGAGTTTACCAAATATTTCAAATTAATAACATCATCACAAGTTACAAATTATGATCAGTAACTAATCTTTATGATTTATCATTATATATTTTACTCGTGTCCAGCACCTTCAAGATTATTATTATTATTATTATTATTATTATTATTATTATCTGGCTAAGCTAATGCACTTTGATCTGCCTCTGCTGAGGTATTCCTCACAGCCTTACATTAATTAAAGGTAGCCGCGCAAGTGCAAGTGCACGGCATTATTCGAGTTTAGCTGCTGCTGCTTCTTCTTCTTCTTCTTCTTCATCTTTCTATTTTTATTTTTATTTTTTAAGATTCGAATTTGGATGGTCTTAAGCCCATTCGTCCAACATGGTCAGCCCCAAAGGAGACTTGTGGCCCATTTGCGTCAGTCCCCGATGGTCTAATTTTGCGGGATTTGTTGGGTTGTTTCTCAAAAACATTTTTGGATTATTGCCAACCGATAATAACTTTAATTTAGTTTTTATTTTTATTTTTATTTTTATTTTACTCTCCTCCAATAACATAAGTATAGAATGTCAGAAATTCAATAGCATAATTAAAAACATGAAAGGTTTTTTTTCTAATCATTGTTAGTTCACATTTATATTTAAAGCAAAACTATTTAAAAATTATCTACTTTGAAAAACTTAATTAAAGATTTTAATTTCGAAAATTTTGGGTTAAAGTAGACAAAAATTACCGTTCATGCCTTTATTTGACCATTTATACAAAAACCATATGGCAATTTCTATAAAAATATATAAATATATATTATTATCAATTGAGAGTGGTAAATTATTATATATTTGTAAGTTATATGATGTTACTTGAGATTAAGTGTAATATTTGTTTTGTGAGTGAGAACTTAATAGCCAATCCTCTGGATATAGAGAAACTAGCATCCAGACGTCCAAGACAGATTACTTTTATTGCTTTGTGTATATTTTCTGATTGTTGATTTATCTCTTATTCTGATACGGTGTAATTATTTACATATCGTCGAAGAATATTTGGCCATTTACAGAAGATGACATAAATTCTGTAAAAAGAAACCATATTGTAAAAAATAAAAAAAAAATAAAAAAAGTTTTTGCCTTTCTTCTTGCTCTTCTTTCTTTCTTTCTTTCTTTTGTCCCCTTCTTTTTTGCCGCTCAGATCAAACCCTGTATTTTTTTCAGCTACCCTCCTTTTCTTTTTTCATCCTGGATTCTCTGTTGACATAAAAAGGAAATGAGAAAGATGACTTGGGTTACTACGGGGTGTGTGTGTGTGTGTGTGTGTGTTTCTTTTTTGCCGAGAGTGTTTCTCTTTAGCAGACTAACACTGCTTATGTCTTTTTTGCAGAAAGGTGCTCGAATTTCACTTCTTCGTACTCTGTTGCTTTAATTGAAAATTGAAATTGTTTTGTGTGTTTGAATGAAATTTAATTCTAGCAGATTCTATTTGTGCGTTCATAGTTGGATGATGCTTGGAATATGTTTGATAGAATGTCCAAGAGAGAATTTTCATAAATTAAACATAAAAAAAATTTGCTCTATGCAACTGGCTAGTTATATAACGTTCGAAAGGTGTTTGATCATTTGAGTTACTCTTTCTTTTGGGCATACGATTTTGTGTCTAAATGTTTTTAAGTAATGTGAATGGTAGCTTTTATGAACTTTTGATGGGTTTGATTATTTCTTAGATCAATAATTTTATTAGAAATCCATTCTTGCTCGTATAAATGAACAAAGCTTAATATCCTCGGATTGAATTTGTTTCCAGGGCAATGACAACCTTATTACTCTAGGTGGGATAGTTTACCCATATATGTTTGTTTGTTTTTTATTTTTTAAAACTCTGTTGGACATATAGAGTGAATTACTTTGCGTAACGTTATTATTACTTGTTTTTTTTATTTCTTTTTTATTTTCCTAGTTCTAACCGAAAAGGAGTGAGATATTTTCCCCTTGAATATATATATATATATAAATATATATTTTCCCCTTGAATTCCACAGAAAAGGAGTGAGATAGACAAGGGATCGAGCAGTGCTGAGGGCAAATTATTGTTCCGGAACCAAGTCATTCTCGTGGATTAGATATGAGCTAGTAATATTTAGTATTGGTTGAATCCATTGTCGTTTGGCTACATTCATTTCAAGAATATAACTTTATTTAGTGCTTGCTAAATGTTAGAGCAATGGAGATAAGGACAAGGAACCGAATCGCCTTAATCTTTGGTATGAAACCCGCTATAACAGTGCAAATAAAAAGTGGGTTGATGAGAAGTCAAAAGATGTTTATGTAAGTAAACGTTAGATTCTCTTACTTGTATTCTAACAATAGACTAGACTATTACCTCGTTTATTTACTGTATTACATTTGTATCATATTTAAATGTAATATAATTTTTATTCAAATACTAATAATATCACATTTTAAATCCAATACAATCACTATTTATTATTTTATTTTTTTAATTACTTTTACTAATCACATTACATACTCTCTTTCTTTTTCTCTTTTTTTTCTTTATTTTTTTCAATATCACATATTCATTATTTAAATGCAATACAAATACTATTCATCTAAATATACATTACATTCAAATACAATGTAAATAGTTTTTATCCAAATGCAAATTGCATTTAATACATTGCATTTAAATGCAATGCAAACATAATACACTTGCCAAATGCCTCTTAAAATATATTACTATTGTCCTATGCAGTATAAATTTGTGACTTTCTCTCTATGAAAAGTAGGCTTGATGATAGTTCTTATTTTTATTAGGAAAAAAAAAATGTAAAAATAAGCTTGTCACCTGATCACAACCACACTCGCCCTTCACAATTAAGCAATAAGATGGGATTCACTTGCTTACCCTGTTTTTGTGGTGGTAGCAGGTTACTACTTATATCTGTTCTAGCATATAATATTTACACGTGACTATTGTTTTATGTTTCAAGATGAGTCTTTTGAGCTCCAACTTGAAGCAATGGATGAGGACAATCCCATGAAATTGGATGAAATTTTTGATCGTGTAATACCCCAAAAATCAGGGTATGTTCGTGGTTTAGGAGCTGGCCCAAAGCCTAGCACATCCGAGTCAAAGAAACTCAATGAGCAACTTCGTAAGGATGCTGAGGAAGCTAAACAGAGAGCCTAAGCAGCCGAGAAGAAAAATGACGAACTATTGGAAAGAATTCGCACGCCAGAAGACAAACGAGCCTGCCTTGAGACATCATTCATGACACGCATGAAGGCCGAGCTACAAGCTGAGCTTGCTATTATGCGGCGCGACGTGCAACGAGGAGTCTATTCACTCACTGATACTCTTAGTATTGACACATTACTCTTTCTGACATAATGTATTAGCTTAAGTTTTTATTTTGCCTTTTTCCTAAAAAAACATTACTCATTTTAACATATAACTTTAGCATTTTATGTAGTGCATTTTGTCTTTCCTATTTATATTGTCGAATTCTTGTCAATTTTTCAGTTAATCACTCTTCACTAATCTCTCCTTTTGCAGTACTTTGAAGAGGATGCAAAAAGGCTAGTGTTATCTTTTCAGTTCAATGAGATCGTTACTATTAGATTGATTGTCAATAAGGTTTTAGCTTCTAGATTTTTTTTTTTTTTTTTACATTAGAATTGGAAATTTGCTCCACATTTGTTGATTTGATGATTAAGAACTTGGCTACATAAGTCTTGTAGATGTCTTCTGATCTTGGAGGGTATTAAATTGATTGTGAATAAGGTCCTCTATCATGATGAGATTTGGAATAAAAAAATACGAATATAATGAAATTTGTTATGACAAATAATGCTTTTGAATTGAATATGCCCGAATTACATATAAGAAATATTGTATTTGAAACAAAAATTTTTTTAAACAAAATATTCTTTTAGGTACAAACTTTATATTCAATTAGTGACAAAATGTAAATATTGTAGCTGAAACACTATTTTTAGCTGCAAAATCTGCTAAATTAGCTACAAAATTCTTAGTCTTTAGTTTGAAAAAAATTGTAGCTAAAAGTTTATATTTAGCTACAAAAGTACATTTGCAACTGATGCATGACATGTAACTATAAAATACAAAATTTTGTGGCTAAACACTTTTAGTGTCGGACCTATAGTTATAATCTAACTACGAAGTAAAAATTTATAGTTAATTGTTTTAGCCACAAAATTTTGACTTATTACTGCAAAAATGCTTTGTACCTAAAGCCAAGTTTTTTTTTTTTTTTGGTAGTGAAATTAATTTTAAGCTAGTTTTCCGTTACTAAAATTGACTTAACTTGAGATAGAATTTTTACTTTAGTCCCATCTCTAATCCCACCACTATGGACAATTGTAGGTGAAAACTTTTGACTTCTTTTAGTGGCCAAGGAATCATGAGAAATCATGAGAAATTCTGCTTTAAAGTAAAATTATAAATTAATGGGATCGACATATTGAGTGGCTGCTTTTTAGGTTACTATGTAGTACTTTTGCACGCACCGGACACAAACGTGCCTTGAAGTTATAAACTGGTAAAAAGTAATTAAGAAATTACACAGCAGTACTATTGAGTACTTTTGAAAGTGATAGAAACCCCGTTCAGAACAGAAATAAACGCGCATAACAGTACCTAATTGAGAGTTGAGACGCAGCTGGTTTGTCTTTTTTTATTTACTTTGATTCCAAGATCTAATTAAATCTAGGATACGAATGATTCACGAATTCAAAATAAAATAAAATTTTAAGTAAAAATTAATTAATATAGTTATAATTTTTGTTGATTTAAAAAAAATTAAATTAAATTCAAAATTTAGAGTCTAAGTCAATGAAATAAACAGAATTTTAATTTATAAATTAAGTTAAATTAATTAAATTAGTTTTAATTTAATTTAATTTAATAGGATTTATTTTTATAATTTTTTATTTTTACTTCCACTGTTTTAGTATAATTTTTAATATAAATTATCTCTATTTTCATAATTTTCAATATAAATCAAACTAAATTTAATTGAAATGAAATGATCAACTTAGTTTAATTTACAAGTTAGATTAAGTTATAACGTTGAAACAAATACATGCTTAATAGTTAGGTTTATTTTATGCAATGATTAACAATCTCACATATTGATTTTTTATAACAAAAAGAAAAGAAGAAATATTACAATTCAAACTTAAACTTTATTTATTAGATATAAAATTATTATTAAGTTATACTGCAACAGTTTAACTTAATTTAATTTAAAAAAAGGTAAAATTATTTATAATTTTTATTGACTTTTTTATAAAAAGAGAAGTAAAAACAAAAAAAAAAGCAACTAAACTTGATATCAAATGAGGCCTTTTATTTCCACTTTTTAATTTCAAATTTTAGAGAGAGGGGAGCAAAACAAATTTTGCCACTTTGGAAAAAGAAAAGACAGAGAATAAGAAGGTGTTTGGATAATGTATTGTATTCATATTACATTTAAATATAATACATTAAATTTAATATATGTTTGGAAGAAAAATATCTATATTACATTTAAAATATAATGTTTGCTTAAATGAAAATTGTTTGAATTGTAGAGCATGTAATGTAGTTGATAAAAGTAGAATGAAAAAAGTAAGAGAGAGTAGAAGTAATAGAAAAAATAAAATAATAATTAATAATTATATTTAATTTAAATTATAATATAATTAAAATTTAAATATAATAATTTTATGTCTATATGAAAATTATATTACGTGTAAAAATAATATGGATGCAATTACGATAAACAGGTGTACACTAAAACTTGATCATAGTCATAATGGTACATATCTGACGGTACACGTTGACGTGATTATTTAAATTACGTTTACATTTGTGTAAAATAAATAAATAAATATTATATATTAAAAGAGACTAGAGAAAGTATTTCCTCAACAAAACCCTACAGCATGGGCTCCAGACCACAGCAACCAAAACCCTCTCTCTCTCTCTCTCTCTCTCTCTCTCTCTACCTCACCGCAGCCCTTTCTCTTTTTCTTTCTTTCTTTTTTTTTTTTTTCCTCTTTTCTCATAAAACCTAATGATTATGTCTTATTATCGTGGCTAATTTTAAAGATAAAGCAGCTTATATATCTTACCAAAACAATATACTAGATAAACAATCAGAAGATCATGAAGCAGATCCAAGGAGAGATCATAGTTTTCCAAAGAGAATTAAGAAGCTTTTTTGAGGGGAATGTTGTCTGGCACGGAGGCCATCAAATCCATCTTCAACACACACACACACACACATAAATATAACTTGTATATAACTTGGTGATACATGTACACACACACATATAACTTGGTGATTATAGTGCTATAAGTGTCCTTCGGACCAGGCTTCATTCCCCTCAATTACTGCTTCGATCAATTGTTCAAGTAGAAACCGATCGTTGTTCATCATAGCATCGTTTTTGACTGCGTGATATTCCTGATCAGGTGAATTTTAAATAATATTATTCTCATCAATTAAGTAGTTTAATTTTTCATTATGTGGTAGCTAGTTTTGTAGGAGATTGCACGAGACAATTTATTCCGGGAATATCATAATTAATCATTATTATTAGCTTTCTACTTGTGATTTCATGTGTTAATTTGGTCAACTCTTATTATGATGGCTGTGTATTTTTGTCAGGCCCTTTTTCTGATCATCAGTTCATCATTGTGGAAGATTTATTTTCTAATGATGGCTCTAGTATATAGATTCAAGCTTTCAAGCACTAGTTCTAGATAATTTCTTTGTTTCTGTTCTTATTTCCCTTAGGGTTCATCTCTAGCTAAGAGGGTTTCTTTCTTTCTTTTTTTAATAAAAACAAATTGGATTATTTAATATTAAATAATTCCTAATGGTTTTTTATGGTATCTGCTACTAGTGGGAATATATAGAGCTGTATAAATCTGCCTTCTCTGATCAGCTTTACGAAAGTTTTTGATATTTATTAAACTGCATTAATTTGATTATACTTGTAGTGGAAGACATGTTGATATGAAGCTGTGTGAAGAACAAGATTTTAATTTTCATATGCAGTGCGCTGATAGATATATTGATATATTCTGTGGAATTGATTCTATTTTAGTCATTCTTTTCTTTATGAAAAAGAGGTATCTTTCGGTCATCTTTCCAAAATCTTTCTTTTCACCTCCATATCCTTTTATTTTCTTTTTTGTCATAACCCTATTCATAGCTTTTTGATTCTATACTTGGGCATATATGTGATATTTCTATAGTGTATGGAGGATATTTTGCAGCCAAGATGTATAAAGGTAAAATTTTTATGGCTTTTTTTATGCTGCAAATTTTATAGCATCTAATTTTAACGTCCTTTTGTATATGCCGAGACAATGCTTCTCAGTTTTCACCAAGGAATTCCTGAAGAAGAGTAGATTTAGCATTTTAACATTTATATGTTTATATGTGTATGTGTATGTATTACGTGTTGATAGATTTCTCAGTGATCATTATCTAAATCGAAAACATGTCTGTGTGTAGACTTGAGATGACACTTAATCTATTCTTATCTTCTTCTCAAAATATAGTTTCAAACTTCAGCTCAAGAAAAGGTTCACAGTACTGACTTATTCGCCAATTTGCTAGATCAGATGCAGAAGCGATGACTAATGACAATGTTGACTTACATATCTATCCATATTACTATATATATATATATATCAGACTTTGCAACTGTTTAAGATTCGCCAATTTGCTAGATCAGATGCAGAAGTGATGACTAATGACAATGTTGACTTACATATCTATCCATATTACAATATATTATATATATATCAGACCTTACAACTATTTAATATGAAATTTGTGTGTGACAGTGTGTTCATCAAAACTGTTCATTTTATTCTTCCTAGGCCAACATATATATGGGGAACAAAAAAGGTTGGAGTACGTTATTTAATTATTTACGCACGTATATATGTTTAAAGCAAGCTATGTATCGATCAATATAAGAATATATAGCACTACTAAAATGTAAGAAAGATATCTAAAAAATGTATTTGTTTGATCACTTGCTCAAATAATCAATGCAACAGTCAATTGAGGCTTGTCGCTATTTTTTTTTTTAATGTATTAAGTCATGATTTTAAGTTTTAGAATATTTACAAAATGGCTATACTCTCCTTCGGTGTTACGGATTATCTCGTTAATTAGCAAATTATGGGTCAGGAACATAAGATTGTTTGATTTATCTCGAATACTGGTCATCTGAGCACTAATGTCATGGACCACAAGAATGTTGCTAAATCAAAATATACAAGTATATATAATTATATATGTGTGTGCGTACATGTATATGTAGATATATGGAAATTAGTTTATTTGGTCAGTCAGTAGTGGGTTGCAGGTGCAATGGGCAAAGACAAAGTAAAAAAAGTAGAGAGCTCTAAATTTGATGAGGTGGGAACAGAAAGTGATTGCCGGAAATGTAGGTTTTATATATTGCCGGCAACGTGGATGAAATATACCATTATGCAATGAGCTGATGCACTTTATTGTTTCCGCATTAATTCTTTATGCCTAGGCGTGAAGACATTTATATATAAACAATAATATTAAACATGTATATATATATATAGATATGTATACATAGTAGTGTTTGTCGCTTACAATTTCGGAGGCAACCAATTGGATGGCTTTAGGTGCACACCAACCGACCAAATGCGCGGTGGTTGCATGCATATTGCAGCTATATTAATCGTTTGATGGATTACAGTTGCCCTCCCCATATTATTGATGTTAGGTTTTGATATATATATATATATCCTTGTTCTCATGCTATTACAGGCTAGAGAACATCCCATCCTGACAAGTTGTATGGATAAGAGATTTCATCAACAAATATATAAAAGGATGGGTTCCTACTCAACATCTAAATGTAACATTTTTTAATAATATTATTCTTTATATTAATATCTAAATAGTATCATGTGATAAGATTTTAAATAGAAAATATAAGTATTTCAACTACTTGTTACAAGCTTTTAGACAAAAAGTTACAAATACCAGATAAGAGACATTTCCTACGCATGTGTATACATATTTTTTCTCCAAATATTTATAGTTGATAAGAATTTAATAAGAGAGATCACATGGCCTGACCGATTGCACCTAGTAATCAGGATCCACTATCAAATATACGTGCTAAAGCTTGAACATGTCAAGTACAAATACGAAATTTAAGAGTGAAAATGACGCTATATTTATCTCCGGTAATGAACATAGAATATTGGTGCACACACGATTAAGATTAACTCCAAAATAGAAACCACGCTAAAAAGTAAAAACATATTCATGGAATAGCTTATATATATACACATTAATTTGATGAAATACAGTTATTTAAAATAACATAACTATTTTTTATTTTTCTTGTGTTCGGATCAGTCAGATCAGCGCATTAGGTTTAACTGCATGTAGGTGCAATGCATATAATATCAATGCGAATTGGTATAGAATATATAATAACATACATACATTACGGCTGTATATTAGTTATATATATATATAATGTAACAAATATATAAATAAATATATATATCCGTCACGAACACAAAACCTGTAGATGCGCACTATGCCCGGCCGGCTTTGGCTGGCTTTTGTTTTGTTTTGTTTTGTTTAGTTTTTTTTCTCGTAGAGATCGAACTAATAATTGGTTATGGCTTCCCCATGCATAGGTCAATTTTGTTCTACTGCAAGCTCCGTCTTAGGTGGCATTCAACTCATCATCAATATTTCCATTGGAAAAGCTCAACTGAGTACTACATTTTTGAAGTTGTAAGGGCAACCAAATTAACAGAAATTTGAGAACATCTTTTGTGATACACATATGTAATAGATTTAGGTGTCAAATAAACAAATAAAGAAACTGTTCTTTAGAGCAATATTGAATGGTTCAATTCATATATAGCCAGCCAACAACAAAAATCAGGCGCTTTATATATGCTAGGCTATAACGTCATTTCCTTTTGTTGATTTCTCATTACTAATAATCTCTACACCTATACATATATATATAGTATATACAAATACAACCCCCGAAAGCAAAGGACTCCAGCATCAACATTTCACCACAAACTTACTCTCTCCCTCTCTCAATTTCTATTTCTCTTAATACAATCCAAAACAAAAACACCCTTTTTACATACCCAAAAAAAAATTTAAAAAAAAATCATTCTATAGTTGCCCACACCAGCCGGTTTTCCCGCCGGTTGGGAGAATAGGGCAAGAAAAGAAAACATTCATTATTCATCACCATCATCATCAACATTTGTTCAAAATTTGATCATCACAATCCTCTTCCTCTATTACCTAATTAAATGTAATTACCCAATTAATTCCTAATTAAACAAGCTGTATTATTAATGTAACGTACTACATAATTAGTAGTATTGTTCCATGCATGATCTCCAAAACCAGTTTCTTGATGATCGACATTCCATGACCGCCGCGGACCCCACCGCAGATCCGGTCTTGTCAGCCTTCGACGTCACCGTTCTGTGGTTCGTCGCCTCCGTCCTCCTGCTCTCCCTCTTCTCCCTCTGCTTCATCCTCCACCTCTGCTTCAAGTCCCGCACCTCCCGCCATCTCCGCCACTTCAACTCCCTCTGGACCGTCCGATCCCTCCTCGTCCTCCTCATCGCTCTCTGGTCCCTTTCCGAGCTCCTCCGCCTCCCCCTCCTCCGCCGCCACCTCCTCCTCCACCACCACCACCAAACCTTCCTCTGCAAGCTCCACGTCGTCCTCTCCCTCGGCTTCCTCGAGCCCGCCTTTCTCGTCGTCCTCCTCTTCCTCGTCGACGTCTCGGTCAAGAATAAAGACATCATCAACGGCCTCTCCTCCGTCACCGCCTCCGTCCTCGCCACATGTTCTCCGCTCCTCTTGCTCCAAACCCTTGTCCTCTTCTTCTCCTCCCCAAGGCTCGAGCTCCTCGGCGTTCCGTACTACTTCTGGAGCTCGAGTTGCAGCTCCGTCGAGCCGTCGGGAGAGGCCTCGGCGGTGCTCTGCTCGTACCCGCTGCTTAGCACGGCTGTGTTCGGTTCGTTCGGGGTCGGATACTCGGCCACGTTCTCGTTGTCGGCGTGGCGGGTCTTGTCCGTGGTGATCAACAAGGCGCTTAGGGTTAGGATCCACGGCCTGGTCCTCACCGTCCTGGTGTCGCTGGCAGTGCAGGTCGTCCTGCTAATCCTCTCGGTGCTGTGGTGCCCAGGAGAGCCAGCGTTCGACGGCGTCTCACTCGCCGTCTTCCTCTCCACGTTCACCTGCGCCGTCGTTGGCGAGGGCATTTTGGTCATTAAACCCATCGCCGATTCGCTCATCGTGTGGAGACAGTGCTGTCTTTGGGATCCATGGAGGAGACCGCCGGAGACGGCGGCGGTGGAGACGGCGGTGTTGGAGGATGGAAGAGTATAGGACTAGAGAGGGGAAAGAAAAACGACGACAGGGTGAAATGGGGAGTCTAGGGTTGTTGTAAGGGCATTTTGGTCAATTCAAATTAGGGGGAAAAATTGAGGAAAAATTTGGAGATATTGTTTGAGTGTGACTTGTTGACAGTTTATGTGGCATTTTTTTTCCCCTCTAATCTGAATCTCTAATGCCCCTCTTCTTTGTTTGCTATTTCTGTTTTTTTTTTTTTGTTTTTTGTTTTTTTGCTATTGATCATGTGGTAAATGTTTGTTTATAATTTAGTAGAGATTGTTTCTTGCCATTTTTCTTTTGTTGCTAATCTTTTGTAAATAGAAAAGACCTTGGACATAATGTAGTATTAATTATATATATCTTTTTTTTTTTTAAGGAACTTATATCTTAAACTAATCAGCTGTTCTTTTACTTTGTTTTTGATCATATGGCTTGTCAATTTACTATTTTGGAACTCTGAAATGTTTGATAATTGTATTGTTGATCCAAATGTAATTTGCTACACTCATTTCTTTTAATATATGATTAAGGACGACATTTTGTGGTTCTTGGTAGATATATCTGGTTTAAAGACAATCATATTACTCTCTAACGTATAGTTCAAATCTCCAAGTTTTATCCCTTATCAATAATTTTGAACAAAGGAAAATTTTATTAGACAATGTGTCTCACTTTAATTCATACTTTTAGAGATGTATCTATCAATAATATTTTTTATGATAAGAACTGTCTTTTTCGTTAGTAATAAGAATTACTTTTTAACTATTTGATTAATTTATCATCGACAATTTACGAATGTCTATGTCTTTTATTAAAGAAAAACAAATTATTTAGCACAAAACTACTCTTATTTGTAAATCAGAGTGTTAAAAAATTTGAAAAACAAAAAAGAAAAACAAAGATTAAAACAAAGTTCTTATTCACGATAAAAAAAAAAAACATAGAGGTTTCTATTGTAAATCACTGGTTTTTCGAGCCTTTCTTTTACAATTCAGTCATCTCATGTTTATATACGTAAATGAGAAGAGAAATCTTACCATGCTTACGAAATAAATAAATTTTTATGTTCACACTCATTAAAGTAACATTTCTCTATATTTTCTTTTTTGAAGAAAGACAAAGGGGAGTTTTTATGGTAAAAATTGTCCCCCTTTTTCATTATCAACATGAATAACACTTTTAGTTATTTAATTAACTTTTCAATGATATGATCTATAAGTATTTACGTTAATTATTTACAACCTGCGATATAAAAATATTCTTATTTATAGTTTAAATCGTTGAAAAGTTAATTTATCGTATAAGAAAAGGGAAGAAGAAGAAAGAGGAGAAGGGCGATCCCCCTATGTGAGGCCTTGTCGATACATGGGCCATTGTCTGTTTAACTGGACTAGGTTGCAAGATTTGCAAAATGTGTGCAATAAGGGATTGGATAAACATGCGGGCTGGTCCTTGTCTTTCTTAAACAGAGGGCTGATTTCTCCTAAGTTTCATCACTCTCTCTCGAATTATCAAATCGAAACATCCACAAAACGAGAAAAGAAACAAACTTTTCTCTGTGTAATAAGTGAATCTTTAGAACCTCCAATAATTAGGCGACATGCCCAAGGTGTTTTAAAATACTAAAAAAAAAAAAGAAAAAAGTTATAAAGCTTTCAAATGTGAAATCCCTGCAATATTTATTAAGGCATATGCTGTACCTAATATAATATTAAACAACAAACAGATGGACACCTATGCGCCTTATCCTTTGATATTTCTTTGCCTCAAAGTAAAGCAATGCAATGCTGTCCACAATATTTGGACACATAATATGTTTGGTCCATTGCTCACTTAATTGCTTCTTTTCATAATGTAATTTTCTATTCATCATAGCCAGTATTGTCCCCCCTCCCATATCTTCTTTGTGCTTCTTTAAGGATTTGACTACTTGAAACACACAAATCATGTGAAGTGTCTTATATACTTGTCACACACAGGACAAACAATAAAGCCTCTCCAAGTAATAGTATTAGTGCTCAAGGCGGTTTACAAGCTTCTTGTGTATATGAAATCACTACTAGAAAAAATATGTCATTTGCTCAACGGTTTATGATTAGGGTTGAAAATCGTTGGGGAATCCACTTTTGTTGTATGTTGTGAAGAAACGATAACAGTTTTAAATATTTGTACAAAATCCTTTATGTCTCATTATTTGATTGACAATTTTCTAAAAAGAACGTCGTCAAATGACAAATTTTCAACGACGTTCCATCATCCAATATCATAAAAATGTATATTTTTTAAATAAATTAACTGAAATAACGTCCTTTCTCAAATAAAAATTTATAAAAACCACAATAAAAATCTTAAGGTTCTAAGATTCTTGTGGTCATATTGCGGCGGTGGATATTGTGACAGGGTCATGGTGGCATGTGCGACGCAACGCGTGGTTTTGGTGCGTGAGGAGTGAAGAAGAGCGGGGAATGAAATACACGGGGCGAGGAAGATAGAGATAGAATTTGAAGAAAGAGTTTTTTTAGAGGAGGAAATACAGGAGTATTAGAAATTTTCAAAATTTAAGAGTAGAAGAGTGAGCCAAAAAAAAAAAAAAAAATTCCGTCTTTCTTTGCTAGAAAATTTCCGACATTTGACTACATATGGGCTTCGAAAATTCTCCGTGCTTTTTTTTTTTTTTTCTTTTACATAAGGTTTTATGATTATATTTCAAAATCCATCATGAAAGCAAGGATTTCACAGTTGTTTTTAGAGATTTTCGAAAATCTCTTACATTCAACAAAGGTTTTGGAAATGTCTATGTCAATATGCCTTTTTTAATCATACTTTTGTCTAATTTTCTATCATTGAATTGATTTTTTTTTTTTTTATGAATATACACATAGGTAATAAACTTTACTAAAGTAAATAAAATTACACATTTAAATAAGGAAGAAGGAGGGAAATATGTCAAAATTAAAATTAAATAAAAATAAATAGTAAAAAAGTTTTAGACCTTTAATAAATAGCATATTTTTGATAAATAATGATTTACCATAACTAAAATTCCAAAAATACCCCTTATGTGTAAATCTTAGTAAATTTATTTGGAAATCATTTTTTACTTCCGTTTGGATGAGATGTTTGTTTTTGGAAAATGAAAAATTTTTAGATATCAAAAATAAAAAGTTGTTTGAAATTTTTTTTAAAAGTGAAAAGTTGTTTGGGTGGGTGAAAACTTTTTGTTTATAGAGAGCTTTTTTTTCATTTTTCAAAAATAAAAAATGTTGGATGTTCAGATACGGAAATTTAGGAAGGTTCATTTTTTTTGAAATGAAAAATTTTTTGTTTTCCAAATTTGAAGGTGTCAAATAGACGGATGGTAACAGTAAATCATTTATTTACGTGTGTAAATCATTGATTTACTAATTCTCCATCCAAAATTTTCTTAGAAAACAAACAGATAGTTTTAAAATTTTACTAGTAAATTATTTATTTACGTGTGTAAATCATTGATTTACCAATTCTCCATTCAAAATTTTCTAAAGAAACAATTAGATAATTCCTCAAAAAAATAAAAATGAAAAGTCTAGTCCCTAACAAAAGTTCACAGAAGAAAAAGAAAGGGAAAGGGAAAAAGAGAGAGATAAAATCTACAAAGAAATATGGGTATAATTGTAAAATTACATGACTCTTAAATCAAAATTATTATTTATTTTCTAAGTTAAATAAATATACTATTTATTTTTATTGACTAAAACAATTGACCTATTTATTATAATTTCCCCTTAAACAAGACCATTTCGTAAATAAATAGTACGACACAAGCTTTTCATCATAATAAAATATTTTAACTAATTATTTCTTCGAACTTTTTTTTTTTTAATGCGAATGCTTGATTAACAAGGAAGATAGGGGATAAGGGCATCTTATTAGCACCATTTTCGTTGAATCTTAACCAAGGTTGAACTCTTGGAAGGCTTACTACCAAAAAAGTTTGAAGAGCAACAGAGAAAAGAAAAGTAATTTGATTAAAAATAACAATAATAATACAAGAAAAATAAAAGCAAAAGGTTAACTTCACTTTAGAACTTTAGATGCTTGTTATGATCGTTTTTCCCTCCACTCAATAATAGGAGACTATTTGAGACCATTGCCATTTTGTGGTGGGTCATCTAACGACTGCTACAAATGGTATCCCCGGTTCCCTATATATATTATAAGGAAAATGTTCTTTAATCCGATTCTTACTCAAACATATATATATATATATATTGAATGGACAGTTTGCCCACTGGTCCTTAAGATAATAGAACTCTCATAAAAGTAGGAGGTGTAACATGGAATTTATTCCATGTAATAGTTATGTTCAAAAGTGTAAAAAATACGAAATTTATTTATATCATATCAGTATTATACCTTTGATCTTTCTAATGGTAAGTTCTACTATACCTCATTTTGTTTACACAAAACAAAATAGAAACGGCCTAAACATGTTACAAAACAAAACACCTCTTAATGTTAAAAGAAGGGAATTAATTCTCAGACTCAGACGGAGCAAGATCTGAGAGCCACATGCACCTATGTTTAAAATGCCATACACAAAGTGAATAGGTCATAATCTCTCTCTCTCTCTCTCTCTCTCTCTCTCTTATCAGAAATCTTGACAACAATTTTGCAACAATATCTGGCACAGAATCCGGTCCTAATTTGAAGCCAAACTTGGGACCCTTTGTGGGGTACCTTAGCTAGAAGAAAAAGTCAAGGGCAATATTGGAGTTTGGTGCAAATTTTTTTTTTTTTTAATTTTTGAGGGGACCAATTTTCTTTTCGTATCACGTAAAGGTACAATTACACACAGGATAAAAAAATTACTTAAAATTATTAACTTTAATTTATGCAATAATAAGATTTTTTTGTACGGAATAGTAAAATTCGTATATTTCCGGTTATTTATACGCGTCAAAATTTAAAACAATTCTGTTCTACCAAAAAAAAAAAAAGTTGAATTGTTTTTTTTTCTATCAGATTTTCTTTCATGTAAAGTTACAAGAATTCAAAAAATATATAAAATTTTTTTTTCCTTTGAATGTACCGTTCAAACGGTTTAAATATTTTTTTTGTGTTAAATTTTTTAAAAGAAAAAAAACCAATAAATATTTTTTCGATGGAACTCTCCATTTCTTATTGATGAAACATTAAATAAGAAAAGCTGAATTTGACGTTATATTTGGAGTTTGGACATGTTTCCGAGCTTGCTCCTCACACGCTGACGTGGACACGACACCTCATTGTCGGTCGGATTTGTCATTCATGGACCCCACTCTTTGCTGGAGTGGTGAGTCCTCTTCCACACGCCATTCATTGCCCACGTGCCTTAGCTGCTACATCACCTTCGCCATAAAAAAAAATTATTTAAAAACACACCACTAACAAAAAAATAATTTTATTTATAAATCTAATATAAGATTTATTTTTTATTAATAAATAATATTAATTAATATTATTGATAGCTTATAATAATATTTTTATATCAAAGAGTCTAATATGAAATATATTAATATACGATATCAATAATATTAATCACCGTCTAATACTGGATTTGTATACAAAGTTTACAACGTTGTATTCTCGTCTTATTATTTGCTCTCTCTCTCTCGTTTCTTCTAAATATATGCTATGTTTGTTTAATCACTCCAAATTTGAAAAATAAAAAATTTTTCATTTTAAGAAAATAAATCTTCTTAAATTTTCATATCTGAATATTCAAACTTTTTTATTTTTTTTAAATTTCCCTAGAAAAAAAATTTTTTACCCATCCAAATAATTTTTTACTTTTAAAAAAAATTCTAAATAACTTTTTATTTTTTATATCTAAAAATTTTTTATTTTAAAAAAAATCTCTTATCTAAACGGGATAATAATTTCTTTTTTAAAAAAACATGAATAAATAAAATATCTCCTGTTGCTGAGTTTGAATTGTTTTTTTCCACAGGTGATCCAAACTTTTCCGTTCCGCTTTTGGTCAGTTTCAAACTTTTTGGCACATCTCTCAACCAATTACAAGGAACGATTGATAAGGAGAGAAAAAAAAAATCTCACTTACGGACAAAATTCTAATTAGTAGTTAATTTATCGGTTAAATTAAACTTATATATATATTTTTCATTGATGTGATCCTATTATGACTTGACATTAGAAGTTGTATTTTATCTTATCAATAAGAATATTTTTGTATCCTACCATAAGATTTTTTATGAAGATAATATTCATACGCAGCATCGGTGTTAGCCGTAGGTCAAGCCGTGTATAATAGTATGAGAATCCCATTCCATATTTTAGTAAGAAACTTTATCAAGAATTTATGCGAACACCGACGTGTGTAAATATATATATATATGTTTATGATATATATATAATATATATACACAGAGGATATGAACACACAATATAGCGTGTAATAACTTCTAGCTGGACTATTCCAGCTATAAATTATATAAACCTTGATGAAAACCTCCCTTAGACGGAAATAATAACAAATAGTAATGTTAGAATAAAATCGAAAAAAATAATACCCCACCTTAGGACATGACTACTTCAACCTCTCTCTCTCTCTCTCTCTCTCTCTCTCTCTCTCTCTCTCTCTCTCTCTCTTTCTCTCTCTCTAGAATCAACCTTTGTGTGTAAACTAAGCAAACCCTAGAAACATCTCAACCACACCATTCCTATATAATACCTCTATATAAATACCAACCTCCAGCCCCTCCAAAAACCTCTCATCATTTTTCTTCATTTTATTTCTTATATTGTTTTTTTATTTTTTCATATATGTCATAAAAATCTCATATAATGAGCAATATTCCAAGGTCTCTCACAGATTCTTCCCTTACCCTCTTCAAGCTCGCCATTTCTGCGTCCGATCCTTGGCCTTTTCCTCTCGCAGTTTTCTCATAACCCAAACAAGTCCAATTCTTTTTACTTTCTTTCTTTTTTCCCATTTTTTTTAAGGTCAATGACGATCAGTGCAAGTGAGAAAGACAAACACCACAACATGATCAACTTTCACCTTCAAATCCCTCACATTCATGACCTTCTTCATCATCATCATGATCATCAGAAGAAAGATCATCATCATCATCATCAACAAGAACTGAAGGACATCCCAAAGGGGTGCTTGGCAGTTTTGGTGGGGTCGCAAGGAGAGGAGCAGCAGAGGTTCGTGATCCCTGTGATCTACATCAATCACCCGCTCTTCATGCAGCTCCTCAAAGAGGCGGAGGAAGAGTACGGATTCGATCAGAAGGGTCCCATCACCATTCCTTGCCACGTGGAGGAGTTTCGTACCGTTCAAGGAATCATTGATAAGGAGAATACTTCTCCCCATCACCACCACCACCACCATCATCATGATCATCATCACCACATCTGGTGTTTTAGGGTCTGGTCTCATAATCGAGAGTAGTATTATATATATATATATATGTACTTTGTAAATTTGATTTCTTTTTTACTTTTCTCTTTCTTTGGCCTGTCCTTATTAATCGGGTGACAAAGAACTTCATCAGATGATCATAATATGTATGATTTGTTGTTGGTACATTTGTTTGGAATGTGACACAAAATTTGAGATGGCAAATCCAAGTTTTTTTTTTTGTGCGTGTGCCTCTGAAATATTATATTAATATTTAGCTTGCTTAATTTATTATTATTATTATTATTATTATTAGTGTTGTTCCTGATTTAATCAAGAATACAATTCTTATACGCGGAGAGACGATATGTAGATAGAGAGAGAAACGTAGAGAACAGGGTTGGAAATTTGCAAGTGGGAAAAAGGGTTTACTTTGAAGCCATTTGATTTTGATTGCGTATATAATACATACACACACATATACATATATAATGTGGTGGTGGTGGCGTTCTGTGAGACTATTTGGATAAGAATGATCTATAAATTTTCATACAATCGAAATGAAATTACAATGGTTTCACTTTGGTTTTGAATTATTCTTTTTCTATATTCAGGACGAAGTCAGAACCTTATCTCATTATGAGCATTATAATATAAAGATATTTAATTTTAATAAATTTATATGATAACTTTTAATTTTAATAAAACGAAACAAGAAAAATGATAAACTTTTTTTTATATAGAATTTAATTTTAATAGAAATTATATGAGAATTTTTAATTGTTAATAGAAGTAAAGTATGGATTATATAATAATTTTTTATTTTTTATTTTTAATAGAGATAAAATAGAAAAATTATAAAATTTTTGAAATAAAAATTAAAAACAAAAAATTTTAATGAGAGTAACAGCCCCACTCATCCCCACCTAGTTTCGACTGTATTTATATAGTTCGAATTTGATAGTGTATGAATGTATATATACACGAATATATATATATATATGCATGTAGGGCGGTTGCCATCATGATATTGCAGTAGCTTTGGTGGGCCAAAAAGAAAAAAGAAAAAAGAAAAAAAATCAAGCCTAGCCTGACGTCCCACAGTCATTCACATCTTTTTCCGGCAATAAAAAAGTTTAAGATTTCCGAATTTATTACTCGCAACTGTATTTCCTTTTAAATATTAATTAAATATATGTTCTTTTTAATCCTTACCAAGCCGCTCATTTTAGGGATTTTTTTTTTCTTTCGCCGAAGGGCAAATTTCGTGTCCCTGTCATTTCGTATTCTTATCCATAATCCACAATATATACATATATATATGTAACAGGAAAAATCAACTACAATCTTAATTTTTTATAATCAATTTATATAATAATAAGTTATATTATCTTTTTATGTGTGGTTATAATTTTTTGATTTTAATTAATGTTATAATGTTTCACATATACTAATAAAAAAATTTATAAATAAAGTAAATTAGTATTTAAAAATGAGATTAAAATTGATATCTTTATATTTATATACGTTCCTTTGAAAACTATCTACTCAAGATATGTTGTGTTATAAGGCTGTATTTTACTATGTTGTGGTTTATTTATCTCTTTATGATTTTTTTTTTATATAAGAATGAGATAATTCGAATTCTTTTTTTTTTAATAAAATCATATGTGAAATTAACATTAAATTATATTTATAATTACCTCATTATGATTAAATTGTCTATACCTTATTTTGTTTATTCCTGGTGAAATCTCAACTTTAAAGAATTGTATTTTATTTATTATTTAACATTTTTTTAACGTACATTTTTGGCCGTATGGGTAAATCAATATTTTTTTCTCGATGATATTAAATTTGGCTGTTATTTTAGCAAGATTTGATGACTTTACCTAATAGTATATAAATCTCCTAATAAAAAAACTTAGGTTTGGTTGTTGGTACGACGTAATTTTAGTACAGGTGATAGTAGGGACGCACAATTAAATTTATTTTCATAGTAACATATTTTCAAAAATTAGATGCTAGCTACCACCTGCTGCAGACCAATTATTTATTTAGGTACTTTACACTTTTAGCTAATATATTATTTCATATTACACACTTAATTGTTTTTACTTTTACTACAGCGAACACGTCTTTTTTATGCCGACAAAAAAACGTAAAGTCATTGTAAATATTTCTTTTACAATCATGTATCATCGTAAATAACTAGTCACAAATATGCTATTTGTGACAACAAACCATATTTACATTTATAATAGCGACGACTTGTTACTAAAAAGTTGTTAGTAATTATTTTATCGAAAATTTCGTTGGGATTATGTGGTATCAATTTTTAACGATAACATTTTTAAAATATATCACCGCAAATAATTTTTCTATTGCTAATGTAGCAACAAAATATACAATATTTTAATTCCAAAATTTAATATGAATAATGAAATTATGACAATGAAAAAAAATTAATATCAAAAAAGATAAATGATAATAAATTATTTCTTTAATAAAATAATACCAAACATTATAATATAAAAATATAAAAAAGTCATACCCGCATACATTTTTTTATGATTATCCAGTCATATGTCACAACTTAGGATCAAATAATTATAAGATTATGAAGTTTTATCAAATTTTATTAAAATTATTATGCTTCTATATAAATTCCTAAATTTTATACTTCTAATTTTTAACACATTCTTTTATTTACTAGCACATAATGATTTTTTAAATTTATTACTAATTCTAATTATAAATATTTTTATTTTTTAAATATATTTATTTAATAGTATCACATACTGATGTATTAATTTATTGCAAATTTTTTATTTATTTCTAAGTCTTCATATTTGTATATTTAAATTATTTAAATAATATTGTAAATTACTAAATAAATCATTCTTTTTTAAAAGTTTGCCAATTATTATTAAACTTTCCATCTAAACATAGATTTAATTATAATTTCAATATTTTTATAATTAATAATTATTTTAATGTTATTTTTTTAATTTATCAATTATTAAATTTTACATATTTCTTTAAATTTAGTAAATATCAAACCTTCCATCTAACCAAATTCAATAATCATTTTTCAAACACAAATATTCTAATAACCAAGTTTAATGATAAATTTCCATAAACAATTTTTCCACAAAATCAAAAAAAAATTTCCAACCTATTTCCAATAATAAATTTTCCAATTAACAAATTCAACAATAAAAAAAAGCCATAAATCAATTTTCAATAAAAAATTACAATAAAAGATCACCATCAACAACATAATCACAACAACCTAACAACAATATAATCACTATCAACAACAAAAATTATCAAAAATTACAATGTACTCACAACAACCAAACTCACTAAGATTGTAGGTCGAAAACTAATGACAAAGGGTGACAGCAACAAGAAGAGGAGATAACTGATAGTGGCAACGATCTACAAAAACGACAGTGATGATTTGGTTGGGGGAGAGGGGGGAGGGAAGGAGTAAGGAGAACTGGATATTTTAAGAGAGAAAAGAAAACCTTGTGTTGATGGAGAGGTAGTGAATGGCGATAGAGGGCAGGCAGCAGCGGCAAAGGGCGGTAAACAAATTTTTGGGGGGATTTAGGAGAATGGGTTTGGGAAAAGGAGAGAGGGAGTTTGGGAGAAAGAGGGATGAGTTTTTGAGGGTTTAGCAGACCATCTGAGAGAGGATGAAAGGAAAAATGGAGAAAATGGGGAGGAAAAAAGCTCTGCGCTCAGGGTTATACATAGAACTTTTAGCGACAACAAATAATTATCACAAATATTTCAATGTCGGCACAAATAATGTCTAAAACCACGTTGTCCTTGCACTCGTCATTAAATTTATTGTGGAAATATTCTCTGAATAATCTAGAAACAATATTTATTTGCAATGACATTTTTTTAATGTCGTCGCTAAAATCTTATGCCACCAATTAAGTAAATAATGGTTATTTATTGAGAAGTTGTAGAACATTTTTTTGTGACGACATTTTTTAAATGTCGTCGTAAATAATGTTTAGGAAACCGCTAAATATTCAACCTTTTCTTTCTTAAAAAATTAAAAAGCTTAGTTATTTGCGATAACATGTCATCATAAATAATCTAAAAAATAAATAATTTTGACTCGTCAATGCCAACTGTGATTGACTTAATATTTATAACAACATTATCATCGTAAATATCTTTCAATTAGTGCTTAACCAAGTTCACGACATGTTCCTTTTGACGGTAAACATTATTTGTGATAGCAAGTATCGTAAATACTTATGGCCAACTTAATAAATATTAGTGACAACATATCATTGCTAATATTCAAGGGTATGCGACAACATGCGGCGACAATATGGCATTGCTTAGAGTAATTATGACTACATATCTACTATAAACAAATGATAATTATTTACAATAATAAGTCATTGTAAATAAATTAATATTATGATCACAAAAGTCATTACTAATAATGTCATTGTTAATAGTCATGTTTGTAGTAGTGTTTTATGGACACATATATCCTTTAATCTTGTACTACATTTGAGAATTTTATAATATGATACGCAAAGTGGAAAAAAAAAAAAAAAAAAACTGGAATGGTACGTGTAACTTTAGACCATAGATGATATCAAAATAATATATTAAAAATAATGCAATTTGTTAAAAATGTTGTTTTTGCCTGTTTTCCTTCTTCTTCTTCTTCTTCTTTCCTCTAACCATGTATTAATTCGCTCTCCCTTGCCTGCATGCCCATGGCAATTTGAATGGTTGATCTATCTGGGAATTTCCTAATCTCTGCTAGTTTTCAACCTCTTCGAAGCATTCTATCGATTATTATGTCCTTTCTCATCTTGTTTAATTTATGAATTGAGTTTAGAATAAAATTAAAGTATTAGATTAAAATCAATTGATATTTTAAAAACAATTTATAATTTTTGGGTGTAGACTTAAATTCTAGACACTCTCTAAGTTTGACCATATATTTAAAAAGCCAAAACTGTCCACCCTTGTATTGGAAAAACGTTTCCAACTACGTAGAGTGGTATTCAACATGTAGCCCCGAAAAAATGAGTGTAAATGGTCATTAATTTCACACTTATAATCATGTGAATGTTGTTCTTATTTATAAATAAATTCAACAGAATTAAGCAGAAAAGAATGTTACCGTTATTTATTTCGGACTTTATAATTTTAATGAACTCTCAAGAGGTGTTATGGTTGTTGTCTTCGTGTTTGCTTTGACCAATTCAAACAAGCGTAGTTTGGGCCAGATAATGGGAAACAAGTCCTTCGACATTGGACGGCTCCTAATTAGGCCGTGTGAAATGGCATTCAGTCATGAAGCATTCCTTGTTGGGCCATCAAAAAGTCCTCTCTCTCTCTCTCTCTCTCTCTCTCTCCTTTTTTTTTTTTTTTTTCCCTTGGAGGGGAAGGAAGTTCCCAAGCTGAGACAGCAGAGTTGTAATGTAATTTAATGAATTTCCAAAGGCCGACCGTCAAAATTCAAACTGTGAACAGCTAGCATCCATCTGATTGTTTGACATTCTTCCCCCGAGAAAGCGGAAGCTTCACATTTACATTGACTTCTATTCAAGTCTTCTGTTTTGTTTCCATCACTTGTACAAGAATGAAAAAAGTTTGCATTAATTGCACATTTTCTATGCTAAAGTAGTAAGTAATATTGTTACATATTAAATTATCCTGTGAGGTTTGATTTAGTTAATTGTAAATTAATTATGTCCAATTTTCAATTAAATCCGCGACAACCTTTAATATACGAATCTAGTGAGAAAATTTCATAGGATACTAGAATTTCTATATTCCGTACTTGAATTGAAGACTTGAATGAATTCCAAAACAAAAGCAAAAGCAAAAACAAAAACAAAAACAAAAACAAAAAAACTTTGTTGAAAGGGAAAAGGAAACCTTTTTTTTTTTTAATGGCTTAAGGTTTTTTGTGAAGTTTCTTGTTTGTACATAATATGATGTCCTAAATTATTATTATTATTATTTTTTGGCCAATGAAATCACGTCAACTTTTATCAATGAAAACTTATTGCTTCTGCCAAAAATAAAATAAATAAATAAAACAATAACAAGAACTAATTAAAGTATAACAGTTTGGTGCATAACCATTTTGCTTGAAGCCATGATGTTCTTTTGGCATGTGTCCAAACGACATGATGCTTCTTTTTAATAAAAAGAAAAAAAATATTAAAAAACATCATCATCCTTGAATTCATGTTTTCCACTCCTTATGTAGTGTTAAAAGTCATACCCACCTCGTCAAATCTAAAATCTGTTCAAACATGTACAAATTAGACACCTGCAATTTGAATCTCAATTTTAAATAAAAAATTGCAATTTTGTCTTATTAGAGCTGTCATGATAAGAGACAAGAACTAATAATGTAATGATTAGCCAAAAAAAATATGTTAGATAATTAAGCATGTTAAGGTATATGATTTGGAATTGAGTTTTTTAGATTGAATTTGAATTAAATTAATTGATGAAGCATTTAAATTGATATAATTAAAAAATATAAAAACTTGAAATGTGATTAAAAAAAATTAATATGAAAACTTTTTTTTCGTTATTTTCTTAAATTTATGTAATTTAAATTTAAAAAAAAAAAAACAATTCCAAGCATAACAACTGTGAATGATAAATATGGAGTTGACTTTTTAAAAATATATAAAACAAGTTATCATTTATATTAAATTAAATGACTACACCAAAGGCATGCTACAACAAAGTTTCTACTATAAAAATTGTAAATAAAGTTTCATATCCTACAACAAAGATTCCTTTTATAATAATAAATACTTAAAAGCCCATGTACTCCTTTTTTTTTTTTTTTCTCATTCTGTTTTCTGTTTGACGAAACTTAGGCTGAGCATCTTTGTAAGGCAACCATTGGAGTGGAAATACTACGATGAAATTAAACCAAAAAAAAAAAAAAGTGCTAGGACAAAGTTTTTTTTTTTTTTTTAATTTTTTGGTTCTCAATTACTAAGTAGAAGCTTTAACCATAGGCATATAAACATTTTATTTCGAATGCCATCTACTCTCATCACCACTAATTTGATATAAAATGTACCCGCCTTTAATATCAATAAAATAAAGAGCTAACATAGAAAGCTAAGAGGAAACGAATTAGACAGGCCCTTTTCCCTGCAACGCGACTAATAACTGAACTGTCGCATGACAGCGCAAGAGAGATAACGAAAACACACTGTTAATAGTACATTTCTTATTCTACTATCACGTATAGAGGTATAAGCAATGATAAAAATTAGGTGCTAAAAGAAGAATACACTACAAATACTGCATTACTTTAGACTTTCAAATCTTATATAGTGGTTTCGCAGACTTCTTCATTTTGTTATGATTTGATTTGATCAAAACTTCATAAAGGACAGTCCAATAAGATTATTATTATTATTTTTTTTTTTTTGGGTCCGAATGGTCTTGTAAGATTACCCCTTTAAAGGATCCTAAAGCTAAAAAATAGAGTTCAAAGCATACCGAATAGAGAATATTTGAAACCAAAAAACTTGACCAAAAAACTTCCAAAGTTATTTTTCCTTAAGGATTTTTTCTCCTATTTTTCTAGGATGATACTTGTCATTGTTAAAAATAAAAAATAAAAATAGACACACTACACATTACAAGAAAGAGGGAGACACATGGTATAGGATCTTGAGCAGTTTTTTTTTTTTTTTTAAACATAAATTAATTAATACAAGCTATTGCAATAATTCCATTTCAGTTTCATCCTATCTAGGCACTCAAATTTTCAACCTTACCATCATACCACGGTAAACAAAGAAAAATGGAATCACACTCTTCAGTAAATAAATACAAAGAAAAAATATATTAAGGAAACCCCAAGGCAAAATAAAAAATAATTAAAAAAAAAAAGAATAGTCTTTTTAAAACTATCGATGTCTTGTATTAGAACTACGTATTGTCACACCATGCAAAAATTTAGTATATCCAAGGAAGCTGAGTTTTCCATCAGAACTTCTGATCCAGTCATTCAATAAAGGATAGGCTGTCGGGCCCAAATTCATTTCCTGCAAAAATTTTGTGTGTTAAAGACATTGTTTTCTGGTTCTAACGAAAATTCGTTTATCATAAGCTCGTATGAAAATGCTCACCTGGGCCAACTCCTCGACCGAGATGACACGGTTTCCTTCCCTTTCGAAGTACTCGAAAGCCGTATTTGCGATCTTTTCCCATCCTTCAAGAGTTTCCAACTGATACGAACTAATTGCAGCAGCACAGAATTCTTCGAAGTCCATTTTTTTATAAGAAAGCGGTTCCATCTTTAAATGCAGAAAGGAACCAAAAAAAGTTATTTCATTGCATGAAATGCATCGAACAAACGTAGACAAAGATCAATCAAGATTTCTTACCAGATTTAAAATGTCAGGAACCCTCGATTCCCTCATGGCATCAGTAGCATTTTTCATAAGCGCCTGAAATTTCAATCACGAGAATTGGAAGATAATTTTTTTATTACTAAAAATGACAAAGTATAGTTTGAACAACTACTGACTACAGTCAGACTAGAAACGTTAAGTTCAATATCATAACCTAAATGTATTAACAAGATTAGATAAACTAGCCGTTTTAAAATTCTCAAGGGTTACATATCCATGTTTTGGATCCAATAGCCTAAACTGGGCTTGGAGGTAGATAAACTACTGACTACAGTCAGACTAGAGACGTTAAGTGCAATACCATAACCTAAATGTATTAACAAGATTAGATAAACTAACCGTTTTAAAATTCTCAAGGGTTACATATCCATGTTTCGGATCCAATAGCCTAAACTGGGCTTGGAGGTAGATGAGCTCGTCCTCTGTTATAGCTTTCGATAGAGCCTGTGATTACATAAAAGCACAGGGAAAAATGAAAGGACGTAAATGGACTACCAAAGTTAATGGAAACGTACAAGAAGGTATGGTTGCCCATGGACCGTTTTTGTGCCCCATACCACCAAAAAACTGTAAAGTCAAGAAAATGATTAGAAAATCGGGTTTACCTTTAAAGATGCACGTTTCAATGGTGTTGCACGGACATATGACTTAACTAACTTGTACATAGATATATCTAATGGCACGGCACGGCTTTCATCGCGTAACCATGGGTGAGCTGCAAACACAAAGATGATTGTCACTGAGCATCACAATGAATTATATAAAACACAACATGGCAGGGAAAACCCACAGAAAAACCATAAAAATGAAAGTTGAGTGCGTGTTTTTGCGTACAAGCACACAATATGCATGTCAGTGGGAGAAAGAGATGGATTTAGTTTTTGTCACTCACTTAGAGCTTGCACCGCACTCATTCTCTTTCTGTGGTCCTTGTTGAGAAGCTTTTTCACAAAATCTTTGGCTTCAGGTGACACTTCTGGCCAAGGTGAATCATCAAAGTTAGGATCAGCTCTTAACACTGAACGAAAAATTCCTGATTCTGTACGAGCCCAGAAAGGTCTGCTTCCACACAGCAATATATATGTGATGACGCCGATACTCCATAAGTCTGCTTCAATACTGTAAGATCTATGTAATACTTCAGGGGCAACATAGTATGCGCTGCCAACTATATCATTGAGTCGTTGATCTGCAAAGTACAAGTAAAAGTCCCATCAATCAAATGAAATAACAAAAACGAAACAATCTCTTTAATGTAAAAGAAATTCCTGCTGGCTGCAGAAAATCGTTGAACTTTATGCTTTTAGGAGAAAAAAAAAATGAGTGAGGTGATTAAAGGCTCCAATAAGCAAATGGGTATCAGCAGACAAAAAGCACCTATTATCGAAAGGTACTAATGGCAGTCAAAAGATGGCTTATGTACCTGGCTTGATAAAATCGGACAGACCAAAATCAATAACTTTCATTGGAGCTTCCTCATCTCTCGTGGTGAAAAGAAAATTCTGTTAAAGCAGTATACAAAAGAAAGGGTACTTACCAGTTATAAAATTTGAATAGCTATACACTGTAAGAGACAAAGAACTACGAACTACATAAGGCACATATTTATTTATTGCCAACAAACAGTAACCGAAGCTTCAGTTTTCTACCTCTGGCTTTAGATCACGATGCACCACACCTTGAAGATGACAGAACGCAACTACACTCAATATCTGCACAACAATAGTCTTTGCATCTTCTTCTCTGTATCTTCCACCTCTGTAAAAAGGACAAAATAAAATTAAACAAATGCCTTAAGCCGAATTCACAAAATCTGACAGTGAAACTAGAAATCATATATAATTGGGAAAAGCAAACCATAGCATTTCAATTTTACCTTGACAAAATTCTATCCAAAAGTTCTCCACCTTCACACAACCTGACGGGTGAACATGATTTGTAAGATCTAGAATTCATATATATAACTTCTAAAGAGACTAACAGGTTTAATTGAAAAATATCCCAAAGCCTCCAAACCCCTTTACAAGTCAGCATTAAATCATAGGTAACCAATAAATGGCTTGTGAAAATTAGCATAACAGAATAAGGAAAAGAGAAGCACGTACTCCATTACTATGTACACATTATTGGCATCCTCAAATGCATCATAAAATTTGACCAAATTCTTATGCCCAGATAATGCTTTCAGTATTTTCACCTCCCTACGAACATCTTCAATAGATATAGCGGTTGTCATCTGCACAATATATTTATTTGCTTAGCAATTACAGTGCCTTAAACTAGAATCCATACGCTATAAGTGCATAGCATAGCATGACAACAGTGCTAACAAACAAATATACATAAAGAAGTGAAAAGTTCTAGCCTCAACTTCAAAATAAAAAATATAATTGTTGGAAGATCAAAAAGGGGCAACTAACATATTTTTTCAATGTATGATCCATTATCCAAAGGAGTACTGTACTTGGCTTAAAAGAAATGGACTAAGGTTATGACCATAACATATAGCAAGTGTCAATGATCCAAAAATCTCTTTTAGCAAATAGCAATAATTTTGTCTCACCTTCATTTATTAACCGTAAATGCAAAGTTTTATGCACATAAGAAGCTAAGACTATTTGAACGAGATTGGGATGTATATCAAAATGAGCAGAAGGTAATGTCAAAAGATCTAAGGTTTTGTTTGGTCAAAGGGAAAGAAAATAGGAACAAAAGAAAGGTATATAACCAAGGTTAGGGAAATCGATAGAAAAAAGAGGACCTTTCTCTTATTGTGATTTGTATGGATTCCCTCCCCTAATCTCTTCATATGGGAAGAGATTAAAATTGGGGTTCTTTGAAGTACTTGAAATCCCTCTCCTAATCCATTCCCTTTTCTTTTCTCTCCTAGCAAACAAGCCACTAATCCCCTCACCACTCTCCTTCTTTTCACATTTCCCTACTATCAAACAAGCTTTAAAGATTCTCGTCCCACAAAGTTATTGCAAATATTGTAGCGGTACAATACTCTTGGAATAGTTATGCAAGCTTCCTTCTCACATTATCAATCAAAAGGTGCTTTCTTCCTTTTTTGGACAGACCAATTTGCCCGTCTCTATAGCTTACATTATCAAAAGGTAATTTTTGCGAGTATTCCTGATCATCATTTGTCTTAAAAAAAAAAACGTGTACGTATCAGTATGGCAACTTTTTCAGCAGCTCACCAAAAAATACTATTTCCAAAAGCAGCATTCTACTACCCAAAAACTCAAAATTCCATTTCCAATTTCATATTATAACATAGCATGGGATGATCTTCAGCTTGTCCTAACATTGCTGCATAAATCTAAACTCTCACAAACAATCCAACATTCTACGAAGCTATCCTCGGTTATCATGTTACTTAGCTTACTCCACTACCTAACTTTTCTCAAACTTAACACTAAACAATCACTGTGGAACATAGGACCTAGAATTAACTTGTCTCAAAAAGATCAAACTTCTCAAAACCATAAAACATATAGAAACTCACAAACAGTCCAACACATTGCGCTTATAACCTAACGAAATTGGATTACTGAAAACAAGTTAATTATATAGGAACACTTAAATTGATAATCACAGTAATAACTATGATAACAATAATTATCATAATTATAATACCTTGGCTTTGGATATGATCTTCACAGCAACTGGCTGTCCCTTGAGCTCTCCTTTCTTGCCCTTGGCCCAGCAAGTATGACCGAAATGACCTCGACCGACCTCCTTCCCGACCTCGAACCTAGCACCGAAGTTCTTCGAGTAGCCGAAGCTCTTGTCGAGCGCTCTCTCTCTCTCCCCTTCCTCGCCGTTCTGCTCCTCCGGAATCGGCCCGTCCTTCGGCCTCGGAGCCTTCCCTTGCCGCCGGAGGAGCGCCGCCATGATCGGCTTCGCCGGAGACGGCGGCGGCAGCGGCCATCGGAACTTCCTCCCCGGAGTCCTCGCGGGCGACGGCGCGACACCGGCGGGCAGCGGACTCTGGAAGGGGCTAGTGGAGAAGGAGTACGCCGGAGTGTTCTTCCCCGAGTGGGAGCCTCCGGCGCCGGAGCACGCCGGCGCCGCGTTCGACGTGCTCGACTGGTCACCGGAGGCGAGATGGTCGGTGTTGTTGGCCACTGAGACGGAGACCTGCTTGCTGCAACAATGCCCCATCGTCGTTTGATCGTCAGCGATTCGGAGGTCAAAGTCAAATCATCAGAGGGCGGCGGACTCCCAACCGGAGGAAAAGAATCAAGCTTCTCAACGGCGAACCAGAGGGAGCATAAAAAAACAAAAAGAAAAACAGAAAAATCCGAAAAAAAAAAAAAAAAAAAAAGAGAACGGAGGAAAAGAAGAAGAAAACGGAAGGGAGCAAAAAAATAAAAAAAATAAAAAATAAAGTGAAGAAGGTGAAGGTGTTGAAATGTAGCTGTTTTTGCTTTTAAGTTTGAAAGTTGGAGTAAAATCTACCGTGACATACATCTGTACGCATTTATGGTGAAAGCTGAATCTCTGACCGTCCGATGTCGATCGTAAGGCCTGATCTCGTGGTGGGTCCCACTGGAGGTATTGAATGTTGTGAACCTTCTCCTGCTGGTAAAAATTCAAAGCTAACCACCGTCATTATTATTGTTGATGATTTAAATGGCTTTGTCAGTATGATTTTATTGTGTTTTATTTGATTTTTCATCTTAATCTTTTTCTTTTTCTTTTTTTTTTTCTTCCTCTCTTAAGAACGGGTTTCTAGTTAAAACTATAAGAAAAGAGATTTAGCAGAATAATTATTGGGTAACATATATTTTGTACATATTAAAATAAATTTTTAATGACTTTTTCAATGAGTGTGTAGTAGGAGAATAATGTTATACTTTATTGTTATTTTAATTATTTTTCATATTTAAATTTTTTTTTTCTTTTGAGATACTTAAAATGCCTTTAGACTTACACAGAAGGCACAGCTTCTTGTACTAATTCAACTGCTAGTTGATATTTCAAAACAAGAAAAAAAAATTTAGAATAATTCAATTATTCATTGACTAAAGAATGACAAATTCAATTAATGTTTTTATTTTTATTTTTATTTATTTATATATATTTTTTAGAAAAATATGCAACCAACGTTGTACATGAACCAAGATTGATTCACAAAAGATTCAAAGTTAGAGACACAACTCTTATTGAGGATGAGACACATTTGATCTCGAACTTTGAGATGATCACATAGTAAACGCCCTTTGATTACATCGCTTTAATTGATCATTTTGTTCTTATTTAATCGGAAAATTATTGACTAACGGTTAATATTATATGCTTTTTTTTTTTTAATAAGAAGTTAATATTTTATGCTTAAACCATCAAGAATATTGAAAGTCATATTGTTGCATTATCGACTCAGTCATAGTCTACTTTAAAAAAAAAAAGAGTCATAATCTATACCAATATAGCTTAACCAAGACGGCATTATTACTGCGAGATAAGTCCTTGAATTTATGCATGATGAATTTTAATATTAGTAGGACTTTTGGACTTTTCAACAAGTATAACATGTGAATTGTTTTTTTGTCATTTATTATAAAAATGAAAGAACCCTCACTCAGTCACCCTTTTCCCCATTTCATGGAATATTACGGCTAATTTTTAAATGAGAAGTTGTGAACAATAAAACCATTTGTGACCACAGCATAATGGTTGAGACAAGTTCATTTATGTCTATTTATGTTTCTGATTCAGGTTTGATTTTGCTTCTTTCACGTGTGGCAATTGCAACTGTTAATATGAATTCTTATCACACTAGTCTGGGAACGTAAATACACTATTGTCTACCTTTTTTTTTTTTTTTTTTGTTAAAAATAAGGTTTGTAAATAATGTGGTTTGTCGAATATATAACAATGTTTATAGCTAAATCTAGACATTTTAGTATTCCACAAACAGAAAAGTAGGTGATCTTTGGGAATCTTTCACCAATCAAAGAGTAGGTGACCAAACATATAATTCGATTAGGAAGAGCAGTCCAAAGTTGGAAATGTTCTTCTTGTTTTACAGAACAGAAAGTCGGCAATATTCCCATTCTTTCTGATTTCTTGTACACCAGAGAAGCCTTTTAATTTTGCCGAGAGCTTTTGAGCAGGCACTGTGATTACCATTGTTGGGCTTTCATTCGGGTGGTGCAATGACAGGTGCAGATTCTGCAGAACACGGCCAAAATTGCGTTGTCGTCTTCAATGCCAACCACATTACTACTACGCCAGGGGTCTGGAGTCTTGGCCGAAATACATTGCATTGTTTTGGTAATAGGGGTAGCAATGAGAACAAAAATATTAAGGTGGAGAAATTCAAATAAAATTCATTTTGTTTAAATGTTTGGAAGAGGTGAAAAGAGATATATAATTTAGTTTATTTTACAATTACATCCTTACATATAAGAAGATAATGAGAGATTAATATCAAAATTCAAAATAGTTATTTTACACACTAAAGAAAAACTTGAAAATAAAAATGAAAAAAATTCTAAAATATCTCGTTCCTCGTTATCCTCTTTTAGTTCATCACTACTAATAAGTACTATTGCTGATGGTAAATATACTATCAACGAATGTAGGGTTTTTTTTAATTAAAAATAAAAATCGAAAACCTCCCATTTTTCATTATCCCCTTTTGGTCCATCACTACTTAAGTGTTGATGTTGATAATAAGGTCCTATCACCAAATGTAAGGGTTTTTTTATAGTTTATTTTTTCATTGATTTTATTTTTTTTTTTTTGAAGAGAGAAGGAGGGAAATAGGTTAAAATTAACTTGAATTAAAATAAATAGCAACAAATTTTAAACCTTTAATAAATAATATATTTTTAATAAATCATGATTTACCACAATCTAACATTTCAAAAATACCTCTTTGTATGTAAATTTTGATAAATTTATTTGATAAATCACTTTTTAATTTAGTAAATTATTTATTTACTGATTTTGATAAATTTTAACAAGTTTATCTAGTAAATCATTTCATAAATCATTAATTTACCATATAAACAAAGAACTCTTAATTTCGTAAATCTTTAATTTATTGATGTAATTAAATATAAATTATTGATTTATCGGTATAAATTCTTAATTTTATAAATCACAATTTATTATTTGATTGATTTATCATGTAAACTATTAATTTACTGTATAAAAACTTAGGTAGCGTTTGGTATTGTTTTTGAAATCTGTTATGTTTTCAAATTCTCTGAATTTGAGATCGTTTTGAAAACAATTCTGAGAACGTTTCTGAAATTGTGTTTGGTTTTATTTTCTGAGTGTATATTTTGAGAAACAAAAAAGTGAAACTGTGTTTGGTTATATTTTTGAAAACTAGTCATTTTATAAGTATTCTATAAAAACATATTTATATTTGATTTTAAAAAAAATTATTATGAATATCAAAAATTAAAAATTAATAAAATTTTTTAATTGAAAAATAAATTAAAAATTAATAACCATAATATTTAAGTAATCACTATATCAATTAAATCTTAATTAACCATAATAATTAAATCAGATAAATGGGAGAAATGAAAAAAATGAAATCAGAGAAAACGACTTTTAGTCGTTTTCAATTTTACGTTGGGAGCAAAGGAGATTTTGGATTCGTTTTGAAATCTGTTTTCAAAAACAATACAAACCAAACACAATTTCACACCGATTTTGAAATCGATCTCCTAGGAAATCGTGAAATCTGTTTTGGAAACAAAACCAAACACGCACTTAATTTACCCTTTTATATATAAAATGACCCAAAAACTAGCACTTTACCCCAAAATCATTTATTTATAGTGTAAACCATTAATTTACTGATTTTGGTAAATCATTATTTACTGATTTTACAAAATAGTCTAAAAAATAGTATGAACTCTAACTTTAACACTCAAAATTGACCCAAACTCTAAACCACCCCAAAATCTGCCACCACACTTCATCGTCACTGTCGTTCTTGAAGACACCATTGTCATCGTCAACGTTCTCAGAGATCACTTACCCAGCCAGCATTCATTTGATCAGAAACTCTTGAGATCTGGAGTTCGTGAGCTCGCCATTACGATGACTTGAAAACTCTGATGATTCAAAGAAATCTCATGAGCCATTAGATCGAATCGAGTCATAATCTGACTGGAATCACAACTCTCCACTTGAGATCTTCATCCTTTCTAGCAAGATCTAATTGGATTCATTCAGATTTAGTAAAAACCCACGACAATCTTGTCGCCGAACTACACCAACACCATGAGATCTTCATTTAACCTACAAAGCGAAAAAACAGAAAACAACAATCTCAGATCATGATGGATTTGAAGCCTCCGACAATCTCTGGTATAATCGAGCTAAGATCTAGTTATCGGACTATGATATGAGCTGAGATCTGCAAAGTTCCAAATCGTGATATCGCTATTTTTCTGACGAGAATGAATCGAAGGTTCAAATATCGTGAGCTCATGATTTTATGGCGACCAATCTATTAAATATCGTGACGGGAAAATGACAGAAGGAACGATTATTACCGAAGATGATGACCGGAACGGTGCCAAAAAGGGTGATGGAGAAAGTGAGATTCAGAGGGGAGAGAGAGTGAAAGAGAGAAAGAAAGAGGAGAGAAAAGGAAGAGAAAAAAGTTAATGGGTTTTGGAGGGAATATGAAAAAAAAAAAAGATCAAAACATATTTTAGAGGCAAAATGGAAATATTATTCGTATTAAAATTAGATATGCTATAAATTTTTTAAGATTTCAAAATATGTTATTTACTTCTAAAATACATGAAAAATGGTCTATTTTCTACAATTTTCCTTTTTTTTAATTGTCCTAAAATAAAGAATGATGAGTTGCCTTTTTTTTTTTGGCATGGATATGTTCTTTTGATGGCCTGTCCAACTTTTTACAATTGGATCAATAATTGGTAATAACATAAAAATTCGAAGAATTATAATATTGAAAAACACAAAAATTTTTAAAAGTGTAAATCATAAATTAGGAATCAACATGTAATCAGGTTTATAAATCAGAAATCATATGGGAAAATAATTACTTTTATTTTCAATACGACAAATGTGAATTGAGATTAACTTGGTTATCATTGTAAGCATGGTTTTAAATATTGAAGTTAAATTGAATTTTTTTTAAGAGAAGTTAGGTTACATTTTCTTTAGGTTAGAAGTTAAACTACGTTTTTTGTTTTAACTATAAAGCAAAGAAGTTAAACTACATTTGAAGCATATCATTTGTGTCTCAGGAATTATGTGTACTTGTGACAATTTGTTTAAGAAAATCAAGTAGCAAGCGACAATCCGTTGTTGGTTTTAACGAGTACTCCACTTACTCACTCCTTTTTGTATAAATGAATAATTAAATAAATAGATAAAAACACTAGCAAATACTTTTTTTTAAATTTTTGCTTAGAAACGTTAGCAAGTACTTATGTGATAGTTTATGAATAATTTGACCCTTTTTATTTTCTAACAATTTCAATAAAATGTGACAAATGTGATGATATTTTAGGGAATAAAATACATTATCTTATTGATACACATCTCAACTAAAACTAATTTGATGTTATGAAAAACATTCGTCTATTGCCACCCCATCGATTTTTTCCCTCAAAAATATCTATATTTCAACTGAAATTAACAAATAATATTTGTTAATGGGAAATTAATAAATAATAGATAAAGAAACTAAAAATATTGGCTTTTCTTTGAAACATTTTTTCGAGAAAAATGAGAAGACTGAAGAACATGCTTTGTAATAAAATTTATGATTATATATTTCATGTAATATTTTAGGAAAATAACTCATTCATATTTCATTTTGATAAGTACTTAAAAATGCATAAATACCATAAATACAATTTATTTTATAATTAACTAAATAAAACACGAGCATACCTCCACCTGTTTTTCTTTAATATATCAAGTCAATAATTGATGGTTGTAACGGATGCGGACAAGCAATTGAAAGTGGCGTGGCTTTGGCACAATTTTTTTCTTCCTTTTTTGGGCAAACGATAAAGGTAAGCACTTTAATTAATCAAGCTAATGGCATTTAAAGTCAATAACAATTAATTAATCTAATCATATTTTTTTGCAATACTTTGTCGAACTCCCTTATCATCATAAGAAAATATTTAACTAATGATAAGCAATACTATTTATGTTCGACGTTTATTTTTCCCTCAAAAAAAAAAAAAAGTGGCTAAAAACATATTTCAAAAGTGCATATTTAATAACTTTCCATCTATAAGCAATTCAATTTAACCTTAAGGCTCCCTTTCTTTTTGACCCCAAAAAAAGAAAAAGAAAAGTCTTGATGTTTTAGTTTTTGTTTTGTTTTTTCTTTTGAAAGTCTTTCTATTTTTGCCAACAGATTTGTAAAGCAAACCCCAAAGTTTGTACTTAGTCACGCGAACTAAAAAGATAGAGAGCCCTTTAATTTTAAATCCAATAGGGACGACAGAAACAAAACGAGGACCCGTTAGCGGATATACAATCTTTATTACTAGTCCAAAAGATATATATATATATATATAGATTTATATATTATATTGAGTGGGAATAGCTGCACTTTTTTCCCCTTCAACAAACTTGCTTTGCTTACTTCAATGAGATTCTTACATTTTTTAATTAAATTTTCTACTTTGAACATTTTTAATTAAAATATTTGTTTCCTATCATTTGTTCATTTTTGTTTTTCAAAATTCTCACATGCACGTTTTTTTTAACAAAATTAGAAAAATTCAACATGCTATTACTATTTTAAATAACAGACTTGTTTGCTTGATTCAATTGAATGCTTGCTCTTCTTATTTTTTATTTTTTTAATGCTTGCTTCCTTTTTTTAAATTAAACATACTATTTTATTTGTTTTTCAATTAAATTTACTATTTTTATTTATTATTAATTACAATAATTTTCCATTAATTTGGGTTAAAATGCATGCTTCAGATGATGAGTTATTTTATTGTTTGTATTTGTGAGTCATAAGCCTTGGTGAACGGGCATTGAAGCACCCACTCTCGTTTAGATCATAAGCCAATTGGGGCATCTGAATTAGAAGCCAGTTTTTGTGTTTTCATGAACCTTTTACTTGTGAGTCTTTATATTATTTATCCCAAAAGTTTTAAAATATGTTATTTATTATAAATATTTTAAAAATAACTTACCACCAATTTAGGAAATTATACCAAATAACAGTTTTTAAAAAATAATTGAAATAAATAATAATTTTTAAAAAATATTTATAATAAATAGTATATTAGATAAATAAAAATTTATTAGGTAAATGATATTTGCAACACTTAAATAAGTAATTCACTTATAAAAGTCCCGTATGGTATTGTTTTTAAGGTTGTTTTTAGATTATCAAAAAATCTATATTAAGACCCCATTTGCGGTTTGGTTTTGGCATCTCCAAAACTAACTTTTTTCAATATTTTTTCACTTTTTACTATTTATATCTTCAAAATATTACAGTACACTCAAAACTTTAAAAGTCCATAACTTTACATATACAAGTACAAATAAGATGATTTTTTTTTATAATTACATAAAATTTAAAGAGGAGCAAAAAAAATCCATAATGATATTTTAAAAAAAAATTGAAAATTTAATATTTTTTCTCCCAAACACATTTATCAAAACTTTTTTTTTTTTCAACGCAAAAATTTTATCTCCAAATATCCCCCAAACACGCGTTAAGGGTGTTAGGTAAACTATGCGTTTATCCAAGCTATAGTGGGTCGTTAAAATATGTTATCCAAGCCTTGGGTTTAATCCATATAATAGTTATCCACTACTGGCACTTGGAGAGTAGGATTTCATTGACATAGAAAGATGGACCGATTTCAAGGCTTTGACAAGCCCAACCCAACTAGAGAACTTACAAAGGGAGTCCATTACTCCATTTCACGGGCCGAAGAACACGAACCCAATCTAACCCATCAGTGATGGAGCCATAAAAATTTATTATTGGGGGCGTTATGGTCGAAATTAGAGAGAGATTAACTTTTTCTTAAATAAGAACATAAACTTTTATTTTATTTATTGGGTGCAAGCACGACGGAAAAAAATTATTACAAAGTGGGTGCATAATCATATTCTGTGTAAATTATACAGGTAATAATTAAAATATTAAAATTTAAGTGCAGGTGTAATTGTAAAATATATTTTTAATAAAATGAAAATTTTGAAATTTTACAAAATTTTAAGGTTAAAAATCAACTTAGCAAAATGTAAGCGGGCACCAATCTCTTGTATGTGGTTCTGCAACCATGCCAATACTGATTTCAGGATGAGTTGAGCCTATTTCTTTGCTTGAGTGGGTTTAAGCAGATTAGCATCTTTTGTTATCAACATTCAAAAAGAAAACCAAATAAAGACTTGAGTGTCGGATAAAGAGACGAGTGAGAGCACGACAGTCGACTTATATAATGTGTCGTTTCAATAAGTTGGGTTGAACCTCCATTTTTTAGTATAGCATGAATATGAACATAATGTGAAATTCAAAACACGTTTAGGCCTAAATAATTATAGGCTGAACTAACACCACATTATTCAATTGACATCTTTAGGAAAAATATCAATGTTCCTGTGGGCTTTACTCAACTAATCTTTAGCTAAGAATATTAATACTCAATATATAAGGATCATAATTTTACAATACAAATTTGGTAAAATTCTAACTCTATATGGATGAAATATCATACTAGAAACCTCAGGTAGAACTTTTTATTAGAAGAAATCTAATATGAACAGATTTAAGAGGGCATTTGGAGAAAAAATTTCATTTTAATTTTACTTAAATATAATATAATTTTACATCAAATACAAATTTTGCAACAGTACTACGAAAATAATTACTATTCAAAACATTTTTAAAACAGTCACATCAACTTTTCAACTTTACTATTTATCTCTATTTTTACCAATCACATCAACTTTTCAACTCTAAAATACTTTTCATCCAAACACACATTTCATTCAAATACAAAACAAATACTTTTCAACCAAATACAACATTCAAAAAATAAATTTCATTCAAATACAATCAAAATACAATGCGTTTACCAAACACCCCCTAAGTATCTGAATACAAAATACAAATTTTTAAGAGCTAGGCATATGCTTCAACTTGTGTTTTAGTATGGAGTTATATGAATACCTATTTTATTAATTTGAAACAAAACCTAAAAAATTTCAAATGTAAGATCTAAAACCACAAATTCTCACTCATGTAATTCTTTCTTTTTTTTTTTCTCTTTTCTTTAGGTATCGTTTGTTTACTATATTATATTTGTATTACGTTCACATACAACATAATTTTCATCTAATATAAAAGTATTACATTCAAATACCAATCATATCATAATTTAAATCTAATATAATCACTATTTATCATTTCACTTTTTGTACTCTTTTTACCAATTATATAACATACTTTTTCTCTCTTCTTTTTTATTTCTATTTTTATCAATCATATCACATATTCAATATTTAAAAATAATTCAAATATTTTTCATTCAAACAAATATTATATTTAAATGTAATGCAAACACTTTTCATTTAAATATATATTAAATTTAATATTTAAATATAATACGTTCTCTAAATATGTTTGATAATTTTTGACTGTTAATATATTGACTGTTAATTCAATGAGTGTATTATAAAGGTGCTTTCAAAATTCTTAAGAATTAGAAAGATTTAACCTTAAATTTGACTTGAAACTAATTGAGAATTTTGTGTTTTTCCTTTCCTTGCCTATATGTTAACACGCTGAAAGAGGATTGGACATTTGGCATTACTCGTCGTGTAAAATATCTCAAATTAAAAAAAAAAAAAAAAAGTTAAGAACTGACAAAAAGACAGAGGAGTCGTGTTGAACACGCGTATGCGCAAGCGTGGGCAAGTTAGGTGCTTTAGGAGAGAGGGTTAAAAAAAAAAAAATGGCCTATAAATGGCGGGAGCCTCAGTTCTGTCGAGATTTCTCACTCTCTCTCTCTATCTTTCTCTTTCCCCTCTCTTTCTCTCTCGTCAACTCTTCACTAATTGCAATTCAACCCCTCCAAAACCCCTTTATCTCAAAACCCCCCCTTCTTCACTCTCCCAAATCCCTCACCCGTCGCACTTCGCAGTTCTTTGCCCATTCGATCCTCGTACCCACAATCCCACCGCCATCGCCGCCGACATTTCGCGATTCGAGGTTGTTTGCCTTCGTCGAGACCTAGGGTTTCTGTTCCGTAACGGAGGGAAAGAGAGGAAGGGAGAGTTGGAGCAGTGACGGAGTTTTTGTTTCTCGTTTGGGGGATTCAATGGAGGCCACCGCCGTCGCACGTGGTGGTCCGATGCCGATTCCGCCGCCGCAGCAGTCGCGGAAGGAGTGGCGAGCCGTTTCGGACCACCACTCGGTTCGGAACGTCGGGGACGAGGTAACTTGCGCTCTTGTAAACCCACCGGCATTGGTTTGTTTGGTTGCTGAGAAAAATGTAGTGAGAAAATTGTTAACGGGTTTTAGTGGGTTTTTTCTTTCTTTTTTTTCCCTTTTTTGGTTTGTAGGTTTTTGAGAGTGAGAAAAGTTTACTTGACTGAACCCTTTTTGTTTATCAGTTTTACAGAATATGGAAATGAGGATTGTGATTACTAATTCATTTTAATATTGGTCGTTATTTATAGTAGAAATTGTGTAAATAGCATTTTTTTACTCCGTTGTCACACACACACGATATTAAATGATTCTTATGGTTTATGGGTTTGTTCGATTTCCCAAGAGACTGAGATTGAGGGTTTCTGCTCTTTGCATTTTTCTCCTTTTGTGTGCCTGTGCACGTTTAAGGAGCTTGTCCATTAGATGAGAATGATTCTCAAACTATTTCCGTTTCGACAACAAAATTTATGGCTAAAACTTAGAAAAATATTAGTGTAAAAGATGGTGCGATGTTGAAAAATGTTGACTTGATTTGAGTTGACGTAGGGGTCAAGAAGAAGAAAACTTATCTCTAGCATGTAACCATGTTTACATGATTAGTGAATTATTTGGTCCTCTGAATTCGTGGTGCCCGGAGGAAAAACCAATAGATGTTTTTCTTTTTGGGGGTATCGTTTTCTTGATCAATACAAGCATTGCTGTTTTGTAATCAAGCTTTTTTTAAGCATTTTAGATGCTATGCGTAGATTCCCCCCTTTGTCCCTTTTTAACTTGGCATCTTTTAAACATAGGAATTGGAACGGTCAAAGATAGGGCAATCAGAAGAGAGAACCATATACGAGGTAAGGATTCTGATGGTAAAAAACAAAGCGTTTATATTTTCAGGAAATCTGAATAGTTAATATGGTTTACCGTTATCAAGGTACAGCAGGGAAGAGAGCCACTTGATGTGGATTTCTGTTCAATCACAATCGATGGAAGCTTAGACAACGATCTCTTGCAGCGGAGGCTTCACGATGTTGTGAGACAGAGAGAGGAAATGCAACACATGGAGATTGAGCTTCGAGCTCAGATAATTGCTAGATCTGAGTTAATTGAAATGCAAAATAGCTTTGATGCTCAAATTAAGGAGCATGCTAATGCTGCTTCCAAGCTTCAGGTTTCTGTTTTTCCTTGGATTAAATATTAGAAATATCTGGATTAGATTGTGAAGAGTTGTAGGTGCTGAAAGAGATTTGCATTATAAATCTCATATAATTTTTCCTTTTAAGTATGTAATTACATATAGCTGTTATTCACTAATTGGCATGGATTTATGATATAAGTGTGTAACAACTTTCATGGGCATGCTATGTTATACAATTGTCCAGTCCTTCTAAAATGTAGCTTTATCTGGTGATGTAGGAGCAACTGCATGAAAGGGATCAGACCATACATGAGCTGGAAAGGAAATTGGAAGATAAAGAGAGAGAGCTACATGCTATCAAATTAGATAACGAAGCAGTATGATGAATCTTTCCTTATTTTTAGATGAATGTTTTACTGAAACATCTTAACGTACAATCTGTTTTTAATCATCTTAATTGCTTTGACAGGCCTGGGCTAAAGAAGACCTTCTTAGAGAACAGAACAAAGAATTAGCAACCTTTAGGTATTCTTCTTCTTTACAGTCTTTTAATTTTTTGGTAGGTCTCGTAAGGTTTTCGTTTTAGATAAAAACCATGGGTCTTTTGACCTTGTGAATAAAGTTTACATTTTCTTTGTTGAAAATGTCTTCTGTTGGCAGAAGAGAGCGTGATCATTCTGAAGCTGAAAGAGCCCAGCACATTAAAAAAATACATGACCTTCAAGAACATTTTCAAGAAAAAGAGAGGCAAGTTATGGAGTTGCAGGAACAGGTATGTTTTATCTTGAAGCTTGCAGTATACTTTCTTTCTTTTTTCTTTTCCTTGCCAAGAACACGCTTGTAATGTACTTGTATAAGTTATATTGTTCTATTGATGTGGAAGAATGCAAGCTAACAAGTTCAAAGGTGGATATATGCCTGTTTGTAAAATGTAACTGTTTCCCTTTAGTTGTAAATTTGTTAATTATTCCATAATATTGTTTGTAGAGTCCTGGAATCTAACCACCTTTGTATAGTTATTATATAAGGATGCCCATTGACTAATACTTAATCACATCATTCAGCATAGGGTTGCTCAAGAAACCATACTATACAAGGATGACCGATTGAGAGAGGCCCAAGCATGGATTACCCGTGTTCAGGAGATGGATGCCCTGCAGTCAACCTCATTGCAAGCTGAACTGAGGGAGCGTACAGAACAATATAATCAGCTCTGGCTTGGTTGTCAAAGACAGGTTGATCTCCTTAGTTTTCCCTGTGCACTTTTTTTTTTGCATTGTCAACTGTCAGCATTCCATATCATGTGTTTTTTTTTTTTTGTGCATTTTTTTTATTGAATAACATTACCTTGCATTTTGAAATTTTACTTTTAACTCCCATGTAATATTGGTGACTACTTCCTTGCTGATGTAATATGAATAATGTAGAGGGTGTTTGGTTTTGTTTCCAAAACTGATTTCACGATTTCCTAGGAAATCGATTTCAAAATCGGTGTGAAATTGTGTTTGGTTTGTATTGTTTTTGAAAACAGATTTCAAAACGAATCCAAAATCGCCTTTGCTCCAATGTAAAATTGAAAACGATTAAAAGTCGTTTTCTCTGATTTCATTTTTCCCATTTCTCCCATTTCTCTGATTTAATTATTATGATTAATTAAGATGTAATTGATATAGTAATTACTTAAATATTATAGTTATTAATTTTTAATTCATTTTTCAATTAAAAAATTTTATTAATTTTTAATTTTTGGTATTCATAATAAATTTTTTTAAATCAAACATAAATATGTTTTTATAGAATACTTATAAAATGACTGGTTTTCAAAAATATAACCAAACACAGTTTCACTTTTTTGTTTCTCAAAACATACACTCAGAAAATAAAACCAAACACAATTTCAGAAACGTTCTCAGAATTGTTTTCAAAACGATCTCAAATTCAGAGAATTTGAAAATATAACAGATTTCAAAAACAATACCAAACGCTACCGTAGTTACTAAAGGTTTCTACCACGTTTGGTAAGTTCTTTTGTTGACATCTCTTTCTGGATTCTCGATGGTAGTTTGCAGAGATGGAGAGACTTCACATGCACACAATACAACAGCTTCAACTTGAGCTGGCTGAAGCAAGGGAAAGGAACGGAACTTTCACTGATGAATCACGTATATCCCAAGAAAATACAAAGGATGCATCTCAATATGGTCAGAATGATGGAAATCAACTAGAGATGAATGGGGGTGGAACATCAGGTGGAAGCACTGTGACCCTTCCGAATGGAAATTCTGACAATGGTACATCATTTGATTCAACTGGGAATTCATCAACTCAGGTAACTTATTCCTTTTTTGTTTAATTTTTTTTTATCATTGTGATTCGAGCTTTAATTGACTGTTAAAAAGCAAACTAGATTGTTTTCTTGTTTTTTCATCGTTCAATCAGTGATGTGTTAGAAATTTTTGTTTTAATGGAATAGTAAAGCACATTGTGTTGCATTAAGAACAAAAGGATCAGCCCTATGTTCATTAATGTTTTCTGTTAATTGCTAGATTGACCATGCTGCTGGCGTCCTTATTCCTCCATCATCTATACTTGGGATGCCTTCTTATCTTCCACCTGGACAGTTGACAGCTCTACATCCTTTTGTTATGCATCAACAAGCAGTTCCCCATTCCGTGACTCCACATGTTCCCCAATCTCATGTTGGGCAGTTTCACTCAGTTCCTGCCCTCCAACAGTGGCAGAACCAACAGGTGCTGATATATGAAAGTATCTTCTTTCCATACTGTTACATGCGGTAATGGATTTGACTTATATTGTTCATTATATTATTTAGGCCGTAACAGAGGGTGCACAAGTATCTACACAAACTGAAATTACCTCATCCCAAGGTGATCAAAACCTGATGAGATCTGATGAAATTTACAACTATGACATGTCTGTTAATGGACAAGCTCTACCCTCAGAGTACTTGGATGTTCATATTGGTCGAGGATCGAATCCTGATTCTGTTATCTCATCATCTACCGGTGAAGCACAGGTTCGATGAATGAAGATGCTGTTTAGTGTTAATTATTTCGTGTACATGCACAATTGACGGCAACTTTGTTTCAGATTCACGAGTCTATTGATAGAGGTTACCTGGTTGCTTCCCAAACCGAGGAGGAATTGAAACAAATTTCATCCCAGTTTCAGGATGTATTAAGGGTGGAGTCACTTCAGCAGAACAGTGAAACTAAGGTTTGTGATTCTGATTATCTTTTACTTTCAGTAAGCATGTTTTACATGTAGGGAAGCTGGTAAGTAAAAATCATATGATTGGAATATCTAAATTTCTGTGGATGAGAACTCATCTAATATCTCAAACAGGGAAAGGAGCAAACTGTTATGACTTCAATGGATGTTGGCTTAGCAGACCAAGTTTTAATCACAGACCAACCAAGTTCTGCTGCCAATACGCCACAGGCTGATGCTTCAATTCATGCAGCGAATTTTGACAAAACCACAGCTAGCAATGCTACTGAAGCAGTCTCTTCTGAAGCATTTGTCTCTGCTGGGCAAACAAAGTCACCGACCACGGGAAGGACTTCAGAGATTTTTCTTCTTGATGAGAGATCACTGTTAGCTTGCATAGTACGCACAATTCCAGCTGGTGGTAGAATTCGTATTAGTTCGACTGTAAGTGTTATAATTAGCTTAGGTTATTGCTGGGGGCATGACATTTATAGATTCTTCTTGATGATTTTTTTGGTGGAATCTATGTTTTTCTGAGTTACTTGTGGTTTTCTGTTTTTTATCAAGTACAGTTACCAAATAGGCTTGGAAAGATGCTTGCACCTTTGCACTGGCATGATTACAAGAAAAAGTATGGAAAGCTTGATGACTTTGTTGCTGGCCACCCTGAAGTGAGTTTCTTTCAAGTCCTATGTTTGTCATTCTGATTGCGAAGATGTATATTATTACCTATAAGATTTGATCCTTTTTTTTCCCTCCCATTGCAGTTATTTGTGATTGAGGGAGATTATATTCAGCTTCGGGAAGGAGCACAAAAAATGGTAGCAGCTACTGCGGCTGTTGCCAAAGTTGCTGCTGCAGCCGCAGCATCATCTCCTTACTCATCAAGTTTGCCTTCTGTGGCTGTTACCCCAATGGCTCAGAACAGACATAAAAAGGTTCGACCTGTTGCTTCCTATAAATGTGAAGTCTGACACGGCTAATTTCGAGAAATTGTTTTTCTGAAATGCAACTGCTAATCCCTCTCTCTTCTGTGTGAAGCAGAGTCAGCAACAAAATGGTGTATATTTTGGTGTTTCTGAAGCTCTAACAAATGTGAAAATTTTGAGTAAGTCAATGGATTCTCGTGAAATGAACGGCCCTGAAGCCAGGCCTAGCCAGACATCAGTACTCTTAACAGTTGGGAGTGGAACAAGTATGAGTAGTAATCAAGGCTCAGGATCGACTAACGGCAGATCCAGCACGAACTTTGGCACCAAGCAGCAGGGCAGGTATGATTCTACTTCTTTAAACAGGCTGCGACTCTTGAATATCTGATCATTATTGTCTATGCGTTGTATCCATTGTCTTACTGAATTATTGTGTTGCCCTCTGACAGGTTAACTGGTGCCTCATTTACTTCCAGAAGATAGTAAGTAGCTTGCTGCTAATGGAATTTGAACTGTCTGCAAAATGGCCAAACTTTGCATGTTGTTTTCTACGGTCTATGCGTGCAATTTTTTACATTGTTCTTGTTTTAACTTCCTCTGCATAGAGAAGATTTGGATTTAACTAATTCGTCTTTCTGTCCTTTACATTTTTTAGGGGGTTTTGGCAGGAGAAGGGCGAGGGATTGCATTAGAGGATGTTATCACCAGTTGTGCGCTGCCAAGCTGACAGAGCCGGGGTGGTCGATAATGGAATTCTTGCAACTCGTGCAATTGTGTCATCGGAATTACTGCTGATTTTTGCTGTTTGGTCTTTTTATTTATTTCTTTTCCTTTTTTTTTTTTTTAAATTTTCTTTGTAAGGGAACGTTAGTTTTCTTATGTTCGTGTGTCTCATCATTTAAAGACTGCACTCTATTTGATTGGCGCTTGAAGTAATATTCATCATGCACCTCGCAATTGCTTCAGCGCGGTAATTTTACAATTACCGAAATGAAAGTTATTACCATGTTGAAGTTTCCTCACTGCTTGATTTCTCTGTGTCTCTGAATTAAGATTGGCCACGCTAAATGGTTTAGAAGTTGCATTTGTCTAATCTCGTCTAGTGGCAAGCTGGAGAAAGATGTCAAAAGTGAAAACCACGTTCAAGTATTTGCGTTGGTTCCAAATGGAGAACTTTGTCAAAAATTGACCCATAAAAGTAAAATTACAATGACGTTTTGTATTTGTACTGGTTCGTTCAGTGTTATGAGTCGTTTTGAGTCAATCCCAAAGTTACTTTTCAATTAAATTTCTCATAGAGCTTGAAATCCCATGTGATAGCAACTAAAATAGACATTCTCATTCGTAACACCCTCTAGGTTCTTTGAAAGTTGGAACTTTAAAGCGACCGCCAAATCTCTACAAAATTTACTAGTTAAAAGCGGCCAAGAGTTTCAATCATTCCGTGTAACCCTTCTATAATTGCGATATGGAAAGGAGAAATAAAAAAAATGAATAAATGAATAAAAAAAACATGTGCACATTTGAAAGTTACTTATTTATTTATCTTTGGTATGGTGCAAAAAAATGCTTTAGCCACTGTGCAGTTTTGAACTGTTACATTTTCATTATAACTCATGAAGATTTAATATTGTTAGATTCACATATGATTATGATACGATCTGATTTACAAAAAAAATGCAGTAATTCAATGAAGAAATTTCTAGAAATAAAAGAGGGAAAGATCTAAGGTATTGAGATTACTAGTTTAGTTATAGCATGCTAACAGACGGATTAAGGTGGCAGAAGATCGCTATGATAAATTGAATTATGTAACTTCTTCAAAATGTATATGTATTGGAACTGTGTTTTTTTTTTTAAGTCAACATTGGAACCCAGGAACCTGTATCCCCGCCAATATATTCAGAGAGAGATTTTGCTGGAAAATTACCAGCATTGCCAGACCCTAAGCCAACCTATTTGTCTCCCATCAGATTTAACATTTTATTTCCACTGCCATCTCTTAGTTGCTTGGGGCTGATACGTATGTCACTGGCTGTAATTGGGTTGATGCCCATCTGCGCTTGGATGAACTGCTGTTGGCTCCATGGATGCTGCTGCTGACCATCATTCAGCTGACTGTGCATCCTCGCAAAAGTTGAAGCTGCTTGCTGTTGAGACATAGCTGCCTCGGGCTGCTGTAGGTGCGGCCCTTGTTGCACCATTGAGTGAACCAGCATCTGCAAATAATTTTCAAGGAAGCAAGAACTCATTATTGGTCGGTGGAAAGTTTTGGAAGCGCATTGCATTTATTGGTTAACCCACCTGAGGAGGAATTGGTGGTATTGGTGGTTGTGGCAGGGCATCAGCAAGTTTAGTCAGAAATGTCAAGTTTTGCTGAAGCTGTGCTCGGTGACTGCAAATGTTCAAATTTCATACGTAATCACTTTGTTTCCTTTCGAGTTTCAACTGTAAAATAAATCTACTACAAGGATTATTGCATTCAAAATCCATAAGAGAAAACAGACAATAAGATTCATTGATAGAAAGGACTAGAAGATCAAAGCATTAGATATCGAGTATTGATGCAAAAAGATTTTACCTAAGAATTAAACTCGAGTAATTTTGTGAAAGTTTCTTAACTACAGAAATTGGCAGGGAGATACCTAATCCTTGACAAATTTAAATGCCAGACATCAAAGGATTCTTAATACCAAACACTTGATGTAGTTTTATGGTTCTGTTTATATAATAACTAATGTTCAATTTGTAATGTACACTACATATTGCCTTATCTTACAATGTTATATCAGCTTTACTATAAACTCTGTCCTTGTAGTATCCATGATGAAAAACACTCAAATATCTAACTACAACTTCTACAAAATGTTCAAAAGTTCATCCTACGCTCATGTCTTTTCATGATTAGCAATATGTACTGCTTGTTAACTTGTTCATGAAGATTTTCGCATATATTGCACAACTGTTATCCTGACCACTATAGTTTCTTGATGATTTTTACTTTAAATTTTTCAAACCAGCAAACAGCAGTTACCCTTTTCATTAATTTATCAACAAATCTTTTTTTTTTTTTTTTTTATAATGTTGTTAACCTTAAAATTTCACACAATATAATTCAACTAGACCTCTCAGATCAATCACAAAGTTGACATGAACAAAATTTTGGTCAGCCAAATCAAACATGAGATAATAAATATTTTGAGCACACAAATGCAAACTTAGCTTTCGACTTGTTTTCCTAAACTTAAAGAAAGAGAGAGAGAAAGATGGAAGGATGGAGGCATTGAAAACACTGACGGAGCGCATTCATCGAATTTTCCAACTCTTTGGTACTCCATTATAGCAAAAATCAACTGTTTATTCTCCTCCAGGCACTGCAACAAGTATAACACACCAATTCTTGATTCAAGAATGTGGAAAAGGAAAAAAAAAAAAAAAAGAAGCATACTTTTTGGTCCTCCTAAGTTTCAGTCAATGCTTTCTCCAATGTCTATTTACATCTCATTTCAACATATCATTACATTCTTGATTTAATCTAACACTCTAACAACACCGAAAAACTCTTTTCAATACCAATTAGTACATATTACACACACACACACACAGAGATGAGAGACACATGGTGCATGTAAAAAATAAACGTAAAATTTGGAACCTTTTGAATCTCTTCGGTGGTGATGTTGGTAATAGAAACCAAAGGTGGGACCCCATTGAACATTTGTGATGACTGCTGCTGCATCCTCTACCAAAAGACAAACCAAGAAAAGATTGTATAAAAATATTTTCCAAAACAAAAACAAAGGAATCAAGTGTTGGAAAAAGAAAAATAAAGAATACCCAAAAAAAACCAGCCCTAGCTTTCCAGACCCAAACGACAAAAGACAGAACCGAGAAATGGTGGTGGTGGGGGTGAGAGGTGACACTTACTTGTTGTGGTAACAGTTCCGTACTGGCTTCCCTCTATTTATAAGCGTGATACTTCACGAAGAAATAAAGAGCCCAAACTAAAACGATTTCGCCAAAGGCAACCGAATGTCACAAAATTTCACTTTAGTACGTCACTTTTAATATGTCTGCAGATTCATTCCCTTTATTTGGCTTGTTTGCATTAATGTACTCTAACTTATCACATAATTACAGTTTACACCATAAAGTTTTTATTTTATTAATTTGCACCTGAATATAAATCTATGGCAATTTATATCTACTAGTAAACAATATTATTTTTTTAATGAAGATTGACACTTTACTTACGTATAAACTATTAATTAAGAGCATAATTTTTTTTAATTAATATCAATCTAAATTTATTTTAATATGATAAGTTGCTCATTTATAAATTTTTGTTAAAAATTAAATGGAGCCTATTATTTGTTTAAATGAGGATAAAATGACTATTTCAATGACTACCAAGGAGGGTGGGGAAAAAGGGTTTCACATAATATTTATAAATAAAAAGTTTGAAAAAGGGGTGACTGATGTTAACATTTTTCTCCATACATTATTAAAGGATTAGTTCTAAATGTTAATAGAAATGTTTGTTGAATGCCATAATGATGAGTTCTATCCCTTGTATAAGAAATGTGTCACCTAAACCCCATTTAAAATGTTAACGACAATGATACAAGGGGTACTATCTCGTAAGCACGTTAAATCAAGTATTAAGTTGTCGGGAATAAACCGTTACGTTTAAAACCTTCAAAAATACTATACAATGTTTAAACTTAAGATCATTGATCTGACTATATTAATATTTTTACATTTTTTCACTAGACAACCACACTCAATGACATATTCTTTTTCTTTTAAAACATTTTCTAGTTGTATGTTATAAGGTCTAATAGGACTCTAATGTATATATATGCCACTTTAATAATTCAAACATTGATCTTCACTTCGGTGTAGTAATCTGTAGTTTTTTGTGATGGTTGGCTGCATTTAGTATTTTTCAGTTATGATTATATTGACATGAAACTATCAGGTTACAATATAAACTCTTAAGTGAAATGAGTTTGGGTCTTGATCAGAAGGAAATCGCCGTAGAAATTAGTTGTTAGTTTCTACATTTTTTAAATAGTTAGGCATAAGGATTAAATTTGTTACATTGGGATAGATTTGGGTCATTTTTAGGACATTTTAAATATTAGGAACTGAAGTGAAAATTTTAAAGTTTGGGGGTTGTTTTTGTGATTATCCCCCTTGGATAGAAACCTCAATATAGTACATACGTCATATATTCTTTTTTAAACCGTTCAAATATAATTAAATGATTAAAATTTATTTATTTATAATAATTATAATACATTCTAATATATAGCATTATAAAATAAAAAATTAAAAAATCCAAAAAATTAATTAAAAAAAACTCAAAAATCCTCCTTCTATGTTCAATCGATGAGACTGCCTGTGCGTATCGTGTGAACGTGAAAGAGGGATTTTTGTGTTTTTTAATTAATTTTTTTGATTTTTTTATAAATATTTATTATTTTATAATATTTGCATTGAAAGACGTTGTAACTATTATAAATAAGTAGGTATAAACTATTTAATTATATCTAAATAATTTAAAAAAATACTTGTATTATTTAGAAATACATACATAGTCTTATTATTATTATTATTATTATATGTATATATATATTTTTTAACTCCGTCCAAGGAAGACTCCTTAAGGGGCGCGTTTTAACATGACCTCTGAGCAAAACGACGTCGCTTAAGAGAGGGCAATCATGATGGATCAGAAGCTGAAAAAATAAAGAAGAGGAGAATCTGCAGAGGAGGTGGAGGAGGAGAAGAAAAATGGGTTACGTTCTAAGGGTGAGAGCAGCGTCATTCTTGGCAGGGGCTGCGACGGCGTCGTTTTTGGGTCTTTACATCCTTCACAACGACTACAAGGTCGCCCACCACTCCATTTCTCAACAGGTACACTTTTTTTTTTTTTTTTTTAAAGACTGCGTTTTTGGGTTCGAGAGTTCTTGAATTTTGATGGGAATGCGAAAAGTGCGGTTTTTTTTTCCCAGTTTTTTGTGCGATTTATGTTGTTTTATGAACCCAATTATGGATTGGATTGAGCAATTGTTAATCGAAAATCATGGAGGGTTTTCATCTTTTAAATAATTTCTATGTCTAAGGATTGACGTAGGCCAGGTTGGAATTTGAAAGAAAAGATTGAAACTTTGACTTGCTATCATGAATTTCCCTAATAAGTTACATTGCTTGAGTTATTGATGAAAAACAAGGTATATTTGGGATAACTCTCTGTGCTGCGATTATGAAGCGTTGGAAGATCTATTCGCTGACATTTTGTATTCATATCATTTTTTTTTGTTAAATCTGAGTTTGGGGTTGGGATTTTTATTGACAAGAATTCAGGACATGAAATTGTTGAGGGTGTTTATGGATTGGATACAGGTGTGTGTGCATTTATATAGTGTTAGGAACCCAACTTTTATCTCAAGTTTTGTATACTAATTCACTCGGTGGTGGGTCGTTATGCCCACCAAATCTGGATTATTATGGTCTCTAGTGGTTTGAGAATTCTTTGATATACCCTATACATACTTCACATTCTCGACCACCAAATCTTTATAACATTTATTATATTTGCATGTTTTTGTTGGTTCTAAAGTGATTCTAATGTGATCGACGATCAAGATTTATACAATACCTAGGAATTATCGTTGATAGTTTTCGGTCCACTCCACCAAAAGAAAAAAAGATGTATAGCGTACTTATCTTTGATTCCACATTTGTGTTCTCCAGATGAAAGGCCTGCATGAGTCATTGGACAGACGGATTTCGGAGCTGGAAAAGTTGAAACAAAATGAAGATTTGCCGCCTGCACAAGCAACCGAGTAGGTGCCTTCGACAATGCTTCTGCAGCTTCATGTTGTGACATGAATTGTTGATTGCCTCGCCGTGAATACAGCTTTTCTTTTTCTTCTTCGTTTTTGCCCATCTTTTTCGGGCTCTTATGTTTTTTGAAGAATAATTACAACTTACTTTATGACACTGTCAGTTGGACGAATTACCTGAGTTCTCCAATATTTGCGTCTTGTATTAGATGGAAGTTTGAAACCTAGTGTTCATCAGTAGTTTATTTGAGAAGAGAATTAAAGTATGCATCATATCATGTTCTATGGGTCCAGTTTTTTTTTTTTTTTTGATAAGTTACCAGGTCCAGTTATTTATTCCTGGCTAATTCTGCTATATATATATATATATGTACATATATAATATGAGAGGGGATTTGTTGCTGAAAATGCATTCGTTCCATCCATGCGATGGTAAATTGGAAACAGAAACTTAGGAAAAGTTATGCAGCCAAAATGTTGGAAACTGCTCAAATTCTATGAATGCTTTCTCAAACAAATCTTGAAAATGTCATCTGGAACAACTTAGGATCTTCATCAAATAGACATGAAAGCCTCAATAACAAAAATTGGTTTTGGGTGTTTACAATTTCATTCATTCTAATCATTCAACTTGATAAGGAACCCTACAACATCTCTCATGGAGGGTCTCATAGAAGGCGTTGTTTCTGTGCATTCAAGCGCCAGTTCCAGCAACCCCAGTGCCTTCTTCTGTTCATTTCCATCCCAATAATTGATCTCCTCGTCGAATAAGCAAGAGCAGTCACTGTTCTCCTCCAGGCTCTTCCTTGTCCATGTGACAAGATCAACTCCTTCCTCAAAGCTTGGATCAACCGCCATTTTCCTGCATAGAAGCTCTAGCAGGACCACTCCATAGCTGTACACATCACATTTCTCCGTCACCCGGGTTGAATATGCATTTTCTGCGGATGTATGAAAGAAATCATATAAGCAAAGAAGACATAACATGGCTACAATATTAGCGTTCCATAGCCACTATACAAAATTTTTGAGCTACCTACCTGGTGCAATGTATCCCAATGTTCCGACAATCGATGATCTAGCGGAGGTTGTATCAGAAGAGCAATTGGCCAATATTCTTGCTGTCCCAAAATCTCCAAGCTTTGGTTCCAACTCGGAATCCAAAAAAACGTTATCTGATTTAACATCTCTGTGAATAACTTGTGGGACACAATCATGGTGAAGGTAACAAAGGCCTTGTGCAATACCGAGAGTGATGCGGTATCTGGTGCCCCAGTCTAGAAGTAAACGTTGTTCACTCCTGTGAAGTACATCAAAGAGGGTCCCTCCCGGCATGTATTCTGTCACAATACAGCCATAACCATCTTTAATGCAATACCCTGCCATTCTCACCACATTGCGGTGCCTAACTAAGCTCAAAGTCTGCATCTCAATACCAAAGTTTCTGTCAGACAAGTTAACCTTCTTCACTGCCCAATGCTTTCGTGAGTTCATGGACCGTGTCTTGTAAACCGTTCCATGTTTTCCTCTACCAATGATGTACTTGTCATTCCATCCTTCCGTTGCGCGCATGATGTCTTCAAACTTCAAATCTTTTGGCAAATTCCCGGTTTTTGGTTGATGTTCAGGTAGGAGGGAATCGTCATGGTTGTGTTTCTTTTCCAGGCCTCTAACCACTAATGCATAAACGAAAATGCAAAGAAGTGTCACCGAGATTACCACGCCAATAACCACACCAGGCAAGATTTGGCCTCTTTTCCGGACGTCTCTAGACTTCTCAATCTGACAGTAATTAGCCTCATTGCCTAGCAAGCAGAGTTCTTGGTTCCCGAGGAAAGATCCAGGAAATGAAGCAACCAATTTCGTCCAAGCAGAAGGGAGTTTTCCGGAGAGGTGATTGAAGGATATGTTGACAAAGACGAGGGAGATCATGCCGTTCAGTTCATTTGGTAACTCACCGGAGAAATTGTTGCTTGAGAGGTCAAGAATTTGTAGCTTGTCTAGGTTTCCTAGGCATTCGGGGATTTTACCAGAGAGCTCATTGTAGCTCAAATTAAGAATCAAACTGAAGTGGTGAAGTTTGGTGAAGCTGCAAGGAATTGAGCCTTCAAGCATGTTGCCACTTAGTTGCAGTTCAATGAGGCTGTGGAGAGAATAGAACATGTCGGGAATAGTACCGGTAAGTCGGTTCTCTTGAAGGAGGAGACTTTGCAACTTTGTCAGTGATGTGAGCTCTAAAGAGATTTTCCCCGATATATAATTCTTTCCAAGGTCCAATTTGATCAATTTTGTACAATAACCAAGCTCAGTGGGGATGATTCCTGTTAGCCTGTTGGAAGAAAGACTAAGAATCTGAATGTTCTGAAGCTTTCCCAGCTCCGATGGTACAGACCCGGATAGCCGGTTTCTAGAAAAATCAAGCATTGTGAGATTCCTCCAATGACCAAATACTGGGGGTATCATTCCCTCAAGCAAGTTATCATGAACTTCTAGGAAAGAAATTCCAGAGTTCTTATCCAAATCAGCTGGGATAGTCCCTCGAAGAAGATTGTTGCTAAGAATCACCCTCTTGAGTGATGGACATGTTCCAATTTCTCTCGGGAAACTCCCATTGAAGTGGTTACTTCCCAGGGTCAAAACTGATAGACTATTGCCCGTGCATAGACCAGAAGGGATTGGTCCAGATAGCAAATTACCAGTCAAATCCAGTTTAGCTAGTCCTGGAGAGTTTTTTCTCCCAAGTTCAGATGGCACTTCTCCACTGAGCCTGTTGTGAGCCAAAGACAAAAAAGTGAGCTTCTTCAAATGGCTTATTTTGGGTGGGATTCGACCAGTCATGCTGTTATTATAGAGAGCCAACTCCACAAGACTCCTCAAAGCCCCTATGTTCTCCGGAATATGGCCTTCCAAGCGGTTATTGAACAGAAAAAGAACCTCAAGCTTTTCAAGATTGCAAATCTCTGTTGGGATCACACCTCCAATGAAGTTTTTCTGAAGCCTAAGTTCAGTCAGTGAAGTACAGTTTCCAAGCTCAGGAGGTAAAATGCCATCAATCATGTTATCAAACAGAAACAAACTCTTCAAATCTTTGAGAGCTCCGATCGAGCGAGGAATCGGGCCCACCAGCTTATTATCTGAGAGAGCCACTGTAGTTAGCTCAAGGCATTGAGATAATCCCTCAGAAATAGTCCCATTAAGCTTGTTTCCTGACAGAACAAGCTCCTCTAAATTCCCAAGACCCCACAAACTCTCTGGAATTTCACCCTCTAAATTGTTTTCATCAAGACACAAAACTTCAAGTTTCAAGAGACCCTTGAAGCTCTCTTGTGGAATAACCCCATCAAAGTTGTTACGAGATGCTACAAAAGCAGTAAGGTTATGACAATAACTCAAAGTATGTGGTAGAGATCCAGAGAATGAATTCTCATGAACATAAAGATCAGAAATTGAACAAGAAGGGGCAAAATCTGGTAGAGACCCGGTTAAGTTATTTATGTTGAGATACAAGAACTTCAAGTTTGGGAGTGAAAACATCTCATTTGGGACCTGCCCATTCAAATAATTCTTGTGGAGTCCAATGTATTCAAGGCTGACACCGAAGCTTACCTCAGCAGGTATATTACCAGAAAGAGAGTTGTAGCCCAAATCAAGCTTTGACAACCTCTTGGAGTGGAAAATCTCAGGAGGGATTGGCCCTTCAAGAATGTTGTCGTTTAGAAGAAGAGTGTCGAGTTTGGCACAGTTTCCAAGAATCTGAGGAAGTACACCACTGAAATTGTTACCACTCAGATCAAGAGAAAGCAAGTGCTCGTGTTGACAGATGTACGAGATGGAGTTGTTCAACACACCAGAGAGTCCAAAACCCGAGAGATTCAAAGCCTTGACTTGGAAATCAGTCTTGCTTGGGTAGCAAGAAACTCCATCCCATTGGCAGTGAGAAGAAGGTGAGGGTGAGCTTGGGAGTTTCCATGGCAAGAGATACTGAGAGTTCTTGGGAAGGCTGTTGTGGAACTGGATAAGGTAAAGGGCAGGTTTAGGAAACGTGATTGAGAAAGCCAAATCAAAGAAGAAGAAGATACAAGAAAAGGTACTAACACAACATGTGCTTAATAGAAACATGGTGTAATATTTTTGTTATATCTATAGATACAATACCAAGCTTAGAAATGGAAAAAAATAACAAGAATAATGGTACTTCTTTGAGGTTCAAGAGTAGGGTGTTTTTTTTTTTGTTTTTTACCCGAGTCTCTGAAGTTTTATTTTTCTCACTTCTTTTGATAAAGTTTGATGCTTTTTGTAGGAGTTTGTGCTATAGCAGGAAGTGGCAGATAAGTCGTTTTGTGCAACTTCTTAGTTGAGATTAAGATGGAATTGGAGTTTTAGAGAACATAGAGAGCATAAATGTATGTTACACTTGGATTCAAAGAAAAGCTTGTATGATAGGGCCAGGTTGTTAAGACACACTCACTTGTGAATTGATTAAGGAAGCGTGAACGTGTGATCCAACATTATAATGATGTTTTCACCAAAGTGTGCAAGAAGCCAATCATGCCGATTACCAATCTCCGGGAGTCTTGGCCAGCCCTGTCTTAACATATTTAATTTTACAAGTGGCTAGCCACACACATTTGAAAAACAAAAAAATGATAAATCAAATAGAAATTAATTCGGTGGTATTATAAGAAAATAGTAATTGAGAAGATTATAGAAACACAAATGTTTAGATTAGGGATTTATTTGAAAAAAATAATAATTTTAATAAAAGGAAAAACACGAAACAAAAACAAAGACGAATAAAAGAAAAAAAAAATTTTTTTTGACAGATGAGGGAGGGAATGCCTTTTGGCCTTTTAATATAATATATAGATATAGATTTTTTTAACCTTTTTTTTTTTTGTTTAAATAACCATGGCAAAGTAGAGAAACAACTGAGGAAGAGGTCCAAGGACGGAAAAGTTCTACTAAAATATATGTTACTAACAATGAAAATCAAGGATGAAAACCAGGTTCTGCCTCAATATCTGTCTGGTTTACTTATAAGCTTGCGCTGAGATTTTACTTATCACCTTTGCTGTTACTGCTTAAGAGTTAAGACTTTTAAAAAATAAAAAATAAAAACAAAATTGAAACTACACTTCATAAAGCAGTTTGGTGCCTTTTTTATTTAACTTGGAGATTGAACCAAGTTTTAATTGAAAAACATGGTCATTACTTCCACAAAGCATTGCTAATGCTTGAACTACACTAGTTCTTTTTCTCTCTAATTTTTCTTTTTTTTTTTCTAGAAAGAAATAAATAGTAGTTTTTATAAAATAGTTGAAATAAATAATAGGTTTTTAAATATTTTAAATACATAATTAATTGGTTAATTAGATAACTTATTTATGTCTCGTAAATATGTTTTTTGTGTAGTAAATTTTTATTTACTTAGTAAATCTATTATTTATTTTAAATATTTTAAAATATGTTATTGATTTTAATTATTTTCGTAAAAATGCTGTTTACAGTATATATATTTTTTGGTCTTCATCTAGATAGATCTTTTTAATCTGGGCCATAGTTTTTGCGAAGATAATTAAAGGCTATTTACACGCATGGTCAAGTTAGAGTAAAGGTCTTAATAACTGTCCAGAAACAAATTTATTTGTAAAATTGAGTTAAAAAAAAGGACATTTTTTATTGACAAAAATATGTTTGCATCTAATTTAAGAAGCAAATTATATTAAATTTCCTCGTTAAAATAATAGGTACATTAATTTCATAACCCCAAATTTAAAAGTTGAGAATAAAAATCCAAAATATTTTAATATTTCACGTATTTAAAATTTTAAAACCCCTAAAATCATTTTCTCCATTTACTAATGCAATGCTCCCTCATTTACGCAATATTTTTTCAATTCCTGACATTCTTTTTGGTCAAATAATATTGACCTAGTTGTTATATTATTTTGTAAAACAATTTATTGTAAATATATTTTAGACAATTATCCATATTATATTAACCATGTCTTTTAGTTAAATATTGCCTCGTCATTATATTGTTTATTATTTCATCAATATAATAATAATCTAGTCATTTTATTACTCTGTAGTTTGTACAATAACTTATCGTTACCATATTTCAAATTACGATCTATGTTTATCCATATTTTTATTATTTTTTATTGATTTTATGTATTCAATATTAATACCATATTGACGAAGTTAATATGTTATCAAACTATGTTTGTTGAATGTCTTACTTTGACTTAATGACAAAGTCAATTTGATACCGATTCAATTTTTTTGTATTTGTATTAATTCAATCTATTTCTTATTTCTTGTCAATTGTATGTGAATATACGAGTTACCATAAAAAAAAGCAACAAAAAAAACGTAACACTAGTTGTCGGTGGTCAGCGTAGAAGGGTAGAAGGGGTAATTCAAATTAATGAATTTGAAAAACTGTTTAAATTTGTAAAAAAAAAAAAAGCCATGTGTTTATATATTAAAAGGGGTGGTTCAAAATGGTCTTTTGTGTAAATACTTCAACAATTACATGATATAATTTTAAAATATTTTAAAAAAATATTTATCTAATAAATTTGTTATATACTACTATTTACTTCATCTCTTCTTATACAAATCTTTTTCTCCTTCTTGTCACTATTGATGGTGAAAATTCTTCAACTCGAAATTTATCTTCACCATGCTCTGGCTTATAATAAAGAATAAAAGTAGATTTTGTATAAAGTAAAAACACAAGGAAATTTATCGAGGTTTATTGAAATCTCTTTCGCTACGTCCTTTCTTAGTAATGGGGTTTCACTATTTTTGGAGAAATTAAAATTGAGAGCTTTTGGTTTTGGTATGTAGAAATAGCAACTCTGGGTTCCAACGGGGAAATTGATCTTTATATATTATCTCCCTTTGATTTGTGCAATACATAAAAATCTAATTGATAGCTATAGCATGTAATTTGAAATGCCTATGAGATCTCCATAAAAAATAACTTACAATCTGTTAAACTTAAATTTCAAATATCATAGATTTTCATAACCAACGTTTATGATTCTGAAGACTTTAATGAGTTGTAACTTTATCTCGTTCATAATATCCTCGACGAAGAGTGACAAAACAATAATACTATGAATATGGGGACAAGAGAGACCATAAATATTTCCTCCCCCACCAGCATTGTTTATACCTCATCAGTGAGGTAAAATTTTAGACTCTCATTCTAAGCATTAGGATGAAGCTCACTCATCTTAATCATCCCTCTCCCTTAAGAGATGAGGAATAGGATCTTCTCACACGCAAGCACTATGTCTTGAAATTATAGTACAATAGTTACTACGTTAAATTATGAATTTGTCCTTCTCCCTTGGCCTCATCCTCCTCTAAAATTTCAAATTTTTGTTTTCTTTAGTATTGGTACTAAGGTTACTAGTGTTCGATTATGAATTTGTCCCTCTTTTCTTGATTTAATTTTTAAGGATGGTATTAAATATGAATTTGTTTTATGTTATTAAGTTACTTATATTATTTATGTATGGAATGGACTTCTCTCCTCCTAAATTTGCCTTAAATAATGAATTTTACTTGAGCTCATTTAACAACTAATATATGAAATTCTTTGTTTGTGACACTTGGAAAGAGGTGATGAATATATGACGTTGAATATCTGAGTATACCTCAAGCAAGACAAATTTCAATGGAAAAACTCACCTATGTTTGGTATATGTAATGTATGCCATACACATACCCACACATGCATATATAGATGTATGTATATGAGGATATGAAGAAACATTTGTCACGCACTGTGTAGAGTCACATGTGGTGAAACTAAACGGTGTAGACAAAAGTTGTGGGGTTTTGTCCTTTTATGACAAAGGAGAAACACCCACCCCATCCGTACATGAGCCAGTTTTTCCCCCGTCCACCTATTAATATGGTTGTTTGTAATAAAGAGAATGGGAGAGTAAAACTAGAACACAGAATAAAGTATTGGCAAAAGGGCAATGATATTTGGGGATTGGAAAGATGGGGCCTTCCCTAACCACAAAGGGCTTCGGTTGGGACCATATGTGGTTCCATAGAGAGCCCATCCCCAAGTAGATGCATCTGTGGGATGCCATGCCATAGATTTAAAAGAAGAAGAAGATATAGTTCAAATTTAAAAAAAAAAAAAGAAAAATTTATGATAAAAACTTTATTTTTATTCTATTAATAAATATTATTATTTTAATTCTTAGAAACAATTCTCTATTAAATTTTTGATATGCTAGCTTATAAATCAAATCAGATCACTAAAAAGTTAACAAATTAGAATAATAAAACCTATTGAAAAAGTAGTATAGGTTTTATCCTAAGTTTTGTATAAAAGAAAAAAAATTATATAATAAGATCTTTTAAACTATTAGACTAGCTTTTTAACGATTTGATTAATAATTATTTATTTTAACATAAAATTGCTATAATCATGTACCATATTGTTACAAAATCAATATACCGATGAAGATATTATTTTTTATAAATAATGTAAAATACAAGGCTTTATTTTTTAAATTTTAGAAAACATATAAAACCCGATTAACACATTGAAATAAAAGGAGATGGTAGGACATTTAAAAGAAAAACCCAATAACAAAAAGATGATGGCATTGCATAAACTATAAAATTAAGGTTTCATTTGATAAACGTATTATGTTTGTATTATATTTGAATGTAATAAATTGAATACAATTTGTATTTGGAGGAAAAGTATTTACATTGTATTTAAATATAATGTGTGTTTGGATGAAAAGTATTTGAATTATATTTAAATAATGAATATATGATATGATGGGTAAAAGTAGAGAGAAAAAATAAGAGATAAAGAAAATATGTGATGTGATTAATAAAAATAATAAAATAAGAAATAATAATTATATTAGATTTAAAATATGACGTGATTAATATTTAAATATAATATTTTTATGTTTGAATAAAAATTATATTATATTTAATATATAATGTAAATATAATATCAAAAACAAACGAGGCTGGAGAAAATTTTGCAATGAGGGTGTTTCCTTGGCGGTGGTAGCTTGGAGATCACTAGGCACAAGGACCAAGCGGTCCATGTTGTTCTTATTCCACGTTGTTCCTTGCTTGGAGACATGTCTATGCGTATAGTCCTTTTCTTTTTCTTTTTTCTTTTATCTTTTTTCATAATTTTTTGTACACTGCACGTTAGAATTCACACATGGTTTTCTGTTTTGGTAACACAGCTCCTCCTCCTCCTCCAAAGTCCTGATAATGGGTACTCAGCTTGTCAGCCTAATTTTAGTCGGTAAAAAGTCACTTAATGTTGCATCATATGGGCAAAATTAAAGCTCACTTTACTATTAACGTTAGAGAGAAACTTTATAGAATGAGGAATGGCTGTTGAGGAATGTGTGTGTGTGTTAGGTTCCTTTCCAATAGTACCCCGTCACGTTGATGGCAGGTATAAGAAAGAGGATGATTATCTATATCATATTTTATTACTTTTGTATTCTTTTTTTATATGAAATCAATTGCGATTAGATTTAACATTTATAAACGTATGCTACTAATAAAATCGCTTTTATAAACAAAAAACAGTTTATTTTGCCTACACCTCTAATTCGAATTTTCAATTTTTCTTGACAACCCCTTAGAAAATGATTAAGTAGAATCAACAACGGTCTTTCTCTCTCTCTATCTTTCTCTTTTTTTTTTTTTTTGGGTGTTTGTGATATGTTTTAGAGGTTTGATTTTGAGAGTTGGATGTTAAAATAAATTTGACTTTTCTGTTTTTCTAAACTTTCAATAATGTCTATAAGCATTTCCATGCATTTATTTTTATCACATATTATAAAATTTTTATACACTAAAGTTTATAACAATTTTTTAAAAAAAATATTTATTTCAAATATAATTTATAAAATTATATCTAATTTTTAAAATCAATACCTCTAAAATTACATCATTAAAACTCTTTTTAAACACCTCCTTTTTAAGTTTGAAATTAAGAAATTTAAACCATACGTATTTTAATAAAATTTGGTATACTATTATCCTTAAATAATGTTTATAATTTCAATAACAGTCTTTATAATTAGCCTAGTAAAAAAAAGTTTTTTAATAAAAATTTAATTTTTGATTTAAAAATAAAGAATAATGAAGGAAAAAGTGGACGTACTAAATTGAAAAAGAAAAGATAAGAAGAAATAATTGAGGAGTGTTCAATTGAGAAGTAGAAAGCTGCAGGGTGACAGAGGCTCGGAGTACATGTCAGTGAGGAGGATGGGTGACAAAGAGGGGAAAAATATAAAAAGCATTCAACACACACACGAGAGGAGAGAGAAAGAAGGGTAGAGAGAGAGAGAGAGAGAGAGAGAGAGTAGTTTGTCTGTTTGCAAGTGATAGGGACAGGCCATTTACCTTGACAGCTATGTGTCCTAACCCTTTTGGTCTCTCATCAATGCCATGGCAATGCTGTCCTCCACTTTTCCCCAAGCTGCCACCTCACCCTCCGGTCCCCTCCTTCCCTCCGCATTCAACTCAATCTTCTTTGGAAACCGATTTCTATCCTCCAACCCTTTGTTTTTAATTTATTTATTTCTTTATTCCCTTACTGTTTTGGGTAACTTCACCGACCGCTGTTTTGTCTTCTCAATTAAGGGGGTGTTTGGGAGACGTTGAGGGCAAAATTTTTGAGTTAAAAAAAGTTATTTTTAAAATTTTTTTAAAAATATATAATATAAATATTGTTTGTTCCTTTATAAATTTTATATAATTTAAAAAAAATCATCTTATTTAAGATTGTATACACAAAATTATAGACTTTTAAAATTTTGAATACATTGTAATATTTTAAAAATATAAATAATGAAAAATGATGAAATGTTGAAAAAATAATGTAATGGACAATCAATTGTATTTAATACAATATATATTTATATGTAAAATATTTAAATTATATTTAAATAATAAATATATAATGTGATGGATAAAGATAACGAGGAGAAAAAAAGAAAAAAGAGAATATATAATGTGATTAGTTAAAATAATAAAAAAAATAAAATAATAAATAATAATTATATTATATTTAAAATATGATGTGAATAGTATTTAAATGTAATATTTTTGTATTTGAATGCAATATGAATATGAATATAATACGGTAAACAAACAAGACATTAAATATGATACAATCATTATTTACCATTTGATTTTTTCTACAACTTTTTTTTAATTGCATCACATATTTTCTTTCTCTCTCCTTTTTTCTTTTTTTCTCCTACTATTATCAATCACATCACATCACATACAATACAATTTAAATACTTTTAATCCAAACAAATATTACATTTAAATACAATCAAATACTTTTCATTCAAATATATATTGTATTCAATACATTATATTCAAATACATTGCAAATATAATATATTATCTAACGTCCCCGATAATTTTAAGTATGATAGGATGATACGACTTAAAAATAACATAAATTAAATGAATTGAGATAATATGTTTAATATTTGAGTTATAATTAAGTTAACGTATATAATATAAAATTAAACAGATTGAAAACATGTCTGTTCATTTAATCTGTTTAACATATTTAATTATACGAATTATAAACATATCAACACGATATGATCCGTTTATAATCAGTATAAAAAAAGTTTTAACAAATTTTTAGTAAAAAAAATTTTATATATATTTATCATTAAAAATCTTTTCATTTTTCATTTTATATTTTAAAATTTACCATAACTTTAACCTTATCTCTTCCACCCACAACAACCTTACAACAAGTTTTTTTTTTTTTTTTAATGATCTTGTTAGTTAATTTGGTCATACTTGTTTTCATGCCAAAACCATCATCCGTTTAATTATCGTGTTTGCATGCTATATCATGTTAGTTGTGTTTTAAGCATTTGTGTTTGTATTTGAGTTTTTGACACATTTATTAATGTCATGTTTGTATTTACTCTAATTGTATCGTGTTAGCCCAAATATGACTCACAAATACGAACTGTTAACTCTAATCTTAATTTTAATTTTCCTAAATCTACGTTTTACTTTCTCTCTTTTTATTTTCGAAAAGCTCACTTATTTGTTTGGCATGTTCATTTCTAAAAAAGAAAAAGTAAAGTATTAAGGGTTTTTGTCATTTTTCTCACTTTAAAAAAAGAAAGGGAGTTCTTTTTTTAAATATGTCTTCTACAATACACTTTTAGAAAAAGAAAAAGAATCTTATTTCAATCATATTGCTATACATATTTTTCAATATCATTTTTCCTCATTTTAAATAACATTTTGTTTCAAAAAGAAAAAATTTTTACACATCGAAACAACATCTCGTTCTTAAAAATGAAAAAATTTTCTTATCCAAAATAAGAAAATTTTCCATTTTGAACATGGACTTCCCATCTAAACAAAGAGTAAAAGTTCATAACTTTCTTATTTTAATTTGAAATAAGATGATTTTTGTGTCAAAACTTATAATAACAAGATAAACGAAATAAGATTTATTTTATATATATTTTTCAAATATTCAAATTTTTATATAATTTTCTATATTGTAATTAATTTTCAATTTATATTTCAACCAAACATACAGTTTCAAATCATTCTCTGAAACTCTATCTTAGAAAGTCCCCAACAGGCGTCATACACTCAATAACATATCCATGATCTTCATTATTTAATATTACTGGTTTTATTTATTTTTTATTTAGAATTTAGTCTGTTACCACTATTAAAGCAGGCATGTGCATGGAAAATGTCAAGTAGTTTTCTAACCTCCAACTTATGGAGACTTATTAAAAAAAGAGCATAGTTAACACCATGTGATCCAACCGGAGTTGAGATACAACATGGGTGCTTGTAGGAAAAGTTATCTATATATTATAATATTGCATTTCAATCAACCGCGAAATTTTCTAGGTTTTTTGAAAAATATATGCATAAACTATGCAATTATTTGTAGTAGCTAGCAAAAGAAAATGCAATAATTTTTTATTTTATGAAAAAAAAAATTTTATTTTAGTTTTTTTTTTTTCGGGTAAACATGCAATTAGTTGTTTGTTAAAGTTTTAAAAGAATTTACAATCGCTATAAATTTTTTATAAAAATATTATAAATAATAGACTTGGTTTTTTTTAATAAGTGCAAGGCTACAATTCAATACAATATTAAATTCTATGCCATTTATATTACTGTTCATAATTTAACTATTATATTTATTTTATTTGGTTTTATAATCTTTCTTTTCATTTATTAGATAGCGTTTTGATTCAAAACTCAATTGAAATTGCATGGGAATGCATTGCACTTAAGGCAATATGTATTTAGATATTATGGATTTGTATTGCAGCATAAGTTACATTGACATCCCCTGTATTTTACTTAAATTACAGATAGACCCTCTAAACCAAAACATTTCACATTAACACCCCTAACTTTTCACAAAAATTACAGAGATACCTTTGCTATTAGTCATATAAGACAGAAAAGTGTAATTTGACCTTTAAGTTTTGTTTAAACGCCAAAACTACCCTCCTTCTCAATTTAAAACATTATCAACTATACACTTGGAAAATTATGTTTTTATCCTTATTTTAATTAAAAACAACTAGGTTAAATGAATATTCCTAACTGTGATTATATTTTACACTTGAATAAAAAAACGTTTATTTGGATTTTTTTTCTCAGAGCTCTTTTAATTCTCAAATATAGAAATTAAATCAATGTAAGAAACTCTACAAATTCTTAAAACTAAATTTCACAAACTATAAAAATTATATAAATTGACTTTTAACAAATTAAATCTTTCTTTAGTAATTTATCTTCCATAAATTAAATTACTAACTAAACTAATTTATTATTCAAGAAACATTTTGTTTTAAATGGACATTTCCATTATGAAATAGAAAATTAGTTTCATATTCTAAGTTTGAGGGCATTTTGGAGACACATTTTGAATATTTTTTAGTTATTTTTTTCTACTTCATACACCGTTTTTACTATTCATATATTAAAAACTCTACATTAAATTCAAATTTTAAAAGTCTATAACTTTGTTTATATCAGTTTAAATGAAATGATTTTTTTTAAATTGTATAGAATTTTGAGAGGATTAAAATAAGATCAATATCAATAATTTTTTTTTTGGAATAAATTTTTAAGATTTTATTCCTTTTTACTCTAAACAGTATATTTGCCCAAATGTATTTTTTTAAAACTCACTTTTCTCTAATATTCAAAATACATTTTTAAAACGCCCTAAACAGACCCTAAATATTAATATTACAATTTCAAAACAATAAACAATAATATTAAAAATCATATTTTCAAATGAAAAGCCATCATCTACCTCCCAAATTAAAACTCAAAAGTCCCTGTTATCCTAATTGGCCAAGGAGGTCTCTTAGTAATTTAAGTAAAACAGATAGGGTGCTCCTATAGTTCTCCCTTATATTATATTATATTCAAATACAATGTATGTTTAAAACGCATTACATTTAAATATAAAATACGTAATATAATTGATAAAAGTAGATAGAATAAGAAAATATGTGATATAATTGATAAAAATAAATAAATAAGATAAAATAATAAATAATAATTATATTATATTTAAATTTTAAGGGTCCGTTTGGGGTTTAATTTTGGAGACATTTAAAATTATTTTTTACTAACACTTCGTCATGTTTCACTATTTATATCTCCAAAATACTACAATAAATTCCAAACTTTAAAAGTCCATAACTTTGTGTATATAAATTCAAATGAGATGATTTTTTTAAAATTACATAAAAAGATTTAAAAGATTTTATTTTTTCATCCCAAACATTTTTTTTCTCTAAACATATTTTTCAAAACAACTTTTTTCTAATAAAAAAAATATCTCCAAATATCTCCTTCAAACTCCCTCAAAAAATATTTATATTTAAATACAATATTTATGAATTCAAACAAAAATTATATTATATTTAAATAAAATACTAATTTAATAATGAATCTAAACACTCCCCATCCATATAATTTTATAAAAATATTCATAAGATTTCATATAAAAAAAAGTGCATTCTATTTTATGGAATTGTAAATTTGTTAATTAATTGAACAAAAGTAAAAAAATATAAAGAATAATGGGAAATGGTGGCTATATATGGACTGTTACTAGCGACAGGGGAGGAGTGAAAATCGACCAATGAAATTCAAGTATCAAAGACACGTGGAGTAGTGGGACACTGTAAAGTTCTAGACAGAAAGTAGAATGACGCGCATGATTAGCGCGTTGGGACGACCAGATAGATGTTTGGTTAATGCATTGGGGTCCACTTTGGCCATTGCGGTTACCGAGGGTGGGTAGATGGTGCCAAAAACGACAACAATGACGTCGTCTTAACGGCGTTTAATTGTTACATTCATATAAATGTTTGAATCTATATATAAAATGAATGTTTTGATAATTTTATAAAGGGTTAGATATATCTTAAATTTATCATTTTTTATTAATTTATTCTCAAAATTCTTAATTTTGATAATTTATTTTTTAATTTGTTAAATTATTATAATATGTTTTTTATGAATTAATTTTCTTTTAAATTAATTATAAAAAGCCTATATTCGTTCTTATGTAAAGATAAAAACTCTATTTTCAACTGAGAACGTCTAAATTTAATACAAATACAAATTTAAATCTTTCAAATTTAAATCTAAAATTTGATATAAAATTAACTAAAATTGAATATATTACTATAATTTAATAAATTCAACTATAAATTATCAAAATTAAAAATTTTGAAGAACAAGTTATAAAAAAATGATAAATTTAGAAGATGTTAATATTTAATACGCTTTTATTGAATATATCATTTAAATTATATAAAGATAGAAAAATAAATATAATATAAATTTTTGTAAAAAGAAATTTTAAATATAGATTATAATTGAATTACGGTGAATAATGAAATTTTAAACATTTTCATCAAGAAGATGCACATTAATTTAGGTGTAAAAATTCAATCGGGTGATCCAATCACGGCTTAAAGTTGAAAGCATATAATGCACAAAATCCGATGAAGGTAAGAAAGAAGGCATTCAAGCCAAAAAAAAAAAAAAAAGCAAAGAGATAAGGTCAAACTCTCTCTTTCTTTTGGGTCAAGTAATAAACGTCAATATTAAGTTTTATACAAGTTGTAATATAAATTTAAGTAAAATTAAACAAAAATAAAATGATTAATTTAAATTAGTTTTAAATTAAACGGACGTAAAAATCTTATAAAGTTATGTCTTTATTAAGATATGGTTGTAACTCAAGTTTACAAATTAATAAGATGTCTTTAATTCATGTCGGCCCATGTTGGATTGTTTAGACAATTTCTACGAGGGAGGGAAAAAAAAAAAAAAAGGTGATCTTTGAGGTTCTATCTATTGTTAGAGAATATTGTAGAACAAATGTAGAACAAATTTTTTTAGCTCAACAACCATATAATATAATGTCTTTTTAAATTACTTCTAACAAAAAGTACATGACATTGGTCTAGAACACACATCATGACATAACTTGACGTTGAAGATAGGTATACATCATACACGTATCCAAGCTTTAGGATAGAGGGGGTTGAATTAGACCAACGAAAGCAAATTTCAAAATGTCGTCAACTTGCCTTTGAAGGGTTCTTATCTCTATTATTTCTCATTTATGTCTGCCATAACGATAATTGAAGAAAAGGAAAGAGAAGGCAAACACAAAAACAAAACAAGACGAAGAAGAAGAAGTGGCTGTTGGAGAGGTGGTGGGGGTGCCCTCATACTATTGCCTCTCTTCTTTCTTTGCAAATGACACCAATAAAATATTAGGGAAAAAAAAGGAGAGAGAAGGAGATTTTAGTATTGTATTTTATTTAGATTATATTTGATAATCGTATTATATTTATATTATGTTTAAATATAATATATTAAATATAATTTATATTTAAAAAATATTTATATTATATTTAGATGTAACGTGTATTTGAATAGAAAATATTTAAATTATATTTTAATAATAAATATATGATGTAATGGATAAAAATAAAAAGAAAAAAGTGAGTAAAAGAAAATATATGATGTGATTAATAAAAATAATAAAAAAAATAATTAATAATTATATTTAATTTAAAATATAATATGATTAATATTTAAATATAATATTATTGTGTTTAAAAAAATTATATTATATTGAAATACAACGTAAAATACTTAAAACAAACACACCTTAGCTTCACATGCAGAAAACGATAGATCCCACCATAATAATTATGAGGGAGAGAAGAGAGAGAGAGAGAGAGAGAGAGAGAGAGAGAATTGGGTGCTTTTAGTAGATTGTCTTCTAGTATGGCGTGCGAATGTTTGAAGCATGGAAGCAAAGCATAGGCCAAGGAAGGCGGCAGCCCATTCCTCGCTCACCAAAATTCGATTATGCATATCAAACCCGCATCTCATCTTTTCGTTCCCCACCAGACTCCAAAAGATAAGAATTTCTAGATAGAGATAAAGTCCATATAGGAGATATAAAGAGAGAACGAGATATGCCCATATGCGTTTTTCTCCCCACTTTTTTTTTTCACCGTTTTTTTTTTTGGCAAGAATAAAAAAAGTTCGTGTAGAGAAAGAGAAGATAGTATTCCAAATAAGGAAACTAGTCTATAAGTAATTTAGTATTGTTCGATATAATTATATGAATGCCTTAGGCGTTTCAGAAAAGGAAGCCAAAAAAAAAAAAAAAAATTAGAAACACCACGATAACAACGGCTAGTACTAGAAGTCACGTTCTTGGGTTTGGTAGTATTAGTACTACTACATGTGTTTTGGAGCTGCAAGGTGGAGAATCATTGCCTAATAAGTTCGACTCAACGCCCGCAAACAACACCACCAAACCGACTATGATGATGATGACTAGTGTTCATAATCATGATGATCATGATAATCAACACCGTCCATTTCCATCATCTCAAATGGGAGGCGCAGATGGGCCTACCATCACCACTACTCCACCTCTTCCTACTCCTCAACCTCCTAGGACCAATGATATATACGATGTTGCTGCTTCTGGTATTCATGTTGTGAGTGGTGGTTCAACACCTCTGCGGCAGCCTTTTCTCACTTCTACTCCTGCTTCTTCTTACACCGCCTTTAAATCCGCTGGTCTGTCTGTCTTTCTTTCCCTTTACCTCAAAATTGATTTTTTCTTTTCTTTTGACAGAGTGATTATTTTATCTTATATTATCTTATTTTTTTGGAGATTTTTTGGTTAACTTTTTCTCTTTAATTTTTAATTTTTTGGTGTGGTGGTATGATCAGGAGGCATGGCGGCATCAGTGGGGTTTCCTTTCACAAATGCACAGTGGAAAGAGCTTGAAAGACAAGCCATGATTTACAAGTACATGGTGGCTTCTGTTCCTGTTCCTCTTGATCTCCTCCTCAACCTCTCAACCTCATCACCTGCTTCTTCTTCTCACTCTCCCTGTAAATGAAAATTTCCTCTCCAATCTCAATTACTTCTTTTCATTTCTGCGTTCTCTCTAATTCTTCTTTTTTCCGTTGTAACTTTTCACTGTACTGTTGTTATTGTTATTATTTTTTCACTTCCTTTCTTTTTTGAGAGAAGTAGGGGGTGAGTTCAAGCTAAGATTCTCAAACGGAACAGATCCGGAGCCAGGGAGGTGCAAGAGAACGGACGGCAAGAAATGGAGGTGCTCAAGGGATGTGGCGCCTGACCAGAAGTACTGCGAGCGCCACATGCACAGAGGCCGTCCCCGTTCAAGAAAGCATGTGGAACTTCATGGCAACAACACCACCACCAACAGCATTAACACCAACAACAAAAGGGCTAGTTTTGATCATCGTCAACATCATAATCATAATAATATTAATATTAATGATGGTCCTGCAACAACTTTGGCAAGTTCTAACTCCACCCAAACTCACTTCCTTGGAGGAAATACTCTTTTTCCATTCCATCCTTCCCCTGTTTTTGAACCCCTGCCTTCTCATCATCTTTCTGCAGACAAGGAACCCAGGTTATTATCCAGGATTTTCTCATAATTTTTCTTTGCTTGGACTGAAAGAAAAGAAAATAACAATAGGTTCTGTTTGTGGCTTCTGAGTTGATAAAATGATTGAACTGTAAAGTGCCCAAACTCTAATCATTTCAGATATTATCAGATTTTTTCCCTGTCTCGTCATGGGACCTGATATTTATTTTTATTTTTTGGTATTATTATGCAAGAACTGTGTTTTTCAGTAGAGGCTTCTTTTTTTAGTATTATTTGCTAAATATTTTCTCTCTCTTTTTGTTTTGGTGTGTTTTAATTATTGAAGGAGCTTGGACTGGATGATGAAAGAACATGTTCCCATGGCTAGTGGTTCTGACCCGAGATGGCTTCACTTAATGCGGCAGACCAAACTGGAAATGACCTCAAAGCCCTCGTCCTCTTTACTCACCCATGAAGAGCCGTTTCTGAACCTTAACTCCTACGCAAACGGCGGCGGCGGAGAAGACAAACACGTCGACGGAGAATGCGCCTTGTTTCTCAACCCCGACGACGTCGTTTCATTACAGAATACAACCAGTTCTGACCCACGGAGAAGCTTCATCGACGCGTGGTCTCAATCACAGGACGAACCTGATCATCATCAGCCCATGTTGGGGGTGGTGGCCCACAAGAGCTCCGGCAAGCTCTCGCCGTCTTCTTCGCTCACTCTCTCAACTGGTGGTCAGAGCAAGACCACCCCAAGCTGTTGCTGGCTGACTACTCCTTGTTCTTGGGGTGGTTCGCCGCTCGGTGGGCCATTGGCTGAGGTCTTGAGGCCAAGCGCACCCTCTGATCCGCCTTCTCCGTTCACCGGAAACGGCGACTCCGGCAGCCCTCCGGCGACTGTGGTTTCGTCCCCGTCTGGTGTTCTTCAGAAGACGCTTGCTGCTTCCTTGTCTGATAGCAGTGGATGTAGCAGCCCGGCGCTTGGAAGTTCCAAGTCCAAACCAGAGATTTCTCTGCTCTAGTAAATGGTCTAGAACTGGGCTGGTTTACAAGGAGAGGTGACTTTTTATAAATATATATATATATATATTTGATTTTGGAGATGGGATGTAGCTAAGTGGTACTTTAGTTTGTTTCTTTTGATTGTTTATTAGAATGTTTTTGTTTGGAAACTCATTTAGCAGAAGAGGATTCCGTGTTTTTTTGTCCGTTGTCAAAGCTGCTTGTATATTATCAAATCGTGTTTTTTGTTACTAGATTACAGGAGAGTAGACGATGAAAATGGAAAAATAATAACGAGTAGATTTATATAAACAGAATTTTAAATGATAAAAAGTTGCGGGTAGGAGGGAAGAAAATTTATTAAATTGAAAATTATATAAAAAAATGAGAATAATATATATGGTTTGAAAACATTGAAAAACTGAAATTTGAAATCGAATTAAATATGTATATTGTGAAAATAAAATAAGTTCAATCTCCTGTTATTATTATAAAGTCTTAAAAAAATTTTATATTAAATCACATCATAAGCTTTTTGATCGGATCAAAAAGAATTTGGTTTTGCATTTTAACATTTTTCACCCTAGTACTTGGCTACTTGGCCTCTGTTTTTGTCTCGGTCTCTTTTTGTCTTAGAAAAAAGAAACTAAATATGTTTGCTTGAAATTCACTTTTAGGATTCGTTTGATTCGTCCATTTAGTTTATTTTAACTTGTAAATTAAGTTATCTAAATTGATTGTAGATTAATTTAGTTTAATAGAATCTATTTTTATTATTTCAGCACAAATTTTAATATAAGTTATTTTTATTTTTATAATTTTTAATATAAGTTAAGTTGAATTAAGTTAGAATGAAATATTCGATTTAATCAAATTAAGTAACATCCACGAACTAAATGATTAAGAAGCTCAAAACTTTTATATGACTTATATTAACTCCATGATAGCCACATTTGATTTTAGAATGGATGTTTTCAGAGTTGTGTTTGTTTGGTTGTTGGTTAGCTTGAAAAGAAAGTGCCCAAGATCCTATGAAACAGTGGGTACCGAGAGCAAAATTTGGGCTTCACAGTGCGCAAGGTATTGTTTTAGCCGACTAGAAGAACATATTCGAGTTCAATGCATACCGAAGTTCTTTTTCTCTTGAAATCTACTGAAAAAGTCTTGGTCTGCTTCAATGTATGAGATATGATGAAGATTTGAGGTCCCTTGGCAACATGTGCTTGGTTCATCACTTCTTTTTCACTTTTTTTTTTAGGGAGAATCTCTTTTTTCTGGGCGAACGATGTAGAAAAATGTTTACGTTCATTTTAGCCCCAAAAAAAAAAATAAAAGGATAGGAATTAAATTGAAGTTTGTATTTGTTATCAGTGTTGAACTCGACCTTGTAAGTTTATAACTTGACGAGACATAACTTGAGCTCTTCACTTCTATTAGATGGGACGCTTATATCAATAAAGGCTTTGTAAATATACCTGTGGCTAAACTTAATTGTAAATGAAAAATGCTGATATGCCCTAATGATGTCGATGTCTACATCTAATAGACCTGGCTCCCGCAGAAAACAGGGGTTGCATGTAGAGCTCACCACTAGGGTGGTGCGTGATAGTAAATTTGTTTCACATCGTTGTATTACTGGATTGTTACGATATTTGTACATGTTTTGAGTAAGCTTTTGGGGTGAGTTCTACTCAAGATTATTTAACACCATATAGCAGCAGCAGTAGAGATTAATAGAATAATAACATATTTATGGCCAAGTATAATTTTGGATTCAAGTCCGCGGACAGAAATTTGACGAACAATGTCGCACATGAAATTCCTGCTCGTTGTCCTGGTTTTCTACTGATTTTGGAATGCAATTTGGCCAAGCAGGATCTCCATGGTTGTCTTTAGTCCCTCATGCTCTTTCAATTTGGAGGAGATTCCTTCTGATCTCTTTAGTCGGTTCTTCATGATAGTTGGTGTCAAATTCTGCTTTTCTTTTCCTTGTAGTTTCTGGTATGCCTGGCTTTTGTTTTTAGTAATTCGTTTGTTCTCTGCTGTCCAACAGATTCTTCTTTAATGAATCGCTTAATAATCAAAAGAAAGAAAAAAAAAAACACTCACACGCATGTGTATACAGTAGGAGAGAAATGACAAGATCACAATTAATAGAGAAAGGCCAAGGACTCTCTGTACATGTACTTTTCGTCATGAGACTGCACCTTCATTTGTTTTTCCCAAATCTCAATTTCTCAATCTTTCTACTTCCTGCATTTTTTAAAATGCGCAAAGAAAAGAGTACTTTCAAATTTCTAGGCTAGTTTGAACTCTGAAGAGATTTTTCCAGTGAAGCAACAAAATGGAACATATGTGGATATAGAATATTTAGAGCACGTTCTATAATTACAGGAACTTTAAGAACTGAATACATAGAGGACATAATACAGAAGGGTGGAACTTCTTTCATAAACCGTGAAGATTATCAAGAAACACTCATTCTCACCAATGATCCGTCCCACTCCCCAAATTCTCAACTCAACCACCTCCTTAGCTCATTGTTTCTAAGTGGAGAAGTTTCGCTGTCCGAACAGCGAGAGTAAGAGACACTTGCCCTTCGCTGCACAACCATAGGATGGCCACGGCTGATGATCTTATTAGAACATGGGCTCTCATTTGACTCCGGTAGTGCTACAGGGAACAACAAACGTTTCCTCGCAGACTTAGTTCTTTGGTCACTGTCGGGGACCCCCAAACTAGGCCTTTGCTTTGGCGCACTTTGAGACCTCACACGAGCATTAGCCGATGCAGTTGACGCCATGTAGTTTGGCAGCATTGGATAGTTGTTGTCATTGTTACTATTTCTGATCTCTGCTCTGGCATTAGTGAAACGGGGGCTGATGACCAATTGATAAATGTTGCCATGAGGGTTTCTCGGTTTAGCAGGGGATGGTGTGTGAGGTGATTGGAGTGAGAAGTTGTTGTCATGGGAATTGCGCGCAGGAGAGGAGGGAGAATACAAATGAGATCTTTCTTGTTGTTGTTGGTAAGAGTAGCAGTCATGGTCATAATGGTGGTGATAATACTGTGATCTGTTGTGAGATATTGGGGTTGAGTAAGAGCAAGGTCCAAATGTGTCAATTTCAACTGTTTTTATCGGCTCTACTATCTGCTCACATGAAACTCTTCCTCTGCTCTCCCGACTATATTGCTTTAAACTCCTTGTCCACCCTTCTGGTTCGGGCTCGCTTTCAACTTGCTCGCAGTCCATTCTCCACATCTTTCAACGCAACCATGCATATAAGAAAATTATCACATAATAGTACATGGAAGAAGATCTTAGACCCAAAATATCTCTCAAAACAACCATGAATATTAGAATGGATCAGATTTTGAAATCCTGGTTCTCATTTGTTAGTTTTCGAGTAAAGATTTTAAAATCAGCGGTTGAAACCATGTTTGTAGGTAGATCAATACCTGGTGGGAAAAGGCATGAGAAAGAGCCCTTTCAGGTTTCAAGGCAGCTTTTTTGGTTTTCATCAACGAGGCTCCAATGTTGTCCCGTTGTACCGGATCATTTGCCGTAATGCTGCTTTCTTCTCTGCACTGCAATGTCTACCGATATTCATTAATAAGAACACTTGAACATAATATTAGTATACATATCAAAATGATTATAAAGTCAATCATAATATTAGCATACATATCAAAATGATTATAAAGTTAATCATAGAGTGATAGATTTATTTCTTACTAGTGACTTCTTGTTACATGTTGATCTCCTTAACCTATTGGGGTCACCGGACAAAGAATTTACACTTCCTTCGTAAGAAAGTCGCCTGGTACGCTGGTCAAGCACTCTGGCTTGAACCCTAACCACGGCCTGCATGCACTGAAGAGTCATCTTCGCGCGCTTTCTAACGTTGTGGCCTCTCACCAAGGCTTGTAGCTTCACCAGCCCTTTCAGTGCTCTAAGAGCTCTTCTTGCCTTGAAAATCAAAAACCAAAAATACATATAAAAAATTACTGTTTAACCACACAAGCAGGCATAGAAACACTAATTACTTAGATCCTATCCATAACTGTTCACATGTACGGGACTAATGTTAAATCTTATAAATACATTTATAAGTTATTTCATCAACAAATTTCTTACCAGATATCCTTTGAAGGCAGTTTGAATGGCGATGGCAGAGAAGTGTTCTGTGATGTGTAGTGAAGGCCTTGTTAGGCGAACAACTTCTACGGCTGCTTGGGCCGTTACAACCGCGGCTTTAGCGGCTGCAGTTGTGGCCATGGCCACTGCAAGCGCATGTGATCTCTCTTGCTGCTGATCATCATGAGCCTGATCACTAGAAACACGAGGAATATTATTGGTTGGCTTGGTCACAGCGGTTGCGCTTGCTGTGACATTTGCAGTGTGTTGTATAACCGTTTCCTGCTGCATCAAATGCTTCCTGAAGATCCATCTGCGCTTTCCCCTCTTCTGCCAAAACATAAATTGAAAAAAAAAAAGAAGTTTTTTTTTTTATAATTTTTTTTATAATTTTTCATCTTGCCAAAGGAAAGTAACAAGCAAATGTGAACACAAAAATGTACCTTTTCTTCTTCTTCTTCTTGTTCAGCATGTTCTTCTCTTCTTCTGCTGCTTTTTTTCTCATGACCAGCCTCCTTAGTGGGAGACCCGAAAGCCCTTTTGACCATTCTTAACCAGGAGCTTCCTCCAATCTTCCCCATGAAAAATATGAAATGCTTTCAAAATCAAAATACACTCAAAACTGCATATATTTTAATTCCATGACTTCGAAGGCAAGAATAGTGGGAGAGTTGTTTTTGTGGGAGCTTGTTCTTCTTATTGGCTATTTGAGAAGTTGGTGGGGCTTTGACTGAAGGTAAAGGAAGAGATACTAATGAGCTGAAGGGCAAAAATAGAAATATTAATGCAATGTCTGCAAGTGGACACTGCGCCTAGTCCATGCATTTGGGAAGAGGTGGTCTCATTGTAAAACCATCTTGCTCTCTGATAATATATAAGCATATATACATATATATATGTATATTTGTGTATATGTGGGTGTATAAATGATATGATGCTCTAAAAGAAATGTTGTATTGTAGTGGGCTAGTGGCGTGGGAGCAAATTTAATGTTGAGTGTGTCAGAGTTGGAGAGGCAACATGAAAGAGCGGGTAATCTTCCCCTTGAAAATGATGAAAGCTGAAGCCGTAAACAAAGGAGTTTAGAGAGAGAGAGAGAGTACTTTGCTTTATGCCTTTTTGCTTTATATGTCTTTGTGCTGGGAAATTCTTTTAAACACTTTCACGGGTTTGGGAATTTGCCGCGGCTTGTTTGTGTGTTAGTGTTATCACACTATATGCTGCATTTGTGTCATATTGGGGATTGCATAAAAGAACAAAAGTTTGATTTAGTGTCCTTCCAATAGATATGCAATCATCATATACATATACATATATATATCAACATATCAAAACTCTCACATGAGACTTTTTATAGTTTAACATGTATTCGCGCCATGGTTTTGTTTTTACCGGCATATACATCAGTCGTGGCTAATGGACAAATATTGTTTTGAAGTGTTATTTTTAAGATACACTCTACATACAGGTCATACTATTTATGCCACCGTATTTATAGTTGAAAGTTACTGACGTCCGTAGCGTAGACCAGTCAAACTTTATAAGATTCTCCTACTTTTCTTTTTTCTTTTTTTTTTTTGGCCCTTTTCTTTTTGTATTACTGATTTTACTTTTACTTTAACAGGCTCTGAGCTTCAAACATCTTGAGGGGCAGCTTTACTTTTGTAAACTTGGATGTTTATTCATCTTAATTATCAATTACAAACTCAAATACTGTTGTTATTATGTTTTCTGTAAAGTAATCCTTGACTGATCCAAAGAACAGCACCATGTATGTCTATCTAGGATCTTGCAAATTCGTTATTGATGTTGTTATTGTGTTGAAAAGGATTGGAATGTCTTTGGATGGCAAATAGTTAACTAAATATGTATACATATGTGAAATAGTGAACTAAATACTGAACATGCATCATATATGCCGAATAGACAAGAAAAACGGATAAAACAAATATTTATATGACAAGTGACTGAACCACCTCATGATGGATAACTAAATTGCCATGTGATAACCAGAAGCAAGGATGAAAACACTGTTTGTAGTGCATTCATCTAGGATATATCGATATAGATGTAGACAATTCATATGGGAAAGTCACACACTGTTGTTAATGTTGGACACTAATCTAGAAGAAACACTACAAGGTGGTCCATGGAGTATGGGGGATGGGAAAACATCCTCGGCCCGTGTTTGGATTGAATTTTGATATGGGGTACTAATACAATTGTCACAACCTTGGGTTTAGTGAACTAAAACCTGGCATTCTGTTTTAAAAGCATGGTAGTAGTAGTTGTTCGTGGTAGTGGAATGGTAACTCTTGTAAAGTTTGGCCTAGAAACGAGGGACAGAGGCTGCTGTGGAACTGCATTAACTTGTCAAATTGATTCTAGGTTAGAGGTCATTTAGAGGGATCAATTTTGGTCCTCACAACACCTTTTTTTGATTTTTTCTGTTATCATCATTTTTTACTATTTATATCTCTAAAATTTTACAATAAATTTCAAATTTTAAAAGTTCATAACTTTATGTGTATAAGTCTAAATGAGATTTTTTTTAAAATTACATAGAATTTTGAGAGGAACGAAATAATATCTATATTGATAATTTTTTTAAATAAATTTATATATTTTTATATTTTTTTCACTCCAAATAATTTTTTTCCAAACACATTTTGTAAAATTATTTTTTCCAATTAAAAAAAATCACAAAAACTCCTCCAAACGGACCCTTAGTTTAATTTTAGTAAGACACACTTTCATTATTTCTTTATTTATACTTTTACAATCTCTAATACAAGTCAAGCTAAATTAAACTAAAAAGAAATGATTAATTTAGCTTATTTTATAAATTAGGTTAAGTTAGAATGTTAAACCAAACACATACTAATTTTTTCAAAGTTCAGCTTGGCATATTTATATGGTTACAACATAATTTATTTTTGAATGAGCGAGACTTTCTCAAAGAAGGAAGCTATTCGGATTAATCTAATTTTGGGATAATCTCTGATCATCAGTCATTAACTAGGAGAGAATGGCTAGTATAGTTGTCCATTTGATAAGATCTTAAATTCCATCTTTAAAGGATTTCCTTCAAAAAAAAAAATTAACCAAAAAAACTCAAAAAACAAGTAAAGAAAATCTTCTGAGAAAAAAGAAGCTTTTCTTTTTCTTTTTCTTTTTCTTTTTTATTTTAAAATAAAAAATCTATTGTTGAATAGTTAAGTCAACGATCACAAGGTCATAATGTAAGAAATAGAAAAATACTATGTAATATTATTCTTATTCGAAGAGTATTCATACTAAATTGATACGTGATTGCAGGTTCTAATATTTCAAAAAATACTAATAATTTGAAAAACAAATGTTTTAACCTATTAAAATTTGTCATATCAGAATGAGGTGAAACCTCACAAAGAAAAAAAGAAGTGTCTTAAGATTAATATAAAAACAAAAATTGAAAAAGATTGAATAGAAAAGTATTATGGACAAACAGTCCTTGATTTTTGATATTTTACGATGGGTCCCATAAATCATGACATCAACGGTGCACAAATGATCACTCCAGATTTATTTGCATTAAACATATGCGAACAACGGTTCTAACAAGGACCGCAATCAATTTTGCAATAGATAAGCAAAAGCGGATAAGATGTATATCAAAACAAAAATCATAGACTTCTCCGGAAAGGATGAGAAAGTTGTAAGAAGGAAAACTATTTGGTGAGACAAGTGTTCGGTCCAGAAACAAGTGTTCGGTCCAGAAGTTTCTCGCCAACTCTCATACTTTTCAAGACCGCTCTCCAACCGTCCTAAAGTATGTCATCTCTCAAAATATGCCAAGCCCAAGTGCCTATAAATTTTCATCTTCACCAATGCCTTGAACATCAAAAAACAAAATCAAGACACAAAAAAACTCACTTCTTTGAAGCCACTTTTTTTTTTCCTGAAGTTTCTTTATAGCCACTTTCACCCTAACGAGTAATTAATTACTAATATGGCTTCAACGTTGATGTCCTTACCAACTTGTTCACCTTTGCTAGTGAACAAGGTCAATGTCCCACACAAAGGCAATAGTGGCAATGTCCCTTGCATGGCCAGTTACCCAAAAAGGCAGTATCGGCTGCCGGCGGTGAGAGCTCAGGGCAGCGGAGAAGGGGATGGTGGCAAGGACACGTCGGTGGACGTGCATGTAAGTCAGGGCAGTGATAGTCAAGGAAGTGCAGTGGAAAAGAGGCCACGAAGATTGGCTGTTGATATTTCACCTTTTGGTAAGTCTAATTGCACGTTGACAAATGATTCTAGATGAATTTAACGTAATACTAGTAGCGTATGTACGCTAGGTAAAATTAATTTTCTTGTATTTAGTATTATTTTGTTACGTTTATAATTTAAAGGGGAAAAGACAAAAGTTTAAAATCACATTAGAAAAAAAAAAAAAAATTAAAAGAAAGAGAACCTAGCTTCAGCGTTCAAGGGGAAAAAGAAAAGCAAAAAGCAAAAAGGAGCAAAGTTTACTTGTAATGATGGAAACTTAACCAATGTGTCTTGGAGCCAAAACAAGGATCAATTGAATTCCAAATTTTGAATCGTAATACATCAACATCCATAAATGAAGAAGCTTGTATATAAATAAAAAAGGATTTATAGCTTAATTGTCTTTTTAAACAAGTTTTTTTTGGCACGTGATCTAAGTTTTGAAAATTAATTAAAAGATCATTTTTATTAAAATGATCAATCAATTTTTTAAATAATTAATAATAAGTGATCACATTATAATCAATTTTATATAATTAGTGATCAATCGTAATATAAATTATTAATTTCTTTAGTAAATTATTGATTGATTAAGAGTTAATCAATAATTAATTAAATTTAAAAAAATAAAAAATGTCATTTTGTTAAATAAAAAAATTCAGTTATTTATTGAATTAGATAATTAAAATAGGTTATTCAACTAAATATTCTTAATAAAAAAATTATTAACTAATTTTAAATGATAAGCACATATTTTTAAATTTTGACCCATAGTTAAAATTGTGCTTAAACTTTGTTTTCGTTTTGAAAAATTAGGTCCCATTCCAATTCTATAGATTGAATTGGGTAGACCGGATTTATTAAGAAATTTTGTTCGCTTAAACCAACACAAGTGTTTCACTTAATCAACTTTTGTTACTCTCTCTTAGTAAATATATATATATATATATACTCACACACATATATGCATACACTTCCACATCTTAATTCCATTCTTTCAACAAATTTGATTGAGTTGTAATTACCAAATTTTTGGACACAAAATTTTTAGGACTACTGGATCCCATGTCCCCAATGAGAACAATGCGCCAAATGCTAGACACAATGGACCGTCTCTTCGAGGACACCCTGTCCTTCCCTGCCCTGCAACGATCACCACCTGATCACGTCCGAGCTCCGTGGGATATCGCAGACGACGAGCATGAAATCAAAATGCGGTTCGACATGCCGGGGCTCGACAAAGACGACGTAAAAGTCTCCGTGGAGGACGACGTGCTCGTCATCAACGGCGAGCACAAGAAAGAAGAAGAACAACAACAACAAGGCAAAGACGGCGATTCGTGGTCCAGAAGAAGCTTTAGCTCCTACAACACACGTCTCCGACTTCCCGACAACTGCGAGAAGGACAAGATCAAGGCCGAGCTCAAGAATGGCGTTCTCTACATCTCCATTCCCAAGACCAAAGTGGAACACAAGGTCATTGATGTTCATGTTCAGTGAAAGCTTCTAAATTTCTCGGCCTTTTTTCAGTGTTTTTGTTCTAGTAGTTTGTTATAATCTCTTTTTTATATTTCCCCTGTTTTTTCTGTGTATGTGAAAAACAAGTAAGTGTGTAAAACGAGTAAGTGTGTAAATGACAAAAAGATATGGTTTTTCTCTTATGAAATGCAAATGAGTTGATAATAAGCTATTCTTGAAGCTAAATTTTCCCTTTTTATTTTTTTCTCGAGTATATTACACTAGAAATATTGTTAATCCATGTTAATTTCATGAACTATATAACGTTTGTTCTTCTCTCGTTATATTTTTGTAAATACAAAGGAGGCTAATTCCTAGACAACATGTTGAAACGATTCTAAGTTTCCAACTACGAACAAAGACCTTCGACTCCTTCCGGGATCGACTCAAGATTCGGTTTCCAATTCTCGGCGGAATGATGATCAGCAGTGGCGTATGAAGATGTCTTCTTCTCCATCATCCTGGAAAGCACTTCCTCGGCAGAAATTTGCTCCGATAAAAGCTCTTGGAGTTGTTTCTTTGTGATCACAATTTTAATTCTCTTAATACCGCCACTTGACTCATCCTTGGCAGGACTGTGAATCTGCTCAGAAGTAGAACTCACACGTGGTAGCACATAGTACACGTTACCTATATTTAGCTCATAATCACTCGGAAGACGCTCCGAAATAGCTTCTTTCGATTCACCGATGCCGGAGCCTCCACCACCACCGTAACCGCCACCGCCGCTACAAGACAATCTCACAAGCACATCCTTGACAAGAATTGGCGCTGTGAATGTCATAACCTTCCCATCAGTCTTCACAACTTTTACCACCTTTCCTCGCTTGGCATAAGAAGAACAACTTGATATGATGACACAAGTAGAAACCCGACTTGTTTTGCAAAGAGCACAAGAAGCGTTTCCCATTTTTCTCTCTATTGCAAGGAAAGAGTTTTCAAGTAAACCTAAGGTTGTTCAAGCAAAAAAGTAAACTGAAGGTTGAAAGAAATAAGAGGGAATTGGGGTTTATAAATTTTGTCAAAAGTTAAAAAAACAAAAACAAAAACAAAAATTGTCAAACACGCATGCAAAGAGAGGATGGTCGGCTAGTGGAAGGTGGCGAGTGGGCATTGCTCATCAGGGCATATAAATATTAAATATAAATTAATTAAATAATTATTTATAGGTCTAGATTCACTAAAGGGTCATAAAAAGCCACACGAAGTTACTTGTCCATGTCCCTTAGACTCCTATAACACTTAGCTGCCTATAGAGTATAGTGTATAGACTTGGGAGACGACCTTACAATTGGTATATCTATAATGTGGTAAAGTGGGCACTTCTTTTGACCACAAGATATAATAATTGTGTCGTGTTGTCTCCAATTTCCATTAATAGACTTAACCATGAAATAACGCTTGTTTGATATCGTTTTTTTTTTTTTTTTTCTTTTTTTGTAAGGCTTGTACGAAATATCTTCTTTTTAAGGGACCAACGGCCCTTTTATAATAAGCTTTTGCCATTTTTTTAAGTTTTAATAGCGGCTAGGTGAAACATCACTCTAATGGGTTTGGTGATGTCAAAGAAGCATACCTAAGGGGGGTCTAACTAATATTTTGTTTTTGGCTCCTTCGCTATAATGAAGGGTGATCATCAATTTAATTAACTTAATTAAAATGGGTTTTAGGCCTATTAAAACCATGTTCCAATTATAGTTTCATGAAAGTTTCAAAAAATTGCTAATAAATATGTATTCCTTTTACTATTTCGTTATGAACTTTTAATAATATGTCGTATAATATGACGAAAATTAAATTGCATTTACATTCTAGTTTCCTAGATGTACTAAAGTTTTTTGGTTAGAGATTTTCATTACTGACATTCCAACTATTTCCCTGCTGGATTTTTTTTTTTAATAAAAAGGAAACTTTTTTCCGTAGCTGCCAAGTTTTTAGTCTATTGATAAGAGAAAACATCATAGCTCCTCCTTTTGATTTAGTGCTCGTTAGGTATAATGGGGCCTCCACTAAATGAACATCGTCATCAACCAAGGAAAAAAAAAAAAAAAAAAGAGGAGGGGGATGAAATTCCACGACAAAGATCTCCTACTTCAACAAAAGTGCACCCCTAATTAATAATAATACAACTTAATTGAACCAAGATTAGTTTTGTTGAAACTGTTGACTAACCCAATTTTCCTTTTTTATAAACGCATCCAATGGAACCTAACCTCCATGCAAAACATAACATGGCCATAGCAAGTTAGCCAGCGACTTCCTCAAATCTAGTATACTAAAATCAAGCAAATTTTCGATTTTTAATTAACTAATAAACATGATTTGAACGCCAATTGTTTGTTTTGATTCTGTGGGTTAATGCCAAGGCTGTTTGTTCTTTTAATTCACTTTTCTTTTTGTTTTTCTATGTTGTTTAATAGATGATACTTGATAGACATGTCTAAGAAGTTTCCATCTCTTTATACATGTGTAACAAGGAGAAAATTCCGTGAACTTCCACCGTACATCTCTCTCTGTCTCTCCGGGTCCATAATAAAGGCGGCTCTTTGAAGTGGATTTAGGATTTTCGGAGTGGAGGCAATACTAGCCTTTTGCTGCTCGTGGAAGGAATTAAGCACAAGATTACAAAATATGAATTTTGCCTTGTTGTGAGTCAAAGAGCCACATTGTTGGTATGTGAAAAGTTGTAAGATGTTAAAAGTGTAGTTTGGGGTCCATCGGTTTGTAGAAAAGGCATGCAAAAGTAGTAGTAGCCCGCCCTAAATATATATATATATGTATGTCTATCTATATGTATATCTATATAAATGTTTACTATCTCATATATATATATACACACACACACATATATATATAATATTTCTAGAGGTGTCCAAATTTGTCTCTTTTTAATGGTCATTTGTTTCGTCATTCCTTACCGAGCATGCTTTGTTCTAGATTCAATGAACATACAAGGCGTTGATTTTTGTTAACCTTCAATCGTGCCATTTTCTTTTGATAACCAAATACTTTGTGCTCCATTTGTCCTTGTTAACAGGAGTATTCGAAAAGACGATATAAGTGTTCTTTAATTCTTTTGCAGTAAGTTTACTCAAATGGTTAGTAAGAATACTGCAACATAATACAAAACAGTATGATTTCGTTTTGAGCCATCGTATTTTTATTTGATCTTTTTATTTTTGTTATTTTTTTAGTAGTTTAAATAAGGTTTTGATAAATTTAACATTAAAAACATGCATTATCAATATAAATATTTTTTCAATAAATAACTATATTAGTCGTAATTATCGTTGCGTGATATATCATAGGAAGGTGTTCAAAGTATTATTATTGCAAGCATACTTAGCCTACATTTGGTATACACTTTTTTTCTACATTGCATTTAAATGCAATGTAATTTTCTCTCAAATATAAAAACATTTTATTCAAATATCAATTACATCACATTTCAAATCCAATACAATCACTATTTATTATTTCACTTTTTCTATTACTTTCATTAATTACATCATACATTCTTTTTCTCTCTCTTTTTTTCCTTTCTAATTTTAGCCATCGCATCACATATTTATCATTAAAATACAATTCAAATACTTTTCACCCAAACACACATTATATTCAAATGCAATACTAATACTTTTCCTCCAAACACAAATTGCATTCAATGCATATTATGCATTGCATTCAAACGCAATGCAAATGTAATATGTTTACCAAACGGGGTCTTAGTAAAAATGAAAAACAATAAACCAGCCCATTTCTTTGTTGATTGAACAAATATTTTGCTAAAAGAGAAAATTTTTTTTAAGAAGCCATTGAAGTGCAAAACAAACACAAGTGAGGGACATAGTCCACAATACAAACACTGGAAAAAGCTAATCGGCACGTCACTGATCGATTATGAAACCACCAAATGGACCTAAAACCCATAACAAAACAATAAAAAATCACGTAGTTAGTCAACCTACTTAAGGGAAGCCAAAACAAACCCCTATCCCAATCACGAAGTAATACTCCTTCAAAGAGTGGAGCAAATGCACAATTCGTCCATCAAACACCATCCAGCCAAACAATAGGTAATAACCAATCAACAAAAACCATATCAATACAAAACAAGACACGAGGATCGGAGGGGAAACACCGCCTTTATTATACACAAATGTGATATTTAGTTTTTTTATATGACAACATGAGAAACGTGATCCATTGTGACAAAAGTATTTTTTATCTTGTAATTTTTAAATAAGAATTTCATTTGAAATGATAAAGTAAAATAAATAGTATTTTTCATTTAAATTTTGATAGGAAAATTCAAATTCTATACTTTTTAGCAAAGTCGGGTTTATAACCATGTATAAATAAACTATATTGAGACAAAAATTTAAGATATTTCCTAATTGTTTTCTATCTAAAAAAAATTAATAATTTGCTAAATTCAATTTTTGGTTTGAGTCGAACTTGATGATGGATAACATTTGCATATCCAAGCATAGAGAATACTAGTGTAAACAATTAGAAAATAATAGCGCCTTATAACCAATCCATCACGGTTTTTCAAATTAAACAAAAATATAGAATAAACTTTTTAAATTGAAATATTGTAAACTTAGTAGAAAGTTATTAAATTCTAAACGACATGCATAATCAAAAACGTTAGCTAGAACTTAGAACTCGTTTTGTTTGACTGGTAAAAAAAAAGACTTAAAAAAAAAAAAAAAAGACTTACTCACATGCATAATAAAGAGACATACGCTTTATTCAACGGTGAGATATGAGAGGGTATTTATAGTAGAAAATAAACGACATATTCTTTTGATGTCTATTGTCGGAAATTGCAAACGTTGCTCAGTCTCAGTGGAAAGCGAATACGACATGTCATTTTCTCTGGACCACATACGACATGTTATTTTTTATCAGTGCCGCTCATGTGCGAACGCCCAAACGAGATGTGCTTTATTTTTCAGTTCACCGACGTGTTGTGAACTTCCTGAACAGAAATCAAGATACTGTCTAAAATCTGAATTTATTGCACAACAAGGAAATGAAATGTCTAACTATAATATTTCCATGAGAATCCAAACAAGAGTTTCTCGATTTCTTTTCATTAACGAATTTTCTTATTAATATCTTTCCACTTATGTTTTTTTTATTAAACTTTATCAAATCTTACTGAGAAAATCAATCTTAATTAAAAATTATATCTCTTATACCACAAAGTTATTTCTTATTTAATATTGATATTTATATCCTTTTTAATTTGAATAATAATTTTCTTTAAAAAAAAACTGATAAAAAAAAAATTTTTAAATCCCTCTATAATAATGTATCAAAACAAAAAATTACTTCATTCCATGCAATTTATGGAAAAAATATTTTTTTTATAATACCTCTATAATCAGGGAGATTTTCATCTAGTAAAAGCTCTGATACTGTAGCACAAAGGCCAAACATACATGTTAGGAAAATTTTTCAAATAATGTTATTTATTGATGCACAATATAGAATAAGATATTACCTTAAAAAAAAATAGAATAAGATGTCAAATTTGGCTTTTTCATAGCATTTAATACTACATATATGATAGCATAAGAACTGAAAAATATCTGTTCAGTCCACTTAAATCAATTCACCAATCAACTTATAAATATTGACATTAACATTTTCACTAGAGATGATCTAACCTATTTTTAATTTTGTACAAGAATGAATATTATATATGTCAAATTTATAATTCTATATTGTACATATTTCACATTACATTTTTGTAATTTAACTATTATATCTTTTTTATTTGATATTATAATCTATTTTTTAATTTAATATTAATTATCTATTTAATTTTATAAAAATACTTCTTTCCTTTATGTATAGAATTATATTTCATAAAAGATATAGTATTATTGTAACCAAGCTCTTGTATGTACAATAAAAATTTTGTGGAATAATTTATTTATAAATAAAGAAATATTAGAAACGGATGGGGATAGAAGATAGAAAGTTGAATACAGCTGAGCACCGTATCTTTTGGACCCATTAAAGAGTCTGAAAACAGCAACCGTAAAAATCTGAAATCAAGTCGTTTGAGTGTCTAATTTTTATTCAACAAAAAAAAAAAAAAAAGAGTTTCTAATTTTTATTTCTTAGCATAATAGCAATATCATTTTTAATTTAGCCTACTACTACTTGCTCTATTTTTTTTTCTTTTTTTTTTTCCACCTCATGCTTAGGTCTTATTTTTTGCAATGAATTTTTTGGTTATTTCTCTTGTCTTTTCTTCCTTAGTCCCATTAATAGAAAAAAATTAAATTAAATTAAATTCCGCAATAAAATTTATATTATAATAAATGCATATCATTAAATTTAAATCCTTATTAAGTTTTTCTTTTTCTTTTTCTTAATTCTGTTTCCCTCTTGTCGTTTCCTCTTCCTTTTCTTTTATTGATTTTCTTTTATAAAAACTCTCCCATAATAGCACTGATTTTAGTTTTCTCGTAGAGGGTATCTTTGTTGTGGAATCTGAGGCTAGACGTTGCTACTGATGTCTAAAAAAATAAAAAATAAAAAAGTTGATTTGATTGATTGATTCCTTCCCCTTCCTTCTTCACTATCTTTTTTGCTCAGCTTTAGTTTATACTTTATCCTTCTGGTTTAATATTGTGTTTTAGGCTTAATTAATCAAGTGTTGTAATATATATATATATATATGTGTGTGTTATATAAACATATATATATATATGTTAGTTGATGTCCAAAGAAAGGCCAAACAAGCAGATGGGTTCAAATTCAGCATCAGAAGGTGGTTCAAATTTTGGTCATGACACAACATACACCAAGATCTTTGTCGGAGGGTTGGCTTGGGCCACTCAAAGAGACTCCATCAGACGCTACTTTGAGCAGTTTGGTCCGATCCTTGAAGCTGTTGTCATCTCTGATAAACGCACCGGACGATCAAAAGGCTATGGCTTTGTATGTATCTTTCTCCTTATTTTACCACATATTTTTCTATCATATATATACATATATATATATCCTTGAAAATAATATCATATTGATATATATATATTATATGATATATATGTATAGGTGACGTTTAAGGATCCGGATTCAGCAACAAAAGCTTGTCAAAATCCTTACCCTGTGATCGATGGAAGGAGGACTAATTGCAATCTTGCAGCCTTTGGTGCACGGAGAAATCGTCCTACCACTCCTCATCAACGTGGTAAGAACTATTGTTCAAAATATTGTTTATGATGTCACTTAGAAGATTTTAAATGTACCCTTTCATTGAATGTGAAAAATAAGTGTGGATACTTCTTGCTATCGTGTATCATCTTTGAAAATTGAAGATGTAGGGCTTGGGAAGTTGAGAGAATCGTCAACAACTAGGGCATTGGCTTCTAGTTCTGTGAACAATGGAGTCTCTACTTATTTCTATCAACATAATCCGCAATACGCTTTCCCTTATTCGGCTTACGGGTAAATCGTAATTAGGATTACCAAGGTCCTAGTTTTTGTATGTTTGTGCTTCAAAAATTTCTCTAATCGTATAATTTTGCTCGATTGAAATTTAATCAGGTATCCTTGTTACCCGCAAGAAATTTTTGCATTGGTGAGTATTTTATGCGCTTATTTTCGTAAGGAATATAATTAGGTGCTTGGAATTGAGTAATAAAATGAAGGGTTTTTTTTTTTTTTTTTGGTTTGTGAAGAACTATTACAATGCGTATGGTGGGCAAGACTTTCCTGGTCACTATGCTTTTGGGTCTCCAAATGAAGTCTATTTTGGTTGCTACCCTATGGTTGTATTGCATGGAGATGCCAGTAGCCCAAGGACCAACCCCAAAACGACAGAAAATTCATTACATCTTCATGTGTCTCAGCAATATAGGACTCAAACTGGTATGGTAATATGCACCTGTCAAGCCAAACTTTTACAAATGCCAGGACCTCGTAGGCATTACCAACGCTCAGCACCACACATTAATTTTAACAAATGTCTATTTCTTTAACGTTGTAAAAATTGTGGTACTCAGTATCGGTGGTTCTTCCGAGCTTTTTTTTTTTCTTTCTTAGAACACATGAATATTTTGTGACAAGCTTGTTGGTTTTTTTAAAATGGTAGGACCAAATACAGTAACAATAGCTGCTGCTGCTACACCAGAGCCTGCAGGAACAACCGATTATGACCAGACTTCTGTGGCTTAATTTTTGTGAGAGGACGGTGAAGTATTACCAATTTCCTTGCAAAGATTGCCAAAAGAGGAGTCAAATAGTCGAACTCAATTACTCAATAGTTTATAGGGAGATAGTATTTTGACTGTCATACTGATTACACAAGACAATACATTCGTTTATTGAACATCTTGTATAATACCCTCTTCCTTTTTTTTTTTTTTTTTTTTTTTTGGGTTTGAGACACTTTAATGCAAGTCAAATAGGCGAAGTCTTGTTTAACTCTTTCCTCTCTCTTGAATTTTCTTATCTTACCGAAGCCTTCCAACCGTTATATCTGTATGAAGTTATGTTGGTTTTACATAATGTTTTCATTTTTTTAATCTGTTTTTCGACATAATATATATAAGGCTTACCACCAATGGAGAAACCCTAAGCTCGCATAGTCTATTAATATTTCTCTTGTTGGTTTTGGTCGGCTTTCACTTTTTGTTTGAGAATTGTGATGTGGAGACACGGAATACTAATTTACATGGCGTTCATTATTAAGTACATTGCCAGCGATGGCCCCTAAACCAATCTAGAAAGTACAAGACAAGAAAAGAAACCTGCTTTTCACTAGTGCGTTGATGACAATGATTAACCAAATCCAAATATTATTACTTTTTATTAATTGTTTATATTAAATTAGCCTTGTACTCCTTCATTATCGAGGAAAAAAAAAAAAAGATCATTTTCCAGAGCGATTAGAAATAAGAAAGCTCTTGTTTCAAGCACCTGATGTTAAACGAAAAGACACCACAATCAACGAGCTTCTGCAATAAACATACATCTGGTACACATTTAAATCTGTTAACAGTCGAACCAAACAACAAGAGCTATCTCATTGCGGTTTATACTACCGATTACCGTGACACACATGCAGCCCGTTGAACAGCTAGAGTTTATAAAACTTTATTTTATAAATATTTTTTTCTCTAAAAATTTAGGTTTTTTTTTTTTTTTTTGGTTCAAGTTTATAAAACCAAATACCCTTGCATTTTTGCACCATCCAAAAAGCAAAAGGGACCCAAAAAAAAAAAAAAGGCAACTTATTGTTCCCTCAAAGTTGCACGCTTACGCAAAATAGTAATGAGGGCTGTAACCCATCACTTTTCTTTCCATGATAAAAATTATGGTTTGACCAGTAGGTAAGCCACAAGGGAAGGGGAAAAAAAGGAAAGAAAAAAATAAAGAAAAAGTCAAGAAACTGTTATCATCTTGAATTGAAAGTTCAATTATACATATATTCAAGTTTTGACCCAGTAAATGTTCTAAACCTGTCCTTCAAAACGTTCCAAGTTTTATATATATATATATATATATTTGTTATACCTAACAAAACTCGATCAAAGACCATCAAAAATTGCGGGGCATTAACTTTGTACCCGACCAAAGAAATATTCCCCAAAAATAAAAAAAGATCTAAAACTTGATTTATGAACCATATCACCATTCAGTGAAAAGAGTAAAACATAGACAGCAGACAGCAAAGCATTAAGAATGATGACAACAAAATCAACCGAAAGACGGCCATGAACATAATAAACAAGCTTGGAAAAAGAAGTTCCATGTAAGAATTTTCGGTTGTTAGCAACATCCGAACAGTCATAGTGTTTTCGGTCACCATCCTCCGATGATTCATTCATCATAAAAAGTGCATCATAAATTAAACGATTCAGCACCTCAAAATTCCATCCAACTCTACAAAGCTAAACAGATAAACCAATAAATTACCCTCCACACGTAACAGCGATACCAGAAGGAACTTCAGAGGACAAAAGCACAGATAAACACCACAGGGAACCTTAAAAGATTCTGTATCTATGTATGTATATATAAATATATCTATCAGCAGTAAATTAGTCCAGGAAACATGCTAGGGCGGTGGTTGGTTCAGTGCATCATAGGGCGAGGAGAACGAGGCCGAACAGGTGTCTTTGATGGGCTTACCCTGCACAGGCATTACAACTAAATTTTTGGGAAACGAAACAAAAAGGGGACGAAGAAGAGTTTCAAACTCAAATAGAAAGAACTAACCTTATCGGCAGAGTTCCAAGAACGACGCCACTACAGTTAAGAGCTGCAATTGCACTTTCAGCCTGCAATATTTAAAAACACAGGATTAAAGGATTGTGTAACATTGGTGTTAATCAGGACAAATTCCAATTCTTTCCCAAGCATAATTAGACAAAACAATTATTGCTACTACTCTCCTTCGAGAGAAAATTGATATTTACAAAAGTATAATAACAAAGAAGAACCCCTAGCACATCCACAAAGATGGTAAAAGTCGTCTAGGAATCTAATAGTACTGGCAGTCGCAATGAAAATAAGAAGATCAAGCAGCCACATGAAAAGATACGGTGGACCTTTTCCAAATGGCTTCACCAATCTATGTTTGTAGATTTTAGAAAACAAGCAAAAGGCCATGCGCTTTTTTGCAATAGACACAGCTGAGCGGAATGGTAGAGTGAAATATTTTCAGAATAGAGAGGAAATAAATACACCACTTGGGAAAATAACATGATCAATGGAAGTGAAACCATGTGCAGATGACTGAGCACGTCATTTGTCTATGAAGACAGAAAGAGAGGGAATCTAACTAAGAAAAAATTAACAAGCAAGAATATGTTCGAAAATAAACTGAATGAGTAGAAATCCCTAACCCAACTGATCAAGCATTGCTATCCTCAAGATGCACTATACAATGCTTGAGTTGGGATTAGAGCAATAAGCTAAACAAAAAGATAAGCTAAGTACAACCCCGGAAACTAATTGTTAACAAAGAAGTGAAAAAATCCATAATCTTAAGGTAGAAAGGAGTAGGCTTTCCTCAATCATTTGAAAAAAAAAGGGAATATCAACAGAAAAGAAAAGAAAAGAAAAGAAAAGAGTGGAAAGGAAAGGAGTAGACAGTCTATACTATCTCAATGCCAAATAAAATTCTTCAAATGTTGCAATGAACCATACTGACAAACCGTATCCTGCATTTAAATCCAATCTTCAGAGATTGGATATAATGCAATTGGTATAATTAATTCAAACAGCTAGCCTTTTAAAGCTTAGTGAAAACCATATAATCATCATTAAAACAGTATTTTTCTTTTTCAATTTCTCCAACAATTATGTATCACTTAACGCTATATAACTCACAAATGTGATATATAACAAATCACCAATACAATTATTTTATGCATCTCTTTATTTTGGCTTTCAGAAACTACCCAAATACCATTAACTTATTTGTATAAATAAATAAATAAATAAGCCATGTCACATAACAAGCTGTGGTCAAATGAGTGCCAAAGAGTGCAACGTGCAGACATGAGGTTACAGCATATATTTACCATAGTGAATTCAACAAAAGCGATACGAGTGGAATGATGGTAGTCTCCAAGTAGCCTCAAGCGTTGAACCTACACAGGAAAATTTTAACAATGAGATATATATAGGTCTATTAGTAAGAGCAAGCAGCAAACAAGTTGCTGCGGAAAAACCATATACCTCTCCACAGAGTGATTCGAAGAACAGTTTGACCTCGGCTTGAGTAACCTACACCAGATGAACATAAAAATTAGGACTAAATAAACCAGCTAACGCCATATTTCATTAAACCTAATGTTGATTTAAAGCTCTACCTTCTTGTCAATATTTGTACAGTAAATGGTTCTCGAGCACATCTCCCGTTCATCATCAGACTGAAGGTCATGGAAAGAAAACCACAACGTGATATCAGCACCTATCTCATACAAAGCCAGTTTTTAATGACCATGACAAACATAAGCGCTCACCCTCGGCAAAAATGTTGGGTTAACAGGTGCTATTGCAGTTTTGGAAGGCAGAACTCTCACAGGGTAATACCCGAGCATGGTTCCAGACAGAGTCAAAGCAGCCCTTGCTCCTTCTGTAATAACATAACAACCAATTCAGCGTCACAATAGATGAAAGAAAAACCAGCAACCAGTATAAAGTTGATGGTATTTGTTAATACCTTCGTCGGTGAACTCGACAAAAGCAAATCGAAGAATAGAGTTTGGATCGCCACAAACACGACAATCAACCACCTTTCAAAAGAACAAAAAACATAATTCAGAATCATAATCCATCATTATCCACACATTAAGCACAGCTTTTCGAATTCAAACACGTTACCTGTCCGCAGCTGAGAAAGAGCGCAGCAAGGTTCTCTTCAGTGACCTAATGCACAAAACAAAGACAAACAAGTATCCAAAAAATCAATCCAAATGCAAATAAAACCATCCGAAACTGAAAATTTACCAACACAAGCCAAAAAGATAACTCAAACCTGTTGATCAATGTCTGAAACATAAACAGTCCTCCTGATCATAGCCTCTCGTTGCGCTGGACTTAACTTGTAATAGTTCCTCCTCTTTCCTTGAATATAGCCATACTTCTTCTAAACGAAAACAAAAACACAATTATCAAACATTTGACATAACTAACCACACCAGTAATCAAACTTTGATGTCCCTATTTTTCCAAACATTTTCTCAGAACCCAAACATTCTAAAACAAAAAAAAAAAAAAAAAAAAAAGGAAACCTTTCTAGCGATAAGGCCATTAGCATTGGCAGAGTTGTTAAGTTGGAGCAAGATATTGCCAGTATAGCCGAAGCCCGCACCACCAACAGGGTAGCCGTGGATTTTGCCAAGCGAAGGAGGCACAAATTCCTCGGCCATGGGGTTCAGCTTCGACAGCAAGTCCTCCAAATCCCTCATGTCCTGCTTGAAACTCTCGTCTCTATTTTTACCCCCCTCGTCATCATGTTGATCAAGCACATAAATCTGCTGCTGAGGCTGGTTCTGGTTCTGGTTGTTGTTGTTGACCCCATTCGCTTCAACAACAACAAACCCATTTTGACTCTGACCCATTTGAGAATTCTTCCTCTGATCATCTCCGTCGTCGTCGCCGGTGTTCTTCGGGTGAAAATCGGTGTCGGAAGTCAAAACCCCAGAGGAATCGTTTCTGGGTTTTGGATTTTCTAGATCGTTTTCCTTGGATACCACAACTACAGTGTCGTCGAACTTTGGTGCATTCTCAGCAACCGCCATGATCGACACCACGAAAAGAAAGAAACCTTTTTGCGTTTTGTATCAAAAAGATCGTCCTTCTTTTTTTTTTTTTTTGGCAGATTTCTCTGTACAATTCTAGTTTACACAATAATCGATCAGAAAAAAATGAATACAGAAAATTCAAAAAAAAATCTTTAATCCAGATAAAAAGATACCTGAATTATTTAGAGGAAACCCATTGGGGAAAGGCTCCACCAAAACTGAAGAAGATCGCTTAGTACTAGAAAAGAAACTGGGGAAAACAAAAGACAACTTCTTTATTTTATTTTATTTTTTAGTGATGAAAAAAAAAGGAAGAAGAAGCACAAGAAGAAGAAGAAAAAGGGTAATCGGGTTTTTGTGCATATGAACTGCCTTTGTGGACCTCCTTCGCAACGTCCCAAAATGATGATGTTGTTGTTGTTGATGTTGATGATGATGATGATACACTGTATTGACGATGAAGTGGAAGGTAGAAACCGAAGACCCATACCCTTTTTTTCCGTTTTTTTTTTTTTTTTGGGTCTTTTTTTTGGGGTGGATGGTTATTTTACAAAATTGCCCCATGATTATGTCTATGCCCATGTATGTGTGTGTGAGACCTTCATGTGCGCATGGGATGGGGCCTTTTGTACTTCCAAATGTGTGAATAGAAATGAAAAGGACCAAAGAAAATTAATTAGAAGATAGTTCAATTTTTCATAATTAAAGTACTTATAATCAGCTGCTAGTCTAGTTGACAAAGTTTGGGACCGGTAAAATATTAATTTCCTAGGCTTATGTTGTGTACATTTACAGTTTATGTTGTATTATATTTTAGGGAGGTTTGGTAATCGTATTATATTTTGATTGTACTTGAATTAAATTTATTTTTTAAATGTTATATTTGTTTGAAAAGTATTTGTTTTGTATTTAAATGAAATGTGTGTTTGGATAAAAAGTATTTTAGAATTGAAAAGTTGATATGATTAGTAAAAGTAGAGATAAATAGTAAAGTTGAAAAGTTGATGTGATTGTTTAAAAATGTTTTAAATAGTAATTGTTTTCGTAGTACTGTTGTAAAATTTGTGTTTTGTGTAAAATTGTATTGTATTTGAGTAAAATTAAAATGAAATATTTTTGTCAAATATCCCCTTAGTGTAAAGAAATTTTCATCTAAACATAAAAATTTTATATTTAAATATAATATATTTTTAATAATATTTTAAAAATATTTTTTTTCATTGACATCATATTCTCTTTTTATCTCATTTTTTAATCTATTTTTATAAATCACATCAATTTTTTAACTATAAAATCATTTCAAATAATTTTCATCTAAATATATATTGCATTCAAATGTAAAATAAATACTTTTTATCTAAATATAAAATACATTCAATACATTACATTTAAATGTAATGCAGACACAATATGTTTACCAAACGCCCTATTAGGAATAGGGTTTGTTTAGGAGGTTCTGAAGATATATTTTGAAAATTAAAAAAAAAATAAGTTTTGAGAAATATATTCAAGGAATAAAATCTTTTAGAGTGAAAATATAAAATCTTAAAAATTCATTCAAAAAAAATATTAATATAGATCTTATTTCGTTCTACTTGAAGTTTTGTGTAATTTTAAAAATAAAATCATTTTATTTGGACTTATATATGTAAAGTTATAATCTTTTAAAATTGGAGTTTAAAATAAAATTTTAAAAATATGAACGATAAAAAATGGTTGTGAGGTTAAAAAAAATCCAAAATTTATCTTCAAACAGTCCCAAACACTCCTTTAAATTTTGAGGACAAATAATAATATATATTAAAGTAGTTTTTTGTTTATAGGATCATAATATAAATTTAGAAAATAAAAACTAAAGTATAAATTATGTTTTTTTATTCTAAAAAAAAACCTATGCTTTTATCCTATCAAGTGGTTTTGTTGTTTAATGGTTTGAATAGGCATTGAAGGATTTGATATGTGAATATAAACATTAAAAATTTAAAAGGTAGACACATTATATAATGAGACGTATATAAGACTGTAAAAAGTTTAATCCAAACACAATTCTTGTCATTAGTCTATGTAATTTCTCCATAACTGTATTAAAGAGAAGTGGAAAATGGTTTTTTTAAGCATTCGTGAACAGATATTTTCCTAAGTTTTGCCTAGTTATGAGAATAGATATTTTCTTAAAATGATCAAATAATTGATTGAGTGATTAATTATTAATCAATCAATATTAACATGTATTTAGAAAACAGTGAGAATTCTTAATCTCTCTCAATATATTCCTCTAATCGAAAATTTAATACACAAAATGACCTTCCGAATTACAAAGAAAAATGTTATCTTTTCAATTCCATAAGTGTTATTTGGTATATTAATTTTCTTTTTTTTTTCGTAGATTAGACTTTTTATTTTCAAGGATAGATCTGTCCATTTGGGACTTGGAAGTTTCGGAAATCGTGATTCGCGGGCGAATATAATTAATTCTCTTTCATTTACTTTAGGAGTAATTATTTTCCACAAGTTTCCCTCTTTTTTCTTTTTTATGAATAAATTACCTTTTTTTTTTTTTAATTGCGTGTGTGTGTGGAAAAGATGCGAAGGAGTTGATTTTGGAAAATTGAAAAGATTACACTAAACAGAATAAAATTTTCACAAGGCCTTTTAGCCCATTCTATTTAGCTAAAAGGCAAAGAAAAACGCCAGCATCTTTTAATGCTATTAAGAACTCATTTACACAATCTAAACATTTGTCAATATTATGTGTTATTGTTGAAAGAATCATCTTCTCATGGTTTTTAATTTTAGCAAATGAAGAACATATATGAGGCCCACGAAAAATCTTGAAAGAAAAAAAAAAAAAACCACGACGAGAGAAATCCCAAGACCGAGTAAAAAATTAATCTGAGAAGTCAAACATGGCCACAAAATATATTTAAGGCTTGTTTAGATTGAGATTTTAAGCTAAAAAATTTAGGTTAAGTTTGGAATGAGTTAAATTATGAAATAAATTTTGTGTTTAACGTTCAAGTTTGAGTTAAATAATTTTATCTTGAACTAAAAGTGTTTAGATGATAAAATTGAGTTTAAACTTACATTGAAAATTGTGCTTCCCTTTTTTTTTTTTTATATAGTTGATACTTTTTTGTGTATGAGAGAAAATTTATAAACAATATTTTTTAGTTTAAAATACTGTATAAATCATAAATTAAAAAACTTAAAATGAAATAGCAAACCAAACATAAGACCGAACGAGACCGTATATTATATACCTGAAATTTGTTTGAGAAATTTTACATAATGCATTAAAAATACATGTATCACTGTATGTAAGAAACTATATTAGTGCAAGACTTTTAACCCTCATTTGGATTAAAAATGCAAATCCAAAAAATTCAATTTATTTTTTTTCCTCCTAAAAAATCAACCTAAATTTTATTATTTACAATTTTTATTATAATTTTATATTTCAAATTTTAAACCTTTTTAACTTTATATATACAAATCTAAATAATATGATTTTTTTAATTTCTTAAAATTTCAAGATAAATAAAACAAGTTTCATATTAAATTTTTTCTAAATATATTTTAAGTTTTTACATTTTTTAACTCCAACAACTGTTTAAACACCTCACAAAATTCACATTTCAATTCAATTCAATTAAGTTCAAATCTAAAAAAATTCAATTCAAACTTGTTATACAAAATTTTTTTTTTGATAATATTGTTATTTTAATTGTTTAATTAATTTTTTTTAACAATCTAATTTATAAATATATAAGTTAAAAATTATTACATCATTAAAAAGTTGATATAATAATTTTTTCCAAGTTATTTTTTATTTTTACGTGATGTTTAATTTAGATTTTTACTTCAAAGATACGTACATTTTCAATAGACTACCACCGCAGTTTTTTTTTTTTGGTTCGCTACGATGTGTATGTTGGCGTGATGATCATCGTGATGTAAGGGCATGAATCATCATTTATATATTGTGAAAAGTGTATAGTAAGCATAAGAACTGGTTGCGTGTGAGCCCGACCATTGATGAATCCTGCAACCATCACATCACCATGCCACGTGTACAACGAGGCGGGTTACGATCACGAAGTGGTAGAGTTGCGACGGCCTTCGTTATCCGCTGCAGTGACAGACATCAGCGCTTGTGTGTCTTCGTCTTCTTCTTCTTCTTCTTCCTCTTTTTTTTTTTTTTTTTTTTTTTGGGTTTTCAAGTTTTTCTTGTGAACGGCATCAGTTCGCTGTACCGCTCTCCGAGGCCTCATTTCCCACTCGCTTGCGAACACAGATATATTAGAACTCGCGTCTGGAGATAGCCACGTTTTCATTCCCGCGTCAGACGACGTCGTTTTAGTCGTGGAGTTCACGGTTCCTCTTGTGCTCTGGGTATTAATCTGAGAATAAATATATAGATATTTTGGATGAATATTAAAAGCCATCTTCGACAAAGACAATGATGGAAATGAGCACATTTTCAATATGGATGGTAGGTGAGTTTTTATTAAAAGAGATTAAATAAATAAAAAAATCACTACAATGTAAAATCAATCTGAGCTAGTTAAAATTCGTAAGTTTTAATAATGTAAAATGTAAAAAATATTATGGAAAATAATTAATTAATTAATTAATTACGTTGGTATGAAAATTACATTTAATTATTTACGATGATATAATATTTATGATTTCTAATATTCTAATCAATATAATTAAAATTTATAACTCCTATCTGTTATCATAAGTTAATTTTAATCTATTATGTAGAATATAATTAGTCAAAAAAAAAAGCAACATACTTGTTATTATTAGTAAAACTTGTTGAGCTTAATTATTTTATGCGAAAGTACAAGGGGAGAAGAAAATGTATTATAAGGAAATGTCAATTATATTTCGTAGTTGAGGAATTGAAATAATTATGTGTATATCATCCTATAGTATTGTAAATGGTTATCTATCTTTCTTAGTTTAGTTTACAGAGAAGATCCCAAAAAAAACAAACAAACAAACACACTTTTTAAGGGTGAAGAGATTCAATTTTCTACGTCCGAATCAAATATAATATTATTATTAGACTATTTTTGTAATCATATAGACATATAAATTTTAATCTTAAAAAGATCAAGAAAAAATTTATTATAATTAGACTTGATCACAATTTAAATTTAAGATTGGAATTTGAGAAAATAAATTAGAATTGTTCCTATTTAAAACAGATTTTAGAAATATAAATTAGTAAATACTAATTTTTTATAAAATAATTTAAAACTTTAATACTTAAAATGGCAACATTTTATTAATATTAAAGAATAAATTTGATGAATAACTTTGACACGGAGTTCCAACTTTTCAATATAGGAAATATATGTATATTATGTAATTATTATTATTTTTAGTAAAAAATAAATCTCATCATCAGATATAACGTTATACAACTTTACGTGGTTATTTATTTAGCTGTAGTACGAGAATGTTATGAATTTAAAGATTTAACTGTTATTTTTTTAATTTCCTCTCTTCAATCCCACTTAATTTCTTATTCTAAATTAAAAATTGAAAGCCTTAATGCACTTTCTTCCATTTTTCTTTAATTAAGTTGAACTAATGTTTTCAATTTGTGCACTTTTGTTAATTTACATTTCACAACCATTATTCGCCTTTTCTTTTCTCTATACACAACACCACCACATATTTTAGAGGTGTAAAAATTCATTATTCTTAATACAAACGCACGCACACACATATATATTCAAGAGAGCATATGGGCATGAAAGAGTTTATATTGCTTCTCTGATGGAGATGAATTTATAAAGAATAACCAGTCGAATAGAATTAAGGCAAAAATTTTACCCTTTTTTTTGCCATCACAAACCCATCACATTCGGTTAATTAAAATGGAAAAAAAAAGAAGTGAAAGTTAAATATACATACATATATATATATATATGTTGCGTGGCCAAAGTACTTATATGTATAGAATTTATAACTATTTCACAAATATACAACAAGCACTTATAACTTCTTACAATTGAGAAAATCAAATTTCTATGAGTTATATGTATAGAAGAGTTCTAAGTAAATTTAAAAAAATAAGTAGAAAAAACTTTTTTTTTTTTTTGGAGAAAGTCAATTGCTTCAAAGCTCAAGTCGGTAGCCTTTTTTTCTCTATTAAAAAAAAAAAAAGAGTCTGCAATTGTTTTTCTTGTCCTCCTCGCTGGCTTTTTCTCGTCTTCTTCTACAACTATTTGCTATTCCAAAAATTAAAAAAAAAAAAAAAAAGAAATTTCTCACTTTGCGTTATGCTATTCTCAAGAAATTAAATTCTCTCCTTTACTATTTATTTTTAAAAATTTAGATCTCTACTCTGATGTTCTTAAAATAAATAAATAGAAAAAAGTCTAATAACTTATTATCCTCTTTTTTTCATTCTTTTCTCTGATGGTCCTCCTCTCCTTCACGTATATTGTTTTTTTCCCTTTAATGGTTTTTCCTATTTCATTTCATCCTTTTAAAATTTAAATTTATTTGTAAAAAAATAAATTCTAATTCCCCAAATAAAAATGTTGATATTGTGGTTTGCATATTTTAATCTAATTTGTTCGAAATTTTAAATTTTAAAAACAATACGGTTTTTAAAGATTTTATCGTATTGACGTGGATAATGTTCTCGTAACAGATTAGAAGCTCATATGAGCGTTTTTGAACAACTTTGCATTTTGAAAATTATACCACTTAAAATCTCGTTCATTTTTGTCTTAAGTCACAAAAAAAAAAAAAAAATCTTCCCAATCTTTGACATTTTCGGAAAACCCAACAACAGAGAGCTTTTCAGCCAAAAGAAAAAAAAAAGGAAAGAAAGAAACTCCTCTAAATGGGTAAAAGTTGAGTGGGTCTTTAACGTGCCGAAAAAAGCAAAAAAGTGCCTCGTAGCTATGTTCTTGCACAAAAGGAGAGAAAAAAAATAACGTATTTATATAGTGTTTTTCTTACCATAATAAAGCCGTAGGATCAGAAAACACAATTCCCAACATCCCTCAAAACACAACCAACACTTGCGTTTTGGAGGACGAAAAAGATACAATGAGGAGGATATCTACTTTTTATTATAGCTAAAAAGATAGAAAATTCTTGGATTTTTATTATTAAAAATATTTTTAGAATTATGAGCATTTTCAAAGCAAGAAAATTGTACTATGGTTTGGGTTCTTTGATAGAATTTTTGTTTTTAATTAGTAGGAGAAAAAATAAAAACTGATACTTTTTAATAAAAATTTATAAGTCTTGTATATGGTTTTTTTATTAATAATTAATGAGACAAGTCTTCATATAAAAAAAAACTTTATGTATGTTAATTAAAGAAAGCTTCTCATTTTCTTGTCCTGAAATTTTTTAACTTGTTATAACTTGTCAATTTGTTAACCTTTTTTTTTTTTTTTTTACCTACAGATAATCTAAAATGAAAAATATTACACCATAATAAAGGCTAAAATGTCATCTACTATTAAAAGCGTTCAACGTCCATTACCACGAAGTTTCTAAACTCCTTTATCACGAGTAATGCACGACACCCTCTACTATGAGATGTCCAAAGTTCTTTATGTCAAGGAGTGCATGGTACCTTTTACTCCAAGGTATCTAAAGTCCTATATCTTGTGGATTGTTCAGTATCCTTTACTGTGAAGTATCTGAAGTCTTCTATATTGAGAAATGCACGGTACCCTCTACCGCAAAGTGTTTGGAGTCCTCTGCATCGAGGAGTACATGACATCCTCTACCGCGAGGTGAGTTTAAAGTCATCTATGTCGAGGAGTGCATGACATCGTCTACCACTCCTCTATTATGAGGTGTCCGAAGTCCTCTACGTCGAGGAGTACATGGTATCCTCTATCGCAAGATGTCTGAAGTCCTTTACCGCGTGGAGTGCTCAATATCCTCTATCACGAAATGTCTAGAGTTCTTTATATTAAGGAATGGCCAATGTCCTTTGCCACAAGGAGTGCTCAATGTTCTACCCCAGGGAGTCTTTAAATAATCTCTAGGAGTCGATACTATTTCCGAATGACTAATTGACTGAGGGTAATAATATCTTATAATCTCGTCAAACTACGTCGAAACTAACTCTAGAGGGAGAGGTTATTCTTTATAATCTTAATACTCATTGTAACATCCTAATAGAGGCATGGGAGTTCTATACTGTGATAAGTATGAGAATCCTTTACCAGCGAGGACTTTAAGACAAGCTCTAGGCACAAAAAACTCTAACTTTCAAGATAACTACTTGACATTGAGGAATTACCCAAAAACCTTGGGATTAGCTGAAAAATAGATTTAGAGACATATGTTAATGGAAATATTTCTCATAACTCTACATCAGGAGTATCAAACCTTTAGAAAGAGACAATGACCCCACTGTTCTCAAAAAACACAAAGAATAACCGCCAAATAACAATTGAGAGATGAAGAATGTGGTAAAGTCCAATAACATGTGTCCAAATCAGATGTGGGTTATTTTAAGTGTTGATTTTAGTAACTGTCATGTATCATGAAAGGGGGAACATATAATGTAAACAAGCCCCAAAAAAGGGCAGATCTTAAGTCTCTTTGAAAAATCTCTTGTCCTTGTTCTTCCTACTAGTGAAAACACTCTTAAAACATAAAAAAAAACGTAGCTTGTATTAAGACAAACCTATATAAATCTCTTTATATTCATCTTCTTAACTATTTTTTTACTACTTTGATTCACAAGAGAGATGAACTGAGTACTATATGGTGAGGATTTGACTTGTTGATAGATTTTGACTATCAACAATTGGTGCTAAAAGGAGGCCCGAGCCCCAAGGTCTGCGTTTTTAACTTAAAAGAATTTATCATCCCACAATGGAGTATGCACAAGTAAACTTATGTAAACCAAAGGATTGATCAACTTACCCAAACCATTGGCAACCCAAATCATTGGCACTTTCGTCGACACCATCTAGAATTAGGTGACTAATAACTAAAGAGACCTAGTAAACCTTGTGGGTGAAAATGGTGTAAATAAGCGCCATAAGACACATATAAAGGGAATTGAGGTAACTGCCAAGCGATAATAAGAAGCCTCAACATTGAGGATGTACACATAAGAGTTCATTAAAAGCAGACAAAAGAGAGCCTTAGAGCTCGAGGCTACAGTAGATAAGCAATAAAGAGGTGGAGAATGCAAGAGGTTGCCTTTTAGGCCTCTAAGGAGAAATGTCACTCTCGAAGAATCAGCCTCGGTGCAAAACTGAAGAGATCTCCAAAACTACTTACAAGCATGTAAAGCCAATGTTTCCCAACAAACCGAGGCAAAGGAGATAAGAAAGTGTCTTGACCAACTAGAAGAAGCAATGCACATGGAGAAAAGAGTCCTGTATACCCACAATCACCGTTTACACTGGAGATTATGGAATCCTTTCTCATAAAAGATTTAAAACTCCTAAAATATTCCTCTATAAGGGGAAGACTAATCCACACAACCATCTAGATTTGTACATTGGGCACATGGTCTTACATGGCTACCCAGAAGAGATTACATGTAGGGATTTTAGGAACACCTTGTCTGGGACTACTCATTGTTGGTTCATAAAGTTGAGGCTAAGCTCTATAACTAGTTAAAAAGCCTGAAAATAGCTTTCTCTAACTAGTTCTTAGGAATAAAGAAGTTTGCTGCTCTTAAGCAGAATCTTACCATCATGTATTAAGGCTTACATGAGACCTTTAAATATTGGCTTACATGGTTTAGCGTAAAGTTATTTCCACGAAGGAGATTTTAGATAACGAGGCACTCATAGGTGCCTTAAGTAGCATGAGATATGATATCCCATTTTGCAATGACTTGAACCAAAAGTTGCTGAGAACATATCAAGAATTCTTGGAAAGGGCTCAAGGTTTCATTAACGCCAAAGAGGCGAAAAGCCTTGTCCTTAAAAGTAATATAGTAATTTCAAAGAATGTGAATAACATTGACCAGTCTAACGAGAGATATAATGGGAAGAAAAATACGAGAGAACAAGGGAACTAGGAGAGCATTCCCCTTATAGGGGGTAAAGGAGACCATTGATATGATGGCTCCAAGAGACAATACCTTGAGGATGAAACTAGAAAGCCCTTATAAAATTAAGGAGATTATTCAACTAGGGACCTACAGGCTAAAAACACTCAACGTCAAAAATATCAAACACACTTGGATTACTGAGCACTTGAAATATTTTGCTTATATATGTTGTTCCTCATTTGTTCATGTTTTAAAGTTTTGTTATTTTCTAATTCCTAGTCTAGAATTCTCTGTGCTAAGTTGTATTTATAGAACTATTTGTTGTTTGTCCAATAATCTACATCAATTATAAGCTTTAATGAGGTCTATTTTATCTCCAATTCATGCTATGTGTCGAGAAGTTTAACAAAGTTACTACTCGACAATAGAGGCAGACAATGGTTAAGCCCATATTAGGGAATATTGAAAACTTTCCCCCTTCCCCTTCAAGACATAATTGATCTTTACGTCGAGGCAATACAAGATATTGTTTTCACAGGAGAAACTACAATATGAAAGGCAGAGTAAAGAGTTCAGCCCATAATTCAAAAGATTTCAAAGAAATCTTACATTGCAAAGCAAATATGCTCTCACAATAGAGAAAATTGTGAGAGTAGTTGAGCCTCTAACTGGGAATATACTCTTTACGTCGAGACTGGGACAAAGATAAAATTTATAAGGTAATCCCCATGACAGAAAGTTAATTCATCACAATCGTAAACAACACAAGTATCCATATAGGAGAGTTCTAAAGCTTACCTCGAAGACAAATGGTTGAGCTCTAATAATTACTATAAACAACGATCTAAAATCAATAAGTACTTTTATTTCTTTATTTATTATACAAGGATTAAAAAAATATTAGTAGATGAAATGGAAAAAAATAACTGTATAAGATCTCTTTCTCAATGGAGAAGAATATCAGAATTTGAAATAATTACGAAAAAAATTAAAAAGTTAAGCTCTATCCTAAGAAAGATAGGAATTATGTGATGGGTATTAACAAAATATAGTCTATTGTTAAAAAATGGTACTCTTTTAAATTATTAAATTTTGTGAATTTTCCTAAATCATCGTTAATAAAATAAAATCTGGTCACAAAACAAACTTATGCATTATGACTGTTACACCTTATCACCTAATTCTCCGCAGGAAAAACAGATTCAGCGGAGACTCTCCATGAAATTGATCACCCATTGATTATAATGGACCAGGATATATGATTGGCCACTGTCAATACTTTTATTTTTAATGTCCTTTGACACAGACAAATGGTGTCTCCCCTAACAAATAAATTAATATATAAATTAATAGGCAAATGGTCATGTTATCGCCACCTAAACGAACAATATACAATTATGTTTTTATTTACAAGGCGTTACCAATGATTATCGAAGGACAGCCAATTAGGAACAATGATTATGCACTAAACAAACAAAGAAAAAAAGAAACACGAGACATAATAGTATATAATATAGTTTTCGGCCTTTAATAATCGTATTAGTTGACCTCAATTTGTACTTGGACAAACGCGTATGTATATATATATATATATGCAATTGGAGTTTTTATAGTAAAATCTCTTACTTTATTTTATTAATATGAATTATCATTTTAGTTCTATGATTAATTTTGTAATGATTTAGTTTATATTTAAATAAGTATTTTATATATTGTAAATTTTTAGTATGAATAATTATAGATCAAATCATTAAAAGTTAATTAAATAATAAAATAATTTATATGGGTAATAAAAAATGTCTTATAGCAAAAATTATATATGCAATAATACATTATTAACGTATTGTCAAAAGTTTTTCTTCCAAAAGAAAAAAAAATGATGTCAGAGGTTTGAAAAGGAAATTAAAAAACAACAATAATGGTCAATTTTACCCTACACATCCGAGCCTCAAGAAGACTAACTACTTGTAGCTGTAGAGGGGGGGAAAATCGTGTAAAAATTCAACGATATTAAGAGACTAATATGTTTCTTTTGCTAGAATAAGAGACTAAATTATTGACAACTAAGTAAACTGGAATTTTGCAGCCAAAAAAGTTGAACTTTTTTTTTTAATTGAATTTATATAAGCAAAGGGTGCTATTGTCAATAACTTGCATTATGTAATTATCACAATAGCAAGTATTGTAACATTGCATTGAATGCTAGAGTGGGGATGGGACATTTAAAGCTTTAATAAGTGCCATTAGCCATTAGGCTATAAATATAGCATAGAAGCTAGCTTGCTGTTTTCAGGTCTTCATCATACATTAATAGGTTATAAGCTAATTAAGCTCCCTTCGAATCTCTAAAACTATCCTTCTTTTTTTTTTTTTTTTTTTTTCCAATACTCTATTATTTTTTACTATTTATATTTTTAAAATATTACAGTAATTTTTAAATTTTAAAAGTCTATAACTTTGTATATACAAGTTCAAATGAGATATATATTTTTTAAATTACATAGAATTTTGAGATAAATAAAACAATACCTCTATTAATATTTTTTATTCTTAAAAAAAATTATATTTTTTATTCTAAACAATTTTTTCTCCCAAAAACATTTTTTCAAAACAATTTTTTTCTAACAAAAAAAAATATCTCCAAAACCTCCCACAAACTCCCCCTAAGTGGGTGTTTGGTTTTATTTTTAAAAATAATTTTTTATTTTAAAAACACATAAAATAAAAATGGTTCCAAAATAGTGTTTATTTATTTAATATTTTTAAAACTATTTTGAAAACACTATTTTCATTTTTTTTTTAGTTTTTTGAAAACAAAAAAAAAGTTGTTTTAATTTTTTTGTTTTTATTTTCTCCATCCCTTTCCTCTTTCTCTCTCACTCTCTCTTTGCCTATGTAGAATCGATAACAACGATCATGTCCAATGATGACCTCTATAACTGAGGAAGGGCGACAACCATAGACTAACAATAACAACGACGAACCCCTCACGATAGCGACGACCAACTCATGACCCAAATCTCACCGTCGCTGTCATTTAGAGCTCAAACTACCAATATTTTTCACCCCTACCCTTCATTGCAAAACCTACCACCAAATGTTTTTTTTTTTAATTATGACTAATAAATTATTTTTGTTATTTTTTTTAAAATTAACATAAATTTGTTTTTATAAAATAATCATTTACGAAATGGATTTTAAAAAAATAACCAAAAAAAATTTTATATTTATGTTTATTAGAATATGAACTCAGAAAATATAATCAAACAAGGTTTCAAAAACGGTCTCAATGCAGTTTTCAAAATATTCTCATTTTAAGTTTTTTCAAAAATAGAAAATATTTCAAAAACAAAACTAAATGTGACTTAAGTTTCCCAAGTTCACTTTTTTTTGTTTTTTGTTTTTTTTCAAACACAGAATTAAAACACTACCAATTAAGAGTGCTTGCAAATATTAGATCATATAAGCATACTAAATTAAACAAATACAAGTTAATACATAAAAATCAAGATTAATTAACTTTATTTTAATAATTATAGGTTTAACTTAATGATAATTTTATACCTGATTTTATTTAAAAATATAAAGCTTAAATCCTGTTTTAAATTCAAAATGATAATAATAACAACAACTTCATCAGAATGATAAAATTTTTTTTTTCCCCATAAGGTGTTAAGAACTTTATATTATCAACAAGGTATCTTTTTCTTATCAAGTTTGAGGTCCGAATCCCAGTGCAAAAGACTGGAAAAGGCGTTGCTGTGCCCTAAACCAAGATTGCTTTAAATGGTTGAAAGCAAGGAGAGTTGCAGTGCTTTGCATTTGCTCCATCTAATTTGGCAACAAAATAAATAGACGGATTGTAATTGTTATTATCCTCAAGCCCCAAAATTATCCAGTTTCTCATGTTCTCAGATTGGAGTGGCCCTGAATTCCATTAAAGTTTGAACTCAAAAACAAAACAAAAAGAAAGAAAAGAAAAAGGCAAAAAAGATCATGCTGACATAAATAAAGCAACATAAAAAAGGAACGAGAAGCAGTCGATTTCTTTGGTTTTTGGGCCACGGAAAATGGACCAAATCCCCATTAATCAGACTAGGAATTGTTAAATTCCTCTATTTTTAAGAGCAACAGGAAGTTTGGAGGAGATATTTAACAATATTATTTTTGAATTAGAAAAAAATTATTTTAGAAAATATATTTGGGAGAAAAAAATGTTTTGAATAAAAAAATAAAAAAATTTTAAAAATTATTTAAAAAAAAAATATCGATGTGAATATTATTATTCCTCTCAAAATTTTATATAAATAAAAAAAATTATCTCATTTGGACTTGTATACATAAAGTTATGGACTTTTAAAATTTGGAGTTTACTGTAGCGTTTTGAATATGTAAATAGTGAAAAATGGTGAAATTTTGAAAAAAAAAAATTTTGAATATTCTCAAAACTAATCTCAAATGGGGTTTGAAATTTCTGCTAATTCTTCTTTCTCCTTTTTTAATATAATAATCTTTTCTCTTTTGATTAACACAAACTTTATTAATATAATTCAATAGTAATTTCATATATATCAACAATAATTTCATACTTAATTTTTATAAATAGAATTTGAATAATCTCATTCCAAGTTAAAAAAAAAATGCAAACTTAATTATATGTATTTTTTCTGGTCGGAATCCATGTCAATGCGGGTTAATTACAAATTATTATTTAGACGATTTCAAATAACTGAGTATAAGCATAAAATATCGACCTCCAACGAATACGAGAGAAACAATAAAGCAATCGTCGCCGAAACCATTTATGCACTTCTTAAGTTCCAACTACCCCTCTCTTTGCAATTAAATTATTAAACTAAGCTTTCATGTTCAGATGTTCAAGAAATTTTTGTATTATTAACGTAGCTTGTCATTATGATAGTGGTGTGCTAAAAGCCTTACCCCCACCACCACCACCCCCACCCCCCCCCCCCCCCCCCCCCCCCCCCCCCCCTTTTTTTTTATGTGTGTTTTATTTTTATTTTTTATTTTTTATTTTTTTTTATTTTTTGGGTTGGACAGGGGAGGAAACGTTAGGTTACATTTGTCGTTTTAATTGTAGGATAGTCTCCACTTGCATAAAATATTCACACACTCAGAATATTAATTTGTGTGATGTGCGAAACTAGTCCACGGGAATTAATTACTTTCATATGTGTCATGTGATTCACATGTTAATAATAACTTGTTTTATTTAAAAAATTATTCATTAGTAAAAGATAAATAATGCAGTATTGTAGTATATATTCAAGTAACTGAAAAATGACCACTACATGTGTTTCATTGACTTAGATTTAAAATTTTAATTTTAATTTTATCTTTTTTTAAAAAATCAATAAAAATTATAACTAAATCAACTAGTTTCGATTTAAAATTTTATTTCATTCCGAACTCGACTCATGAACCATTCAAGCTTTTCAGTAATTGTACAGTAATTTTATAATGCCAAATCAAAGCAAAGTATTTTATTAATGCAGTGTGTGGTTTGATTTTTTTTTCTTTTCCTTTTCGTAATAAAAAAAAAAAGACGTCATGTGTTTGTCGAATAAGTTCTTCAAGGATCATGGTCACCATACCGAGGAATAAGGACCTTCCATAACGTGTACGTATGGCATCAGCAGCAACATTTAACTTTTCTAGAGACACATTGAAATAAAAAATTCGAACCGAATTTTTTCAGTTTGAACCATGTACCAAAATGTACTAACCCTTTATCATTACAAACTCAATTCAAATGCAAATGCAATGGTGTTTACAAACAAGACATCAAATCTGCCAAAAGTCCATTTGAATGAGTCTTGTAATTTGAATGATCTATTATATTGACTTTAATCAAGGAAATAACGCCTCAGCAGTTATCTATCAGTCTAATTAGAAGAAACTAATTTAGTTTTCTAAAATACATATTTAGCATCATAAATTCATTTTTAATTTATAATTAATACACATTACAACACTTGAGGGGTTATATGATATGCAACCTAGTTATCGTAGCATATATACAATGCGTGAGGATTTGGTCTCTCACGCCAAAGGCACCTTCAAAAATACAAGGAAAAAAAAAATATATATATATATATAAAGAAAACAGTACAATCGAGTTCATCCTCCAGCTAATCACCCAAGCATACGTTAGTATCCCCCTTTTCACTTTTCTTGCACAGAGGGGATATAAATATTTTTGATCCCAGTTAGTAATTTTGCATCAACAAATGCCATTCATTCCCATCCCTTTTCCAAGGATACAAGGGCTAGCACTAGTTTTCGAGTTGCTTGAAACACAGATACGAAAGCCATTTAGCTTACACTGGAGATGCAGAAAGCAGAAATTCTGGTTGTAGTCTTTGTAGCAGTATCCCACAAAACGGACAGAGGGGCTTTGAAGATACATTTGAGTCAGATGATTCCGTTGAAGACTTTAAGTCCAAAGGGTATCCAGGCAATGTGAAAAGAGTCCCAGGTGGTAGTCTGTAAACCTGTCTGCGACAACACACGCAAAGCCAAATCGGAGTAGTAGGGCAAATCTCCATAGAAACAGCGCATCGAGCAAGTTTGTGGCCCTGACCAACACCCTGGCAAAAGGCAACTTCTGGAGATTCAAAACGGACTGGGGCTGAACAGTAGCAACACTGCTCTGTGGCTACGTATTCACTTGATTGAAGCCTGTACACGAGAAGAGAATAAATTACTATGAGTTAAGGAGAGCGTAAGCAAAGATTGTGCCAAGTTAAAGCCTTTTGAATTATGAATATTCTGAAAGTTGAATGCTGTCATCAATGCAACATAATCATAATGGAATTTGGACACCATAATGTGGGATAAAAGAAACACAGTTTCCTCCAACAATTTTTCTGGAGGTTTACTTGCACGTTTTTTTGGTTATATGGGTACCCTCACTTCGAGGGCTCTAAAAAATCCTGGATCTATGTATAAATAAGATAAAGAAAATATCTCTTTACCTCTTCTCATGCTCCCGAACCTCTGATGAAAGGACTCTTAACTGACCCTGTATATAATCATAATTAAGGGCAACCCATTGCTCCATTTGTGCTAACCCAACTGGAAACCCGTTTCCAGACTGAGGAGAAGCTGTGGTTGAATGGGGCAGAAGACTGGTGCAAGCAGAGAACCTCAAATACACAAGCCTCTCACGGAGTTCTCTTTCACTGCTCAAAAGTAGTTTAATCCACATAATCAGTTTCTCTTCTGAACAATCTATTTCTTCCAAGTTCTGCAATTTGCTGTTGATTTGATCAGTTTTCATCTCAAATAGTACAACCCGTCTACAGATAATATTCAGGAGGTGTAGCTGGCGAGAGGAAACTTTTGAGAAAATCTTTGAAATATGCGTTAAAACCTTTTCAGTAGAAAGGTCCACATGAGATCCAACATATGAAAGTGAAAGCCACTTGACCAGTATATGTTCTACGTACTCTGCAGCAAAACGCTTGAAAGCCAATAAGGCTGCTATAATATCCCAGACAACCAGGGGCTTGTCCTGATAGTCATACTGTTTCAAAGACCACAAAACATTGACCTCCCAAGAAACCAGTTCCTTAACGGGAACACCAGGAATGATAAAATTTGAGGACTCGTTCGATAAAACATGTACTTCTTGTGCACCAATCCAATAGTATTCAACAGCAGCCTTTTGAGTCCTGGGAATGTCTCCAACAAACAAATTTAGGTGAGTAAGATGGATAATGCTAATTTATTTTCCGTTATGAATGTTGCAATTGTTATTTTAATTGTTATATTTCCTTGGCATGGTTATGGGAAGTTGATTAGATTCTTCCTTAATCACAATTAATCTTCCTGGGATCAAGGATTTTCTGAAGCTGCTTTAAGTTGAAATTGCATTCTTTTAAATTCTTTTTCTCTGTCATTTATTCTTTCAACCCTCACGTAGCATACAAGTGAATAAGAGCTAATCAAAGAGTTTTATCTTCTTTTCTGTTCCATTTTATGAAACAAGATACAAAGTTCTAACCTTGGCGCATTGTATTTCAGTGTAATTGATTACATTCTTTTGCCATATACTCTCCCTCCCCTTCTAGCTGATCCTTAAGCTTAAGTTCCTATGTTTCTGCAATTATGTTTTGACCATGGACAAATTTTACAAATAGACCAACTTTGTTAAGTATGTGAAGGAAAAAAGCTCTTTTACCTTCTCTGGTACATTGGATCCAGTAAATCTTCATCATAATTGCGAACCTGCAAAATTCAAGTACAAACATTTCAGTTGTCTTTAAAAATTTTAAACAAAGTTAAGATTTTGCAATGGAAACTGCAGATAAAGGTAATGATACACTAAAACTTCACAATAGCCGACATTAATAAGATTAGCATTTACCAAGTAATTGTCTCACATATACTAGTATAGATTGTTAGAAATTTTGGGTAAATATGATGCAATACCATAGCAACCACAAGATTTCCAGGAGAGACTGCAAGACCATAGCATGACCCATATGCATCCGGAAGCTGCAAAGACATGGCTCACATTTTGCAAACTTAAAATAGAGCATCTTCAGAAGAAAAAGGAAATATATAACGGTACTAACTTCAGTTGAGCTTCTCAGACGAGGAGTGTTTGAAGGAATTGGTGCTTCAGAGAGGACACCATCGCTCAAAATCCAATTCCGAATATAATTATCCTAATGGCATTTGAAAATTGAAGAAATTGGTTATCAATTAAGAAAAACAAAGAGATAGAATCCCAGAACCCAAGATCAAGAGAGTATATATATATATATATAAAGTTTGAACTATTTCTAGTTGATATTACTGAACTCAACAAAATAACTACCTGACTGCAGCTGAACAAAGAATGTCCATCGAAAGCCCATGCTAAACCTGTAATCTGGTAATTTTAAAATACATTAATTGAATTTTTCAGCAAAATCTTTGGATCAACAAAAATAAACTTACAACGTGGTCATGGGCATTGTATGAGCCAAATTTATCAAAACTGTTATCAGATATGTCACAATTCCACACTTGAAAAGATCCGGATCCTTTTCCAACTGCTAAGAGCATTTTGTTGGGGGACTGAGCAGGTGCAGTAAGTGAAATTACTGAAACTGGGACAATATCTTTAGTTACAACCTATAAAGAAGACCACAAACCAAAATTTTAAGAATAAAAAGATACGCCAAAAGAAGCGCTTGAACAATGTAAAAGCTACATTACCTCCTTCAACAAGGAAAAATAGGCGTGATTAGTTTCTTTTGACTTCAGCAGTTGGTCATTATAAGCCAGCCAGATCTTGACACTAACAAAATAAGAAAAAACGAAATAAATATAAAAAAAAAAAATACTACGGAACTAAGAAAAATAAAAATGGTAATAAAGGATTTAAGGGGTTAAAGGTCCAATTATATTACTCTTTACTATGGTACTACAAATAATATAGGATCAAGGCAAATCATATGAAAAATTAAGAATAAGAGGACATAACATGGAACTATTCAAATGATATTGCTTGTATTATACCAAAGATGAAATCTTCGACCATGTAACATTCCACATACTAGAAGAAACTGTAGCAGTGATAGGAACCTAACTCACCTCCCATCAAAACTCCCTGTCACCAATAAAACCCGAGGATTGGAAGAATCGGAATCAAGCAACGCCCAACTAATTGCTGTAACCCATGAAGCATGTGCCTGCAGGAACCCCACAATCAATGCATTTGTTGGGTCTTGAATGAGCTCAACAGAATAGTATTCTGGTACAGAAACTCTCCAGAATGAGATTTCACCGGACTTTCCGCCAACAGCAAGTAAAGATATGGATGAACCATTCTGAGGAATAGAACAAGCTTTAGGTGACAACTGCAGGACTGGTGACCAGGCAACTACAAGCGATGATAGCATCGCATTACGAGCCACATATCTATCTACACTAATGAGCGGGATTGTGCAGTTTTCTGGTGTGTTCTTGAAAGCATTTGCCTTAGATGTTGATGCAAAAACAATCTGTTTTGAGCTGTTCTTTTTCACTTGGCCAAAATCAGTCTCAAGCACCTAAATTAAGTTAAGTAACAACAAATTGGAAACGAATCCTTGATACGCAAATGAAGTCTATATAAAACTACCCATTCAAGGATACATCCTTTTTTCTTCGCTTACGTTCCTTTCTCAGGACAAAATCCGAGTCGTCACCAGTACATCTATTCTGTGGTTCTTGTTCCTAGTAAAATTAGAATAGTTACTAAGACTGTAAGCATAAAATCATTGAAGATTCTGCTTCCCAAGGTAAAAACAAAAGATAAAACTTACAGTTGCATCAGTCTCTTTGGAGGGACAAGCTTCCAACTCTCTGAAACTGATACTTTCGAGGTAATCAAAAAGCCTAGTTGATACATCCATCAACTAAACAAAAACCAAAAATAAGTTTTGAACAACAAGGAGATTATGAATCTTCCTGACAGGTTTATATTTCGGCTCTCGAAAATCTTTGATTTTGTACACAATGCTCGTTTACCTCAATCCATTCGGCACAGAAATCGCAAAATGGTTGACGATAAAGCTTCACCCGCCCTTCGGTTGTGCAAACAGCCAGTAAACACCTGTGCCAAACCAGATTACAAAAAGGCAATTGAACTACAGTTGTTCTAATGACATAAATTAGCATGAAAAATTACAAAAAATAAAAAACAAAAATAATACAAATAACTGACCCTGAGTTGGGTGCCAAACCAAGCGGAGACCACGAGATTGATCGAACGCAGGGTCGAGGGTCCCGAGATAAACAGGTAGGAAGCAAATTGGCCGAGAGTAAGTCTGAAACGGAATTGAAAAAATATACGCACATAAATATATATATGTAGTTGAAAAATTGGAATTTTAAATAAAGATCAAGAAAGATACCAGTTCTTTCGACGACGCCGATCGGAAAAGGCTCGCCGGTTTGGATGGTGACGAGGCCTCGCGGACCGAGAGGCAATGCCGGATTCTGGAGAACAAAATGGAGAACGAGAGACGTGAGTTTCGAGAACAGCAAAGGAAAAGGAAAATAAGAGAGAACTGAGTTTATAAGTAGCGAACGAGAATGGTGACGAGGTGGCCGGAGGCGACGGCGATGAGGTTGTCGTCGGACCAGGCGACGGCGGAGGGGTGCGACGAAGCGGCCACGAGCGCAGCGGCCTGGAAGCGAGACGCCATTTGGCCGTTCAGCCGTTGGACTTTAGGCCTAGAGTTTGGGAATTGGAGGGAAAAGAGTTAGTGAAGGAAGGGAAAAAAAAAAAAAAAAAAACGAGGTGGAGAAGGTGAAAAAAAAAAAAATCTAGATGACTGCAGATTTTGTGTTTAGTTTAAGTTGAACCCTAGTTCGAGTCTTGACGAGCCATCGGCTAAAACTTTTCTATTTATTATTATTTTTTAATTTCCGTAAATTCTTAATGTTATAACTAAAAAATAATTGAGTTAATTAGAGGCAGATTAGTACTAAAAAAACTTATTAAACAGATTTAAAAAAACAATAAAAATAAAAACAACCTATATGTCAGACTCTTCAAAGCGATCTTTGACAGCAACGTTGAAATTTTTGGTTAACTATTCTCCTTTTCTTTTTCTTCTTCATCCTCTATTCAACACCCGTTACAAAACTAAGTCCTTTGTGCTCTTTATTTTCTTTTTCTTCTTCTTCTTATTTTTCTTCCACACAACACCTATCGCAAAACTGAGTCCTCCATGGAGGGGTCTGTGGCAATCACCTTTGGCATATGACAAACCATTAGAATATGAAGGTTGAAATAGGACTAAGATATTGCAAGTTAGAGGTTGAAGAGTCTTGTAAGACTAAGACAAGGCATTCCAAGTTAGTGCTTCCATCACGAGCGGTTAAAACTCTTGCACTGAGCACCTAGCGTGATGCCTCGTGAGTCTAGTATGAATGCCATCCGTGCCTAGTGAGTTCACCAACGATGCCATCCGCGCCTAAGCATTCTCAAGGAGCGCCATACATAATAGGCAAGTGCCATACTCATCTAGGCAAATGCCTTGAAGGCGCCTAGGCATTTTATAAATTTTTCTAGGCATTATCAAGAAGCATCATGTGTAAGGGGAGAGCGCCCCATCTTGGTGAATATCTTGAAGGTGCATGAATCATTTTAGAAACCTTGTTTTTAACTTTGTTTTAAATAAAAATAAAAATTATTCTAACTAAATTAAATCATAATGATTTGCATTAGTTGATTAAATTTTAATAATATTAAACATAATGTTATAACATAATAAGAGCATAATTCATCAAAGGAAAAAAAAAACACAAAGAAAATATAGTGCTTATCATGTTACGTAATTACATATCATGAGAAAGTTCAAATTAAGTTTTAATAAGATCAATTGGTATCAATTAATAGAAAAAACTAACATTAACTAATTAATATTAATTATAATATCATGTTAGTTTATTTTGACTTTTATTTTAAAGAAAGTCGTTACTTTTTTTTTTAAATGATAAAGGAAAGTCATCACTTGTTATCAAACAAGAATATTAAACATTTTTTAACTTCTTTTTACTCATTTTCTTTTCAAAGGAAGTCGGTTTGAAAAATAGAAAGGAAAAAAAAAAATACTCCTTGAATCTTATTAATTTGCATTAGCTATCTAAACTTCACGCTAAACTTAAAAGGGAAAAAAAAACGTAAGCCAATACTTATCACGGTATATGAGATTATATATCGGAGTAAAATCATAGTTAAATCAATTAATAATAGTAGATCAAAAAACTAAAGGGACGTTTGGTAAACGTATTTTATTTTGATTGTATTTGAATGTTGTATTTAGTTGAAAAGTATTTGTTTTGTATTTGAATAAAATGTGTGTTTTGATAAAAAAATATTTTAGAATTGAAAAATTGATGTGATTGGTAAAAGTAGAGATAAATAGTGGAGTTGAAAAGTTGATGTAATTATTTTAAAAATGTTTTAAATAGTAATTGTTTTCGTAGCACTGTTACAAAATTTGTGTTTGGTGTAAAATTATAATGTATTTGAGTAAAATTAAAATGAAATTTTTTTCCCAAACATTACCTAAACATTAATGACTATAATATTACATTTTTGATATAATAAACTGAGTTGATAAGTCTCATTATAAAAATAAAAATAAAAATAAAAAGTTTGATTAATCCAAATCCTCAAGAAAATGTACAAAAGGGGAGTGTCTAGAATATCCAACAAGATCATGATAAAAGCCATGCTAGGTATTCTCGAAAAGTGCCATACCTAGTGGACGCACACCATGCCCGTTTTGGAGAATGTCTTAGAAGGCGCTTGAGATATTTTAGTTAGTCATTTTTTTTCAAACTTAGACAAATTAGATTGATTTTTAAATTTTAATTAAATATCAATAATACTAAACCAATGTAAGCAAAAAAAAAAAAAAAAAGTGAACTGTACATATTACATTACATGAAGTCAAAGTTAGAATGAAGTTATATTCAATTTAACTAATAGTAGTGGATCAAAAAACTAGGCATCAATTTATTATTAGTGAACATAATATTATATTATTTTGATATAATGAACCAAGTTTATAAGTTTCATTTCAAAAATATTGAAAAAAAAGTTTAATTAATTCAAGTCATCAAGAGAACGTGCAAAAGGGGAGCACCTTGAATGCTCAGCAAGATCATGACAAACATCATACCAGGCATTCTCAAAGACCACCATACCTAGTGGGTGTGCACCAAGTCCGTTTTGGAAAACGTCTTGGAAGGATTAGTCATTTTGTTTTTGTATTTTTAATATCTGTTCAAACTTAGGTAAAATGAATTGATTTTTTAATTTTAATTGAAATTCAATAATACTAAAGTTAATGTAAAAGAAAAAAAGTAAGTGTACTCGTTACGTTACATAAGATCATGAATTGGAATGAAGCCATAGTTAAATCAACTAATAGCAGTGGATTAAAAAAAAAACTAAACATCAATTTGTTATTAATGATCATAATATTATATTATTTTGATATAATAAATCGAGTTGATAAGTTAGGTAAAATGAATTGATTGTTTAATTTTAATTGAAATTCAATAATACTAAACTTAATGTATATATAAAACAAAAATGTAAGCTTTACTTATTACATTACATGATATCATGGATTGAAATGAAATCATAGTTAAATCAACTAATAGTAGTAGATCAAAATAAACTAAACATAAATTCATTATTAATGATTATAATATTACATTATTTTAATATAATAATTCAAGTTGATAAGTTTCATTTCAAAAAATTAAAATTTGATAAGTTCAAGTCCTTAAGAGAATGTGCAAAAAGGGAGGGCATGGCCTAAAGCATCTAAAAAGATCATGACGAATGTCATGCTAGACATTCTCGAAGAGCGCCATATGTAGTGGGCGTGCCTTATGCCCATCTCGACGAACACTTTGGAAGGCAGTCGGGATATGCTAGTTAGTCATTAGTTTTTTTTTTTTTTAATATATTTGTTCAAACTTAGATAAAGTGGATTGATTATTTAATTTTAACTAAATTTCAATAATACTAAACTAATGTAAAAAAAAAAAACCATAAATAAGATCATGGATAGGAATGAAGTTATAGTTAAATCAATAAATAATAGTAGATCAAAAATCAAACATTAATTTATTATTAATGATCATAATAATACGTTATTCTGATATAATGGATCGAATTTATAAGGTTCATTAAAAAAATAAAATAAAATAAAATGGATAAATTAACAAACAAATTGATAATACTCTAACATGAATAACTATAATGTCACATTAATTCAAATTAATTAATTAATTAATTAAAATTTACAAGATTAAATCTCAACGGAAAAACACCTAGTACATTCAAAGAGGGCAAGGTTGGCCATACTAGGCCTTTTAGTAAGGGTGGCAATTTGTATCAACAAGTAGAGTTCGTGTCAGGTTGAAGTCAACGTAAAATTTTAAAATTATAATCCAAACACGACCCGTGATCTGTCAGGTCAAAAACGCTTCGACTCGAACCCAACCCGATGAGTTGGTAGGTTAACACGACACGACCTGCACAAGCCGCTAACTAGTGTGCTTTCAGGTTAGTTAACACGACATGACCCATGGATCCGTCAACCCGCCAACCAGTCGACTCGTTGACCCGTTAGAAAAAAAGATGTCCAAAAAAATAAAGGAAAAAGAAAGAAGACTTAGAAGAAATATAATATTAAGGTGTTGGGTTAGATTAAGATGTAATACTTCAATCTAAAAATGAAAATAAATTGCTTATTTCTTTAATTCAGTTACCAGTTCATCAAATTATTATAATATAATAAATGCTTAAAAAATTATAGTTATTTTATACATTGATTAATTATTGAAAATAAATTAGGAAAAAAGTTGAAAAATAAAAAACTATAATAAATGAATATACATGCAAGTAACAGAGATAAAGTACAAAAGTTTCACTTTTTCTCTCTTAGTCATTTTTCTCCCTTTATTTAAAGTCTTAGTCTATAAAAAAAAAAAGAATAAGTTCTCAAAATTAAACTACAATCATTGGTATAGTTGAAACATCATACTACTAGATATTAATGATGGGTCCAATACATGCATCACACTACAGGTTATTGTGGATCAATTTTGTGCCGAATGAGTTGACCTAAATCTAATCCGTTTTTTGATCGTGTCAGAAGAATTTGATCCAAAACCAATCCGTACACTTTTTTCCCAATCCTAACCTGTATTTTTTTGTATTGAGTTCGTATCGTGTTGTCGTGTTATGACTCAAATTGTCAGCTTAACCTTTTAGGTATTCTCATGGAGTGTCATAAGTAGTGACCGGACACCATTCCTGTCTAGGTGCCGCGCGAAGTATTTTTGAATGCTTTTTCCAAAAGCCACAATCCTACATTTCTTGTTTTTTCATTGTTAACTATAATGATGAGCATTAGAGTCATATTTAAAACAAATTTTGAAATCTATCAATCCAATAAATAAATAAATAAAAGAAAAAAGAAACAAATTTTATATAAAATACATATTACATTTATAAAAGACAAATTATAGACTTGCTAATTAATTCTCTATTTTCAGTTAGTTTTTAAATATATTTAAGAAGTAGAATGATAATTTTCGTTTAAAAAGTAGGAAATGGCAAAAAAAAAAAAAAAAAAAAAGCTATCAAATCGGCCTTGCATCGTTGGTGAACTCTTTAGGCGCAGATGGAATTCTTATTAGGCACACAGGGAATTCGTGCTATATGCTCATGGTAGAAGTTGTAGGCGTGCAGAGCAGGAGTTCTAGATGCTCGGTACAGGAGTCCTCGGCGCTCGTGATGGAAGCATTGGCCTAAAATGTCATGTTCTAGTCTTGCAAGTTAAGGCCATCTTTAACCTCCAATTTGCAATTTCTCAACCACAGTTCAACCTCTGAATTCACTTATTTTATATTATAATTGATTCCTGCAAAGTATACCTATAACTACCTATTAAAACAAACTCAGGTATTGTTTGGAGAAAAAATTTCATTTTAATTTTACTCAAATACAGTACAATTTTACACCAAACACAAATTTTACAACAGTGCTACGAAAACAATTACTATTCAAAATATTTTTAAAACAATCACATCAATTTTTTAACTCCACTATTTATCTCTACTTTTATCAATCACATCAACTTTTCAACTCTAAAATACTTTTAATCCAAACACACATTTCATTCAAATACAAAACAAATACTTTTTAACCAAATACAACATTCAAAAAATAAATTTCATTCAAATACAATCAAAATACAATGCGTTTACCAAACGCCTCCTTAGAAGTGAGATTTAATAACCTAACTTTCAAATCAAAGTTTTCTTTCTTTTAGCTCTTTCTTTTCATTGTTCAATATTAGATAAAATTGGAAGTAAAACCCCTTTTAAAATGGTTGAAGATGATTTAGGGGTGGGTTAACTATAGAAGCTGACGTCAACAAGGTTCAAGATGCCAACATTGCTGGAAAGGTGAACTAGAGAGAGAGAGAGCAGGGGTGGAGACGATAATGGGGAAGTGTGGAGATGATTTGTTTTTTTTCTTCCTTTGTTGATTTAACATACATGGCAATGAAATAAATATCATATTTAAAAAATAATTAAAGCAAATATTAGGTTTAAGAAAATATTTATAATAAATAACAGTTTTATCTTATAAATAATTTGTTTATGTTATATTTTTAAGTAAATAATATATTTATACATAAAATGAATGATTTATTTATGATTTTACCAAGAAAATATTAACACCGACACAAAATCATTCATTTAATAAAATTTATGTTTATCTAATAAATTAATTATTTATTATAATATTTTAAAAATCTATTTTTTGTTTTAATTATTTTTTGAAAACTTCTATTTAACGGTATAAAAAAAACTGTTATTTATTATAATTTAAAAAAGAAAAAAGCGAGGAAAACTTTAACTTTTTCAAGGCCGGATACAGGGAGAGAAAGCATGTAACACTGGGCTTTGGAAAACAACAGGAATCTGAAGCCCAGGACTGCAAGCACAAGTAGGCCTTGGATTGCCAGCCCAAAATATTGACAACGACTAGACAAAATATGCGTGGCTAAATCACCTGCCTGCCACTCAATTACCGTCCTTCATATTATCCCAGCGACGACCGTCCTTCGTATATGAGGCGGGGCGGGTTTTCAGCCGCCACTCTCCACATGGTTGATCCGCCCCATTTAATATACGATCCGGGCGGGATAAACCCTTTTTTAACATATTTTTCCTTTTTTAGGATTTCATTAGGCTTTTTTTAAGAAACCTTTAGGCTTTTTCTCTCTTCAATGTTTAATATTTTTTTAAGTTCAAGGAAAATATAAAAACTCGTTGGAGATAAAATTCAATCAAAACAAAATTTTTTTAAAAATTTTTAAAAATAATCTGGGCGGTTAGGACCGCTTCGGCCCGCATCTAAAGCGGAGCGGGCAAATCTCACCGCATTCATGACCCATTAAATGCGGGTCGAACCCGCCCCATTAGGGAGGCTGGGGATACATTTTCGAGCCCCACCCCATATAGAACCCTACCAACAAACAGCCTGCGCACCCTTACTCTCTCTCATTTCTTGGCGCAGCAGAAAAGCGGTTCGAACGCAAAGCCACCGCAAACCCTAGCTTCCTCTCCAGCACTCGCTCCTTTCTCCTACGCCATTTCGCTGTTCGTCGCAGCTTCTTATTCTTCGGTGCGATGCTCGCAAAATCTTCCTCGCTTTCTACATGCCTTTATATATGTGTGTGTTTGTGTACAAAACTTAGGGTTTTGGAATTATATGCGTTTTTTACGCAATTTTCGCTTCTATTTTCTTGAATTTGTTGAAGTTTTCTCGAGTATTTGAGTTCCTAATTTCTTCTTTTTCTGATATTTCATGAGCGTTCTTCTTAATCTTATGGTAATTTTCATGGGAGCGCCTTAACATTGTTTTGTTTCTGGAATCCTGAGTAGAGGAAATGTTGGTTTTATCCGTTCATTTGTTTGTTTGTTTTTGTTTTTGTTTTTTTGGACGATTTGTATCTTGTTTCCCAAGTCCTTGTATGATTAGTCCAATGCTCTATGTAGGCTTTGATCGCTAGACTAATCAATGATTATATATCTATATATATTGAGGTGTATTGTAGATTTGTGCGTATAATCCTTGAGTGTGTTTATATATGTATATATCTTATATACGCACACAAAAATGTAATAATGTGTGTGTGTGTGGTGGGGCGGCGTTGTTGAGCTACATTATTCTTGATATTCACCTTTCTACATTATTAATCGGATGAATTACCTTTAACAGCCTAACCTAACTGTATGGTTCACGAATCTTAGTCATAGGGCGGCTCTTGATTATATGTCTTGAGACGTACTTTTTTCCCACTTGAATTGTTTCAGCTTCTTTGTTTGATATGTGAATTAGGCACATGATGGTGAAAATTACTATTTTTTTCACCTGTGTTGCCGTCTGCAACATTTGGTATAGTATCTTAAAAAAAAAAAAAAAAAAACTCGGAAATAACCCAAGAACATGGTTGCCTAACTCGGCTTCAGAATCTTTTATGATTCTTTATATGATCAGTTTTTAGAGAAATGTCTAAAATCTATCAAGTAGGAGGTTAAAGACTTTAAATATTGGTTCCTTTACTTGGGACATGACTTTCTGTTAGGCTGGTCTAGTCGGAGTTCCTGTGGGATATTTAAACATTTTCCAGGGTTGTATTTCTCTGCTGTTAAAGAGAACTGAGTAAGGTAAAATGCATAAATATGTGTACAACTTTACCTGATCTCATGACACAGATGTTTCTTTATGGTAGATGACAAGCGCTTGGACAAATATGAGCATTGCAATGATACATAGGGATATAGAGAGGGATTGGGAGATTCAATGTGGAGTTTTGGTTGTTATTTTTTATTATTGGAGATTCTTGCTCACTCTGAGAAGATCTATTCATCTGCTAAAATTCTGGAGAGGATGAGGAGATCAAAATTTATTTCAATATAATTATTGCTTTGGAGCATCTTGGAGCAAATGAGCAATGGAGCTTGTGGAGCACGGCTCACCTCGAGGATTGCTCTCTTGGTTTGCTTCATTGTTTTGGTTTTGCTTTCATTTCGATATCATCAACGTAGTGTATGCTGATGATAACTTGACAGAATAGTGGATGGTGTTACATTGTTTTAGAAATTGTTAGACTCTTTATTTATGAGATTCCTTTTCTGATTGCAGTGAGATACTTCCACCAGCAATCTTCTTAAATCAAATATGAGTGGTCGCTTTTCTCGCACAATCTATGTTGGCAACCTGCCCTCAGATATAAGAGAGTGGGAAATTGAAGATTTATTCTATAAGGTTGGTTTGGAATTTCCCACAGCTCATTCTCAGTGTTGTGTCTGTTGCTTTTACTAATATCTAGTAGGGTGTTAATCTTTGTATCATGAACAACAGTCGTACAAGATTAAGAATATGACCTCTTTTCAAAGTGTATTAATTCTCCTAGTGCTACCTAATGACATATGTATATATATATATTTGGCTTCTTTTGCAGTATGGCCGTATAGTGGATATTGAACTAAAGATTCCACCTCGCCCTCCATGTTATTGTTTTGTGGAGGTATTTGTCTGTTTATGGCTAGTTCTTGGATGCACTTATATTAGATTCTATTATCAACATTTAGTTTATCTAATATATGTTTGGATTATAGTTTGAGAATTCTCGGGATGCGGAGGATGCAATCAGGGGCAGAGATGGATATAACTTTGATGGTTGTCGTTTAAGGGTAATATATGAGTCATGTACTTGGAATGCTTCTTTTTCAAAACTTTCTGTTCTGTTCTTTATTTTTAATTTTTTATAATGCAGGTTGAGCTTGCGCATGGTGGTAGAGGTCCATCTTCTAGTGAGCGCCGTGGTGGCTATGGCGGTGGCGGCGGCGGCAGCGGCGGCGGCGGCGGCGGCAGCGGCGGCGGCGGCAGCAGTGGGGGCCGGTTTGGTGTCTCACGTCATTCTGAATATCGAGGTATATTTCTAACAAAGAATAAAATATTTGTAGCCTGGGCAAGAGGCTTGTGCATGACCATGTTATGCATTCTTTGTTGAATTTAGTTTCATTAAGCATATTAGTGTAGTTTTGTTCAGTATGTGCATTTGGCTGCAGTTATTGTGCGGGGACTCCCTTCTTCAGCTTCCTGGCAAGATTTGAAGGTAATTTGCATACTTAAACTTCATAAGCTTCCTAGAAGTTTATATTTGCTGTTGTGTGGGTAATATCATTGGTCTTGTGTTTCCAGGATCATATGCGTAAAGCTGGTGATGTATGTTTTGCTGAGGTTTCCCGTGACAGTGAGGGTATATCTTTTACCTAAATTATGTGGCAATTATCATTTATTTGAGTGATTCCAGCTTAACATTTTATTTGACGAATTATTGTTAGTCCGGAAATAATTTTTTATTTTCCTATTTTATTGGCAAGGTGAATACTTATTAGTCTGCTTTACATTGTAGATTACCTTGGTAGAGTAGTTCTTGTTTTACCGAGAAATTTTATATTAACTTGTTTCTACGTCATGAAAATATTGAAGTAGAAGTACAAAATAGCGGCACAATTTTCTCAGGACTTTTAGCCTAAGCATGCTATCCAAGTTTCACTGCTTAAAGCTCTTTTTGATGAATTTCAATTGGCTAAATTGCACTCGTATTTGTCTCTTTAGTTAAATGCTTTTACACTTAAGTAATAACATATTCACATGAAATGCATCGTACTTAATATTATGAGTGGTTGGTGCTAACCATCTCGAATGTCGGCATTTGTTCAGGGACTTTCGGCGTTGTTGATTACACTAATTATGACGACATGAAATATGCTGTAAGTAATTGGTAGACGGCTTTTGAAGCAATTATGCTTTGGCTTTCTTTGTAAACTAACATGATAATTTTTCAGATCCGGAAGCTTGATGATACTGAGTTTAGAAATCCTTGGGCAAGAGCTTATATCAGGGTATGGTTTTCTGTAATGTCTCTATTTATTTTCACAAATATTGTTAGCACCAAGTCCTTTTCTGATGTATAAAGTTATTTATATTTTTGATGTTCATAAACTGGTTTAGGTGAAGAAGTATGAAAGCAGTCCTTCAAGGAGTCGAAGCAGAAGCCGTAGCAGAAGCCGCAGTCCAAAAAGGAATAGGAGGTACTGACCTCCCTCTTCTGTTCCGCTCATTCTTGTTTGTTTCTGGTGCTCATTTAACTTTTTTTTTTCCCCCCCTCTCCAGTAAGTCATTGGATCGATCCGTCTCTAGATCAGTTTCAAGGTCTAGGTCTGCATCTCCTGCCAAACCTTCCAGGTAATTGTGAGCTTGTTCGGACATATTTGAGATTTGTGTTTCTAAAATCTTGCTGTTGTTTGTGATTATGATATGAACGAACCTTATTTGATATTGTAGGCTGCGATCGCGATCCAGGTCAGCCTCTCCCCGCCCGGTAAGTAATGATTATACTTCTGAATGAGGTTGGAAGTTAACGTTATAAATTGTCATTCCAAGAAGAAATCGTTTTATGCTGACCATTTTTGCTTCAACTCGATTCCATATTTTCAGGCTCGATCAGGTAGTGCCTGATCCTCTAGCAAGTGAAGGAAGAAACTTATCAGGGTCTCCCTCGTGGAGTTAGGAGGGAAGATTTAATAGAGAGACATCTGAGTGATCTATTTCTTTGCGAATTACGGAGGAGACACTTAGTTGATTATGGGCTTGTATGATTTGAACATATACCTAGGTTTGTATTGGGTTTGACCTTATTAAGTTAAGCTAGTATCATGAGGCTGGTGACTTTGTCGTTAAGTGTCGAATTTGTGTTCATGTATGTTGAAGGATTTTAAACTTATTTTGGTTAGATAAAAAGGCTTTTTAATTTGTTTGTTTCGTGCATTTTTGCACGTGCTCTTCTCTGGGAATGCTTTTATTAAATTTGATATTGTTTAGTGTTGATTCCTGATAAAACTTTTTTGATGAATGAGCTACTATAACTGTTTACAGTAGTTCACCAGTGCTAGATACTAGATGCCATTATTTATTGGCTGCGTTTGCCTTTGATGGTCCTTCCCAATCGCTGAAAATAGCTTTTATCTTAGTTGTATTTTACGATCATGCTACGTATGTGAATTGTTGCAAGTACATTAAAAAAATTAGGATTATTTCATAAATAATTTTTGAATTATATATTTTCATTGGAATTGGTTTTTATTTATTTGAAATCCGATTATGATTACTAGTATATAGAAATTTGTTCAAAATATCCACTTTGTTAGAAATTGAATGGATATTTTATAAGTACATAATAGTCAATTTTAAACAAATAAGAGATAATTTAAATGGAGATTTATAATTTAAAAGTTATTTATGTAAGTAACTAAAAAAAATTATTACGTGGATTAAAGTTAAAAATTGTGTTTAATAATAAAAAGATAATACCTTAAACAAAATATTCTGTGATAATTTGATTAATTTCTGATTGTAGTTAAGCAGGTCAACCCAAATTGATTCTGGTTTTTCCGGGCATTGTCGTTTTTTACTTCAAGAAGAATTCTCGTTGTACTTTTGTTGTCGTTTTAGTGTATCTGGAGTCACTTATGTTGTCGGGCATGGTTTTGCTGCGTATTTAAAATCCTTTTTTCGAAACTGTTCCTATTCAATTTACTTGTGTGTTCGTTCTAAGAGTTCCAAGTCATTTTTAAATTTGCTCTCGTTTTTTGGCTTTTGTTGTCGTTTTAGTGTTCCTGTCGTATTACTTCTACTCCATCTTTATTCTTTCATTTTTTCAACCTTGTGATTTTATTTTGTTGTGTTTTTCTAGTTACGTCGTTTTACTTTTGTTGTCGTTTTTAGTGTCCCTGTCGTATTACTTCTACTCCGTCTTTATTCTTTCATTTGTTTTACCTTGTCGTCATTTTATTTTGTTGTGTTTTATTAGTTATGTCGTTTTTTGTATTAACTATCGTCACAGGGTTTCAATACTTTTTTTAAACTATATTTTTTTTCTTGTCCGTCTTACTCTATATTTTTTTTCTTGTCCGTCTTACTTTTGTTGTCGCTGTTGGAGTTTGCATCGTTTACTTTTGTTGTCGTTTTTGTGTTCTTGTCGTTATTCTTGATTTGTCGTTTTAAGCGTTTCTGGGGTTTTAACTTCTTTTGTTGTTCTTGTTCTTCCTGTCTTTTTTTTTTTTTTAATTTAAATTTCTTGTCGCATTTTCGCTTTCCTCTTGTTTTGATTTTTTTTTTTTTGTTTCAATTGTTCCCGTCATCTTTTTGTTGTAGGTTTAAGAGTTTCTGTTGTTTTTCATTTTGTTGCGGCTTAAGTATCCTTTATTTTAAATAAAATTGTCGTTATTTGTGACCACATCGTTTTTTGATCTTCTTGTTGTTTTCATCGCTCCTACATTAACATTCCTTGTCGTTGTTAGTGCTCCAATGGTTTGCAATTCAATTTTTTTTTTAATTTCTTTTTATATGGTTTTGCCACTTTTATTATGTACACTGTTGTAGGGGTCGAACTTTGTTCACCCAAAAATCGTGCACATAGGTATCATATGTAATCGAATGTTAAATATTTCTAAATAAACCAGTTACACTTGACGTTCATCTGATTTCATGGTTATCAAGTGTCGATCATCAAGTATCCACTATCTATATAGTAGCTATTTCTTTGGTAAACGATTGCTTAGGCCTCGTTTGGGGCAAGTGTTTTGCCTTCTCCAAATCAGCTTTTTTCTAACACAACCTCACTTTTCATTATTTATATTTTCAAAACGTTACAGTAAACTCTAAACTTTAAAAATCCATAAATTTGTGTATACAAGTCCAAATAAGATAATTTTTTTTAATTGCATAAAATTTTGAGATGAATAAAATAATATTCATATTGATATTTTTTTTAATTTTTAAAATTTTTTATTTTTTCACCACAAACAGTTTTTTCTTTTAAACATATTTTCTAAAACAACTTTTTTCGAACCCATAAAAACTTTCTCCAGGTTATTGCCCCAAATGGGCCCTTAATTATCGAGAGTATCATGATCATCGTGTTAGGATATGCCTTAAGCGTGAAAGATATTTTAATTTATTTCATTTATTTTGAACTAGATAATAAAGTTATATTTATATGTTATTCATTACATTACTGTTTGTCCTCATTCAATTTACATGTTAAAGTAAATATAAGCAAATATAGCTCACTGATTACTTTTGTTAAACTGTTAGAATGTTACATGTAATGGAATTTTGTATGTGAAAAGACAACATTCTAAAGTAAGCAGTCTAAATTATGGTCCATAGTCTATGGGATTAGACCGAGCATCTAACTCATATTAAGACTATTATATTGTCTAAAGTCATGGTGGGGACAGTTTGTTTTGACTGTCCGGAGCATAGACTTCTAAGTAGAGATATAGATATGTTGTTTGGTGGTGACATATTGGATCAGGACTAAAACATGATTGATTTGCATAATCCCCTATGAGTATATCAATCTACTTTTGACGTTCATTATGCAATAACCTTAATCCTGAATAGATGAGTTACTTCATGTGTATGACTTGTGTACTTTGATGATTTAATGGCTAAAGCGTCTCAAAGGTAGTAAGCTTATAGACCGGTTCGTTAGGTGCATGATTTATATACGATGGATGGTTTATTTACAAATATTGGAATCATAACTCTAATAAGGAGTTAAGGGTATCCTCTTAAAGGCATTATATTGGATATAAAAATGGACAAGACCTTGGGTCGTCTGCTAGGTGGATGACTTCTTATTTACATATGGTGAATAATCATTTTTTTATTCAGTAATATAATGGAACATTAAGATAGCTTGATCAGTAGGTTGAACGGACTTTGACCTAAGGCTAATCATGGATATCATATGAGGCTTTTGCATACATGACAAGGTCATTGGACAATAGCTTGTCACAGGCTTTCGTAATACGGTATATAATTGGGAGTTCATTTTCAGGTTTATAGTGATGTGATTATGAAATTAGTGATTATATGATTGAGTTATTCGATACAGAACGATGATCATATGGATACACAGAAACCCGATTATATATGTCCAAATGGTCCCTCTACTAGCTCTACCTAATTTATTAACGGATGGCAAATTGATCATGGTATACTAATTAGTTTGTTGTCTTACATGGATATAGGTGGTGTCATCAAACAATAAGGGTAGAGGACAAGATTATCTCTTAATTGAATTGAATTTTGTTTTGGATAAGAGATTACATAATTACTTGAATTCCAAATAAAGTTATCATAATTTTATTTGAATTTGAATTTGAGTTGTGAAAAATTATCCATGAGGGCAAAATTTGAAATACAAATTTTTTTGTAGAGTTTGAAATTTGAAATATGAAATATGAAATTTGAATTTAAAATTTAAATTTGAAATTTGTATTTGAAGTTTGAATTCAAATTTTGAATCACAAATCAAGTGGTAACCGAGTTTTATTGTGGATAATTCCACATGGCAAATTAGGTTTTCTTGTGAATAAGGAAGAGGAAGATATTGTTTGAAACCTATTTGAATTTTGAATCCTAATCCCTATCAAAATGGCCGAATTTGTTAAAGAGAATCCCACCTTTGATGGAATCTGTTTTTGTATGGATAAAGATGAGAGAAAAATTCAAGTTTCAATCCTATTTGAATTTTTGAATCTCTCCTTCACATGGTGTAGCCGAATTTTTTTATGGATAATGCCAAAGGGAGAATCGATTTTTTTGAATAAGAGTGAGATGAAATTCAAGTTAAAATCCTATTTGAATCTTAAATACAAAATCTTTTAAGGGTGGCTGAATCTTCCCATGTTTTTTACCTATAGAGATTTTGGATTTTGTGTGGAAAAGGAGAGAAAATCTTCTCTTGGTCTAATTCAAAATTCAAGGGATCACTTCATACAAAACTATAAATAGGAGTCCTGCCACTCCAGTTCTTTTAGACCACAGACTCTCAGGTGAGCAGGCTTGTTGTTGCACAAATCACCGTGATAATAAGTTCTTAAAGAGATCTAAGTTGTCAGAAAAGACTAGCAGTGCTAGTATACTAATTGAGGATTTGAGTGCCCACGTATTCTACCGTTCGAGAATTGGAGAATAGTAAAGAAGGCTAGTTGGTTGAAGCTCTCCGGTCATTCTCCTTCTGTATTCTTAGCATCCTCTGAAGGTATAAATTTATTGTTGTTAATTTATTGTATATGACATCACGAGATATTTAACAATCTTGAAAAATTTTTGTAATTCTGCTGTGCTATTTTGATCGATTTTTACCTACACAACGTTCAATGACCAATATGATAGGTTCAGATGCTATCTTCAACTAGCATTTGAAAATCGTTTGCTCGCATAATCAAAATTCGATTTGTATTATGTAGAACTCCCTTGCCATGTATCAACATTCAATATAGTTGTGAGTGCAAGGTAATTCCTACGGGCTCATGTCCCTAAGATTTTAGCCTTCATCTTATATCATATCCATGTGGAACCCACGATTTAGTAACTCAGGAAGTGAGTTTATGGTCCATTAAGTCCCTAAAGTTTAGGGATCATCATCAATTACTTTTCCTTTATAAATGAGAGAAGAAATCTTTCAAACGGGACATTGTTTTACATACTGTTATTTTATCAAAATTTATACAGAGCTAATTTGTACCTTGTATTTTTGTTGATTATAGTAAAGAACTCTTACAAAAGATGCAGTATATTTTGGTGAATCTTTCTAAATTCTTGATGTCATTTTTTTATGCTTTATTTACTGCTCTTAATTTTGCTTGGTTTGCCTATACTTAATCATAACATCCAAGGGCCCATTCAATTTAATTTAATGAATTTTTGTTGATTAATCCAAATTCTATTTTATCATAGATTCCTAGAATCTACAAATCATTTCATGTCGTTTTTCAAACTGTCATTATAGGGTTTCAAAAGTAAGTAGAGAAATAAATAAAAACCTCTAAAAATAAAAATAAGTAGTAGAAAACTTTTTTAGTGATAGAAAATAGCATATGTATAATAAATAGTGTATTTACCAAAAAAATTATATCATAAATATTTAATTTACATCTTTTAAATATGTCTTTTATTTTATACATAACTTATTTACTCTAATTTCTTCTGTGAAGATTTCTAAAACGAGTACATATTAACATTGTTGTTTATTTTAGGATTTTATCCTTTTATTATATAAATTATTATAATAGCTAAAAAAGAGCTTGCTTTCATAAAAACTAATTTCAGGATACGAGTCTGGATCATTAGTTAAAATACTTAACATTATCATTATGGGTCGTTTGATAAATATATTGTATTTTAATTGTATTTGAATGTAATTCATTTTTTGAGTATTGTATTTGGTTAAAAAGTATTTGATTTGTATTTAAATGAAATATATATTTAGATGAAAAGTATTTAAATTATATTTTAAAGTTAAAAAATTGATATGATTGATAAAAGTAGATAAAAAAGAGTGAGAAAAAAAAATGATGTGAAAAAAAAAATTAAAAAACTAATGAATAATTATTTTTAAAAAATAAAAAAATAATAATTATTTTTATAATACTATTAGAAAATGTTATATATAAACGTAAAATTTTTAAATTTAGATAAAATTTACCCTCCATCTGTTTGACACGTTCAAATTTGAAAAATGAAAATTTTTTCATTTTAAGAAAAATGAACATTCCTAAATTTTCATATCTGAACATCCAACATTTTTCATTTTTGAAAAATGAAAAAAGAACTTTCTAGAAACAAAAAGTTTTCACCCACCCAAACAACTTTTCACTTTAAAAAAAAATTCCAAACAACTTTTTATTTTTCATATCTAAAAATTTTTTATTTTCCAAAAACAAACACCCCATCCAAACGGACCCTTATATTACCTGTAAATATAACTCATATTTGTGTGAGGCGAACCATAAGAGGTTCTTTCCACGATTTCCTCTTCATTTTCCCTTTTATTAGGCCGTCGAGTTATGGGCCTCAGTCCACGGCCCAAATAACTCCCCCTAAGGTTTCATCCCCGATTTAAAACCCTAGCCTCTTTGACCTATATATACAGAGTGTATATATAGTCGTAAAACCCCTCCGTACCATTTCTAGGGCTTCATCGCTTCCGCTCAACAGTTCTCGATTTTGTTCAAATTTCGACTCCGTTACAATGTCTCACAGTGAGGTTGCCTGCACCTACGCCTCTTTGATTCTCCACGATGATGGCATCCCCATCACAGTATGATTTTCTTCCTTTTTTTTCGTTTTGATTTATTTTTTTTTAAAACTCGTTCATGAAAGATCTCGATCTCGATTTCTATGAATTCTCGATCATATGGTGTATTAAATCCTTATTGATTGGAATCCATTTTTGTTGTCAATTTGGTATTAAAAATAGGCGGAGAAGATTTCTACTTTGGTGAAATCTGCGAATGTGTCAGTGGAATCATACTGGCCGAGCCTTTTCGCCAAGCTTGCGGAAAAGAGGAACCTTGAAGATCTTATTCTGAACGCCGGATCTGGTGGATGTGCAGCTCCAGCCGCCGTCTCCGCCCCTGCCGGAGGTTCCGGCGCATCCGCCCCAGCTGCCGCCGCGGTTGAGGAGAAGAAGGTACGTTTTTTAACTCGTTATATCAGGACCATCTATTTTGCTTCAGCCATTTAGTCTTAAATCTAGCGGGAGTAACTGAACCTTGTCAAGCAAATGTTCAGAAATTGTGAGATAATGAACAGGTTTATACATATTATCTTTGTTAAATTTTGATTGGAAAGTGTTAGGGTTCTTAAATTATTGATCAGGTTGTTATCTTTTATGTGGAAAATTTAACTTTATTTATGCACCAAGTATTAAAATGATATTTCACTTGTTGCGTTTTGTGGCATAAGAAATTTGTCAAATAATTTGAGATCGGTATGTGTGTTAATATATAATTATGGTTACAGTTCTAACGATTGCGAGTTTGTAACCAACGTTTTTTTTTTTAATCAACGTGGTTCTCTGAGTCGTCGAGTCTTTAAAGGTAGAAAGACATATGGAAGCTAAAAGAATTAATAGGTTATTTACGAAACTGTTGAAATAAATAGCATACTTGCGAGAAAATATTTTTGTAAATAACTTATTTTTAGCTTCTGTAAATGGTCCTTACTACGTATACCTTCTTTTTGCCTGTGGATTTTGTTGGTGTAAAACTAAAAGTTGTGATTCCTTATTCTACGTGTCGATTTTTTTTTTTTCATGTTTTGTTGACATTGCTGGACGTTGTAATAAAATTTGTCGTTTAGGTACGACTTTAGTTTCATTTTATTGGAGTGTATTGATTTGGATTTCTTACTTTTTTTTTTCCTTTCTGATTTCTATGTTCAGGAAGAGCCTAAGGAAGAGAGTGATGATGATATGGGATTCAGTTTGTTCGATTAGTCACTTCATCAGACGATCAAAATCAGGATTAAGAGTTGAGTTTCAGTTTAATATTTTTGTCTCGGTTTTGAGGATTTTTTTTTTGAGTTTTATCTTTTTGACAGTTTGACACAAATTGCAATGTCCAAACTTTTCTACTTGATTTCAAATTTTCGTTTTCCTTTGTCTGATTTATATCAAATACTTTTGAATCAATTCCATGCATGTTAGCCTTCAATGAATATGGTAAAACACCAAATCCGTGTGAAGCTGAGAGAAAGAGCAATTACAATAGCATGTAATATGGTGAGGGAAGTATGACAATTTTTAATTTTTGCTTTTCTGAAGATTTGCAGGATAATAACAATCATGAGAAATGTTAGGACTCAAAATTCTTTATTAATGCATCAATTGAGTATAATGTTGAATACCCTTAGGCATGTGCTAGGAGAAAAGAGACAAGGGAGATAAAGATAAACAACAGAATAAAAAGCTATTAATATTTTAACAAAAAAAAAGAAGCTATTAATATTATTTTAATTTATAAATGAGACCAAATAGGTAATTTGATTAATAATTAACACATTTTTTTCTCTCCAAAAATCTCAACATTTTTTAAGGTATAAAAAAGGAGGGGCATGAGTGCCTCAGTCATTTTGCTTCTCTGTGTTGAATCTTAATAAAAACAGTTTACAACTCAGCAAGTTGTTTAATACTATTTAATAGAGGTTAAAAATTGGAGGAAAGAACGGAGGATATTTTAGGACGCTTTATATATATATATATGCATATATATATATATATGTATATGTATATTTAACATCTGAATACGAAGGAGCTAAGACCCTTCCAGTGCCTTCTTTGCCATGCATAAACTGCACCGGATAAGCTAACACGAAAATAAATCCCCCAGCGCCGCATCTGTTTGCTATTCTGATCGTTTGTGCTTTCCACCCGCTGGTCACTTCACTTGCTTATTTTCCTTTTTCTCCCCCAAGAATGCTTTGTTTATGTCATTCATCCATCTACCATCATTCTGGGAGGCATGGTATTAAATAATATTATTAATAGTATTAAATAATATTATTAATAAAAGATAAGTTTTATCTGTAATTTTTTTATTATTAGGCTTATTTTTTATTAGTTGATAGTGTTTAGTACCATCAATATTTTATAATAATGTTTTTGCTTATTGTATGACTTTTTAAGCCTCATCCGTACCTAGCATGAGGTGAGATAGAAGGAGTTACACACCCATACTCTAACAACAGTCTAATTTCTTGAAAGTAGATGAAATTATTTATCAAATAAATTTGTTATTTACTAACAAATATTTTTAAAATCACACTATTCATTTTAGATATTTGTAGGTAACGGACTCATTTTAAATAATTTTTTTTATCAAATGGCTTAAGTTTTGTAAAATTAGTAAAATAATCGTTTGTTTTTAAAAATGATCAATCAATAATTAATATTTAATCTAATTAATAAATGATGATTATAGTTTATCATTTATTAATTAATATTAATATGTATTTTTTATTAATTAATTATGATTAATCATTAATTAATTATGATCATTTATTTAAGTAAGTGTTTAAAAACCTTCTATTGACCAACATTTTCCTTTATTTTATTTAATTACTTAAAAATGCTTTCATTGCAATTTCGTTTTCCTCTTGTGCTTGACTAGCACTCTCTCATAAGTAAGGGAGCGTTTGGTAAATGCATTACATTTTGATTGTATTTGAATGAAATTTATTTTTTGAATGTTGTATTTGATTGAAAAATATTTGTTTTGTATTTGAATGAAATGTATGTTTGGATGAAAAGTATTTTAGAGTTGAAAAGTTGATGTGATTGGAAAAAGTAGAGATAAATAATAGAGTTGAAAAATTGATGTGATTGTTTTAAAAATATTTTAAATAGTAATTATTTTCGTAATACTATTGTAAAATTTGTGTTTGGTGTAAAATTATATTGTATTTGAGTAAAATTAAAATAGAATTTAATTGTCCCAAACTCTCCTTAAGCTTCTTTAAAATGAAATGCTGGTACATAATTGAGGATTGGGAGAAGATTTCCCCTCCCTTGATATGTTCTAGAAAATTCCTCAAACTATGAGAATAGTTGTTGAAGCTAACTCTACATTTTTCTTTTCACTTTAGATCCTCATCGCTTAGAACTAATCCATTTGGAAACTTAAAAAAAAAAAAAAAAAAAAAATCCATTTGGAAACTTCTACATATGCGACGCGAGGCAGCTCATTCACACGATCATATCGAATAATCCATCGCTGATCACCCCCACTCACTCACGATTCACATTTTTCATGCCCTCCAAGTGTAACACGTGGCCACCCTGCCAACCGACACGTGGTCGCGCTCAAACATTCGGGTTAAGTCCGGAAGCTCCTTTGCGGAGAAGCAAGTTGGGTCCCACTTCCTTCATCTCAATCCACATACGCGGCGACCGTAGACAGCTGGGCCTCCAACGCGCCATGTGTCCTTTTCTTGTCCCCCACGTCGCACCGACTCCCGACCGTTTGAGATCAACTTCCCACCTTTAAATTCCTCTGCCCTTCTCTCTCTCTTTCTCTCTCTCATCAGCCACAATTCATCAGGAAAAATAAAATAAAACACACGCGCACTTTTTCCTTCGTTTTCTTTGCATCCAATCGGATTTTGCGCTCTGTTTTTTTTTTTTAAATTTAATTAACGGCCATAATCGTGATGATGATGTCGATGTTCAGCTCCTTCGACGTCCTGTGCGCGGAAATCTCGAGCTTCTCCTTCTCCAAGCCAAACGCCATCGGGATTTCCTCTGATTCCGTACGGCCAGTCGACAAGGACACAGAATCAGAGAACACCAAGAGCCAGATTCGCGACAAGACTCCCTCGCCCTCGCCGTCGCCGCCACCGCCGAAAGCGGCGACGGCGCAGCAGAAAACGCAGAGGATGAGGACGCCGAGGTTTGCGCCGGAGCTCGACGGTGTCCATTGTTTTGAGACCATTGTTCCGTACTGATCGGTTGTGCATGTGTTGTCGGTCAATTTTAGTGTCTTTTTTCTTTTCGGATTTTTTTTTGGTCATCGGATTATTTTTGATCCAGAGGCGTATTCTGTGGTCATGTATTATCGGATAATTTTGTTATCTGTGTACCGAATTTGTGTTTCTACACATTCAGAAATAGAAAAGGGGAAAAAAGGTGATTTTTTTTGTGTGTATATATATATATATATGAGGTTTTATCAGCCTTAATTTTTGCTTGTCTTCTGCTAGTACTTTAAAACGACACTGTGGTTTCAGAATTTGTAGCTATGCGTCCATGATTGTATGAAACGAAATAGTCGTTTTAATAGACGACCATCGTTTAAAAGGAAAGTCGTGGTTGTTTTTTTCAAACGGCATGTCGTTTCTATTTGAGAAACTTGATGTCGTTTTGAGGAAATTACCAAGTAGTTGTAGTTTGAGGATGTATCTGTCGTTTTTTGTGCAAAACGCGATTGATTTTAAACTTGAATTTTAGAGACGCTCGTCAGTTTAAAAACGACTTGTCGTTCATGTGGAATTTAAACCTTTTTTAAATTATAAATAAATTTAGGGCATGGCTCACAAAGTCGTGCACAATTTAAGTCTTGTTGTGAATGGTTTACTTTTAAAAGTCAGTATCGATAAATTGTTGCATTTTTAAGTATTTGCCATCACCGTTGTAAGCAATGGCACATCAGTACTGATAAGAAATTTGGGAAGGAAAAATAACACAATTTTCCTTTTGCAATAAACGACATATCATTTCGAAATTCTCCCGTGCAGTTTCGCTAAAAAAAGGTGTCAAATCTTTGAAAGTAAGTTGTCGTTTATTTGTTAAAAAATGCGTGTCGTTATTTTAACATATGAATTAAAACGATTTCTAAATCAATTAAAGATAAACATATAAAGTTAACGGAAAAAAAAGATACACACATAAATTGATTTATTTTTTAATGATAGTGTGTATGCGGATCTCAAAGTTGACATGTTAACCTCTAATTGGTTTAAAAAATTACGTGTGACTCGCAAAAAGTAGTTATATAATAATATTTGGTCAAGTAATTAATTATTTCTAACAAAAAAGTAATTAATTATTTAGAATCCTTGCCGTTTTCTGACTCCTAGTTAGACCAAAACTCTGAACCGATCCCTTCTCCAGTGGCCAAGCTCTCCATATATATAGGCCCGTGGTGATCCAAAACACTTCTTACCACACTTTCAAAGTCTTGTCGTTTCTCTCTAAATTTCTCTCTTAATTAAGATTAAGATCTCTTTGGTTTTGAATTAGTACTGTAGTTTCCATCTAATACCATCATGTCTAACATTAGCGAGCTTGCTTGCACCTACGCCGTTTTGATTCTCCACGAAGAAGGCATCCCTGTCACTGTAAGACCCTTCTTCTTCTTTTAAATAAAAATCTATTAACTATTCTCTTGATTAAGGATTTTCCCCCCCTTTTTTCTTGCTATTTACTTTACTTAAGCAGGGAAAAAAAACACTACTTTAGCATTCACTGAATGCTCTGATCTAATTAGCATATATATATATATATGAAGTATGAAGCCCTAAACCCTACGTGAATTCACAACAAGATCTCCTAATTATAATATATATGTCGAGCGAACCCTTGCTTTCGTTCTTTTTTTCTTTTTTCTTTTCTTTAATTTGATATATATATATATATTTATATATTCGTTGAATTAATAATCCCACTTTCTTTTGTGAAACTTACATTAAAAAAATAGGCTGAGAAGATTGCGACTTTGGTGAAAGCGGCCAATGTGGAGGTGGAGTCATACTGGCCAGGCCTATTCGCCAAGCTTGCCAGCAAGAGGAACATTGATGACCTTATTCTCAACGCTGGTGGTGTCGGAGCTGCGACTCCGGCCGCTACGGCTCCGGTCGCTGGTGTCGGAGGCGCTGCCGCTCCTGCTGCGGCGGTTGAGGAGATCACTAAGGTAACGTGCATTATGTGTGTTTATATTTTGATTATTTTTGTTGATAAAATACTAGACCTTGCAAGTTCGCAACAAACATAAACATAAAGTTTATTTTATATTAGAATTGTTTTTAAATTATTTGTATACTGATTAATTGGCTTATTTAGGATTTGTTTTAATTTCTTGATTTCTACGTGCAGGAAGAGGCAGAGCTGGAAGAGAGTGAGGATGATGGGTTGGGATTTAGTCTGTTCGACGATTAAATCATGCGTCCTTTAGATTTTTAATTTGGTAATTAGGTTTTAATGAGGCAATTAGGCAATTCTGTCGAATAAGTTGAGGGACTTTTATTTTTATTTTATTCTTTGACTTTTATTTTTATTTTATTCTTTCTGGAGTCTATTTTGATTTTTGAGAGCTTGAAATTACTCTCTTTTGTGGAATATATAAATTTTGCGTGCATTATTATTATTATTATTATTAGTTCTTTAATTCTTATGCAACACTTGTTTCATATTATATGATACGTAGACATTAAGGGGAATGCAATATACGTGTTCTCTCTATAAAATTAATGAATAAAAGAGAAGGAAAAGAAAAGAGAATATTGGCCAATAAAAATTACTATAAATAACACTATCAAGGACTCGACATAAATATAAATTATAATTACAAAATCGGATAAGTGATCCAAAACTATCAAATCTTTTTAAAAATTAAGTAAATTTAATTAAAATCAAACTATTGCTTAAAATAACGAAAGTGAACTTTCCCCGATATTATCATGCCTTTATGTGAATGTCTTACTACCAATTATTTATCAAATGAGAGGAATTATAGTATATAGTATATTTTATAGGTCTTTTTGAAGATTATAGTAGGTTTTCAAAAGATAATAAATTATAATATATTTTTATAGGTAAATCTTTGACAATAAATTTACGTCTAAATAATAATAGGCATCGTGTTCTCAAGTTTACAACTTCTTCATAGTCGACCACCTTTATGGACAAGTTCGTGATGCCAAAAGTGTGTTATTCGATTCTTTCCCTCCAGAATAAAAACCTGAAGCAGGTGAACAATCAACAAAGTCACTAATCCCGTTCATAAATGCTTATAGACACATCATATTAGTAGTCACTCCTTTAATTAAATTTTGATATCGTGTGTGTTGAAGAGTTATGTCGTTTTGCAATAAATGACACGTTGTTTACAAAAACCTTGTTCCGTATGAAATTTATTGTCGTACGTTCTTTGAAAGATTTTGTTGTCGTTAGCACGAAATCTTAAGTGTTTATTTGTTTTTTCATTTTTCTTTTTGGAAAATATTTGTTCAATTTTTTTTTTAGCGTAAAATATGTGGATGCGAAAAATAAAATATATGTTCAAAACTAAAAAAAAAAGGAATTATAGGAATTAAAATAATACTTCAAATATACCCTATTATAGAGTTTTTTTTTTAATTTTAAAATAACGTTAAACTGTATAATAAATTGTAAATAAAATTTTTGTAAAACTATAAAAAAGAAAACATTAAGATTAGTAAATAAAATATTTACAATAAATGAGCTATTTACCTTCAATAATAAATTATTTACTATAAATTTGTGATTTACTTTAAATGTTTTCAAAACCTATTATTTACTTTAATTCCAAGGCTTCAACTTCAAGTTCTTACCATTCACAAATTTAAACCTGTGTATATTAAAAAAAAAAAAAGAAAAAAAGACAAAAAAAAACCTCCCTACCGAAAGCATTATTCTTGTTATAATTACGAGTAGGCTTAGGCCACTACAAATTAAAAGTTGCTTTTTTTTTTTTTTTTGGCTAATCAAATTAAAAGTTGCTTGCAAGTTAGTAATTGAGCGTGAGAGAGTCCCAAAAGATAAAGCAATAACATGGCGCGTGTGGTTGCAGCACTGCAAATAACGTGGCCAACTTTTGTTCTTCAAATTAAGAAACTTCTAAAAACGGTGGATGCACATTATTAGATAGCCTCATACTTTTCATTCCATTGTAGGATAGCAATGCCAATACCCTTCCTATGGATAGCCTTTTGCTATTATCTATAAAAAGTACCGTTAAAAATATCAATTTAATTTAACCTTATTATTTAAAATATTAATATATATGATATATATATATATTTTATTAATAAATATTTAAAATATTATGATATCAATTTATTGTATTTATTAATAATTATGCTTAAAAAATAAAAATTAGAATTAATATATCTAATACTATTCAAATGACATATACTATATACACGAATATATATATATATATGCGCACACACTCCGTTCTTTACTTTTCTTGACCATGAAGGCAAGGTCCTATTCCTTCGCTTTACTAGTTTGTCTTTTGTCTCTTCCTTTATATAAAGCAATCTTTCATTTGAGAGGACAAGTAATTAGTAAGTTCGTTTCTCAGCTCTCTCTCTCTCTCTCTCTCTCTCTCTAAGAAGAATATTGATAATTAAGCTGATCTTCAGGGCTGCAATGGCTGCTGGTACAGTATGTGTGACACTGCCTTTTGTGGCTGCTGCTGTTGGTCTCTATCTGTTTGACAGAAACCATTCCAAACCCAAGGTAAGAACTGGAGAATTACACTTAATCTAATAACATGATGACACCTTTTTTGGATTCGCTGAAAGTGTTTTTTATGGACCTTTTGCGTTCAGGAATTCGGAGGCAGGATTCGAGCTTCAATCGAGGATGCTATGGCAAAGGCAAAAGTGGAGGTCAAGACCAGCCAGATGCCGACGTTGGCGCCGCAGTTTGATGGACTGGACTGCTTTGAAACCTTTGTGGTTCGTCGGTAGTTCCTTATGGTGATCTTTCCTGGTTTGGGTGTTTTAGTCCTAACAAGGGGACACACACGCGCGCACACACACACACACACACATACATATATAATGTATATACTCTTTCAAGATTATCATTAAAGGAAGGCGGGCAAGGCAAGTTTATGATGTCCCATATGAAAAACTGTTGCATTTGTAATCAAATGTGATTTGATTCTTCTTATAGCACCTTGTGTCTTCCTGCGAAAGCTATTTTTTGGCAGAGGCTAAAATTGTATACTGGTATGATCTTGCTTTCATAGAGTTTCGAGGCTTTAGTCAAAGTCGCAAAATATCGCTTATCAATAAAGATCTTCTAAAAGATGCAGGGCAAAAAGAAAAAATGGAATATGACAGCAAAGTTAAAGTCTCTGGACATATCTTTGATCGAAATAAGACTTCAATGTAATGAATCTCCGTAAGTTCTTGTATAATTAGACAGTTTTCTCAACTTGAAGTATTGAAATCCTATTATGAACTCAAACCGGGAAGAAATTCAGATGTCGGACTGAGAACACGCACGAACGGAATAATGTCAAGATGCAGCTGGATTCACAAGAACATTGAACGTCATGAGAAGAAATGGAAAAATGAAATCCTGCAAGCCACTGAGAATTTTTTAAATGTAAACTCCTAGAAAAAAAATTCTGATTTGAGTATATACAACCATACATACAAGGCATTCATGTTCCGAATACAGCTGGTATACATGTTAGGCCAACAATACAGCTCTCATCTTTCTGACAAGAGTGGCTGACAAATAAAATAAAATAAAAAAAGATAATGGAGGGAACATCCCTCCCACAGAAGAGCAGAAAAAGACATGTTGCTTAGAATTAAGTACCCAACAAAATCTTCTGTGTATGTAATTCCCGCAACTTTCTCATAATCTCTTTCCCACATTTGCAAACCGTCTGGCCACGCCAAATATAACTGTCTTGGTTAAGAGCCCTTGATCAAGAGCACAGGTCAGGATAATTGCGCCACCAATAATCAAGGCCTTTGGTATGTTCCTTCCCTGCGGTTTGTCAGGCACCATCGCTATTTGTGTCTCTATCGAATTGTCGGGCATGTCCTCCAAGGATCTCATGTAGTCTGGATTTATTTTGGTGTTGATACTGGCCATAAAGGCCTGCCGAGAAAGTGGAGCTCCTGATGCTCTCTCTTTCTGGTATGCCCTCAAACCAGGGTCGATCTTCTTGACAGTATCCCACATCCCCTTTTTCACTCCGATCTTTGCAATTTCCCACGGAATTCCCATGTCCTCGTGATGGAAGAGTAGCACTTCGCAGGCGCTCAGCTGGCCGTCACCGCTTGTAGATTCCACTGTTGACATTCAACATAAGTTATCTTAACCCAAAGCTAAGAACCAGCCTCTACAAGGAGCAAAACGAGAAAGTGTGACAAAAGAAGCAAAGTTGCGTAACTTACCTGCTCGGATACACCAACTCGAGTAGTACAGATCAACTCTTCTTGGTTTGTCCTGCCTTGGGATTGAAGGACATGGAACTCCCTTAAGTGGAAAGGGGAAAACATCAGATTATCACTCATTTTTAATACAAAGAAGCAACTTTGGAGTATAAAATTCCAACCCTTGTACCTTTGTTACGCAGTAATATGACCTTCCAGATTCCCAAATGCGACGGCCTATTATGTATTCCCTGTCTTTGCAGAAAAATGGAAACTGTAGGGACAAAGAAGATGCAAAAGTAAGCATGTGCAGCCAAGATTGATAAATTCAACCATATAATGAGAAGTAAAGAGATAGAATTGAGATAAACAGAACTCGAGAGAATGAATCTGAAATATCAATTTTCATTCAACAATCAAGTCCGAATTGTAATACAATCACTGTACCTATTTATATAAAAATAAAACATAACATCTATATATAAGCAAATATTTTAAAATCTCTTTCTTGTTCATGATCAGTTACCTTCCGAATCCACTGAACAACCATGGTTCCTGTGGTTGGACACTCCCATATAGTTTTCGAATGCGCAAGCATGTTGTCCCACTTTGATCGAAACTCATCATCCCAGAAAAATTCCCTAACTATTTCAGGCATGGCATTCTCAAAGATAGTGCTGCTACGATATTGAGGAGGACCGGTCTAATAAAAAAAGAAAAAGGCCGACAAAACAAAATCAACAGAGACAAAATAAACATTAGTTTGCAAGCTAAAGCTATATCATTTGCAAGCTCACCTCAGCCAGGAAAAAAAAAAAAATGAAAAATTACCTTGGGATCTCTTCGCCATGCTTTGTAGCGCAAATTCGGGGTGGAGCGGTCCATCATCTCTATCCAAGCAGGACCTCCATCTTTCATCTCCACAAGCTGGCAAAGATGTTCCAAATCCTCCTCAGTCACGACAACGTCGGAATTCCCTTCATCTATCTGCAGTGTGCTACACAAGTACAATCAAACTGTCAAAAACTCCATCCTAAAGTCCTAAATGCATTCTACAAAAAATGTACATTAACTTATCTAGGTGAACAACCATCTAAGAGTGGTACTAGCCGACCCACATATCCGTTCTATTAGTAGATACAACCTTTCAATTTTAATTAATGTGATAATTTTTAAACAACTACTAATAAAATAAATAACAACTTATATGTGATAGTTGTTATTATAAAGTTAGGATTCCTAGAGGTTCAATAATCGGTGTCTATCAAGGCAGTAAAACATACAAACTTAACGATCAATGAAACAATTCAATTTGAGTTTAAACTATTCAATGCTAGAAACATCGTATTGAAACAAAACAAATATATGCACGGTTGCTCCATAACAAAATGGAATTTTTTAGTACCTGCAATCATCAAAAGTGGAAGGCGATTTCGAGGAACCAATGTCGGTTGATGCAGAAGACAAAAAGGATAAGTTCTTCTCCAGGGATTTTGAAGAATAGCAGTCCAAATTACTGTCCTTTCTAAAGTTTGCCCATTTGGGTTTCCATGTCCATCCAACCAAAACACCCACAATAAACGCTATCCAAATAGGACCCAACAACATAACCATCCCTGTACACGTTCCCACCATGGTTGGTCTCTCTAATACCCTCTGAAAAGCCTTAACAAGAACCATAAATCATATATATATATATATTTGGTCATTTAGGAAACAAATATATTATTTGGAGAACACATTCTGCTGATAAAGAAAAGAAGATAAAAAAAAAAAAATATCAGAAATGAAGAAGAAGGGGTTTGTTTTGGAATAAAGGAATATTAAAAAGGAATAAAAAGCACTGGCGGAGGAGTAACAAGGATAAATCAGAAAGATTCGCGCGTATTTCTCGTGGATTTTATTTATTAGCTTAAAAAGAAAAAAGAAAAAACCTATAAAAAAAAAAAAAAGAGGTAGAGAGGGAGAGACAGAAGCACGGTCAAGTTTTTGCCGTTGGAAGATTTACTGCGTGGACGACTGTAAGTGGCTGTTTAATATGTTCCTAGGTTTTTGTGGTCGTCGAGGTTTCTTGGGTTTCACGGTTTTCTTTTCTTTTCTTTTTCTTTTTGTTTTTTTGCCCTTGTTCTTCACGTCATCTTGTAACCGTATACTGTCTCTCTCTCTCTCTCTTGCTGCGACATTTTCTCAGGCAAGGATTTATCATCTTATCTTAATCTTATCCAAAATGAAATATTTCATAATAGGATTTCTAATTTTTGATATTGATCGAAAATAATTTTTTATTTGTTAGATTAAATTTTAATGACAAGATTTAAAAGAGAACATGTTAAATATTTATAACGTGTAATATAAAATTATTCCCATTTAGTTATATATCAAATCATTAAAAAAATAAGACATATTAAATATTTATAATGTGTAATATAAAGTTGTTCCCATTTAATTACATATCATATCCTTAAAAATGTAATTCAATATCTAAAACAACAGTTGTTACGAATGATAAAAAAATGAGAAGTCAAGTCGTAGAAATTCTCAAACAAAAATGTAGTAAAAGTTTCAAAAGGAAAGAAAGATGTTAATAAGTTTTTTAGTCTCTCTCTCTTTCTCTCTGTGTTGGTTACTAAGTTGTTGCCATTTGGAGAAAGGATTGTCTGTTTGTAATAAGCCTTTTGTGACATTTGAGTCCTAGTTATTCCTTTTTTTATGGCATACAAAAAAATGGTTAAGTTTTCAAATTCCGGTACGTGTCTCTTTGTGCAACATTTTTGGACTAATCTTAAAGGAGTGCACAAACTCATTACTCATTAGTAGTCATAATCATTTCTTTTGTCACATCAGATCTCCACCATTCATCATGGTGTAGTTTGGGGTGAATTGGCAACCCCTCGGTTCCCACCAAGATTTGATTAAAAAAAATCGAAAGAAATAAAAAGGGTACTCACCTAATGCATATCATGGTTATTATTAATATATTATTTAATTACTAATTGCCCGTTTATTTCGTCCCTTTTATACCATTTGAGCTAGTTTGAATTGGCATTTGGCTACACAAAATATGATGTTTATATCCGATTGTGACAATTCTTCTATCTATACAATGTAAAAAGAGGAACAAAAACTCTTTTAGAATTTTCGACGGTCCGTGAGGTTTAAAAAATTTGTTATAATTTTTTTTATTTTTTATTTTTATTTATTTTTTCAGACACTTAGGTTTAAAATTCATTCACTTTTTAAATATAGGCAAACCTTTCTCCCATTTGACCTATCTTTTTATTAAAGAAATGAAATATAAATTAATTTATTTATGTATCAAAATGTTAATTTAAATGTTTATGTTCAAATATAAAAACATTGTAATTGTAATCGTTCAAATATACGAATCCAATGGAGCCTAAGACTTTTACATACTTGTAAGAGCAAAGTTCTTTTTGTTGTACACCTCTTTTTAATACCTCGTTTATTTACCGTATTACATTTGCATTATATTTGAATGTAATATAATTTTTATCTAAATACAAAAATATTGCATTCAAATACCAATTCTATTATATTTTAAAGTTAATACAACTACTATTTATCATTCTATTTTTCTTACTACTTTTACTAATTATATCACATACTATATTTTTCTCTCTCTTTTTCTCTGTACTTTTATCAATCACAATATATATAATAAATACTTTTAAAGCCAATACAATCATATTACTTTTAAAGCTAAATACTTTTATCAATCACATTATATTTTAAAGTCAATATAAATACTATTTATCATTTTACTTTTTTTATTATTTTTACTAATCATATCACATACTTTTTTTTTCTTTATACTTTTATTAATCACATCATATATAATATAATTTAAATATTTTTCATCTAAATATATATTATATTTAAATATAATATAAATACTTCTTATTTAAATATAAATTATATTTAATATATTATATTTAAATATAATATAAAGATAACGTGCTATCCAAACACCTGATTAACGTTAAAACTCTAGCCTCTGTCTCCCCCGCCATCCTCCTTACTTTGGGAACTTGAAAACCTAGCATTGGAAGCCCAATGGGTAGTAAATTGAACCACAAATAAAAAGAGTTGGGCTGGCCCACATAAAGAGTACTCTATTACTACCCCTTTTAGTGTAGGTCCCACCTCGTGATGTTTTTCCGAGTGGGAGTGGAGTAAGGTAGACTGTCTGATGCCATTCCATTAAAGTAATAATAATAATAATTTATTTTTATATTTTCCCCTTTGACTGTAATGAGCAACTATCATATTACGACTGGGTTGTATTTATGACACCAAGAATAACGTGTTAAGGGTTGAAAAAAATCTCAAGTTTCGTATCTCAAGTTTCACATTGTAAAACACAATAATATCTATAAATAAGTGTTAAGGTTAAAAGAAATTTTAAATCTCATATTATAAAAACGTAATAATAATTATAAACATGTAAAGATAATAAATCACTTATTAATCTTTAACATTAAAAGAGTTAACTGCCTAATTCTTTAAAAGTTTTAAATTTTAAATAAAATAGATTATCCGAATACAAAGAAGTGAATATATCATAACATCCATAAATCTAAATTTTTGATTAAATTTTACTATCTCAAATGATATTAGGACATAAAGATTTGTTTAATTCATCCATTTAATTTGATTTAACTTGTAAGTTATATTAAGTTATTTAAATTAATTATAATTTAATTTGATTTTAATATAATTTTCAATACAAATTATTTTTACTTTCATAATTTTTAATATAGATTAAGTTATATTGATAAATCAAATATATACTTAAATTAATTATTTTATTAGAATATTCATACATTATAGTAAAATAGAAATAATATAATTATATATATAGTAATAATATTATATTCAATTTTATTTAAAAATATAAGATTGGAATCTTCTTGCTTTAAGATGAATGAAAATAATAACTCATTAAAAAAAGATGGAAGAAATCAATAGGTCGAGCATGACGTGTATGGCAAGAGTCCAAACTTTTGGCTACACAAGAGAAGAGACGCTGAAAGGCAAACCATAACGTACAATTTTTAGTTTTTACTGCCTTCGACCAGATTAAATTGCCCACGTGATTTATTCTAGTTGCCACGTGGCAGTTATATTCCCCTCGTGAATTCTCCCCCGGCTCACTCACTAACGGCTCCATCTAAATGGCTGCTCTTTTTTCTTTTTTTTATTTTCCATTTTTTTAGTCTGAAACTCGATCTGACTCGATTTAAATTCTCTGCGGTAGAACCTACCAAACTACCATTTCAGCACCAATCACGTCCCTACACCTCAGCAATGCTCTGTTCGGTGCCGGTCGGCAAGTCCGCCGGCGGGTCGAACTGGCTCAGCCGGCTCCGCTCCAACAAGGGCTTCCCCACCGGCGACGATGGCGACCTCGACCACTTCCTCGCCCAAAACCCGAACCCGTCCACTTCGGAGTCGACTAGCCCGGATCCGCAGAGAATCGCCGTCGCGAATCGTCCGGTGGCTCCGCCGCGAATCAGTGGCCGAGTGGAGCCGGAATGGATCGGCGTGATGGACAACGTCCTGTCGGAGCTTTTCTTTATGGGCGGCGCCGACGAAATCAGCTCCTCCAGGCCGCTTTCCGCGAAAAGGATTCCCAGGAAACAAACAAACCCTAGAATCTGCGTCACCTCCGCGAGCAACAACAACAACAGTGGCAACAGCAACTCCAGCGTCGTCGTCTCGCAGAAGACGAAGAAGAATAAAGGCTCCGATTCTGGTCCGAAGACGGCGTCATTGAGCTCGGACAGTGGTGGCAACAGCACCAGAGAAGCGAATATCAATGTTGGCGTCGATATCGATGTCGATGTCAACGATGAAGACGAGGACGTGAAGGAGCTCAAAGGCTACTCGAGGAGCGAAGTGACGGTGATCGATACGAGCTGCGGGTCGTGGAAGTCGGAAAAGTTAGTGTTCAGGAGGAAGAGTGTGTGGAGAGTGAGAGAGAAGAAGGGGAAAGTCAGGAGCTTTGTGAGGAAGAAGAGGAAATCAGGCACTGATGAATGTGATCATGGTGTAGAGAAGAAAGCTAAGTCAGTGTTATCTGATCATTCCCAGGAACCACCCAACGTTCATCACCAATCCAGTACAAATCCTTCATCAAATGAAGTAAGATTTTGATCAATTCTACACGTTATTTGCTGGTTTTCTAGTCTATGAATTTATGGATTTCTGGTTGGTTTTATGGACTGTTACAAATCTGGGTTCTTTGTTATTTCATGCTTTAATCTTTACATAATCACAAAAATTGGCTTTGATAATCATAGAGAAAGCTAAATATATATATATATATGCATATATATATATATATTGAAGTGGTGAATACTATTGTTGTTGAGATTCGCTGTGAACTGGGAAATTTTCCTATTTAGCTTGTCTGGATTTGAATTGGAATGGGATGGCTTTTTTGTGTTTCTTTAAATTGATTATAACTGTTAAAGAAGTCATTTTTTCAAAGATGGCTATTTTGTGTTTCTTTATATTGATTATAATTGTTAAAGAAGTCATTTGTTCAAATCAATTTGCACTTTACACTGGCTCCTTGTGGTTCCTTTCTATAGTGTGATAGTTTTAATTTGGTCTGTTTGGTGAGTTATGAAAATATCTGCTATAGATGATATGTATTTCATAATGGGCAATGCTGATTCCTTTTAGAAAGATTATGGTCTCTTTTGATAAGGGCTAGTGCAGATTTCGTTACCAAATTTTGTTTCCAGGTCATGTGTTGTATTTATCTTGTAATTTTATGTAATCCGAGTTTGATAGTAGTTTGGGAAATGGCAATTCATCTTTCTAGTAAATGAAAACCTCGTTATGATAAGTTCGTTTTTCTTTCTTGTGTAATTGATCTGCAATCGAAAGTCTGAGGCTGGGAATTGTATCAGAATAACCTTTCTGGGTTTTAAATTTTTTTGCTAAAAGTCGTGGTAGTAAATGCTCCTTTCTATACAACTTCCTCTAGTTTTCGTTTTTGATGGGATTTCAAATTACTTCATTTCTGTGTACATTTTGTATTCTGACATGATGAACAACTACATGATCTATCTGTATAGGTGAAAATCTGTAGAGCTAGTGCAAGGGAATGAAAAAGATTGCAAAGCATAAATATTGTTGAGAGTAAACTAGATGACCACACATGGCTCACATCATTTTTTTTTTTTTTCAATTCTAGGCTTTAGTTATTTGGATATTGGTTTGATTTTTGACTAATTAGATGGACATTTGGTTAGATTTTGTGTATCAGTTTTGAACTTACCACGTACCTGTGGATTAGCAGATTATTTCCCTCTTAAGGAGGGACACTAACGATGTTTAAAAAAAAAAAAAAGTGATTTGCTGTTGACTCGTATTGTAAGTATAATTTTGTATGTTTTGATCACTTCTTTAAAGTATCATGTATTTTCAGGTTATTGCCTTCATTTGTATCCATCTTTGTATAACAATACAGATTGAATTTACAGAGGTGGCTCTGCCATTATTGGACTTGAAATCAATTTGTAGTTTTTGTCTTTCCGTTGTCTTAAAAAAATAAAAAATTAAAAAAGGAAAATTGAGGATGGAAGGTTATACCCTTTCTTGGATGTAGCATGCCAAGCAATCGTTATTGAAGGCTTTATATTCATATTTGTACGAACCTGAAAAATGCTTCTCTTTTACCGTACTTATCTGTGCAGGGACAAAACTTAAAGAATGACACTAGAGAAGAAGTTCGCAAAGGCACGCCTGATAATCATAATACTACGAGAGAAGTCAGTAGAGACACACCAGATACTATTAGCCAGGATTTTAAGAAAAGGCAAGTATATACTGCAAGTCGGATCCGATTCTTGACATTCTAGTTTTCCAACATTCTCTTGCTGCTATATCATCGAACTTGTATGCATTGCAGGTCTTCGGCTTCTGGCTCGCCAAAGAAAATGAAAAAGGGGGGCTCATCAGTTGTCCTTATAAAAGGCATTTCTACAGATAAGAAAAGTGCAGCCAAACTTTCTCATAATTATCCCAAGAGCACACAAAAACAAAACAAGACTTGAAATGGCTACGCAAAATTGTCTTTAAATTAGGAGCTTTGTGACCACCAACCAACGATGCAACTTCCTCAGCATTCTGGGGTCCGATTCTTATTGTTCCATTTTACCCGGGAAAGTTTATGGGCGTTTGTTCATGTATGGATTTTGAGCATGCTCGTCAAACTGATCTGCCCTTGCCGATTGAACAAGCTGTGAATATTGAATTTGTTTTCATCTATCTGTCTCTAACAATCTGTTTATCATAGTATGTTATTCTTGTGGCAATATTTTTTGTAAAATGTTAATCGAACATTTTTATCTTCAATTCAGGCAATTATTTATTGCCAATTGGCAATGGCCACCATACTCTGTGTCTCTGGTCTTTCTAGCCAAATTATTCAAGGCCAAAATTAAAAAAAAAAAAACTTTTTTTATCAGTTTTATTTATCGTGACAAGTTACCCTAAGTGCTTTCTAGCAAAAAAAAAAAAAAAAAAAAAAAAGTTACCCCAAGTGCTAGCTCAAGTGGTTAGAGAGTCTTGGATTTGGAGGTCTGCTTTCTTCTAGGTGGATGATTCAAATCTTCTTGGATACATTCTCTTGTGGGCATGCTCCCTACTGTAAAACACTAGCTACTTGAAACCTCCAAGGGCCGTTCTCGTCTTTGGCACCCTTTGCTTAAAAAGAAAAAGATAAAACTGTGACGAGTATCGATTCTAGGGATGGCAACAGGTTGGGATTGCTTACCCTTCCCCGTTCCCGTACCTGTCACCACTCGATGAAAGGTGGAGACAATGTTGGGGGAAATCATCATGAGGGTACCTTTTCCATATTCGTCTCAATTTTTAGCATAATATTCATCATTGACAAAAAATTTCAATAACTTAGAAATCAATAATAAGCTGAAATTCATTCTAAATCCAATTTGAGTTCAATGATTTTACAAAAACCAATTAAATAAATAGATAAATTTCAACAAAATATGCATGGAGAACCATATTAAAGATTAGAATTAATATTAAAATATGTTAAAATAAACAATAAACATTATTTTCTTAAATATGTAAGTCGGGATAAGGATACAGTATAGAATGTTTTCCATTCCTATTGACCTCAATTTTGAGGTAAGAATTTGCCTTCATTCTTACTTCAAAATCTTATTAACAACTCCCTATCCCTGCTTTCTTAAGAGTTTCTACGAAAAACTATCATCTCTTAATTCATTATGAACTTTTTAAAAAAGTAAAAAAGAAAAAAATTCATTATTATTGTATATATAGGTAAATTTAGTTCATGTATTATCTTATTTGTGTTTTTATTGATGTTCTTCTAGTAATATTATAAACGTATGTAAATAACTTGATTTCTTAATTAATATGAGTGATATTATAATAAAGCATATATATTTTTTTAATATGTTATGATAGTATTAAGGTAATGTGAAGGGGACAAGAGGAGTAACGGAACTAAGAGTTGTGTCTGAAAAGGGCATGTTGTTGTAGGCTGGCCTGAGGTGTTAGAAAGGCCCATTATGGATGGGGTTTTTCTGGCTTATCTAGAACAACCAGCAACGGTACATTTATTCATGTTCAAAGTTGAAAATGAAACACCCGCCTTCACAAACAGTGGCTCAATAAGAACTGGAAATTTTGGTTCGGAGTTTTTGAGGATGAACATGTTTGGTCTACTTGTTTCGTCAAAAAGCTCTTTTCCTTCTTCTTTCCATTCTCTCGATTCCCTTCTCCTAAACCAACATACACCTTCTTGTTTCTCTCCATCTTTATACACAACTATCTCCCATCACGGAGAGTGTTTCGCTCTCTTCAAGATCAGTAAAGCACCGAAATTTCCATCGAAACCGATATTAACACGAGTTTGCTTTCGATCCGGTAAAAGGCTTTTGATCCGATGCAGTTGTGTAAACTCGTCTTTGAGTTCTCAAACTGAAACGGGTGAGTAATTCTAAGAGTCATTTTGTCAAACATTTGGTAGACTTATGAGTTGTTTAAGTTTATGGTATTTAACCGGTTATGTTGTGTTTTTCAGGGAAGTTATTCTCATTCTTGGGGGAACTTGGGCTTGACGAGACAGAGACTGAGGTGCTTCTGGACAAGAACCCGGCTCTTGCATTGACGTCTTTGGATTCGGTTCGTGCTCGGATTCTTTCCTTGCGATCGATTGTGATTGATGACTTGGCACTCTGTCTTTTGATCACTAAACGACCAAATGTATTAACAGCTGCTGAAGTTGATCGGTTCATCTGTTTCGTGCTTGATGATTTGGAAGGAAAGATCGAGGCTTCGCAACTCGAGCGTCTTTTCGCAACCACGGAGCCAAAATTCTTGGTGGGTTTTGATCAAAAGGTCAGACTACTTCTTGAAAGAGGAGTTCCTAAGGAACAGATTGTTCACATCCTTAACAGTGTCAACTTGTCCAAGGCTTTATGTGTTAAGCCAGTCGAGGAAATCGATAGGACCATCACCTTCTTGAGCCGCTTTGGAGGCATTGATCTTATCATGAAGCGCCCGAAACTCCTGAACTATGATCTGGAAAACCAGTTGGTTCCAAGAGTTGGGTTTCTCATGAAGCTTAGTCGGGGTGATGAGGATGCCATAGGGACCGTGTTGATTAAGCTCCCTGCCATTTTGAATTACAGCGCGGAGCATATGGAGAACCATGTCGAGTTTTTGAGGTCTTTTGCTGGCCTAAATGACGAGGAGATATTCAAGATTGTCCGTGTTTATCCCAATGTGTTCAGTGCAAGTAGAGAAAGGAAATTGAGTCCTAGAATTGATTTTCTCAAACAATGTGGGCTTGATTCAGATGAAGTCTATAGGTTCTTGACTAAAGCTCCCTTGTTTTTTGGCCTTTCATTTGATGATAACATTGCCCATAAACTTGTTTTGTTGGTAAAGATTGGGTATAGGTATAGAACCAAGGACTTGGCAATGGCAATGGGATCTGTAACCAGAACAAGCTGCCAGAACTTGCAGAAGGTAGTTGGCCTCTTCTTGAGTTATGGGTTTTCGTATGAAGACGTTTTTTATATGAGTAAGAAACACCCTCAGATACTGCAATATAATAGTGCATCTCTGGAGAAGAAGATGGAATACCTAATAGGAGATATGGGTCGGGAAATCAAGGAGCTGTTGACTTTTCCAGCATTCCTGGGTTACAAATTTGATGACAGAATCAAGGCCAGGTATGAATCAAGGAGGAATGTTCTTGGAAAAGGAATGTCAATAAATAAGCTTTTAAGTATTTCCAGCAAGAGATTTTCACAAAAAAGTGAGCCGTCAGTTCATGTGATTGAAGAGTAAGGAAGGTTTACCATGTTAGACAACAGTGTGCTTTTCTTTCAAATGTTCAATTCAATAACTTAAATAAAACACCAAGTTAGTCCATTGCACTTTGCATAATTTGATGCGCGAGAACTTTGTAGAATACTAAAAGCACAGAAAGAAACTAAAATTTTCACAAGTGTGAAGTGTTTATTTATGATGATGACTAAAGCTTGAAAGTTTTTCAGGAAGTGTTTTGTGGTTATAACTTTCCATCCAATTGTATTATGCTTGCAATGATTAAGCCAAGCGAGCAGTAATATTGTTCTGTTGATTTCGGCGCAATCTGAAGCATGAGCACTCACAATGTCTCTTGCAAAGTCGCATCAAGAAGGTGGGAGGGTTCTCCTGACTTTGGATCTACCCATTAGGTGTCCAATTAGGGCGACTTCAGACATTAATCAGTGGGAATGCTTTGCTGACGAGTAGCATAATCATAATCATTACAAATAATAATGCTGTTTACTCAGATTAACACAACAAAGTGGTGGGGGTTAATGGTGGAGCCAATGCTTGAATCTGGTCAGCCATTTGGTTCTTTTTATGCATTCCAATGGCCCTTTGTGCAACCCCCTTGGTTACCAAATTATAGAAAGTGCCCAAGTGCCAAAGGTCAAAAAACAGATCTAGAAAATGAAGATCCGAGTGCAAAAGTCTACACTAACTTTACATTATGTGCAACTAAAACAAAGTAAAACTTGTCATTCACAACAAGGTAACGCCTTCATGGCTGTTTTTGGTTTTTGGCTCTATGACAAGTTAGCTGTCAAATCTCCTAGCCGAAAAGGTTAGCTGCCAATTTTGATCTTATTCATGACCATTTGTTTCTCTAAAGTGCCTACAAATGGGGTTTCTGGCTAATCCTTCCTAATTTTGGTATTACTTATCTCTTTAGACAAGTTAAGAAAGGCATTGACAATGAATAGTGCTTCCACTATTAAAAGACAAAGCTAGAAACATATGGTCTAAAGCAACTGCTATAATTATCTAGAATAATGCAAGTGCATTCATTCAAGTTACTTGATAAGATAACTAAGCGGCTAAACCATGGTTTTTGAGCAGAGACGTAGGCAACAACCCCATCTACCCCCCACAAAACTTTGCTGTTTCTCTTATTTACCCGTATCTGCATGCGTGTGTGTATTCCATAAAGCTCTCTTAAAAAAAAAATGAAAAATCTAATCCATATCTCTCAAAATTTACTTGTGTAGATATTAGTCCCTCTAACAAAACTTCCCGACTTCATCACTGTTTCTGGGGTCTCCCTTGCCCATCAACAGAAATCAGATCTCCATCTCCTTGGTTTTAGTTTTGGGGCTTTTTTATTTAAATATTACTTTTAATGATAAAATGCAATACGCGGTCCATTTCTTGCTTAAGAAAATAAGAAATGTTATAGTGCAAGATCTTAGCATTATTAAATTAATATAACTTTTGCCATCTTTGATTTCAGTGTTGAAAACATCCTGTATGGGTTACACAAAGAGGTAGTGGAAGATCTTTATCCAATTGAGTCCTAGTTTTTTAGTTTTATATTCTCACATGGTTCATGGCTATTATTGCAAAAGAAAAAAGAAAAAAAAAATTTCCTTACCTCATTGTTTCTTCCAAGAGTAAGGTCATGTACAATATGATTATAAAACTAACTAAAAAAATTAAAAGAAAAAGTAGCCCTGGAAATTATGCAGAAATTTCCCTCTATGAAAACATGAGCATTTGAAAAAGGGTATTCAAAGTGTGATAGTGGAGAGGCCTCCATTAACACCTGCACTAGTTAAATATTTTAAAAACCATGTAAAGTGAGCACTGCGAGGAAATAAAAAAAAAAAAAAAAAACAATTTCCGTTATAGTCATTCGTCCCTTGATGTTGTTTCCTAAGGCACAACCAACAAATGTTCAACTATTTCACTACAGGGTAACGCCTTTCATTTGTGCTTTCTTGCGATCCTTGACCACTGAAAATGGGAGCATTACAATCCTGTCTTTGAAAATCTGCAGGGAAAGTGAAGAATATGCAGTATACTTGTTGTCTATTCATAACTTGGAAAGGATAATATTACTTTTAGGTAAACCATCCATTTGGTATCAATCCTTTTATAAAGTTACGATTCAGTCTTTATATATATATATATATTAGAAACTATTTAAATTTTTTTTAAAAATAAAATATTATATGAATCATGTACGATTTATAATTTAAGAATAATTAAGAAAAAAAATCCGTTTTTACATGATTCAACTTGCATGTGTCATATGTATATATATGATAGGTTTCATCTAATTTTCATTTTTTTAAATAAAAAAAGATTATTTTGTATCTTTTTAAAGAGTTTTGAGAAATTTTAACCAAAAAAAAGTTATGGACCAATTTATAATTTTGTAAATAAATTAAGGTCCAAACGGATAATTTATTATTATTTTTTAAATATATATATATAGTTAGTGCTGGTCTCCTAGAATTCGCATCAATGAAGCATTGTGAGGTTAAAAAAATCTGAAATAATAAATCATAGTAGACAAACGAGTATTAACAATTGGGACAAGAGAATATTTAATGGAAGTGGACAAGAGCTTTACCAAGACTCTTTTTTCTTTCTATAAATAATATAATGAATGGTGCACTAAAAAAGGTTACAAAAGGAAAAATGGCCTCATGGTGCATCACATTTTGGTGCCGCGCATATGTAGAGTGACGCAATCACGACTCCTTTACACACCAAAAGACCGTGGAAAATACAAGGGATATCGGTACCAGATTTTTTTTATTTTTATTTTTATTTTTTTTCAGTGGGCTGTGCCTAAATAGTGTTGCATTTGTTGTCTGTCTTTCTTATCCTCTGACTAAAGGGGGGGTATGGAAAAAAAATTTTATTTTAATTTTACTTAAATATAATATAATTTTATATCAAATATAAATTTTATAATAGTGTTATGAAAACAATTATCATTCAAAACATTTTTAAAACAATCACATCAACTTTTCAACTTCACTATTTATCTCTACTTTTATCAATTATATCAACTTTTTAACTCTAAAATACTTTTCAATTAAACACACATTTCATTCGAATATAAAACAAATACTTTTCAGTCAAATACAACATTCAAAAAATAAATTTCATTCAAATACAATTAAAATGTAATGCGTTTACTAAACGTCTCCTAAGATAATTAGCTTTTTTGAGATTAAAGAATGACACCAAAACACCTTTTTTTTTTTTTTAATCTCTATATAAAGTGAAGTGAATACCAATGATGGAACCACAATTTCTTTCCTCTCCCACGCACATAGACACACAAATAGGAGCTTTCATGTCTCTAAAAATGAGCTTTCCACCACAAATGAAGAACAATCACACAACTATCCTACTAATGTTCATGTCTCTTCTTATCCTGCTCATGAATGAAAATTACTTGCTTGCCGCCGTTGACGTCAAAAGCAACGTCAGTGGCCCTTTACACTGTTCTTTTTTCTTTAAAAACCTTGAGCATTACCATGTTGGCATATATTTAAATTCTTTGTGATGATTAAATAACAGGTTTACATCATTCATATGGGAAATAGACAGTATGAAGATGTGAAGCTCCTGGAGAAAACTCATCACGAGGTGCTCGCTAAAGTACTTGGAAGGTATGACTTGGAAAACTCTTGTTTAGCTTGATATTGGTAAGAACAATTCTTTGGTAGGATATATCCTGTCGATAACACGCAGTTATGAATCATTATATTATATTAAAATCATGTCATATTAAGAAAAGAAAAGTATGATAATTTAAGACAATTTGATAAAAATTGGACAATGTCTTGTAATTTTCCAAACCCAATCACATATAAAGCAAGAAGTAACTCTTCAGAAACCCTAATAACATGGTTTCTCTACTCATGCAGTGAAGAAGAATCTGCAAGAGCCATGGTCTACAATTACAAACATGGCTTCTCTGGTTTTGCGGCCAAGCTAACAGAAAGTCAAGCCCAAAAAATTTCAGGTATCATTTTAATTTTAGACTCCATTTTCCTACTTTGTTCCCATCTTTTCAAGCACAAGGCATGTGCATAGTTTAGTTATCTCCACAATGACTTGACACCTGTTTGGAATAAAACCTGACCTTTGAAAAATTGACACCTTTTTCCCACCAAAGCTTGGGTTTTTCAAAAGTGGGCACTTTGTTTATCTAACTATTATCACCTGGGCAATCATTGCATTATTCAAAAACGAACAAAATACATCTAAGTCATCAAGAATATGAGTTATTTTCACTAATATGAGTTATTTTTACGTGTACATGCCACACTAAACAAAGTCAAAAACATCAAATTCGGAGCATTTGCATGTATGATAATAAGGCCATCATCTATCTACCAACAAAACAGTAAAAGCTATGTAACTCATGTTTGAGTTGCAAAAGATGTTCAAGCCCGATATTTCGAATCAAATGGCAATCTTTACGTGCACAGTTCGAATCTTAAGAGAAAGACTCCCGGGATTTTTGACTAATGAGACTTATGTGCTGTCTAATTGGTTGTAGAATTACCTGATGTGGCTCTGGTTATTCCCAACCAGCTTTACAAGGTTCAGACAACAAGAAGTTGGGACTATCTTCAGCTCTCTTCGCATTATCAGACCAATTTTCCGCAGAAATCCAAATTGGGAGAAGATGTCGTCATTGGTCTCTTAGATACAGGTCATTATATATATATACATATACACGTATATATGTGTATATTGCATGAATATACAGTGAATTATATGAGCTCACCAAATCAAGCTCCTCAATGGCGAACAGGAATATGGCCGGAATCGGAGGCCTTCAGCGACAAAGGCATCGGACCGATCCCTTCGAAATGGAGAGGAGCCTGCGAGTCCGGTGAATCGTTCGATCGAGCCAAACACTGCAACAGAAAATTGATCGGAGCACGTTACTTCGTGAAGGCGCTGGAAGCGGAGTACGGAAAACCGTACAACACGACGGAGAACGGGGATTACCTCTCTCCGAGGGATTTCGGCGGCCACGGGACCCACACGTCCTCGATCACCGCCGGATCATCGATGGCGAACCGGAGCTACAACGGACTGGGTGTCGGGACGGTGAGGGGAGGAGCGACGCAGGCTCGGATCGCGATGTACAAGGTGTGCTGGAGCCTGTTCGGCGGGGTGTGCGCCGGCGCCGACATCCTCAAGGCATTCGACGTGGCGGCGAGCGACGGAGTCGACGTGGTGTCGGTGTCGATCGCCGCCGACGTGCCGTCGTTCCCGGAGGCCGACGGGAGGAACGCGATCGCCGTCGGAGCATTCCACGCGGTGGCGAAGGGTGTCGCTGTCGTCTGCGCGGCGGGAAACTCCGGGCCGAGCCCGCAGACTGTGCAGAACACGTCGCCTTGGATCTTGACCGTCGGAGCGAGTAGCGTTGACCGCTTCTTCACTACTCGCGTCCGTCTTGGGAACAACTGGACCACAGCGGTAAGAAAATCTTCATGCATGACCATGGAAGAAAATAAAAATATATGTGTGTATATATATATATATACACACACACACACACACATCCACATGCCACGATATGGTGAGGAATACTTAGCATTTGTAAAATGTAGGGTCAAGCTATGTTTACTGGAAGCGACACTGGGTTCGTAAGGTTGGCGTATCCTGAGGTTCCTGATCTCAAATATCCTCGGTTAGTGTATATAATACACACACATATATATATACATGTCTAAATGAAAACCGATGGGAAACTCTGAGCATGTATGTGAGTTATGGTATCGAACACCGTTGATATGTTATAACATGTCTCATGCATGCATACAGTGATTGCAAATCTCTAAATGAAAATGATACATGGGCGGCGAATAGCGTGGTGCTCTGCTTCACAACAGCATTCCGAGAGGGTTCAACAGAGGAGGCTGCGTCTTCCTTCAGAAAGGCCGGTGCTCTTGGCCTCATCGTCGCTGAAAATCCGAGTCGCTCATGGAGTGGGTGCGGTGACGACTTTCCCTGTGTTCAAGTCAGCTATGACATTGGCATGCAGATTCTCTACTACATTCGTTCTTCTGGGTACGACTTGTTTATTTTGTACGCAAATTTTGTTGGAAAGTGTATTGTTGTTATGCGGAAATCAAGTCTCATGCATGTTAGTTGGCTTTGCAGATCTCCAAAAGTGAGGATTAGCCCTACAAAAACGCATGATGGCAGACCCATATCCACCAACCTTGCATACTTCTCTTCTCGAGGGCCTAGTTACATCGCTCCGGCAGTGTTGAAGGTATTATTAATTTCTTCATCTAGTTACCGACTAGCTCGGAACCAATTCAATCACATCAGTGTCATATTCAAATTAAAAATATATATACAAGTTGAATTAAATTAAATGAGAATCTGGCAACTCAAGATTATGCAATACGTAGTTCATTTTTATCACTCACGTAAAAAGTTCTCCTTAGAAACAGATTTATGCAAAAAAAATAAATAAATAAATAAAACAAAGGCTACCGCTCACTAGATTTTGCTTTCCTTCTATGACGCAGCCAGATATAGCAGCACCAGGTGTGAACATATTATCAGCGGTTTCTCCGTCTGACCCGAAAGCTAATAGTGCATTTGCTTTCATGTCCGGAACATCCATGGCGGCTCCTCATGTGTCGGGAATCGTTGCGCTGCTGAAATCGTTGCACCCGGATTGGTCTCCTGCTGCCATCAAGTCTGCCATTGTCACAACAGGTCCTTTTTTTCATCATCTTTTTATTTTATGTTTATAATTTTGAAAAGGAGAGCGTTCAATTGATGTCCTTTTTTTCATCATCTTTTTATTTTATGTTTATAATTTTGAAAAGGAGTGCATTCAATTGATTTAACTCTGGTTATGTTTTACAGCATGGAATACAGATCCATCTGGTGAGCCAATATTTGCAGAAGGGGAGCCAATGAAGCTAGCAGATCCGTTCGACTTCGGAGGCGGGATCATAAACTTCAACAGAGCAGCAGACCCTGGCCTTATTTATGACATTGGCACAGCAGGTTACATCCATTACCTCTGTGCTATGGGCTACAATAACTCTGGAATTTCCAAGCTTAGAGAACTTCCCACTTCTTGCCCAACCAAAAGACCCTCAATTTTGGACTTAAATCTGCCTTCTATAACCATACCATCGCTTACAAGTTCAGCAAAACTAACCAGAACTGTCAGAAATGTTGGACATGCTAACTCTAGTTACAAGGCTGTTGTTAAGCCTCCTCAAGGCATAAGAATATCGGTACGGCCTCGTCTACTGATCTTCAACGCCACGACCAACACAATTTCCTTTACCGTGACTATTTCGTCCACTCACCGGGTCACTACAGGGTACTATTTTGGGAGCTTGACCTGGACTGACGGAGTCCACGCCGTAAGAAGTCCGATATCAGTGAGAACTGAGATCTCAGTCCTCTCTTAACTCTTTAACCTTTAGTAGTTTAAGCGTGACCCTTTTCTTGCAAAAGTGTAAATCCACCAATCTAATATAAATAAAGTACAAATCTGCAAGAGTTTCTCTAGTTTTGACATCTGAAGAGCACCCAGATGTTCTCTCTTTTGACAATGACTAATAAAGCAATCAACAAGAGCAAAGCAATGTTGCTCTCGAAGCATTTCCTACAACAATAGAAAAGGAAAAAAGGAAAAGATCAAATGCAATTTGTGATGTAAAAGAAAATTAGGTGATGACAGAGCTAAATAGTTATTTGTATATCGATCTGTGCAATGGTGATTACAACATGTTACATTGTTGCTTGTTTAGACACCATAAGCTCATGGAGCATCTGATTTTACAAGAGCATCAGAAAAGCGTTGTCCATGAAATTTAATACTCCGGCTAAAAGTACTCTCAAACTCATAAAATTGCATCTCACTATGAGCCTTTGTCTTCAATATACTGATGCCGTCATGTGATGAGCGGTAAATACAGCTGAACAAAAGGGATTTCCCGCCAACTCCATTTATTCTGCCATGGAGTGTTCCCTAACCGGCTCTACCACCATAGTTTCTAATTGGGCAGCTCCATTTCCTTTTGGTATGATAAGCCCATATCCTCCGGCCTTTCTTCGGTATATGATATTAATTTCACCTGGAACAAAATAGAAAAATCAAGCAGTGGACGACTATAGTATTAATGGTACTACAGAAAAGGAAGAGGCGGTGTTTCTACCAGTTTCTTCGTTCCGGAAACCATAGAAGTCATGATCAACATTTTCCAGCTGCTGAACTGCTTCAGGCACAGTCAAAGGTGGCATGTCGAAGTACTTTGTGCGAACAATCTGAAAGATAATGATAACGTGTGAGTAATTCTAGATAGGAAGCGTATCCCAAGGCAATCACTCAAGTCCATTTAAAAAAAAAAAAAAAAGAAAACCCAAAACCTCATATTTTGATATATTTACACGTTTCTGAGGAAGAATTGAATCTGAAAGTTTAAAGAAAATATGAAATTTCAGAACAAATTCAACAAAGAAAACTGGCAATTTCTATCCATAACAAACAATTTAAAACTAAAAAGCTAAATCCAAGTCCTGCCTTTAATATCCACAAGTCCAGTGCAGCTTTAAATCTTGTAACAGTTATAATATGAGGAGAAATATAAGTTGGCAGCTTATAATATGAGGTGAGGGACATGCATCAGTCAGCTTTTATGTGTTCCCGCCCAAGAAATTTTTAAACAATAAGAACTTATTTGTTGTTATGCGAGAAAGGTCAAGTGACAACCTCATCGATAAGGTTTTCTTCCTCTTGGACAGGCACTGATTCTTCGCCTTCTGTTTGATCAGTAACAGTTTCTTCCTCTTTCGTTAATGTTGGTGCTGAAGGCTCCCTAACTTTCAACCTTTTGAATCCCTTCATGTGTCGGCCATGGTCTGACTCCTTCTCTTTGATTTTCCTCAACTTCCTCTGTATGATGGAGGATGCCAGATCTATGCTTGCATAGAGTGTCTCAGCTTCTTCCTCGGCTCGAACTACCCCATGCCTTTTTGTGAACAAAGTCACCTAAATTTGGACCAAACCCTCGAACAACATCATACAATGTGCTACAATCCCAGAAAACTAAACATCAAAAACCATTATAAAAAAAATTATGCTTATACCTCACATCTCCTAATCCTTGGGCCTTTTCCAAACTCACCACCCCGAACTGACAAGCGAACATCAACTTCCCTCACTAGGTGGCTATGCTTCACAACTGCCTTCCCGACCTTTTCCTCCACATGACTTTTAACTGTCTCTGTCAACTGTATAAAAACAGAGTGTCTAATTCAGATATCAACAGCTTGACAGTTAAATTCCCAAAGTGCAAAACCGATGGTTGAAACATATAATTCAGGATCACGGAACAATAAGTTGCTTTTGCAATTTTTTTTCTTTTTTAAATTTATCAAACATTGCAAATTTGTAGACACTATGATATGCCAAATCCCGGATAGCACACTAATCAAGCTATCTAATTTCACAGTGTCAATTTCCAAAAGACCAAAAAAAAAAAATGTTGCATTCTCTGTATGTATATCTCATGGTATATTTGGATTAAGCATTCCAATAGTTATTTCCAGACTATAATGTAATTTTCGACTGGTCGGCCAACTACTGGGGTAGAGTGAAACTATTTGAATATTTCAATATTTCACAACAATTCAACTTAAATCCAAATCCGAATTTTTGACCTTTTAGAAATATGTATGACACATTTTTCTGTCTTTACACTATTCATCTGTTACCTTTAACAACAACTATCCAATCACAAATTTAATTTGAATAAACAATTCAAGTTTTACATTTAAATAAACAATGGATTATCCAAACAGGCACTCAATTCTCATGCTCAACACAAAAATAAAAGAATCATCATTATTATTATTAAAACAAGAACACAAAACAGAAAACTTTTCTAAAATTTGAAAGAAACTCAGTTCAAGTAAAGCTGAAAAGCTCCAGTACCTCCAAGTTCTTGCCCTGAATTATGAGCTTGACCGAAGAGAGCGGACCGTCCCACGACATGCGAACAGAGAGAGCATTTCCACAACACTTCTTTCTGGGCATAATCTCAGTAGAAGCTGTCTTGAGAATCTTACACGGGTTGAAGAAAGTCGAAGCCTTGGAGGTCAAATTCAGGATTTGGGTCTTCACCAACGGCCTGGTCGAGAGAGTAGCCATTGAAGAAGAACTGGAAGAAGAAGAAGAAGAAGATGATGATGATGATGATGAAGGGTGATGTGGGGTTGTCGGCAAAGAAGACAGTAAAGAAGCCATTGGTTATGAGTTCAAAATTCTGGCTTGGGCGGTGTGATTGGATTGAGGTAAAATGGGGAAGAAAATGCGAGAAAGTGAGGAGGGAAAAGAAAGGGATTTTGTGAGAGAGAGGGTTCTAGTTACAGATTCAGTGCATAGGAGGGAAAGGAAGGAGAGAAGGAAGAGCCATTTGGGAATATACTGAAGGAGTCAGACGTGGCATTTTCTACGTTATCCACACTGATAATCCTCCGGAAAATCTTATGGGGTTCTATCGTCTACAGCATAGCTACTAAATTGCAATTATCAAGACCTTTCATCTATTGAGATTTGAGATATGATACTACGAAATGTAGGCCCCACTTCATTGGGCTTTTAGCAAACAAAAAACAATAATAATAAATAAAAGCCACGGCTTTTCTTAAGCATTTGAGAATCACATATTTAAAATGCTTTTTTAATCCAAATAAATTTAAAGTTTTTTAATAAATAATATAAATATAAAAATAAAATTTATAATATCTAATTTAAAATATGATAAAAATTTTAAAATTTATTCAAAAGAGCTTATTCTAAAAGTTAAATTTTCTGATTTTGATAAAAAGCTCTTTTAATAAATTATTAAAACATTTTCAGAAAAAGCTTTTAGACTTAAGTAGTTAAAAACAATTTCTAAAAGGTTCTATCAAAAGTATCTATAGTATCTTTTTAATATTTTTCAATTATTTTCTATTATAATCACAAAATACAAAGAAAAGTTTCTTCTCAAGAATTAAACTCAAACTTAGATATTCACACAACAATAAAATCAATAAACAAAAACAAAAACACCATGAAAAGAAAAACATCAATGCTTGTATTGAAGAAAAAATCAATTGGAAAGTTATACTTTCTTTTCTCTTTCTTTGATCTTCTCTTAGAAAATTACAAGAAAACTTTATCTCTTTCATTTTCCCTTCCCTATTACAAGCAAGTCTCTTTTCCCTTTCTAAAACTAAAAACTAGCCATTACAACTAATCGAGAATATTAGAAATATTCTCTTAATACTACTCATAATTAATCTAAAAAAAATTATAACTAACTCTTAACGACTTGCCTAATATCCCAATACAAGCTTAATAACTTGTCACACTCCAAAAATAAAATAAAAACTGACAGTTTACTCTAACAATTCTCCACCTTACTGTTGTTTTCTTAACAAAACCTCTTCACTTGGGATTTCCCATCGCTATAAGCTTTTACTCCCAACAGTTCCAAATAGTGCCTAAACTTTTTTAATGACATAACCTTGGTTATTATATCTGCAAAATTCTCTTTTGAAGCAACATTTTCCACTTTGATGTCTCCTTTTACTAGCACATCTCTTAAAAAATAAAGCTTTACATCCATATGCTATGTACACATGTAAAACATCTGATTCTTAAATAGATATATAATATTTTGGTTGTCACAGAACATATTTACGGCCTAAGTATGAACTCCAAATTCTTCCAGTAACCCTTCTATCCATATTGCCTCTTTCATTGCCTCGATCAAGGCAATATATTTAGCCTTAATTGTTGACAAACCGACCAGTGGTTAGAGTGTGGCCTTCAAACTTATTGTACAACCACAAACTTGGAACACATATCCTGTCAATAACCTTTTATGTTCTAAGTCATTTGTAAAATCTAAATCTACAAAACCTGTGATAACTTTGTCATTGTCACCTTCTTCATTGTAAATCAGTCCCACATCCTTTGAGCCTTTTAAGTATCTCATGATCCATTTTGCACCTCTCCAATGCTCTTTCCCTGGTCTAGCCATATTTTTGCTCACCACACTGAGTAAGTGAGCTAGATTTGGCCTTATATAGACCATAGAGTACATAAGGCTCCTACTAGTACTAGAATATGGGACTTTCCCCATCTCAGTCTTTTCATCCTTAGTAATAGGACAATCAAGTGCAAAAAGTCTGAAATATTGGGCTAGTAGGATGGACACTATCTTTGATTCCATCATTCCAAACCTGTCCACTATCTTGCTTACATAGCTTTGTTGTTGTAGAAATAATAGCTTATTCTCTCTTTGTTTATTGATCTCCATCCCCAGAATCTTTTTTATTGGTACAAGATTCCTTATCTTAAAAACTGATCGTAGCTTATTCTTAACTTGTGTTATCTCCTTCAAGTCATCACAAGTTATAATCATATTGTCCACATAAAGAAGTAAATAGACCCATTTTCCATTAGCTAGGTGCTTTAAGTACACACAATGATCATACTCACTTTTGTGGAACCCAGTTTTGAGTATGAACTCATCAAATTTCTTATACCATTGATGTGGGGACAATTTGAGACCATAGAGAGATTTCTTGAATAGGCAGACTTGATCTTCCTTTCCTTTGACTTGGAACCCCTATGGTTGTTGTATATAAATTTCTTCATCAAACTCCCCATCTAAGAAGGCTATCTTGACATCTAGTTGCTCTAACTCCAGGTTAAACTTAGCTGTGAGAGCAAATAGAACATTAATGGAAGCGTGCTTCACCATTAGAGAAAATAACTCAGTAAAATTCACTCATTTCTTCTGAGTAAAGCCCTTAGCAACAAATCTTGCATTGTATCTTGGCTTCTTTACTCCTAGAATGTCTTCCTTGTACTTTATAAATCCACTTACATCCAACTAGTTTCTGTTTATCAAGTCGTTTTATCAGAGAGCTGGCTTTATTTTTTTCCAAAGATAACATCTCATTTCTTATTGCCTCTATCCATTTATGCTTATTCGAGCAACTCGTAGCTTTTATATAGCTTGCTGGCTTCCTTATCCAAACTCTCTACTGACAACAAGGTAAAAGAGATCAAATCTGCATATCTATACTTGTTAGGTCACCTCATGTCTCTTGTAGGCCTATCTCTTGATAGGGTGTAGGATTCCAAGTAATCATACTGCAAATTTGGCTTTGGAGCATCAAATTGTGTCTCTTAATACTAGTCACTTGCAATCCTGACAGGCTCCACCTTAATTATAATCTCATCATCCTTTGCTAGAGCTAAGTCTTCTACTAAACTTTGTGATGGTTTCCGCGGGAATACAGATTATTCGAACGTGACATCCTTACTAATAATCACCTTAGCACCAGTCTTTTCCAAACTCAATAACATGTACCCTTTGACTACTTTTAGATACCCCAGAAAAAAGCCCTTTTTAGCCATGGGTTTAAGTTTGCCTTGCTTTATGTGAGTATAAGCAATGCAACCAAACATTCTCAAATGATCATAGTTGGGAGAATGAAAAGTCCACATTTCTTTAAGTGTTGCTAGATTTAAGGTTGTAAAGGAATATTTGTTGATCAGATAAGTAGCTGTTTTTATAGCATGTGCCTAAAAAGTTTTAGGCAACCTAGCATTTGAAAGCATACATCTCACTTTCTCTAAAGTGGCTTTGTTTAATCTCTCAGCTAAACCATTTTGCTAAGAAGTTCTTGCAACAGTGTGATACTTTATTATCCTAGTTTGTCTACAAAAGTCATGAAACTCATTTGTACATAACTCAAGCCCATTGTCTGTCCTAAGCTTCTTCATTTTTTTCCCTGTCCGATTCTCAACAAGAGTTTTCTAGTCATTAAAAGTAGCCAAAGCATCATTTTTATTCTGCAATAAGAAGAACTATACCTTTCTTAAGTAGTCGTCTATGATAGACATGTAGTACTTAGCTTCACCATAAGATGCAACTCTAGAATCTCCCTACAAATTTGAATGAGCATAGTCAAAAATACCATTTGTCACATGCAATCCTTTAGAAAACTTTAGCCTCTGAGCTTTTCCAAAAATGCAATGTTCACAAATCTCCATCTTTCTAACTTTGTCCCCTTTAACGTAGCCCCCTTTTTTTCAATTCCTACAAGGCACTACCACTCATATGTCCCAGTCGTCTATGCCAAAGAACTACAAAGTTGTGAGCTTTGATATCAGCTATAGCTATCTTTCCAGTCACAGTTTCTCCTTGTAGAACATAAAACCCATTTGCTCTCACCATTAAACCATTAGAGACTTTAACCAAACCCTTTTTTGCCTTAAAGCCAAACCCTTGAGCATTAAACATCCCTAGAGAAATCAAATTTCTCTTTAACTCAGGAACATTTCTGACCTGAGTTACTTTGTGCTTATAGCCAGTGGAAGTTCTGATCACAATTTTTCCAATCCTTATGACTTTACAAGCTTTATTGTTGCCAAGCAAAACATGCCCTCTGTCAAACTTCTTATAATCTTGGATCCATTCTTGATTTGGGTTCATATGAAAAGAGCACCCAAAATCACATTTCTATTTGTCACTAGGATTCTTTTCTGAAATAAGGAATGCCTCTATACTTTCATAACCATCAAGCACAACATTTACATCTCCAAATTCTGAATTGAAATTAATGGGTTTTTTTTTTCTCCTTGTCTATGCAGCCCTTCTTAAAATGGCTTTCTTTATGATAATAATAGCACTTCTTCTTACCTCTTGACTTTGATCTGGACCCATTGCCATTGTTCCTCTACTCTGGTTTTCCCTTAGTTGTCAAGCTTTTACTAGACCCGTTAGTAGTGTTCTCTTCCTTGCTATCTATCTTTCTCTTCAGTTCTTTGGACATCACTACTATTTGAACTTTTCAAGTGACAAATTCTCACGACCAAATATCAGAGTATCTGACAAATTTTTATAAGCACTTGGAAAGGATCTGAGAAACAACCTTCATCTCGATGTTCTCAAGATCCAAGATGATTTTATTAAAATCATCGATATGATCCTCCATTCATTTCTCGGGGCATTATCTTGAATGTGTACAGCTTCTTATTCAAGTACACACAGTTTGCTAGAGACTTTGTCATGTATAAGTTCTTGAGCTTTAACCATATTGCAATAGCAAAATTCTCCTTAGAGGCTTCTCGAAGAACAAGATCGCCTAAATACACAATCGCAATAGCAAAGTTGTTCCTCCTTATAATTTCTCAATATTGAACTTTGTAGATTCCATTGTCTTCCCTATGGCTCTAATTCCAATTGGTATAACCACAGAGTACCTAGAAAAGTTTATTTTTGTTCCTCAAGAATCAAACTCAGATATTTACACAAGAATAAACTCAATGAACAATAATAAGAACACCATGAACAAAGAAACATCAACATTTGTGTTAAAGCAAAGATCCTTTGGAAAGTTACACCCTCATTCACACCTTATTTGATCTTTTCTCAAAAAATTACAAGAAAACTTGCTCTCTCTATTCTTTTTCTTTATCTGTTACAAACTAATGTCCTTTCCCTTTCTAAAACTAAAAACTAGCCGTTAAATCTAACCTTGAATATTCTCTTAATACTACTTATAACCAATCAGAAACAATAATTAAAACTAACTCTTAACGACTTGCCTAATATCCCAATACAAGCTTAATGATCTGTCATACTCCTAAAAAAATGACAGTTTACTCTAACCTTTTTCTTATAAACATATGAGGTGACATTTGTTTCCAAAGGTTTTGTTCAGTCTGCTTTTCCTATTAGGTCCTCATCTAACAAGATGGGCCAGCCTATTTACCACATAAAAAGATCACGTTTTGGTTATGTTTTCTTGAATATCTATTCTATTTATTGTTCTCCAGTATTATTTTGACATATTATTTAGATTTAAGATTTTTATTTTTTGAGGTATAAATTTAAGAATTCAAATTCTTAACAATTAAAAGAACAACTTGTATAATTGAAGTAACAAATACAATATGTATGAGTCGTACGTAAATGTGGTTATGAAATCAAATATTATGAGAAGGGGATATATGTAAATATGTACATTAACATATAGGATAAAAAAAAAAAAGGGTTTGATGGGAGGCTTGTAGGACACTATATGTAAGCTTATTCAATAATACATAGGCTAAAGGAAAAAAAAAAAAAAAAAAGGGAGGGAGAGAGATATATACAAGGGCATGTATGAAATTGGATTAAGTGATACCACACGTTGCTTGCAATGTTGAATCGACTTCGAATTAATGCTTTTTAGAGCAACAATAATTTATTGAACAAGTTTGTAAAGGGTCATTTTGTCTAAGAGACTTGAAGGTTTACTTGCCAACATAAAAAAAGAGTAAGTAATGTTAGAAATGATGTTTAACACTACATATTAAAATTAGATTAGATATTTTTTTATTAATTATGGTATTTGAAACTAAATGTATTTGATACCAAAAGTGTTTGTATCATGAATTCCATACAAATTACTTCTCAGTACAATTTCTTTCAAATTCATTAAAATTTCATGTATGGATTTTTGAATATCAATTATGATATAATGTTCATGTGGTATTTTCTCGGATTTTATGCATGCAATACATGTTCCTCCTATTTCTCCAAGCAAAGCTCGTAAGATTAGTAAATGAAGTAGCTGCTGCTGTTTGTGAAGTAAGAAAGGAAATCAAACTTGAATTCGAAGCTGTGGATGTGGTGGATATTGTGGATCATTAGTAATCCATCAATTTCTTGTTTCGAATATAATTGAGCGAAACGACATGGTCGAAGCTCCAAATGGACATCTGTCGTTGCGTACCAAGTAGCACAAGACACGCACTCAAAATGGATGGTGTTAGCTGGATTTGGCTCTGACAAGGTCCCACTCTATTATGGCGTTCCTAGTCTAGTCATGGGCTTGCCCACCATTTCGCTTGAAATTTCCGAGCATGCTCTTAATTACCAATAGTGACTATATGTACTCTCCCATGTTACTTACTAGCAACATGTGTCATATAAATATCTGGCCTCAACGTTACCTAATTGTTAATCGTGTATAATGGCTGAAGCATATTTAGGATGTCATGGTAGACTTGTAATGGGACATTTATCTCACATTCCATTAGAGTATTCTAGAACTGTGCATGAAAGATGCCAAAAGGAAAAAAAAAAAAAAATCGCTGCAAATTTAACTAAGCTTATTGAATGTCTAACAATTTAGAACTATGCATTATTGATAAAGATAACCATATCATACCTTTTTTTTTTTCTTTTGGTTTTGAAATTTTTATGGACGTCAATAAAACTGCAAACTTTAAAAGACTATGAAGATAAATGGCTATTCAGATGGAATTAGAAGATATATAATAATTTATATTAGAAGAAAATCCAAAGCACCCTTTGTTTAATAAAATTTTAAAGAAGGTTATAGGGGTAAATGGTATAACTTAAGTGGATTAGAGTCTTCACTTAATATATAGATCTATCTCGAAATAGATTACCAATATACCACAACTACTACAGTGATGATAATTTAATTTTAAAATCTTTAATAAAGAGAGTAAGCAGTCTTACTAATTTATCTGGTTATTTAATAATAAAATCAAAAATACTTTTAATAAAGAAGAGTACCAAAAAATAATTCTATTAATATTTACATATATAATTTAGTACTAATATCCTAATAACTCTACTTAAAGATAGAATGAATCTTCCACTTCATATTAAAAAAAATTGTAATTATATTGCAAGAGGGAAAGAGAAAAGTGTCCTCAATGGAAATATAAATACAAAAAAAGTTGAAAAGCTTTGGCTTACAGCTAAACGGGTCGTTGAGAAAGTCATGGAAAGATTTGAATTAGTGAAAATTCCTAACTTAGCACCTAATTTTTCACTAATAGCCACACTTGGACATCATGTATATAAGGAGAAAAAGAAAAAACCTGTTGACACAGTCCCCCCCCCCCCCCTCCTTTTTTTTTATTTATTTAAAGAAATGTACCAAAATTTAAAACTATCAACTATGCCTAAGGTTTTCTCTCTTAATTTTTTTTATGAGTTTTCTTAATTTCTTTTTTCTATGTATAATAATCAAGTTTTTGTATTTTATTTTTTATCAATCCCTAAATTATGTCATGATATTTAATTTAGGGGCTGATTATTCAAATACAAGAAGATCAGGGATAACTATGCAAAATAATAATTTTTATTTTTGTTTTTGTTTTTTATTACAGAGCGTTAATCGGCCGTCGGAGAAGCTGGCTGGCAAAATAGGGATAAGCCCAAAGTCAGCGTCAACATTTACATTACATTAGATCTTGTATTAGTATGATTCACTAGTTTTATTTTATTTTATTTTTTTAAGGAGCAGAAAAATGAAAAAAGGGAAGGTGGGGGTCACAATTTTGAAGAAATGTTTCATCATTAAAAAATCGAGTGGATGTTTATACTCAAAAATGAAGTCTAAGAATACAAATATGTTTGGATAGGGGTTTACTTTTGAAAAAATAGATAATTTTTAAATTTAAAAAATAAAAAGTTATTTAGATTTTTTTAAAAATGAAAAGTTGTTTAGATAGAAAAAAAAATTTTTTCTAGAGAATTTTTTTTGTTTTTTAAAAATAAAAAATTTTAGATATACAGATAAAAAAAATTTTAAAAAATTTATTTAATTTTTTTTATTTTCTAAAAATATAACTCCAAAATAAACATGCTAGTACATGTCTTTTTGGATATTTGGCCCCCCTCCGGCTATCCTTTCACACTTTCTCTCTCTCTCTCTTGCCGGAAGGGAATTTTGGCGATTTATTTATTGGATTCCTACGTAAACAGCTTTGTCATTTTGTTTTTATGCAAAAACAGCTTGTCGTTATTCTTAGTTGATTTTGGGAATTTCAGTACACACGATAACAAAAAGGCCAGGTAGACGAACCTTATTCACATAATAATCTTATCATTATTATTAATTTTTTGTGTGAAGGCCGATAATGATACGGTTTTGATTAACTTTTTTCATGTGGAATGTGTTTTTTCCCCGCCTCGATAAGACTTTGTTTTACATACGTCTATATCAGACATTATCAATAATGTATATTTACAATTGATATAATTTTAAACATCCTTAACATTTAATTAAAAAGCACACCACAAAAATGCTCTTAAAAAAAAAACACACACACACAAGAAAGAAACCTTAAAAGTTGCTCAAATGCTTTATAATATTATCTTGTCTTTCGAAAGGGAAAACTTCCCTTAAACAATCAACCGCTTTATAATATGTTTGAACTAATTCAGGTAACTTTAAAAGAAATTAGGGGGTTGTATGAAATCCTAAATTCTGAAAGACACAACAAGTGAGCTCCATGTGCTATGTCTTGTGTAGTCAGCTCCTAATGTCTTCTTATAAGAAGGAGAATCTTTCCAAGGTAAAAATCATTCAACAAAAAACTAATCTGTGGGCAACAGAATTGCAACTTTTAAAGATGAACATGGTTGAATTTAGATAGGGTGAACAAAATATTGTTCTTTGAGATCTTGAACATAAATAGATTTCTTTCCTTTAGAATCTGATCCAACAACATATAAAAAGGACCAACCTAAACTTTTGCAAGAAAGATGTCATAATCCCGAGTATATATCTTGGGTTGAGCAGCTTTTCACCCCTACAACCAAAATCACAAATAAACTAATCCCTACAAAGTTGTTATCAAATTTATGTAAATAATCTATTCATAAATTATAGAGTATCTTCATTTTTTTTAATTAGAATTTTATAATTTGTTTTGTACTGAAATATAATATATCAAACAATAAGAACAATAAAATAACTCATTATTTTCATTTTATAAAAATTGACCTTAACAAAAAAATGTGAAAAAAAAGGATATTTTTTAAGCATCTTTTTTAAGTGATTTCCCAAAATTTGAAAATTATTCTGTGTGTGTGTGTGTTATTTTTTTTTTTTTGATAATCAAGATTAATCATTTGATGGATGATCAATCAATACTTTTATATCAATATCAATATATATTTTTATCACCCAATCATTATTTGACTATAATTAATAATTGATTGATCGTATTCAAATCTATTTATATAAAAAATGACCACCGACTTTTTTTTTTCCTATAAAAGAAGTTCAACCATTTTTTAGTAAGAAGCCAAAAACTATCACCTAACATAATTTCTTTAAATAAAAAAAAAACCAAGTTTCAAGCACGATGAAATGAAATCATCACATCAATTGAAAAGTAAATGAGAGCATGAGCTTAGTATTTAATACTAAATATTTCCTTGGTAAATTAATGGTTACTAGTATAAATAAGGTTTGATAGTCAAAAGTTAATAGGTAGTTAGTACCTAGTACTAACTTACATGCTTTGGAGAATTTGAAAGTGGACACATGCATCACGGTCTATTTGTCACGTAGGGGCTAAACTTTTTTGTGGTCTTTCATTTCTTAATAATAAAACAAAACTTATCGTCATATGGAAAGATTAGAGCCACTAATTACCTACTATAATCCTACCTTTTTTTTTTTAACCAAATATTTTCCAACTTCCAAGCAAAGGAAACCAGTTTTTAGCCAAACAAAAAAAAAAAAAAAAAAAAAAGAAGAAGCAAAAAGAAACAAGCAACTTAACACGTATCACCCACTAACAATTATATATTCTCCCACCATACACAGTGCCACGTGTATCATCGAGGGTATTCTGGTAACTCAATAAGATTCCAAGAGTAGAATCCTGCCAATGGGTGAATAATAACCACAGGTTTTTCAACTTTTCCAATTCTTCAAAACATCATCCAATAGGAGAGCGAGTACGAGCGTTTCAACATCCTCGGCGAGTTTTAAAAAATAAAATAAAAAAAATTTGGAGCAGAAACTTGAAGATAACGTTTGACCCACTCGAGGGCCACAAGTGAAATTCTCCCCTTACAATACGCCACGTGTCAGAACATATCCATAAAACTAGACATTACCTTTAGCTTTGGAAAAAAAAAAAAAAAGGAATAAAAAATTCAAAAAATGAAAAGAAAAGAAGAGAGAAGAAATATCTCTTCAAGATATGGACGCATGAAAATCTTTCCACGTGGGACCCACTCGCAAAAATATCTCAGGAAAACTATTTTCTTTCTTTTTTAATCTTTCCTTTTTGTTTTCAATTTTCAACGAACTTCTCATTTTCAGTTTTAATGTTTTCTTTGGGGAGAAAAATTTTGCACCACCAATCCAAAGGAGTGAAGACACGGCGAGTGACACACAAAAAAAAAATAAATAAATAAATAAATAATAATAAAAAAGACAAAAAGTAGGAGCAGCCCAATGGGGGCTGGCCAATTGATCGGACCACCAAAGCCTGTGGCCCTGCGTCTTAGATCGGCCTGCTGACGTGGCGATGTGGAGCCCACATGGGAGTGAAGTGGGGGAGATATTTTTGCTTTGGCCAATGGGAGCGACGCACAGATATTTACGACCGTCGAACCGGAGGCGGTCAGTGGGTGGTTGGCCAATCTCCGCCGTTCGATTTTCCATTAAAATTAAATAAAACCACGAAAAGATACATTTATGTGCAGATATTTTTTGCAAACTATCTTTTAAAAAAGGGGAAAAAAAGGAGAAAGACTCAAAACTTTCTTCTTCTTCTGCTTCTTCGGGTTTTCTCTACAACAGATGAGATTTCGAGCTTTCTCGAACTTCTTCTTCTTCTTCTTCTTCAGCAGAGGAACTTAAATTAAAGAGTGAAGCTTTTTTCAATGGGGGAGGTGGTTCTGAGCAGTGAGGATATGGAGGAGGTGAAGGGAGAGAGCGAAGCAGTAGGAGAGAAGAAGAACAGAGGAGTGACAGATACAGAAACGGAGACAGAAACAAATAATAACAATAATAATAACAACAGTGATAAAACTGAGACGAATAATGGGATTGGGACAGACAACAAGACGAGGAAAGGTGGTTGTAGTTCGAGTGGGGTGATTACGAGGTGGGACAGAGTGTTGCCCAGGATGATGATGAGGGTTCTGTTGGTGGAAGCCGATGACTCCACTCGCCAGATTATCGCCGCCCTTCTCCGCAAATGCAGCTACAAAGGTTATTTTTTTTAGTTTTTATATTCTCTCTCTCTCTCTTGTTGCTTTTTTATTTTATTTTTCTTGTTTCTATTGTTTTGGTTCTGAATTCGGTTTCATTGGCTTCTGTTGATTGAATGGCGAAATGGGTTTTGCTTGGTTTTCAGTGTTTTGTATTGTTTCTGTCCTGAATTTGGGAGTAAGTCGTAGACTATCAGTTGTTGCTCAAGTGAGTTGACTCGCTACTATTCTTTTTGGTCTGACATAATAAGTTTGCTTGCTTTGGATACGTCTTTTTTTTTCTTTTTCCTTAACTTTCTTTCAGTCATTGGCTTATATGATATATATGTTGTTATTTAATTTTAACGTATGCTGCAAAAGTGGCTTGAGCTTATAATTTTTTGACATGCTATCTTCGCAACTGAAACTTTTTTCTCCCCCCCCCCCCCCCCCCCCCCCCCCCCCCCCCCGGCCAGTTGCTGCTGTACCTGATGGCTTGAAGGCATGGGAGTTAGTTAAGGGAAGACCCCATAGCGTAGATCTCATATTGACAGAAGTGGATCTGCCTTCGATATCTGGATTTGCGCTGCTCACACTGATCATGGAACATGAAGTTTGCAAAAACATTCCTGTTATAAGTATGTTTATATCTTGGATTGCATGTTAAGATGTATGTATATATGTGTTTTTACTAAAAAAAATTTATTTTCTTGCTTATGCAGTGATGTCATCTCAAGATTCAATTAGCACAGTCTACAAATGCATGATGAGAGGTGCGGCGGATTATCTTGTTAAGCCTATTAGGAGGAATGAGCTAAGCAATCTGTGGCAGCATGTTTGGAGAAGAAAAGCTGTATGTATATGCTTTTACACATTGTTGAGTCAATTTCTTTAATTTGGATGCTTTTCTTACTTTTTTTTTTGAGACAATCTGATAGCTTTGGTTCATCAGTCAGCTGTAAATGGCCCTCAAGACGAAAGTGTTGCGCAAGACCAGGTCGAAGCCACATCTGAAAACGATGCTGCGAGCAACCATTCCAATGGAAACAATGCGTGCATACAGAGAAATGAGGAAAACATTGACAAAGGAAGTGATGCCCAGGTTAGTGCCTTAAGTGTAATGTTTGAGTCTGAAAAAGCAGTGGTTGGTATCTGAAGTAGCGTAAAATACTGTTTTTTTTTTTGATCTGTTTTGTGGATGATTACCTGGCAACTTGATCAAAACGGGGTGTAAAGTGGAACATCAGTAGCTTGTCTAGATCTCGACTCAAAGCTCAAAGCAAGCACCATAATTTTAAGTTTTTAACCGGTCTGTAATTTGGTTTTGGATTGAGAATTTAGTTGTCAAGTTAACAGAATTGGAACTGAAAGAATCTCCAAATTGATGTTTGTCTTAACCAAGGAATATGTAATCTTCTAGAAGGCTGCTTGTTGTTAAAAGGAATTTCGTTTCGGTTTAGGTTGGCTACATGAAGTTTTACGTAGAGACTGCATGTTTGCTGTCTCTTGCAGAGCTCTTGTACAAAGCCAGAATTGGAAGCTGAGAGTGTCCATACGGAAAAAATGCAGGAATTTTCGCAGCCAAAAGAGTGGACTTCTTTTCCAAGTGACTCGAGAATACAGAAAGATGAAGGACCCAACAATCTCGGGCAAAATTTGCTTATGCATGGAATTGAGGCCAGAGGTGAAAATTCTTGAAACATAAATGTTATTTTGTATTTTGTATTTTTTTAAATCCGTAGGCAAGTAGAATCTAACATTTTGAGATGCTTAAATTTAATTAGGATCATCAATGGGTGCCTTTGAGGACGCTGATGAAGGAATGATGCTAGGCAAGGGTTTCATGCCTGGAGTCATTAGGAGGGATGCTAATATGTCTGGTGATGCTTGTGAGAATAACAATGCCATGTACAACCGTTCTAGAGATCCCATTGACTTGAATGGAGTTTTAAATGATCAGCCAAGTTGCAATTATCAAAATTCCTCTTCAAGTAATGGAACTAGCAAGTTACATTCTGGTCCAAGATTAGATCTTACCTTGAGATCAAATTCCAGTGGTTTGGACAGTCACGTGATTGAGAAAAAGCAAACCCTTGGGAATTCTATTTCCTCGGCTTTTACTCGGTAAGTTTTAATCTTTCATTTGATTCTTTCTTGTTTCTTCTTTTTGCTCCATTTACCTACTATGCTAATACGTTTCATGATTCTTCATGCAGATATGTTAATAAGTCACTCCAGGCCCTAAATCCCGCGCCAGCCAGTGCTTTTGATCAAGAGAAAGATTGGGGAACAAAACATGAAAAGCATGTATCCAATGTAGGTGCTGGTTTAAGTTGTAACTACAACCCTCTTGGTGCCTCACTAAGCACACTAAGCACTCCGAAAAGTGTTATCACACTCGCTACTGGTCAATCTAGTCACTCTGAAGCAGCAACTTATTGCTCTCAACAACGAGTTTTTCCTCTACCAATTCCTGTTAAAGGTATAAGGATTAATAACCCCTCTGCAGGCTATGGTTCTGTAGTTCCTACGGTCTTTTGTTCACTATCAGGTTCATCATCCATGGTCGGTCCAAGTTCTGTTGCCCAACAACAAGAATCCCCATTTGTAATGAACACATTTTACCAAACAAATTCCGAAAAGAACAAATCTGAGAAGGCGAATGACCCACTTTGTCAAAACACCAACATGGCCAGAGACCAAGCTATCCACAATCAAGAGCATAGACTGGATTTTTTGGACGACAGGGGCCATATCTCTCCCACCACCGATCAAAGCGCAAGTAGTAGCTTCTGTAATGGAAATGTAAGCCATCTTAATAGTATTGGATATGGAAGTGCTTGCGGAAGTAACAGCAATGTGGATCAAGTGGTCTTGGTGAGAAGTGTTTCTGAGAGCAAGAATGAAGAGAGTTATTTTACAAACAACTCGAACACTTATCGTTCCATTCAGAGAGAAGCAGCTCTGACAAAGTTCCGCATGAAAAGGAAAGATAGATGCTTTGAAAAGAAGGTACATGGTCGTCACCCTTCTTAGTATAACACTTCTTCATTTTTTTTTTTTAATATTTTTGTTTCCAAACATGCTTCTCTCTCTAATGTGAGATTTGTTCCAGGTTCGTTACGAAAGCAGAAAAAAGCTCGCGGAGCAGCGTCCCAGAGTTAAGGGACAGTTTGTTCGTCAAGTGCCAACCGAGCCTTCTCCTGTAGCAACTGATGGGGAATTCATAAAGGGAGTTGCCTTTTTTGCTTCTGATAGTTAGAGAGACGAGCACATGAATGGTTAAAGTATATATAGCGTATTTTACAGTCTACTTACCGCAGAATGTATCGATTGTAATATAACACTATAATGCCTACTCGTTACCAGAAGACCGGCTTACTCAAATTCTTTTTTGCCCCTTTTTGGTAGCTGTGAATTTGTTCATTGACAGTCTTGTAGGTTATATTTGGTATAGCTATAGGCACTTGGTTTAGGCACATATTTCTTTTGTATGCCACGTAAGAAACCTCTGTTGTGTACTTCATAACGATACCAGCTATACTATTCACGAGCTTGTGTAGTTCTGTTGCCTGTTTTTCCTTCACAATAGCTCCTTTCTACATATATTTTTTCAATTTAAGTAAAATAGAAAAATGGCATTACAAAACTATGTCCTCCTAAATATGTTATCTTCTTCTATCATTGTTTTGAATACCAACTCTTGAGATTTGATGTTCGAGAATTCTTTAGTAGTGGTTTCCTATCATGCCCAATTTTCATCTCAATCAGTTGGAATGACATATTAGTGTAATTATAAGATGATTTTAATGTGATACGACGTTTAGAAACGCACAATATGGATTGGACAGATGCACAGACGAAAGCAATAGACCCTCATTGGTCGGCCCAAGCTCAACAGCCTTTGTGGTGTCCCAAGTCAAACAGAAGATGCCCTTTCCTCCACCAGCTGCGGTGCATGTTTCTTCCATGTGCAACGCAACACTCATTGAATTTTGCTACTCATGACTCTCGGATCCAAATTTTCTGTTCCTAAGAGATACGCCATTCACAACTGCGAATATTCTATCCAATCGACTCAAAATCTGTTGATATTTCTGATGGGGTTTTTGTCATCTGCAACTATCCTTACCAGATTAACAGTTTCATTAATTGAAGAAACATACCATTCAATTCGACTTCGTTGGACTAAATCAGGTTCTTTCACGTAGGTGGGATCGTCCAAGTCGGTCCTGCTACTCATACGAGAGGACTTTCTCCCATTTCGTCGAGTTGAACAGAAGTAGTTTAAATTATAAAGAAACAAATAAGTTGTTCAATTCATCGGAATTGAATTACAATAAGTGAGCCCACCATAAATAACACCCAATATTTGTGAGAGAATCCCTGCTCAACCCGTCAAATTGAATCGAATTGCTAATTCCTCTATTTTAGAAAAAGCCATTTTAGTTCCCCAACCTTGTTGTACGGATTAACCCTTTTGAACAAAGTGATGCCCTGCTATATTTCCTATCAGGGTCTGCCATTAAAATAAAATTGGTGATGCGTTGTAAGGCCAACAACAGGAAAAGAGGAAAACAACAATAAGAGAAAAAAAACAAAAAAACAAAAACAAAAACACGTAATGTACCAAAAACATAGAAATTGACTAGCATTACCGTTACCACCAATAGTTTTTATGTCCCGTCAGAAGTTGTTTAGTTTATATCTTTTCGACTCATACTTTGATACCCTTCCCTCCCTCCCTGCATATTGGTTTGCAGGGGCGTGACAAATTAGTCAGTAAACTTTTTTTTCCCCGTATATTCAATGAGTTATGATTCAACCAATTAATTCTTCAGTCATATTGTTCTCTTCTTATCTTTTTTTTTTTTTTTTTTTCAATGAGGACTTGACTTTATAATCTCGTCACAAATGTTCTTTATATGTGTGTGTGTGTATATATATATATATATTGGTGAATTTAGGTACAATATTTGCATAGGTGAATTTGAATATATATTTTGATGCATGTGTTATATACATACGTATGCAAAACTCTAGTATAAATAAGTATAGGGTTTATAGATGTAAACATATTATATGCAAATTCCATTTAATTAAAATGAATATGTCTTGTTAGAGAAGAATTTTGCGTCCAAAAACAAAAAATGAAAAGGAAAAAACAGAACAAAATCGGCTTGAGCAAGCGTATGATATTTAACTTGTCACAAATAGTGGTGATAATAGCTAACAATTGCTAATCCTTTTCCCTTCAGGTAACATAGGAAATTTTTGTACTTGAACCAAACCCACTTAAAGATAGTACGTGAAATACTTGTTCACGAAACTACTGGCAATAATTTAGCAATCCTTCTTGTTTCCAAAAATCTGATTTCGTTTTTGTCGCTAACAAAGTAAGTGGAAGCAATAGAGTGGGTGCTATCATTGGCCCCATCTTCACAAGTTTATCTCTCCCAAATAAATTAATAAATAAACTACTCATTTATCCTTAGAAATTTGATCTCCATTTTTTTTTTCATGAAATAGACCTTTCAATTAAGAAAGATTAAAAATTTAATAGAATAAAGTATGTATATAATATATATAAGTTAAATCATGTAATATTTTTTTTCTCATATACCCTTAATAGTAAATCATATGTAATTCATATGATATTTTTTAATTAAATTTTTAACGTTTGTTTATTAAAAGAAAAAGGCCATTTGCATTATTTTAAGGAGTTTAGAGAATTTTTAATTACTAAAAAAAAAGTTAAGAATGAAATCATAACTTTATATAAGAATATAGATTAAGTGCTCGTTTGAGGTTAAATTTTAGAGATTTTTTTTAAATTCAAAAAACATAATTTTAGAAAATTTGTTCGGGGAAAAAATTTATTTAGAGTGAAAAATATAAAATTTTAAAAATTTATTCTGAAAAAATTATCAATATAGATTTTATTTGATTCCTTTTAAAATTTTATATAATTAAAAAAAATCATCTCATTTAAATTTATATATATAAAGTTATAAATTTTTAAAATTTAAAATTTATTATAATGTTTGAAAATTTAAATATAAGATAGAAAAAAGTGTTAAAAAAATATTTTGAAAGCAAAAATTATAAAGTGCCAAACAATTGTAAAGGAATAATTTGCAAGAAAAAAAAAATAGTACAAGCCTTTGATCTTTTTTTTTTTTTCCCTGTTGCAATCAAAGTTCTGATTGAAGGGCTCAACAACCAAAAAAGGGTATGGAAAAAGGAAAAAAAAAACCTCAATTTTCAAACTAACTTTGGATTTCTTTGCTAAGACCGTAATATTCTCCTGCGGATCCAACCAAAATGCAAAATAGTGACGGTCTCACACCTCATGGACTTAAACAGCTGCTGTGACGCACCATGAATTGCCAAAACACTTTAGTGGGCACTTAAATCCAACGGCTGAGATTTGAAGCTCCTCTCATCTTCCAATCTCCAACCGTCCATGCCCTTTTCTTAACTCAAAAGTAACGGCTACATGAGACACGCTAAGGATGTTTCTTGGGTGTTTCCAAAAAAGCTAACTCCCGCTGCAGAGGATTCTCCATGTCTTCTCTCCCTTGAACTTTTTCTTTTTCTTTTGGGATTTTGCAGCTCAATAAACTCAAGAAGCCCACAACAAACTTACTTCCAATATACTTTCTTATGTTTAAGTACTGGTCACACCGCTCATTTAATAAAAAAAATTACTTGGAAGACATACTTGTCCCTCTTGTCTATAAACAGGAACTGCAATTCCAATCATTGAATTAGCTATCTATCAATATGTTTTATGAAAGAAACTTGTTCTGTATTATATGTTTTTTATAAATTTTTATTGCAAACATTCACAGATCAAATAGTTAAAAAAATTAATTCAACAATTAAAATTAGTTTTTTATTGTCAGCACGTAAAAACTATCTTGTATTAAATTTCTCATATATCAGATAATAAATAAAGCAGCAATTAACAGCAACAAGTCCATTGGCCATGTCCACAAGTCTATCTCCCCACATTTACTCCTTTTAAAAGTGTGAACTTTCCCCTTCAATTATTCCAAAAGTGTTTATCTCTGATTCTTGCTAAGATAGATATGCGCCGTATCCTCCGCTTTCATTCATCATCTACACAAACTCAAAAGTAACATGTTATAATAAAATAAAATGATGCAAAAATGAACCTTTTAGAGCCTTTTCTTGCATGGTCTCTACCCTTTAGGATACACCAAGAGAGGGTGCAATGTATATTCATGGCGTTCCACGGCAAGGGCGTTGGGACCCACTGAATGATGAATGGCCCCACATGTTTGCCATGTGTATGACTCTGTGGCCACAACACTAGTGCTCAATCACCATTGGACCATGTATGCATAATACAAACTAATACATATATATATATATACACACACACACATATACAATTGGTACCACTTCTCATTGGCTTTATTATCTGTTTTTGTGTGTACAAGTGCAAAACGGAACTAAAGTGAAAGGGAGACAAATTGTCCGATAGTTTTTGGATGATTTTCATCATTAACCATACTCTTCTTGAATGTGGGCAATGAAAAGGAAAATTTTGCCTTGGAATTTAATTACAATTTGGGATTTTGTTGATTTTTTTTTTTCCTTGGACCAACTAGAAATAGTTGGTCTCTTTTAGATGTGACCATAAACACGATCTTATTTTATTATGCTAAATACATGATCTTGTTCTGACTGTCCTTTAGAAGCATCAAATGTGATAAATACTTATAAAAATTTGCATTATATTTTTAACGTTAAAGGCAATTTATTTTAAACATACGCTATCATGCAATGACAAAAGGCTTTACCAAATTAGCTGAGGCTTTTTGATACTTTAATCTCCATAATTCTATGTCATTTCTGAATAAAATAAATTACCTTTTTTAATATATAAATAATTTCAAGTCAATCAATCATATGAACGTGTAGCAATATAATTTGCTTTTGATAAAAGGCTAATCTCGTCCCACACCCCAACTTGGCCCTTTTTATCAAGTCACAATTCCCCTTTCTGTGTCCAAAGATATGTATTATTGGATTTACAATGTGGAACATCCACCATGCATCCATGCATGCATGGAATTTGCTAAACAATGTGCATCAAGTGGAGGTCTACTGATCCTACGGTTGATATGGAACATCCTACCTACTTTTGATTTACCCTTCCTCTTTAAACCAAGAATATTTCTGTAGTAGGTACGAAGTCTATACTGTTTCTTTTTATCATATTCCGTTGAATTTATATTTTTGTTAATGACATGATTTACTGAGAGCTAACAGTTTAGGGTTATGCTTATTAAATTAAATCAAAGCACTTTCCATAAGTTTACCAAGTGAATATCTTGGCACCTACTTTGCAAAGTTCACCACCTGATGGAGCTGCCAGTCAAAAGCATGAGGAAAAAATAATTGCTGCTTTAATGACCTATATATGAGCCCCAATCATTCCCATCTTTCCTTAGCCTTGTTAACCTCCTCTCTTCTCTCTTCTCTCTTCTCTCTTCTCAACTCTCTCTCTCTCTCTCTAGCTTCTTGCAAATGTCTCAATTCACCATAAAGTCTCCCAAGCACTGTGGCAAACAAGGAGTGAACATTGAGAAGCTCTACAAGAAGCTCTTTCTAGCCTTCTCAGCGCTTTTCACCACAATCCTCTCCATAATACTCCTCATCTGGCTCATCCTACACCCATCAAAGCCTGAGTTCTCCCTCAAAGAAGCAGATATCTACCAGCTCAACCTCTCCAACTCTCACCTCCTCAACTCCTCCATCCAGCTCACTCTCCTTGCCAAAAACCCGAATCAGCGAATCGGAATTTACTACGACGAAATCCAAGTCTATGCTGCTTATAAAGGACAACAGATTACACTCTATACCCCTCTCCCTCCTTTTTACCAAGGCCATGAAGATAGCAATCTCTTATCAGCATCTCTCATGGGAACTGGTTTGCCTGTGGCTCCATCATTTGGTTATGAAGTGGGACGTGATCAGACGGTTGGGAGACTAGTTCTGAATCTCAAAGTCAATGGACGTATCCGATGGAAGGTCGGAACTTGGGTCTCTGGCCGGTATCGTTTGAACGTGAATTGTGTTGCTGTTATGGTCTTTGGACCTACTATTCCAACAGGACCACTTTCTCTAAAGCAAGGTTCTCAGTGTTCTACCTCTGTTTGAAGCAAAAAGGATATTTTTACTAACATCATGATCATAATCATACTGCTCTCTGCTCTGAATGAGTGAGTTAGTTCCTTGTTTTTCGATTGTTTTTTCGATGGTGAAATTGTGTTAGAAAGTGTTTTATGTAAATTAATAATGACTAAACTAGGAAAGAAAATAACAATTGTTAGTGGAAATGAAAAAAGTCTGTTTGGGGATTGTGAATCTTTATATATATGAATATCTTCTTTTACTTGTTTTCCTGACTTTAGATATTTGCCATGCATGTGATGGGTAGTGACCATGAAAAGAGAAAGAAAAGGTGAGGATGTTTCAATTATTATTTTTTATTCTTCTTCTTCTTCTTTTTTTTTTTTTGGTGGGCTTCTAAGAATATTGAAGGATGTGGATTGTTTCTACTTTGTAATGACCTGACTGAAAGAGTTTATGTGATGGAGGTGAGATTCCAAAGAGAAAAGATGAGAAAAGGAGAGATGGATTCTTGAAATTTACGGTTCAATCCCTCACACTTTTTAATTTTATGACTTGTTTAAGAGAGTATTCTTGCCCACTCTTGCAAACAATTACTGGATTCCTTTGTACATTCAAATTGCAACTTGAATCTCTTTTTCTTGCCTGCTTTGAACCGTGCCCAAGGGGTGGAATTTGGTTCTGTCCTGAGATGAATATACAGGTAGATATTCTTTATCTGAAAAATATACAGGAATATTTAAGAGAGTATTGTATAAGATAAAGCAAAAGCTGATTCCATTGGTGAAGAACATGCTCTATATTTGCAGTATTTAAGGTTCAAACAAAGATATCACTTCTTCCTCTGTAAAAGTAGGGATAACCCATGATTTGAAAGAAATTTCTCTAACAAATTATCATCTTATTTACTTGATGAATTATAGCCCATTGTTCAAAATTTTTGGAAAATCAAGGCAGGAAAGATAAGGTTAGAAACAGAACTGCATGTCTGTAAACAATCTGTCCAGTTTAAATCATTTTCATTTTATCTTTTATCCGTGGTTACTCCAATTGGTAAATTCATACACTCAAATCTGCAGGAGACAGGAACAAGTGGCTGTCAGTTAATACAGTCGTTTTTCATTTAAAAAAAATGTAATAATAACACACTCACTGTGTCTTATAGTATAGGGAGGGAAAAAAATAATACAGACAAAAAATGCTTTCTTTCTTTTTATCTCTTTAATTAAAAATGCAAAAGATAAAAAAAGATGGGGAAAATCAACTCCCACATATTTCAAAAGTAAGTGAACTTTCTCTTGATCTCAAAAGCAAGCCACCTCGTACCTGAAATGTCCCCACAATAAAATGACAACTAATTAATTGAATTGCTGTTGTCAATCACCAGAAGAAATTGTTCAAGGCTGTTATGTCATCCTCAATCAAAAACTCAGCTTCAGGTAAATCCTAAATTGCTAATGTTACCATTATTCCACAGAAAGAATATTAACCAAAAACAAAATAGAAGAAGAAGAAGAAGAAGAAGAAGGAGAAGGAGTAGAAGAAGTGGGGCTTGGAATTACTAGTGGAGAATCTCATAACTAATGGAAACAATTACTTGAGACATAACCCCACCAGAATTACCCTTCTCTCTATCTCTCTCTCTCTCTATTTTTTTGGAGATTACTAAGAAAAGAGCTGTTTTTTTTTTTTTTTTTTTGTCATGCCCAAGGTTGTTTTTAGACCCCACCATCACAAAAGAGCCACTAAACTTGGTTGCCCCTAACAAAAGCAGAGTGCAACCAATGCATTAAAAAATTCCATCAAACATACAACAAAGTCCAAAAGTAAGTTCTAATTAAACAAGTAACCAATTTAATTCCGTAAACTCAAAGAAGAATCTGCTTTCTGTTAAATCATGGAAAACAACTTTACATTTTTAAATCAAATAATGATTTTATATCCGTAAAGACGAACTACGACAGAAATGCATGTACAAAAGAAGAATTTGGACTATAAAGACTAAAACATATGGATTTAAAAAAAAAAAAATCTTAATCCTGCTAGTTTGTAAAATGGTGAGAAGGCAATGAACTACAATGCTCATATAGTCCTAATTATTTTAAAGTACGGTGAGAAACTCTTTTTGTTTCTGGTTTTGGAATTTTTTTATCATTGGCAAAGTCCACATCGCCAGCAGCCTCTACATGTAAAAAGCTTCCATAAATTTTTAGCGTAAAAAAAAAAAAAAGAAAAAAAAGCTTTCAAAAAGGAAGGGCTTTTTTGAAACAAACTTTTTTCATTAACAAGTCAAGAATCACCACACACCTGTATATATTGAATTATCTTCAAGCAGGATTAAAACGGTAAAAAAGGCTTTATTGCAGTATTCTGTTTACATCAGGCGATTTAACTTTTATACAAGTATTCCACATTTCAAATAACATTTTTTTTTGTTTAAATATAGTTAAATCAAGACTTTTGCTTTTTCCTTAATCAGCGGCTTGGATGTGAGCCCAAGAGTCTTAAACATGGTTGTCAATAATATGGCTCTACTGGGTATGACTTTCAGGTCATGATGCACATTTATCAAGCCAAAATCAACTTTAATTTCAAATCAAAATCAGAGGACCCAAATAGCATATTTTAAGTAACAAACCTTAGAAAATTCATGGAATTCAGTACATGGGTAAGAATCAAGGGGGTTACAAACATTGAGAGACAGAGGGAGAGATTTTCAGTGAGATATTTAGTCTGTCTTCCCCTTTCTGTTTCTCAATAAAATTTAAAGTCAAATCTTGACACTCTGCAAAGTGCTTGACTTGACTAGATGCCACAAACCTAACCTACTTCAAAAGAGGAGATTTTCCAAAAAGACAAAAAGTTCTACCACTTAATTCAAACGAAAAAGTATTCTGCAGAGACTTACTGGAATCCACAAACACACACACACACGCACAAACACACAGAAGACATCATTTCTCATTCAATTGATTAAAAAAAAAAAAAGCATATAGTTACTAGTTACTATGTGATTTTTTAAATCAATTTCCATTCACCAAAGAAACTCAAGATGAGATCAAGAAAATACTAGACCAGTTATTATGTGGGGAGTAAATTTGTCTGTTCTAGTTCTATTATTTATGGTTCAATTTCTTTTTACTAAGCCACATATTTATGTACACGCTTATAAACTTTTAGTAAGATGGAAGTAAAAGGAAGAACAAAGTGAACGACATAAATTGTCAGGACACGTTTCACCAGCCACTCTCCTCCCAACTTACCATATTTTGGCTTTTAAAAGCTTGAGCCTTGATGATTATGATGATTTGAACACCATAAAGCAACAGCAACAAGGCCTAAAAATCTCTCTGGCCCAAAAGCCACATGCTTTATTTGTGAAGCTGACATGCACAATCTTCTGCCCCCTCCTTCAGCCAGATTCCCCATCATTGTCATAGCTACGCATACAGTTGAGTGAAAAAATTTATCTCCATTCATGGAAAGTTTAACCAAATCTTCTTTCAGGTACAGAACCAGGGATGTCGTTTTCGATAAGCCTAAGGTATCCTAAACTCATCATCTTCCCATTTTCTGTTTCTCAGATTTTTTTTTTTTTCCCCTTTTTAATCCCTTCTACTTGTTGTCCATTAAAGCGATCTAAACTTCTAACGTAAATGTACAAACCCAATGGTGTATGACTGAACATAGATGGTACTGATAGTGTTATGCATTAGTCTTATGCATCAGGTGCGTCATATTGCAGGATTTCGCGGCTGACATTAGGGTAGTGAACGGCAGTCCTAACAAAGCACACTTCAGGGTAGCCTCCGATAGCCGTGTAAACCTCTGCCTCGTGGAAATCGGTGTACGTGGCTTTGATTGTCAAGCAGTACACTCTGCCTGCGCAAGACAATTTCCTCAAGCTGCAGATTCTTTCCCTGCAAAATCATTTGTCACGTCCCTTTTGTGTGTGTGTGTGTGTGTGTGTGTGTGTGTGTGTGTCTAAATACACAAAACCATGAACTAAATCAGTACTAATTTCTCCTTACAAGCCATAAAAGCCCAAATTATTTAATGAACAAATAATTTCTAGAACTTGCATATTCACTGCATGCCTGTTTACGACTTGAGTAGGAAATTGCAGACCGCGCTGACTCAATAGCACGAGGATTGCTTGTACTGCCTCTAACATTTTCGTCGACCACATGCCCAAGCTGACGGTGTTTCCACTTACCAGTATAAAAGCTATAATCAATGAAAAACGTATAATTTCATTAAAAATAATAATGATATTTTATTCAAAATCACAGTAAACCAAATTAAGCTTATGATATAATCCTGAGTAAGCTAGAGCAGCTTGTCGCGTTTACACGTATTATCCCATCAATCACCATCAACTTGAGATCGAATGATAACCAAAAAAAAAAGAAAAAGAAAAGCAAAAGAAACATATGAGTAAAAACGAAATAATAATTATAATACCAAAACAAAAAAAAAAGTCGAAAAATACAGGAGTAGGAGTAGAAGTCCCCCACCAATAATAAAGTGTATTAGTTAATACGGTGTACACATTGATTGAATGTTTGGATGTGAGGTTTATTTTTAAAAAATAAAAAATTTTTAAATATGAAAAATAAAAAATTATTTGAATTTTTTTGTAAAAGTGAAAAGTTATTTGGATGGATAAAAATTTTTTTTTTCCTGGATATAACTCTTTTTTCATTTTCAAAAATGAAAAATTTTGAATATTCAGATACAAAAATTTAAAAAGATCTATTTTTTTAAAATAAATTTTTTTTATTTTTAAAAAATGAAACTCCTAAACAAACATAACATGAGTATGCGAATATTGTATTGTATTAAAATAATATAAGACAATATGGTTATACAGGTTACCAAACATATCCAGAATTTGGTAAATTATAACGTATTGTTTTCCATGGATGAAATTAATCAAATATATACATAAGTTAAATAGCCCTTATATTGTTTATAAGGTATATATTAAGGATTTTTTACATTATAATTTGGATTTTTACTTTTAAATAAAATTTTTTTGGCATTATAAGAAGGAAAAAAATAATGAAATTGTTATAAATGTAACAATATTTCATATGTATACTTTTTTTTTAGGGCATTCTTTAAAAAGTAAAGATTTTTCTAAAATTAAAGATTAGCAAATCAAGTAAAATTTAGCATGCGTTTGGCATCTCTATTAAAATAAAAATATTCCAATCGATTTGTCCTTACAACTCCAACTATAACTTAAAATCTCAAATTTTAAAAGTTCATAATTTTATTATTCTAAGTCCAAATGAGATAATTTTTTTTAAATTGTGCATAATTTCAAAATTAAAAAAAATTCATATTGATTTTTTTTAAAACGCATTACAAGTTTTTTTTACATTTTTTAACTACAAACAACCAAATTCATAATTCTAAAACTCAACTCAACTTCAATAAAATAACTCAAAGTTTTCAACTCAAGCAGACTAACTAAATGCATGCTTAAATTAAAAAATTAACTAGATAATTACAGAAAATACATAGAATAATAACTTTGATTGTTTACATTTTCCAATACTTTTTCAAATTTGGAAAAATAATTGGTTTTTTAATGGTTCATCTTGACAACTTGATAATCCTTTATTGATGGATTTGATATTATTAATCAATAGAAAACCACTGGCGAAATTTTGGTTTTACCCCTAAATTTGAAGTAACTTTGCAATTGTTAGCCTCATTTCATTTTTAAAAAAAAAAATTAACATTGCCCTGTCCAATTGGAATATGTAATTATGTTTTTATTCAACAAAAATAAAATTTACAATTTTTTTTTTTCTAGTGCCCTCACATAAAATTTGTATGGCTTCGCCTCTGTAACAAAACCAATCCAAGTCATCTTTGGCATGGCAGCAATAATTAGTCTGATACAATTTTAAGTACATCATCTTTCAGGATTGAACCATTTAAAGCTGAACAAAGTGACTTAAACGGTGTGGTGCAAATGGTCGGATTCATAAATGATTCACATTCTCTGGCTCCTAATTAACAACCTTCTTCACATTTTTTTTCTTTTTTTCACAGTTAATTAAGCTTCTCCTCAGCTACATATATTCAATTCTTAAATTGCTTCTTGGCTTATAAACCACCATATAAGATTTGTTTCCTTATACAACAAAGATAGTCTTGCAATTTGTTTTTCGCATTTGCCCATAATGGAACTAATTGAGAGGAATTGATCCAAAAAAAAAAAAAAAGCCCATTGACTAAGAGGCATAATAACAAGGTAATGACCTTTTCAGCTAGCTTGCCTTGACGATGTTTGTGGTGTTTTTGCAGGAAGTGCGTGTGTTGTGTTGTGAACTACCGACCCGATCTCGAGTTTGCGAGAATCGATAATGGAGGTAATTCGAGATGCATGTGCTGTCTATGGTTGTAATGACATGGAGCTGGAGAGAGAATTAGCTTCTGTTTAAATACATGAAAAAGGAGAAGCAAGCTCTGGAGTTCATTTTTACATCTTTATATTCTTTTGGGTTTAACAGGGCTAGAATGACATGCATGTGTAATGTGACTTCTATCAATGTCCATAGAACTTGATAAAGATGGGTGAAGTGACCTAAAGTTAATGTACAAAACCCCAATGGTGTACAATTCAACATAAATGGCACTGAATCAAGGAGAAAAGATGAGAAAATTCAAACCCACAAGAAATTAGATGAAATTAAAAGTGGCTGCAATCTCTTGATCAGAATCTCATAAACACGAAGAACACCAACATCTGTATTTGAAGCAATCCCAACATAAATTTAATTAATAAATAATCCAATGTAAGCACTATATTAGCAACCCAGAACATGTATTACAACTCAAAAACAAAGATTCTCATAGTCTCATCGCTTGGACAAGAATACCAGCATCTTTATATGAAGCAAAAGTTGCCATCTTTACAATAAGCTCAACATTGAACCAGTTATTTCGATTGCATTCATGATTATAGAATCGAAAACGCGGTTAATTTTGATTAATCCGATGTTTGCACTCCATTAGCAACTCAAAAACATGCATTACAAACTGAATCAACAATCTTATTAATCTCATCGCTTGGACAAGAATAAAGCAAAAGCCATCATTCTTACCAATAAGCTCAAAATTGAATCCACTACTTATCTTGCCTCTATAATTATACAATCCCAAAAACATTAATAATTATAAATAATCATAGGTATGAATTATTATACATTAGTAATTGAAAGACGTAATTTTTATTAAAAACCTATGAATTAAGCTCAAATTAAAACCTTAATCCGAGTTTGCGCTCCATTAGCAACTCAAAAAAATGCACTATAAACTGAATCAACAATTCTTATTAATCTCATCACGTGAACAAGAATAAAGCAAAAGCCATCATTCTTTGCAATAAGCTCAAAATTGAATTCACTACTTCTGTTGCCTCTATAATTATACAATTGCAAAAAAAAAAAAAAAGAAAGATTTATAATTATTAATAATCCTAGTATGAACTAAAAATAATGACTGAAAAGATGTAATTTTTTTCCCCCAAACCTACCAATTAAGCTTAAGTAGAAGGTTTAATCTTTAATCGAATCGGCACTAACCCATCGCCAAAAATGCTTCTTCACAGACACAGCCTCGTCTGCAACCCTAGTGCCCTCGCAATCGTTATACTCCTCGTCCTCCGCCGTCAAAAAATCGCCGTCGGGAAGTCCGTCCACGAACGCCTCCACCGAATGTAGCTCGTACCGGGCCGGCAAACCAGGGTACGACACCGAATTCCTCTCCTCCACCTTTTTCTGGTACGATCCGGGGACGATCCTCACCGCTCCGTCGACGATCGAGCCGAGCTCTTCTCGGACGGCGCGAGCCGCGGCCGATTCGACGTCCTCGGCGGGCTTCATCTTCTCCGACAGCGGCCGGCCACGGCTCCGGACGGTCCCGTCGGAGAGCTCCTGGTGAGATTCGATGAGAATCCGGCCGCGGCCGTCGCGGATCCGGACGGAGACGACGTGAACGGTGCGGACCGGAGGGGAGGAGTCGGCGAGGGAGGTCTCGCCCTCGGAGAGCTCGAGCCAGAGGTTGTGGACGTTCTTGGTGCCGGGCTTGACACCCCAGGAGGCGAAGGAGTCGGAGGGGAGGCGGGGCTTGAGCCAGTCGGAGAGGGACTGGGGGTTGGCGAAGTGGTGGCGGCGGTCGCGGTGGGGGAGGGACATGGCGGTGATGCTGAGGAGGCGGCGGGGGCAAAACGGGAAACGGAGGGTTCGAGGTTTGGCTGCGGCGGCGGAGGCGGAGGAGAAGAGGAAGAAGACGGAGAGGGCGGCGAGGAAGAGATCGGGTAAGGGAGGGAGCTGGGGAAGGGTGACGTGGCGGAACGTGATTGGCGGTTGTGGGGGTGGCATGTCAACGGGAATGAGATTGACGTTGACTAGGCTGCTGGCGACTGGACGATGAAGAGTTTGCAACGGGGAAGTCCATCTAACGGACGAATTCGACAAGGAGAAGAGGTTATATGTCGAAAGAGCAAAGACAACGAAAAAGAAAAAAGATGTGGCGCTGCGAAGAAAGGATTAATCGAAAAAAAAATATTATATGGGTGTTCTGTTTCGAGGACGGAACACGAGAGGAGGGGACTTTTTTTGGGAATATTTGTTAAAATTATGATCTTAAAAATTAAAATTAATAAAATATATATTTTATTTTAATATAAAAACGAACATGCTTATTCAAACATTTATTAATAAAATTTTTTTTTACAAAATCATTTTATAAATTTTAGAAAGTGAAAAATGCAAACTAATTCATTCGAATTTTTGAGGTTTCTGTTTTGGGAATATTCAATTTTGTGGTGCTTTGGTGGTTTACTTGTTTGATTTTGTCCCTTGGGTTTGGGCCTTTGGGTTAATGCTCATAGCATTTGGGTTCCAAAGGACCAATACCTCCACATTCGGAAATTTGTGAGAGAAAGAAGTAACTAGTATTTTTTTTTTTTTTACGAGAAATAATAAAAATAAATAATAAGTTTTAACAATATTTAGAGTATTAAACTTATTTAGAGAAAATATTTATTTATTAGAAGTAAATAAGTTATTTACTCAGTAAATTTATTATATACTACTATTTATTACAATTTTGTGAGATAATTTTATTAAAGTATTTATTAATTTATCTCAAAAAAATTAAGTTACATGAGAAGTTAAATTCCAATTATATTTTTTTATTTTGCTACGAAATTGGAAGGATTTATCATACTTCTTTATTATTGGGTTAGTGCTCTTTCATCTACAGTTATGCAGCTGATTTCAAGAGTCCAGTTCCTCTTTTTTCTTTAGTTTTCTTAATGCCGAAAAGAAGAGATCCCCAAATTTAGTGGGCTGGAGTGTATGATAATCTTGTTGATAATTAATGATGCCTCTTGTACCATTTACAATTGGTAGGTAAAAAAAATATAGGCATTCTTTATCATAAAATTGCCCAAAATAAAAAGAGAAGAGAGCTACTAAGAGTGAATCATGTGAAGCAACGAAAATTGTTACCATCACGTTTCGAGGAAAGAATGGACATTAAAATGTCGGGCCATAAAAGATGAAATGGTACATAAAATCTCATTTTTTGAATAATCTGAGCTGGTCCTCTAATTTTCAGGAAGATGATTGTACAAAATCAATAATAATCTTGCATTATTAAATCTATCTCATTACACCGTCACTCTTAAAATTTTTTTTTTTTTTTTTTTTGGAAGGGAACTCCCTTGTTTACATGGTCATCAACATAATCCCTTCATTTGTCTTCAGTGTGGGACTTCGACAAATAGAGTGAACACATAACAAATATCTACATCTTGAAATGTGAAGTCAACGTCAACATTGCCTTCAAATTCGTTCATAGACACCTTCAAAATTGTAGAATATTGATCAAGTACTAAGTGCATAAAATGCAATTTTGGTGTACATAATTGTCAAATAAATTAAGTTTTAATTAAATATTTTCAAGAAATTAATTCAAAATATATTTATGTGGAAATATTTAGTTTTAATTCAATTTAATTTGTTTTGAAGGGAAATAAAACATTTGGGCTAAAATTGCAAGCGAAATCAATCAAAAAGCCCAAAAAAGCAACTCTGCAGCCCATCAGCCCACTTGCCCAAGTCGTTGCCTAAATACATATATTTTCCCTCATTTTGTTTCTCTTCTTCTCATACTTGCTTTTAGAATTTTTGTGAGAATGTTGAGCATGCTAGGCTAATTTTCCCCTTGTTGAGGCTAAAGATGAACTCATGTGTAGAGTGTTCTAATTGGTATTTGATTCTTCATTTTATAATGCATATATGTTTGAATGAATTATTCTTCTTCATCTTCTATTCTTCATTGAGTGCAAAATATTGTGCGCCAAGTTTTTATATAGATTTGTTCATGCTTTTTCTATGTAAATTTTATCATGTAATGTCTTGAAATTAGAATTATAAGTTAATCTTTTACTACAATATTGTCAAATTGATATGTTATCGATATTAGATAACTTACAATAATAATTTTTTGATCTAAACGTAAGAAGTTTAATTTATTGAAATACCTTTATTGAATTTTATGAATAAAAACTAAAATTAGAGAACAACACACAAGAGGGATTCTTGATGCTTCACTTCTTTTATAATTGAATTCTCTTTTAAACATTGCATTGTCTTATTTAATTTTCTTAAATCACTCTAAAAATCATAATAAATTTTCTCTTTCTTTCCTTTTTTTGTTTGGTTCCCTTGTTTCTAATCCTTAATTTCTACTAGTCTCTCGTATTTGTTTTTGTCATTTCCTTGTAAATACAACTACCTAATCTATTTTACATCAACCGTTTTGTTTCGATACGTTTAGGCGTAATTATCAAGTCCAAGGCTTCAAGCAATGTCTGAACTTGAGCATCACCACCATTTTAGTCTTCATATATGCAACATTCTCAATAATTCCAATCTTATAAATTACTATCTTTCCTTTTTATCAATGATTTTGCATAGAAAAATGTAGTGCATTCGGCATATTAATGCGTTTCCGCACATCTCCCAGGTTTCCAAACGTTCTAAAGAGCCAAATTTAGCATAGCATCTCCAAAAATTCATGTGTCAAAGTGAGATTTTGACGTTTTGGGTAGGATAACGACTTTCCAATATAATGCTACTTCTAATATTTAATTTGACAGCTTTTAAGAAAAGTTAAAATTTGACATTAGTGCTAGCTGACATTTGATTATATCTTGACCTTTTATTCGATCATTACATTATTGTTAACTTTAATATCATTTTAATATTAAAAGTTTATGTTTATGAGATTCAAAACTTAATAATGATTACAAAATGTATATAGAATTAGAAATAACAATACATACTAGAACAAAGAGTAAGATATAACATATTAAATAAGCTATTTTCACACTTCTTTATGAAAAATAAAACATTGGTATTGACAGTTACGTTTGGAAATGATCTAACCGCCATGTACATGCCATTTACTATGAATTGATTTGTTGTTAATGTAGTACGAGGCAGGATTGGCAGCTGAGAAGGAATAAAGCTCTCGCTTTATGAACTTAAAAATTTATGCCAACAAGACAATCCAAGAAATCCACATGTTAATTTTTCTGAGGTCATGAAGGAAGGTGCTGCAGGTATATATTTTACTGTGATGCCTCAGCTAACAATATTATAACTTCCATAAAGTAACTGAACCATGGAAAAGATAAGAAGAAGTTCACGTGTGTATACATATACATGTATATATATATATATATAGTGTTATACATGGATACTAGCAAGTAGCTTAAACACAGAAAACTTTTTTAATTTTTAATGATTAAAAGTAATGGAGGTCAAACGTTAGCTTTTAAAAGCTGTAATTTCACTTGAGACCAAATGAACTACTAAATAAGCAAAAGGGACAGAAGGCGTTCTTGGGTGAACAACTTCACCAAGTGGAGACACATGAAATGCTGAGTTTGAAGATTTAAAATCAATGCAAAACTTGAAGAAAAGATGAACAGCAAAAATGAAGAATGATGAACATACCCGATCATGATAAACTTGATTATTTTCCAAGTGAATTGCACTTTGACATTCCAGGGAACATTATAAAGAGCTAAATAGCTTCCTTAATTAACAGCATCTAACTACCATATACTCTGCCATTTACTACAAATTAGCTTGTTATTAATCTAGTATATGGAAGCTGAGAAGGAATAAAGCTCTCGCAGTAAACTTAAAAATTTATGCCAAAAAGGAAGATAATGGCCTTACCACCACCACTTTCCTTATAAGATATGCTAACTTGTATTAAATGTTTTCAAAGTCTAAGCTCATATAAAAGAATAAGTCCATGTAGTCTTTAGTATGCAGAATTCACATATAAATGGATACAGGCAAGTAGCAATTGATAAAAATAGAAAATTCATCTTAATTTATAATGATAAACAAAGTAAAGGCCGTCAAACATTAGCCTTTTAAAGGTGTAATTTTCACTGAATCCCAAAGAAACTAATAAATAAGCAAAGGGACAGAAGGCATTCTTGGCTAATAACTTTCACCGATCGTAGAGAACATGAAATGCAGAGCTTGAAGATTTGAAGTAATGGAAAACTTGAAGAGAAGGTCATGAACATCAAGATTAAAGAATTCAATAGACATAAAAAAATAAAAATACGTAAGAAATAGACATAGAATATTCACTGGCTTCTTTCGAAATCAACATGCTGAACTATGTTTTCAGAACTTAAAAAAGAAACATCATTAAAAGAACATACCTGATTAGAAGTTTCTAAATTTCTGAGTAGTATAAATCTCAGGATTTAAGACAGCTCCTGATCACAAGAGCCATTAAAGCATTCATCTAAGCAGGCTGTCAGAAACTTCTGATTGCTGTGCCTTGGAGAAAAACATGGGGGGGACATGCAAATAAAAAGGTCAGAAAGCAGGCATAGATACATTTACATAATAGCAACATTCAACAAGAGCTCAGGGGGTGTTTAGGGTAAATTTTTACCTTCTCTAAAATACTTTTTTTCTACACTTCATCACTTTTCACAGTTTATATCTTCAAAACACTATAATAAACTCCAAATTTTAAAAGTCCATAACTTTGTGTATACAAGTTTAAATGAGATGATCTTTTTTTAAATCGTATAAAATTTCAAGAGGAATAAAACAATATCTATATTGATATTTTTTTTCTAAAAAAATTTTTAAAATTTTATATTTTTTCACTACAAACAATTTTTTTCCCCAAACATTTTTTTCAAAACAACTTTTTTCCAATTCAAAAAAATTGTCTCCAAACACTCTATCAGTTCACATATCTAAAACAGTGCCTTTGAATTTAGAACTGCGAAAAATACAATAAGCTATCCTGTGGTTGCTGAGAATATAGAGAGAAAAAAGAGCCAGAAGTTAAAGCTAAAACGTACATCCATTTCCTCTTATCGCTTTTGGTTACAAATTTAATCATCTTCTAAAGTTACAACTTACAAAAAAAAAATAGTAAGTGTCAAAGAGAGAGCTCAGAATAGATATAAAGCATCAATCAACATCTATTAGAAAAAAATAATAATAATAAATAAGAAGAATGAAACTTTCTCAACTTCTGTGCAAATTACCAGAAAAATAAACGACAAGAAAGATTTAGATCTATTACTGAAATTCTCTTTGCAAATATAAAAGTATAATAACAATGAACATGTATCTTGGGTATATTTTATAATGTCTTTAGGCAATCCTTATAAACAACTGTCAAACAAAGGAAAAATCCAACCAAAACTCATTTAATATTCAGATTATCCAAAGAGAGTAACAAGAATTACTAGCAACCTGTTATTACAATGCAGCCAAAAAAAAAAAAAAAGCCTCAATTTCAGGTTTCAACATGATCATCTCAGTGTAAAATTTCTTATCCTTGTACTCGTCAAAAAAAAAAACAAAGAAAACGTAATTATTATACCCTTTCACCTTATAAAAAACAATTAGCAGCTGTCGGGGTGTTGTTGGAAGTGCCACCAAATATAGATTCAGCTAGTATGATCATGTTCTTTAAACCAAGCCAATTACAAATTTCTTCAATCCAAAGCCAATGATGAGGATTAGTTCCAATGCCAATGTTTAGAAACCTCAAAAGCTAAACAAAAAGCCAACGAGACGTTAGTAGCATCGAAATGTAGGTCAGGTGTGGATTTTTTTTTTATTTCAGAGATTTCAACTTTTATACTTTTTAGTAAAATCAAATTTAGAATTACCATTTGATTATAACTGCAATCACGAGAGATTTTTTAAGTCTGTGAAGACTTTTACTTAAAGGTTAGTCTGACATTATTGTACTACGAAAAATTATTATTGTAGTTTTACTGTGAGTAATTAAAAGTAGACAGATCTATAAATTTTTTTATCAAAATTATGATGAGTACCAGGAATAGAAATTTAGATATTTGATAAACTTTGCATACAATTGATGTGCAGACGTTGAAGGACTAAAAAGGACATATTACCTTTTTTTTGTTTAATAAAGGCTCTAGTGTATATAGTTATTGTTTAAAATTTTAAAATCTTACACCAAATTATAGGATTAGGAGGATAAAATTATTTATTGACATTTTTTTTAATATTTGCTATCATAGGCACACCAAATACAATAAAAAATGTTTTTATTTTTAAAACAATATAGTAAAAATATAAATTATAATTTACAATTTAAAATAATTATAATGACAAAATAATTAATAATTTTAAACAAATATTACTATTTGATATGAAGATTAATAAAGTGGGTAGATTGAAATTATTATTTATTGTTAAGGATAATTTAATAAATTTGTAAAATGACAATAGAAGTATTTGCATAGAAGTAATCCTTAATTTACTTATCAAATTTTGCTGTGTTGCAATAGTTTGCAGGTAGAAGTATGGTTTGTCAAACACTCCCAATGTAAATTATTCAACAATCCAAAAGAAGACTCTAAAAACACTGTCAAACGTGTGCATAGTTAGGCCGTTAAATTTTTTTTTCGCAAAGAGCATCAAATATAAATTCATACCAAATTAAGTTCAGAAAAAAAAAAAAAGGACTTCTAAAATTTAAATTAGCCATTCAAAATATAAATATATATATACACACATGTACATGTATAAAGTTTAAATTAGGAAAGTTCAAAGAATAAAATTTAAGTTGGGAGTGAAAAGAAAAAATAGATAAGTCTAAAAAACCTATAAATTGTAAAATTTATCAAACTAGACTATACGTTGTCTTTTTTTTTTTTTAAATTTAGTTTAATTTGATGAACTTGAAATTTTCTTTTTTTTTAATTTAAATTTTAATATATGGTCAGCGTTTTCAGTACTTTCAAAAAAAAAATTAATTGGATTTTTTTTTAAAGACTTGAAAATTATCTTGCAGCCGTTTAATTTCTTCTTCAAAAAGCACATTCTCTGCATCACCTCACAATTTATAAATAATAATTCTATTTACACCTATTTAGTTTATAAAAAGAGAAAAGGTAAAATAACAAGTAATTGTAAAATTATAGCGTGTTCTAAATTATTGATACTAAATAGTATAATTAGGGCAAATAACAAAATAAAAATTTAAAAATATCCTTAACTCTCCTTTCCCTCCTAGCACTGTTCGTCTATCTCTCTCACCGTCGATTGGAGATGGCATCGGGATCTCACCATCTTCCTCAATTTGCTCTTTCCTGTCCACTGTGATCGGCGATAGTTGCAACGCACATCGCAATGGTAAGAATAGTGGTGCAATTGGATCTCTAACTTCCTGTTGCCAGATGTCATGAATTGAATGTCAAGAAATCGTTGCGAGCTTGCCCCGATCTCATCAGCAACGCTTTCCTCACCGAATTTGAGTTCCACCAGTTCATTGCGAGCCACGATGGCTTTGTTTGAGTTGCCACTGCCATCATCTATTGTCATTTCTTCTCCGACGATCCTCCAATAGATCCTTGCTTCGTCATCTTCTCTGGTGACTCTTCTACTAAAGCCGATGATAGCGATAGTTGTAGATCTGAAAACTAGCTTTAGTCGGGTTAAATTTAAGATTTTGTAAAATTTGGGATTGTTTTTTAAATTATAATAAATAATTATCAAAAATATTATAAATAAGCTGGTTTATAAAAAATGTTTGTTAATAAATGTAAAAAAATGATTGATAATCTTAATATAAATTCAAACCAAATTAAGTTCAAAAAAAGACTCCGTACCTAATCACCTATAAAATTTATATTGGCCATTCAAATATATATATATATGCACACACACATGTACATGTATAAAGTTTAAATTGGAAAAGTTTAAAAAATAAAATTTAAATTAGGAGTGTAAAGAAAAAGCAGGTAGATCTAAAAAACCTATAAATTGTAAAAATTTATCAAACCAGATTATACGTTTGCGCCACCACACACCCCCCCCCCCTTTTTTTTTTTTAACTAGTTTGATCTGATGAACTTGAAAGTTTCTTTTCTTTTCTTTCTTTCTTTCTTTTTTTTAGTATATGGTCAGCGCTTTCAGAACGTTCAAAAGAAAAATTAATTGGATTTTTTTTAAGCCTTGAAAATTAACTTGCAGCCATTTGGCTCCTTCTTAATTAAAAGGCATATTCTCTCCATCATCTCACAATTTGGAAAGAGTAATTCTATTTACACCCATTTAATTTATAAATAGACACAATAAATCATAAGCTATATATTCTTGCAGTCATTTGGTTCCTTCTTAATTAAAAGGCACATTCTCTCCATCATCTCACGATTTAATAAGAGTAACTCTATTTACACCCATTTAATTTATGAATAGCCACACTAAATCATAAGTTACAGATTCTTGTTATAGTTATACGAACCCAATTTTTTTTCCTAATTTTTGATATCTTAAATGGTGTCTAATCAATAATATTTAAAATATCTAATCAATAATATCATACCACATTATTTTAAAAAATTTAAAATACTTTATAACTTATTGTTTGTATTTTGAAATCTAATTTTATTTAATTATGTATAAGAATATAATTAATTAGACATAATTTAAGACACTAAAATTGGATAGATAATTTGGGTTCTAATTAACTTTATGCTAAAACATATTTAAATATTTTGTTTTTCAAAGAAAGAAAAAGAGCATACTCCCATTAGTTATACAACAAAACAAAGTTATTGCCTTTTTTAAATAAATATAAACATTTGTTAACTTTAATTTTATTTTTATGAATCGTAAACTTTTCTCCATCAAATTTTTTCCCACAAAATAAATTCTTGAATTTTTATTTCCCTTCGTGCTTAAACATTTCTCAGATATTTTGTCATATATTTTATTCACATTCATCTTGTTTTGTGATTGTTGAATATGAGAAGATTGGTGAATCTTAAGTTTTTAATGTTACTGAGACTTTGCTCTTTTTTAATACAAATATATAATTCAGCAATAAAGAGTGAGAGAGAAAGAAAAATGTAGTGTTGGTTTATATGTATGTGTGTATATACATATATATATAACTCTTTTTAAATGAGAAAAGTAGCATGTATGTTTGATTTATGTGTCTGGATCTAAAATTTTGGGTCTAATTTTGTCTTCTTCTTTTTTTAAGTCAACAAAAATTATAACTAAATTAACTAATTTTAATAATAAAATATTAATTTATTTCAAACTCAATTCATGAATAAGTATATCTGAAATTTATTCATTATCAAAATATATAAATTAAATTGAAACTAAAATTAGAATAGGTTATGATAGGGATTTTGCACTTTTTTTTGCAAATATATAATTTAGCACAATAAATAGATTAAAAAAAAAGAAGAGAGAGAGAGAAAGAAAAATGTAGTGTTCTTGTTTTTTTTTTTTTTTTAATATATAAAACTCTTTTTAAATGAGAAAAGTAACGAAATTTATTCTTTATATAAATTTATAATTTTTTTTATTATTTCCTTCCTCTTTATCATTGCTTCTCATTACAATTTAATTAAAGTGTTGACTATTTGCCAAATAGATTCTATGAGGTCACATTAAAAAATAACTAAAAAAAAAAAGATAATCGGTTGTTCTTCGAATTGTTACCATTAATGGATAATATATATTGTTTGAGCTTCAGTTAATTCTCTCTTAAATTCGCGTGTAATTGATACTTAATTTTTTGGTTAGAAAACGTGATTGATAGATGAACCAATGTCTACTATGTTCAAGTTCAAACCCATGCGTTCTTATTTCTGAGACCTTATCAGAAGCCCTCATCCGTATAGCACACCCACTTTGTTGATATGGGTTTTATGAACACCCATTTTATTAATTCAAAAGAAAATTTTTCAATCATGGACTCTCATTTTCCATCCATGAGGTTTGACATGTTCCCATTATGTTAGCCGGATTGTATTCTTTTTTATTTCTTTCTTCTTCTTTTTTTTTTTTTTCCAAAAAGTAGGGAGATGAACGTAGTGAAAGATGGAAGTTGACAGGCATAGTTGACGTAAATGTTGGATCCTGTACTGAATCTTATTCAATATATATTCTATATGGTCTTTGCAGAGTTGGATGGAATTTTAGCTGTCGAATCCTGTTTCTTTTGAGTTACACTACGATGGATGAGTCCCAAAAAAAAAAAAAAAAAGGAGTGCCAATTCAAATATTTTTTATTACTTTTTTTTCATTTCTTTTATCATATTAACTAACACTTTTTTTTTATTTTTTCATTTGAATTTATAAGTGGGTATTTGGGTTCTATATTTTTAAATGGAGATTGTGAAATTATCACTAACTTATAACTACTAAATAAGTAACACTTAAAAGAGCAAGCATGGACAAAAGGTTATTAAAATTTGAAATAACAATTATTTTTGTTAATAATTAGTTATGAATTTTACAATAAAAATATTGAATTTTCAAAATAAAATAAATATATTGACGGACACATGCTTAAGTGATAAAAAAGTATTTTGACCAATTTTTTTAAAAAATTTTAACATGCTTATTTCTAGTTAATTTTTAATAATTAATTAAGGAGCCAATTGACTTGTCTTTAGTTGTTCCATTCACATTTGACATACCAAACTCACAGCCAATCCATGTTTACTAACACCATTTTTTAAATTTCCATGTACGTTTTTGATTAAAATTAAGTTTGTAGCTAAAATTTTGGTGACATATCAATTTTGTATGTATTAAGTTCCATCATTGCATGCATCCACTCATTACCTATAATTTAATCTGCTTAATTTGCATTATATATATATAGCCTGCCCAACTAAAATTCCTTCTTTATTTTTTCAAAGGAGTTTTCGGTAAAATTTCTGGCAAAGCTAATGATCCGGATTATTAATTACAGGTTTTTTTTTAAGTTGATTAAAACAAATTGGGTGTTGCTATTTTTATTTTTCAAAAATTATATTAAAATTGTTTATATTTTCTATTCATATTTTTAATCGAAATTATTGTACAACAACACTTGGGTAGGCATTATTTTACTACCTTTAATCGTTATTCTTTCTTCACTTTTCAACTCCCTTTTAGGCGCTTGGGATTCCTTTGCTTTGCTTTTCTTTTTTTAAGTTATTTTAATACATGTCTCCAAAATTAACAACTGGAAACTTTATGCTTTACCAAAAAATTAAAAAAAAAAGTTGACATTGCCATCAACTTTTGATTAGCATGTATTTACCAAAAAAAAAACGGTGATCACCATTTTAATTAATTTCTAATTGGATATTTCTATTTTGTCAAAAGTAGTTTTGATTTATTCTGCAGAGGGAGGCTCCAGAAGATGTCAGGAATTAATTACTGCCAAATGGTATTTAATTACACGGAAACCAAGGCACAATTTTTTAACTAATATTCTGACTTTATCGTTTTCTTTTGACCACATGGGAATGCTCTCTTTCATAGGAAAAAATTTGTGCATATAACTTGACTTGACTCTAGATTCATTGTACACAGGGGGTGTTTATGGTACTGTGTTATGATTTAAGTTTTAATATTTTTAAGTTAAAATATGTTTATTTTTCTTTTTTTTTTTTTAATTTTCAGTAGTATATATATATTTTTTTTTATGCATATTTTTTATCTTATATTTTAAAATTTTTATATATTTATTTTTATAATCATTTTTTAAATATTTATTTTAAACATAATCTTTAAAATCATATTTGATTTTTAAAATTAATATTTTTAAAAATATACCTTTAAAACTCCCTCCAAATAGCTTGTAAAACAATTTGTACATCCACTAAACAGCAAATTTTTTTCCTGGCAAGTCATTAACAACAATTGAGGAGTTAGAGAAATATATATATATATAAGAGGAACTGTATTTCATTTCATTAGTGGTATTATTGCCTAATTTGTTGAATAAATTTTTAATTTATTTAATTAATAACCGGAAGTGGTTTTCTGTGCCATAGATTTTTCATTAAAATTTTAATATATAATGACTAAAATAATAATAATTAAAGAATGGTAAAAATGTGGTTTGCATTTAAAAATGTGTATTGATAAGAAATTGAATAGCGTGAGTGGTTTACAATTTCTTCCCTATAGGAGCGCACGTGTAACACTTACGTCCATAAGTAACGACTTCACGACAAATTGTAAAAATATAAAGATAAAAAAATAATATTTAACATTTTTCCAACTGTTTCCAGCTGTCAATATATATATGCGTATATATTTTTCTTGAGAGGAAAAAAAAAATCCACTAAACGGAAAAAGAGTGCAAAATAGAGATAATATTAAAATTAAAGATTGGATGTAGATTTATAAGATCAAAAATATATTATGGAACATTTACCTATAATGATACTTTCTATAAAATATCATCTCCCTCAAAAAACCCACTTCACAAAATATTAAATTACTATTCCTCATGTGATGCCCTTTAACAATGCAACGTGGGTTCTCAACACCTCCTTGATTATTAAATTTTCCAAGAGAGATAAAAGATCGTTTATGCGACACTTAACCTCATTCTTTATTCGTTAAGCTAGTCGGCTCATTTACAGAACTATACAGTAAGCTTTACGATACATATAACATATGTTCATATGCATAATCTTATCTATACAAAAGTACAACTTCAAAAGAGAAACCCGTCGTCCGACTCACAAGGGACAAAACTTACTCAAATGACAAAAGTGAAAAAAAAAAATTTTTTCTACCCCTTTAATTGAACCGTATGAAGCATCATAATTAAATCCTGTATAATATAATATATATATATATATAGACACAGCTAATTACCTTTTGCTAATCACTTTCTGGGAAAGTGAACCATAACAAACCTTAATCGTCCTCAAAGAGGAAATCATCTCCAAAAATGTAAATCATCCTCTCCCTTCTCCAGGGATCACGGTCAGCCTGATCATCAGAATCATGATGATGATTTTGTGTAGGCAACAGCTTAGATCTGCACAGAGGACAAGTCCCTTTGCCCTGATCCACCCAAACATCTAAGCAGTCTTTATGGAACACGTGACAACAATTGAATGGCACTCTCACCTCATGGCTTTCCTCCATCTTGTTCAGGCATATTATGCAAACACAGCCCTTGTCATCAATATCATCAACTTCTCCTCCATTTTTCTCCAAGAAAATTTTGTATGGCATCACCGGAATTCGCTTCTTAGCAGATTCGGCGAAGACGTAAGGTGGGACCGGCACCAATGAAGCGGAAGAAGGACGGTTTATTGGATCATGATCATGATGATCATCTTCATTGTTGTGGTCAGGTTTGCTCATGATCATCAGCCGTAGAAGAAGATGAGAAGATAGTATGCTGATGAAACGTAAAATGAGATGTGAGATTATTAGTATGAGAAAATGGTTTAGAAGGACCAAAAAAAAGTACCCATCAGAGGCTGTAAGTTTGATCAAGATCAGCTTGGGAGCTGATCCAATAATGCTCAAATAAGGAAACCCCATGGAATCAAAGAAACGATATGCACACCATATATATGCTTCAAATTAAAAGAATTCATGACCATTTGCGAACACCTTATATATATATATATATATATGCGTACTCGTCTAAACAAAGGGGTAAACTTAAATAAACAGTGGGTAACTCTAATTATTTATTAACAATAAATGTTTCTTTTCAAAGGAAATAAGTGGTGATTAGAGTGGGCCAAGACGAACTTTTGCTAATTTTATTTTGTTTGTGGTCCTGTAAGTGCATGCCACGTGGTCCCTCTTCATTAATTATCAAGCAAAACGATAGTCTCAGGATTAAATCTGCTATCCATAAATTGATGTCTCCAAATTAATAATATTATGTCGTAAGTTTTAAAAAGTATGAAATACTTTATAAATATTTTTTTATATTTTAATATTTAATTTTTTTAATAATATATTATAATATGATTAATTAAAGATATCAAATTGAAATGAAATGAAGATTTCGGTTTCCAAAATTTCAATTGAAATTTGGTCCATTATGGCGGAGATACGGACAACGTATTGGCGGACCGTGCACGAAGCTCAATTCAACTTGTGGAAAGTTGGTAGATTATAGTTTACACTACTGTTCTTTTATTTTTACAATTTATTTTTTGTGTAAATGTTAACGGAGACAGCCTCCCATTCTAAAGCATTAACGAAAAGAAAAATTAAAGTAAAATAATATAACAATTCAGAAACTAATCATAAGACTGAAAAATTACAAAAACGCAAAAAAAATATAGAAGGAAGTCAAAAAATAACCTTAGTTTATAAGACAAATGAGAACAACCGGATGGTAACAATATAAAAACTTATAATTAACTACTTCTTTTGGTTTTTGCTAAGAGTTATTTTACTCTTTTTTTACTGAGTGATTGAAAGAGATCATCATATATAATACTAAACTAATTAAAACTAATTTTTTTCAGCAAAAAAATAAAAAACTAATTATTCGACTAATTTTTTTCTTAATGAGTGATTAAAAGAGATCATCGTCACTTAAATATAACAATTGCTAATGGGAGATATACCTTTCGAAATTGCATAGTGGTTAACACGTTAAGTTGGGATGAGCAGAGAAATAATTTAGCTTCAAAGATATCTATGGTGGCGGCAACAAATTATTGATTTGTAGACTAAAAAATCAATTAAAACTATTAGAGGTCATGCAGAATTCATAAGTTCGATTTAGGTCTTGTCAACATAATTAATCAATCAATTTGTCTTCACCAAAAGTTGGCCTTAGTCAAAGTGGGACATGTCATATATTCCTCTTTTTTTTTTTTTAAATATATTTGAGCTGTACAAGAATAATTATGGCAATCTATTTTTTCTTCTTGTAAACATTATTCAATTATAATCTATTTTAAGTAAATGACAAGAAAAGAAAATGAAATCAAAACCAACAAGAACATCCCAAATGACTGGGACTGTTTTAACCAAAAAAAGGCAAAAGTTTATGACAGAAAGGAAGGAAGGGAAAAACAATGACAATACCCTTCCTTTGAATTCCGTGATTTGGCCGTAGAAGCACAACAAGCTATCATGTTATACTCCATAAGAACTAGGCCGGTTCTGAACATGAATTATTAAGGGCAACAATAGCTAGGTGAATACACAAAATTTTTTGAGTTATGAAGTTTTATTGTTGTCTTGAATAGATATAGTACGTGAATTGATCTAAATTTCATAGGGAGAAGTTTCATCAAAGAAAGTGTAGTAAAAAAAAAAACCTTGTAATTTTAATTGTCTAAATTTTCTTTATAAACAAGAGATGCTGTCATTATAGTTGATTAAAGAGGTTAATTAGAAGGAAAAAAAAAAACACAAAAAAATAAAAATAAAAAATGCAATTTTTCTCTTGTAAACTTCTTTTTGAATTTTGAATTATTATAGTGAATTATTATTGCAGTTAAAATGATCCATAACCTCAAATTAAGGTAAAGCTTATAAAAAATCTTACATGTATATATTTGTTTATTTTATTGTGCTTTTTTTATTACTCTCAAATAACATACAACTAGAACTAATAATTCTTAATGTCCATATGTAATTTCTTCTTGTGATGTCTCATCCTCTGTGTTTTGACGAGAAAAAAAGTTGGAAGTCAGAGTAGGAAAGGAGAAAAGTATGGTCGTGGTCTTTATATGTAACATATGGCAAATATGCGCATATTCCTTTTACCGAATATGCACGTTCGATAAGGTACATTATTTGTCAAGTTGCACTTAAAAAGCAAATTTTCCAAATTAATTAATTAGAACTTTTTATATATAAAAAAGAATTAATAATTAGAACTTGATTACGTGGATTTATAACATATATAGAAGTACTAAATTAAATTGTTTAATACATTATATATATATGATCATATGTAGATAAAATGCTTCTCTAGATACGTTGCTTTGTAATATAATGCGGAAGTGATATTGTTATGTTCATAACAATAATAGCAAGAAAAAGATCTGCAGGAAATTAAAGAAACACTATACAAATACACACACACACACACACACACACATTCTTGAAACCCCCTCCAGATTTACCATTTCGATATCAAAGTGCCAATTATTTGCTTATTAATAACTGTGCTGATCACAATAACTAATATGCTTAATTTTGGCACTTGCTCCTTTCAACAGTCCTTCCGTGAACGGATATTGCATTGACAAATTTTAAATTTTTTGTATTAAGCATATTAATTATTGTGATCAGAACGTTATTAATAAGCAAATAATTGGCACTTTGATATCGAAATGGTAAATCTGGAGGAGGTTTCAAGAATTTTAAGTACGTCTAACTGTTATATTAATGCAATATTATCTTGATATGAATATCATTACATGCATTACGTTTCAAAAATTTAGCCAACACACATAAATAAAAAGGTAAAATTTTTGTTTTTCTCATAATCTTAAAATATATATAAAATTTAGATATTCACATTACAATTAATATTCCTCTCTAAACACAATAATAGAGGGAAAGTTTGCACTAATGGATCCTATGATATGATATCCATCCTTTACTAGTAAATGATGTTAAATATAATTGAGGCTCTTTAGCAGAAAAGATATAACTCATCCTCTCCCTTTTCCTTCATCTCCCATAATATTATATTTTCATGGCGCATAGTTTTGTTTAAAAGAGAAAAATAGATGCAAAATCTTTTGCTTTTTTCTTTTTTTGCCGGTTTAAAAAGTATTTGATGATGTTATTTTTGTTTGTTTATTTTTTCTGGTTATTAATTTTCAACTGAAATTATTAGCGTAGTTTATTTTTAATATGAGATTTAACCAATATATGCCTGTATGCACATAATATTATATTTATAGAATTTTTTACGATATTTACAAAACATAAGTGGAGAATTTTGAAAATAAATGATATATATAAACTCATGGGATTCTTTTTTTGCTGATAAATTAATACAACAGCGAAGTTGTAAAATTAAAAACAATAGTTTATACTTGTGCTTTATTCTTATGGGGAACTGGGATGACATGTGGTAGAAGGAGAAGTAAGAAAGTGACTAAGAGAATAAGCCTACAATATTTCTAATGGTAGCAAAAAAATAAAAATAAAATAATATATTGGAATATAAAGTAAGAATACTGTATATGTCAAATTAATATAATAATGGTAAATTTTGATATTTAGATGAAAAAATACTTTATAATACAATGTTATTTTTTATGTTAAAATTGTCATATGTTAAACTTTATGACAAATTTACTATAAGGTATGGACAATACCAAATTTCATATTTAATTCTTATTAGTTGTTGTCTCGTGTAATAATCACAATAATTTTATTTGTTATTTATTTAAATATTATAAGTTCACTTTTATAATTTTCAAAGTACAATAATAATAAAAAAATAGGAATAACATTAAAAATAGCATAATACATTAAATCATAAATAAGATAATGTTATTTTTCATATTATTTATAACAAATATAATATTGACATACACAAATGTATTAAAGATGATCTAAGATAATACTATTTTTCGTACTATTTTGTAACAAATATAGCATTGACATACTTAAATGCATTGAAAATGATCTTAGATTAAGAGAAAATACGTTCAAATAAAAAAAAAGTTGAAAACTTATATTTAGTTAAAAAGAATATGCCAGAGAATTAATTAAAAATGTATTAGGGTTTCTTTTTTGGGCTCAAAATCATATAAGTATTTTGTTCATTTATTTAAGTGTATTTTTTTTTAACATTTTGTTATTATAATTAAGAGTCCTTTTTAAGCTGGAAGGTGACATTTAATCATGGAATATTACGCTTCATTTAAATAATTGTTGACCTCTTTAGACTATGATCTTCTGTATGCATTCACACAAACCAAATCTATATTTGCATTTATATTTCATTTTATATGTATACATAGAAATGGTCTCGTATCTGAAACTGAATATTATTCGACATTCTTATAAATGTAAATATCAATTACTAGAAATGTAAAATTAAGCAGAATGAAATATAAATATAAAGATGTTAAAAAATACCTGTAAATGTAAATTTCTTGTATTTATATTTTTTTATGCATGAGTTTACATTTCTACTAAACTTCATATTTATTTTAGTGTGCTAGATGGTACTGGATTTAAGATTTTGTGATATATATACATAGTTTGACATTATACACACACGTTGAGGTGTTATTTTTCTCTCGAAACAGGTGAGTGGTCGCTGTTGATGGTCGACCGTAGTTGTATTTTTAAGTATGCTTTAGTTATTATTATTCATTATTATTGAGACTACAAACAGCACCAAAACACTAGTAAGGTTGAAATTTTCTTTTTTTCCCCCACTAGTAAATAAAAATTAGGGGTCATTATAAACGTAAACTGATATTTAAAATGTCCATATTTCTGTACACATATGTTAATTAAAATTAAAATGTAATAAATATTTGTGATTAACATAAGCATATGAAGAATGAAGTGACAATGACAGAAAATAATTATGTTATTTAATTAGCATATTAATATATTTCGTTTTCTATCTTTGATTTAACGATTTGGATGACAGAAATTGTTCAAGCTCAAATTTAGTGGCCATATATAATTGGGGAAATGTACACGAAAGTCACAAATCAACTTTATACAGCTGGTTTACACGGTGAGCATGGCTATAAATCAATAATAATATTAAATACTATTTATTAATAATAAAACAAATCTCATAGCATAAAATTAATACATAACATCTATTTTTTTATTAATAATAATATTTAATATCGATATATTCTTAAATATTTTTCTTATACAGTACAACACTTCAACTTTTAATGAGTTGGAAAACCCCTTCAATCGTGAAGAACGGATAGAGACATAAAGGTGACCATAACGAAATATTTAATTGACATACGAAATGTTTCAACTACCAATGTTATAGCCATACACGTGTAGATACTATGTGGGAGAGATGAGACAGCATGTTGGAAGTTGAGAAAAGTCGAAGTCATACATTAAGAAGATAAAGTACACAAAGTGACATATATAGTTTCAAATCCTGATATAGTCAGATAAATAAAAATGTAAACTTATATATAAAATAAACATAAATATTATTTATATAGCATTTATGAATTTCTTTATTTTTATATTTTTTTTGTTATATAAGTTTATATTTTTAATGAATAGAGTTTATATTTATAATAGTATCAGATCATATAAAATAATAAATTTAATATTGTTTTTTAATATTATTTATGTGTGGGTGATAATATATTTTTAATTTTAGCTCTTATTTACGTCATTATATTGATAAATTTAAATGACATCTCACAAAATTAGGAGCTATAGAGAACAAACAAACGGTTAAAAATGCAAAGAAACAAAAAATTGAAGAAACAGATGTTCATTCCTTTCATACACGCATAAAATTCTTTATGAAGTTTTGGTTATGTTTTGTTACTTGTATATCAAGATACAGGTAGTTTCTTGAATTAATTGGTCAATCACATACAATTCGGAAGAAAACCAACTCCAGGGACAAAAAGACGAAGATATTTCTTGAATTAATTGCTCGATTGCAAAAAGTCGGCAATAAAATTCGGATTAGGGAAAAAAATAAAAAAAAAAGAAGCAATTGGTTCGTATTGATCACGAAAAGTCCACAAGAGCAAGTTTATATTTAAAAGGTAGCCCATCGACCTTGTAATGGCGATGGCAATATGATTAGGTAGAGATATAGAAATGACAACTCTTTTATTTAATCTTTTATTTTATCGATAATAAGAAAGGTAAAAACGGATGATTAACGTATTGTACATTAAACTGCATTAGAACTTGAAATTGCTTTTATTTATAGTGTATATGCAAATAATAATAATAATAATAATAATAATAATATATAGGATTGGTAGCACCTTTGACTGGGGATCTTTACCAAATTTATCCGACGGATTAATATTGCCCATCAGATAAGAAATGGACGATTTCGAATTGAGGAAAAAGTAAAAGCGCATGCTAATAAAAAAAAAAAAAAACTGACAGCTAGCTACTTATTGCCTTTAGAAAAATCAACATTAAAAAATGGGACTGAAGATATAAATAAATAAAACAAAAGAACCATCATTTTCTGCATAGAGTAAAGCTTTCCTTCTCTTTAATGGCATCCTTCTTGTCAGCGATCTCAAACCTTCGTGTCGGATGTGGCTTTAATTAAGCCAATGATGAAGTCTGTATTGGGCTCAAAGCTTACGTGGGCTTAAAACTCATGGCTCCCTTAACAGGAGTTTGATTAGGTTTTTGAGAGTATGTATATGTATATTTATATATATATATACGCGCTAACGAGAATGTGAAACATAAATAAATATGTAAGGGGCGTTTGTTTTTATTTTTGAAAATGATTTTCTATTTTTAAAAATATAGAAAATGAAAATGGTTTTAAAATAGCGTTTGTTTATTTAACGTTTTCAAAACCGTTTCGAAAATACCGTTTTCAACTATGTTGTTTTTTTAGGTTTTTTGAAAACGAAAAAAAGTTGTTTTCACTTTTTGTTTTCATTTCTAAAAAATATTGTGTTTTTTGGGTTTTTTGAAAATGAAATGGGTTTTGAAAAAATAAAACCAAACAAAGTTTCATTTTTATGTTTTTCAAAATATACACTTAGAAAACATAACCAAACACAGTTTCAGAAATGATCTTAACACAGTTTTCAAAACATTCTTATTTTCAATTTTTTTGAAAACAGAAAACATTTCAAAAACAATACCAAACGCCACCGTAATGATCCATGTTTCAAGACTCAATTAGGACTCAATCCTATGGACTTCAGTCTCCTATATACCTGCCTGTTATACATCTATAATATAATGTATTTTTTAGAGCTTAATCTCTTAAGGATTTCTGTTGTGTTCCCAAATCAAACCCTTAACATCACCTTTAAGAGGTTCTTAAGTTTAAAGCTGATACTTGCTTTAAACTTAAAAATCTCTTAAAGGTGACGTCAAGAGTTCGAGTTAGGGACGTAACAAAAACCCTTGAGGGAGTGAACCCTAAAGAGGACAATACATTATGACTGCACAATGGACATGTGTATAAGAGGCAGAAGTCTATAGGGATGAGCCCTAATAGAGGCTTGAAGTGTGGGTTGTTACAAGATAACAACCGCACACGAATGTATTCCCATTGATACATATTCTCTCTTTTGTTTCTTTTGAGTGATATTTTATCAAAGAATTCCTCTATTTAATATTTGTTATTCTTACTTTTGGGTTAAGAGATGTATTTGGGATTTGAGTGGTGAGAGATATTTTTCAGACTTTTATAATCTCTTTTGGTTTATTATGGATTTTCTTCGTCATCTCTACTCATGGAATATGCCAAAAGCCAAACCACATTAAATCCTCGTGTTTTTGGAATTTTTTTTTTTTTTGTATTTTACCCTAAATATGTTTGGTTTGACATTTGGCACAACAAGTGGTATTAGAGAATAGTTTATTCGTCAAATTATTTTGGATTTTCTAGGTTCTGCAATAGCGAAAAAATATGAATTTATAAAATTTGACAGGAAGAATGATTTTAGTCTTTAGTGTGTCAAGATGAGATCCCTATTAGTTTAGCAAAGGTTGCTTAAGACACTAAAAGGTAAGAAGGCTTGGCCAATGTTGTCAGATGGTGAGAAAAAAGATTTCTTAAAAAGGGCATACAAGGCTATTCAATTGTCATTAACTGACAAGGTGTTGCGCAAGGTTACTAATGAGACTACTGCTGTCAAGTTATGACTTAAGCTTGAAAGTCTATATATGACTAAATCCCTCCTCAATCGCCTCTAGCTGAAACAATGCTTATACACTCTTCATTTGTCATAAGGTACACATATTTAAAATAATCTTGATGAATTAAATAAAATTATTCTGGAACCAAATAACATTGATGTAAAAATTTATGATAAAGATCAGGCCTTAATTTTGTTTTGTTATTTACATTGTTTGTATGAGCACTTTGTTGATACTATGTTATATGGTAGAGACACTACTTTTTCGAGAGATGTTGTTGCATCTTTAAATTTCAAAGAACTAAAGAAAACGGTGTCTGAAAATTAGGATGAAAATCAATCAGGTGCATTGGTTTTTATAGATAGAGAAATTGAAAAGGGTGAAAGCAAAATCAAGGTAAGTATAATAATAAAAAAGACAACTATAATTATTATCACTAACCAGAGAATTGAAAATAGGATTGCCCAAAGTTCAAACAAAACAATGTAACTGGTGAAAATGAATCAACTGATAATAATGCTAATATTATTGAGTATTTTAATGATAAAGATTGAGTCTTATTTGTGTCTGGTGGTTGAATTGGTAATTCTTGGATTTTTAATTCTGGATATTCTTAACATATGTACTCAATTATTGTGATTAAGGGAAAGTTGCATAATAGCTTTTATTTTCTATAGGGTAGTACAATTATTGGCGCTACTATAGTATGATCTTGTTTAGATCCAGATTTTGATATCGCTAGTTCATGGTATTTGCATCAAGGTCATGTGAGTGATATGAGGATGTCAGTTTTGATGTCTGTTGATGACTATAATGGTGTACAATTTGGTAAGAATCATTTGATTAGGTTTTGGGAGAAGAAGATAATGAGATACCGCACTATTTGGGATATGCTACAACAATTATTAGTCATAGATGGTATGAATAGAACTCTATTGGGGAAAGCTTGTTATTTCCTTTCTAAGTTTGTTTTTCCAGCTTGCTATTTGGTTCGATCACCATCAACTACATTTGGACTGAAGATTCTGTTTGAGGTATGGCTTGATTGCTCTTTTGTTTCTGTTTTGAGATTATTTGGTTGTTTTGCATATGCTTATGTGAATAATGGTAAGCTTGAGCGAAGGACAAAAATATGGTTGTTCCTAGGATTTGAATTCAAGGTGAACGGTTATTGGTTGTGGTTTTTTAGACCAAAGTCACCAAAATTAGTAATTAGAAGAGTTTATGATTTTGATGAAGATGCTATCTTATTTAAAGAAAGGGAGTCAATAGTTATAGATAAAGATCCCAATGTTCCTAAGCAGATGAAGCTTGATAAGTTGATTTATTTTGCATCAATTGCAACAAGTACGGTGATCAAGTTGGCTGTCAGTTGGAAGTTCAAGCGTCGCTTGGACTTGTTTGTTGTTGTAAATCGTGATTAACCCTACACGGTTTTAGAGGAGATGGTGAAAGAGTTTCATTATTTTGAGCTTGGCATAATTTTCGTCAAGGTAGAGATTGTTTGAAGTGGCTTTAATTAAACCCATGAAAGTCTTTTTTAGACTCATAGCCCTTGTCTCTCATAAATATAGCAAGACTAGGTTTTTAAGAGCATCTATATATATATACACACATATATATGCTAATGAGAATGAAAAACACAAATAGGAGCTGCACATGAGTGTATTTCTATTAATATATATTCTCTCTTTTGTTTCTTTTGAGTTAGATTTTATTAAAGAATTCCTCTCTTTGATATTTGGTGTTCTTATTTTTAGATTGAGAGATTTTAGTATATTTGAGATTTGGATAGTAAAAAATATTTGTCAGACTTTTATAATCTCTTTTAGTTTATAGTCGATTTTCTTTGTCGTCCCTGCTCATACAAGAGGCCAAAAGCCGAACCACAATAAATCCTTGTGTTTAGATTTTTCTATTCTTTTATATTTTATCCTAAATCTGTTTAGTTTGACTTTTGACACAACACTTCACCACCACCTTCAATGTCGTCTCTCCAAACGCATTGCCTCGTGATGCCAACCTCAACGAGCTCTTCCTCAACAATCCCATCATCTCTCTATTCCTATCCTCATTGGACTAGTTCTGTATACAAATCCACTTTATTTTGACATTATTTATCATGAAAAAGAAAATTTACATTTTGTATTTGGTTTTGGAATGGAGGTATGGACGTTTTATACTCTACCACCAAAATAATGACCTTATTTATGACCGGTTACTGTATCTTGGTCTCCATTTGGGAGCCCACCTTTCCTTGCCAGGAACATGGTAAAAATGGCGGCCTTATCACCGGCCGGCGAGACAATAGACCCAATTTTCTCCATGAAATGAAAGTGAGTTTAGATTCGAAACTGAATCTGCAACATCTATTGTTTTTTTAAGGTCTATAACATCTGCTTTTAGAACCCAAAAAATCTCATCATTTTTCTTCTTATTTTTTGAGGCAAAACTCTTAAAATATCCGTTGGTCGGTGGTCGATCTAAAGATATGATTATAATTACTTTTCTGGTTTTGGTTTTGGCATTAATAACTTTTTATTCAATTAAATGAAGTGGAAAAAAAAAATCCTATTGCTTCAGCAGAGAGTAGGCGAGGCAGACAATGGAGGGGAGGTAGAGTCAGGTGTATTTCCGGCAGGTTGCAATGTTACTTGAGCGAGAAAGATTTAAAAATGTTTCAAAGCAGGGAAAAAAATCCATCGAAATAGGAGAGAGGATCTCTGGGAAAAAAAAAAATGAGAGGTGAGTATTTTTTGTTGAGAAAAAAGGTAAAGAGAAAGTTGATGGAAAAGATGATCTGAGGAAAAAAAAAAAAAGAAAAGAAAAACACGTACATGCATATATTCTCGAATTCACATAATTATTACAACTTCACCATCACCGGTCAAAGTACATTTTGGTACACATCTCTTCTTTGTAATTTCTTTTTTCAAATTCTCGTTTTCCCTTTTTCTATTCGCATACAAATATTTTGTGCCCTCCTCTACCATATAAAACTATTTCGTTAACTAACTTACGTGCATCCTTTCAGACAAAGTTTCTACATTCCTCAGCCAACCTCACCAACTTCACGCCAAATGTCGTTGTACTTACCAAGTTGAGCTTTCATGAAGGTACCATTTCATATTCGGTTCGGATATGAGTCTTTGTCTCTAATTAAGTTGCCATGACTAACGGCCCCCAAAAAGAAAGTCATCCCCAAGAAGAGAAACCATCCTTTCCCTTCTCCATGGATCTCCTGCTCGATCATCGGAATGATCATGATCATGATTATCATGATGTTTAATTTGGAAGTGCAACAACTTCGATCTGCAGAGAGGACAAGTACCTTGGCCCTGATCCACCCAAGCATCTAAGCACTCTCTATGGAACACGTGGCAACAATTGAATGGAACTTTCACCTCATGGCTTGGCTCTATCCGGTTCAAGCATATTATGCAAACACAGCCCTTACCATCAATATCATCAACTTCTCCTCTATTTTTTTCCAAGAAGATTTGGTATGGCATCACCCGAAGTTGCTTCTTGACCGATTCGGCGAAAAAGTAAGCCGGGATCGGCACCACTGAAGCAGAAATAGTATTGGGACGATATTCCTCATGATGATCATCATGATCAGAAGGTGAATCTTCATCATCGTGATTTGTACTGGCTCCGTGATCATGATCATCAAGATCATGTTTAAAGAAGATGGCTAATAATTTGCTGAGAGTAAGAAGGAGGTGATTGAACATAAGCATGAGAATGTCTTTTAGAAGGCTTACCATGAGAGGTGTTCTTGGGGATTCTAGTGCACGCCCAAGCATTGCAAACCCAATGAAGAAGAAGAAGAAGGCCAATGATTGAGACTAAGATGCACCTATGTATATTTATGAAATATATATATATATATGCATTATTATGTATATAAAGTTTCTTAAAAAAAAAAATTATATAGGAAGTTGGTGAAAACACTAATTGTTATATGTATTAATTAACGATTATTGGTAAGCAAAAAAAAAAAATTTACACAAGAAGATAAATAAGTACGAATACATACGATACATATGGGTTGGTCTTAATATAAAATTATGTTCTATTTTAAATGCAGTAATTTATTATAATGATCAAGTAGTGTACAATACAAATTGGCACAACCTCAAAATCTTTTTTTTTTTTTTTCTCTAAGGGTCAATTAACGTATTATCTCTACGTAGGAGGGTGTTTTTCTTCCTTTTTTTTTTTTTTTGGAGGCATATTATCTGAAAAGATTTGCAATTACATTATGACAGTAATTCCCTTACATGAACATTGATCTCTCATTAAATTGAAAGCAAAACTTACAGCTAGCAAACAATTAAAAATTAGAAATCCTTATAAAGGTTATTTATTGATAGAAAAAAAAAAATTTTTTTTTTTTGCTGGATAGTAATAGAGAATTAATACATGTGACTGATTATCAAGCAACTGATATTAATTTCTTTATAGCAGATAAGCTGGAAGTAAGATGAATTGCATATTGCTATCCATTTGGAAATATTTAATATTCAGTAGCCTTTTATATGATTATTCACACACAATAATTAAAGAGTCTTTGTCAACCTTGACATCTACACTAGACCAAAGCGATATATATATATATTTAAATATTTTATATTATATAGGGTTAGTTGGAAATAGTCCTCCAGTATTACATTAAATATACTTTGATCCTTGAGGTATAAAACGATATACAATTGACGCCAGTCTATCTAAATATGATAAAATTAGTCCTTTTATGTGTTAATTACTAAAAAATTTACAAAAGAGCAGAATATAAAGACCATATTTAAAACCATTTCATTGAATTTATCCTACCTAAATGATACTAAAATGAATATTTTACGTAATAAAGAAAGTATACTTACAAGCGCCGCTTAGGGCCCCATTAGTTTAATGTGCGGTTTCTGTTTGATTTTTAGCTAATAATTATATGATGAAGATAATTATACGTAAATACAAGAATAAGCAGCTTGCTGCTCTCAATATTACATGCATGTGTGTGTGTGTGTGTACGCACGCGCTCTCACCACATTTGGTATCGGCTCAAATCTTGATGAAAAGTAATACTAATGTTTAAAATTTACTTTTATGTTTCTTGGACATGCATATATATATATATATGTACATCATCATCACGGCGGCTTTTGAAATGGTCGATTGGCCTTTTTTGGAAAATAATTACCAATAATCAGAATAGGGGGGCAAAATTATGTAAAATGAAATTCTCCTAGTCTTCTTGGAAATCCAAGAGTTAGTGCTAGGGGAAAGGTATTTAACAAAGGAATAAATCATCCTCCAGTCTCTCCACGGACCTTATGATCCAGATAATCCAAACTTCTCACCTTCATACAAAATGGGCAATAACTAGGATCTACAAAGAGGGCAAGTAGAATGGCCTTAAGCAATTCAAGTATAGGCATTCTCTATGACAACAATTAGAAGGCACTCTAACCATATATGGCTCGCCTCTATGCAATCCATGCTTACGACGGAAAACAGTCTTCGTGATCGTCAATGTTATTGTCACTTTTGTTGGAGTGGTTGTTGTAATACCAATCCGAACCGCCTCCACTGTATATCTCATCACAAGAAGTTGATACGCTTCGGATTATTATGGATGTGCCTACTCGAATTATTATACATTATGGATTCGTCATAATGTGATGAGAATCAGCTCAGCACATAATCCATGATGTAGTGATGCATGACGAATCAGCTCAGCAAAAAAATTTAAACATCCATAATATGATGAGAATTCACAATTATCTTATCACAATTTTTTTGCTGAGCTGATTCGTCATGCATCAGTGCATCATCTTGGCTTACGTGTGTGTTGTGAGTCCGGCTAGGCTGACACTCAAATAAATCACAGTTTTAGGAAAATAGCAAGTGTAACTACTAAAGAAAAGCACAACCTGACACGCAGCGAACGAGAGGGAGCCTACAACTACTAAGCCAAGCCGTTTGGGTGCATCTTCAATTCCGTGTTATTTAGTGTACCAATATTAAGTTTTAGCATTTGTTAGGAAAATCACTCTCCAACACATCATCTAGTATAATAAATGTCAAAGTTTTGATAGTTAGCATGGTTATTATTGTTTGTTGGGATGACTTTTTCATTTAATACCTACATTAAAAACTAAAAATTATAACTTTTACAAGTTGCAATTTACGATGAGAAGTAGATAAAGCAACTCCTCGAACGGAGCGAACACACTAGCTCGACCATGCTTGGTCGACTAATTGTTTAATGACGGTTGGCATACAAGTTAAAGTAGAGGTACCGGCGTGAAAAGTTGTTGCTTCATTTGATCAAAACTCTCTCTTCATCTCGATATCCAAGTCATCACCTCAAATGAGTAAGATGGACTGCTGGTACCCCTAGAGTAGCCTAGTGGCCTGCGTCGTGATAACTTCGAAGGTTGATCCAAATTTATTTGCTGGACTTCGCACGCTGTCGGGGTCTCATGAATCGACCGTTGCTTATAGTCAGCTCAACATGCGAGGGGCTAAGATTGGAGGATGAAATCAAACCCCGACGCTAGATGTTTGCTAATTGGTAAGAAAAACGACGTCAAGGCAGGCGAAAAAAGAAATAACAATCTTCAGGAAAAACACAACCTACAATTTTGAGTAAACTGTGAACGACACATTTGAATGTCGGGACACCGACGAACCGTATGACGTCTAACCTTAATTCAAGCAACACGTATACACGACGTAGCGTTTCTTAACTAATTGTCGTCAATGTATTAGAATAAAAATAAAATAAAATTAAACAAAACAAACTATCGTTTTACCAACAAAGACGAGAACTTACAGTTGTCGTCGCTTCACTCTGAAGATAAAAACAACATCAAAGATAGAAGACATGACGTTTTCCATGTTGGCATCACGCGAAACGTAAATATACTTTCTAAAGGGAGGACATCTTCATTGGATGTCATTTGCGTTACTGGTAAGTACTAACAAAGTGAACAAAAAACGACATTTACTTTTAATTTGTCAAAATGAAAATGCATGAAAACAAAACGGTATGCCGTAATCAACGATGAACAAACTCATTATCTGCTTATGAATGAACAGGCCATATTAACGCAGCTCCTGCTGTTATCTTGCGCTGAATTTAACATGATCTTATCTTTAACCTCCTTCTTTAACACTATCAACGAGCAAGCTAACAAACAAATGATGAGAGGCAAGGACGCCAAACCAACATATAACTTATAACAAAAACGACTGTGGAAAAGAGTGATACACAATCCCATATGGGAAGACTATATTAACATGGAGGATAGAAATAATTGATAACTAAACAATAATCTGCTTTCATAAATTGAAAGAATTAAACTCCTGCGACGACCTAAAAGTGAGAAACGAATATCTACCTCAAATATCAAAACATCCCTTGCCAAACTTGAATAAATATTTGCTGCTTCCCTTAACTTCATTGCACATCCATGAAACATCCTTTTCATCTTCATCCACCATTGGGAGTCCTGCATCAGTGGAAGGCGCACTACTTAAGCTTAGACGGCTAAAACAATCATGATGCAGATACAACAGCAACGTAATTCAGGTCATAAGTATGTTCCAGTGTTGACAACCAGGTTTTTGCTCATCATATTCAGCTTAAACAACAAGAAAATACGATTAAACGACATTTTGAAGATTGAGATTTCTAAATTCATAGCCCTGGTTATCCAATGGTTATGTAACCCAATTAAAAATTATAATCCAATCCATGTAAGTAACCCATTCTAAAACTTGTTTCACTTTGATCAGTTGTCTATCCTTTAAATTAAACTTTCACCAGAGGACCGTCATCCTCCTCAATTGACCTGACTAGAAATTCTTTTGCGCAATATGTTCAAACACAATGAAGGTTCACCCAAAGCTCATAAAAGCAATGCAAAACTGATTTCCGGGGATGTTTATGAAAAGCGAAACATTGAATTAAGAATCTATGATCCCAAAGAAATTCACTTAAAATACATGGATTGAAAAATCAGCTCACATCAACACAAAGACTAACCAAACTAAAGAAGCTAAGCCCGTCCATAATTTTGTTAAACCACACTCACCATTTCTCATCAATTCTAAACAGAGTGAAATGGTTCAAAACCTCACATTTAGCATATCTACAGTTAACAATTACTCTCGCTAAAGCAATTCAAAAAAAGATGTCGAAATAAAGCAAGCACAAAATGTCCGAAATGGCTAGATAATTAAATATAATTTTTCAATTTAAAATTTAAAATAAGCTAAACTCATCCCCAAAGCAAGCAAAAAAATAAAAACCTCACCCTCAAACTTTCAGAAGCTGCATTTTGTTAGAAAATGCAATGGAGATCCAATCGGGCTGCGCGGCGGACCACTGGAGCTGGTTAATCTCAGCTCCGGCGGAGTACATTGACATAGGGTCAATCCCATTGGGTCCGGCCACCGTGGGAAGCTCCCAAATTAAGGCCTGAGTATCGTCCCCGGCGGAGCAGATGTGTCTGTAACTCTGCGGAGCCCAAGCGATGGCGTTGACGCTCGCTCGGTGCCTCTCCAGCTCCGCCACCGGCATCGTCGGAGACCGAATATCCAAGATCACAACCTTATTGCTATCCATGAGAGTCGTCGCCATATACCTCAAGTCCTGCTTGTTCCAAGCGAGCCTAAGCAAGGGCGTATCGGGCTGAGGACTCTCGTAGATGATCGTGGAGTGTTCCTTGTCCCTCAGATCGAAGATTCTGACCGACCCGTCGGCGGAGACGGAGGCGAAGACCCTAGCCTCGCCCCAGGCGATGTCGTAGACCTCCTTGTCGTGCGCGATGAGCTGCGTCTCGACGACGCCTTTCTCGATGTCCCAGACTGTGCAAGTGGTGTCGATGCTGGAGGTCCCGATCCGCCGCGGCTCGACGTCGTTCCAGTCGAAAGACGTCAGCGGGGCGCAGAACTCGCTGGTCTTGCTGTTGTTGAGAACGGATATCGACTCGACGGAGCCGTCGCGGACCTCCCAGAGGCGGAGGTAGTCGCCGGAGGAGGCGAGGACGTCGAAGGACTTCTGGAGAGAGGATGGGTGGAACATCAGCTTCGTCGGAGGGTAGGGGTGGTCGAACGAGAGCTCCGGCTGGGAGGTTAGGGTTAGGGTTTCGGCGTCGAAGGAGAGGATGTCGACGCGGTTGGCGTATTCCTCGATGAAGCTGCCGACGGCGATGCGGTGATTTCGGGTTCGAGTTTGGGAGGTGGAGGAGAGGGCCATGGCATAAAGAGCGTAAGGCGATTCGAAGGTCACGGAATTCTCCGATCGAAGATGGGATTCCTGCGTCGTGTTCTCCATTTTCTCGCCGGAACGACGGAAAATCGTCACAGATTTTCTCGGGAAAATTTTTGCGGGGGTTGGGGCAAAATGCCAGAACGGTGGTTGGGTGAAAAAGAAGAAAGACTCGAGGCTGGGTGAGGGAAGATACAACGTAGTTTCACAAAATGGTCGTTGAGGAATAATCCTTTTCGTAAACCCATTCCATTTTAATTACGTTAAATATAATTTATTTTTTAAATATTATATTTAATTAAAAAATATTTATTTTATATTTAAATAAAATATATATTTAAATAAAAAAAATTTTAAAATTAATATAATTAATATAATTATTTTAAGATATTTTTAAATAATAATTATTTTTATAATATTATTAAAAAAATTATGCATCCGTTTGAATGCGAGGTCCGTTTTTACAAAATGAAAAGTTATTTCAAAATTTTTTTAAAAGTGAAAAATTGTTTGGATAAATAAAAAATTTTTGTTTCTAGAGAGTATTTTTTTCATTTTCGAAAATAAAAATTTTTAAATGTTCAGATACAGAAATTTAGGAAGGTTTAGAATAAAAAATTTTCATTTTTTAATTTTGAAGGTGTTAAACAAACGGAGCATATATTTAAACATAAAATTTTATATTTAATATAATATTATATTATATTTAAATATAATAATATTAAAAAACGTTTGTAAACGAGCACTAAATTTGGTTCTACGAGTCAAAGTAGACTAGTACAGTTGATTGGTTTCCCGATAATTTTATCGAGCTCGTAATTTGACTCTCTGTTTAAGATATGGGCCTGTCCAATTGACAACAAATAGGCATTGGGACCGGTTTTGGGCTTGCCCAAATTTCTGTATCCAGCACACATTAATGTATGTAGTTTCACAAATTTCTGCATCGACCATCTCCATTACCTTATATTACATATATATATATATATGCCAATACCACATTTATTACAAAATATATATAATACATTATCTTAGGGGGCGTTTGGTAAACGCATTGCATTTTGATTGTATTTGAATGAAATTTGTTTTTTGAATGTTGTATTTGGTTGAAAAGTATTTGTTTTGTATTTGAATGAAATGTGTGTTTGGATGAAAAGTATTTTAGAGTTGAAAAGTTGATGTGATTGGTAAAAGTAGAGATAAATAGTGGAATTGAAAAGTTGATGTGATTGTTTTAAAAATGTTTTAAATAGTAATTGTTTTCGTAGCACTGTTGTAAAATTTGTGTTTGGTGTAAAATTATATTGTATTTGAATGAAGTTAAAATGAAATATTCATCCAAATAGCCCCTTACTTTTTACGCCAATAAATTATTTTATTTTATTTTTTGTAATTTTTATTATATTTTAAAAATTATAAAGATAAATTTTTAATATTTAAATAATTAAAAAAATAAAAATATTGTAATAATTAAATGAGATTACAACTAATAAGAATTAAAAACAAAATTAGCATTTGTTATATTTTATAAAAAATTTGTCACAGAGTTTAGAATATAAAAAATTTGACATGAATGATAGTATTATATTAAATAGCACTTTTTTCATCCAAATACCTAAATTTATGAATGGTATACTAATTTAACATTATATTAGAGATATTCTTAATTTGATTGGATATGGATTATGGACTCATCACAGAGGCTCCTTTTTATTTTTTTAAATTTTTTTATTGAACACAGCTTTAACTAAGTCGATTGATGCTTGAAATTAGATTATGAAAATAAATAAATGATATTAGTGGTGCCCGATATTACAAATAACCAATAATATGAATAAGTGATATCGATGCTATAAATAAAGGATATTGGTGTTTGACATCTCAAATGAAATAAAAGTATTCTTGAGTTATAAGATGGAATGCATAAGGCTTTAGAGTCATGGCTCTATATAATAATATAATTGATGTTTAGACATTAGAATTCAAATCTTAATAAAGTGGCAACAAAAAAAATTAATAAATAAAGGAAACCAAAAGCACCAAAATAATAATAAGTTCAATCAAAAGCACCAAAATAATAACAAGTTCAAACAAAAAAAAGGACCAAAATAATGTACTATATTTGATTCTTAAAAAATAATGCACCACATTAAATAAATACGTGCTTTATTTAACATTAATAATGATATTTGGTATTTACTTCTGGATTGTCAAACCATATTATGATTGAAATTATTTTATATTTCCTCATTCGAGAACTCCACTGCATGTTTTTTATTTAAGAATCTGTATGGTCAGACCTTCTATTTATCATTATTAATAGGAATTGATTTTAAACCATTGAATTAACTTTTTAATGATACATTGAATGTTCATGTTAAAAATTTAAAACTCACAATACAAAATTTTTCTCAATTATAATAAGGCTATCAAGAAAGAAAAAAAAAAAAAAAACTTAGTAGTAGTTGAAAAATAAAAGGTTGTACAATAAAAATTCTCTATTTTTTTTTAATTTTATTATTTGGTTTATTTTGTTCAATTCATTATGAGTTGGTCAATCTTTTTTGCTAGAGATTTGATACCACCAGATATGTGACGAGATTCAATCATGCAATAACGTGGAACCTGCATATTGTCCCACTATATTATTTGATTGAATATGGATAAAATATTTGTGATGGTTAAAACGTTCCGGTCCTCTTCGTCATTTTTTCCACCAAATGATGGACCCTTTTTTTACATGACAGGTCAGGCCTCAAGGCTTCCAATTCTAGTCACACGTTCTGGCTAATTCAACGCTCATAGTTGGCCGTTGAGGAGATGTTTTCATTATCACAAACTTCTTTGGATATGATTCTCCTATTTTACAAGCATGATGCAATTTTTCTTATACCGTCGGTTTTGTCATAAAATATTTTTAAATGTTCATGTTTTCACTGTCATCGGATAATACAAAATAGGCATCGGATAATGCAAAATTACACGTCATTGACATGAAATTCTTTTGTATTCTCTCACTTAATTTCAAAATACATATACAAATTGATAAAGTTACACTTTCCTCAAGCCAATTGATAGTGTCTTCTTTTTGTTTTTTTGTTTTTTGCTTTGTGAGAAGCCTTTCCCTACCCAGCACTTGGCACTTTATCATAGCAATTTAAAAAATAAAAACTAAAAACTAAAAAATAAAAAATAAAAAGGGAAAGGAAAAGTGTCGCACATCTTCTCCTTAAAAAACTAAAAAAATGTATATGAAAAGACATTTCTTTTCCCCAGATCACGCTCTAAAGCACAGACCATAAACATTTTTATATAGCGCCGATATGCGGCGCCATTGTATAAAGCAAATAAAACAAAAGCACAGATATAACATAAGCCTCTAAATCTTTGTCTTTTCCTTAAATTTGTAAATTTGGATACAGTTGCTTCTTTAATTTAAAGAAAATTTTTAAGAAAAATGTTAGTGTTGGTGTTGGAATTTCTCTTTAAAATTTTAGTTTTTTGTAACTTAAAATATCTTTCAATCATGAGATTATAGTAATATAGAAAATATTTATTATAAAGTAGAAAGTCAACTCCCATATATTTAACCTTATTACTGAAATTGATGCTCTCTTGATATTTATATTTGTGATTTCTTAATATTTTTATGTTTTTTAATTTTATAAATATTAATTACTTACTTGTGTCGGAGAAATCTTTAATTCTAATTCTAACTTCGTTCACTTTTAGTTCTGATAATCTGTATTTTGTTGAATGTCTTTTCTAAAATATTGTATTTTTTTCTCTTAATCTGACTATAATTATTTTTTTGCAATTTGTTTGAACTATCTTTGTTCATTTATTTTCAATACACCACAACTCCTCAATCATGTTAGACTACTGGTTGCTATCATTGTGTGAAAAATTATCAACCCCAAAATCATCCTAAAATCATGGAGATGATTACGAAGATCATTAGCACTGATCATTTCCAAAATTTGATTCCTTCAATGATGGGTTTAAGTTTGTCGTATATCTCTTACATGCATTATTGTAGTTTGATTTAAATGTGTAAGTCGGCTTTAATTTATAATCATTCTCGTAGATTTTTGCTTTTTTTTTTTTTCTACGTGTAGTCATGACAAAGACTTATGATCAGAAAGAAAAAAAAAAATTGTAGTGACAGGCAACTAAACCTTGTGATTGGTTTTGAAAGATAATAGGCCCAACAAAATGGGGGCTTTTTTTTTTTATCGTCAAAATCCTCTAAAAGAGATCTCTAATTTGAGCTAAAATGAGATCTCAGATCGCATCATCATACCAGAAAGGTATTTTCCAACAGAGAGAGAGAGAGAGAGAGAGAGAGAGAGGGGAAAGGTAGTTGAAAATTAAGCGAAAAAGAAAAAAGAAATAAGTGTAGCATATATTTTCGAATAAATTTTTCTCAACCATCATGTTTCATTCATTTTATATGCAAAGTACACAGGTTTATTAACATCTGATGATTTATTTAAAAAAAAAAAAAAAGATCAGGTGGATTCTGGAACTGTATTTACCTAGCCTATATTTCTTTTCTTTTCTTTTTTTTCTATGATTTATTAAGGTTTTATTTGATAAATATATTGTATTTTTGTATTACATTTAAATACAATGTACTAAATATAATTTGTATTTGGAGGAAAAGTATTAGCATTGCAGTAATGTGTGTTTAGGTAAAACGTATTTAAATTATATTTTAATAATAAATATGTAATGTGATGGATAAATGTAGAAAGAAAAAGAATATATAATATAATTAATAAAATAATAATTATATTAAATTTAAAATATAATATAATTAATATTTAAATAAAATATTTTTATATTTAAATAAAAATTATATTATATTTAAATATAATATAAATTAAACACTTTTACCAAATCCATAAAAAAAAAAAAAAAGGTGACAATGGTAGCTAGCTTATATTTCTTTTCTCTTCTTTTCTTTTCTTTTGTTTCTTATTGAGAGTAAGGGAGCGTTTGGTAAACACATTGTATTTTGATTGTATTTGAATAAAATTTGTTTTTTAAATGTTGTATTTGGTTGAAAAGTATTTGTTTTGTATTTGAATGAAATATGTGTTTGGATGAAAAGTATTTTAAAATTGAAAAGTTGATGTGATTGGTAAAAGTAGAGATAAATAGTGGAATTAAAAAGTTGATGTGATTGTTTTAAAAATATTTTGAATAGTAATTGTTTTCGTAGCACTGTTGTAAAATTTATGTTTGGTGTAAAATTGTATTGTATTTGAGTAAAATTAAAATTGAATACTTTCTCCAAATACCCCCTAAGCTAGGACCTAGGAATTGAGTTTGACCGCATGAGTGACCGAGTTGCAACACGGCTAACAATGTTTTTCTTAAGGCTGCTGTTTCATTTGGTTTTCCATTTCATCCCTAATTAAATTGTATTTTTCAATTTTAATTTTTTTAAATTAATAAAAAATATAGTTATTTTTAAAAAATTAATCCACTCCAATTTAAAGATATATTTAGTTCATAAATTGATTTGAAAATAAATTAATATTTTATTATTAAAATTAATTGATCTAATTATAATTTGAATTGCTATTTTAGAAAAAGACAAAATTAGATTTAAAATTTTAAATTCAAACTCATAAATTAAGCATCCGCTTGTTTTAAACATTGTATTTATCTAAATGTAAAAGTATTGCATTTAAATGCTAATCATATTACATTTTAAATCCAATACAATCACTATTCATTATTTTACTTTTTTTATTAATTATATTAATCACATTACATATTCTCTTTTACTCCTTTTTTTCTTACTACTTTTACCCATCACATCACATATTTATTATTTAAATATAATTCAAATGTTTTTCATCCAAACATATATTAAATTCAAATGTAATGCAAGTACTTTTCTTTCAAATATAAATTATATTTAATACATTACATTCAAACGTAATATAAACATAATATATTTATCAAACAGAACCTAAACATTTTTGAAAATTTCGGGGGTGTTTGGGGGAATGCTTGGCGACATTGTTTTTAGGTTAGAAAAAGTGTTCGAGGGAAAAAACTATTTAGAGTGAAAAAATATAAAAATTTATAAAAAAAATCAATATAGATATTATTTTAATGCAATTTAAAAAAAAACCATCTTTTTGGACTTGTATACATAATGTTATGAACTTTTAAAGTTTAGAATTTACTATATCATTTTAGAGATATAAATAATAAAAAAATGATAAAAGTATTAGAAAAAAATTAATCTTAAAGAAAACAAAACTTGTCCCAGATACCCCGTCCAATTCCACCCTTCGATCCAAGCAGACCATGCATATTCAAAGAAATACATAAATAAACGAAAAAAAAAAAAAAAAGATAGTCACTTGTAAGATTATTTTTATTGCAAATTGGCCCAGTTGCACAACTTGTGTCAGTGATGTAAGCACATGAAAATTCCATGACGCACATATATTGACGTCATAAATTAAATTAAATACATAGATAGGCTTTGGATTTATAAAAAAATGAAAATTGACCTAACTAATGGTACAATTACAACTGTCCTCTTTAGAAAAAATGATAAAATAAATAAACACAACTGTTCTCTCTGTCGAAGTTGTTTTTTCCCGAAACAGATGCTAACGTTACTGTTCAATATATTGCCATTTGCCCAGACAAGTTAAATTCCCATTCTAACCATTTCCAAAAGAAAATTCCCATTTTGCATATCAGATAAAGTCGGTTAATTAGCACGGCAAGTCCCTGAATATGAATATTATACAACTTCACCTCTAAAACTTTTTTTTTTCTTGAAAAATACTCCTTAAATCTTGATTTTTTAACAATTTCAGTCCTTGACAATGAAAAATGATAAAATTTTCTAAAATTAAATCTTAGTAACTTGAAATTTGATAGCAGTAATTACGTAAGTGTCAAATGTTCTGTTCACTTTTGTTTAAACTCTTGAAACCTGAAATATCTTACAATCAATGTACCAATTTATACAAAATATTATATGATAAAGTGACAACATGCCCATCGTTTAGAAACTAAGAAAAAAAGGGGAGAAACTTGTAAAACTATCCACTATGTTTTGACTTATGTTAGAAATATATCATTTATCTTGGATTTTATGAGATATATGTTAAGACATGTTTAACAAATTTATATTTTATAAGATTATACTCAACCTTAACTAATTAAATTTATGATTAATTTCATAAATAGTATCTAACTTATACACCTTGTTTTATATTGGCTCATAAACTTTAATGTATCTACGTCTTCTTCCTTCCTTTTTTGTTTTTTTATATCAATGAAAACACCTTTTAGGACTAGTATCTATTGATAGATGAATCGGCCAAAGCTCTGGGAATAAAGAGGGAAAATTATTGAAAAAAAAAAAACCCTAATTGACAAATATCTAGAAGAAGATGCGTAAATGAAAATTCTCATCAATGCTAGAAGTAATTGAAAAGTTTGAATTGAGTGTGAAATGAATGAGTGAGTTACATCAGTTGTAGGCTGCTTGTCGTTTGGCCAACTTTCATTATAAGTCATATTTTCAATGGGGGCAAAGCAAACCATTAAGCTTGGCCGGTAGGAAAAATGAAGCATTATGTATATAGGTAGGTACAGGACCATAATTATTAACCAGAAAAATTAATAATATAGAAAAGATTGGTCCCAAACAACTGCAAGAAAGTCGACCGGCATAATTTATTACGAAAGATAAATCTTTTAAAAATGAAAGTATACTTTCTCTGGATGTGTTGATTCTGGGAAGCAAAACGAGACCCTTTTTTATTTTTATTTTTTTTGGTTGTCGAAATAATTCAAACAATCGGCTCATGACTCTCACTCTTATAATTCAATCTTAATTACGAATTAGGTCAAAGTGAATGAAGTTATAAACTAACCCTAGAATTAAAACAGTTTTGAAGTGAAGAGCTTGCCAACTATGAATTAGCAAATTATGTCAATGTTACCTAATTCGTTCATTTGGTAAGGAAGGAAAAAAAAAAAAAAAAAAAGAGGTAAGGGTATTATTAATTATTGATCATCAAATACACGTTTGTTTGGTAGTATATAGGATTTGAAAATTAACATGTGATCCATAACTATGATCTCTCTCCAATATTAACATAGTTATGAAAGGAAAAGGGAACCAATTAGATGGTCGATTATAAATATATATAAATATATAGATATATATATATATATAAAAGGATGGAATCGAGATTTGTTGATGGGGTTAAAATAACTTTTTTATCAATTTTATACTAACATATATATATGAGTTTTTATTTATTAAATTTATGATATATTAATACATGAATTAATTTTATAAAGAACTATTAATTAAAAGATAATCACGACTAATTTATACACATATTAATTATATTAAAATAAGAAAGAAAAAACAACTAAAATAAAAATCAAAATAAAAAAGCTAGGGGGGCCGTGGCCCCACTGCCCCCCTCCCTACGTTAGTGTATATATATATATATTTATATATTCTTCCATTATCAATATAATATATTCCTATAGAATAATTGTGGTAGCTACGCGTGTTCTATCATTTTGCTCGTATTGAGTATTGGGATCAAATTAGATCTATAATACTTTAAGACTAATATTGGATATATAGATGATAAGCGTGGAATTAATAAAACATTTTCTTTTATTTATTTTGAATATGAAGAACCGAAACAATAACAACAAAATAAAAGTTAATTTATACTTTCTTTCTCAAATGCTTTCATTGCCATTTTTTTTTTCCTTCAACCTAGATTTTCCTTTAATCAATAGAAAAAAAAAAAATTATTTGTCCTCATCTCCTTGGTCATTTTGGAATCCAAGAGTTAAAAAAAAAAAAAAAAACCAAAAATAAACTAATCCAATTCTATTCTTAAAGGACAATCACAATTTACATTCTTGCCAGGCTATGGTGAATCGATTAAAAAAAAAAAAAAAAAAAAAAACCTTATTGCTACACCTAAATTTCATGTTTCAGTTACGTGAAGGAGGTGCGTGTCTATGTTGCAGGTCTCAATTTGAATTTCCGTTCCAGTTTTAGATAGGAAGAATCAAAATTGGATGATGGATACAAGCTCATATGATATGATATGACAGAACTCTGTCTAGCTGTTTGGTACGAGGGAAAGACGAATGATGAGGGAAGAGAAAAGCACGCAAAGTAGAGAAATTGTGAATGAGAAAACGAAGAGAAAATGGTTGCTTCATAATTTATTAATTACTTTATTTATTTTTTCCTGGAAGCTTCATTATTTTTTCAAGTTATAGTACATTCTCTCTCAAAATCTCTCCACATTTGGAGAGAGAGAGAAAAAATATCATGGGACCCGTAGATCCTTTTTCTATCCTCTCATCTTTCCAAAGTCCTATCAAACAACTTGTAATATAATTCAATTATTCTCTTCCAAAAATAATTGTGTTTTTTCCACTTATTTTTCACTTCTATCCAACACAACACAAAGGTGATAAAGGGATCAACTATGGACTGATTTGAGTCTGAGAGTTGAGATAGAAGAGCCCTCGTTTTATTTTATTTTGCTTAACTTTATTTTTTAATTTTAATTTTAAAAAAAATTATTATTATTATTATTTTGGAGAAGGTTCTAGTTAAAATAAGAAGAAATCAGAAGATTGTCACTAAGGAAATATTTGGTAAACGCATTATATTTTAATTGTATTTGAATTAAATTTATTTTTTGAATGTTGTATTTGGTTGAAAAGTATTTGTTTTGTATTTGAATGAAATGTGTGTTTGGATGAAAAGTATTTTAGAGTTGAAAAGTTGATGTAATTGGTAAAAGTATAAATAAATTGTAAAGTTAAAAAGTTGATGTGATTGTTTTAAAAATATTTTAAATAATAATTATTTTCGTAATACTATTATAAAATTTATATTTAATGTAAAATTATATTAAATTTGAGTAAAATTAAAATGAAATATTTTTTTCCAAATGTCCCTGTAAAAACTAAGGAGCCCCACTGAAATAAAAATGAGCACATGGACAACAGCAACACCTGTTAAGTAAATTCAATGCACAAAACTCCTTGCCGCCATCTCAATAGCGACCACCCGTTTATATCCCCCACAATCCACATGCCACCGTCCCTTCAATGCCCTCTCTTGTATTTTGTACGGGAAATGCTCAAGTCTTTGGAGGCTTTGCATCGGTCAAAGTCCTTGCTCATGGTGATTTTATTTTGATTCCTACAAGCTAGTTTTTGTTTCTTTTTTTTTTTTTAATCTTTTACTTATAAGGATTGAGAGGAACATGCTTTGATAATTTTATAAATATAGATATCTTAATTTAAATATGATTCTATTTATATATCATGATTAATATAATGAATTCAAATTGATTATCTTAATTATATATTTATTCTCGTCCGTATCTCTATCCTAATTTATTGTTAATGATAAAGATGATCAGAGATAATATAAGGACCTATTTGGGGTTGCTTTTAAAACATTACTTTACCCTCTCAAATGCACATTTAGATTATTATAAATACTTTTGGTTTCCAAAGTTTACTGTTCATAATTTTTAATTAAAAACAATTATTTTAAGTTTTTTTTTTACTTAGATTAATATATACATATTTTCAAAATATTCCTTTTTTTAATTATTCTTTCATTAAACACAAAACCTAAAAATACACCTTTTTTTTTTCAAAAATTTATCTTAAAACCACATTTTTTAAAACTATCAAATTTCTAAAAATTCTAACTAACAAAATATTATCACCAAAAACCTCTCCAAACAAGTTCTTAATCTTTCACTTTCCTCTTTCACTTTTAAATCTTATCATTTAAGTTTTCTTTGGTAAACGTGGCATCTAACGCTGCTTCCAAAATTTTGGTTGACTTAATTTTAGAATATAATTAATTTATGAACGAGTTCAGATATATTGTTTTACTTTATTATTTCAATTATAATTCTAATTAAATTTTAATACATTAGTTATTATTAAAATATTTTTAGTATTTAACTCTTATATTTATATAATTAGATTGTTAAATTTAGATTATATAATAAATAAATAATAAATAAATAATAAATAAGTAATTAAGGGCATGTTTGGTCAATGTTTTGGAGGCATCCAAAACTAATTGTTTTTTCAAAACTTCAACATTTTTCACTATTTATATCTCTAAAACACTACAGTAAATTCTAAACTTTAAGGTAGCGTTTGGTATTATTTTTGAAATCTGTTATGTTTTCAAATTCTTTGAATTTGAGATCGTTTTAAAAACAATTCTGAGAACGTTTCTGAAATTGTGTTTGGTTTTATTTTCTGAGTGTATGTTTTGAGAAACAAAAAAGTAAAACTGTGTTTGGTTATATTTTTGAAAACCAGTCATTTTACAAGTATTCTATAAAAACATATTTATGTTTGATTTTAAAAAAAATTTATTATGAATACCAAAAATTAAAAATTAATAAAATTTTTTAATTGAAAAATGAATTAAAAATTAATAACCATAATATTTAAGTAATTACTATATCAATTAAAACTTAATTAATCATAATAATTAAATTAGAAAAATGGGAGAAATAAGAAAAATGAAATCAGAGAAAACGACTAAAAGTCGTTTTCAATTTTACATTGGAAACAAAAGAGATTTTGGATTCGTTTTGAAATCTGTTTTCAAAAACAATACAAACCAAACACAATTTTTCACCGATTTTGAAATCGATTTCCTAGGGAATCGTGAAATCTGTTTTGAAAACAAAACCAAACACGCACTAAAAGTTCATAATTTTGTGTATGCAAGCCTAAATGAGGTAATTTTTTTTATATTGCATAGAATTTCGAGAGGAACGAAATAATATTTATATTGATATTTTTTAAAAAAATTTTTAATTTTTAATTTTTTCACCCTAAAGAGTTTTTTCTCTCAAACACATTTTTTAAAACAATTTTTTCCCAACTCAAAAGTAATGTCTCCAAACATCTCTCCTAAACACCCCCTAATAAAATACAAACATAGGAAATGACACCGATTTAAACTCCTTATTAATATTTTAAAAAATTACTTTTGTTAAGTACCTTGATATAGGTTCTGAAAATATATATATCTCTCTTTCTTTTTTTTAATTTTAAATATTAACTTTTATGAGATTCCTTACAAGTTTTATGCGTTGTTTGATTCGGAGGTACCGATAAGTATGTCGACCTAGTCTATACAAAACTTTTGTCAAACATCTAATTTCAGATAACCTCAATAGTTTTACGATGATGACTACCAAAGCAACAACGAAGATATACCCACACACGCACGTACTTATATACAAGTAGATATATGTCAAATTATAGCAGCACTTAAATTGCAAAAGTTAATGAGATATATTTGTCACAAACTTCAGACAAAAAGTAATGGAAATTTATCCTCTAATGAAGGCGAAGCCGACGTAACATTCAAAGCCACGTGCTCCAGGGGGTGGCTGCTTTTTTTTTTTCAATATGGATAGATAATTATCAGTCTGGTTTTCTAGCAATTACTCATGATCCAATAACATTGAGGATATTATATATTATAGACGAATTGTGATAATGAATTAATTGGAAATATATTTACCATAAGATTATGATCCACAAACGTTTTGCACAAGTCGAATTTTCTCTGCCTCAAATGTATTTTTCTCCCTTTTCCTTCCGATCAATATTATCATTGACATATCATCACACATATCATGTAGCTGGATATATATTATTTATAATTATTATAGTACTATCGTCCTTTCAATATAATATATTAAAAAATATAATAAGATATTTATTCATTATATAAAATATTAAAATAATATAACAAAAAACGTAATAACTAACTTTTTTTTTAAATATTATACTCTTTCTACATCAATACTATATTATAAAGGTGTACATAGTGTGAGATAACAAAATTTCTGAAGCAGTAGTAGAGCCATCCATAACATCCATAACTGAGTGGAGCTCCCAATCATGATGAACTTTTTTTTTTTTTGTTTTAATTTTTTCGGTTTATATTTAAATACTGTACACTTTTTTTCATTTGGTCCATACTAAAAAAATTATTATCTATATACAGGTATTCATAAAACATTATCCCTTGATATACGTATCCATCGAAATAATACACCGGCTTAGTCCAGCTGAAAAGGTTCCGAAGGAATGTCCCATTCGCATGAGCAATCATTGACTGAGGCAGCCAATAGCACATGTAAAGCTAAGCAAATGCATGTCAATCCCAATATCTGTAGCTACTTTTTGTTTTTTGTTTTTGTTTTTCTTATTGGAAAAAGCTTTTGATGAGGAGCTTGTGAACCAAATTACAATCTATACATATAGTGCTAAACGTTCATGAACCAAATTACACGTTGGTGATGGAGAATTTCATAATTTCATCTGGTAATGGCGATTGACACACACCAATTGATTTCCAACGAAAAAGAGACATCAGTGCAGTAGCTACAAGCACTACTTCTGCGTTTTATACAACGGATGAGGCTGTAATAGATGAGTGGAGGAGACATAACATGCGTGGTCGAACTAGGAGAAGGGAACAACTCACACTGCCATTCATGTCCCTGTATATGCTTAGACTTTTCAAACATTTGACCAAGTAAAAGATGTTAATCAGCATTAACATTTGCTGAGTACTATTATTCATCGCCAGTGACGACGATGCATTACAGCACATGTGACGGTTTATCTATGATATTAAAATAGAAAAATAGCATGATAATTAAATAACATAAAAACCGAGCCCTACTATATTACGTCCCAGTTTGAATAAACTTTTTATCACGTACAAGATGATTACATGATTGCATCACTGATGATGATTATAAATAATAGTATTATTCTATATTTAAAGTAGATATAAAGTTACATACGATCGAGTGAGGGGCAATCCCCTCTCTAAGCTCTTCCTTTGTTACATTTCCTTTTATAATTTTACAGTCTTTATATTCTGTCCCTTTAGAAATTGATCATACTTGTATAAGCCTTATTAAAATCTTAATTCTTCTGTCAAAACTCATTGATTATACTAAAAGAAAAGGAAAAAAAAAACTGAAAAGGAAAAGAAACAATGATTAAAAACAATCTGATTATATAAATCGAGAAAGAAATTTTAGATTATATTGGAAATAAAGCTATGTGGCGTTTTCAAAGCAAAAAAACCAGCCATACGATCTATGTGGCGTTGTGTATCTACCTTATATATAAACATTGAATAACACCATGATATAATTTTTTTTGTTTTTTGTTTATTTATTCCTTTAAAAAAATTTTAGTTTATGCCACATTGAAATAAAAAATTAGGTCTGTCGCTGATTTAAAGGGTTGCGAACACAAAGACTAGCCCTTAAAACTTTTTAATAAACCGCATGAAGTTTTGAGAACATCATTCTTTTAAGTCTAAAGATGTAATGCGTTAGTTGTTTTAAGCAATATTTTTTTTTCAACAAAACTTAAAATTGAATCGAGAAGACTAAAAAAATTAACAAAGTCAGATTTTTAGGTTTAATTAAGACATTTATGAAAGTTAAAAGGCATTAATTGTTAAGTTTTAAAATTTGAGAAGATCAATTTACAAACGTATGAGTGCTTTTAAAATTTTTTTTTATCCACAAATTATATACATATGTATAGAGATATCCACAAAAAAAATTTTTTTTTTGAAATGAGAAATCTCATTTCACAGTAAATAAAATACACAAGACACGAATGGTTCTAAATACAAAAAAATGCAACTTCAAATGGATTTAATCTACTAATAAAGATCAAAATAGCACAAGAGTGAATACAAATACCAGACTCAAATGGGAAAAGTCTCGCTTGACACATAAAATTCGAGCTTGATCATTGCTTGTTAAATAACATCAAAACAATTGATGAACTAGCATAGTTAACCAAGTAACAATCCTCATGTAATGGGGGCACTAACACTATGGCATAGAGGGAACTTTAATTAAAAATCATATATTACACCAATTACAAATGGGTAAGAGATACAAACGGAGGATATCACCTCCATTATTACAAAAGCAAAAACACCTAAGAAAAACAAAAACACACACAAAGGGTCAAAAGCATCAATGCCCTTATTACATCAAAACAAAAGAAAAATCCACCAATAACAAGCTATCTTGTTATTGACCATCAAACGGAAGCCAGATCTGAGCGAGCCACCCTGGAAATACAATCCACATCTAAGATAGGTTAGATCTACCCCAATCAATACTCCGCTCAACACATAACCCCCATCACGAGAAAGCCGACATCGGGATAAGTCCAAGAACTAAACTTCAAAATCAGAAGCCTGGTAACGTGCTCGGAGGGTAGCGCCCAAACTCCGGCCAAACACAATAACTTTTTTTCATACTCAAGAGAGAGAAAGAGAAGGAGAGACACTTTTTCAAAAATCCTAATTCTGGTAATACACCACGTACTTGACATTACTTCAAAAGAAAAGGATAAATAGATGTCAACTATATATGGCTCAGGTTCTAAATAGATCATTCTATTTGTCCTATCCAAGCTGATAAATCAATAAAATAAAATAAAAATAAAAAAGTCTAAATCCTAACCGATTAAAATAATGAGCTATTGTCAATTTCAAATCAATTATTTTTAATGCCTTTTGTAATTTACTCTAGTTCCCACCTTCATGAGATTTAATCATCCACAACAAAGTAAATTTACAAGTCCTAGAAGCAAACAGTTAAAAAAAAATCAACTCTGAAAACGTCCATATCTCTGCCATGTTATCACGCATAATGATATAAACCATACTGCACTCTAAACAACCTCTCTATATGTATTCTTTTCTAGCGAAAACTTCAAAAAATTTCCTCTCTCTGTCTCTCTCTTTCTCTTCACTTCTTTTAATTGGACTTGTAGAAAAAAAACTAAACTTAACAGTTTTTTTTATTATTATTATATTTCAAAGATTAACACTAAAAACATTCATTCTAATATCAATTTTTAAATATCAACTTACTTGATAAATGAGTTATCATTTTTAAATTGATAAGTTTTTAAATCATTCACATCAATTAAAAATTTAAAAATTATATCTCAATTTTTTAATACTAACTTATTTGATAAATAAGTTATCATTTTTAAGTTGGTAAGTTTTTAAATTATCATTAGATTAATTAAAAATTAAAATATTTTATTTATCAACAAAAATAATAATTTAATACTGTGTAGATTGATACTCAAAAATTAATAATAAAATTGGTGTCTTTTTCTCTGAAAAATTAATACTATTATCTCCTAAAAATAAGAAAAATAAGTGTAGACAAATATGAGACGTTTGCATGAAAAAGGCGAACATATAAGAAACAACGTATTACTGCCCTGTAATTGGTGAAAATATTTGACTTGAAGGGGTTGCTTTTGAAATTTCGCAAAATAAAAGATGACTTTTTTAAATTCTGGAAACCCGTGAGGGGGTAAACGTTCAATTTAGACAAAAGACAAAGGATTTTTTAATATATATTTCCCTTTTCTACGCAAAAAATTGATGCAAGATCAATGCATGGTAACGATAACATTATTCCGTTAAAAGATGTTCCATCAATAATGCTCAATTTGGGAAAACATTATTGAGAATATTGATAACAGTTTTATATTTATATTATAGTTAATGGTAATGTAATTTTTATTTAATTATAAAAATTTTATGTTTAAATATAATATTTTTTAATAGTATTTTAAATATATTTATTATTTTAGAATAATTTGAAAAAAAAAATTTTATTCATGTTATAATTTTTTTTATCTTATTTTTTATATATATTTTTATCAATCACATCAATTTTTCAACTTTAAAATACAATTTAAATACTTTTTATCTAAACATATATTACATTTAAATGCAAAACAAATATTTTTTTATCTAAATACAAAATGTATTCAGTGTATTATATTCAAATATAATACGAATGTAATAAATTTACCGAACACCCCATATATCTTATATTGCATCTTAGTGTAATGTAAAATATATTTAAATATTTAAATAAAAATATATTTAAATTTTAAATTTAATATAATTATTATTTATTTTTATTTTTATTTATTATTAATTATATCATATTTTTTTTCAACAATTAAAATACATATTTCATTCTTTATAAAATATTTGAACATATATTATGATCTATTATATTGTATTTAGATACAATACTAACAAAATGTGTTTTCAAACAACCCATTACTAACATAATTCATATTTCACATCGTTAAGGCGTGGGTCATTTCTTAATATGTTTAATATTCACATGATTGCGAATAATTCTTATTGGACAACACATTTATAATTGTATATAATTTTATATTATATATGTTTTTCTTTACTATTTTAATTTTATATTATTTGTGTGATCTCAAAAGAGAAAGAATCCAGAGGTCCACTAATATTAAACAAAGACTTTTCTTCAAATTCAATCATGGAACTACTAACACAATGTACGCAAAAGATAAAACAAATCACGGCTCTGCTCTTATTGTAAGCAACTGTTCATGGTTTTTTTTTTTTTTTTTTAATTAGAAAGTAAATGTTCATGTTAAACACATGAAAAATGGAATCTAGACCTTCCAAATCGAACTAAAGGATGAACAAGAAAATTAATCAAATCTTCATGAGAAAAATGTGTAACAAGAAAAAAAAAAAAGTGAAAGAAAATTAATCCCATGATTTATTGAGCATTTGATGACTAGGTTAATTCCCTTGTATCTGTTTCTTCATTTTGGTTGAGCTTGGAGCTAAGAAGGAATAATTATAAAGTACTCTGTTTCTGCACTTTTTGTGGTTACTGTTGCTGGGTTCTACAAAATCTACGCTCTTTTCACTACTTCTACAAATTTTTTATTAAAAAAAAAAGGGTAAAAAAGAAAGAAAGAAATAAATAAATCCAGTGGCTGAGGTTCTTTCAGAAGACCCACCATATGTTCCTCAATTAATCATTTTTCCCTTTCACTTTCCATGGCTAAATCAAGAGCCACCCTGCCTCAGTTTCGTCCTCATCACTTTCGAAACCATTTTTTTATAATTAAATCAAATTAAATTTCACCTGTGACAGGTGAAAATTAATTTGTACTTCCGTCCCACAAAAAATATAATTAAAACTATCATTAAAAGAGATCTTCAGAATATTAGTCCTTTTTTTTTTTAATTTTCCCCACAAAAAAAAATTGTCAGCAGATAATTTATATTAAATAGGCCGAAAGCGTGTATGTATATTACTATAAATATCTATAGACCGTCACTTGGATGTGCTCACTTTCCTGGAACCGACTCAGTCTCTCTTTGCCTTTGCAAAGCACAAATCTTTTTTGCCAAAATTTTTTTGTCAGACCCTTTTTTTGGTCTTTTAACATCTCTCACTCTTCTATAAATAAATGGAAACCAAAGTTCTATCTTCTGGAGTTCGGTACTCGAGCTTGCCGGAGAGTTATATCAGACCAGAATCTGAACGCCCTCGTCTCTCTGAAGTCTCTGATTGCGAAAATGTCCCTGTTATTGATTTGGGTTGTCAAGACAGACAGCAAATCGTCAAGCAAGTTGGTGATGCCTGCAAGTTTTATGGCTTCTTTCAGGTTACACACACACACACACACATATATATATTTACATACATAAATACATACATACATCTATATATATATTGAGTTTTTGCTCTTCAGTATGTATTTTGTTTCATTTACTTTCTGGTGGGTTTTTATTTTTTTTTGGGATATTTTAGGTTATAAATCATGGGGTATCTACAGAGGCAGTGGAGAAAATGTTAGGAGTGGCAAATGAGTTTTTTAGTCTTCCTGTGGAGGAGAAGTTGAAGCTTTACTCAGATGACCCGTCTAAGACGATGAGACTGTCCACAAGCTTCAACGTGAGCAAAGAGAAAGTTCATAATTGGAGAGATTATCTAAGACTCCATTGTTATCCTCTAGACAAGTATATGCCTGAGTGGCCCTCCACACCTTCTTCATTCAAGTAAGTAACACTTGACTTTTTCTGATCTTCTTGGTTTTCAAGTCAAATGGTTAGAGGAAAGGTTATCATACAACCCGGCGATGTTAACGATAATATTTCTTTTAAGAAATATCTGTTTAGACCCCCCTTAATTATTTAGTGATTAGTATGTTTTATACATGTATGATAGCTTTATATGCAAGTATTTACGTATGATTTGCATAACACATATCTATTTCAAATGTTTTCATGTCATATAGTGTGATTATTATCAGTCTCAAAAGATATTATCATGTCAACCTATTAAATACGTTATGTAGTTATCGAGACTTGGACAGATATGACACGTCATATGACTTTTTTGAATTCTACGTGGTTCCAATAAAAAAGAGAATCAGTGTAACAGAAAGTTGGAACATAACTGCTTTTAGATTCTTTTTTTTTTTAATATTGTTTAAAAAATTACATTTAATGTAATATTTTGCTAGGAAAAAGGGTAATACTACCAAGGAAATTAGAGGTAGGCAAATTGTTTTTATGGCTGCGGATGTTTGAATATATTAAGTCGAGAATTCTTAATGGCAGATTTAGTTCTCTTAAAGATAATGCCGCACCAATATTCACACTCACCCATATTATATATATACATCTATATATATGAATATACTTGCATTTATATACATATGTATAGGTACTAGGGTTTTTTTTTTTTTTTAGAAAAGCTTTCAAGGTACTAGGGTTTCCTGTTGTATTAAACATCCTGGGGTTCCTTTGTAGTTTAATTCTATTTTTCCATGTGGAAAATGGGTTGAGTAGTCTTCTACAGCTTCTTTTGGCTTGATTGCATTTTAGCCAGATCTCAAAATGACCGACTGAAGCCTTTAAATTTCTTTAGCAAAAGCCTTTTCAATTTTTGCTTTGTTCCTTTCGTCTTTTTGTAGAAACACGGAAAAACGGAGTCCTTCAAATGTTCCATGAAATCGATTGAAGCACCTTTATTTTAATGGTTATATATGTTCATCTTTCTATCAACCATGAACTTGTTATTGTCATCAAGTTATAATTTACACACGCTTCAGTCACTGCCTGTCGTGTGAAGTAAAAATTAAATGTCTTGAAAAAGAAGACTTAAAACTCTTTGAACTAGCAAAAAAGTGAAAACACTTTTCTTTATTTGGACATAGGATGCTATATATGGCCACTGACTCAGCTCCCATGTGCACACATGTTGTTCTAGAGTATACTTTCATAATTAATTCTTCAAAAATGAATCGAGGTTCATACCATGTGTGTGTACGATATTCATCACATGCAACAATACTTTTTCCATACAACATCATTGTAACTTTTACCTTAAAATATATATATATACACATATATGTTATTTATATATAGCTATGCTCAACCACACATTTTATCCCAAAAAAAACAAAACTACATATTTATATTCAACAATATTTGTCAACTAAGTCAATATATCATGGCTATCATGGGCTCCATGACATGGAGTTCATGATTCATATAACTTTGAGAGAATACATATACACTGTTTACTTAAAATATTTTATAAGATGTTATTTATTTTAAAAAAATTTTAGAAAATGACCTATATGCTATGTTTATGATTAATTTTTTTAATGGTTAAATATCCGTTTGTCTCGATTTAAACTCAAAGTAGATGTAGGTTCGTGATTAAGGAGCATTTTCTTTTAATTTGAGTTAAAAACCAATTCTGCTTGCATGAGAACTTTATAGTAAGTTCATTTCAAAGTTAATTAAAAACCATTTTTATTATTATTATTTTTTTGGTTTCACATGAGTGGGGTAAATTACCTCCCTTAGCTAGTTTGTTTATTACTTCCTTTTTGTTTTTTAAACAATTAAAAACGAAAAACAGAAAAAAAACAAAACACCAAATTGTACTAAAGTTCTGTCAGGCTTCAAAATGTCAACTAATAAATACTTGAACACATGCTCTCTGAGAAAGGAATCGAAAAAAGTTGACACCTTGTTTCAAGACGGAAATAGTAATTCACTTCTGACATTCTGACATGTTTGCACGGATTAGAGTTAAGAAAAGCACGTGGTGAATCTTTGGTAAATAAGTGCTTTTTTTGGTGGGGGATGGAAGGGCAAATTTACGGATGGATTTGTTTTTAAGTAATTGGATTATATTTTGATAATTGAATTTATGAACGTGTGTGTTAAAAATTTACATTAAACAATATAAAAATACTCATATATATTCATAGAACTTATTCTTAAAAATTCGTCTATGATTTAAAAAATTTACTAAATCGATAGGACAAAGAAAAAAAAAAAAAACGTGCTTACTGTGTTAACCAAGGACAGTAAATTAGAAATATGCCCTCCCCTTTTCCAATCTCTCTAACTTCACCTGATCCCCTCCCCCACAGTTTTGTTTTGGCCTTGTGCTTTAACGTGTCCTTGAAAAATGGAAACAGGACAGGTTCTTGAAGAACCAGCCAACAACAAGAAAAACCATTGAACAATCCGAGGATCAAGAATTTTCTAGCAAGGAAAAAAAAAAAAACCTATAGGGATGATTGATAAATATATTATGTTTATATTGTGTTTAAATACAATACATTGAATATATTTTATATATGAATGAAAATTATTTGTTTTGTATTTGAATGCAATGTGTGTTTGGATGAAAAGTATTTTAATTGTATTTTAGAGTTGAAAAATTGATGTGATTAATGAAAGTATATAGAAAAAATAAGATAGAAAAAGAATATGATGTAAATGAAAAAAATAATTTATTTTTAAATTATTCTGGAATAGTAAATGTATATAAGGTATTATTAAAAAACATTGTATTTAAATGTAAAACTTTTATGTTTAGATGAAAATTATATTGTATTTAAACGTAATATAAATATAAAATTATAAATAAATACCTCATAAATAATGATAATAATAATAATTAAATAAAAAAGAAAGAGAAAATTAAAATACAAGAAAATTCTGCAAAATAGTTGACGATTCTGTTTTAAATTGTCGGATAATCTGTATAAAGTTACGATAGTATTGTTTTATTATTATTATTATTATTATTATTATTTTGGTATCATAGTATCGAATAATTGAAAAACGCACATTATTGATAACGTGTAGGTTACCCAGTTACAGAAAACTCCTTAGATCAAATACACAACAAGTTACTTTCAACGTTACAATAAATCTGTGTGAGGGAAAATGACATGAATAAGCATATATTCCATTCTATGCACAGTAACTTTCCATTTTTGTTTCTGGTGATATTAACAAATTCTCTCTCACATATTTTATATACGTCATGTTTATAAAGAATATTTTTAGTTTTTATCTATTACCTGTTAAGTCGTTTTAATTATGAATCATCGATTTTTAGGACCAAAATAGGGAAACAATTTGAGAAATGAGGGTACAATAATACAATAGATACTGACATTGAAAAAGAAAATGGAAATAAAAAAAATGAAGGGTATAGATGCAGACAAAACTAAAGGAGGGGGTAAAATAGAGAACCAGAAAAAGGAGGGGGGGACCAAAATGGAATGAGCAAATCGTGGCCATAAAGTTGACTTTGTCAAAATCTCGAGGCAAAAAGGGGGTCTACGATGTTGTTGTCGTGTACAAAGACGTTGTCGTTTATTACCAGTTTATTAAAATTAAATTACCGACTAACGTTGGATTTGATTGGCCTAGTGGAATCCACGTGGCGTTCTTAAAATTTTTTTTTTAACACCTTTCCCCGCGTCATCATCGAGCGTCATTGGATTTATCGGGGCAAAATCTTAATTACCCGATTCTTGCGCGTGCGCTTACGTCATGGGATCAATGCGTGTTGTCGTCACCATCTCGGAATCATGTGGTCGATGATTGATTGGCCAATGGCGACCGAGTATAACTCCTCTTTTTTCTTTTTTCTTTTTTCTTTTTCTTCTTCTTCTTTTCTTTTCTATTCTTTTTATTTTTTTATTTTTTATTTACCCATATAACTTATTTGTAAATTATTTTTGGGTGAGTGCGTAACATATATTCATATATATATATATTTATATATTCTGACGCCAACATGCTTTACATAACTTTCTATCCTACCAATAGGATAAGTTTATATTTTCGGCTAAAAAAATAAAAAAAGAGATGGGCTAAGTTAATATGGTTACATACGTCTAACGGTGTAGGGTGTTAAATCTTTACCCCAAAATAATAATAATAATAATTAATAAATAAATAAAACTAAATATTTTCTAAAAAACAGTTAAATTTAATTGAAAAAATTATGTGGGTAGTTTTTTTTTTATCATCACTTTAAATAAATAGCTGATTTTTTGTTTTTTTAGATAAATGGTTCCTTTTTTTTTTGGCTAGATTTTAAAGACGGTCAAAAAGTTCTACCATTTTTTATTTTTTAAATAAAGGAAACTTGAGATATTTAGTAAAAATACAAAAAATAAAAAGGGGGGGTTTTTTTTTTTTTAAAAAAAAAACCCAGTTAAGTGCTGGATCACATTAAAATAAGGAGGATTTTAAGGAAGGAAATGGTTTTGTCAATTTTATAGATTTTTACGTTTTGACAAAGAATGACGTGATGAAATAATATAAAACACACACACACCCTATCTATATATTATAGTAGTTATAGCCCAATAATTTACGGAATCAATATAGAATGTAGGTAGTGCAGGATTATTTCGTCTTTTTCGTAAGCTTGCACCAACTTTTTCCTTTTACTTGTTTACAATATTTTACAAGATTTTCATAGCGTTCGATCTTGTGACACTCCAATACGATTGGACACGTATCATGTACAGTAGAAAAGTATGTGAAGATTTGTATTTCTGGCCTTGACCGAATGGTAGGGAATATTTGTTCCTGAAGCTTCCTAGTGGAACTTAATTTGTCTTCTTCTATACTTTGGTTTACCATTACGTGTGGTAAATGGTTTGCTGAGTCTTCTATCCTTTAACATATTTTTCTACCCAAAAAAAGATAACAATTTAAATCAGGCATTGACGATGAGTGTGTGCATATGTGTTTAATTACATATATATATATAATAATTATTATTACTATTATTATTATTATGTTGACGTCAAAGTTTATAGGTATTCCAGATATGGTTGTTCAATTAGCTCATTAATCTTGTGTCAGCCTCCTCCTGATTTGGTCTATCTTAATTAGTATATATTTTGTTTTGCCCAATGGAAAAAGAGTACTTACTGATTTTTAATTTTGTTTAGTAGCTGCCTTTGGATTAGAACAACAGATAAGGCATAAACCTTTTTTGTTTTTGTTTTTTTTTTTTAAGTTTCGTTTTGTTTTATTAGAATCACAATAGGCGTTTTCGGGTTATAATATACAGATTATATGTCAATCCGTAACCTTTTGATTTGCTCAATATGTGTCAATTTGTTAGAACTCCCAATCTAGTCTAAGCAAATGGCTAGAGACAAGAGGGATTGTGATTGTGAGGGTTGTATTGGATTAAACATGGATTAAGCGGATCCATGAATCGTTTAGCACTCCTAAACATACTAATTAGTTGAAGCGTCAGTCTAAAGTTCATCAGTACTAAAGACACTAATAGTGTTAAGCATCACGCATTTTTTATTAATAATGGGGTCAATATCACTAGTGGTTCCAAGCATTTTTCTTTAAAGTTTTAACCCCTCTACGCTAATACAGTATTGCCCAACTGAGTTGTTTTAATCTTGAGGATCTTTCGACTGCTATGATTGAGAGAATTGTCGGTTGAGTAGTACTAATGGGTTTGACCTTTTCCAATCACAAGAGAGAAAAGGAATACATTTATTATATTTTTTTGCCCCGAAAGGAATAAACATGTACATATGTATAATCATCACGTTGTGTTGAGCATATATATTCTTTAGCAATGCTGCTACATATTACTATTGATGATCAATATTATTGCCAGTTTTTAATTAATTATTACGCATGTAAATGTTGATTTTGGGATTTAAAACGGATGGCAATATGTCCTTTTCATATATTCTTTGTTACAATTAGTAATTAGTTTAGCTTATGCACCAAAAGAAAAAATTAAGGACAGCTTCAACAATGACAAAAAGGCATGCATTGTAATGCAAATTTGTGTTTGATTAACAGGGAGATTGTACAGAACTACTGTAAGGAAGTTAGAGAACTTGGTTTCAGAATACAGGAACTAATAGCAGAGAGCTTGGGGCTGGAGAAAGACCATATTACAAGTGTGATGGGTGAACAAGGCCAACACATGGCGGTGAACTATTACCCGCCGTGTCCGGAGCCGGAGTTGACATACGGATTGCCGGGACATACGGACCCCAATGCCCTCACCATTCTACTCCAAGAGCTCCAAGTTGCTGGCCTTCAGGTCCTTAAGGATGGCAAATGGGTTGCTGTTAATCCCCATCCTAATGCTTTTGTCATAAACATTGGTGACCAAATACAGGTACAATGATCTAAATATATAAATATATATATGTATATATATATATTCATATTTCCTATGGTAAATAAAAGAATCCTAATCTTAAACTAATTCACTGAAATCTGGCAAACAACATCAGTGCCAACTGACAGCATTCCATAAATGCAGTAGCAATAAAAGCATTTTTTGCAAATCTTATCTCGGTTTTAAACTTTGAATTTTAATTCATGCCCCTGAAAAAAATTCAGGCTCTGCTAATATAGTGTCACATGGTTTAAACCCATTTAATATGGGCACCAGAATCAGACTTTGCAAATGATGGTGGGTTTGGAATTCGGTCCATTTACATGACACACCAAACGTGTGGGAGGGTGTTAGATAATGAATTTGTCGTGTATTGTTAAATTATTTGGAAGCTACGGTGTTTTTATACGATTTGGATAACCTCTCTATTTGAGCTAGCATTTGGAGATGGTTTCTATCCAAGCCCATTTGACAGTACAAGGACCATGTACTTTGTTATAGAAGTAGTGCAAAATGACACAATAGCCAAGTTTAACACAGTCAAAGAAAAATAGGAAAAAAATGAAGAACTCAATACTGCAATTAGATTTGGACCAACAAGAAACTAAGCCAATCCTGATATGTGGTATGATACAATACTTAGTATGACGGCTAATTGTAAACCAAATTAGAAAAGCAGAAAACAAATTGTTGAGATTAGTAATAATTCGAGTAATTGCAGGCACTGAGCAATGGGATTTACAGGAGTGTGTGGCACCGGGCCATTGTGAATGCTGATAAGCCAAGGCTCTCAGTGGCTTCATTCCTTTGCCCGTTTGATGATGCGCTGATCAGCCCGCCGAAAGCTCTTGTCGGCGAAGACGGTTGTGGGGCCGTTTACAGGGGATTTACGTATAAAGAATACTACAAGAAGTTCTGGAGTAGGAACTTGGACCAAGAGCATTGTTTGGAATTTTTCAAAATCCAAAACAACTAGCGAGCTAGCCTAGTCCAATATCCTTGTGTAAACTTCATTCTTATATTACTCTTTTATCTGTTTTCTTTAATATTTCACCGTATTTAGTGTTAGTCCTTTGGGAAGCTAATTCCATTGATCTTCCTTGTGTACCTGATAATGAGATGGCTGTGTATCATCTATTGGCAGGCTGTTTTGTGTTAGAAGTTGTATTTGTCTCATATCGTTAAATTATTAGACTGTTATGATGTTTATATGTGAATTGGACATCCTCTTCCTTTAAACTAGTTATTGAGGATAAGTTTTATCCAAGTCCATTTAACATTTTGTTTTTAGGTATAACAGTTATCTATTCATCTAAATTTGTAATAAAGATAAATTGGAACCCTTTGATTTAGTATGTCTTTGGTTGTTGATCATATTCGGGTTTCCGTATATTTCCTGCTTGCCCATTTGTGTTTTGGCTACTTGATTGAGAGATTTTCCTTTGACATTAATCACATTATAATGACAAAAAGTTCGGGAGGGGACCTTCATTCGAATTTGTATCAAAATAGACATTCTAACTGTTTCAAAATGTTCAATTCTCAGTTAAAATAGACGCTGCCAAACACACATCCCATTGGTCTATTCCATTGAATAAAATGAAACGTTGGGAAATTGTTTTTCCCGAACGTCTCCTAGAAACGGTGCACCAATTTGCCCCCCAGCTATTGCGTGCTTTCAGAAGGAATTCATCAAGTTCACCAGACTTTTATTCCTTGCCACAAGCAACATACAGCTACAAATTTTATTTAGAGAAAGACATTGAAACAGTTTGGCTATAGAGACAAAGCCAACTACCAAGATACGTGCAATATTGAGAAACTCTAAGAGTTTCTTGGGAAACTCCATGAGATGGACATTGAATGCACAACATACTACTTGGAAGCCCCGGAATCCAACCCCCTTACCAAGGCCTCAAATTGACGAACATGAAACTTGCATCTCCTCTTGGAACACACACAAACATGTCTCCTCCAACACGCTCCAAACTTGCACTCACAAGACCAAAATACAAACATGATATTCGAATGCGGCCATTCCATGCGCCTTTTCGAACGGCACTTCTCCCTCCATCACCGCATCTTTCAAGCAGTACCTGGACACGATATCACCTTAGAGTTTAAACAAGTCCTAGTTAGCTCTTGTTAAATCAGTTAAAGTAAATTTCATCATCAATATCGTAATGTCCTGCATGATTGAAAATCGATAATTATGCATCCATTCAGAAAGAGATGGAGATACCTTTTGGGGGCTATGAAGGCAGCTCTTATAACAAGTTTATGAATAGTGAGATTGGGGAAATTTAGAGAATTTCTCACCATGGAAAGGTTGTATAACTTTAGCTCAAAGACCACTGCTGAGTACATAGAAGTGTCATACTTACAACTTACAAAAAGAGAATGGAAATCTAATATGCAGTGCCACATGGCAGCATCATATGTCTCGACACTAAAGCATAATTCTCCACTGTAGTTTTATCATGACTAGGAACACATCATTTGGCAACCGCTATCCTATGCTTATGTTCACTCATCGCTTTTACGTGAGAAAGAAGACAACCCTCTAAGCCGAAGTATTCCTCAATGACCGATAGCGTACAGATACCGTGATAGAAAGGTGAAAAGAAACCTATTTAGAGAGTACAATGGAGAACCTGATATCCGATACAAACTATCAATAAAAGAAACTTTGCTTAGAGCCTTTATGAGAAATTAGTAGAGCACTTTGCATGATGGGTATCATATGCCTCAACACTAAAGCCCAATCCTCGACTAGAGCTGACCAAAACCAGAAACAAATCAGGCCCTTAACCAAGCCCATTACATTTCTTAACAATCCACTTCTGTTAGTTTTCTTTACGAGAGGAATGTGAAATAGCTCTTCCTTTAGTTTGTCAGCATATTCAATATATTTCACGTTGAAAAAATGAAGGTCGAGTTTGGAGAAGATTTTAGATTCTAAAAAAGGCTAATAGTCAATTTTTCATGCCTTTGGAAAAGCCCATAAAGTGATAAAGAAAGCTATAAATAATATTCAGACAATAGGAAAGATATTATGGGCGGACATAGAATTTCAAATTTGTGGGGATCTATCAATCTCACGGCTATTGTAAAAAAAAAAAAAAAAGTAAATAAACATAAGATTGACTCAAGTTATTCACTTTTGATGAGTAACCATTCAAAAAGAACTAAATCAAAATCTTACGTGCACAACTACAAGTCATGAGAACACCAGACTTTGCTAATTTCCATCATCTTATTGTTCATGTTTTAATGATTGCAGATTGTAATAGACACGAGCTTTAATTTGCACTTGGATTTATGTATTAAAAATAAATGACTCTGAAGACGATGCATATTTGGTTTTCAAACACATCAACAAAGCAAATTAAGCATCATGCGTATAAAGGACTTGGTTAGCAGGTTTCTTGAGAAACTCCATGACATAGGTGTTGAAGGCATTACACATCACTTGGAAGCCTTGGAACCCGGCACCCTTAGCCAAGGCCTCAAACTCCTTCTCCGTCCTCTCTTTGCCACCGGGGTTATGCATCAACATGAAAACATCAATGTGCAGAGCTCCATTTGTGGCAAGGCTGGAGTCCGGGGCAACAGGAAGAATGCACTCGGCAACTATAACTTTCCCATTCTCCGGAAGTGCGTCATAGCTGTTCTTGAATTATTTCAAGCATTCCTCGTCGCTCCAATCGTGACAGATCCACTGCACAAATGTTGTCACAATTCAATGTCAATTTATTATGGTTGTTTGTATTTGGAATTATTGATGTGTGCATGTGCGTTACTGTGACGCATAAGCTGAAAGACAATAATCAAAACTCGAAACTCACCATCAAGAAAACTGTATCTGCTTTTGGCACACTCACAAACCCGTCTGCTGCAACATGCTCCACACCTGTGATTGAAAAATAAATTACCGTAATTTTATATATAATTCTGATGCAATATGACACTAAAACATGTACTACCAATTGGTACTTTTTACCACAACAGAAGTATCCATGTATGCATATTACTTAAAGTTGCAACATCGTAGGATAATTGATGAAAGTACCTTCTAATTTGGGGGCATCTGCAATGACTTCAGGCACATCGAAGTTAATGCGATTAATTGAGGGATATTTAGAGATAATCATGCTAAGCACAGCTCCGGAGTCGCCACCAAGATGAACGACGGAGGAGAGGCCCTCGAAGCCTTTGTATTTTTTGAAAATATTCTTCACGGTAATGGTGGGGAGGTCAGACATTGCTTTGTTGTAAACCATTTTGAATCTTCGATCCGTACCGAAGTAATCAAATGATGTCATTCCGTGCGCCTTGTTGAATGGAGTTACACCTTCAAGAACTGTATCTTTCAAGTGGTACCTGCACATACAATTAAACCATACCATTTTATAGTCATGTCATTCCTTTTCCACAGGGTAAAAGCATTTCCTTTGTCATAATGAACTTTTTTAAAAAATTAACCCTAAAATGAAACTTTTTGTTGAAGAGTGGAAAAGTTAAAAGAACCTTAGCCAGTGAAAAACCAAAAGCCCACATTATATAAATACAAATAATATAGCGGTATATATAAAAATAAGTGATAGGTAAATATTATTTATGTATATTAGATTTATACTATTATTATATATCATCACGTGCATGTGTACAAGAATAATTAGGCTTTTAAGACCTTACCGTTGCAAGGAGCTAAGGAAATTTATTTTTTATTTGTTGTATTTTTTATATTCAATCTAAATCTAATCTAAATTGATAATGGAATAGCAACGATCCAATAAGCAAATAAATTATCTACTGATTAACAATCAACATTTTGTGTGAAAAAATACCTTTTCACAAGGTATATACCTTTGGTAACTATTGCAATAGCTATAAATAAATCTCTGATATTAATTTTATCTTTTGTTCTAATAATTAATAAAATTACTACTTATTAAATTTGTGAAATTGTTGTACGTGGTAATTTGTCTTACACACCTGATAGCTAATTGTTAAAAAAAAAAGTATTTTTTACGCCTTAAATTAAAAAAAAAAATCTCAATTTTTCTCTTCGTCCAAAACGTTTTTCACCGACTTTCTTCGTCAGTGATAGTTTACTTGATCAATAATTACATTAAAAAAAAAAACATAGAGAAACTAATCAACAGAAAACAAAAGCGAAAATTACCAGCTGTCCATGAAGGCCTTGTCCTGATTCAGGAGACAGAGAGGGGCAATAGAGACGCCGTCTTCGTTCTTGATCAGGAACTTGCAGACTGGTCCTAGTCCGTATAGTCTCTCTTGCTCGCCGTCCGGAAGGATCTTCAGCGAGCAGGTCAGGATGAAGTAGCTGGCCAGGAGCATCAACATCCGGTCCAACGACGCCGCCGCGTCGGGGTTGCCGGTGGGCAGATGGGAGGCGATGTAGGAAGGTGGGACAACCGCGCCGTGGCCGGCCTTGCCAATGATCTCAAAGACGTCGAGCTCGATAGCGGCCCTCAGGATCATCACAATCGTCGGCCAGCTCGCCAGCAGCATGGCGAAGAGAGAGGGTTCCTCGTTCCAGTCTTCGGGCTGAATTGTTTGGATCGGGCCTGACGGACTCATCTTCTCAGTGTTTTGGGGTGGAGCAACGAAGACAACACGGGAAAGAGTGAGAGAGGAGAGAGAGAGAGAGAGATGCGATATCAGAAAGAAGAAGTGAGCAACAAACACATCTAGAGCATATTAGTTATTGGACAAGCCAGTTGGAATTATACTACGACACCTTTTGTCCGTCACAT